>JBBGZY010000140.1:6952500-8301666 GCA_037952925.1 Lithobates clamitans
TGGTTTTTTTTCCCCACGCCAGTGGGCTATGATCAGGGATGCATGCACTGTCCTGTCACCATTTGAGGAGGCCACAAGGATGGTGAGCAGTGACAGTGCATACATCAGTGGCAATGTCCCTCTTGTCCACCTGTTGGAGCACACGCTGCGTGGAATAATGGACAGGGCACTTGAGGCAGAACAAAGGGAGGAAGAGGAGGACTTCCTTACCTCTCAAGGCCCCCTTCATCCAGACAGTGTTCCTGCATGCCCGCCGATCACACAGGAAGAGCACGAGGAGGAGCAGGAGGATTGTGTCAGCATGGAGGTGGAGCCTGGCACTCAGCATCAGCAGCAGTCTTCAAAGGACCATTTACAGTCAGAAGAAACCAATGGACTTGTACGTGGCTGGGAGGAGGTGGCTGCGGATAATGTCATCCTTAGTGACCCAGAGGTGTCTGGACCGAATGCCTCAGCAAACCTACGCTGCATGGCCTCCCTGATCCTGCAAAGCCTGCGGAGGGATCCTCGTATTCGTGGTATCAAGGGGAGGGATGATTACTGGCTGGCAACCCTCCTTGATCCATGTTACAAGGGTAAGATTGCGGACCTCATCTTGCTGTCGCAGAGGATGAAACATCTTTGGGAGGCTTTGCAGAAAGGTTTGTGCAATGCGTTTACAGAGCCTGGGAAGTTACAATTTCCTGGTCCTCCTGGACAATGTGTTGCTGAGGCTTTGTCAGTCACAGAAGGAGCGGTGGAGAAGGTGGCCGTCTGACCGATGCGTTCAGACAATTTTTTAGTCCGCAGCCCCAAGGTCTGATCGGTTCCAGCAACCATCGCTAGCATCCGATTCACATTGTGCAGGATTACCTAGGGGCAAGATCAGACTTGGACACCTTTCCCACCAAAAATCCTCTGGGTTACTGGGTCTTGAGGATGGATCACTGGCCAGAGCTTGCACAGTATGCAATTAAGCTACTGGCCTGTCCTGCATCCAGCGTTCTTTCAGAACGCACATTCAGTGCTGCTGGAGGCTAACTGATCACAGGGTGCGCCTGTCCACCGAATCGGTCGATTGGCTGACCTTCATAAAAATGAATTAGTCTTGGATCACCAGCTACCAAACACCTGATGCTTATGCAACCGATTTTTTTTAAATGTGAGACCCCTTCAAGGCTGCCTATGCTGATGCGGACTATCCTGTTATGCTGAGTCACAATCCTCTTCCTCCTCAATTTTCATGCTAATAGCTTGTAAGAGCATTTTTGGTTCTGGGCACCGCCACCAGTGGCCAAGGCCCAATTTTTCTGCCCCTGTTTAACAGGGGCATGTAATTACAATTTTTGATGCAATACTTTGCAGCAGGGCTCATTCTTGCGCTCCAACTATAGTATCTGTAAGGGGTTGCAGTGTTGTGACACCAGCACCAGTGCCCAAGGCCCAATTTTTCAGACCGTTTAACGGGGCGTATAATTACAATTTTTGATGCAATACTTTGCAGCAGGACGCATTCCTGCGCTCCAACTAGAGTACCTGTGAGGGGTTGCAGTGTTGTGGCACCAGTGCCTAAGGCCCAATTTTTCTGCCCCTGTTCAACAGGTGCATGTAATTACAATTCTTGATATAATATTTCACAGCAGGGCTCGTTCCAGCACCCACCAAGGGTAATTGAGGACTTACAGTGTTGTGGTACCACCACCACCAAAGGCCCAATTTTTCTACCACTGTTCAACAATGGCATGTGATTACAATTCTTGAACTAATATTTCACAGCACGGCCCGTTCCTGCGCCCACCAAGAGTAACTGTGAGGGCTTACAGTGTTGTGGCAACACCAACATCTAAGGCCCTAACTTCTGCAGAGTATATAGGGCCGGCCCCTACTTTCAAACATCCAACTTACAAACGACTCCTACTTGCAAACGGAAGGAGACAACAGGAAGTGAGATGAAATCTACCCCTAGGAAGGGAAATTCTCTCCTGTAAGAGTTAATATGGGAAAAACGTGTCTCCTCTTCACTGATGCTTTATCACCAATCCTTGTTTTACTAAAAAACCCACATTTTCAAAAAACATTTGTCATTGGGACAGAAAGTGAGGTTAAATCTTCTGAAGAGGTGCACCGACAGCAAAACAAATGTTACAGGGGTGATAACCCTTCCCTATGTTTTCCAAAAAGCTTAAAAATAGATTGTTTGGCTGGAGCTACACTTTAAAAATGTACCAGTTCAAAATTACAAACAGATTCTCCTTAACAACAAACCTACAGTCCCTGTCTTGTTTGCACCGCCTGTATACTGCTGTTCAGAGTATATAGGTCCTGGGGGCGTCACGCCTTTCTTTTTTTAATCTGGGTGCGGGGTTCCCCTTAATAGCCATACAAGACCCAAAGGGCCTGGCAATGGACTGGGGGGGGGGGGGTACCCATGCCGTTTGTCTCACTGATTTTCATCCATATTGCTGGGAGCCGACACTACATTAAAGCCACAGTTTTAAATTACTTTTATACTTTTAAAAATGTCATTTTGTGCACGGACTGTTCTAAGCATAGGAATCACGCACCACTTTACAGGCATACTATAGACACCCCCCAGGTACGATATTAATAGGAATTATTCACTTTTTTTTCACTTTAAGCATCATTAAAATCACTGCTCCTGAAAAAACTGACTTTTTTTAAACTTTTTTTGCATCGATACATGTCCCCTAGGGCAGGACCCGGGTCCCCAAACCCTTTTTAGGACTATAATTTGCATATTGGCCTTTAAAATTGTCACTTTTGATTTTGAACGTCCAAGTCCTATAGAATTAAATGGGGTTATAAAGTTCGCGCAAAGTTTCGGTCCGTTGGTAGGTTCTGGTGCTAACCGAACGGGGGGTGTTCGGCTCATCCCTAGTGGTGGCACCTCTGTGTCGGTAAGCAGCTCACCTTACTGCTGTAGGGTGTACAGCATATACTGATTACAGATAGGGATGATAGATTCAATGGTATGGTGGTCTCCTATACGTTGCTTGGGCAATCCCAGTAGCAGATGTTAGATCATATGGGGAAATACAGAAAGTTGTATATAGTGTGATTCTGCGATAAACACAGTGGGACAGGGGTGGATTAAAAAGTGATGCACTCACTTTTTTAAAAGGAGCATAGGCGTCAATCCACGAACGCCGAGTTCGTATGCCCTTTATATGTGTCAGGAAATTTAGTAGACCAGACTGTGTGGACTGCACAGAGGAAACCAGAAAACACATGTAAGTGAAAAATAAGGGTGTTTACTATTAAATGGGTGACAAATAAGTGAAATATATACAGTGCAAACCAACCAAAGACTCACAAACAAATGGTATATACAAATGGATGGGAAATACCGTAATCGTAACAAAAGCCGGGCCGAGGTCATACACAAGGAGGTCAGTCAGATGGGAAAGGACGGAGAACCAACAGGCAGAGGGAAGAAGATGCCGCTCACAACGCTCCCAGATCTGAAACTATTACCGCCCTAGTGTAAACTCGTTCCAGGTGCTGGCTTTGCGTAGACTGCGATGAGGTAAGGAAAATCCTGGATAGCCGCACTCTGAAGAAGAAACATCTTTATTGAAGTATAAAATATCCAAAATACAGTCAATTGAGAGGAATGTACAGGGTCATAAATAAGCGTTTTACATCGTGGGATGCCTATTCAAATATGAATGTGAATAAAATAGATAAAAGGGTGGAGTGTGTGCGCCGGTGGAGCAACCAATCAGCGCACCGTACTCAAAACACACCCATTCCGTGTAATTAAAATGTTAGACATTCCCATAATGGGACAACACCTGTGGATCGGGGTGGGGAGGCATCAACTTTCAACCAAAAAAGAAGAAATAGCTAAAAGATAGCTAAAAACAATAAGCTGAGTCTTCATGCCAGCATATATCAAAATATATCAAAAAATGGACAAAAAAAGTCAGATGCTACACCACCCCATCGCAGGTGAGGACACATCAATGGGATAATAAAAACATAGAAGAAGATAAAGACATATGTATGCATATGTCTGTAAAGATATTGAGATGATGAGCCATATGCGAGTATACGAATATATATACACCTTGCATTTTATTACATGAATGGAAACAAGAATGTTCTGTGTAACACAATGAATGTATTGCCAGACTTAAATTGAACTTGGTCATGATTTTGGAAATAAAATGTGCACACAAACGAGTCTTCATTTACAAGTATCAAACTGTATCGCATTCATGCTGCTGAAATATTAAGTAATAATAAATGTCAAACTTCACGGTGTAGGTAGTCACAACAATATAATACTATCCAAATAGATTATAATCCCAAATTAGATTTCACTTCTCAACAAAAAAAAAAAAAATAGGTTAAATGTCGGATAGATCATATAGGTAAGTAACAAACCACTGGTATTAAGCCGGACGCTCACTAATGGTTAAAGAAAAAATGAAAATGAAAATAAAGAAGATGGACGTTAATGGATGTTAACTGGCTGCACAGTGCGGTGACAACATATACAACGCAAAAACAAAGAGCCTCACTCCGTCCGCTGAAATAAATAATGAAAAACCCAGAAAACCAAAACACTAAAGTAAATAATAAAATGGCCGGTTATAGTGAGCTATGTTGGCTAGCTGTGCAGTACAGTAACAGCAGGCAGGACAAATAGTCTTACTCCGTCCGCTGAAGTGGATATTGAAAAGCACATTTTGCTGAAATTCCATAATTAAAAAAAAAAAAAAAACTTCAAGTCAAATACAAGCGCTCACCATAGGAAACACTAAACATGCTGCCATGCACCGAGAGAGTCAAAAAGGAGAGAGTCTCACTCAGTGTGCTGAAATTCGCTACAATAGAACCTAAAAGGTAACACCATATCACAGCACTTATAAACAGGTACATCACACCCCACTAAAAAGGGGCAAACCAATGTGTGAAAAAAAAGTATTACAACTGCCTATGGTGTATTAGACTAGTTACAAAAAAAGATAGAAAAATGGGTGAACTTTAAGTAATAGACATTAGAAGATTTTTTTTTTTTTAAGTTTATAGGCTATTCATAAAAGTGTGACACGTCCCACTCGAAGTTGAGTCCAAAGGGTCGTCTGGTGTTTAAAAAGAAAATCCATCGGACTTCATGTTTACATAATATTTTGAACTTATCACCGACCCTGGGTGGTGTCACAATTTTATCAATGCCTTGGATAACAAGGCTGGAAGTATCCTTTTGATGGGCCTCATTCCAGTGTCGCGCAACGCTTGTGGCATGATCTTTATCTATATCGTAGTGATGGTCATACAACCGGTCTTTAAGTCTACATGTCATTCTGCCCACATATTGTATGGAACATGTGGTGCATGTAATTGCATATATTACATAGCGTGTATTGCAATTAATAAAGGGGAACCAACAGGACAGGGAGAGAATGGATGGATAGGCTGCAGGGCAGGGATCAGGGAAACCAGGAAACCGGAGGGACAAGAACAGGATGGGCTCAGGATAGGGATCGGATCAGGTCAGGACAGATGCAGGCTCTAGGACAAGATACAGGCAGCAAGATCAGGGCACAGGGAGAGAAATACCAAGGCAAGCATGTGAGGGCTTGCCGGGTATTTATAAGGCTGCAGTAATTGACCTCATGTTACACCTAAGCACAAAGCGTGCTGTCTGCTCCACACTGCCGGAGTACACCTGCTGGTGGACACCGGTACTACGGCCCAAGTATGCAACAGTGCCACCAGCAGGTGAGTCCTCTTACTACAGGTCCTAGGTGTTGGAAGACACCCGCTGGTGGACACTGGTACTGCGATCCAAGAGACCGATAGCGCCACCAATGGGTAAACCTTCTCATGACAGTACCGACCCCAAAAGGAGCGACCTCCGGACGCTCCAACAAGATGAAATTGTCCAAAGTTCATGGCCTCAAACCGAACAGAAGAGGGCACATCAGGCTGGGCAGCGGGCACATCCGAGATGACAGCGGGCACATCCGAGATGACAGCGGGCTCCGGGTCGACAGGCCAAACAGCGAGCTCCGTAAGGGCAGGTTGGATCACAGGCACCGGCTCAAAAAACTGGGTAACGGGCCCCCCGGTTCAGCGAGCTGGACACCGGGCACTGGTCAGGCAAGCCGAATAATGGGCACTGGCTTAACAGGCACCAAGACTCCGGGCTGAAAGGCAGGCACCAAGACTCCGGGCTGAAAGGCAGGCACCAAGACTCCGGGCTGAAAGGCAGGCACCAAGACTCCGGGCTGAAAGGCAGGCACCAAGACTCCGGGCTGAAAGGCAGGCACCAAGACTCCGGGCTGAAAGGCAGGCACATCAGGCTGGAAGGCGGGCACATCAGGCTGGAAGGCGGGCACATCAGGCTGGAAGGCGGGCACATCAGGCTGGAAAGTGGGCACATCAGACTGAAAGGCAGGCATCGAGACATCAGGCTGGAAAGCGGGCACATCAGAGTGGAAGGCAGGCACCGAGACTTCAGGCTGGAAGGCAGGCATCAAGACATCAGACTGGAAAGCAGGTACATCAGACTGGGAAGCGGGCACATCAGACTGGAAGGTAGACACATCAGACTGGAAGGTAGACACATCAGGCTGGAAGGCAGGCACCGAGACTTCGGGCTGGAAGGCAGGCAGACTGGAAAGGGGACACATCTGACTGGAAGGTAGGCACATCAGGCTGGAAGGCAGGCACCGATACTTCAGACTGGAAAGCAGGTACAGACTGGAAAGTGGACACATCAGACTGGAAGGTAGACACATCAGACTGGAAGGCAGGCACCAAGACTCCAGACTGGAAAGCGGGCACATCAGACTGGAAGGCGGGCACATCAGACTGGAAGGCAGGCATCGAGACTTTGGGCTGGAAGGCAGGCATCAAGACATCAGACTGGGAAGCGGGCACATCAGACTGGAAGGTAGGCACATCAGGCTGGAAGGCAGGCACATCAGGCTGGAACAGGTTGGTTGGTGTGGAGGCAGGTTGGGTTACTGGCAGGATGGTGTGGGTCGGGAAGAACTTTTGTTTCTTTTTTGGTTTAGCCACTGCAGCTTTGTACGTAGGTGCAGGGTTGTAAGAGAAGTATATAGCTGGGCAAAAGGAAGACCAAGGAACAGTGGCTAGAAGAGGGTTCTGTGGGGTTGTTACAGGTGGAGGAGAAGAGACAGGTGGATTAAAGGCAGGATAGGTGCAGCACTTGGAGACTGGGTAGTAGTATTTGGTAGGGAGCTGAGAAAACTGGGCTGTAGCTGAGGTTGCCATGGGTGACGGGGAGATAGATTTTTGGGAAGGCAGGTGTTTGATGGCAGGGCTGGAATGTTGAGGCTTAGCTAAGTGCAAGAGATCTGACCATGTCTGTAGTACAGGTTGAACAAATGCTGATTCACACCCGACCTGACTAACCAGGGATTGCACTGAATGGATGCAATCAGACAACACCTGCTGTGAACAAGCAGAATAATGTTCCTAAAAAAAAGGCTGGATCATCTTCTAATAACCATACCAGGGATTCGACTTGGCCATAATTGAAGGGGGGAGAAAAATCATCGCTCCCTTCGGGAATGCATGACAGGGCTGGTTTTGCACATAACTGGATCAGGGGCTGAACATCTTCAAATGACATATACTCCTGATCCACTAAGGAATGAGCTGATCGCATAGTTTCCATCAGCTGGTCACTAGTCCACCCTTTCAAAATCTGGCGACAATAATCACCATCATCTTCTGTCAGCAAGGAATTACTGATTTCATTGAAATCCATATTAGCAGAACTAACAACCCGCATGGTTCCACAATGCAGCCACGTCTGGTCAGGGATGGGCTTGGTATACTGTCAGGGAATTTAGTAGACCAGACTGTGTGGACTGCACAGAGGAAACCAGAAACACATGCAAGTGAAAAATAAGGGTGTTTATTATTAAATGGGTGACAAATAAGTGAAATATATACAGTGCAAACCAACCACAGACCCACAAACAAATGTTATATACACAAATGGATGGGAAATACCGTAATCGTAACAAAAGTTGGGCCGAGGTCATACACAAGGAGGTCAGTTAGATGGAAAAGGACGGGGAACCAACAGGACAGGGAGAGGATGGATGGATAGGCTGCAGAGCAGGGATCAGGGAAACCAGGAAACCGGAGGGACAAGAACAGGATGGGCTCAGGATAGGGATAGGGATTGGATCAGGTCAGGACAGATGCAGGCTCAAGGACAAGATACAGGCAGCAAGATCAGGGCACAGGGAGAGAGATACCAAGGCAAGCATGTGAAGGCTTGCCGGGTATTTATAAGGCTGCAGTAATTGACCTCATGTTACACTTGAGCGCAGAGGGTGCTGTCTGCTCCACACTGCCGGAGTACACCCGCTGATGGACACCGGTACTACGGCCCAAGGATGCAACAGTACTGCGATCCAAGAGACCGATAGCGCCACCAATGGGTAAACCTTCTCATGACAATATGGGATCCTCGGTCCGCTCCTGCTGCCAGGTGTTTGCCAGGTATAGACTCAATGAATATTAATGTAAATATAAAAAGAGAATACTCATAGCATAATCCCGTATGTGGGACAGATTTATTGGTAAAAAATTAAAAGCTAAACTCACATATATGATGTACAACAAGATAAAACCATCCACGAGCGCTGAGTTTGTCTCCTGCCGTCAGGATGTGAATGTACCCAATGCTCCAATCCCGCTGCGTATCGTCACATCACGTGACTTCATCAGGGGATGACACTAGGTAAGGTACATGTCTTTAAATAGTCTGCCCGGCAGCCATTTTCTAGAAGCCCGCCATTAAAATGAATGGCGCCATCAAAACAATCCATCCACCATTTTGCTTAGCCCTCAAACATGAAACCAAATGCCTAATGGTGTATGTGCTTGGAACAGGTGAACCAGTATATTAAGTCCTCTTAGATGGGTGCCCATTTACTCGAAGCCCACCATTCGACGAGTCCCTGCGCTATCTTTCATGTGCTGGTTCGCCTGTTTTAAGCACACACAGCATTAGGTCTCATGTTTGAACCCTAGCAAAATGGCGGTCGGATTGCTTTGATGCCGGCGCCATCCATTTTAATGGCGGGCTTCGAGTATTTTGTTTCACACGGACTCCTGCCTATATATTATATCACTACATGAATTTTTTGCCACTTTAAAAATATATAGATATATATACATATATATACACATTTATATATATATATATATATATATATATATATATATATATATATATATATATATATATATATATATATATATATATATATATATATATATATATACACACATACACATACACACACACACAGACCTAGCCAGGAGAGAGACTTTTGGAGGGGACTGAATGCTAGCCTCTTGCCGATCGATTGTGGGCCCTGGCATTTGGGGGAACGGTGCTCTTTGTGAGCTGTATGCCTGGGGACCCTTGAGGTGGTATTACTGTGGATTCGGGTCCTGGTCCCCCAGGACACACAGACTCTGGGGACCCTGGATTTGCCATATTAGAAGTACTGGCTGATTTATAATGCTGGGACAAATACTGTTAGGAGATGCTGATGTCAATTTCAGCCACCTGTCTGTCTGTTGCCTGCTAGAATGTGTATTGTAAATAAGTCTAGTATGGGATCTAAGAGTCATTAGATCCCCATTGTTGTTTGTGTTAATTAACTCTGCTATTGTGTGAACAAGAGTTTGGTGTTGATTTGTGATAATGTTGATTGTGTTTTCTGAGCTACAAGACGGCCAGTCTGGCCTAAAGGTCATGTCTGAGTCATCTAGGCTGTCTAAAGGGATTCGTTAATTAGCCCATGTTAATTAGGTTTCTGGTCACAGGTGTATGTTCAGAGTAATATGATCAGGAGGTATACACCTCCTCTTTTACTGTATAAAAGAGCCTTCCTTTCAATAAAAGAGATTCTTGGTTGAACTTACATACAGCCTGCCTGGTGCTTGTTCTGAGCTACACAACTGGATTAGAATGGCACATAGCTGTAGTTCTAATCCCGGAGCATCGGATGACTGAACCATCAAACGTGCGATCTGCAATCTGATTCTATAGCAGCAGAGGAGTGTAGGGAGAGTGGAACCGAGCGAGCAGGGGCTCGTTACAATATATATATTTTATCAATATTGCTTTGGATTCATTGTTGTGTGTATTTACATGTGTATTCACCTAGCTCTATGTGGCATATGTTTAGTATATGTTTTTTATATGTGTCACACAAGTTTATTCTTTTGATTGTTTAATCACACTGCACAAGTTAGTATTTGATGTATTCAGATTTTTTCAATATCAGGATCATTTGGTAATAGCACACACATACATACATACACATATACATATATATTTTTTTTGTTATTTCCAATTTTTTACCTTCCACATACCACTAGCATTTTTTTGCAGCATCCCCCTTTCCTATATTTTGTATTCACACAGCGCAAACACCATCACTATTTTATTTCTCTGTTTGGATCAGATTTTCAGGTTTTTGCAGCAGTGCCCCCCCCACCGGGGAACCTCGCAACAGAAACACACCTATGGACCCCAGCTCCCCTGAGTGACACAATCCCCCCTGCCAAAAACAAAAATCCCCACTGTGAGAGGATATTTTATTTACTTAGTTACTGCGGATGATTAATCCATCCACTCGTATACATCCCCAATATCCATTGTAGAGTAATGATGGTGGTGTCTTGGCTGTGTCCCTGTATATGGGTCGATGGGTAACAGGCAGTGTACCCGTCTCCTCCCCCAGTTATCAAATGTACCCCACAATAAGTATGTGTTTTTTTGCATTTTTGATCTTTATGTATAAGTTTCTATTTCATTCTAGACATAATCCCCTTGATGAAGCGGTAACATTCCGCAAAACATGTAGAGTACCATATGTCCTGTGTGGACCTACTATACCTTCTGTCTCCACCTTTGGAGCACGTTACGTATCAGCAATATAAGTTGTATAGACACTTTTGTATTTTAACATTGTTCTATTTTGAACACAATGGGGGTTATTTACGAAAGGCAAACCCACTTTGCACTGCAAGTGCACTTGAAAGTGCACTGAAAGTGCACTTGGAAGTGCAGTCGCTCTAAATCTAAAGGGTAGATCTGAAATGAGTGGAAGCTCTGCTAATTTTATCATCCAATCATGTGCAAGCTAACATGCTGTTTATCCTCCTTGCATGTCCCCCTCAGATCTACAGTGACTTTACTTCCAAGTGCACTTTCAGTGCACTTTCAAGTGCACTTGCAGTGCAAAGTGGATTTTCCTTTAGTAAATAACCCCGCTGAAAATGGGCATGGTTTGAGTGGGATAGTGGGCTTGGGTTATGTGCGAGTGGTTCAAATAGGGGTGTGGTTTGAGTCTGAGATGAATGAGAGATGGAGAAACAAAGGGGAAAAGAGGGAGGGAGAGAGAAAGAAGGAAAGAAGGAGGGAAGGAGAGAGAAGGAAGGAGAGAGAAGGAAGGAGAGAAGGAAGGAGAGAAGGAAAGAAAGAGGGATGGAGGGACAGCAGGCCCAGATCCTACACCACAATAGAAATGTGTATTCCAGAGTTTAACAATCATCAGATAAAGATACTCCAAACACCTGGTGTTAGCGCTTAAATCATCCCGGCACCATGGTTGTTGTGGTGTCAGGATGACTGAAGCGCATTATTACTATTATTACATTGTAATATAGAATTAAATCATTCAACTCACCATAATCCAGAATCAGTGGGACTCTGGAGCGTGTAACCTGCCACCAGAAGCCATCAGGTGCCCCCAGCAGAGTCCGTCCTTACATCAGCTGCCCCCAGAAGCAGAGGCCCTCCTTACAGATCTGTGTCCCTGGCAGCAGAGCCCTCCTTTACATCTAGTGTCCCCGGCAGCGGAGCCATTCGGGGAAATTAATCGTGACGAGCTCCGATTGGGACGAGGCAGGGTGGTGTACAGAGGTCAGCAGGTTGCAGGGCAGTGTACAGAGGTCAGCAGGTTGCAGGGTAGTGTACAGAGGTTGCAGGGTAGTGTACAGAGGTTGCAGGGTAGTGTACAGAGGTCAGCAGGTTGCAGGGTAGTGTACAGAGGTCAGCAGGTTGCAGGGTAGTGTACAGAGGTCAGCAGGTTGCAGGGTAGTGTACAGAGGTCAGCAGGTTGCAGGGCAGTGTACAGAGGTCAGCAGGTTGCAGGGCAGTGTACAGAGGTCAGCAGGTTGCAGGGCAGTGTACAGAGGTCAGCAGGTTGCAGGGCAGTGTACAGAGGTCAGCAGGTTGCAGGGCAGTGTACAGAGGTCAGCAGGTTGCAGGGCAGTGTACAGAGGTCAGCAGGTTGCAGGGCAGTATACGGAGGTCAGCAGGTTGCAGGGCAGTGTACGGAGGTCAGCAGGTTGCAGGGCAGTGTATGGGGGTCAGCAGGTTGCAGGGCAGTGTATAGGGGTCAGCAGGTTGCAGGGCAGTGTATGGGGGTCAGCAGGTTGAAGGGCAGTGTACATCAGCAGTGTTGCCATGTGTGCCAGTGCCACTGTGACCCTTGCTCTCTATTTAGCAACACCACAGCCAGGTCAGGGTTTAGGAACAGTCTATGGGGAGAAGGCAGCACATACCTGGCCAGCCGAGTTCCATCCGCGGGCTGTAAATACTGCCTTCTACTGCTCCCAGTAACTCCTTCCCCCGCGGCATCCCCAACATGCAGGCAGCATGGCATAGGGCGGGATCAGAGCAGCAGTGACGCTTATAGCCCCGCCCACTCATTCCTCACTGGAGAAGCATATCGGCTCGCTGCCTGTCTCCCTGAGTCCCACAGCGTGCATGTGCCGAGATGATCCGCCTATTAGCATAGCGTCATGACACACTGTGTGCCATGACGCTATGCTAATGGGCGTATCATCTCAGCTGGCCATGCCCCCCACTGACCAATCTGCAGTACTTTCTGGAGGAGGTGGGGGAATGACAGAGCGACCCGGGGGCGGGACAAAAGCTGATTTTCGGGACAAATGAGGGGGCAATAAGAAATCGGCAAATTGTCCCGGCAAATTCGTGACTATTGGCATATATGAGCACAGGAGGGGGAAGCAGAGAGCATGGGGGGATGTGGAGAGCACAGGGGGGGTGGCGGAGAGCATGGGGAGGCAGCGGAGAGCATGGGGGTATGTGGAGAGCATGGGGGAGGTGGAGAGCACAGGGGGGGGTGTGGCAGGGAGCATGGGGGAGGTGGAGAGTACAGGGGGGCAAGCAGAGAGCATGGAGGGAGTGGAGAGCACGGGGGAATGTGGAGAGCACAGGGGAGGGGGGTGGCAGAGAACATGGGACAGGTGGAGAGCACAGGGAGGGGGGTGGCGGAGAACATGGAAGAGGGAGAGCACAGGGGGATAGCAGAGAGCATGGGGGAATGTGGAGAGCACAGGAGGGGTGGCGGAGAGCATGGGGGAATGTGGAGAGCACAGAGGGGTGGTGGAGAGCATGGGGGAATGTGGACAGCACAGGGGGGGTGGTGGAGAGCACAGGGGGTGGTGGAGAGCACAGGGGGAGGTGGAGAGCACAGGGGGAGGTGGAGAGCACAGGGAGCAGGGGAGAGCATGGGGGAATGTGGAGAGCACAGGGAGGTGGGTGGCAGAGAGCATGGGGGGGGCAGCAGAGAGCATGGGGGAGGGGCAGCAGAGAGCATGGGGGAATGTGGAGAGCACAGGGGGGGTGGTGGAGAGCACAGGGGGTGGTGGAGAGCACAGGGGGAGGTGGAGAGCACAGGGAGCAGGGGAGAGCATGGGGGAATGTGGAGAGCACAGGGAGGTGGGTGGCAGAGAGCATGGGGGGGGGCAGCAGAGAGCATGGGGGAGGGGCAGCAGAGAGCATGGGGGAATGTGGAGAGCAGAGGGGGGTGTTGGAGAGCATGGGGGAATGTGGAGAGCACAGGGGGAGGCAGAGAGCATGGGGGAATGTGGAGAGCACAGGGGGAGGCAGAGAGCATGGGGGAATGTGGAGAGCACAGGAGGGGGGTGGTGGAGAGCACGGGGGCAGCAGAGAGCATGTGGGAATGTGGAGAGCACAGGGAGGGAGGTGGCGGAGAGCATGGGAGAGGTGGAGAGCACGGGGGCAGCAGATAGCATGGGGGAATGTGGTTAGCACAGGGCGGGCAGCAGAGAGCATGGGGGAATGTGGAGAGCACAGAGGGGGAGGCGTTGAGCATGGGGGAATGTGTAGAGCACAGGGGCAGCAGAGAGCATGGGGGAATGTGGAGAGCACAGTGGGCAGCAGAGAGCATGGGGGAATGTGGAGAGCACAGGGAGGGGGGTGGCGGAGAGCATGGGGGGAGGTGGCATAGAGAAGCAGGATTAGGAGGAGCAGTGGGGGTGTCTGCATATAGAAGAATCATTCTCTCCATCTTCCTCCTGCAGTTTCGGACTGCCTGCTTCTCCTCTACCTCTCGCAGGTATTCAGAGACTGCAGGAGGAAGATGAAAAGAATGATTGTTCTATATGCAGCCGCCCCCATTGCTCCTCCTATCCAGGTTACAGGGGGGGGCTGCACGCATGTTTTCTCTTACCGGTCATCTCCATGGTGTTTGCTGTAGCCCCTCCCCAGTCACGCCCCATGGCCTTAACCGCTGACCTATCCGGCAAGGCCGTAGGTGTCTCATCTGGCTCCTCCCCCTTCATGTTTCTGTCCCCCCCGGTGCCGATGGCTGAGCTTAACTGGCAGCCGCGGGGAAGCGGCATGGGCTCAAACAGCAGCACGGCTGCCTTGGGCCCCGCAAAGACTGGCGGCCCCGGCGCACCAGGCAAGTGCCCGGTTTGCCCTATGGCCAATGCGGGCCTGTGTGAGCTCCATAGTTTATGTTTATGATTTGAGGTGTATTTTTTCAATTTTATAAAGGGGCAGCCACATTCTCAGAATTTCCATCTATTAGGGCGCCATACACTGGTATTATACATTAATGCAATCATGCAGATTACACTACACAAAATTACTCATGATTACACATGATTAGATACTCTATGAATGCCCATATAGATGTTTCACATCACTTTAGGGCCTTCGCAAATTTCACAGCTGACAGCCATGGCAAGTAACAGCCTTCTTTTGCAGTTTTGGTATGCCAGCACAGTGTAATGGTGAGATGTTTGTTGTTGACAAGGGGAAATGTGTTAAACATTTAAAGCGAAGTTCCACCCAAAAGTGAAACTTCCACTTTAAGCACTCCTCGCCCCCTTACATGCCACATTTGGCATTTAATTTTTTTTGGGGTGGAGTGGGTACCTTATTTTTAGTGGGGCTTCATATCCCACTTCCTCCTTCTTCACGGCTGCCTAGGCAACTCCTCCTTTCGCCCTAGGTGGCCCCTCCCAGCCAGCAATCTTCTGGGACCTGTCACAGGTCCCAGAAGATTGCCTGGCCAATAGCCGAGCGTAGCGCGATTTGCGCATGCGCAGTGCGCACCCGGCCCTGAAGCCATAAGCTGTCACGGCTGAGTGCCCACAGTTGCTATGACGGCGCTATGGAGGGGAGGGGGAGAGGAGTGAGGCTCAGGGCGCCTGCATCGCTGGGTCTGTTTTTTAAAAGTCAGCAGCTACACTTTTTGAAGCTGTTGACTTTAAGACCCCTTTCACACTGGGGCATTTTTCAGGGGCTTTTGGGCTAAAAATAGTGCCGGTAAAGAGTACTATCACACTGGTGCGCTGTGCTTGCAGGACATTAGAAAAAGTCCTGAAAGCAGCATCTTTTGGGCGGTGCAGGTGTATACACCGCTCCTCCAACGCCCCTGCCATTGGAATTAATAGGCACCGCTGCTGAAGCTCCTGCAAAGCGCTTCGGCAGCGGCGCTTTGCGGGCGCTTTTAACCCTTTATTAAAAGCGCCCCGCTAGCAGCCGAAAAGCGCTGCTATTACAGCGGTAAAGTACCGCTAAAATTTGTGGCGCTTTACCCCTAACGCCCCCTCCTACCCCAGTGTGAATGTAGCCTTAATAAACTAAAAAAGGGTGGAACTCCGCTTTAAAGCAAGGGACATTTTTTTTTTTTTTTAAATAAAGGACTTGTCAAAAACTGTGTTTGTGTTTTTATTTACTTTTGACATTCTTTGGTGAATGAGTAAGGGTACATGCATACTTATTCACATGGGGGGGGGTGTAATCAAGGGGCCCCATGCCAGGGTTGTGGGAAAGAGGCCCTTGTCATCAACATAGGGAGAAGATCCCAAAGCATCCCCCTATGTTGAGGGCATGTGGCCTGGTTTGTTTTGGGGGGGGGGGGGAAATCGCTCGGTCATCTACCCTTTCCTGGCCTGCTGGGCAACATGCTCAGATAAGGGTCTGGTATAGATTTTGTAGGGGACCCAATGCCATTTTCTGTAAAATCCATCTGGTATGAATTTTGGGGGGGCCCATGACATTAAAAAAAAAATTTTGCCATGGAGTTCCCCTCAAAATCCATAACAAACCTGGAGGGCCTGCTATGGATTGGGGGTTGGGTTGACCACCAGGCTGTTTTAAAAAAAATATTTTTAACAAGCACTTAATTTGTTTACATTCTACTGTCAGCGCCCGCTCATTAACAACTAATTGCTATTCACAATATATTCAGAACCGTCCGAAAATAAAATAAAGAATTTGGAAAACTTTTCAAATCTACCAGGTATAACAAATATATAAAACAATCCAGAAAAAAACAAAATTAATCCTGAAAATGAACTGGACCGACAAAACAAATACTAGGAAAATAAATAACATAAGAAATGCATTTGAAAAGAAACAAAGAGGACATTTTCCGGCGCTCATATGTCTAGTGTAGGCACATCCACATTGCAAGGGAAGACTCAGGGCCGGCCCTACTATGGGTCCTGCTGGGTCCATCGGACCCAGATGGCACTTTGAGAGGGGTGGCAAATTGACATCCAAGAAGATTTTTTTTCCAGCAGTTTGGTGCGCACTGCTGGCACCAGATCAGATGTACAGCTTTCCTCCACCTGGCCCAGCAGAAGCGGCAGGTCTGTCCCTTCCATAAGGTCACAGAACTCTCCCTCCCCTAACCTCTACCTTATTTACACAAGACAGGAAGCATGGCAGGTCTGGACAAAGGGCAGGACTTTTCAAGTTAAGAAGTGGGTGATTGGTTACTAGACAGCAGGCCAGTCCCAGCAATCAATCACCTGTCTTTCACATAAAAAGTCCCGCCCTTTGTCCAGACCTGCCATGCTTCCCTCTTGTGTAAATAAGTTATGGGAGGGGGAGTGCTGCGATCTTATGGAAGGGGCAGTCTAATATTGTTGGGGGGGTCTGTGATGAGGGAGTCTGGGGTGGGGGGGGGGATCTGTGATGGAGTGGGATCTGTGATGGGGGGGGAGTCTGTGATGGGGGATCAAGTCTGTGATGGGGGATCTGTGATGGGGGGAATCTGTGATGGAATGGTCTGTGATGAGGGGAGTCTGTCATGGGACGATCTGTGATGGAGAGGAGTCTGTGAAGGGGGGGGGGATCTGTGATGGGATGATCTGTGATGAGGGGAGTCTGTGATAGGGTGTGGATCTGTAATGGGGGGCTCTGTGATGGAGAGGGGTCTGTGATGGAGAGGGGTCTGTGATGGGATAGGATAGTCTGTGACGAGTGGAGTCTGTGATAGGGGGTGGATTTGTGACAAGGGGAGTCTGTGATGAGAGGATCTGCAATGGAGAGAAGTCTGTGATGGGGGGTGGATCTGTATGAGGGGGGTATATGATGGAGAGGAGTCTGTGATGGGGAAAGGATGCGATGGGGGCTCTGTGATGAGGGGGGCCTGTGATGGGGAGGGCCCTGCGATTGGATGGTCTGTGATGAGGGGGGTCTTTGATGGGATAGTCTGCAATGAGGAGAGTTTGTGGTTTGGAAAGTATATAATTTTGCATATAGACAAGGTACTGTTGGTGCACGTAAATCTGACTTCCTGATAAATTTAATAATTTTAATTATCATGATATAAAATAATGGCTGTGGGGGCCTTTTGGTGGGTGTGGTTTTTTTTTGGGAGGGGGGCAGCATTCTATACTTGGACCCAGGCAGCACAATGTCTTGGGCCAGCCCTGGGAGGACTTTTAACTCTCCATGAGTTGGGAGAGAAAACACTGACAAACACACTCACACACAGGTCTCGGAGGGGAATCTGTGATGGAATGATCTGTAATAGAGGGGTCTCTGATGAGGGGGGGTGGTGACCTGTAATGGGGGTGGTCTGTGATGAGGAGTGTGTGTCGGGAAAGGTTTCACCTGCTGGTGGCACTGTTAGATCTTTGGGCCGCAGTACTGGTGTCCACCAGTGGGTGTCTCCTGGCAGTGTGGAGCCTTCATCATCTCCTGCAATCAGGCGTCACCTGAGGCTAATTACAGGAGATGTGTACTTATACCCGGCAAGCACTCACACACTTGTCTTGGTATTGTCCTTGAGCCCTGACCTGTCACTCCTGTGATCCCATTATCCTGTACCCTTGCCCTACAGCCTGATCCTGTCCACCTTCTCCTTGTCTTGTCTTGCTCCGTGCCTGGCTAAGTTTACAATTTGGGTATTCCTTATCTGCTCTAAACATATTTCGTTTAGACTGTTATTTGTGGGTCACTGTTTGGTTGATTGCTGTACACTGTTTAGTATTGGAGGTGCGTTTAATCTGTATTCACTTAGCTTTAATAAATGACATTATTCGCTTTACATGCATTTGGTTCCCTCTGCTGCAGTCCACACAGCTCTGGTCGCCCCTGTTTATGACAGTGTGATGGTGGTGGGGGGGGGGGGAGAGTCTGTGATTGGGGGGGGGGGGAGATCTGTGATGGAGAGGGGTTAGTGATTGGATGGCCTGTGATGAGGGGGGGTCTGTGATGGGATGGTCTGTGATGAGGGGAGTCTGTGGTATGGAGTTTTGGGTTTGGAATTGAACAAAATAGTATGTCATATCATTTTTCATATAGACAACGTGCGGTTGCATGTAAATCTGACTTCCTGATGAATTTATGATATAAAATAATGGATGTGGGGGGGGGGGGGATTTGTGATGGAGAGGAATCTATGATGAGAGGGGAACTGTGATGAGGGGGGGTGACCTGTAATGGAATGGTCTGTGGTGAGAGGAGTCTTTAATGGGGGTGATCTGTGATGAGGAGAGTGTGTGATAATGGGGGGATCTGTAATGAGGGAAGTCTGTGATGTGGGGGGTCTGGGGTGGGGGGGGGGGATCTGTGATGGAGAGTGGCCTATGATGAAGGGGGGGGGGGATCTGTGATGGGATGGTCTGATGAGGGGAGTCTGTGATAGGGGGTGGATCTGTGATGGGGGGGCTCTGTGATGAGGGGAGTTTGTAATGGGAGGATCTGTGATGCAGAGAAGTCTGTGATGGGAGGGGAATCTGTGATGAGGGGTCAGTTATTGGATGGCCTGTGATGAGGGGGGGGGGTTTGTGATGATGGGAGTCTGATGGGGGGATCAGTAATGGAGAGGGGTCTGTGATGGGGGGGTGACCTGTAATGGAATGGTCTGTGATGAGGGGAGTCTGTCATGGGGGTGATCTGTGATGAGGGGAGTGTGGGATAGTGGGGGATCGGTGATGAGGGGGGGGTCTGTGATGGGATGGTCTGTGATGAGGGGAGTCTGCGATAGGGGGTGGATCTGTGATGGGGGGAGGTTGTGATGAGGGGAGTCTGCGATGGGGGGGCTCTGTGATGGGGGGGGGAATCTGATGGAGAGGGGTCAGTGATTGGATGGCCTGTGATGGGATGGTCTGTGATGGGGGATCTGTGATGGGATGGTCTGTGATGGGGGATCTGTGACGAGGGGAGTCTGTGGTATGGAGTTTCTGCTTTGGAATTGAACATGTCCATGTCCAATATGTCATATTATTTTGACAAGGTGCTGTTGCATGTAAATCTGACTTCCTGATAAATTTAATTTTAGTTTTATTATCATGATTTAAAATAATGGATGTGGGGGCCTTTTGGTGGGCAGGATTAATTATTTTTGGGGGGTGGGGGCAGCATTTTATTCTTGGACCCAGGCAGCACAATGTCTTGGGCCAGCCCTGGGAGGACTTTTAACTGTCCATGAGTTGGGAGAGAAAACACAACTGTCTGTAAAATAGCGCCACACACAAAAAAAGTGTGAGGTTGCAATAAGCGCAACAATTTGCCTTACCTTCTAGTCTGGGGCTCAGGGGCTGGGGTGGCCCAAAAAATCTTGAAGAACAAACCAAACAAAACATAGGATGTCCTTCAAATTCCAGTGGATAAACATTTATTAGAACATCACACAATTTTTTTCACAAAGGTTAAATCATTCTAATGTTGTGAGCACATGATTAGATCATAGTAACCAAACACCTCACAATTCCACTGGGCACTGGCCAATGTTGCTGCAGAAGGGTGCAGTACATACAAAACTGAACATCCCCTACACTAAAAATCCACCCTTAAAGGAGTTGTAAACCCTCATGGTTTTTCACCTTAATGCATTCTATGTACCAGCCCCCCAGTGCCCCCTTTATATTTACCTGAACCCAGTTCAGCGCAGTCATTGGCTCCCGCTGCTGTCAATCAAATCCAATGACCCCGGCGCAGGGGGTGGGGCCGAGTCCAGCTTTCTGTGTCTATGGATGCAAAAGCTGGACTCCGGAGCGTGCCCGCATGGGTACCCCCAAGAAGAGCACTTCTCCTAGGTGGTTTCGCGATGTGGGGAGGAAATACTAGTGCCGTTATGGGACCCCAGAAGAGGAGGACCTGGGCCACTCTGTGCAAAACGAACTGCACAGTGGAGGTGAGTACGATATGTTTGTTAATAAAAAAAAAAAAAAAAAAAAAAACACACAAGGGTTTCAAGCTATTTACCTTACCTTCTAAAACTAGCCCCTGGGGTTCAGGGGCCTTTGTGGCCTACTCCCCATCTGAGGAGTTATCAGAGGACCATCCCCCTTGAGGGATGGTGTAGAACAAAAAGGCCTTGGCTGAGCCAAAAAAAAAAATCTAGAAACGAACCAAAGTAAACAAAGGATATAATTGCGTGTGTGTGTGTGTGTGTGTGTGTGTATTATATACACACACACACACACACACACACACACACACACACACTTACTAGCAAAACGCACAATTTTTCTCACAAGGATGAAAGCAATCTAATGCTGTGAGCACGTGAACAGATCATAGTAACCCAACACACTTGACAACAGTATGACCTTAATGAGCATTTTGTTAAACCATTTCTCTGGAAAAACAGTATAGCATGTAGTGTATACAGCTATATACACCCACCTTCTTCCTTCCTGTATATAGAGACCTTCCTCTATTACTGACTGCAGATATACATCATCTGTCCTGTTACTGCATATATAGCTGTATACAGGACAGATGATATAAATCTGCAGTCAGTGATGATGGAGGAAGGTCTCTATATACAGGAAGGAAGAAGGTGGGTATATATAGCTGTATATACACTACACAGGACAGATGTACTCACAAATTGTGATTACATCTGCCCTGTGTAGTGTATACAGCTATATACACCCACCTTCCTTCCTGTATATAGAGACCTTCCTACATTATCCCTGACTGCAGAATTATACATCACCTGTCCTGATAGAGAATAGAATAGAATAATTATATATATATATATATATATATATATATATATATATATATATATATATATATATATATATATATATATATATATATATATATATATATATATATATATATATATTCTGTATACAGAACAGATGCTGTATATCTGCAGTCAGTGATCAGTGATGGAGGAAGGTCTCTATATATATAAAGGAATGTGGGTGTATATATAGCTGTATACAGGACAGAGGATGTATATCTGTAGTCAGTGATCATGAAGGAAGGTTTCTATATGAAAGGAAGGTGGGTGTATATATAGCTGTTTACACCCACCTTCCTTCCTGTATATACTAATACCATCCACCTCCTGTATATACACATACTGTACACCCTCCATACTGTACAGGTCGCATTTGATGGGCACAGTGAGGCCACATATGATGGGCACATGCATTTTATGGGCACAGTGAGGCTGCATATGGTGAACACAGTGAGGCTGCATATGGTGGGCACAGTGAGGCTGCATATGGTGGGCACAGTGAGGCTGTGTACGGTTTAACTTTTCAGTTTGTTTTAGCCCCCCCCCCCCCACATAAAGCCTTTGCAGTGTCAGTCTGGGTACAGCATAAGCCTAATATTACCCAGGCAAAACTTTTAGGGATATACAACCCCACCCATAAACATACATTTCTGTGAGCTGGAGCCTTATATCAAAACACAATCCTTCCAGGGACTGGTTAAAAAACATTTGAGTTTACATATACAACCCCCCCAACCCACATACATACATTTTACATCACACACAAACTTAAAATGTTACTTGACCCTGCATTCACTATATCTGGTCTCCTACAGTACACAGAACATGGAAATGCAATTTTTTTAGTAAATATAAACTGCTAAATACCTTTTCTCATCAGCAGTATATAGCAGGCTTGTCACTTCTATCAGTGTCCTGCCGAGCACTGGTTATAGCTTGTAGGAGGAGTTTTCATTCTCTGACTGTCCTATGAGGCTGCAGGACCCCTGACTCTCTGTCTGGACAGAGCTGATTGGCCCTGTGGAGATCACATGCACCCTCCCAAGAAAAAAAAAAAAAAAAAAAAACCTCTCTAGCAATACAGATCACACCGAGTATGTGCAGCATGCCCCTAACGCTCTGTACAATTAGGAGATGGATTGGGAACAGTGAAGAAGGGGAGGATCAGAGAAGACAGGATCAAACAGCCTTTTTAAACAATGCGCAGGATTAATTCCTTAGTTTCCACAGCGAGTATAACTAGCATGTTTACTGCATATACAGACTGATTTTACTGTTGTGGTTTAGTAACACTTTAAACATGTTCCCCCAAAAAACACTTTGATTGCTAAAATGCAAATTGATTGAAATAAACATAGTTTAAGTGGGGCGTTGATAATTATACAGAGTTTACCAAAATAGATGTAAAGGAGTAATAGCAATCAAACTGGCATATTCTAAGGCAAGTGTAGCGCAGGGGTTTTGCCACCCAAGTTACTATGTTAAACAATGTGATGTTCTTTAAATAAGAGTTTGACTCCCTCTAGTGTCCTATCTATTTAATGCTATTAAGACTTTTCTTTGGTTTCATTAAAGCCACGCTCCAAAGCATTGTGGGAGATGTAGTGAATGAGGAAGTGACTCATGTGCTAAAACTCAGTCTGTGAACTACCGACCCACAATGCCCATTTCACCTACACACAATGCCAGGTCACAGAACAGCCTGCTGGGTAGTTACATAAAAGGGACAACATGGCCATTTTTCCGGGGTCTTGGGACGCCATTCAAGACCTGCCTGCAGTGAGGTCTGTGTGTGACCGACAGACTGCGGCCTGCAAGGCACGGAGCAGAATCGTTTGGCGTCTGAGGAGCTCCAGAGCAGTTAGCTGGATCAGCGTGCGGATGGACCGGAGAACCAAAGACTTCTAAAGGTTTCCTGCATTGTAGTCATCAGTCATCAGAAGGAGCGGTGCGGTGTGACGGCGCCAGCTTGGATCAGGACTAAGATACCAGGAAAGGAGCCTTGCAAACATCTGGGCCTGTTGTGGTGAGCGGGCACTTGCCCAGATCAATATAGTGCACTGTGGCCACGTTATTTAGTTACAGATTGCTGGTGAGATTTGTAGTCCACAGAAGTGTTCTCATTACGCTACATACAGTGGAACTTCAGGGTTACCTTCCCTGTGCTATAAAGTTAATGCTGCATCGCATTCACTGCTAAGGAGAAAGTATTACAAGTGCCTTCTGTTTTGCAAGTACACTATTGTCAGCACATTGCCTATCATACAGTCTGCTGTCCACTTGTTTTCCCTGTTGGATTTACATATACTGCAGTCTAATACCCTGAGCTATCTGAAGACTAGGAAGACAAGGGACTTCTATCACTTCCTACAAAGTACTGTAGTTCACTTTACAGAAGCGAACGTTGCATTACAACCTAGGGGAGCCCTTGAGTACAGGATATATTTAAAATATATAAAAATCAACCCAATCTACCTGTATACGTATGTTGATCATTCTTCACCAAATTTGCAATTACTGTGTTTTCACAACAGTTATTGCAAATTTGGTGTGCATGCTTGGAGGTCAGTGGGAAGGCGCTAAATATACGTTTTTGAGGATATTGAGCGACTGTTTTACTGTGCACCTGTCTGCATGTACATCCTTATGGTGGTCAGTGAATTTTGAAGTTTCATTTACACATTGACTGTTATCTACTGTCATTCTCTATATTTAAGTTACCACTTTATTGTGCCAAGTATTTTCTCAGTAAACTTCCTACGTGGTTAATTGACAATTGGTGTGAGACTATATCTATTGCTGCAACCGGTGAAGTGACGGGTTCCCAGGCTACGGTAAATATACTATATAGTGTACCATTACTGTATTTCTCCTTACTGTTAAGTCTCACACTAATATCACCATATAGGTGTGCCAGAGGGATTGAGTCTATTCTTGGGGTTGATAGGCAGGGTACAGGATTATACATGCATCAGCAGCTCCTACGGGGGTAGTGCTACACAAGTAACATACATTTATGTTAGTTGTTAGTACAGATGGCCCGAACACCCCCCCCCCCCCCCGTTCGGTTCGTGCCAAAGCTCTCAAACATCGCAAATGTTCAGACCCAAAGAGCAAACCTCATCAAAGTCTATGGGACACGAAAAAATCAAAAGTCCACATTTTGAAGGCTTATATGCAAGTTATTGGCCATAAAAAGGGTATAGGGGCCTGGCTACTTCCCTGGGGGGACATGTACCAATGCAAAATTTATTTTAAAAAAGATAATTTTTAATGAAGCAGTGATTTTATTGATGCCTAAAGTGAAACAAACACTTAAAAATTCCTTTAAATATAGTGCCTAGGGGGGTGGTCCCCTTAGGCCCCTTTCACACTGGGGCGGTGGGTGCATCGGCAGTAAAGCACCGCTATTTTCAGCGGCGCTTTACTGTCAATTTTGCGGCGATATTCAGCCGATAGCGGGGCGATTTTACCCCCTGCTACCGGCCGAGAAAGGGTTAAAACCACCGCAAAGCGCTGCTGCAGCAGCGCTATGCCGGTGGTGTAGCCGGGCTGCCCCATTGATTTCAATGGGCAGGAGCGGTGTATACACCGCTCCAAAGATGCCGCTAGCAGGACTTTTTTAGTGTCCTGCCAGCTCACCGCCTCCAGTGTGAAAGCTCTCGGGGCTTTCACATTGGAGAGACAGCAGCGGCTCTTTCAGGTAGCGTATCTGTATAGAACCTGCTGCAGCAAAATAGACATTTATAAAGAAAAAAAAAAAAAAATTACATTTGAAGCAGAGTTCTAAAAAAAAAAAAAAAAAAGTCAGCAGCTACAAATACTGCAGCTGCTGACTTTTAATAATCAGACACTTACCTGTGCAAGGGTCCAGCGATATGGGGGGGAACAAAGCCCTGCTCGTCTCCCCCGCCTCTCTGCAGCGCTAGCATTGTCACTGTAGGCGCCCGGCTGTGCGCATGTGTGAGCCACGCTGTGACTGGCCGGGCAATCATCTGGGACCTGTGACGTGTCCAAGATGGTTGCCGAGAGGGAAGGGGGAGAGGTGATCTCCCTTCTAGCGCTGTGGAGCCCCGGAAGGAAGTGGGAGCTGAAACCCTCTAAAAAGAGGGTTTCCGCTCCCGCCCCAAAAAAATGACATGCCAAATGTGGCACGTCAGGGGGTCACCTCCACAGAGTCAGCCATACAGCCTAGCCCCGCTCCTCCTACTTCAGTTGCCTGCATCTTTTGTCTATACCTTCCAGCCTCTAGTCTCGTGAGCCATTCCCGGCCTAGAGAGACCCCGATCCCATAAGTCTGCACACACCTGTGCCCTGAGGCTGCTGCTGAGTCATCCACACATCCCTCCATCCATCTAGGGCCTCTCCACCGTGGCCCTTCACCACCCTCTCCCCCTCCCTGGCTATCTCTGCCCTCCAGATCACTATACAGTGTTGATCAGATCTGTCGTCACAACCACCCACCACCTTATCAGTTTTTACTGTTTATCATCCCTGCCCCTCTTTATGTCATAAGGACTTCCAGCAATGTTTTTTACCTTTGACTTTGAAACCATTCATGTTTATTTATTTTGAATGATTTCACATGTTATATGCGAGTGGCTGGATGTGATAGGTGGCCATCTGTGTCTGTACATGACTGTCTTGTCTTTTTTAATGGTGATGGTACCTGTGTTTTCAGGATATTTTTGGATTGGTGTTTATAGTGAGCTTTTTGAATAAACAGCATTTAATTATTTAAATTCGACTCCTGCATGTTCCTCATCTATGAATTCACTTTTTCTTTTGTTTTTTTGTCATATGCTGCATGAATTCAGAGGAACACACCCATTATTGATTGGTGTCAGCAACTGTCGTTAATTTTATACAGACGTGGCCATATTATACCCTCAGTCTGTTATAATCATACTTAATTACAGAGCGTTTTGGTGCTTTTATTATCTGCTTTTTTGCTCAGGGGGTCACCTTCCCTTAAAGTGGAAATTCCATTTTTGGGTGGAACTCCGCTTTGAATACATTTTTCCCTGCAAACTTTATTTAGTAAACAATGGCTTGGGGAGTCAGTCTGTATGTTTAGGCCACAATTTAGTGCACACGAAACAAGATTAGATATTTTTTGTGGAAATTCTGGTATCTCTTTGGCAGACATTGAATGGAAATAAAGTTTTACACCACAGTGAGCAAGCTTTATGTGAAGAAGCTAAATTATAGTACACTCAGGCCAAGATTAACAATCTTTTTTAGATAAAGTATGGTGTGTCTTTCACAGACTTTGGGTAGAAGTAACAGGTGCAAAAAAAATTGGGCTTTGGGTGTTGGTGATGCCTTCAACACCATAAACCTAAAGAGATATTCTTGATGAAAGCAAGAATTAGCCTTGCTGTAAAAAAAAAAAAAAAAATGTAAATTTTATGCCCTATTCAAACAGGTGCTGAAAAATTAGTTTTTTGGGGGTTCCTTCACACCGTAACCCTATAGAGGTACTCTTGATGAAATAATGAATTGGCCTTGCTGTAAAAATGTTTTAATTTGATGCCCCGGTCAAACAGTTGCGGAAAAATTGGTCTTTGGGTGTTGGTGGTGCCTTCACACCATAACCCTATAAAAGGTACTCTTGATGAAAGCAAGAATTAGCCTTGCTGTAATAAATTGAAATTTGATGCCCCTGTCAAACAGTTGCAGAACAATTGGGCTTTGGGTGTTGGTGGTGCCTTCACACCGTAACCCTAAAGAGGTAATCTTGATGAAAGCACGGATTGGTCTTGCGGTACAAAAATGAAATCTGATGTCCCGGTCAAACAGTTGCGGACAAATTGATACTTCAAGATAAAGTCAACACCCACAAAGCTAGGCAGCCTAGACAATCTTGCAGGGATTTGAGGTTCAGACATGTCCGGGGCGGCCGTGGTGGGGCTTTGAAAAGTGTCCTGTGCGTTTTTGGGTCCGGTTCAGGCAAAAACTTGCACCTGAACTGGTGAACAGAAACGCACAACAAACTGCATCTGGACAAGTGTGAACCCAGCCTGAAGGGCAGCACAGTGGTTAAGTGGTTGGCACTTCCACCTAGCAGCACTAGGGTCGCTGATTCAAATCCCAACCATGACACTACTTGCTTAGAGTTTGCATGTTCTTCCTGTGCCTGCTTGGGTTTCCTCCAGGTAGGTTAATTGGATCCGGTCTTAAATTGGCCCTAGTATGTGTATGAATGAATGTGAGTTAGGGACCTTAGATTGTAAGCTCCTTGAGGGCAGGGACCGATGTAATTGTACAATATATATGTAAAGCGCTGTGTAAATTGTCGCTATATTAATGCCTGAAATAAATAACTAAACTAAAAAGGCTTAGTGCATAGCTCCCAACTGTCCCTGATTTGGAGCAATGTCCCTCATTCCTCCTCATTTTGGTCTGATCTATATAGACGTATGTAAAATGCACTTTTTATCGTTCAAAAAGTGTTTTCCAGCGCTAAACCTTTCACCTGATTGCTAAATTGCTGCATTTGTAAACTCCAAAAGCAAATATGAAGGAATAGTAGTGGTAAAAAAAAAAGCACTTGTGGGTTTAACCAATCTTGTTTTTTTGTACAATTCTCCTTTAAGGGGGCGTGGCAAGGGGTGTGTCCTATGCCTGCATAATTTTGTTGATAGGTGTACCTCATTCCCTCCTTAAAAAGTTGGGAGGTATGGTTTAGTGGGGTGTTGATAATTATGCAGGGTATGCCAATATAAATGTAAAGGAGTAACAACAATCCCAGGCAAAGCAGCACAAATTACTTCAGTCCTTTAAATAACATAGGTTGTATTGTTAATGCATGAAAACCTACACATGCACAGTAGGGAAGCACTCGCACGTCCACACATTACTATTTTCAAAAACCTGTCTCTCCAGACCTTAAGCAAAGTATCCAGGCATGCATGATGCATTAGCAAAGAGGTATATTAGTCTGTGCACAATATATACATCTGTGAGAATGCGTGGTACCTCATGCAATCCCAGTTAAGATGTCCAAGCCCTTGGTGATATCCCTTCTGCTATTTGTTAGCAAATCCTGGTGTAATCTTCAGTGTCTTCCATTGTATTTCTAGTCTGTTTCCTGCTTGGTGTCCCCACGCACATCTACCTATTCCTAGAAATTCCTGTTTGTCCAGCTGGTAGTTTCCAGGAATGTGTGCGACGGGAATATTATAACCTGGTCATTTACACCATTTAATGTTTTTTTTCAAGTGAATGTTTTACCTGTGATTTTTCATGCATTGATGTGTTGCAATAAAACCGCATGTTCACTTTGAATGGAAACTCTGGAATGTTTTTGAATAAATGTATTCCCATGCTTTCAGAAAGTGTCTCTACTTAAAAGGTGTCACCATTGTAACAGCTTGTACAAAATTTCACCTGCAATTTCTAATACATTCATAAAAAATATGTTATAAGAGAACAAACATTTCAACAGCCTGTAGATGTCACTGTGGTTCTATATTTAGCATATAAGGCTTCACAGCCTAACCTCAAATATGTCTTAGTACATGGTATAGATTAGAGGCTCACTCCACATAACGTGCACATTGGTGTGCGCTGTGAAAGGCAGTGTGATGTTTTTAATTTTGTTATAACTCTATGGAACCCGACAAAAAATACTTCATTTTAGAAAACTATTGTTCTCTATGTGTCCCTCTGCTGTGCCTGTGTTGATCAATGCAGATTACCGCACCTGGTGTAAATGAGCCCAAAAAAAAAAAAAAAAAATCCTTTTTATACATTATTAAACATTCCACCCTTTTCATTTTCTAAAAGTCTAACCTTTTTTTTTTCACAATCAAAATGTATTGAAAGTTTTTATAACAGTTTACAGGATGACATCATTGCAAATATAAGATAAGCCAGGTTAGTTAAATACGTCAGTTTACCCACAATTAGAGAGGCATATTATGGTGTATATTTTAAGGTTAAGGAATTGAGAAAATAATTTGTGAATAATTAAATAATAATGATAAGGTAGTAATAATGACTAAAGTACCATAATTTAAAATGAAGTTACAAAAATAACTATGTATACTGGAATGGCCTGGTAATATAGGTTGTTAGGTTTAGAGTGATTAGGACTTGCGTATTATGTCTTAAATATGACAAATGAAATGAGTATGAAATGAGAATAAATGGTCAAGAGTTATGCATTAGCTTCAATAAAATCATCAGATTGTGTGAACATCCACCAATGCTTCCATGTCTAATGAAATTTGGTTGTTGTTTCTTTCTGCATTGCTACAATTTCTTCCATTTTGTAGATGGTATTGACTTTTTCAAGCCAATCCTTGACTGTTGGGACATGAATGGATTTCCAGTGCAGGGGGATAGGGGTCTTGGCTGTGTTTTAAAAGATATCTAGTGAGCGATTTCTTGTATTTGCTCAGTGTGTATGGGTTTATATGCAGTAAGCATGCTGCAGCATTTAGATCCAGGTTTAGTTTCAGTTATTTTTTTTTTTTAATCCATTTTATAGTTTGTTGCCAATAGTCAAGGATTGGAGGGCAGGTCCACCATATGTGTAGAAATGTTCCTTCGTTCATTCCGCATCTCCAGCAGGTGTCAGAAGTGGATAGGAACCACCTCCTGGCTTTTTGTGGTGTTTGAGTCAAAATCTTGTATGCAATTTCTTGAATTTTCGTGCTTAAAGCGGAGTTCCACCCATTTAAAAGTCAACAGCTACAAAAAGTGTAGCTGCTAACTTTTAAGAATCAGACACTCACCTGTCACACGGTCCAGCAATGCGGGTGCAGGAAGCCTCGCTCCTCTCCCTCTCCTCTCTGCGGGGCTGGCATTCTAATTGTGGGTGCCCGGCTGCGTCTTCACAGCCAGGCACACACTGTGAATGGCCGGGCAATCTTCTGGGACCTGTGAAGTGTCCCAGAAAATGGCAGGGAGGGGGAGAGGTGATCCTCCTTCCTGCGCCGCTGAGCCATAGGAGGAAGTGGGAGCTGGGTGCCTGTAAAAACAGGGTACCTGCTCCTACCCCAAAAAATTACATGCCAAAAGTGGCATATCAGGGGGTCACCTGCACTTAAAGCGGAAGTTCTATTTTTGGGTGGAACTCCGCTTTGATGAGCATTTGTGTGCAAAAATACAAGCTCTTTCCCATTGAGTATCTGTTATTTTGGTTCTTAGTTCAAGTTCCCAAGCCCCCTTATGTTGTTGTTGCTGTGTTTTTTTGGAGTTAGCCAGGAATAGGCTAGAGAAGTCGTTTTGTGGATCGGAGTCCTATTATAGCGATTAGTTCAAAAGGAGTCATGGGAAGTCAGTATGAAGCCCTGTGTTGGCTGTTTTGAAGGAAGTCATGGAGTTGTATATAAAACCAGTCACCAGGAAAAGAGTCCCCAAATTCCTCTTTCAGGGAATCATATGGTTTAATTCTGCCCTTATCGAAGCAATGTGTTGCTAAGAGAGTTTTGCTATGTTCAGGTTTTGGCATACTTTATTGGGGGACACCTGGTGGAAAGTCAGGGTTTTTGGCAATTGGTGTTAAAGGTCCTGGTGAAGAAGCTATTTTGCATGGCGGGGCTATTTTGTGGATTATATCTAAAGTGGTTGTAATCAATGGGTGTTTCTTCAGAGGTGTGGGTAGTTTGGAGTTGAGGGTCCAAGGGTAATATATTAGACTTTGTAGGTTATTTGAGATTTCTAAGGATACCCCGTCTTTGTTGTTTTCATGACAATCCCAGTGAATTATTCTATGTGTTGCAAAGTAATATATCTTTTGAAATCTGGCAGTCCTATTCCTCCTTTAATTTTAGGGAGGGTGAGTAGGCGGAGATTGATTCTGGGTGTTTTGTCGGCTCTGTAATGCAGATAGTTTTATAAAAAATAGCCTGGGTATTTGTATGGGTAATGCATTGAAAAAGTACAGTAGTCTTGGATGTACTCTCATTTTTAGAATCGATGCCCAGCCAAACCGGGAGAACTGTTTAGATGTCTGCTTTTTGAGGTCTGTTGCTATGATTTTCAATAGGGGTTTGAAGTTGGCTTCATATAAAGATTCTATGTTTGGTGTTAGTTTAATCCCCAGGTATTGAAGGGTTTTATGTTCCCATTTATAAGGGCAGTTCATTTGAGTTAGATGTAGTTGTTCGGGCGTCAAAGTTAGATTTAAAGGGGTTGTAAACCCTCAGCTTTTTTGTCCTAATCCTGCTCCTTTAATGTAGTGTATAATGTGTTCACTTACCTTTTCCTTCCTTTTCGTTTAGAAGTGTGTTTTTTTTTTTAGGTCCGTTTTGCCTACTTCCTGTCCTGCTCCCAGATGGGTGCCCCGTCTGCCGTTGTCGTGAAGGGTTGTCCCATGCGTGCGCGCTCCCAACACTGGGACTACATCCCTGTGAGGAGACGCTGTGTGCGTTCACAGACACGGGAGCCTCGGCCGTGTAAGACGCTGTAGCTCCCCCCCACGCCCTTTGATTGGCATGGGAATCAGGAGCACATGACTGCAACCCCACCTTTTCCTCCGCCCCTTTGCTTTGTATAAGTGAAAGTGAATCTAGTCTGCAGTTCGTTGGCTGCAGACTTTCAGTGAATACAAGCAGCAAAACCAAAGTAACATTTCTAAACTAAGGTCATTTTTAAAATATATACTGTATTTATCAACATATAACATGCACCTTCATTCTAGGAGGGAAGTTTCAGGGAAAAAAAAGGTAAATTTTAAATAAAGAACATTGAAGCAAAATAAGGGTCAGTGCCCATCAATGCAGCCTCATCATTGCCCATCTGCAGCCTGATCAATGTCATCTGCAGCCTCACAATTGCCCATCAATGCAGCCTGATCAATGCCCATCTACAGCCTCACAATTGCTCATCAAAGCAGCTTGATCAATGCCCATATGCAGCCTCACCATTGCCATGAATGCAGCCTAATCAATGCCCATCTGCAGCCTCACCTCAGATTACTGCTGCCCCAGAAGTGGACAGGGAGGGGGGCGGGACGAGCGCCGTCAGATTACATACAGCGAGAGTCTGTTTACCCGGGGGCCTCTTTAATACAAAGTCCCACCTCCTGGACCGGCTTCTATGATAGACAGAACACTGATCCAATGCCGGCCCAGGAGATGGGACTTCCTATAAACAGGAGATTCTCGCTGTATCTAATCTGACCACACTTGTCACGCACCCCTCCCCATTTCCCTCCTAGGCAGCCCAAATTGCAATATTGGCGTATAACACGCACACACTATTTGCACCTGATTTTCAAGGTGAAAAGTTGCGTGTTATACGCCAATAAATACAGTAATTACTGGCATTGTTCATTATCAATTTTTGATTAATTTTTTTAAATGTATTTGCTTTGAATTCTATTTTTTTAAACCATCCTCACCCAGCACTGTGTCTCCTCCTCCACACCCCCCACAACATTGCCTAATCCATCCCATTTCTGGCTCGTCCATCCCATTTCTGGCTCATCCATCCCTCCATCCCATTTCTGGCTCATCCATCCCATTTCTGGCTCACCCATTCCGCAATCCCATTTCTGACTCATCCATCACATTTCTGGCACATCCATCCCTATTTCATCCTATTTCTGGCTCATCCATCCCTTTTCTGACTCATCCATCACATTTCTGGCACATCCATCCCCTATTTCATCCTATTTCTGGCTCATCCATCCCTTTTCTGACTCATCCAACCCTCCATCCCATTTCTGGCTCATCCATCCCATTTCTGGCTCATCCATCCCATTTCTGGCTCATCCATCCCATTTCTGACTCATCAATCCCATTTCTGACTCATCAATCCCATTTCTGACTCATCAATCCCATTTCTGACTCATCCATCCCATTTCTGACTCATCCATCCCTTTTCTGACTCATCCATCCCTTTTCTGACTCATCCATCCCTTTTCTGACTCATCCATCCCTCCATCCTATTTCTGGCTCATCCTTCCCATTTCTGGCTCATCCATCCCTCCATCCTATTTCTGGCTCATGCATCCCATTTCTGGTTCATCCATTCAATTTCTGGCTCACCCATTTCGCCATAACATTTGTGACTCATCCATCCCATTTCTGGCTCATTCATTACTCCATCCCATTTCTGACTCGTCCATCCCATTTTCGGCTCATCCATTCCTCCATCTAACTTCTGACTCATCCATCCCTTCATCCCACTTCTGACTCATCCATCCCTTCATCCCATTTCTGACTCATCCATCCCATTTCTGGCTCACCCATCCCTCCATCCTATTTCTGTCTCACCCATCCCTCTATCCTATTTCTGACTCATCTATCCAATTTCTGGCTCATCCAATTTCTGGCTCACTCATCCCACCATCCCATTCCTGATTCCCCATCCCATTTCTGGCTCATTCATCCCTCCATCCCATTTCTGGCCAATCCATCCCATTTCTGGCTCATCCTTTCCTCCATCCCATTTCTGGCTCATCCATTGCTTTTCTCACTCCTCCACCCCTCCATCCTATTTCTGGCTCATCCATTCCATTTCTGGCTCAACATCCCTCCATCCCATTTCTGGCTCATCCATTCTATTTCTGGCTCACCTATCCCTCCATCCTATTTCTAGCTCACCCACCCCTCCATCCTATTTCTAGCTCACCCACCCCTCCATCCTATTTCTGGCTCACCCATTCCTCCATCCTATTTCTGGCTCACCCATTCCTCCATCCTATTTCTGGCTCATCCATTGCATTTCTGGCTCATCCATCCAATTTCTGGCTCACTCATCCCGCCATCCCATTCTTGACTCATCGATCCCATTTTTGGCTCATTCATCCCTCTATCCCATTTCTGGCTCATCCATTCAAATTCTGACTTCTCCATCCCATTACTGGCATTGTTCATTATCAATTTTTAATTAATTTTTTTTAAATGCATTTGCTTTGATATCTATTTTTTTAAACCATGCTCACCCAGCATTGTGTGTCCCCTCCTCCACACCCCCCACAACATTGCCTAATCCATCACATTTCTGACTCGTCCATCCCGTTTCTGGCTCATCCATCCCTCCATCCCATTTCTGGCTCACCCATTCCGCTATCCCATTTCTGACTCATCCATCACATTTCTGGCACATCCAACCTTCCATCCCATTTCTGGCTTATCCATCCCATTTCTGACTCATCCATTGCGCAATCCCATTTTTGACTCATCCATTACATTTCTGGCTCAGCCATTCCTCCATCCTATTTCTGGCTCATCCATCCGATTTCTGGCTCATCAATCCCATTTCTGACTCATCCTTCCCTTCATCCCATTTCTGACTCATCCATCCCTCCATCCCATTTCTGGCTCATCAATCCCATTTCTGACTCATCTATCCCTTCATCACATTTCTGACTCATCCATCCCTCCATCCTATTTCTGGCTCATCCATTCCATTTTTGGATCATCCATCCCTCCATCCTATTTCTGGCTCATGCATCCCATTTCTGGTTCATCCATTCAATTTCTGGCTCACCCATTCCTCCATAACATTTGTGACTCCTCCATCCCATTTCTGGCTCATCCATCCCTCCATCCCATTTCTGACTCGTCCATCCCATTTCCGGCTCATCCATTCCTCCATCTAACTTCTGACTCATCCATCCCTTCATCCCATTTCTGACTCATCCATCCCATTTCTGGCTCACCCATCCCTCCATCCTATTTCTGGCTCACCCATCCCTCTATCCTATTTCTGGCTCATCTATCCCATTTCTGGCTCATCCATCCAATTTCTGGCTCACTCATCCCACCATCCCATTCCTGTTTCCCCATCCCATTTCTGGCTAATTCATCCCTCCATCCCATTTCTGGCCCATCCATCCCATTTCTGGCTCATCCTTTCCTCCATCCCATTTCTGGCTCATCCATTGCTTTTCTGAATCTTCCACCACTCCATCCTATTTCTGGCTCATCCATTCCATTTCTGGCTCATCCATCCCTCCATCCCATTTCTGGCTCATCCATCCTATTTCTGGCTCTCCTATCCCTCCATCCTATTTCTGGCTCACCCATCCCTCCATCCTATTTCTGGCTCATCCATCCTATTTCTGGCTCACCTATCCCTCCATCCTATTTCTGGCTCACCCATCCCTCCATCCTATTTCTGGCTCACCCATCCCTCCATCCTATTTCTGGCTCACCCATCCCTCCATCCTATTTCTGGCTCAGTCATCGCATTTCTGGCTCATCCATCCAATTTCTGGCTCACTCATCCCGCCATCCCATTCTTGACTCATCGATCCCATTTTTGTCTCATCCATCCCTCCATCCAATTTCTGGCTCATCCATCCCACTTCTGACTCATCTATCCCTCCATCCCATTCTGTCTCATCCATCCCTCCATCCTATTTCTGGCTCATCCATCCCTCCATCCCATTTCTGGCTCATCCATCCCTCCATCCCATTTCTGGCTCATCCATCCCTCCATCCCATTTCTGGCTCTTCCATCCCTCCATCCCATTTCTGGCTCTTCCATCCCATTTCTGGTTCATCCATCCAAATTCCGGCTCACCCATCCCTCCATCCCATTTCTGACTCATCCATCCCATTTCTGGCTCCTGCATCCAATTTCTGGCTCACCCATCCCTCTATCCCATTTCTGGCTCATCCATTCAAATTCTGACTCCTCCATCCCATTTCTGGCTCATCCATCCCATTTCTGACTCATTTATCCCTCCATCCCATTCTGTCTCATCTATCCCTCCATCCTATTTCTGGCTCATCCATCCCATTTCTGGCTCTTCCATCCCATTTCTGGTTCATCCATCCAAATTCCGTCTCACCCATCCCTCCATCCCATTTCTGACTCATCCATCCCATTTCTGGCTCCTGCATCCAATTTCTGGCTCACCTATCCCTCCATCCTATTTCTGGCTCACCCATCCCTCCATCCTATTTCTGGCTCACCCATCCCTCCATCCTATTTCTGGCTCATCCATCGCATTTCTGGCTCATCCATCCAATTTCTGGCTCACTCATCCCGCCATCCCATTCTTGACTCATCGATCCCATTTTTGGCTCATTCATCCCTCTATCCCATTTCTGGCTCATCCATCCCTTTTCTGACTCATCCATTCCTCCATCCTATTTCTGGCTCATGCATCCCATTTCTGGTTCATCCATTCAATTTCTGGCTCACCCATCCCGCCATCACATTTGTGACTCATCCATCCCATTTCTGGCTCATCCATCCCTCCATCCCATTTCTGACTCATCCATCCCATTTCTGGCTCATCCATCCCATTTCTGGCTCATCCATCCCTCCATCCCATTTCTTGCTCATCCATCCTATTTCTGGCTCACCCATCCCTCCATCCTATTTCTGGCTCACCCATCCCTCCATCCTATTTCTGGCTCACCCATCCCTCCATCCTATTTCTGGCTCACCCATCCCTCCATCCTATTTCTGGCTTACCCATCCCTCCATCCCATTTCTGACTCATCCATTCCATATCTGGCTCATCCATCCATTTTTTGGCTCATCCATTTCTCCATCCCATATCTGGCTCATCCATCCATTTTTTGGCTCATCCATTTCTCCATCCCATTTATGACTCATCCATCCCATTTCTAGCTCATCCATTCCTCCATCCCATTTCTGACTCATTCATCCAATTTCTGGCTCATCCATTCCTCCATCCCATTTCTGGCTCATCCATCCCATCTCTGGCTCCAATTTCTGGCTCATCCATCCAATTTCTGGCTCACCCATCCCTCCATCCCATGTCTGGCTCACCCATCATCATCTATCCCATCTCTGGCTCATCCAGCCAATGTCTGACTCATCCATCCCATTTCTGGCTCATCCATCCCATTTCTAGCTCATCCATCCCATGTCTGACTCATCCATCCCATTTCTGGCTCACCCATCCCTCCATCCTATTTCTGCCTCACCCATCGCTCTATCCTATTTCTGAATCATCTATCCCATTTCTGGCTCATCCATCCAATTTCTGGCTCACTCATCCCACCATCCCATTCCTGATTCCCCATCCCATTTCTGGCCCATCCATACCATTTCTGGCTCATCCTTTCCTCCATCCCATTTCTGGCTCATCCATTGCTTTTCTGACTCCTCCACCACTCCATCCTATTTCTGGCTCATCCATTCCATTTCTGGCTCATCCATCTCTCCATCCCATTTCTGGCTCATCCATCCAATTTCTGACTCATCTATCCCTCCATCCCATTCTGTCTCATCCATCCCTCCATCCTATTTCTGGCTCATCCATCCCTCCATCCCATTTCTGGCTCATCCATCCCTCCATCCCATTTCTGGCTCTTCCATCCCATTTCTGGTTCATCCATCCAAATTCCGGCTCACCCAGCCCTCCATCCCATTTCTGACTCATCCATCCCATTTCTGGCTCCTGCATCGAATTTCTGGCTCACCCATCCCTCCATCCCATTTTTGGCTCATCCATCGCATTTCTAGCTCATCCATCCAATTTCTGGCTCACGCATCCCGCCATCCCATTCTTGACTCATCGATCCCATTTTTGGCTCATCTATCCCTCTATCCCATTTCTGGGTCATACATCCAAATTCTGACTCCTCCATCCCATTTCTGGCTCATCCATCCCTTTTCTGACTCATCCATCCCTTTTTTGACTCATCCATCCCTTTTCTGACTCATCCATCCCTCCATCCTATTTCTGGCTCATCCATTGCTTTTCTGAATCTTCCACCACTCCATCCTATTTCTGGCTCATCCATTCCATTTCTGGCTCATCCATCCCTCCATCCCATTTCTGGCTCATCCATCCTATTTCTGGCTCTCCTATCCCTCCATCCTATTTCTGGCTCACCCATCCCTCCATCCTATTTCTGGCTCATCCATCCTATTTCTGGCTCACCTATCCCTCCATCCTATTTCTGGCTCACCCATCCCTCCATCCTATTTCTGGCTCACCTATCCCTCCATCCTATTTCTGGCTCACCCATCCCTCCATCCTATTTCTGGCTCACCCATCCCTCCATCCCATTTCTGACTCATCCATCCCATTTCTGGCTCCTGCATCCAATTTCCGGCTCACCCATCCCTCCATCCCATTTCTGGCTCATCCATCGCATTTCTAGCTCATCCATCCAATTTCTGGCTCACTCATCCCGCCATCCCATTCTTGACTCATCGATCCCATTTTTGGCTCATCCATCCCTCTATCCCATTTCTGGCGCTCATCCATCCAAATTCTGACTCCTCCATCCAATTTCTGGCTCATCCATCCCATTTCTGACTCATCTATCCCTCCATCCCATTTCTGGCTCATTCATCCCTCCATCCCATTTCTGGCTCATCATCCCATTTCTGGTTCATCCAATTTCTAGGTCACCAATCCCAACATCCCATTTCTGACTAATCCATCCCATTTCTGGCTCATCCATCCATCCACCCCATTTCTGACTTGTCCATTCAATTTCTGGCTCATCCATTTCTCCATCCTATTTCTGGCTCATCCATACTATTTCTGGCTCACCCATCCCTCCATCCCATTTCTGACTCATCCATCCCATATCTGGCTCATCCATGCAATTTTTGGCTCATCCAATTCTCCATCCCATTTCTGACTCATCTATCCCATTTCTGGCTCATCCAATTCTCCTTTAAGGGGTCGTGGCAAGGGGTGTGTCCTATGCCTGCATAATTTTGTTGATAGGTGTACCTCATTCCCACCTTAAAAAGTTGGGAGGTATGGTTTAGTGGGGTGTTGATAATTATGCAGGGTATGCCAATATAAATGTAAAGGAGTAACAACAATCCCAGGCAAAGCAGCACAAATTACTTCAGTCCTTTAAATAACATAGGTTGTATTGTTAATGCATGAAAACCTACACATGCACAGTAGGGAAGCACACCACACATTACTATTTTCAAAAACCTGTCTCTCCAGACCTTAAGCAAAGTATCCAGGCATGCATGATGCATTAGCATTAGTCTGTGCACAATATATACATCTGTGAGAATGCGTGGTACCTCATGCAATCCCAGTTAAGATGTCCAAGCCCTTGGTGATATCCCTTCTGCTATTTGTTAGCAAATCCTGGTGTAATCTTCAGTGTCTTCCATTGTATTTCTAGTCTGTTTCCTGCTTGGTGTCCCCACGCACATCTACCTATTCCTAGAAATTCCTGTTTGTCCAGCTGGTAGTTTCCAGGAATGTGTGCGACGGGAATATTATAACCTGGTCATTTACACCATTTAATGTTTTTTTTCAAGTGAATGTTTTACCTGTGATTTTTCATGCATTGATGTGTTGCAATAAAACCGCATGTTCACTTTGAATGGAAACTCTGGAATGTTTTTGAATAAATGTATTCCCATGCTTTCAGAAAGTGTCTCTACTTAAAAGGTGTCACCATTGTAACAGTTTGTACAAAATTTCACCTGCAATTTCTAATACATTCATAAAAAATATGTTATAAAAGAACAAACATTTCAACAGCCTGTAGATGTCACTGTGGTTCTATATTTAGCTTATAAGGCTTCACAGCCTAACCTCAAATATGTCTTAGTACATGGTATAGATTAGAGGCTCACTCCACATAACGTGCACATTGGTGTGCGCTGTGAAAGGCAGTGTGATGATTTTAATTTTGTTATAACTCTATGGAACCCGACAAAAAATACTTCATTTAACTCTAATGCAAGTGCTGTGACCTGCTTTGCACTGTGCAAAAATGCAGACATGATGCATTTATACGCAACACACACCACTGCACATGTATGGTGTGAACGTGGCACATAAAAAACTATTGTTCTCTATGTGTCCCTCTGCTGTGCCTGTGTTGATCAATGCAGATTACCGCACCTAGTGTAAATGAGCCCTAAAAAAAAAAAAAAAAAAAAAAAAGAAAAATCCTTTTTATACATTATTAAACATTCCACCCTTTTCATTTTCTAAAAGTCTAACCTTTTTTTTTTCACAATCAAAATTTATTGAAAGTTTTTATAACAGTTTACAGGATGACATCATTGCAAATATAAGATAAGCCAGGTTAGTTAAACACGTCAGTTTACCCACAATTAGAGAGGCATATTATGGTGTATATTTTAAGGTTAAGGAATTGAGAAAATAATTTGTGAATAATTAAATAATAATGATAAGGTAGTAATAATGACTAAAGTACCATAATTTAAAATGAAGTTACAAAAATAACTATGTATACTGGAATGGCCTGGTAATATAGGTTGTTAGGTTTAGAGTGATTAGGACTTGCGTATTATGTCTTAAATATGACAAATGAAATGAGTATGAAATGAGAATAAATGGTCAAGAGTTATGCATTAGCTTCAAAAAAATCATCAGATTGTGTGAACATCCACCAATGCTTCCATGTCTAATGAAATTTGGTTGTTGTTTCTTTCTGCATTGCTACAATTTCTTCCATTTTGTAGATGGTATTGACTTTTTCAAGCCAATCCTTGACTGTTGGGACATGAATGGATTTCCAGTGCAGGGGGATAGGGGTCCTGGCTGTGTTTTAAAAGATATCTAGTGAGCGATTTCTTGTATTTGCTCAGTGTGTGTGGGTTTATATGCAGTAAGCATGCTGCAGCATTTAGATCCAGGTTTAGTTTCAGTTATTTTTCTTTTTTAATCCATTTTATAGTTTGTTGCCAATAGTCAAGGATTGGAGGGCAGGTCCACCATATGTGTAGAAATGTTCCTTCGTTCATTCCGCATCTCCAGCGGGTGTCAGAAGTGGATAGGAACCACCTCCTGGCTTTTTGTGGTGTTTGAGTCAAAATCTTGTATGCAATTTCTTGAATTTTCGTGCTTAAAGCGGAGTTCCACCCATTTAAAAGTCAACAGCTACAAAAAGTGTAGCTGCTAACTTTTAAGAATCAGACACTCACCTGTCCCATGGTCCAGCAATGCAGGTGCAGGAAGCCTCGCTCCTCTCCCTCTCCTCTCTGCGGGGCTGGCATTCTAATTGTGGGTGCCCGGCTGCGTCTTCACAGCCAGACACACACTGTGAATGGCTGGGCAATCTTCTGGGACCTGTGACTGTTAGGAGATTACGGCTTCTAAGACCACCCAGATAGGTTCAGGTAATGCAGGAAGACCTCCGTTGACCCCCAGGCCTGGAGATATCAATAAAGTGACACAGGAGACAGGTTTGCTTAGCCACTTAATGACATCTAATTTGCAGTGGTCAATGATACAGTATATATGTTATTTGAGGGATGGGAGGAGTTTTACTAACCTTATACATGTCATTGAAATGAAAATAGGTTCAGTTAATATTTAACTATTAGCTGGTGTTATAAGACAAAATCTTGCATCATTTCTACTATATATGTATTTCTTAACAAGTGAAGGACACACTAATCTTATCAAGAACAAACATGAGCTAGGCCAAACTCCATATTCTAGCTAAAATGTATAGGCAACCTTGAGAAGGTTTTCTATAGATAACAGCTTAAAGATAATATTGGTTTCAGTTAAAACTCACATTTGAGTTTTCTCAATTTTCCTGTAAAACTAAAATGGTGTCTTAAAACTAAAATGGAGTCCCTCATGATATGTGCTATGTTCTTTACAATCCCCTCTTTGAGACATTATTTATATGGCTCACTATCTTTCACAGTTATGTAAATTTTCTTCTATCATAATACATACTCAGATAAATCCTATTCGCAGCAGCAGGATCAGGGGTTCGGGATGCCTTAACAATTATGCACATTATAAGCTTATAACAGGCATATAGGAACAAAACAAAAAGAGCAATCATAATTATAGTTATGGCAGCACTCTTTATCCATGCCAAAATTCCTATCCCAGAACTTAGGTTTGCAAAAGGATCCCATGTCTTAGCAATGTTTCTAGCTTCATCTTGTAATTTGTTTACTTCTTTCCGGTGTTGTGCAATTATATCATAATAATCTGGTACCTCCATACTTGTGTTATGAAACCAGGTACAACACTCATAATCTTCTGTGTTTTCACATAACCCAGTTAAGGCAGCACTCATGCTTTCTATGGCTAACTCGTGTAGTTCTAATTGTTTTCTAATTGCCCTAGTTTCTATATTTAATTTAGTAATATCATCAGAATTCTTTTCCATTATTTCATCAATGATTCCAGTGTAATTATTCAACCTTTTCATTAAGTCTATTCCCCACCCAGTCCATGAGGGGAACCAAGCCCATGCCTTATCCTTTGTAAGAAATAACTCCCTTTTATTGCGGTGTTTGAGGGGGTACCTAGGATGCATGCTAGCTTCAAGGAGGTGTCCTCCCTTGCTATCTCCTACTACGCCCATGATGGGGACTAGGGATGCAAGATAACACCATCCTTGGGGTTCGGTGGGGATCCAAGGGTGACAGATTTTTCCACAACAGATATAAATACTGTTTCCTAGAGCTAAGGATCGTTTGTTGAATATTGTCATCATTTCATCAGAAAAACTGGAAAAAGTTAAACTCGACAATAATTGTCCTACTGTGGAAGTGGAACTGGAGTTAAGAAAGTTTATTAGAGTGGTGTTTAGGGCAGGTTCTGAAGTATGAAAGAAAGGGCTTTCAATTGAAGTCATTGAAAAGTTAATATTAGCTTGTTGGCAAACTTCAGCTCCATTTGTGGAGTTTCCCAGCCTAAAACACCAGTCTGGGGAATGACTTCTACCAGTAATTTGGAAAGTAAGGGTATTATTTGAAAGTGTTCTTATGACTTCTGTGAGGACGACAGGAGGTGTGCCATTAAGGAGTGGGGTGAAGTTTAGAGGTACTGCCATTAAGGGGATTCTAGCAGTGCTAGGATGGAGTTTACTACATATCCAACATTTTTCAAATCCAGATTTCTGGGCGTAGCTATATTTAAACTTCAACAATAACATTTTATCTGTAAAACTTTCTGAGTTTTCATTTCTCTTGTGTCTGTCATGTGTATTATTCTGTTGTAGAGTGTTAGAGGCCCCACAAATACCCTTTATGAGTCCCAAATCTTCAGAATAATAAATACAGTTAGTTATCAGCCAAGTTGGCAGGAACACAATCAGGGCAGCCCAGCATAGGAGGCACAAGGCCTTCCCAGAAGTCCGTGGTGAAATAAGCGACGTCATCTTGTTCAGAGTCTTGACCACCTGCTTCACTCTGTTTTCGAGGATTTATATCACCTGCTTCACCTCTCTGTGCTTTATCTTTGCCTTGCTTCTTAGGGTCCTGGTTGACCTTCTTTACGCGACTTGCATGAATCCAGGCCTGTTGTCCTTCTACCAAAATAGCTGTGCGGGTGACTGCGATCACTGTGGTTGGGGGTCCGAAGGGAAACTCTTGTTTCTTGGTGCGGTTCAATCTCTGGACCACCACGGTGTCACCCACCTGGAAAGGGTGTGTAGGTTCCTGTGAAGAAGAAGGAGAGGTGCGAGCAACATTCCTTTCAACTTTATCCAAAGTTTCAATAAGTTTTTTTACATATTCTTCCTGAATAAGATCTAGGTCCCCTCTTTCTAACATAAGTGGCTGTCTGGCCCATGGGGTGGGGAATGGCCTACCCATTAAGACTTCAAAAGGAGAGTATCCTGTCTTTTTAGAGGGTGTCATTCTTACCTCGGCTAGTACAGCTGGTAGGACCTTCTTCCAATTTGCATACGTACCTCCAGTGGCCTTCCTGATCTTATCTTTGATGGTTCTGTTCATCCTTTCCACTATACCTGAACTCTGGGGGTGGTAAGGAATATGAAACTTCCATTCTATTTTCAGTGTTTTTACCAGGTCTTGACAAACTTTGGCCACAAATGCAGGACCATTGTCAGAGTTGATCTGTAGTGGGCAACCCCACCTTGGGATAATTTCTTGTATCAGAATCCTCACTACTGTTTGTGCATCTTCCTTTGTAGTTACAAACAATTCTATCCATCTTGAGAACATGTCCACTATTATTAGCAAATATTCCTGTCTTTTACCTAGTTTGGGCATGTGTGTAAAATCTATCTGCAGATGAGTGAATGGTGTAGATGGATATATCAGATGTTCGTGTTTTGCTTTGTGAGGGTTGCTAGGGTTATTCCGAATGCATGTGATGCATCTGGAAACATATGCCTTAACGAGAGAGGGAAGACCTGGAATGTAAAAATCCTTATCCAAAAGTTCACATGTGACTTTCCACCCTCTGTGACCTATCCCATGGTATTGTGAAATAAAAATGGGTGCACTGGCTACAGGGATACATGGTCTCCCCTCTTGGCAGACAAGGTCAGTTTCTGGGTTTGTCTGCACACCTATTGAGTTCCATTGCTGGATGTCTTGGTCTGTGGCATATGCTTGGAGATCACGCAATGTTTGATCCAAAAGAGGAATTTCTGGTGAGAGTAATGGCATTTGTATGTTTGCAGGCTGTGTGGATGCTGCTTCTTTTGCTGCTTTGTCAGCTAAGGCGTTGCCTTTGGCTATGTCATCCTGTTGCCCTGTATGTGCCCTACAGTGTAGTATAGCTATGGACCTTGGTAATTGTATAGCTTCTAACAGACTTGTGACAAGCGTGGAATGTGAGATGGATTTACCGTCTGCTGCTATATAGCCCCGCCTTTTCCATATGACTCCAAAATCATGCGCGACACCGTACGCGTACTTGGAGTCTGTGTAAATGTTTACATCCTGCCCTTCAAAAAGCTGACAAGCTCGAGTAAGGGCTATAAGTTCTGCAGCTTGTGCTGATTGGAATGGGACAGGGTTTGTTTCCAGTATTTTATCAGGCAGCTGAACAACAGCATACCCTGCATGGTATGTGTTATCATTTGGTCTTGAACAAGACCCATCCACAAAGACATTCTGTGCTCCAGGGAGAGCAGTTGAAGACATGTCTGGTCTCGGGGATGTGTCTTGGTGGATGAGGTCCATGCATTCATGTTGAGGCACTACCTCATCTTCTTCACCTTTCAAGCCTAGCAAGGCATTCAGGATTGGAGCTGGGCCAGAAGTGGGAGAGGCATATTTGATCTCAAGTTTTGGGTTAGAAAGTAAAATTACTTCATAACCGCTCAGCCTCTGGGCTGACATGTGCTGGGTATGGATGTTCTTTAGTAGAATGGATACATTGTGAGTGGTGTGTAGTGTGGTGGCATGCCCTAGAGTGAATGATGTAGCCATTTCCACCACCATCGCACAGGATGCCAGAGCTCTGAGACACGCCGGCATGCCCTGTACTGGCATCGGCACAACTTTTGAAAAAAACGCAATTGGGCGGAGTTTCCCCCCATGCTCCTGAGCCAGGACCCCCGCCATTGTTTTACAGTTGTCCCTTGCAAACAAGTGAAACATTTTACCATATTCAGGTAGTCCAAGTCCAGGAGATGTGACCATTGCAGTTTTAAGATACACAAAAGCATTGTACATTTCATCATTCCATTTCACACAATCTGGCATGTCAGTACCTGTGGCTTGCCTCAGGAGATTATCATAGTAGGAACAATCAGGTATCCATTGGCGGCAGTAACCAATCATTCCAAGAAAGGATAGCATGTCCTTCTTAGTAAGTGGGCGGGGCAGACCCATGAGAGCCGCAGCTCTCTTGTGACTGATTTTCCTTTCTCCTTTGGAGAGTACAAAACCAAGGTATTCAACAGTTTCCTGACACCATTGTAGCTTTTTCTTAGAAACCTTGTGACCATTGTCTGCTAACCAATGTAACAGATCTAAACCATCATTTTTACATGCTTTCTGGCTTGGACTACACAACAACAAATCATCAACATATTGAAGTAGGACGGAACCATGGCGGGGTGTCCAAGACCGCAGGGTTGCCTGGAGGGCCACTGTGTACACTACAGGGGAGTCTACATAGCCCTGGGGTAATCTACACCACGTCATCTGGCGGTTTCTGAAATTGAATGCAAAGATAGGCTGTGTCTCTTCGTCAACAGAAACTGAAAAAAATGCATTACAAAGGTCAATGACCGAAAAATACTCTGCATCGCATGGTATGGAGGTTAAGAGTGATGGCACGTCAGGCACTATGGGAGCGATGGGTATCACTAGGTTGTTTATAGCTCTGAGGTCTTGTACAAACCTGTAAGAGCCGTCTGGCTTCATTACTGGGTTAATGGGGGTGTTGTAGGGTGACAGTGTCTCTTTAAGAATTCCTAGCTGCAGGAACCTTTCCACCATTGGGGCCACTCCTTCCTCTTTTTCTTTTGAAATGGGGTATTGTTTGTGATAAACCGGCTGTGCCCATGATTTTAAAGCTGCCTTGTATGGGGTACAAGAAATAAGACCTACATCCAAGGAGCTTTTTGACCATACCGGATCATCTGGTGGAGGGAGATCACTATCCTCAGTGTAATATATTGGTATTACCTTGGAGTGTACGAAGACCCCTCCTTCAGTAGTCATTTTCAGTGTTATACCCAATCTTCCCATCAAATCTCTACCCAAGAGATTCACAGGACAATTTGGTATAATCCTGAAACAATGATGCAAGACTGTTGCACCTCCCCTTTCAACATCACTTACTGGTAAAGGTGGTGTTTTGTATGTTTTGGTAAGTATCCCATTAATTCCCATAGAAGGTTCAGCAATTTTAGTCTCACCTCTGTAGTAGTCCTCACTGAGGGTGCTCCGAGTTGCCCCTGAATCGGTTAAAAACGGAACAGGCCTATGTTTGACATATAGGGTCACAATTGGTTGTTCATTGTAAGAGTGTGAGATCAAAGGAAATGCTGGGATACTACCTTCCGGGCAGCTTCATTTTAGTTGCTGTTGATTCCACTGTATAGGGAATCGGGGACCCTGTTGCTTTGGGGCAACTTGATTTGGTTGGCTAGATTGGGGTCCCTGTGTATGCATTTGATCTTGATCTTGAGTATTTGGGTTATTCCATTCATAAGGACATTGATTTCTCCAGTGACCCTGTTGTCCACAGTTAAAACAACATGTGCGGGACTGCTGGGGTGGTCTGGAAAAACCATGCCCTCTCCCTCTTGTTCTTCCTCTTCCTCTGCCTCTGTTTCCACTGCCCCATTGTCCACCATTATCTTGGGGAGGCTGAGTTCGCACTCCACCCTGATAAAGGGTACTCACTGCTTTCTCTTTTATTACATCAAAACACCCTGCTGCTTCTTTCTGTATTAAGGTTTCCTGAAATTGGTCAATCGTCTGTGTGGTCCATTCAGATATCATCTGTTTCACCACCAAGGCGAACTGGGGTTTTAGATTATTCATAAAAGTTTGAATAAACAAAGCTCCCACATCAGTAGTTGTAGCTAATCCAGCTTCTGTTGTCCAATTTTCATGAAACCTTTTCCAGAATTCAACTACAGTTTCTCCTGACTTTTGTTTGCATGCTATGGCAGTAGGGAGGGAACTTTTATTTTTAAATACTCTCATCATTTCAGTCTCTAATTCTGTCCACATGGTGTTCCTACCTGGTACTGTGTTTAACCCATATGCTCCCGCGTTTCCAGTGTCAATAGTGTTTATACTTGGAACATTTGTCCAGTTCCAGGAACTGGTGTGTCCTATGATACCATCAATGATAAGACGCATGTCTTCCTGTGTGTAATTTCTACCCTTACAGGCCTTTTTTAAGTAAATTAAAGTGCCACCTGCAGAGGCGGTGGGTTTGGGGCAATGTTTTACTATCCTATCAATGTCCTCAATGTCTATTACCTTTTTTAATAATTCATTTCCAATGGTCATGAAAGGTGTTTGAAGGTTAGTGTTACTATATACAGTTCCACTCTTTGTTTTAGGGGGACTAAGTATTCTATCCCCTTTAACGTCTTCTTCCTCCTGCTCTTGGCCAGGTGGTGAAACTACCCCTCCTATAGCTCCCTGATCATCTTCTGGTTCCCCTACCTCGACTCGGGCCCTCTGTGGGTGCTGTCTATCTTGTTGTGGAGCGGGAGGCATCTGCTGTTGTGGTTGTGGAGCGGGGGGGACCTGCCGTTGTCTGGTTGCATAATGTCCAGCCAGAAGATCAATATCTTCCTTTCTTAAACTTGGATAGACATGTACATATGCGGGTGGAGGATGACTGACTATTGGCAGGGGTGGGGCTATTGGGTCAGGGACAAATCTCTTTTTATCGGCTTCTTCTCTATGTTTCTGGTCATAATCTTCCTTACTTAAACATTTGGTGGGCTTTTTCTGTTTCTTATTATCCCTCTGAAACCAATATGGGGCGTATTTTAACCAGTTCTCTCCTCCCTTTTCCATATAATCCATATCCCATTGAGGATCCCCGGGGTACCAAGGGAAAGCTCTCTTATCTCCTAAACACAATCCTTTTATCATATCTATGTGAAATTCATCATTAGCGCCATCCCGGGGAAAGGGGTCTACACTGTGTATGGCTTCGGTCCATCCCGCTAAATTTGAAACCCATGGGACTATGAATTCATAATTAGTACCACAAATTCTGGCTACAAAATCCTTACACGTTTCTCCTGGATTGGGAAGAGGGGGAGGATCTTCTTTACCTTGTTTCTGACCCATATTGACAGTGGGAGTCGACTGTTCTTACCACCCAGTCTTCTGACCCACACACACACAACAGATTATCTTATAACTTCTAATGCGATAGATAAGAAAAAGCAAAGGATTTTGGGGTCACCGGAGTCTATTTCCTCATTAACCACTTCATATCCCTTCCCAAAAGGAATGTCTCTATATATGTGTATGCAGTACTGCTTATCTTTGTGGGTTTCCCAAAAACCCTCCAATATTAACCTCTGGCGTGGTTCTTATCCCCTACTAATTTACGGGTCTAAAAAGCTTTAATCAGAGCTGAGGCAAGAAATATTTCGTCAATAAAGACAAAATAGAGACTTACCTTCAGATGATTTTTGGCTTTTTTTCCCAGAGGACGAGCCCCCAGTTCTGTTAGGAGATTACGGCTTCTAAGACCACCCAGATAGGTTCAGGTAATGCAGGAAGACCTCCGTTGACCCCCAGGCCTGGAGATATCAATAAAGTGACACAGGAGACAGGTTTGCTTAGCCACTTAATGACATCTAATTTGCAGTGGTCAATGATACAGTATATATGTTATTTGAGGGATGGGAGGAGTTTTACTAACCTTATACATGTCATTGAAATGAAAATAGGTTCAGTTAATATTTAACTATTAGCTGGTGTTATAAGACAAAATCTTGCATCATTTCTACTATATATGTATTTCTTAACAAGTGAAGGACACACTAATCTTATCAAGAACAAACATGAGCTAGGCCAAACTCCATATTCTAGCTAAAATGTATAGGCAACCTTGAGAAGGTTTTCTATAGATAACAGCTTAAAGATAATATTGGTTTCAGTTAAAACTCACATTTGAGTTTTCTCAATTTTCCTGTAAAACTAAAATGGTGTCTTAAAACTAAAATGGAGTCCCTCATGATATGTGCTATGTTCTTTACAGTGACGTGTCCCAGAAAATGGCAGGGAGGGGGAGAGGTGATCCTCCTTCCTGCGCCGCTGAGCCAGAGGAGGAAGTGGGAGCTGGGTGCCTGTAAAAACAGGGTACCTGCTCCTACCCCAAAAAAATTACATGCCAAAAGTGGCATATCAGGGGGTCACCTGCACTTAAAGCGGAAGTTCTATTTTTGGGTGGAACTCCGCTTTGATGAGCATTTGTGTGCAAAAATACAAGCTCTTTCCCATTGAGTATCTGTTATTTTGGATCTTAGTTCAAGTTCCCAAGCCCCCTTATGTTGTTGTTGCTGTGTTTTTTTGGAGTTAGCCAGGAATAGGCTAGAGAAGTCGTTTTGTGGATCGGAGTCCTATTATAGCGATTAGTTCAAAAGGAGTCATGGGAAGTCAGTATGAAGCCCTGTGTTGGCTGTTTTGAAGGAAGTCATGGAGTTGTATATAAAACCAGTCACCAGGAAAAGAGTCCCCAAATTCCTCTTTCAGGGAATCATATGGTTTAATTCTGCCCTTATCGAAGCAATGTGTTGCTAAGAGAGTTTTGCTATGTTCAGGTTTTGGCATCCTTTATTGGGGGACACCTGGTGGAAAGTCAGGGTTTTTGGCAATTGGTGTTAAAGGTCCTGGTGAAGAAGCTATTTTGCATGGCGGGGCTATTTTGTGGATTATATCTAAAGTGGTTGTAATCAATGGGTGTTTCTTCAGAGGTGTGGGTAGTTTGGAGTTGAGGGTCCAAGGGTAATATATTAGACTTTGTAGGTTATTTGAGATTTCTAAGGATACCCCGTCTTTGTTGTTTTCATGACAATCCCAGTGAATTATTCTATGTGTTGCAAAGTAATATATCTTTTGAAATCTGGCAGTCCTATTCCTCCTTTAATTTTAGGGAGGGTGAGTAGGCGGAGATTGATTCTGGGTGTTTTGTCGGCTCTGTAATGCAGATAGTTTTATAAAAAATAGCCTGGGTATTTGTATGGGTAATGCATTGAAAAAGTACAGTAGTCTTGGATGTACTCTCATTTTTAGAATCGATGCCCAGCCAAACCGGGAGAACTGTTTAGATGTCTGCTTTTTGAGGTCTGTTGCTATGATTTTCAATAGGGGTTTGAAGTTGGCTTCATATAAAGATTCTATGTTTGGTGTTAGTTTAATCCCCAGGTATTGAAGGGTTTTATGTTCCCATTTATAAGGGCAGTTCATTTGAGTTAGATGTAGTTGTTCGGGCGTCAAAGTTAGATTTAAAGGGGTTGTAAACCCTCAGCTTTTTTGTCCTAATCCTGCTCCTTTAATGTAGTGTATAATGTGTTCACTTACCTTTTCCTTCCTTTTCGTTTAGAAGTGTGTTTTTTTTTTTTTAGGTCCGTTTTGCCTATTTCCTGTCCTGCTCCCAGATGGGTGCCCCGTCTGCCGTTGTCGTGAAGGGTTGTCCCATGCGTGCGCGCTCCCAACACTGGGACTACATCCCTGTGAGGAGACGCTGTGTGCGTTCACAGACACGGGAGCCTCGGCCGTGTAAGACGCTGTAGCTCCCCCCCACGCCCTTTGATTGGCATGGGAATCAGGAGCACATGACTGCAACCCCACCTTTTCCTCCGCCCCTTTGCTTTGTATAAGTGAAAGTGAATCTAGTCTGCAGTTCGTCGGCTGCAGACTTTCAGTGAATACAAGCAGCAAAACCAAAGTAACATTTCTAAACTAAGGTCATTTTTAAAATATATACTGTATTTATCAACATATAACATGCACCTTCATTCTAGGAGGGAAGTTTCAGGGAAAAAAAACGTAAATTTTAAATAAAGAACATTGAAGCAAAATAAGGGTCAGTGCCCATCAATGCAGCCTCATCAATGCCCATCTACAGCCTCACAATTGCTCATCAAAGCAGCTTGATCAATGCCCATATGCAGCCTCACCATTGCCATGAATGCAGCCTAATCAATGCCCATCTGCAGCCTCACCTCAGATTACTGCTGCCCCGGAAGTGGACAGGGAGGGGGGCGGGACGAGCGCCGTCAGATTACATACAGCGAGAGTCTGTTTACCCGGGGGCCTCTTTAACCACTTGCCGACCGCCTAACGCAGATATACTGCGGCAGAGCGGCACGGGCAGGCAAAATCACGTACCCGTACGTGATCTGCCTCCCGCGGGCGGGGGGTCCGATCGGACCCCCCCCCGGTGCCATCGGCGGTCGGCATCTGACTGGGAGCGTCGGGAGGCGAGGGGGAGACCATCCGATCGTGGCCCCCCCCTCGCGATCGCTCCCAGCCAATGGAAATCCTCCTCTGCCTGTGTGTCGTTTCACACAGGCAGAGGATGTGATGTCATCTCTCCCCGGTCTGGCAGTTTCCGTTCCAGCGCCGAGGGGAGATGACATGTAAGTGCACACAACACTCACACACACAGTAGAACATGCCAGGCATACTTTACACCCCCGATCCCCCCCCGATCGCCCCCCGATCCCCCCCCAATCACCCCCCCCCCTGTCACAAACTGACATTAGCAGTATTTTTTTTTTTTTTTTTTTTCTGATTACTGCTGTGTCAGTTTGTGACAGTTAGTGTTAGGGCAGTGAGTATTACCCCCCTTTAGGTCTAGGATACCCCCCTAACCCCCCCTAATAAAGTTTTAACCCCTTGATCACCCCCCCTCACCAGTGTCGCTAAGCGATCATTTTTCTGATCGCTGTATTAGTGTCGCTGGTGACGCTAGTTAGGGACGTAAATATTTAGGTTCGCCGTCAGTGTTTTATAGCGACAGGGACCCCCATATACTACCTAATAAATGTTTTAACCCCTTGATTGCCCCCTAGTTAACCCTTTCACCACTGATCACCGTATAACCGTTACGGGTGACGCTGGTTAGTTCATTTATTTTTTATAGTGTCAGGGCACCCACCGTTTATTACCGAATAAAGGTTTAGCCCCCCGATCGCCCGGCGGTGATATGCGTCGCCCCAGGCAGCGTCAGATTAGCGCCAGTACCGCGAACACCCACGCACGCACCGTACACGCACCATACACCTCCCTTAGTGGTATAGTATCTGATCGGATCAATATCTGATCCGATCAGATCTATACTAGCGTCCCCAGCAGTTTAGGGTTCCCAAAAACGCAGTGTTAGCGGGATCAGCCCAGATACCTGCTAGCACCTGCGTTTTGCCCCTCCGCCCAGCCCAGCCCAGCCCACCCAAGTGCAGTATCGATCGATCACTGTCACTTACAAAACACTAAACGCATAACTGCAGCGTTCGCAGAGTCAGGCCTGATCCCTGCGATCGCTAACAGTTTTTTTGGTAGCGTTTTGGTGAACTGGCAAGCACCAGCCCCAGGCAGCGTCAGGTTAGCGCCAGTACCGCTAACACCCACGCACGCACCGTACACCTCCCTTAGTGGTATAGTATCTGAACGCATCAATATCTGATCCGATCAGATCTATACTAGCGTCCCCAGCAGTTTAGGGTTCCCAAAAACGCAGTGTTAGCGGGATCAGCCCAGATACCTGCTAGCACCTGCGTTTTGCCCCTCCGCCCAGCCCAGCCCACCCAAGTGCAGTATCGATCGATCACTGTCACTTACAAAACACTAAACGCATAACTGCAGCGTTCGCAGAGTCAGGCCTGATCCCTGCGATCGCTAACAGTTTTTTTGGTAGCGTTTTGGTGAACTGGCAAGCACCAGCCCCAGGCAGCGTCAGATTAGCGCCAGTACCGCTAACACCCACGCACGCACCGTACACCTCCCTTAGTGGTATAGTATCTGATCGCATCAATATCTGATCCGATCAGATCTATACTAGCGTCACCAGCAGTTTAGGGTTCCCAAAAACGCAGTGTTAGCGGGATCAGCCCAGATACCTGCTAGCACCTGCGTTTTGCCCCTCCGCCCGGCCCGGCCCAGCCCAGCCCACCCAAGTGCAGTATCGATCGATCACTGTCACTTACAAAACACTAAACGCATAACTGCAGCGTTCGCAGAGTCAGGCCTGATCCCTGCGATCGCTAACAGTTTTTTTTGTAGCGTTTTGGTGAACTGGCAAGCGCCAGTGGCCTAGTACACCCCGGACGTAGCCAAACCAGCACTGCAGTAACACTTGGTGACGTGGCGAGTCCCATAAGTGCAGTTCAAGCTGGTGAGGTGGCAAGCACAAGTAGTGTCCCGCTGCCACCAAAAAGACAAACACAGGCCCGTCATGCCCATAGTGCCCTTCCTGCTGCATTCGCCAATCCTAATTGGGAACCCACCGCTTCTGCAGCACCCGTACTTCCCCCATTCACATCCCCAACCAAATGCAGTCGGCTGCATGAGAGGCATTTTTATGTCCTCCCGAGTACCCCTACCCAACGAACCCCCCCAAAAAAGATGTCGTGTCTGCAGCTAGCGCGGATATAGGCGTGACACCCGCTATTATTGTCCCTCCCCTCCTGTCCTGATAATCCTGGTCTTTGCATTGGTGAATGTTTTGAACACTAGCATGCACTAGTTGAGTTTTAGCGTAGGGTACAGCATTGCACAGACTAGGCACACTTTCACAGGGTCTCCCGAGATGCCATCGCATTTTGAGAGACCCGAACCTGGAACCGGTTACAGTTATAAAAGTTAGTTACAAAAAAAAGTGTAAAAAAAAAAAAAAAAACACAAACAAAAATATAAAATAAAAATAGTTGTCGTTTTATTGTTCTCTCTCTCTCTATTCTCTCTCTATTGTTCTGCTCTTTTTTACTGTATTCTATTCTGCAATGTTTTATTGTTGTTATGTTTTATCACGTTTGCTTTTCAGGTATGTAATTATTTATACTTTACCGTTTACTGTGCTTTATTGTTAACCATTTTTTTGTCTTCAGGTATGCCATTCACGACTTTGAGTGGTTATACCAGAATGATGCCTGCAGGTTTAGGTATCATCTTGGTATCATTCTTTTCAGCCAGCGGTCGGCTTTCATGTAAAAGCAATCCTAGTGGCTAATTAGCCTCTAGACTGCTTTTACAAGCAGTGGGAGGGAATGCCCCCCCCCCCCAACATCTTCCGTGTTTTTCTCTGGCTCTCCTGTCTCAACAGGGAACCTGAAAATGCAGCCGGTGATTCAGCCAGCTGACCATAGAGCTGATCAGAGACCAGAGTGGCTCCAAACATCTCTATGACCTAAGAAACCGGAAGCTACGAGCATTTTATGACGTAGATTTCGCCGGATGTAAACAGCGCCATTGGGAAATTGGGAAAGCATTTTATCACACCGATCTTGGTGTGATCAGATGCTTTGAGGGCAGAGGAGAAATCTAGGGTCTAATAGACCCCAATTTTTGCAAAAAAGAGTACCTGTCACTACCTATTGCTATCATAGGGGATATTTACATTCCCTGAGATAACAATAAAAATGATTTAAAAAAAAAAAAAATGAAAGGAACAGTTTAAAAATAAGATAAAAAAACAATAATAATAAAGAGAAAAAAAAAAAAAAAAAAAAAAAGCACCCCTGTCCCCCCTGCTCTCGCGCTAAGGTGAACGCAAGCGTTGGTCTGGCGTCAAATGTAAACAGCAATTGCACCATGCATGTGAGGTATCGCCGCGAAGGTCAGATCGAGGGCAGTAAGTTTAGCAGTAGACCTCCTCTGTAAATCTAAAGTGGTAACCTGTAAAGGCTTTTAAAGGCTTTTAAAAATGTATTTAGTTTGTCGCCACTGCACGTTTGTGCGCAATTTTAAAGCATGTCATGTTTGGTATCCATGTACTCGGCCTAAGATCATCTTTTTTATTTCATCAAACATTTGGGCAATATAGTGTGTTTTAGTGCATTAAAATGTAAAAAAGTGTGTTTTTTCCCCAAAAAATGCGTTTGAAAAATCGCTGCGCAAATACTGTGTGAAAAAAAAAAATGAAACACCCACCATTTTAATCTGTAGGGCATTTGCTTTAAAAAAAATATATAATGTTTGGGGGTTCAAAGTAATTTTCTTGCAAAAAAAAATTATTTTTTTATGTAAACAATAAGTGTCAGAAAGGGCTATGTCTTCAAGTGCTTAGAAGAGTGGGTGATGTGTGACATAAGCTTCTAGATGTTGTGCATAAAATGCCAGGACAGTTCAAAACCCCCCCAAATGACCCCATTTTGGAAACTGGACACCCCAAGCTATTTGCTGAGAGGCATGTCGAGTCCATGGAATAATTTATATTGTGACACAAGTTGCGGGAAAGAGACAATTTTTTATTTTTTTTATTTTTTTTTGCGCAAAGTTGTCACTAAATGATATATTGCTCAAACATGCCATGGGAATATGTGAAATTACACCCCAAAATACATTCTGTTGCTTCTCCTGAGTACGGGGATACCACATGTGTGGGACTTTTTGGGAGCCTAGCCGCGTACGGGACCCCGAAAACCAAGCACCGCCTTCAGGCTTTCTAAGGCCGTAAATTTTTGATTTCACTCTTCACTGCCTATCACAGTTTCGGAGGCCATGGAATGCCCAGGTGGCACAAAACCCCCCCAAATGACCCCATTTTGGAAAGTAGACACCCCAAGCTATTTGATGAGAGGTATAGTGAGTATTTTGCAGACCTCACTTTTTGTCACAAAGTTTTGAAAATTGAAAAAAGAAAAAAAAAAATTTTTTTTCTCGTCTTTCTTTATTTTCAAAAACAAATGAGAGCTGCAAAATACTCACCATGCCTTTCAGCAAATAGCTTGGGGTGTCTACTTTCCAAAATGGGGTCATTTGGGGGGGGTTTGTGCCACCTGGGCATTCCATGGCCTCCGAAACTGTGATAGGCAGTGAGGAGTAAAATCAAAAATGTACGCCCTTAGAAATCCTGAAGGCGGTGCTTGGTTTTCGGGGTCCCGTACGCGGATAGGCTCCCAAAAAGTCCCACACATGTGGTATCCCCGTACTCAGGAGAAGCAGCTAAATGTATTTTGGGGTGCAATTCCACATATGCCCATGGCCTGTGTGAGCAATATATCATTTAGTGTCAACTTTGTGCAAAAAAAAAAAAAAAAAAAAAAATTTGTCACTTTCCCGCAACTTGTGTCAAAATATAAAACATTCCATGGACTCAACATGCCTCAAAGCAAATAGCTTGGGGTGTCTACTTTCCAAAATGGGGTCATTTGGGGGGGTTTTATGTCATCTGGGCATTTTATGGCCTTCAAAACTGTGATAGGTAGTGAGGAGTAAAATCAAAAATGTACGCCCTTAGAAATCCTGAAGGCGTTGCTTGGTTTTCGGGGCCCCGTACGCGGCTAGGCTCCCAAAAAGTCCCACACATGTGGTATCCCCGTACTCAGGAGAAGCAGCTAAATGTATTTTGGGGTGCAATTCCACATATGCCCATGGCCTGTGTGAGCAATATATCATTTAGTGACAACTTTTTGTAATTTTTTTTTTTTTTTTGTCATTATTCAATCACTTGGGACAAAAAAAATAAATATTCAATGGGCTCAACATGCCTCTCAGCAAATTCCTTGGGGTGTCTACTTTCCAAAATGGGGTCATTTGTGGGGGTTTTGTACTGCCCTGCCATTTTAGCACCTCAAGAAACGACATAGGCAGTCATAAATTAAAGGCTGTGTAAATTCCAGAAAATGTACCCTAGTTTGTAGACGCTATAACTTTTGCGCAAACCAATAAATATACACTTATTGACATTTTTTTTACCAAAGACATGTGGCCGAATACATTTTGGCCTAAATGTATGACTAAAATTGAGTTTATTGGATTTTTTTTAGAACAAAAAGTAGAAAATATCATTTTTTTTCAAAATTTTCGGTCTTTTTCCGTGTATAGCGCAAAAAATAAAAATGGCAGAGGTGATCAAATACCATCAAAAGAAAGCTCTATTTGTGGGAAGAAAAGGACGCAAATTTCGTTTGGGTACAGCATTGCATGACCGCGCAATTAGCAGTTAAAGCGACGCAGTGCCGAATTGTAAAAAGTGCTCTGGTCAGGAAGGGGGTAAAACCTTCCGGGGCTGAAGTGGTTAATACAAAGTCCCACCTCCTGGACCGGCTTCTATGATAGACAGAACACTGATCCAATGCCGGCCCATGAGATGGGACTTCCTATAAACAGGAGATTCTCGCTGTATCTAATCTGACCACACTTGTCACGCACCCCTCCCCATTTCCCTCCTAGGCAGCCCAAATTGCAATATTGGCGTATAACACGCACACACTATTTTCACCTGATTTTCAAGGTGAAAAGGTTCGTGTTATACACCAATAAATACAGTAATTACTGGCATTGTTCATTATCAATTTTTGATTAATTTTTTTAAATGTATTTGCTTTGAATTCTATTTTTTTAAACCATCCTCACCCAGCACTGTGTGTCCCCTCCTCCACACCCCCCACAACATTGCCTAATCCATCACATTTCTGACTCGTCCATCCCATTTCTGGCTCATCCATCCCTCCATCCCATTTCTGGCTCATCCATCCCATTTCTGGCTCACCCATTCCGCGATCCCATTTCTGACTCATCCATCACATTTCTGGCACATCCATCCCTACATCCTATTTCTGGCTCATCCATCCCTTTTCTGACTCATCCAACCCTCCATCCCATTTCTGGCTCATCCATCCCATTTCTGGCTCATCCATCCCATTTCTGGCTCACCCACCCCGCAATTCCATTTTTGACTTATCCATCCTATTTCTGGCTCATCCATCACATTTTTGGCTCATCAATCCCATTTCTGACTCATCCTTCCCTTCATCCCATTTCTGACTCATCCATCACTCCATCCTATTTCTGGCTCATCAATCCTATTTCTGGCTCATCAATTCCATTTCTGACTCATCCTTCCCTTCATCCCATTTCTGACTCATCCATCCCTCCATCCTATTTCTGGCTCATCCATTCCATTTCTGGCTCATCCATCCAATTTCTGCCTCATCCATTCCATTCCTCCATCCCATTTCTGGCTCATCCATCCCTTTTCTGACTCATCCATAGCTCCATCCTATTTCTGGCTCATCCATCCCATTTCTGGCTCATCCATCCCTCCATCCTATTTCTGGCTCATGCATCCCATTTCTGGTTCATCCATTCAATTTCTGGCTCACCCATTTCGCCATAACATTTGTGACTCATCCATCCCATTTCTGGCTCATTCATTACTCCATCCCATTTCTGACTCGTCCATCCCATTTCCGGCTCATCCATTCCTCCATCTAACTTCTGACTCATCCATCCCTTCATCCCATTTCTGACTCATCCATCCCATTTCTGGCTCACCCATCCCTCCATCCTATTTCTGTCTCACCCATCCCTCTATCCTATTTCTGACTCATCTATCCCATTTCTGGCTCATCCATCCAATTTCTGTCTCACTCATCCCACCATCCCATTCCTGATTCCCCATCCCATTTCTGGCTCATTCATCCCTCCATCCCATTTCTGGCCAATCCATCCCATTTCTGGCTCATCCTTTCCTCCATCCCATTTCTGGCTCATCCATTGCTTTTCTCACTCCTCCACCCCTCCATCCTATTTCTGGCTCATCCATTCCATTTCTGGCTCCACATCCCTCCATCCCATTTCTGGCTCATCCATCCTATTTCTGGCTCACCTATCCCTCCATCCTATTTCTAGCTCACCCACCCCTCCATCCTATTTCTGGCTCACCCATTCCTCCATCCTATTTCTGGCTCATCCATTGCATTTCTGGCTCATCCATCCAATTTCTGGCTCACTCATCCCGCCATCCCATTCTTGACTCATCGATCCAATTTTTGGCTCATCCATCCCTCTATCCCATTTCTCGCTCATCCATTCAAATTCTGACTTCTCCATCCCATTACTGGCATTGTTCATTATCAATTTTTAATTTTTTTTTTTTTAAATGCATTTGCTTTGATATCTATTTTTTTAAACCATCCTCACCCAGCATTGTGTGTCCCCTCCTCCACACCCCCCACAACATTGCCTAATCCATCACATTTCTGACTCGTCCATCCCATTTCTGGCTCATCCATCACTCCATCCCATTTCTGGCTCATCCATCCCATTTCTGGCTCACTCATTCCACTATCCCATTTCTGACTCATCCATCACATTTCTGGCACATCCATCCCTACATCCTATTTCTGGCTCATCCATCCCTTTTCTGACTCATCCAACCCTCCATCCCATTTCTGGCTCATCCATCCCATTTCTGATTCATCCATCCCATTTCTGGCTCACCCATTGCGCAATCCCATTTTTGACTCATCCATCACATTTCTGGCTCAGCCATCCCTCCATCCTATTTCTGGCTCATCCATCCGATTTCTGGCTCATCAATCCCATTTCTTACTCATCCTTCCCTTCTTCCCATTTCTGACTCATCCATCCCTCCATCCTATTTCTGGCTCATCAATCCCATTTCTGACTCATCCTTCCCTTCATCACATTTCTGGCTCATCCATCCCTCCATCCAATTTCTGCCTCATCCATTCCATTCCTCCATCCCATTTCTGGCTTATCCATCCCTTTTCTGACTCATCCATCCCTCCATCCTATTTCTGCCTCATCCATCCCATTTCTGGATCATCCATCCCTCCATCCTATTTCTGGCTCATGCATCCCATTTCTGGTTCATCCATTCAATTTCTGGCTCACCCATTCCGCCATAACATTTGTGACTCATCCATCCCATTTCTGGCTCATCCATCCCTCCATCCCATTTCTGACTCGTCCATCCCATTTCCGGCTCATCCATTCCTCCATCTAACTTCTGACTCATCCATCCCTTCATCCCATTTCTGACTCATCCATCCCATTTCTGGCTCACCCATCCCTCCATCCTATTTCTGGCTCACCCATCCCTCTATCCTATTTCTGACTCATCTATCCCATTTCTGGCTCATCCATCCAATTTCTGGCTCACTCATCCCACCATCCCATTCCTGATTCCCCATCCCATTTCTGGCTCATTCATCCCTCCATCCCATTTCTGGCCCATCCATCCCATTTCTGGATCATCCTTTCCTCCATCCCATTTCTGGCTCATCCATTGCTTTTCTGAATCCTCCACCACTCCATCCTATTTCTGGCTCATCCATTCCATTTCTGGCTCATCCATCCCTCCATCCCATTTCTGGCTCATCCATCCTATTTCTGGCTCACCTATCCCTCCATCCTATTTCTGGCTCACCCATCCCTCCATCCTATTTCTGGCTCATCCATCCTATTTCTGGCTCACCTATCCCTCCATCCTATTTCTGGCCCACCCATCCCTCCATCCTATTTCTGGCTCACCCATCCCTCCATCCTATTTCTGGCTCATCCATCGCATTTCTGGCTCATCCATCCAATTTCTGGCTCACTCATCTCGCCATCCCATTCTTGACTCATCGATCCCATTTTTGTCTCATCCATCCCTCCATCCAATTTCTGGCTCATCCATCCCATTTCTGACTCATCTATCCCTCCATCCCATTCTGTCTCATCCATCCCTCCATCCTATTTCTGGCTCATCCATCCCTCCATCCCATTTCTGGCTCTTCCATCCCATTTCTGGTTCATCCATCCAAATTCCGGCTCACCCATCCCTCCATCCCATTTCTGACTCATCCATCCCATTTCTGGCTCCTGCATCCAATTTCTGGCTCACCCATCCCTCTATCCCATTTCTGGCTCATCCATTCAAATTCTGACTCCTCCATCCCATTTCTGGCTCATCCATCCCATTTCTGACTCATCTATCCCTCCATCCCATTCTGTCTCATCTATCCCTCCATCCTATTTCTGGCTCATCCATCCCTCCATCCCATTTCTGGCTCTTCCATCCCATTTCTGGTTCATCCATCCAAATTCCGTCTTGATATGACTGATTTCTGATTGGGACTCTAAAACAAAGTTAATACTGCAGCTGCAGGAACAGATTCACAGGACTCAATCACTGTGTTTAAAATGTCCGTTCGGTGAAAAATTTATTACATGTTATTTTATACATAGATAAGAAAGGGGTGGTGTGAGATGTTATTAAAAACTAACAAATAGCAATATGTTATTAAAAGCTAACAAATAGAAATATATTATTAAAAACTAGCGAATAGAACAATTGCAAAAGTAAAACCTTGGAAAGGGAGGGGGGAGTAGAGAGCGTTTAGTAGGAGAAGTGTCTGTGTGTTAGGTGAAGGTTACAGAACACATTTCAACAGTGAGAACAAAATGGATTCTCTTGTGCTTAAATGAACAGTACAATGAATGTCCATGTCATTTCCCCCCTTTTGTTTATTTGACACCATTCTTCTTCGCGTTACGTTCAGCCGATTGCTGGTAACTCCTGTTACATTGGCGCAGAGAGACGGCGTCCTGTTCAGCTCTCTCCTAGCTTTCTCACAATAATGGGTTCATCAGGGCTGGTGGTACATTTGTTGGTACAGCGGGTAGTCACACAGAGGCATAGCCTGATGAGGAAGTAAATAACAAACATGAGAAATAGGAACATCACAATGTAAGCGCCTAGTTTCTGTAACCATGTTGCTATACCATATAAAAAATCACCAAAACCTCCTAAACCCTGAAAGGGGTTCCATCCATCTTTAGCAATATCTCTGGCCTTATTCTGTAGTTCTCTTATCTTAGCAAGATGCCCTTTAATAATGTCCTCATTATCAGAAATGTATATACAACAGTCAGTGCGAAATATCTTACACATCCCAGCTGCAGTGAGATAATTTAGCGTTAATCTGTGCTCTAATACTACTTTTTTAAGCTGAGCCATTTCTTCATTTAATAAACCTATATCAGTGGTAGTAAGGTTAATAATCTCATCTACAATTCTAGTGTAATTATTTAGTCTTTTCATTGCTTCAATTCCCCATCCTGTCCAGGAAGGGAACCATGACCATGCCATGTCACCTTCAGTGAACAGCTCTCTTTTGAACACTAAAGGGTATTCTGGACTTTGATCTGGTCGCACTGTATCTTTGCGAACAGCCAAAGCAGGTACTAACTTCCCAATGTAACATGTACCTGTAACATTAGTAGGAAGCCAGGCGTAAGCTTTATTTCCACATATATAATATAACCCTCTATGTATGGACGGTATGCCTGCTCCTAAAAAACTGGAAGCAATAACATGGAATCTCAGGAAACCGATATTTTCACATATTGGGAACTGTGAGCAATTTGTACTATAAAGGGTTCTATTTAGTTATGGATCTGGGATATAATAATAATGACCATAGTTTCCTCCATAAACTGTAATTTTTTCTCCGCTGCAATCTGAATTGCCCAACCGTCTACATTTAGTGTTAAACGGGCATGTAATGTTTAAACAAATCTGTGGAGTGTTTATCTGTTTCGAAACCATCAAAGTTACTGATCTGTGCTCATTAGCTGTGGAGACTATGTATGAGCCATTTATTCTGGTCCTGTTTAAATCAGTGAAATTGAGAGGCATTGCTATCATGGGTATTGTTCCTGTTTGGGGATGTAAGTGAGAACACACCCAGCAGTTACTAGCGTTGCTATGGGTTGCATACAATTTTAACATTTGGATGAAAGGGTTATTTTTCCATGTCTCAGTTCTCACAAACAACAAAAAGAAAAGAAACATTATCATCTTTTTTTCAAAGGATATCATCACTTCAGGATTTTCTTGCAGTGACTGGCGTGAATCCAGGTGGGCTTTCCTTCCAACTTGACAGCAGAACTGGTTGTCAAAAGCACCAAATGTGGTCCGTCAAATTTTGGTTCTAGTGGCTTTCTGACGTGTCGCTTGACCACCACCCAGTCACCTGGTTGGATTCTGTGAATACCTGAAACAGAATCTGGGTCAGGGATAGATTTACACCTTCATGTATTTTATTCAATGTTCTTTGCAAAATCTGAACATATTCTAACAGATTAGAGTGAGAAGCCTGCAACTGTTGGGGAAAATATAGCCCTGTTTTGGGTGGCCCTCCAAATAAAATCTCACAGGGGGACAGCCCATGTGGTTGTTTAGGGGTAGTTCGTACAGAATATAGGGCTAATGGCAAAGCTTCCACCCATCCTTTCCTGTATCTGCTTTAATTTTTGCACATCTGTTTTTCAAAATTCCATTAAGTCTCTCAACTTTACCACTACTTTGTGGATGATAAGGTGTATGGAAAGCTTGCTGTATGTGAAGTGCTTCCATTACCTCTTTCATTACTTCCCCAGTAAAATGGGTTCCTCTGTCACTCTCAATAGTTTCAGGAACTCCATATCTACAAACTATTTCATTCAAAATTTTCTTTGCTGTTGTTTTTGCATTTGCTTTGGCTACTGGCCAGCTCTCGGGCCAACCTGAAAACATGTCAACACACACTAAAGCAAACTCATAGGTGCCTATTCTGGGCATCTGAATGTAGTCTATTTGAATTCTTTGGAAAGGGAAATCTGGCTTTGGAGAATGCCTTTGGGGAACATGAACAGGCCTCCCTGCATTGTACAGAGCACAAGTGAGACATGAAGCACAAAACCTGGCTGCAAATGCACTAAATCCAGGTGCTATCCAATAGCAGTCAGTAAGTGCCACCATCGCGCCCTTAGCAAGATGACTGACGCCATGTGCCAGCTGTGCTAAAACTGGGTACAAACTCCTGGGTAGACACCACCTGTTGTCAGCGCTCCACAGGCCCTGCTGATTTTGGGTAGCATTACATTTGATCCACTTATCCTTCTCTTCATCAGGGGCCTGGTTCTGCAACTGAATTAGAGTTTCTACATCCAAATGCTCTTGATGAGGGGAATCTGTCCCCGCTACCTGGGCGACCCCTACAGTGGGTGTGACTCCAAATGCCATAAGGGCAGCATCCTTTGCCGCTTGGTCCGCTAAAGCATTTCCTCTGGCTGTCATGTCACTTCCCCTTGCATGCCCTTTTACCTTCAAGATGGCAACTTCTGCTGGTTTCTGAAAGGCCTCAAATAGCCGCTCTATGAGTTTTGCATGTCTCACTGGCTTCCCTGCACTAGTCAGAAAGTGCCGTGCTTTCCAGATAGGCCCAAAATCGTGGGCTATTCCAAATGCATATCTGCTGTCAGTGTAAACATTTCCCCTTTGATTCTCTAGGAGATGACATGCTTTGACTACAGCATACAACTCCGCTTCCTGTGCTGACATCTGGGGTTTCAATGCTTCCTGATGTAAAATGGTGTCTGTAGTGGTTACAGCAAACCCTGTGTGTGGCTGACCATCATCAGTGTAAAATCTGGAACCATCTACGAATAAGTGTGTGTCACAATCTGATAAGGGCTCATCTTTTGCTGGTGTGACAGAGGCCCTTTCTACCTCCATAAGAGCCATACAATCATGAGAAAAACTCTCAGGTTCTACATCAGTACCATTTGTTGCATCTTCCTCATCAATTATAGGAAGAAGAGTAGCCGGATTTAAAGTAACACATCGTTTGATTGTTAAATTCGATGGAGCAAAAAGAGCAGACTGGTACTTGTCAAATCTACTGGCAGACACATGTCTAGTATTTACTTGATTCATGATTTCCTGTACTGCATGTGGCACATACAGGATCAGAGCAGAATCTAGTACAAGCTCCGTTACTTTGTCTAGCAGCAAAATGCAGGCTGCTATGGCTCGCATACAACTGGGGGAGCCTTTGATGACAGGGTCTAATGAGGCTGATACATACATCACAGGCCTCTGTTTGTCTCCATGTAGCTGGGTGAGTACACCTGCAGCAAATCCATTGACTTCATGACAGAACAACGAGAAAGTCTTAGTATAGTCAGGAAGTCCAATGGCGGGAGCTTCAGACAAAATTTTAATAAGCTCCTTCATCTGCAATTCATTGTCCCATGTGAGTTTGAAAGGGTTTCTAGTGGTAGCCTCATATAGAGGAGCCATAAGTTCTGATGCATTTGGAATCCAGTCCCTACAATATCCCACTAACCCCAGGAAGGCACGTAGTTGCCGGACATTTCTTGGTTTTTCAAAGTTTTGTAGAGTTTTAACTCGATCTGGGGTTAGGTGATGGATTCCATGTGAAATACAGTGACCCAGGAAGATCACTTTCTCTTGGCAGTATTGTAGCTTATCTTTGCTAACTTTGTTGTTACTGTTATAGAGAAACAGGAGAAGGGTTACTGTTTCTCTGCTACAAATGTCCTTTGTATCAGAACAAATAAGCAAATCATCTATGTACTGAAGCAAAACTGTGTTTGGGTGTAAGGGGGACCATTGGTCCAATACTTGCTTTAACGCAGTATTATATTCAGAGGGGCTACTCACACAGCCTTGGGGCAATCTTGTCCATGCTAACTTTTGGGCATCATGGGTAAATGAAAAAAGGTGCCAGCAATCTGGGTGCAGGGGCACTGAAAAGAAAGCATTTGCAAGATCAATCACTGTAAAGCAGGTGCTGGAGGCAGGTATTCCACTTAGTAAAGTGCGGGGGTTGGGCACGATCGGGGTATCTGCCTCTATTATATTGTTAATGGCTCTCAAATCATGCACCATGCGATATGTCACCTGCCCACCCTTCTTGTCTGGCTTCTTTGCAATTGGGAACAGGGGTGTATTGACCTGGGGCTTAATTGGTACAACAACCCCTGCTGCTTTCAGTTGAGTGATTTGATCCTTTATCCCCTCAGTCTGAGCAATACTCAGTGGGTACTGTTTAATCTGTGGGAGATGGGCTCCTGGTTTAATTTTTATCATGACTGGGGTGCAATCCAGCAGACCTACATCATATTTGCTGGTGGCCCATAATTCAGTGGGAATCACTTTCAATTCTGGTGGAAATGGCAGAGTGGAGTCTTGGATTAAAAATACTCCAAAGGCAGAATTTAAAACTTCTCCTGATAGACTACTGACCACTTGGACTCCTGTAGGAGTGTAGTCTATGTTTGCTAAAATTTGGTTCAAAATGTCAGCTCCCAAAAGATTGGTAGGAACTGTGTCTGAAACCAACACTTTAGTGACAATTTCTGTTTGCTGTCCTAGCCTGAGTTTAAGTGGCTTGGACTCAACCAAATCAGTAGAGGTCCCGGTTAGGCCAACACCAGAGATAACATTTGTAGATAATAATCCTGGAGGTAAGTCCTCTATATTAAAAACACTTCGGCTTGCACCAGTATCAATTAAACAGGTTAATTCTGTTTCTCCTCCAGGATAAGGGAGTTCTTGTAAAAATACTTTTACTCTGGCCTCGGGACCATTGTCTCCCCTATTTAACATGATTGATACTGGCATGCCATTTTCCTATGCCTGATCCACTGCTTTTGGCAGAGAACTGGGATCAGCATGAGGGGCCCCTAAGCTCTTTTCTAGTCTACGGTCAGGAAGATGGCAGAATTTGGCTATGTGTCCTTCCCCATTACAATTGTAGCATATAATTGGTCCCCGATTGCCATGATTTCTGAAATTGCCTTTGCCTCTTTCTCTTCCTTTTCCTCTCTGCTTCCCCATGTACATTACCTTGGGTTTGCTGTCTTTTTGGTTAATCCTGTTTTCTATGGATAACAGGATAGGCAGGACGTCTCGAATAGACATATTGCCTGCCTCAGGCCTTGCTGTGAACAACTTTTCTTTCAACTGGGGTATTAAACCATCAAGAAACCTTTGTTTCACCAGTTGTGTAGATGGACTTGCAGTTTCTCCCACCTTCTCTTCCTCTATTTTAATGCCTGCTTCCTCAGCCATATCACTTAACCGCCTCCAATAAGCCCCTGCTGCTTCCTCTTTCCCTTGCTTAGCATTCATAAATTCAGCATGTCTGGTTTGTCCATATATTTGGGGCAATTTTTCCTTCAATTTCTCACAAACCTCCCGTCCACTAACCATCTTACCTAGATTTTTTACGTCTACACCACATTCTTTAAGTATATAGCCAGACATGTTGATTCCCACTGCTTTAATAAGAAGCTGATGAATGTCAGTAGCAGAAGCCTCATATGCTTCCTGTGCAGCACTAAGTTTGTTTGCAAACCCAATTGGATTCTTTCTAGGATCTCCCAATCCCTCTAATATGGCTCTCATATCTTGGGGACTAAAAGGTACATGCCATTTAATTTGAGACTTACTGTCAACAGCATCACCTTCAAAAACTAATTGGGTTCTGACAGGATAAACTGCAACAGATTTCTCTATGCCAGGGGCAGAAGGGCTGGCATCTCCCTTCCTTCTCTCTTCATCTTGCTGCCACAATTTGGAAATTATGGTTTGCTCTGGAAGTTCAGACTCTATCTCTCTTTCTCTGGCCAAAGCCTTAAGTTCAGAGAGATCTAGGTTTGCATATGTGCCTTTTGATTTATGCCAATCATCCGTTTCAAGGATATGAGCCAAAATCCTCTTTGTAGGTTGATATGGGGCTGTTAAACCTCTGCTCTCTACTATATTGCATAGCTCATCTTTTGTGTGTTCCATGTAATCTAATTCTTTTGCTTTTGTGCATGGACCCCTTAAAGCCAAACTGGCAGCCACATAAGGTGGGGGGTCCTCCTCTACAGAGTCTTCTGGCCAAACGTAGTCAATTTGGGCAGTACTTTTATTAAATATCTCCGTCAAGCCAGTTTGATTTGCTACTTTAGCTTCTGTCTCCCATGTGCAAGCTATTCTCCACGTTCTTTCACTGCACAGTAGTGGGCCATAATCGTGCAGAAAAGTTTGCCATACTTTTAAATCAAAAGTCCCTTCAGATTTTAAAGGTTTAGCTGTTCCCTTTGTCCATTCTACCCATTTATCTAGGGGCTCAGTATAGGCAGAACCGTACCTTCGGTTCATATATTCTCTAGCGCTCATCTTGCGCTGGGCATTTTCTGAAGGCCTCGCTCCCTTCATTCCCTTAATTAATTTAATGCCCATAATGACTGGCCAGTCTTCTCTCTTCTCTACTTGTGCCTATACCCTCTTGCCTCTAAAACAAATAGTACAGCAAATCTGCAGATTTACAAGAATAGTCTCCACATATCTACGTGGATAGAAGGGGTTTAGGACAATAGACAAAACACTCATTAAGAGACCCTCCTCGTCTCTTCTCTTCTCTGTGAGTTTTATCTGACCCTACCATGCGCCTCTGACCCAGGTCGCCCACAAGGAGTCAACGCAGGGAACTGCAGAGGATTTTCCCTATCCACACACAGTCCAACCCGTGAAGGGGGACACAAACACATTCACACACACACGTTACAGAACCAGAAAGGTCCGAGAGTGGTCTGGTTTCCTTGAGAACCGACAGATAGGATACATAGGAAAAGGCAGAAATATAGCAAGCTTAAGGGCAGCTTACCTAGCCGGCATTTGAGGTCTGCGTTTCACGATGATCCCGATCGAAGCGCGGTTCCTTCTGGAGACTCTGCCAAACTCCTGTTATGGCTCGCCAAGACTGATATGACTGAATTCTGATTGGGACTCTAAAACAAAGTTAATACTGCAGATGCAGGAACAGATTCACAGGACTCAATCACTGTGTTTAAAATGTCCGTTCGGTGAAAAATTTATTACATGTTATTTTATACATAGATAAGAAAGGGGTGGTGTGAGATGTTATTAAAAACTAACAAATAGCAATATGTTATTAAAAGCTAACAAATAGAAATATATTATTAAAAACTAGCGAATAGAACAATTGCAAAAGTAAAACCTTGGAAAGGGAGGGGGGAGTAGAGAGCGTTTAGTAGGAGAAGTGTCTGTGTGTTAGGTGAAGGTTACAGAACACATTTCAACAGTGTGAACAAAATGGATTCTCTTGTGCTTAAATGAACAGTACAATGAATGTCCATGTCAGTCTCACCCATCCCTCCATCCCATTTCTGACTCATCCATCCCATTTCTGGCTCCTGCATCCAATTTCTGGATCACCTATCCCTCCATCCTATTTCTGGCTCACCCATCCCTCCATCCTATTTCTGGCTCACCTATTCCTCCATCCTATTTCTGGCTGATCCATCGCATTTCTGGCTCATCCATCCAATTTCTGGCTCACTCATCCCGCCATCCCATTCTTGACTCATCGATCCCATTTTTGGCTCATCCATCCCTCTATCCCATTTCTGGCTCATCCATCCAAATTCTGACTCCTCCATCCCATTTCTGGCTCATCCATCCCCTTTCTGACTCATCCATCACTCCATCCTATTTCTGGCTCATGCATCCCATTTCTGGTTCATCCATTCAATTTCTGGCTCAACCATCCCGCCATAACATTTGTGACTCATCCATCCCATTTCTGGCTCATCCATCCCTCCATCCCATTTCTGACTCATCCATCCCATTTCTGGCTCATCCATCACTTTTCTGACTCATCCATCCCTCCATCCTATTTCTGGCTCATCCATTCCATTTCTGGCTCATCCATCCCTCCATCCCATTTCTGGCTCATCCATCCTATTTCTGGCTCACCCATCCCTCCATCCTATTTCTGGCTCACCCATTCCTCCATCCTATTTCTGGCTTACCCATCCTTCCATCCCATTTCTGACTCATCCATCCCATATCTGGCTCATCCATCCCATATCTGGCTCATCCATTTCTCCATCCCATTTCTGACTCATCCATCCCATTTCTGGCTCATCCATTCCTCCATCCCATTTCTGACTCATCCATCCAATTTCTGGCTCATCCATTCCTCCATCCCATTTCTGACTCATCCATCCAATTTCTGGCTCATCCATTCCTCCATCCCATTTCTGGCTCATCCATCCAATTTCTGGCTCACTCATCCCGCCATCCCATTCTTGACTCATCGATCCCATTTTTGGCTCATCCATCCCTCTATCCCATTTCTGGCTCATCCATCCAAATTCTGACTCCTCCATCCCATTTCTGGCTCATCCATCCCCTTTCTGACTCATCCATCACTCCATCCTATTTCTGGCTCATGCATCCCATTTCTGGTTCATCCATTCAATTTCTGGCTCACCCATCCCGCCATAACATTTGTGACTCATCCATCCCATTTCTGGCTCCTCCATCCCTCCATCCCATTTCTGACTCATCCATCCCATTTCTGGCTCATCCATCACTTTTCTGACTCATCCATCCCTCCATCCTATTTCTGGCTCATCCATTCCATTTCTGGCTCATCCATCCCTCCATCCCATTTCTGGCTCATCCATCCTATTTCTGGCTCACCCATCCCTCCATCCTATTTCTGGCTCACCTATTCCTCCATCCTATTTCTGGCTTACCCATTCCTCCATCCCATTTCTGACTCATCCATCCCATATCTGGCTCATCCATCCAATTTTTGGCTCATCCATTTCTCCATCCCATTTCTGACTCATCCATCCCATTTCTGGCTCATCCATTCCTCCATCCCATTTCTGACTCATCCATCCAATTTCTGGCTCATCCATTCCTCCATCCCATTTCTGACTCATCCATCCAATTTCTGGCTCATCCATTCCTCCATCCCATTTCTGGCTCATCCATCCAATTTCTGGCTCATCCATCCCATCTCTGGCTCCAATTTCTGGCTCATCCATCCAATTTCTGGCTCACCCATCCCTCCATCCCATGTCTGGCTCACGCATCATCATCTATCCCATCTCTGGCTCATCCAGCCCATGTCTGACTCATCCATCCCATTTCTGGCTCATCCATCCCATTTCTAGCTCATCCATCCCATGTCTGACTCATCCATCCCATTTCTGGCTCACCCATCCCTCCATCCTATTTCTGGCTCACCCATCGCTCTATCCTATTTCTGAATCATCTATCCCATTTCTGGCTCATCCATCCAATTTCTGGCTCACTCATTCCACCATCCCATTCCTGATTCCCCATCCCATTTCTGGCTCATTCATCCCTCCATCCCATTTCTGGCCCATCCATCCCATTTCTGGCTCATCCTTTCCTCCATCCCATTTCTGGCTCATCCATTGCTTTTCTGACTCCTCCACAACTCCATCCTATTTCTGGCTCATCCATTCCATTTCTGGCTCATCCATCCCTCCATCCCATTTCTGGCTCATCCATCCTATTTCTGGCTCACCTATCCCTCCATCCTATTTCTGGCTCACCCATCCCTCCATCCTATTTCTGGCTCACCCATCCCTCCATCCTATTTCTGGCTCATCCATCGCATTTCTCGCTCATCCATCCAATTTCTGGCTCACTCATCCCGCCATCCCATTCTTGACTCATCGATCCCATTTTTGTCTCATCCATCCCTCTATCCCATTTCTGGCTCATCCATTCAAATTTGGACTCCTCCATCCCATTTCTGGCTCATCCATCCCATTTCTGACTCATCTATCCCTCCATCCCATTCTGTCTCATCCATCCCTCCATCCTATGTCTGGCTCTTCCATCCCATTTCTGGTTCATCCATCCAAATTCCGGCTCACCCAGCCCTCCATCCCATTCTGACTCATCCATCCCATTTCTGGCTCCTGCATCCAATTTCTGGCTCACCCATCCCTCCATCCCATTTTTGGCTCATCCATCGCATTTCTAGCTCATCCATCCAATTTCTGGCTCACGCATCCCGCCATCCCATTCTTAACTCATCGATCCCATTTTTGGCTCATCCATCCCTCTATCCCATTTCTGGCTCATCCATCCAAATTCTGACTCCTCCATCCCATTTCTGGCTCATCCATCCCTTTTCTGACTCATCCATCCCTCCATCCTATTTCTGGCTCATCCATCCCATTTCTGGCTCATCCATCCCTCCATCCTATTTCTGGCTCATGCATCCCATTTCTGGTTCATCCATTCAATTTCTGGCTCACCCATCCCGCCATAACATTTGTGACTCATCCATCCCATTTCTGGCTCATCCATCCCTCCATCCCATTTCTGACTCATCCATCCCATTTCTGGCTCATCCATCACTTTTCTGACTCATCCATCCCTCCATCCTATATCTGGCTCATCCATTCCATTTCTGGCTCATCCATCCCTCCATCCCATTTCTGGCTCATCCATCCTATTTCTGGCTCACCCATCCCTCCATCCTATTTCTGGCTCACCCATCCCTCCATCCTATTTCTGGCTTACCCATCCCTCCATCCCATTTCTGACTCATCCATCCCATTTCTGCCTCACTCATCCCGCCATCCCATTCTTGACTCATCGATCACATTTTTGGCTCATCCATCCCTCCATCCCATTTCTGACTCATCTATCCCTCCATCCCATTCTGTCTCATCCATCCCTCCATCCCATTTCTGACTCATCCATCCCTCCATCCCATTTCTGGCTCTTCCATCCCATTTCTGGTTCATCCATCCAAATTCCGGCTCACCCATCCCTCCACCCCATTTCTGACTCATCCATCCCATTTCTGGCTAGTGCATCCAATTTCTGGCTCACCCATCCCTCCATTCCATTTCTGGCTCATCCATCGCATTTCTAGCTCATCCATCCAATTTCTGGCTCACTCATCCCGCCATCCCATTCTTGACTCATCGATCTCATTTTTGGCTCATCCATCCCTCTATCCCATTTCTGGCGCTCATCCATCCAAATTCTGACTCCTCCATCCCATTTCTGGCTCATCCATCCCTTTTCTGACTCATCCATCCCTCCATCCTTTTTCTGGATCATCCATCCCATTTCTGGCTCATCCATCCCTCCATCCTATTTCTGGCTCATGCATCCCATTTCTGGTTCATTCATTCAATTTCTGGCTCACCCATCCCGCCATAACATTTGTGACTCATCATCCCATTTCTGGCTCATCCATCCCTCCATCCCATTTCTGACTCATCCATCCCATTTCTGGCTCCTCCATCACTTTTCTGACTCATCCATCCCTCCATCTTGTTTCTGGCCCATCCATTCCATTTCTGGCTCATCCATCCCTCCATCCCATTTCTGGCTCATCCATCCTATTTCTGGCTCACCCATCCCTCCATCCAGTTTCTGGCTCACTCATCCCACCATCCCATTCCTGATTCCCCATCCCATTTCTGGCTCATTCATCCCTCCATCCTATTTCTGGCCCATCCATCCCATTTCTGGCTCATCCTTTCCTCCATCCCATTTCTGGCTCATCCATTGCTTTTCTGACTCCTCCACCACTCCATCCTATTTCTGGCTCATCCATTCCATTTCTGGCTCATCCATCCCTCCATCCCATTTCTGGCTCATCCATCCTATTTCTGGCTTTCCTATCCCTCCATCCTATTTCTGGCTCACCCATCCCTCCATCCTATTTCTGGCTCACCCATCCCTCCATCCCATTTCTGGCTCATCCATCCTATTTCTGGCTCACCTATCCCTCCATCCTATTTCTGGCTCACCCATCCCTCCATCCTATTTCTGTCTCACCCATCCCTCCATCCTATTTCTGGCTCATCCATCGCATTTCTCGCTCATCCATCCAATTTCTGGCTCACTCATCCCGCCATCCCATTCTTGACTCATCGATCCCATTTTTGTCTCATCCATCCCTCTATCCCATTTCTGGCTCATCCATTCAAATTTTGACTCCTCCATCCCATTTCTGGCTCATCCATCCCATTTCTGACTCATCTATCCCTCCATTCCATTCTGTCTCATCCATCCCTCCATCCTATTTCTGGCTCATCCATCTCTCCATCCCATTTCTGGCTCTTCCATCCCATTTCTGGTTCATCCATCCAATTTCTGGCTCACCCATCCCTCCATTCCATTTCTGGCTCATCCATCGCATTTCTAGCTCATCCATCCAATTTCTGGCTCACTCATCCCGCCATCCCATTCTTGACTCATCGATCTCATTTTTGGCTCATCCATCCCTCTATCCCATTTCTGGCGCTCATCCATCCAAATTCTGACTCCTCCATCCCATTTCTGGCTCATCCATCCCTTTTCTGACTCATCCATCCCTCCATCCTTTTTCTGGATCATCCATCCCATTTCTGGCTCATCCATCCCTCCATCCTATTTCTGGCTCATGCATCCCATTTCTGGTTCATCCATTCAATTTCTGGCTCACCCATCCCGCCATAACATTTGTGACTCATCATCCCATTTCTGGCTCATCCATCCCTCCATCCCATTTCTGACTCATCCATCCCATTTCTGGCTCCTCCATCACTTTTCTCACTCATCCATCCCTCCATCTTGTTTCTGGCCCATCCATTCCATTTCTGGCTCATCCATCCCTCCATCCCATTTCTGGCTCATCCATCCTATTTCTGGCTCACCCATCCCTCCATCCAATTTCTGGCTCACTCATCCCACCATCCCATTCCTGATTCCCCATCCCATTTCTGGCTCATTCATCCCTCCATCCTATTTCTGGCCCATCCATCCCATTTCTGGCTCATCCTTTCCTCCATCCCATTTCTGGCTCATCCATTGCTTTTCTGACTCCTCCACCACTCCATCCTATTTCTGGCTCATCCATTCCATTTCTGGCTCATCCATCCCTCCATCCCATTTCTGGCTCATCCATCCTATTTCTGGCTCACCTATCCCTCCATCCTATTTCTGGCTCACCCATCCCTCCATCCTATTTCTGGCTCACCCATCCCTCCATCCCATTTCTGGCTCATCCATCCTATTTCTGGCTCACCTATCCCTCCATCCTATTTCTGGCTCACCCATCCCTCCATCCTATTTCTGTCTCACACATCCCTCCATCCTTTTTCTGGCTCATCCATCGCATTTCTCGCTCATCCATCCAATTTCTGGCTCACTCATCCTGCCATCCCATTCTTGACTCATCGATCCCATTTTTGTCTCATCCATCCCTCTATCCCATTTCTGGCTCATCCATTCAAATTTTGACTCCTCCATCCCATTTCTGGCTCATCCATCCCATTTCTGACTCATCTATCCCTCCATCCCATTCTGTCTCATCCATCCCTCCATCCTAATTCTGGCTCATCCATCTCTCCATCCCATTTCTGGCTCTTCCATCCCATTTCTGGTTCATCCATCCAAATTCCGGCTCACCCAGCCCTCCATCCCATTTCTGACTCATCCATCCCATTTCTGGCTCCTGCATCCAATTTCTGGCTCACCCATCCCTCCATCCCATTTTTGGCTCATCCATCGCATTTCTAGCTCATCCATCCAATTTCTGGCTCACGCATCCCGCCATCCCATTCTTAACTCATCGATCCCATTTTTGGCTCATCCATCCCTCTATCCCATTTCTGGCTCATCCATCCAAATTCTAACTCCTCCATCCCATTTCTGGCTCATCCATCCCTTTTCTGACTCATCCATCCCTCCATCCTATTTCTGGCTCATCCATCCCATTTCTGGCTCATCCATCCCTCCATCCTATTTCTGGCTCATGCATCCCATTTCTGGTTCATCCATTCAATTTCTGGCTCACCCATCCCGCCATAACATTTGTGACTCATCCATCCCATTTCTGGCTCATCCAATCCTCCATCCCATTTCTGACTCATCCATCCCATTTCTGGCTCATCCATCACTTTTCTGACTCATCCATCCCTCCATCCTATATCTGGCTCATCCATTCCATTTCTGGCTCATCCATCCCTCCATCCCATTTCTGGCTCATCCATCCTATTTCTGGCTCACCCATCCCTCCATCCTATTTCTGGCTCACCCATCCCTCCATCCTATTTCTGGCTTACCCATCCCTCCATCCCATTTCTGACTCATCCATCCCATTTCTGCCTCACTCATCCCGCCATCCCATTCTTAACTCATTGATCACATTGTTGGCTCATCCATCCCTCCATCCCATTTCTGACTCATCTATCCCTCCATCCTATTCTGTCTCATCCATCCCTCCATCCTATTTCTGGCTCATCCATCCCTCCATCCCATTTCTGGCTCTTCCATCCCATTTCTGGTTCATCCATCCAAATTCCGGCTCACCCATCCCTCCACCCCATTTCTGACTCATCCATCCCATTTCTGGCTAGTGCATCCAATTTCTGGCTCACCCATCCCTCCATTCCATTTCTGGCTCATCCATCGCATTTCTAGCTCATCCATCCAATTTCTGGCTCACTCATCCCGCCATCCCATTCTTGACTCATCGATCCCATTTTTGGCTCATCCATCCCTCTATCCCATTTCTGGCGCTCATCCATCCAAATTCTGACTCCTCCATCCCATTTCTGGCTCATCCATCCCTTTTCTGACTCATCCATCCCTCCATCCTATTTCTGGCTCATCCATCCCATTTCTGGCTCATCCATCCCTCCATCCTATTTCTGGCTCATGCATCCCATTTCTGGTTCATCCATTCAATTCCTGGCTCACCCATCCCGCCATAACATTTGTGACTCATCATCCCATTTCTGGCTCATCCATCCCTCCTTCCCATTTCTGACTCATCCATCCCATTTCTGGCTCCTCCATCACTTTTCTGACTCATCCATCCCTCCATCTTATTTCTGGCCCATCCATTCCATTTCTGGCTCATCCATCCCTCCATCCCATTTCTGGCTCATCCATCCTATTTCTGGCTCACCCATCCCTCCATCCAATTTCTGGCTCACTCATCCCACCGTCCCATTCCTGATTCCCCATCCCATTTCTGGCTCATTCATCCCTCCATCCTATTTCTGGCCCATCCATCCCATTTCTGGCTCATCCTTTCCTCCATCCCATTTCTGGCTCATCCATTGTTTTTCTGACTCCTCCACCACTCCATCCTATTTCTGGCTCATCCATTCCATTTCTGGCTCATCCATCCCTCCATCCCATTTCTGGCTCATCCATCCTATTTCTGGCTCACCTATCCCTCCATCCTATTTCTGGCTCACCCATCCCTCCATCCTATTTCTGGCTCACCCATCCCTCCATCCCATTTCTGGCTCATCCATCCTATTTCTGGCTCACCTATCCCTCCATCCTATTTCTGGCTCATCCATCCCTCCATCCTATTTCTGGCTCACCCATCCCTCCATCCTATTTCTGGCTCATCCATCGCATTTCTCGCTCATCCATCCAATTTCTGGCTCACTAATCCCGCCATCCCATTCTTGACTCATCGATCCCATTTTTGTCTCATCCATCCCTCTATCCCATTTCTGGCTCATCCATTCAAATTTTGACTCCTCCATCCCATTTCTGGCTCATCCATCCCATTTCTGACTCATCTATCCCTCCATCCCATTCTGTCTCATCCATCCCTCCATCCTATTTCTGGCTCATCCATCCCTCCATCCCATTTCTGGCTCTTCCATCCCATTTCTGGTTCATCCATCCAAATTCCGGCTCACCCAGCCCTCCATCCCATTTCTGACTCATCCATCCCATTTCTGGCTCCTGCATCCAATTTCTGGCTCACCCATCCCTCCATCCCATTTTTGGCTCATCCATCGCATTTCTAGCTCATCCATCCAATTTCTGGCTCACGCATCCCGCCATCCCATTCTTGACTCATCGATCCCATTTTTGGCTCATCCATCCCTCTATCCCATTTCCGGCTCATCCATCCAAATTCTGACTCCTCCATCCCATTTCTGGCTCATCCATCCCTTTTCTGACTCATCCATCCCTCCATCCTATTTCGGGCTCATCCATCCCATTTCTGGCTCATCCATCCCTCCATCCTATTTCTGGCTCATGCATCCCATTTCTGGTTCATCCATTCAATCTCTGGCTCACCCATCCCGCCATAACATTTGTGACTCATCCATCCCATTTCTGGCTCATCCATCCCTCCATCCCATTTCTGACTCATCCATCCCATTTCTGGATCATCCATCACTTTTCTGACTCATCCATCCCTCCATCCTATTTCTGGCTCATCCATTCCATTTCTGGCTCATCCATCCCTCCATCCCATTTCTGGCTCATCCATCCTATTTCTGGCTCACCCATCCCTCCATCCTATTTCTGGCTCACCCATCCCTCCATCCTATTTCTGGCTTACCCATCCCTCCATCCCATTTCTGACTCATCCATCCCATTTCTGCCTCACTCATCCCGCCATCCCATTCTTGACTCATCGATCACATTTTTGGCTCATCCATCCCTCCATCCCATTTCTGACTCATCTATCCCTCCATCCCATTCTGTCTCATCCACCCCTCCATCCTATTTCTGGCTCATCCATCCCTCCATCCCATTTCTTGCTCTTCCATCCCATTTCTGGTTCATCCATCCAAATTCCAGCTCACCCATCCCTCCACCCCATTTCTGACTCATCCATCCCATTTCTGGCTAGTGCATCCAATTTCTGGCTCACCCATCCCTCCATTCCATTTCTGGCTCATCCATCACATTTCTAGCTCATCCATCCAATTTCTGGCTCACTCATCCCGCCATCCCATTCTTGACTCATCAATCCCATTTTTGGCTCATCCATCCCTCTATCCCATTTCTGGCGCTCATCCATCCAAATTCTGACTCCTCCATCCCATTTCTGGCTCATCCATCCCTTTTCTGACTCATCCATCCCTCCATCCTATTTCTGGCTCATGCATCCCATTTCTGGTTCATCCATTCAATTTCTGGCTCACCCATCCCGCCATAACATTTGTGACTCATCATCCCATTTCTGGCTCATCCATCCCTCCATCCTATTTCTGGCTCATGCATCCCATTTCTGGTTCATCCATTCAATTTCTGGCTCAACCATCCCGCCATAACATTTGTGACTCATCATCCCATTTCTGGCTCATCCATCCCTCCATCCCATTTCTGACTCATCCATCCCATTTCTGGCTCCTCCATCACTTTTCTGACTCATCCATCCCTCCATCTTATTTCTGGCCCATCCATTCCATTTCTGGCTCATCCATCCCTCCATCCCATTTCTGGCTCATCCATCCTATTTCTGGCTCACCCATCCCTCCATCCTATTTCTGGCTCACCCATCCCTCCATCCTATTTCTGGCTTACCCATCCCTCCATCCCATTTCTGACTCATCCATCCCATTTCTGGCTCACTCATCCCGCCATCCCATTCTTGACTCATCGATCACATTTTTGGCTCTTCCATCCCTCTATCCCATTTCTGGCTCATCCATCCAAATTCTGACTCCTCCATCCAATTTCTGGCTCATCCATCCCATTTCTGACTCATCTATCCCTCCATCCCATTTCTGGCTCATTCATCCCTCCATCCCATTTCTGGCTCATCATCCCATTTCTGGTTCATCCAATTTCTAGGTCACCAATCCCGACATCCCATTTCTGACTCATCCATCCCATTTCTGGCTCATCCATCCCTCCACCCCATTTCTGACTTGTCCATTCAATTTCTGGCTCATCCATTTCTCCATCCCATTTCTGGCTCATGCATCTCATTTCTCACTCATCCATCCTATTTCTGGCTCATCTATACTATATCTGGCTCACCCATCCCTCCATCCTTTTTCTGGCTCACCCATCCCTCCATCCCATTTCTGACTCATCCATCCCATATCTGGCTCATCCATCCAATTTTTGGCTCATCCAATTCTCCATCCCATTTCTGACTCATCTATCCCATTTCTGGCTCATCCATTCCTCCATCCCATTTCTGACTCATCCATCCAATTTCTGGCTCATCCATTCCTCCATCCCATTTCTGGCTGATCCATCCCATTTCTGGCTCCAATCTCTGGCTCATCCATCCAATTTCTGGCTCACCCATCCCTCCATCCCATGTCTGGCTCATCCATCATCATCTATCCCATCTCTGGCTCATCCAGCCCATGTCTGACTCATCCATCCCATTTCTGACTCATCCATACCATTTCTGGCTCATCCATTCCTCCATCCATTTCTGACTCATCCATCCCATTTCTGGCTCATCCATTCCTCCATCCCATTTCTGGCTCATCCATCCCATTTCTGGCTCATCCATCCCATTTCTGGCGCCAATTTCTGGCTCATCCATCCAATTTCTGGCTCACCCATCCCTCCATCCCATGTCTGGCTCGTCCATCATTATCTATCCCATCTCTGGCTCATCCAGCCCATGTCTGACTCATCCATCCCATTTCTGGCTCATCCATCCCATTTCTAGCTCATCCATCCCATGTCTGACTCATCCATCCCATTTCTGGCTCCAATCTCTGGCTTATCCATCCAATTTCTGGCTCACCCATCCCACCATCCCATGTCTGGCTCATCCATCATCATCTATCCCATCTCTGGCTCATCCAGCCCATGTCTGGCTCATCCATCCCATTTCTGACTCATCCATCCCATTTCTGGCTCATCCATTCCTCCATCCCATTTCTGACTCATCCATCCCATTTCTGGCTCATCCATTCCTCCATCCCATTTCTGGCTCATCCATCCCATTTCTGGCTCATCCATCCCATTCCTGGCGCCAATTTCTGGCTCATCCATCCAATTTCTGGCTCACCCATCCCTCCATCCCATGTCTGGCTCGTCCATCATTATCTATCCCATCTCTGGCTCATCCAGCCCATGTCTGACTCATCCATCCCATTTCTGGCTCATCCATCCCATTTCTAGCTCATCCATCCCATGTCTGACTCATCCATCCCATTTCTGGCTCACCCATCCCTCCATCCTATTTCTGGCTCACCCATCCCTCTATCCTATTTCTGACTCATCTATCCCATTTCTGGCTCATCCATCCAATTTCTGGCTCACTCATCCCACCATCCCATTCCTGATTCCCCATTCCATTTCTGGCTCATTCATCCCTCCATCCCATTTCTGGCCCATCCATCCCATTTCTGGCTCATCCTTTCCTCCATCCCATTTCTGGCTCATCCATTGCTTTTCTGACTCCTCCACCACTCCATCCTATTTCTGGCTCATCCATTCCATGTCTGGCTCATCCATCCCTCCATCCCATTTCTGGCTCATCCATCCTATTTCTGGCTCACCTATCCCTCCATCCCATTTCTAGCTCATCCATCCCATGTCTGACTCATCCATCCCATTTCTGGCTCACCCATCCCTCCATCCTATTTCTGGCTCACCCATCCCTCTATCCTATTTCTGACTCATCTATCCCATTTCTGGCTCATCCATCCAATTTCTGGCTCACTCATCCCACCATCCCATTCCTGATTCCCCATTCCATTTCTGGCTCATTCATCCCTCCATCCCATTTCTGGCCCATCCATCCCATTTCTGGCTCATCCTTTCCTCCATCCCATTTCTGGCTCATCCATTGCTTTTCTGACTCCTCAACCACTCCATCCTATTTCTGGCTCATCCATTCCATGTCTGGCTCATCCATCCCTCCATCCCATTTCTGGCTCATCCATCCTATTTCTGGCTCACCTATCCCTCCATCCTATTTCTGGCTCATCCATCCCTCCATCCTATTTCTGGCTCATCCATCGCATTTCTGGCTCATCCATCCAATTTCTGGCTCACTCATCCCGCCATCCCATTCTTGACTCATCGATCACATTTTTGTCTCATCCATCCCTCTATCCCATTTCTGGCTCATCCATTCAAATTCTGACTCCTCCATCCCATTTCTGGCTCATCCATCCCGTTTCTGACTCATCTATCCCTCCATCCCATTCTGTCTCATCCATCCCCCCATCCTATTTATGGCTCATCCATCCCTCCATCCCATTTCTGGCTCTTCCATCCCATTTCTGGTTCATCCATCCAAATTCCGGCTCACACATCCCTCCATCCCATTTCTGACTCATCCATCCCATTTCTGGCTCCTGCATCCAATTTCTGGCTCACCCATCCCTCCATCCCATTTCTGGCTCATCCATTGCATTTCTAGCTCATCCATCCAATTTCTGGCTCACTCATCCCGCCATCCCATTCTTGACTCATCAATCCCATTTTTGGTTCATCCATCCCTCTATCCCATTTCTGGCTCATCCATCCAAATTCTGACTCCTCCATCCCATTTCTGGCTCATCCATCCCTTTTCTGACTCATCCATCCCTCCATCCTATTTCTGGCTCATCCATCCCATTTCTGGCTCATCCATCACTCCATCCTATTTCTGGCTCATGCATCCCATTTCTGGTTTATCCATTCAATTTCTGGCTCACCCATCCCGCCATAACATTTGTGACTCATCCATCCCATTTCTGGCTCATCCATCCCTCCATCCCATTTCTGACTCATCCATCCCATTTCTGGCTCATCCATCACTTTTCTGACTCATCCATCCCTCCATCCTATTTCTGGCTCATCCATTCCATTTCTGGCTCATCCATCCCTTCATCCCATTTCTGGCTCATCCATCCTATTTCTGGCTCACCCATCCCTCCATCCTATTTCTGGCTCACCCATCCCTCCATCCTATTTCTGGCTTACCCATCCCTCCATCCCATTTCTGACTCATCCATCCCATTTCTGGCTCACTCATCCCGCCATCCCATTCTTGACTCATCGATCACATTTTTGGCTCTTCCATCTCTCTATCCCATTTCTGGCTCATCCATCCAAATTCTGACTCCTCCATCCAATTTCTGGCTCATCCATCCCATTTCTGACTCATCTATCCCTCCATCCCATTTCTGGCTCATTCATCCCTCCATCCCATTTCTGGTTCATCCAATTTCTAAGTCACCAATCCCGACATCCCATTTCTGACTAATCCATTCCATTTCTGGCTCATCCATCCCTCCACCCCATTTCTGACTTGTCCATTCAATTTCTGGCTCATCCATTTCTCCATCCCATTTCTGGCTCATGCATCTCATTTCTGACTCATCCATCCTATATCTGGCTCATCCATCCAATTTTTGGCTCATCCATCCCTCCATCCTATTTCTGGCTCACCCATCCCTCCATCCCATTTCTGACTCATCCATCCCATATCTGGCTCATCCCTCCAATTTTTGGCTCATCCAATTCTCCATCCCATTTCTGACTGATCTATCCCATTTCTGGCTCATCCATTCCTCCATCCCATTTCTGACTCATCCATCCAATTTCTGGCTCATCCATTCCTCCATCCCATTTCTGGCTCATCCATCCCATTTCTGGCTCCAATCTCTGGCTCATCCATCCAATTTCTGGCTCACCCATCCCTCCATCCCATGTCTGGCTCATCCATCATCATCTATCCCATCTCTGGCTCATCCAGCCCATGTCTGACTCATCCATCCCATTTCTGGCTCATCCATCCAATTTCTAGCTCATCCATTCCAAGTCTGACTCATCCATCCCATTTCTGGCTCATCCATCCCATTTTTGGCTCATCCATTTCTCCATCAATGGGAGGCTGGCTCATGCAACTAATTTCTGGATCACCCATCCCTCTATCCTATTTGACTCATCTATCCCATTTCTGGCTCATCCATCCCATTTCTGGCTCACTCATCCCACCATCCCATTCCTGATTCCCCATACCATTTCTGGCTCACCCATCCCTCCATCCCATTTCTGACTCACCCATCCCTCCATCCCATTTCTGACTCATCCATCCCATATCTGGCTCATCCATCCAATTTTTGGCTCATCCATTTCTCCATCCCATTTCTGACTCATCCATCCCATTTCTGGCTCATCCATTCCTCCATCCCATTTCTGACTCATCCATCCAATTTCTGGCTCATCCATTCCTCCATCCCATTTCTGGCTCGTCCATCCCATTTCTGGCTCATCCATCCAATTTCTGGCTCACCCATCCCTCCATCCCATGTCTGGCTCATCCATCATCATCTATCCCATCTCTGGCTCATCCAGCCCATGTCTGACTCATCCATCCCATTTCTGGCTCCTCCATCCTATTTCTAGCTCATTCATCCCATGTCTGACTCATCCATCCCATTTCTGGCTCATCCATCCCATTTTTGGCTCATCCATTCCTCCATCAATGGTAGGCTGGCTCATGCAACTAATTTCTGGCTCATCTATCCCTCCATCCCATTATGGCTCATCCATTCCTCCATCCCATTTCTGCCTCATCCATCCCATTTCTGGCTCATCCATCCAATTTCTGCCTCATCCATCCTTCCATCCCATTTCTGGCTCATCCATTCCTCCATCCCATTTCTGGTGCATGCATCTCGTTTCTGACTCATCCATCCCTCCATCCCATTTCTGCCTCATCCATCCCATTTCTGGCTCATGCATCCAATTTCTGCCTCATCCATCCTTCCATCCCATTTCTGGCTCATCCATTCCTCCATCCCATTTCTGGTGCATGCATCTCGTTTCTGACTCATCCATCCCTCCATCCCATTTCTGACTCATCCATCCCATTTCTGGCTCATCCATCCAATTTCTGCCTCATCCATTCCTCCATCCCATTTCTGGCTCATCCTTCCCTCTATCCCAATTCTGGCTCATCCATCCAAATTCTGACTCATCCATCCCATTTCTGGCTCATCCATTCAATTTCTGACTTATCTATCCCTCCATCCCTCCATCCTATTTCTGGCTCATCCACCCCTCCATCCTGTTTCTGGCTCATCCATCCCATTTCTGGTTCATCCATCCAGTTTCTGGCTCACCCATCCCGACATCAAATTTCTGACTCATCCATCCTATTTCTGGCTCATCCATCCAATTTCTGCCTCATCAATTCCTCCATCCTATTTCTTGCTCATCCATCCCATTTCTGGCTCATCCATCCAATTTCTGCCTCATCCATTCCTCTATCCCATCTCTTGCTCATCCATCCCATTTCTGGCTCATCCATCCCTCCATCCCATTTCTGGATTATCCATCCCTTCATCCCATTTTTGACTCATCCATTCCATTTCTGGCTTATCGAATTCTCCATCTTATTTCTGGCTCATGCATCTAATTTCTGACTCATCCGTCCCATTTCTGGCTCATTCATCCTATTTCTGGCTCATCCATCCATCCCATTTCTGACTTATCCATCCCATTTCTGACTCATCCATTCCTCCATCCCATTTCTGGCTCATGCATCTCATTTCTGACTCATCCATCCCTCCATCCCATTTCTGACTCATCCATCTCATTTCTGGCTCATCCATCCAATTTCTGGCTCATCCATTCAATTTCTGGCTCACCCATCCCGCCATAACATTTGTGACTCATCCATCCCATTTCTGGCTCATCCATTCCTCCATCCCATTTCTGGCTCATCCATTCCTCTATCCCATTTCTGACTTATCCCTCCCTGGATCATCCATCCCAATTATGACTCATCCATACCTCTCATCCCCCACCATGTCATAGCATGTCACCCATCCTCAACCCCTTCATTGTGTGTCACCCATCCTCCACCCCCTCTATGTGTGTCGCCCATCCCCCACAATGTCATAGCGTGTCACCCATCCTCCACCCCGTCATTGTATTTCACCCATCCCCCACCATGTCATAGCATGTCACCCATCCTCCACCCCATCATTGTGTGCCACCCATCCATCACCACATCATAGTGTGTCACCCATCCTCCACCCCTTCATTGTGTGTCACCCATCCACCCCCTAATTGTGTGTCACCCATCCTCCACCACGTCATTGTGTGTCACCCATCCATCACCATGTCTTAGCGTGTCAGCCATCCTCCACTCCTTCATTGTGTGTCACCCATCCACCCCCTAATTGTGTGTGAATTTTTTACCTCAGGAAACAGCCTATGGTGACATTTTACATTCCTCTTTTTGTGAAAATCTGTCACACTAAAACAACAGAGAACATTTTTGGTGAAGAAGCTTACGCTCGTGTTAGCAAGCCGCTTTTCTAAAAGATGCACTAAATAAACACACGGAGCATTGCTCAGCCCTGCCCCCACTCCTTCCCCACTGGCTGTAAATGACAGCAACAGGAGCCAATGGATCCCACTGTTGTCTCTGAGCCAATGAGGAGGGAGATAACAGAGTCTCTGCTCTCCTGCACAGTGCTTGACTGAGATTGGGCTCAGGTAAACATAAGGGGGAGCTGCATGCAGAAAGTTTTCTACCTTAATGCATAGAATGCAATAAGGTAAAACACTTTCTGACTTTAGAACCACTGGGATTGTGTGTGAATCTGACAAGCAGACTCCTGCCCGTCAGGTGGAAGCATTTCGGCAGCTGCTCTGCTGCCTGATTGCTTCCACACACCCCTGCCATGTATCCCGGGCTCCACTTGCCCATAGCTGGTGCCGCCAGGTAAAGGGGAGGGAGCAGAGTTGATACCCCCCATACTTGCTGCTGACCCAGAAGCATTGTGTAAAATGTCACCTCCGGGTCCTCCTGTCAGTGTCACTGGCCAGCATGGCCGGGAAAGAATGTATTGCAATGTGATCTGCATTGCATTATATTCGGCGGAGCACAGGGGAGACATCCAGGGTCATTTAGACCCTGGATGCCTTATTAAAGAGCCTTATTGCAAGCTGCTTTCTCTGGGGGCACTTGGCAGGAGAAAGGGGCCAAGAGCACCAGCGAGGGACCCGAGAAGATGAGGATTGAGGCTGCTCTGTGCAAAACCACTGTCAGGGTTGGGCTCAGCCTTTCCTTCTCTGAGCTGGCCGCTCAGCTGTCGGCTAATTGCCAGCTTCTATCGCTCCACGGTTACTCAGCTGTTGTTGATATCCTGCTCGTCAGCCCTAAGCCGTCCAGTCCAGAGGAGCTCTGCCTTTGTCTTGGTCACATCAAAGAAACTTTAAACTGTGGAGAAGCCAACCCTTTATAGGGTGCATGGCAGCAGGAAATTTGTTGATTTCATCAGCAATAGTATGCAGTGGATCCAATTTTTTGAAGATTCAGATTTTTTTTCAATATTGGAAATGTATATCATTTCGGCAACAACTCATTATAATAACCAAAGAAAATTAATATTTCCAACAATTGAGCATCATTGGACCACTCAACAAAATCAGATTATTCAAAATATAGGAGTGATTGGTGTTGCATTGATTGGTGATAGCCAATGTAGATGCAGAAAAAGATTGTATCATTGATTTTCAAGTTGAGCAACTCCAACCAGGTCGATCCTCAGTGTCTCTTGAAAAGTTGCCATTTTTTAAGGCCTTGGAGTGTGTTTTAAGGGATCAAGTTGAGGTCAAAATCATCGACAGACATGTCTCTATCAGAAAGATAATAAAGGAGAAATATCCTGAAATAAATCCAGTTTACCTAGATCCTGTTCTTCTCTTCCTAATAGACTGACAGGCAGGCAGGTGTTTTTACAGTATTTCCAGTTACTGTACTGTGTACCATGCACAGTTGCACCTACAGTATAGCTACCTGCAGCCAGGTGCTTGTGTAGGCTCTTGAAGTATTTCCAGTTACTGTACTGTGTACTCCGCACAGTTGCACCTACAGTATAGCTACCTGCAGCCAGGTGCTTGTGTAGGCTCTTGAAGTATTTCCAGTTACTGTACTGTGTACCCCACACAGTTGCACTTACAGTATAGCTACCTGCAGCCAGGTGCTTGTGTAGGCTCTTTGAAGTATTTCCAGTTACTGTACTGTGTACTCCGCACAGTTGCACCTACAGTATAGCTACCTGCAGCCAGGTGCTTGTGTAGGCTCTTTGAAGTATTTCCAGTTACTGTACTGTGTACCCCGCACAGTTGCACCTACAGTATAGCTACCTACAGCCAGGTGCTTGTGTAGGCTCTTGAAGTATTTCCAGTTACTGTACTGTGTACCCCGCACAGTTGCACCTACTGTATAACTACCTGCAGCCAGGTGCTTGTGTAGGCTCTTTGAGGTATTTACAGTTACTGTACTGTGTACCCTGCACAGTTGCACCTACAGTATAGCTACCTGTAGCCAGGTGCTTTTGTAGGCTCTTGAAGTATTTCCAGTTACTGTACTGTGTACCCCGCACAGTTGCACCTACAGTATAGCTACCTGCAGCCAGGTGCTTGTGTAGGCTCTTTGAAGTATTTCCAGTTACTGTACTGTGTACCCCACACAGTTGCACCTACAGTATAGCTACCTGCAGTTAAGTGCTTGTGTAGGCTCTTTGAAGTATTTCCAGTTACTGTACTGTGTACCCCGCACAGTTGCACCTACAGTATAGCTACCTGCAGCCAGGTGCTTGTGTAGGCTCTTTGAAGTATTTCCAGTTACTGTACTGTGTACCCCGCACAGTTGTACCTACAGTATAGCTACCTGCAACCAGGTGCTTGTGTAGGCTCTTGAAGTATTTCCAGTTACTGTACTGTGTACCCTGCACAGTTGCACCTACAGTATAGCTACCTGCAGCCAGGTGCTTGTGTAGGCTCTTGAAGTATTTCCAGTTACTGTACTGTGTACCCTGCACAGTTGCACCTACAGTATAGCTACCTGAAGACAAGTGCCGGTGTTATCATACTAATAATACTACAGGCAGGCAGTTGATTCTGCTAGCTGCAGTATAATCGGTATATATATATATATACATCCCAGTTTTGTGCAGCTCACTGCAGGCCAATAGTATGTCTGGAAGGCCAACAAGGAGAGGCAGACAGTCACAAGCCAATAAAAAAGGGCAAGCAGGCTCTGTGTCTAGAGGCAACAGTGCTGGTCATGGACACGGTGCATCCTCATCAGCACGTGGCCGTGGGACACGCTTGGCCTTTTTTTCAGCAGCTGGCCGTGTTGAGCCGCAACATGCGGAAGAATTGGTCGAGTGAATGACCAAGCTGTCCTCATCATCCTCATCCTCCTCATCCTCTCTCACCCAAACTCAGGGTACTTTGTCTGGCAAAGCAGCTGCCAACGCGGCCTCTTCCCTAGGCTGCCCAAAAAAGACAGCAATCTGGCAGTCATGTTCCCCCTGCTGCAGCATACTGCCAGGTTTGCTCCAGTGATGAGGAGGGAGGAGTTGATGAGGTCACTGACTCCACGTGGGTGCCTGATAGGAGAGAGGAGGAGGAGGCACATCACCAACGAGGCAGGATGCCCTCCAGGGGCCAGCCTAAGGGCAGCACACTGACTGCATCACACCGCAGAGCTCCGCATGTGCAGGGCACTGCTGTCTCTGCGCATTATTCCAAAAGTTCTTTGGTGTGGGCCTTTTTTGAGACGAGTGCATCAGATCCCACCACTGCTATTTGCAACATATGTCTCAAGCATATCTCGCATGGCCAAAACATCTCCCGCTTGGGCACCACATGCTTGACCAGACATATGTTGACCTGCCATGCAGTTAATTGGCAAGCGTACCTAGAAGACCCACACCAAAGAACAAAGAGGACCTCTCCTTGCTCCTCATCAGCTGGGATCTCCAACCCCACTATACCTGCAGTCCTCTCTGAGACCTCCACTGAGAGGAATGAAGGTGTAGAATTAGGTGTGTCACAGCCAAGTACTTGCGGGCAATCTACTATTGGTACACCAATGTCAGATTGTACCAGGCAAATTTCCCTGCCCCAGCTGCTGCACCGCAGAAAGAAGTTCGCTCCCAGCCATACACATGCCCAGCAGTTGAATGTTAGCTTGGCAAAATTGCTAGCACTTCAACTGCTACCTTTTCAGTTGGTAGACTCTGCCCCCTTCCGTGAGTTTGTGGAATGTGCAGTTCCTCAGTGGCAGGTTCCCAAACGCCACTTTTTCTCACGAAAGGCGATTCTGGCTCTCTACCGGCATGTGAAAGGCAATGTCTTGGCCTCGCTGGACAGGGCGGTCAGCGGTAAGGTGCATATTACCGCTGACTCATGGTCCAGCAGGCATGGACAGGGATGTTACCTAAGTTTCACGGCGCATTGGGTGAATATGCTGGCAGCTGGGAAGGATGCAGGACAAGGTGCAGTAGTGTTCGCGGTTGTTCCGCCACCACGCCTCCAAAATGCCAGTACTGGTGATTCTGACACTCTTCTTCTTCCTCCATGGCCTCTTCCTGTGCTTTGTCCTCAGAACCAGTGGTGCTCCGTAGGCGTTCAAGGGGCTACGCAAGTACGCAGGCCAAAAGATGCCATGCGGTGCTTGAGCTGGTGTGCTTGGGGGACAGTAGCCACACTGGGGCAGAGATTCTGTCAGCTCTACAGGGGCAGGTTCAGAGGTGGTTGACACCACACCAACTTAAGGCAGGAATGGTGGTTTGCGACAATGGCACCAACCTCCTCTCCACCCTCCGACAGGGACAACTGACCCATGTGCCCTGTTTGGCTCATGTCCTTAACTTGGTGGTGCAGCGGTTCTTGGGCAGATACCTGAGCTTACAGGATGTCCTGAGGCAGGCCAGGAAAGTCTGTGTGCATTTTCGCTGGTCATATAATGCCAGTGCTCGGCTGACAGACCTCCAAAAGGAATTTAACCTGCCCAAGAACCGCCTAATCTGTGACATGTTCACCAGGTGGAACTCAACGTTGGCCATGCTGCAGCAGCTGCACACACAGCAGAGGGCCATCAATGAGTACCTGTGTGAATATGGCATGTTCACCAGGTGGAACTCAACGTTGGCCATGCTGCAGCAGCTGCACACACAGCAGAGGGCCATCAATGAGTACCTGTGTGAATATGGCACCAGGACAGGGTCAGGGGAGCTTGGTTTTTTTCCCCACGCCAGTGGGCCATGATCAGGGATGCATGCACTGTCCTGTCACCATTTGAGGAGGCCACGAGGATGGTGAGCAGTGACAGTGCATGCATCAGTGACACTGTCCCCCTTGTCCACCTGTTGGAGCACATGCTGCGTGGAATAATGGACAGGGCACTTGAGGCAGAACAGAGGCAGGAAGAGGAGGACTTCCTTAGCTCTCAAGGCCCCCTTTATCCAGACAGTGTTCCTGCATGCCCGCTGATCACACAGGAAGAGGGGGAGGAGGAAGAGGAGGATTGTGTCAGCATGGAGGTGGAGCCTGGCACTTAGCATCAGCAGCAGTCTTTAAGGGATCATTTACAGTCCTAAGAAACCCATGGACTTGTACGTGGCTGGGAGGAGGTAGCTGCGGATCATGTTGTCCTTAGTGACCCACAGGACTCCAGACCGAATGCCTCAGCAAACCTACGCTGCATGGCCTCCCTGATCCTGCAAAACCTGCGGAAGGATCCTCGTATTCATGGTATCAAGGAGAGGGATCAATATTGGCTGGCAACCCTCCTTTATCCACGTTACAAGGGTAAGGTTGCGGACCTTATCTTGCCAACGCAGAGGGAGAAGAGGATGAAACATCTTCGGGAGGCCTTGCAGAAAGGTCTGTGCAACGCGATACCAGAGACTGGGAGGTTACAAACTCCTGTTCCTGGACAACGTGTTGCTGAGGTTTCGGTCAGTCAAAAAGGGAGCGGTGGAGAAGGTGGCCATCTGACCGATGCGTTCAGACAATTTTTTAGTCCGCAGCCCCAAGGTATGATCGGTTCCAGCAACCATCACCAGCGTCTGTTTTACATGTGCAGGAATACCTAGGGACAAGATCTGACTTGGACACCTTTCCCACCGAAAATCCTCTGGGTTACTGGGTCTTGAGGATGGATCACTGGCCAGAGCTTGCACAGTATGCAATTGAGCTACTGGCCTGTCCTGCATCCAGCGTACTTTCGGAACGCACATTCAGTGCTGCTGGAAGCTTTGTAACCGATCACAGGGTGCGTCTGTCCATCGACTCGGTCGATCAACTGACCTTCAAAAAAATGAATCAGTCTTGGATCATCACCAGCTACCAAGCACCTGATGCTGATGTAACCGAATAATTTTTTTTGAAATGTTAGATCCCTTCAAGACTGCCTATGCTGATGCTGAGTGGCTATCCTGTTATGCTGAGTGATTATCCTCTTCCTTCTCAATGATCATGCTGATAGCTTGTAAGAACATTTTTGGTTCTGGGCGCTGCCACCAGTGGCTAAGGCCCAATTTTTCAGTCCCTGTTTAACAGGGGCTTGTAATTACAATTTTTGATGCAATATTTTGCAGGAGGGTTCGTTGCTGCGCTCAACTAGAGTATCTGTGAGGGGTTGCAGTGTTGTGGCACCAGCACCAGTGCCTAAGGCCCAATTTTTCAGCCCCTGTTTAACAGGCGTGTGTATTTACAATTTTTGATGCAATATTTTGCAGGAGGGTTCGTTGCTGCGCTCAACTAGAGTATCTGTGAGGGGTTACAGTGTTGTGGCAACAGCACCAGTGCCTAAGGCCCAATTTTCAGCCCCTGTTTAACAGGGGCGTGTAGTTACAATTTTTGATGCAATACTTTGCAGCAGGACTCGTTACTGCACTCCAACTGGAGTATCTGTGAGGGGTTGCAGTGTTGTGGCACCAGCACCAGTGCCTAAGGCCCAATTTTTCAGCCCCTGTTTAACAGGGGCGTGTAATTACAATTTTTGATGCAATACTTTGCAGCAGGTCTCGTTCCTGAACTCCAACTAGAGTATCTGTTAGGGGTTGCAGTGTTGTGGCACCAGCACCACCACCATCACCAAAGGCCCAATTTTTCTGCCCCTTTTCAACAGGGACATGTAATTACAATTCTTGATCTAATATTTCACAGAAGGGCCCTGTGAGGGCTTACAGTGTTGTGGCAACACCAACACCAACACCTAAGGCCCAAATTTCTGCTGAGTATATAGGGCAGGCCCCTACTTTCAAACATCCAACTTACAAACGACTCCTACTTGCAAACGGAAGGAGACAACAGGAAGTGAGATGAAATCTACCCCTCGGAAGGGAAATTCTCTCCTGTAATGCCCCGTACACACGATCGGATTTTCCGACGGAAAATGTGTGATAGGACCTTGTTGTCGGAAATTCCGACTGTGTGTAGTCTCCATCACACATTTTCCATCGGATTTTCCGACACACAAAGTTTGAGAGCAGGCTATAAAATTTTCTGACAACAAAATCCGTTGTTGGAAATTCCGATCGTGTGTACACAAATCCGACGGACAAAGTGCCACGCATTCTCAGAATAAATAAAGAGATGAAAGCTATTGGCCACTGCCCCATTTATAGTCCCGACGTACGTGTTTTACGTCACCGCGTTTAGAACGATCAGATTTTCCGACAACTTTGTGTGACCGTTTGTATGCAAGACAAGTTTGAGCCAACATCCGTATGAAAAAAAATCCTAGGATTTTGTTGTCGGAATGTCCGAACAAAGTCCGACCGTGTGTACGGGGCATTGAAGTTAATATGGGAAAAACATTTCTCCTTTCCACTGATGCTTTATCACTAATCCTTGTTTCACTAAAAACCCCAAATTTTCTAAAAACATTTGTCATTGGGACAAAAAGTGAGGTGAAATCTTCTAAAGAGGAGCACAGACAGCAAAACAAATGTCACAGGGGTGATAACCCTTCCCTATGTTTTCCAAAAAGCTTGAAATAGATTTTTTGGCTGAAACTAAACACGTTAAAAATGTACCAGTTCAAAATTACAAACAGATTCTACTTAACAACAAACCTACAGTCCCTGTCTTGTTTACACCGCCTGTATACTGCTTTTCAGAGTATATAGGGCCTGGGGGCCCCACGCCTTTCCTTTATTTAATTTGGGTGCGGGGTTCCCTTAATATCCATACAAGACACAAAGGGCCTGGTAATGGACTGGGGGGTGGGGGGTACCCATGCCGTTTGTCTCATTGATTTTCATCCATATTGCCAGGACCCGACATTACATTACATAGCCGCAAGCAGTTTTAAATTACTTTTATTGCTTTAAAAATGTCATTTTGTTCAGGAACTGTTCTAAGCACGGAAACACGCGCCACTTTACAGGCGTCAATGGGGTTCTAACGTTCGTGCGAATTTTCGGTCCGTTCGCAGGTTCTGATGCGAACCGAACCAGGGGGTGTTCGGCTCATCCCTAGTGACAGGTGACAATGAGTCCACTGTCATATTATTTGCAGCATGGAGGGATGGCCATCCAAAAGAATATGGGCGTGCTGTGGGTCGAGAATGGGCATGCCTGTTGGGAGAAGCATCCGCTGAGTACTGAGTAGTCAGTGGCTGAAAAGAACTCGGCGCGTCCTTGAGCAAGCAGTCCCAGAATTGAAGGGAAGTGCATGCGTGATAGCGTGAGGCATGTTCGGACATGTAGTCCCTAAAGCTATGTGATGTGGCAGCCGGGAACGCGCTCAGTAGAACGGAAGTTACAGGGAAGGAAACCAGGAAGAGCCTCAGATTAGTAAGTTATAAACCAGGGAAAAATACTTTTTTTTTGGAAAAATATACAGTAATATAACATGCTAATACCATGCTAATACCATGCTAATACCAATAGTAGTTAAAAAGCTGAGGGTTTACAACCCCTTTTAAGTGCCTCTGATTTGTTGTGGTTGATGTTAAAACTGGAAATATAGCTAAAGGTCTTAACATTATTATGAAGGTTGGGGATGGAGATGTGTGGTTGGGTGAGGAAAAATAGTAGGCTGTCTGCGTATGCAGCAATTTTATATTCTCTTTTTTTACATGACAGCTGTGTATTGTGTTTTCTAGGTTTATTGTTCTGATAAGGGTTTGAGGGTCAGTATAAAGAGGAGAGGGGAAAGGGGGAATCCCTGTCTGGTCCCATTGCATATATTTATTGGGTCAGAGAAAATGTTGTTTAATTAAATTTTAGCTTGGGGGTTTTGGTAAAAAGCTTGTATCCAACTTAGCATGTTATTTCCCAGGCCAATAAATGAGCAAGTTGAAAACATGTATTCCCATGATACTCGGTCGAAGGCCTTTTCGACATCTGTGGACAATAGAAAGCCCTTGATCTGTGAATTTTTCACATGGTGAATTAAATTTATTGTTTTGGTTATGTTATCCCTGGCTTCTCTGCCTGGCATGAAGCCTACTTGATCTGGTTCTATAATTTTGGAGAGCAGAGGTCTCATTCTATTTGCTAGTATTTTTGCTAGTAATTTCATGTCCACATTAATTAGAGATATGGGTCTGAAATTAGAGCATTCTGTGTGGTCCTTGTCTGTTTTTGGGATTGCTGAGTTGTAGGCCATTAAAAAGAAGTTTGAATCATTTTTGTTTTTTGCTAGATGGTTAAAAGCTGTAAGAAGATGTTTGGATAGAGGTTGGGCATAAATTCTGTAATATTGGGATGTGAATCCATCAGGGCCTGGGCTTTTCACAGGTTTTTAGTCTTTGTTTGCCTCATGTATTTCATTTATAGTAATGAGTTCCTCTAATTGATCTACTGTATATCCCCTTTTTTAAGCGATGGGAGTTTGCTGTCTTCTAGAAATTTTTGGATTATTTCTTGTGTCGTGTTTGGTAGATGTGGGGGTTTATGTTGTGGTTGAAGATTGTATAGTTTGGTGTAAAATTTTTGAAATAAGGCTGCTATTTTTTCTGGGTTATTTTCGAGTGTCCCCTCTGTGTTGCGAATGGCGTGAATGTAACTCGAGGTTTTAGCATATTTTAGGGCTCTGGCTAGAAATTTCCTGCATTTGTCTCCATGTTCATAGAAGAAACTTTTCTTGAAGAAAAAAGATTTTAGTTTTTAGGTCTAGGATTTGTTTCAATGATTTTCTGCATTGTGTGAGTTTTTCTGTTTTGGTGGTTAGGGATTGCTTATGTTGTGTTTCTAGTCTAGACATTTTGGTGGATAGTGCTGTGATTTCTTATTCACGTTCTTTTTTCTGCCTAGTGCCCCACTTCATCAATTCACCTCTGATGTCACTTTTGTGTGCTTCCCACTTGTTTAGAGGGTTAGTGTCAGAGTTTGAGTTGATCTCAAAATAGTCTTTCATTGAGTTATGAATGTCTGCTTGTATTATTTAGTCTGTTAACAATGCTGCATTTAATCTCCAGTTAAATCCTGTTTCCTATATCCTAGAGAGCAGAGCAGCTCCGGTCTTTGTCCGCCTCTATGATCAGCCAGAAGAAGCACTGCCTGGTCTATGGGGTATCCTAGTGGGGTGGGACAGACCATGGGAGGGGTCTTGTAAAAGAGATTAAGCTGCTAGTTAGCTGCTCAGATTTCTTTTACAAGAGAGCCACACGTCGGCTCTAAAAGTCGGCTAAATGTATAAAATCTTCTTGCCCAGAGCTGCATGTCCCAGACGTTGGGCGGTGGGAATTAAAAATCCCTGTGTACATGACCTGCACAGAGAGCAGGCTCCACCCACTACAAAAAATGACATAAAGACCGATCTTTATTACAGAAGGGAAAGGGGGAGATTTACTATAACTGGAGAGTGCAAAATTTGGGTGCAGCTGTGCATGGTAGCCAATCAGCTTCTAACTTCAGCTTGTTCAATTAAGCTTTCACAAATAAACCTGGAAGCTGATTGGTTTCTATGCAGAGCTGCATCAGATTTTGCACTCTCCAGTTTTAGTAAATCTCCCCCAAAGTTTTCACACGGGATGACTGCACAGATCTGGAAGAAATGCACAAACAACAGAGATTCAAGAAGATTACACAAGACAAATGGATTTAGAATATTTGTTGATCCCAGAGTTCACCTTTAAAGTGGAATTTCAACTTAAAACAGAAATCCCGCTCATCCTCCTCCCTTCCCCCTCTCTTCTACTTTAGGTACTTTTTTTTTCTGGCAGGTACCCCTCCCACATCAGCTGGAATTATCTAGGCCATCCCAGCAGAAGTTATCCCCTTACTACCTCCTGGTACACATCACAGGTCTCAAGAGGCTGCGGATCCATTTACAGAGCACAGTGCAGCTCACATACCCTGAAATCTGTATATAGTGCACCCTTGAACCCTGCACTCTAATGCCCCATACACACGGTCGGATTTTCCGATGGAAAATGTCCGATCGGAGCGTGTTGTCGGACATTCCAACCGTGTGTGGGCTCCATCGGACATTTTCCATCGGATTTTCCGACACACAAAGTTTGAGAGCAGGCTATAAAATTTTCCGACAACAAAATCCGATCGCGTCAATTCCGACCGTGTGTGGCCTGTTCCGATGCACAAAGTGCCACGCATGCTCAGAAGAAATTCCGAGACGGAACAGCTCGGTCTGGTAAAATTAGCATTCGGAATGGATACAGCACTTTCGTTATGCTGCAATGTCAAAAATAGTTTAATACAGCGCACTCTGCTGCTCATTTTCACACAGACTTCTCACAAACTTCTTTCTTTATTATTTATCGGGATTCCCTCAATATATTTAGATTTGTCACATCTGACCAAATTTGTTTTGGTTTGTTTTTAAATTTTTTTGGTTTTCTTCCAGGCTGGTTTTGTATTTTTTGGGGGGTTTGTTTTTTTTTTCAAGGCTGTGTTTTTATTGTTGTTTTTGTTGTGTTATACTCTATAATATTTTTGTGTGTGTTTTGTGTATCAAATTACCACAACACCATTGATATCTTGTATTATTTAATCTGTAGGAGATTGTTTGGTGTTGGTGTCTCTTGTTAATTTCACATTGTATTTTGAAATGTACTTGAATCCTCACAAACAAACTGTCCTTTTTGAAGGGAAACACACATAGGCAAGTATAATTGATCAAAAAATTCCTTTATTAAGGGCTCACAACTAAACAAAGAGGGAGGCAACGCGGGAGAAACAGCTGAAATGGGTGAAGCCTTTGACCCCCAGGGCAGACATCAACTATTTTCAAGCAAAATTGGTGGCCTGAGGAGTCCATATATAAGGGCGTGCAGTCTGGTCCAGAAGTCCCAGAGATCCGGAAAGCAGCAGATGACATCTGTGCCCCCAGGCTGTGGTCATACAAGAGACCGCATCTTTGGCCAGACCAGACTGAAACCAGGGTCATCACTCTCTGGTCTTCCTTCCACGCTTCCTTCCATGCTGCAGCTCTGGTGGTGGAGGTGTGGCAGCAGGAGGAGGAGGAGGAGGGGCCAACTCACTCAGGTGGGTATTGGGTGTTAGTTCCCCACTCACCCCCTTACTTAGGACTTTATAAAGAAGGTCCTCACATAGCTTGCGTTGACTCTCCTGCATGCCCTGCAGTTTTGTGGCAGCCATGCAGGCAAAGGCCTCTTTAGGAGTGGGTAAGGCTCTGAGGGATGCAGATGCCTCCCGAATGAGCCTGAGTGCTGAATCCTGCATGTGAGTCGCCTTCCTCGCTCTTTTGTATGGAAGGCGGAGGGGAGGAACCTGCGATTCGGTCTGGCTGCAACTGGTCCCAGGCTTCTCCTGGCTGACACTTAGCCCCGCCTCCTCCTGGCTGCCACTAACCCCTGCCACCTCCTGGGTGCCACATTCCAGAGCCTCCTCCTGGCTGAGGTCTTCCTGTGTATGAAAAAGGGACATCGTTTTAGTTTTTTCTTCATCAATCACACACAATTTTCAACTCATGACTGTTGCAAATTGAATGTTAACAAATATAACAGACTATCATTCTAAGCCCAGCATTTTTCATTCTTGTCCCAATTTTTTGCGCCCACTACTGTCTATTGATATGTAAAACACTTTTTTCAATCAGCAATTAGTGATCAATAATAACATCTAGTAAACATCATTTATTTATTGACCAGAAATCTGTAGAACAATGCTATACCTGACTCAAGCTGGGCTCCTCCACTTCTTCCTGGCTGGAAGGCCCAGGTTGGACATCGGAAGCCTCAGCTGGGGTGGAAGGAAGAGCGGAAGGAAGGGTTGAGAGGGATTCCCTGACTTCAGTGTGGTCTGACAGAAATTGCAGTCTCTCATAGTACCACAGCCTGGAGACATAAATGTCATCTGCTCAAGCTCCGGATCTCTGGGAATCCGTGACCTTCTTGCGCTCCCTAAGATAAGTGCTCCTTAGGGCCACCAATTTTGGTTTTTAAATAAGGGATGGTTGCTGTGGGGACCCCCGGCTTCACCAACTCCAGCAATTTCTCCAGCGCTGCCTGCCTCTTTTGTTTATTATTAAAATGAGGATGTCTCACCTGCCACAGACAGGGCAGCTCCCTGTATTTGTCTATGAACAGGGGGAGGAAATTGTGGTCGTTGAAGCCATCCATTTTCTCTGCAAGACACAACACAAGACCAACCCTAATGTCAGGCAAAACTCTCCTAATCTTATTATAATATAGGCCTCAATTTAGAAAAGGTATAGGCACAAGTTTAGATCTTACCTTGGTTTTCACGATCGACGCCTCCGATACTCCTTCCTCCGCTCACAGATCGTACATACTACGCACGCATGTTACGCTTTATAGACACTGCGCATGCGTGTAACTCTGCCCGCCCCTGACGTTCTTTCTAGCCTATTCCCCGCCCCTTTTTGTTCGGCGCAGTGGGGGAAGAGCACATGGCAGAGACACAGCAGGTGCGTGCTAATTACAGCAACGAGGAGGAGGAGGAGGAAAGCCCGGATCCTGAAACGTCTGGATCAAGAAGGAGAAGATTTAAGGCCTCAAATATGTCCTTTGGGGAGATGTTGGAGATGGTCGACATCCTGAAGAAGGACTATGACGGGAAGTATGGACCTTACCCCAACCCCAATGTCCGAAAGGCCAAGATCATGGCGAAAGTGGTCGAATTTTCGGGGTACGTCGATCGAAAGATCAGCTCAGGAAACGGTGGTTGGACCTGAAATTAAGAGAACACGAGCAGTATAGAAAGATCCGGAGAGTGCTGCAAAACAGTAAGTAGTTGTCCTGGGTTCATATTCTTTATGTTTATTACGTTCGTGCTGCTCCATGTGCTTTTAGGAACTGTTGTACAGTTTAAAATGGCAACTTTCATGTTCATGGGCACATTATTTGTTCGTATCAAACATTTTTCTTTCGGCCTATAAAACACCATTGTTTTTGCCATATGCATTTGACCACACTTTTTAGGGCCTACTTGTCTGAAAATAATTTGGTTGTGTAGATGTGTTTGTTACTAGAATGAAATGCAAACTAGATTCTGTGTAAGGAGAGGACACTCAGCAGCTGTTTACACATCTGGACGCTGGAGCACCAGTGTGGGACACAAGAACACCCTTTTTATTAGGGAGCCAACACAGGTGCTCCAGTGTATACTATAGGGGGTCTCCATCTGTGAAGCTTGTACAAGACAGGTAAAGTATTGAAGCTTGACAAAGGACAATAAAAATTCGACATCTTGGAACTCTGCCAAAATAGACAATTGTACCCCACTTCCAAGCAATGTTTCATATTTATAGTTCTGCCATCAAATATCTGTGTGCTAAGTATACCTTTTTTGTTTCACATAGTCGAGAAAAGACTCGGAGGACACCCCTCATCCGAGGAGACCAGAGACCCCCACCTCTGGAAGAAGGGGAAATACCCCAAACACAAGAAGAGCAGGAGGAGAAAGACATGGTGGAACTAGTCACCACAACAGGTGAACGTCTGCGACCACAGGCTCTGGTAAGAGATGGATGCCGGCATATTTATAATACATATTTTATTTTTGTTTATCTCTTTTTAGGTGATCGTGATGTTGTGGATCCAGATCCTTTCACCTATGAAAGTGCCCAGATCCTGATCGGGGAGATCATGGGGTGTAATGTTGCCTTGGAAAACATCACGAAAAACATCAATGATGTTATTAAAAAAATAAGAACATCATTGATGTTTTGGGGAGAGTTTAAAACCCCTCCAAAGCCCTTTCTTTTATGGTGTACTACAATTTTAAATTTTTTTCGCGAATTGTAAAAAAGCCAAATTTTGAGGATGCACACAGTGTGCCAACATGTGCTATCTGCCATCACGGGAGATCAATGGACACGTTTTGGGGGTGCAACCCCTTCCTCAATAATAAAGTAGCTGTGAGGAAGGGGTTGCACCCCCAAAACACGTCCTTTGATCCCCCGTGATGGCAGCTAGAACATGTTGACATTCGTAAATTGGTGTGCATCTTCAAAATTTGGCTTTTTCTGGGGTGACTTCACCCCATCTGATCACAATATCAAACACAGTTCCTAAATACTCATGTCTGATATTGCCTTCAAGTTCTACCAAATGTAAACTTTGTAAGTTCAAGATTGTGTCTTTCTTGTTGGTTTGAAACATGCCTGTTTAACTTAAATGGACATTTCTACTTTTTCTAATGCCACCCCAAAAATTGTTATACAACAAACATGTTGGTTTGTTTTAAAAACCTTTTCTAAATGCACATGTGATTCTGCTGATATTAAAAAGATTGTTAATCAAGAATGTGTGGATAATTGTCTCAACGGTACAACACTTTTGTGGTGCTCCAATTGCTGCTTTATGTGACAATGAGGGTTATTTAATAAGGGCCAATCCACTTTGCACTACAAGTGCAGTTTCAGTGCAGTTTCAAGTGCACTTGTAGTGCACTTTGCCTTTAGTAAATAACACCCAACAGTGCTTTGTAAGGTTACACAATCACACCATTTTCAGGACTCACCACATTTCTGTCAGGGTCAGCTAAAACAAACACAGGCAGTAAATGTCAACAAAGATTTGCTTAATTTTTTTTTATTTGATATCACGGGCACTCAGAAAGGGCAAGCCAGGACGCCCATTTTCAAGCGCCGTCAGGGTTGTTTCATTTATAATTCCGGCCTCAGGCCCAACTGAGCCAGCATAGTTGACAGAATGTTGACGTAAAAAGTTATGTAGAACACAGCACGCCAGGATAATATGATTCAGTTTATTCTCCGCCATATGTATGTGTGTAAGAAATAGGTGGAACCGGCTGGCCATGATTCCAAATGTGTTCTCCACCACTCTTCTGGCTCTGGCCAGCCGGTAATTAAAAACCCTCTGGTCTGGGGTGAGGGTCCGCATCGGGAATGGCCGCATAAGATGGTCCCCCAGCGCAAATGCTTCATCCGCAACGAAGACGAAAGGGAGTCCTTCCACATTGTCTTCTGGAGGTGGCAAGTCCAAGCTGCCATTCTGGAGACGCCTGTAAATCTCCATCGGACATCCGGCCATTCTTCCCCATGTCCACATACATAAACTCATAATTTGCTGACACCACTGCCAACATCGTAATACTTTTGAACCCCTAATAATTATAATAGTACGACCCCGAGTTGGGTGGTGGGATGATGTGGACGTGTTTCCCATCAATTGCCCCTCTGCAGTTAGGAAAGTCCCACCGCTGGGCAAAGTGGGAGGCCACAGTCTGCCATTCCTGTGGCAAGGAATGAAACTGTTGAGGAAAACAAAAAAAATTAGTCTTTGTGCACATAAACATGGAAAGCAGATTAGACACAAAACTTCTTGGCTAACATCAAGATAACATTTATTAATGGGAATTTTTAAAGACCAAAGTATAAGGTACACCTATCAGATCCCCCCTCCCCCCCTCATGGTCCATTTCTAACATTATAGTGAGGGGAGCTCTTGGACAGGTAACCCTCTCCACTTCATTGAGAGATGAATGCCTAAATAATGGGTATTACTTTGAACAGCCCCTCCTTAGTTACACTATTGGCAGCCCACTGGACAGGTAAGAAGTGTCATAATACAAAGATATAAATACACACTGTACACATTTGAGCACATTTGGACATTCTGCTATTACCTATCAAGATAATAATAGGATACAAAAACTTTAAACAGTAGCATTTGAAAGTATACAGGCAGGCCCTTGCACTACATGCTTTGGGGAATTCATCCATACATCCGACCACAAAAGAGATGGGTATAGTGTGTATGGGTTTGGCAAAGTCAGCAGATAGATGATTGAGGATAGATAGAGAATTGGTATCAGCTAACTTAGCAGCTGGGGGGAGGGAGGGTTCCAAATGATTTGGGGACCCCCCAAAAAAAGCCTCTAGCACTCTGCCAGAATTTAAAGCACAAATCACATTTAAAAACATTTTAGGGGGTATTTAGGGTAAAGCACTACTATGGAGCTGATAAAATACATTGTTAAGTGACTACATGAGGTGAATATAGGGGCAGGAGACCATGCTGGGGAGGTAAGTGAAGGCAAATATGTATGAAGGACAAAAAAATAATTACATAAAAATCCAGCATGCATGAGAACAAAGGGGACATTCACAGCATATTCCAATCATGGTAATTAGGGAATGAGGAAAGAAATACAATATATCAGCAAACATTAAATATAATAAAATGTGATATTAAAGGCTAAAAATATTACCTTAATATACTCCTTCTGCGGGACCTGTATGATGGCAGAACAGGTCTCTGGGATAATGATACCCAGAGCTTGGGAAGAGATGCCTGTCGAGAACTTCAAGTCCTGCAGACTTCTCCCCATCGCCAAGTACCGCAGGGTGGCGACCAGCCTCTCCTCCAGAGTGATGGCTTGCCTCATGCAGGTATCCTGCCTACTAATATAAGGGGTCAGCGAATCCGTGAGAATTCTATTTCAGGAACTTTCTCAGGAAGGGGTCAGTGAAAAACGGGGTCCGTCATCCTGAGAATGTTCCTGAAATCATCAGGATTATTCTCACGGATCTCACGGAGCAAAGGCATATGACAGAACCGGGCACGCTGAAGCAACCAATTCTTGGTCCATGAACTCCTCCCCACCCTGTTCATGGACTGGACTTGTGTCAAGGTCAGGACCCCAACACCAAGCCCCCGCACAGCACGAACTCTACGAGGAGTACGTATACGCAACATGGCTAGAAAACAGTCGGCTGCTCAGAACGAAGTAACAGAATGCACTGAAGAACAGCAAGGCCTGTGAAGAGCGACCTGAAAAACAGTAACGAATGAACAAGAACACAATGACTAATCAAAGTCACGCGTAGCTTTCTGCACGCACTGAAGAGCAGATACAAACCCACAAGCACAAACTGAACAGCAGTAAACGATCTGAAAGCCACAAGTCTGAAAAAGCGCGAATCGTCTCTCACCAAACTTTTACTAACACGAGATTGGCAAAAGGAGCCCAAAGGGTGCCGCGCTTGGTTCTGAACCGGCCTTTTCTAGTCTCGTCGTACGTGGTTTACGTCACCGCGTTCTTGGCGATCGGAAATTCTGACAACTTTGTGTGACCGTGTGTACGCAAAACAAGTTTGAGCCAACATTCGTCGGAAAAAATCCTAGGATTTTGTTGTCGGATTGTCCGATCAATGTCCGACCGTGTGTACGGGGCATTAATGTTGTGCATGTCTGAACTCTGTACTCTGTACATCGCACACCCCTGAACTCTGCACTCCATACATCGCGCACCCTTGAACTCTGCCTTCCTACATCGCGCTCCCCAGAATTCTGCACTCTGTACATAGTGTACCCCTGAACCATGCACTCTGTACATTGCACACCCCTGAACTCTGCCCTCCATACATTGCGCACCCCTGAACCCTCTGCACATAGCGCACCTCTGTGCTTCTTTGGTCAGAATAAAATACAGAATAGGCATTGAAAAGAATTATCTTCTTATCATTTGGTAGTCATATCCCCAAAAATTCGAAGAAGTATCTTTATAATCTCATGGACGAAATGTGAGAAATAACCTACAGTATATATCATACAATCATTCCAAAAGCACATACCACATACACTGCATTTATCATTTGAGGCTTATAAAAGAGTTTACCATTTTCCAATAAAAAAAATATATATTTAATTTTAAAAATCTGGACACCTTAGCGTAAGCGGTAGTACAGTCATAAGAGATGTGCTCCCCATCACCTGTAATAAGCTTCTACTGCACCCCTATTTGTAAATGTTTGTGCTTCCTGTATTGACACCAATTCATGATTACTACTACCTGTAATTAGGAAGTTACAGGTTTGCTTTAAGAATAAGGAATCTTTATTAAATACAGCTGATAAAAGTCTCTTACAGGAAATGTGTATTGAAATAATTACAGAGACTGCCACCATTAAGCATTTTGGTCCCCTGGCTGTCTCTGGTTGCAATGTTGTACAATGTAAAACACTGGCCTAAAATAAGTATTGTAATCTGGACAGTAAGAAAACTCCTAGTCTGCTTGATTCCCTGGGTTTGTGACTTAGAAAGTACTTAAGTCATGACAACCTGGGAACCTGTATTTTTAGGAGAGGTTAACAATGACAGCTTTCATTCCTGCAGGTTTATTTTACTGCCTTTCACTGTCAGAGCCAGGTTGGCATTTTTTTGCACAAGTGTTCATATAATCAATGTAGACCTGAAGATTAGGTAAAACTCCCAAACATTATATTCTTTTGAAAGCAGAAAACAACATGTTGGAAGTTCCAGTTTTTGTCACATGATAATAGCGGCAATGGTTTACCAAGCCAAATTTTCAGTAAAAAATGCACCAAAGTTAATATTAGTGCATGCAAATGCAATATATTATCACATTGTTTGTAAAAGATGACATAAGGTTGTGCAAAGTAAATCGATATCCGACAGGACAAAGTAACAGCAGGAACTGAGGGCGATAATTATGCATGTCACTTCTGGATTCTTACTAGCTAGAACAGATAAGTGAATGGACAATCGCTGATCTGCCTCCCCTCTATCCAGTGACACCTGCCATGGAGGCAATCGCATGGGGAGAGCTGTTCCAGGATTCAGAACATATTGATTAAGGCAGGCCATAGATCATGCAGTTTTATTTTCTGCAACCTTGGGTTGCAGGAAAGAAAATCACTAGATTGCCCCATTAACACAGTCAGTGTTGTTGGGGGAATCCCTCCCGCGGAGCTATTGTGTTTCTCCACTGGGGGGGTTGCGTGTTAAGAGGCATTCATGCCTGGAGAACACAATGACTATTTTTAGCGACTATACAGTAGCTGCTGGCAATAATCACATGTTAGAAATCCGACATGCTGGTTGTACCCATGTCAATCGATGGACCACATTGAAACTGGGGCAATCTCAGGCCAACCTTATTTAACAAACAACACATGAAACAATTTATAGTACCAATTCTTAATAGGACATTGACTCCCTACAGGGTTGGTGGATTGTTGGGTTGTCTTGCCATTCCCAGTGGTGACCCTCCTAATGGGACACATCAATTTACAGACACACCAGTAGCAATAAATTGGGGTTTATTAGAACAAGAATAAGCCTGGGAAGATTAATTTTGTCTGAACAGATTCAACAGTAGCAGCGTTAACCTAGTATCCATACTGGAACAAATATAAGTTCAAAAAACCCTGTTTGTTACCCTAGCTCCCTGTGAAAAAGCACTAGGCGACCAAAAGTAAATGACTTTACCTATTCCAGCTCTCCCACCTGTACATTTCTAATAACCCAGAGCAATTTTTACATTTCTGCTATGGACCTGCTTTTTAGACAAGAAGGCTTTTTTTCAGAGAGGTGGCAGTGATGACCACCCTCTGAAAAACGATCCCCAATTAATTTCTTTTCCGAGAGAGTGGTAGAGCAGCAAGGGCTGCTATGGTTACCTCCTGATGCCTGTGTTTTTTTTTTTTCCATTTTGTTTTTTAATTGCCCAGGGAGAATTTTACATTGGAATACCTCCTGTCAAACTTTACAGCCCGAGTTAAAATCGCTGAGGCCTCAAAACTAAGTCAGGCTGTAATGTTAGGTTTTGAGTGGGTGGCCAGAATGAAATAAACCTAAGCGCACATTCACATTGAGGCACAGGGACCAAGCGCCACTAGTTTTAGAGGTGCTTTACTGTCATTTTAGAGGTGCTTTTCGGTCACTAGTGGGACACTATTAATCCCTGCTAGCGGCTGAATAAAGGATTAAAAACACGTGCAAAGGGCCGCGGTAGCCCTTGCGGCGCTGCCCATTGATTTCAATGGGCAGGGGCGTTTTAGGAGCGGTGTATACACCACTCCTAAAGCGCCTAAATAATGCTGCTTGCAGGACTTTTTTTAAGGTCCCGTAAGCACACCGATCCAGTGTGAAAGCACTCTCCTGTGACAATAGAGGGCGCTGTGCACCTGTAAAGCCCTTCAGTGTGAAAGTGACCTAACTTTGTCATTGCTTAAAGAGTATGTAATCCCAACATTTCATATTCTTGATATGTGCCTGATGGACTATGTGAACAATGTATCCTGTTCTCTATTGCTTCTTTTGTGTGAAACCCCTGGTGGTCCTGATAGTCCCTCTACTTTACTATTGAAGGAAAGAGCAGTGTGGTCAGTTCTCTAGCTATGTTGGCAACTCAGTCTGTTCTCCTTCAATGATCAGACTTGTTCTGACACCCTTCCCCACACACAGCCTTTTACTGGGAAGCTCAGTGTGCTACTGCTTCTTCTACCTGACGTCTTATGCAGCTGAGAACAGAGGGAATGTGATCCCTTATAAAAAAGGGATTTATAATGTTTTTTATATCTATACACAAATTCATGCCTTTCATTTCTATTTTAGGCTCTGTTCCCATCTAGGCATCCTGAATCACGGGCGAAATCCCTGCGATTCTGCCCACAACCCCGCATCATGGCAAATTACTGTACACCCTTGCGATCCTCGTCACTTCCAATGGCACCCCAATTGCAGAGCAGTTCAGCCTTTACTGGGGTCCCCCAATGGCGCTCCTGGCTCCTTCTGCTGAGTGTCCCCATAGCAAACCGATTATTATTTTTTAAATATAACAAAGCTGGACAAATTGAGTACATACAAGGATTGTGGTACAATATTCACACAGCAATAAAGCTAAACAAATCGCTTTAGCAGGATGAGTATATATAACAATGTAAAAATGTAATGAGTAGAGCAACGAATAAACCAAGAAAGTATTACATCAAAAGCATTCGAAAATTCCATCAGAAGGAAAAAAGTAAGCTAGTAACTGTTGGTTCATTTTGCAAGAGTGGTAATAAGGAGGTCAACCTAATAGGTTTATGTTAAAAACAGAAGAGATAATGTGTATGTAAGTACCACACAATATTAAAAGAAAGGTAGAAAACAAAAAATAGTAGTAGATGGAGAGAAGAGGGTAGAAAAAAAGGGGGGAAGAGAATGGAGGATCCCAAATGAATAGAAATTCTAGTCAAGGCAAATAGAGTAAAATTACACAGGCAATAATAGTGTATCATCAAAGTCTGGAGGTAAACAATGCTTAACCCAAGGAAGCCAGAGTTTCTCAAACTGACCAATTCAATCTCTTTTGATTGCTTCCATTTTAGCACGAATAAGAGCTTTATTAGTTCTGTGTATGGTTTCAGCTAGAATTAAATATTTCGTTTTCCATGCATTAGCAATGGTTTGTTTTGCAACTGTTAGGAGCTGTAAAAGAAGGCACAATTGATTCTGTGTGATCCCATCAGGTTTCAGTTTTATTAGGGCTGCATCAGGATTGGGCTATATAGGTGAATCAAAGATTTTGGCTAAGTCAAAAACTGCCTTCCAGAATTTTTGGTCAATCCCACCAAATATGAAGTTGAGTGCCAGACTTTGAACAGCCGCGAAAACAAGCTCCAGGGTAATCAGAAGCATATTTCAATATTCTAGTGGGAACAAAATACCAAAGGGTTAGCACCTTAAAGTTAGTTTCCACATCAACAACATTAGAAGAAGCAGACTTACTGGTTGGCCGTATGCTAGACAATTCAGTAGCATTAAATGAACAATTAAGATCTAGTTCCATTTGGAGCCATATGAGGGGGGGACAACTGTTAGTACTAGCTAAATTTTGCTTATAGAGAAAGGAAACAAGTCCTCTTGCATGAGGGTCAGAAATACATATGCCTTCAAAACGCGACATCTGGGATAGTTGGGAGTTGGAATTGAGATAAGGTTGGAATAAATTTTTGATTTGCAAATGTCGGAACAGTTCCAATTGAGGAAGTCCAAATTTATCACGCAAAGTAGGAAAAGAATGTATGGAGGAAGCAGATACCAAATTCTATAAACGGGATACGTTAGCTGTATTCCATCCTTTGAAATAATTAGGAGCGATCCAGGCAGGGTAAAAAGCTGGATTTAACAAAAGAAAGGAGCCATAAATGAGGCGATTGAAGGCCAAGAAAAGTTTGGAATCTATCCCAGATGGATAAAGAATGTTTTGTGATAGGATTGCAAATAAAAGTATGATCATTTGGTCTTAACCATAACATGTTAGATACTGAAATAGGGTCACAGGCAATAGATTCAATTGTTACTAGGGATGAGCTTCGAGTTCGAGTCAAACTCATGTTTGACTCGAACATCGGCTGTTCGCTAGTTCAATTTGGGGTATTCACGGCAAATTCAAAAGCCTATTTAAAAGTCTATGGGAGAAATCAAAAGTGCTAATTTTAAAGGCTTATATGCATGGTATTGTCATTAAAAGTGTTTGGGGACCTGGGTCCTGCCCCAGGGGACATGGATCAATGCAAAAAAAAGTTTTAAAAACGGACGTTTTTTCAGGAGCAGTGATTTTAATAATGCTTAAAGTGAAACAATAAAATTGTAATATTCCTTTAAATTTTGTACCTGGGGGGTGTCTATAGTATGCCTGTAAAGGGGCGCATGTTTCCCGTGTTTAGAACAGTCTGACAGAAAAATGACATTTCAAAGGAAAAAAAGTCATTTAAAACTACTCGCGGCTATTAATGAATTGCCGGTCCGACAATACACATAAAAGTTCATTGATAAAAATGGAATGAGAATTTCCCACAGGGGAACCAACCCCAAACCAAAATTTAAAAAAAAAATGATGTGGGGGGTTCCCCTAAATTCCATACCAGGGCCTTCAGGTCTGGGGGGGGAAGAGAGAGCACCCCCCCTCCTGAACCATACCCTCAACATTGGGAGAACGCTTTGGGGTAGCCCCCCAAAACACCTTGTCCCCCACAAGGGCCTCATCCCCACAACCCTTGCCCAGTGGTTGTGGGGGTCTGCGGGCGGGGGGCTTATCGGAATCTGGAAGCCCCCTTTAACAAGGGGACCCCCAGATCCTGGCCCTCCCACCTGTGTGAAATGGTAAGAGGGTACCCTACCATTTCACAAAAAAAGTGTCAAAAATGTTAAAAATGACAAGAGACAGTTTTTGACAATTCCTTTATTTAAATGATTCTTCTTTCTTCTATCTTCTATCTTCTTTCTTCTATCTTCTATCTTCTATCTTCCTTCGGTTTCTTCCTCCATCTTCTTCTTCTGGTTCTTCTGGTTCTTCCTCCGGTGTTCTCATCCGGCATCTTCCTCCGCGGTGTCTTCTTCCCTTCTTCTTCTCGGGCCGCTCCGTATCCACCATGATGGGAGGCTCCTACTGTGTGACGCTTCTTGTTTTCTGATGGTTCTTAAATAACGGAGGGTGGGGCCACCCAGTGACCCCGCCCCCTCTGACGCACAGGGACTTGACGGGGACTTCCCTGTGGCCTTCCCCGTGATGTAGAAGAACCAGAAGAAGAAGAAGATGGAGGAAGAAACCGAAGGAAGAAAGAAGATAGAAGAAAGAAGATAGAAGAAAGAAGAAGCATTTAAATAAAGGAATTGTCAAAAACTCTCTTGTCATTTTTAACATTTTTGACATTTTTTGTGAAATGGTAGGGGTACAAGTACCCCCTTACCATTTCACTCAGGGGGAGGGCCAGGATCTGGGGGTCCCCTTGTTAAAGGGGGCTTTCAGATTCTGATAAGCTCCCCACCCGCAGACCCCCACAACCACCGGGCAAGGGTTGTGGGGATGAGGCCTTGTCCCCATCAACATGGGGACAAGGTGTTTTGGGGGGCTACCCCAAAGCACCCTCCCAATGTTGAGGGCATGTGGCCTGGTATTGTTCAGGAGGGGGGGAGCTCTCTCGCCCCCCTCTTTTCCTGCGGCCTGCCAGGTTGCGTGCTCGGATAAGGGTCTGGTATGGATTTTTGGGGGGACCCCCACGCCATTTTTTAAAAAAAATGGCGCGGGGTTCCCTTTAAAATCCATACTAGACCTGAAGGTCCTGGTATGGAATTTAGGGGGACCCCACGCCATTTTTTTTTTAAATTGTAGTTTGGGGTTCCCCTGTAGGGAATTCCCATACTGTTTTTAATCAATGAACTTTTATGTGTATTATTGGACCGGCAATTCATTAATAGCCGCGAGTAGTTTTAAATGACTTTTTTTCCTTTGAAACGTCATTTTGCTGTCAGACTGTTCTAAACACGGGAAACATGCACCCCTTTACAGACATACTATAGACACCCCCCAGGTACGAAATTTAACCACCTCAATACAGGGCACTTAAACCCCCTTCCTGCCCAGACCAATTTTCAGCTTTCGGTGCTCTCACACTTTGAATGACCATTACTCAGTCATGCAACACTGTACCCAAATGAAATTTGTGTCCTTTTTTTCACACAAATAGAGCTTTCATTTGGTGGTATTTAATCACTAATGGGTTTTTAATTTTTTGTGCTATAAATAAAAAAGACAAAAAAAATTGCCTTTTTCTTTGTTTTTGTCATAAAATTTAGCAAATTAGTAATTTTTCTTCATAAATTTTGGCCAAAATTTATACTGCTATATATCTTTGGTAAAAATAACCCAAATTAGTGTATATTATGTGGTCTTTGTGAAAATTATAGAGTCTACAAACTATGGTGCCAATCACTGAAAATTGAAAACATCTGATCAGGCCTTCAGTACATCAGGTGAATCTCATTTCTTGAGGTAATAACAAGTCAGAAAAGTACAAATACCCCCCAAATGACCCCTTTTTAGAAAGTAGACATTCCAAGGTATTAAGTAAGTAGCATGGTGAGTTTTTTAAGTTGTAATTTTTTCCCACAATTCTTTGCAAAAGGAAGATTTTTTTTTTCAAAATTTTCAAATTAACTGGTTATTTCTCTCACAGAGCATATGCATACAACAAATTACACCCCAAAATACATTCTGCTACTCTTACTGAGTATGGGGATACCACATGTGTGGAACTTTTACACAGCCTGGCCACATACAAAGGCCCAACATTGAAGTCGCACCATCAGGCGATCTACGAGCATAAATTGCACATCTCATTTCTCAACCACCTATTACACTTTTGAAGGCCCTGGAGCACCAGGACAAAGGAATTGCCCACAAAATGACCCCATTTTGGAAAGCAAACACCCCAACGTATAATCTATGAGGCATAATGAGTCTTTTGAACGGTTATTTTTTTTCCAGATGTTTTTGGAAAATGTGGGAAAAAAATGAAAACGCATTTTTTTTGCACAAAGTTGTCCATTTATAAGATATTTCCAACACATAGCAAATACATGGCAAAAATGACACCCCAAAATACATTCTGCTACTCCTCCTGAGTATGGTGATACCACATGTGTGGGACTTTTACACAGCCTGGCCACATACAAAGGCCCAACATTGAAGTCGCACCATCAGGCGATCTACGAGCATAAATTGCACATCTCATTTCTCAACCACCTATTACACTTTTGAAGGCCCTGGAGCACCAGGACAATGGAATTGCCCACAAAATGACCCCATTTTGGAAAGCAAACACCCCAACGTATAATCTATGAGGCATAATGAGTCTTTTAAATGGTTATTTTTTTTCCAGAAGTTTTTGGAAAATGTGGAAAAAAAATAAAAACGCATTTTTTTTACACAAAGTTGTCCATTTATAAGATATTTCCAACACATAGCAAAAATGACACCCCAAAATACATTCTGCTACTCCCCCTGAGTATGAGGATACCACATGTGTGAGACTTTTACACAGCTTGGCCACATACAGAGGCCCAACATCCAAGTAGCACCATCAGGAGTTCTAGGAGCATACATTACATAGATAATTTCCTGGCAACCTATCATTTTTGAAGGCCCTTCATATTTCTAACACATAGCATGTACATACCAAGAATTACAATCCAAAATAAATTCTATTGCGGAAAGGATAAAAAAAAAAGTATTACCTGTGCTTTTAGTAGTGTCCACAGAAGAGAGCACTGGTCCAGGCAGCAGTCAGGGATGTGCTTAGCGACAGCAATAATAACTATCCAGGCAGCAGGCAGGAATATTGTCTATAGTCGGCACAGCACAGTCCATAGGAATTGTCCAGGCAGAGACAGCCAGTACAGCCATAATATTGGTCCTGGTACACTGTTACCTGCAGACACTCATTATTGTACCACTCTCCAGCCCTTCATAAACATACTGCCTCTTGCTACAGCAAATTATTTGCATAGTCCAGGTAGCAGGCAGAGGTGTGGTCCGTTCATGCGGCAGGCAAAGGCATGATGGCAGTAAGTCAGCAGAATTCTGAGGGCCGCAATCGGGTAAGACCTGTGCACAGGGGCACAGGGGTAGAGGCTTCGACCCACCCAAATCTCTATGAAGCCTCTGGACTCCAGACCCTAATCCGGAAATTACAAAACCGGGAGAAAACAAAAAAAATTGCTATCTCCATCCGGAAAAACTATTCTGGAGCCCCTCACATATGTGAGACCCCTGTGTACTATAGTAGCAGGGCAACAGATCAGTCCAAGCGGTAGGCAAAAGCATAGTCCATAAAACAGGCTAGGGTCAGTTAACGTGCAAGCAGTCCAAGCGGTGGGCAGAAGCTTAGTCACGAAACAGGCCAGGGTCAGTTCACGAGCAAGCAGTCCAAACGGTGGGCAGAGGCATAGTCAAAACAGGCCAGGGTCAGTTCATGTGGAAGCAGTCCAAACGGTAGGCAGAGGCATAGTCAAAAAGCAGGACAGGGTCAGTTCACATTGAAGGCAGTGGCATGGTTATTTGGGAAAATGATCAGCGAAAATGGGGAAAACATGGGCTAATAACTTAGGGATGTATGATACAGTTCGAAGCATTCACCAATGCAAAGGCCAGGTTGGGAGGGACACTGGGGACAATGGAAGCTGGTATCTTTTCGAAAACCTCTTCTGCTGCACGCACAACATCTTTTTTGCCGTCTTCGGCCTGCTTCTGATGGTGGAATGTTGTACGGGAAGTGGCGTTCATGAAGGCGGCTAACAGCATCAGAACGAAGTTGTTAGGTACCTGGTAGATGAGCCCGACTGGTGGAAGGAGACCTCTCTTAAGCGCTGGTTCAGGAGCCACTGGAGTGGGAACAGTGGTCTCCTGAGCACAGTGGGTAGGAGTGTCTGATGCGATTCCTGGCGACAACCAACACAGGAGCTGAGGAGACTTCTCCGGAATGACTGTATAGTGGATGCAGGCAAGCAGAAGCGGATCCGTTAGCAGACAGGTGGATGGTATGCAGCAGCAGAACCTGGATCTTGGAAGAGCAGGTGGTGACAGGGTCACAGGGCACAAGCAAAGCAGCGTCAGACAGTCCGAGTTGGCAGGAGATCAGGCAGGTATAAGGCAGAAGGAATGATCACAGAATAGTCAGGCAGGCAGGTATTCGGTAACAGGTAGCAGGATATCAACAAGGTCAGGCAAGCCGGGTCGGATTGGAGATAGCAGAGTAGTCAGACGGAGCCGGGTCAATAGTAATGATAACAACAAGCAGGATACAGGTTTTCAGGTGCAGAGCTGAAGACGAACAGCACCTAATGGGAGTAACTGACACCCTTTTAAAGGGGCTTTGGCGCCAAACAGCGCTAGCGCACGGGCGCGCGCACGGGCGCGCGCGCGCACCCGCGAATGCGCGAATGCGCGAACGCGAGCGCGCGGGAGCGCGCCAGCGCCCCCCAGTGGGGGATTCAGCCCAGCAACTCTAGGAATGCTCCTTGTGCACCTACGTGCACGCAAGTTAGCCAGATTGCCACCGACATGTCCCTGACATTGCCCCCTCCCAACGGGCAGCCTCCGGATGCCCAGATAACTCTTCTTCTCAGGATGGGCAGCAAAATAAGCATGGATTAAACGTTTAGCGTGAACATTGCTATTAGGTTCCCAAGAATTATTCTCCGGACCGTACCCCTTCCATTTGATCAGAAACTGTACCTGTCCCAATCTCTTTCTACAATCGAGGATGGCCTCCACCTCGTATTCCTCGTTTCCGTCCACCAAGACAGGTTCGGGGACCCTGGTGCCCCTATTAGGGAAGGGATCGGTTACAGCAGGCTTCAATAATGAGACATGGAAGACAGGATGGATTTTAAGTGAATCAGGTAAACATAGTTCAAAAGACACCTCATTAATCTTCTTTTTCACCGGAAAGGGCCCAATAAACTTAGGAGCAAGCTTTTTGGAAGGACAAGCTAGTTTAATATTACTGGTAGACAGCCATACCTTATCACCAATTTGCAGCTTTAGATCTCCTCTTCTTTTTTGATCGAAGATCCTTTTACTGTCTGCTTGTGCCTTGGATACCGCTTCCTGTAGCATCCGGTTGTTGCGACTGAGGAACTGTACTGTGTCCTGGACTGCTGGAACTGGAGATTCTGGAAGACAATCTGGCAAGAAAGATACGTGAAAACCATAATTGGCAAAAAACGGGGACTGACCCGTGGCAGAATGGCTAGCATTATTATAAGCAAACTCCGCTAAAGGCAGTAGGGACACCCAATCGTCTTGCACAAATGAGGTAAAACACCTAATATATTGCTCTAGCGTTTGATTTGTCCGTTCCGTTTGCCCATTAGTTTGGGGGTGATACGCTGAAGACAGGGCTAATTCAATTTTCAGTATTTCACATAGAGCTTTCCAGAAACGTGAGGTAAACTGTACCCCCCTATCAGATACTATATTTGCAGGTACTCCGTGCAGCCTGACGATCTCTTTTATGAACACCCGGGCCGTTTCTACAGCAGAGGGTGTCCCCTTTAAGGGCAAGAAGTGAGCCATTTTAGACAGACGATCGACGACCACAAAGATCGCCGAACATCCTTCTGAGCATGGTAATTCTACAATAAAGTCCATGGCTATCATCCTCCAGGGCCTATCTGGTACGGGCAACGGCCTCAACAGTCCCCAAGCTCGGTTCCTGGAGGTTTTATTTTGAATGCAAACAGAACAAGAGCTGACGTACTTCCTGCAAAAATCCTTCATGTTGGGCCACCAGAACGTGCGTTGCACGAGTTCAAGGGTCTTACGAACCCCAAAATGTCCCGCAAGTGCGTGATCATGCAACAAAGTTAGCACTTTGACTCGGACATCTTCTGGCACGAATATCTGACTTCCTTTCCATAGCAACCCATCTCGGGAAGTTAAAGCGAGTCCCTGAAGATTTGAAGATTCTGGTGATGCTTCTCTGATCAAGGACAGGATGTCCGTCTGGAGAAGTAAAAAACTGTTTGCTGGCAGGATGGTGTCAGGTACAGAAGGTTCCTTGGGGTGATCAAACATGCGCGAAAGCGCGTCTGGTTTTACGTTCTTGGTTCCTGGCCGGTAGGTGATATGAAAGCAGAAACGTGTGAAAAATAGGGCCCATCGGGCTTGACGAGGTTTCAGTCTCTTAGCGGATCTTAAATACTCGAGGTTCTTGTGATCGGTATATATTAAAACCGGGTGGACTGCACCCTCTAGCAGATACCTCCACTCTTCTAGTGCCGCCTTGATGGCCAGTAATTCTCGGTCACCCACATCGTAATTTCGCTCAGCCGGCGAGAGTTTCCTGGAGAAAAACCCCACAGGATGCATGAGATCCTTATTACCTCGTCGCTGAGAGATGACTGCACCCACGGCCACTTCAGAAGCATCCACCTCTAGAATAAAAGGTAGGGACGGGTCAGGATGGCTGAGAATTGGGGCTGAAGTGAAACGCCTTTTCAATTCTTCAAAGGCCTCCTGGGCCTCTGAGCTCCAATGAAAACGGCAGTTCTGCTTGGTTAGTTGCGTGATGGGTGAAATGATGGCAGAGAATCCTTTAATAAATTTTCTATAGAAATTTGCGAATCCGATGAAACGCTGCACGCCCTTCTTGTCCAAAGGAGCAGGCCAATCTAGCACAGCGGACACTTTTTGAGGATCCATCTTAATGCCGGTAGGGGAGATCACTAGCCCCAAAAACTGAATGTTACTTTGTTCGAATTCGCATTTTTCTGCTTTGGCGTACAGTCCATGTAAGCGAAGACGGCCCAAGACCTTGCGAACATGTTCCCGATGTTGTTCAAGGGAATTAGAAAAAATTAAGATGTCATCCAAGTAAACTATCACAAAGATGTCCAGGAAATCTCTGAATACATCATTGACCAGATGCTGAAAAGTTGCAGGAGCATTGCACAGGCCAAAGGGCATGACCAAGTACTCATAATGCCCGAAACGGGTCCGGAAAGCCGTCTTCCATTCATCCCCGGCCCGAATGCGAACCAGGTTGTAGGCCCCTCTTAGATCCAGTTTAGTGAAGATAATGGCAGATCTCAATTTCTGAAATAGTTCAGGTATCAGGGGCAGCGGGTAGCGGTTCTTAACTGTGATCTTATTTAAGTCCCGATAGTCCACACATGGACGAAGAGTTTGATCTTTTTTAGAAACAAAGAATATTCCGGCCCCAGCTGGGGAGGTAGAAGGTCGAATAAAGCCCTTTTCGAGGTTTTCATCAACATATAGTTTAAGTGCCTCTTGTTCCTTTTCAGATAGTGGAAAGATGCGCCCGAAGGGAATCTCGGCCCCAGGGAGCAGCTCAATTGGGCAATCATACGGGCGGTGGGGTGGTAGGGAATCCGCTCCCTTCTTGCTGAAGACATCCGCAAATTCATGGTAAACCTCTGGTATGGCATGGAGATGGTCTGGATCCGCATCCATGCAAAGTAAGGTGGCAGCTGGTTTGGGAATTTCAGGAAGGCAATGTTTCTGACAATAGGGTGACAAAAACTTGATTTCACCGGTAGACCAATTAACGTGAGGGTTATGGGCCTGGAGCCAGGGCATGCCCAAAATGATCGGGAACAGAGGAGAGGAGATGACGTCCAGGATCAGGATTTCTTTATGCTGAGATGAACAGGTGGCAGACAATGGGAGGGTCTCCTGAGAAACTTGTCCTGATTTTATGTGAGACCCATCGGCCAAGAAAACTGAAAGTTTGTGTGTTTTGTTTTTCAGAGGGAGATTTTGTTGAGCAGCAAAGGCAGAGTCAATAAAGCAGCTGCAAGCCCCAGAATCAATGATGGCGTTGATCCGGATTGTTCTTCCCTGGAGCTGTAACGAGAGGGGGAGAGCAAGTTGAGTGGCATTGGCGGTTAATGCAGAAAGACTGGCTGAAGTATAGGAAACACACTTACGGAACTTGACCGGACAGTTGTTTACATAGTGGCCTGATCCACCGCAGTAAAGGCAGAGGTTTAGCTGGCGTCTGCGTGCCCGCTCTTCTGGGGATAAAGTAGAACGCAGTAGTCCCAACTGCATTGGTTCAGGGACGTCAAATGTTGAAGTGGCCGGGTTAGAGCTGGTTGACGGTAGATATCGGGAAGCAGGCATTGGAACCTTTGCAGTCATCCACATGGGGCGTGTTTGCTGGGAGGATCGTTCAGACCGACGTTCACGAAGGCGTCGGTCGATCTGGATTGTTAAAGCAATAAGTTCTTCAAGGGTATTTGGCATTCCTACCCGTGCAAGCTCATCCTTGAGATTCTCTGATAGCCCCATGCGAAATTGATGGCGTAATGCTGCATTGTTCCATTGTGTGTCCGCGCTCCAGCGTCAAAAGTCCATGACATAGTCCTCGGCCGGTCTACGGCCTTGCTGGAGCGCGAACAAAGCTGACTCAGCAGTGGTGGTCCGCTGAGGATCCTCATACAACTGAGCCATGGCCTCCAAGAAGGAGGGCAAAGTCTGGACCTGTACCGAGTTAGATTCCAGCAGGCGGTGAGCCCAGGTCTGCGGCTCTCCTTGCAGTAGGGATATCACAAATCCTACTTTAGTAGCCTCCAAAGAAAAAGTCCGTGGTTGTAGAGCAAAGTATAACTGGCAGGCACTGCGGAAGGCCACGAATTTTGTGCGATCTCCGGAGAACCTCTCAGGGACGGGAACTCTTGGTTCGGGTGGAAGCATGACCACAGAGGGAGGTGCAGCAGCTTGTACTGGGGCTGCTGCTGAGGCAGGGGATGCGCCTCCTGGCCCACTAAGGTTCAGGACTTGACCTTCCAATCTATTATAACTATCTTGCAGAGTCTTTACGGCTTGTGTGAGTGCCGCTAAATGCGTGCAGATCTCCTGGATAGGAGAGGCCTCTCCCGCGGGCTCAGACATGGCTGTTCGTACTGTTAGGTACCTGGTAGATGAGCCCGACTGGTGGAAGGAGACCTCTCTTAAGCGCTGGTTCAGGAGCCACTGGAGTGGGAACAGTGGTCTCCTGAGCACAGTGGGTAGGAGTGTCTGATGCGATTCCTGGCGACAACCAACACAGGAGCTGAGGAGACTTCTCCGGAATGACTGTATAGCGGATGCAGGCAAGCAGAAGCGGATCCGTTAGCAGACAGGTGGATGGTATGCAGCAGCAGAACCTGGATCTTGGAAGAGCAGGTGGTGACAGGGTCACAGGGCACAAGCAAAGCAGCGTCAGACAGTCCGAGTTGGCAGGAGATCAGGCAGGTATAAGGCAGAAGGAATGATCACAGAATAGTCAGGCAGGCAGGTATTCGGTAACAGGTAGCAGGATATCAACAAGGTCAGGCAAGCCGGGTCGGATTGGAGATAGCAGAGTAGTCAGACGGAGCCGGGTCAATAGTAATGATAACAACAAGCAGGATACAGGTTTTCAGGTGCAGAGCTGAAGACGAACAGCACCTAATGGGAGTAACTGACACCCTTTTAAAGGGGCTTTGGCGCCAAACAGCGCTAGCGCGCACGGGCGCGCGTGCGCACCCGCGAATGCGCGAATGCGCGAACGCGCGGGAGCGCGCCAGCGCCCCCCAGTGGGGGATTCAGCCCAGCAACTCTAGGAATGCTCCTTGTGCACCTACGTGCACGCAAGTTAGCCAGATTGCCACCGACATGTCCCTGACAGAAGTACTTCTGGGAGGGGTCTTTGTTGATAAATGAGGGACATGACTACTACTTCTATGAATTTTAGGAAGGGGGTGGGGCTTTCTGTGGATTTTGTGTAGATTATGTAGGAATTGTAAATGGCCAAATGGATTAGATATATTGCTACCTTCTTGTACCAGAATCGGGACCTCCTTATTGACAAATAGGGCTGAATCATTTGTTCATTGAAATCCACCCCCCCCATGTAGAGATTATAGTCTTGGACACATGTCGGTTTTTCAATGGGACCTCGTTTTCGCTGAACTACAACTGTAGTGTCATCATGAATGGTGGACATCATGTGCACGTTCCTGTTATCCTTCCACCTCAAGGCCAGCACTTCATTACATCTCAGTGTTGCTCTTTCCCCCCTTTTCAGCCTTTTGTTCACTATGGATTGTGGGAAGCCCTTCCTATTTTTTCTTGAAGTTCCGCAGGCCAGGGTTTTTTCAATATATAGATGTCTGAAAAGGGGCAGGCTGGTATAAAAGTTGTCCAGGTATATATGATAGCCTTTTTTCAGAAGTGGGTAAGCCAGGTCCCGTACGATTTTTCCAGTTGTGCCCATGTAGGCCGGGCACTTAGGGGGCTGGAGCTGGGAATCTCTTCCCTCATATATGCGGAATGCATATATATATCCTGTGGCTCTCTCACACAGCTTGTAAAATTTGACTCCATATTTGGCCTTTTTGCTAGGAATATATTGTTTTATTCCTAGCCGGCCTGAAAATGGTACCAGGGACTCATCCACACATATATTCTTCTCGAGGACATAAAGTTCTGCAAATCGTTGGGAAAATAAATTTATTAGTGGGCGAATCTTGTATAGCTTATTGGAATTTGGATGATTGTGGAGAGGGCACTGGGTGTTGTCGTTAAAATGAAAGAATCTCATAATCATCTCATATCAGGACCTGGACATAGCGGCAGAATACATGGTGGATGGGGTGGGTGGACCAATAGATATGTCCTTCATTTTTTTTTGTAAGCCCCATATTTAGGGTGAGGCCCAAAAACAATTTTAACTCCTCCAAATTCAAGTCTCTCCACTCAAACGGACAGGCATAAGATGATTGGGGGTTGCTGGCAATATACTGCTGGGCATACAAATTTGTCTGGTCCACAATGAACTGCAGCAAAGTGTCGGGCAAAAACAGGTGAAAAAAATTGATCTCTGTAAAATTTTGGGTGTTGGCCTGCACACCTGGCTGTGCTGTGAAAGGGGGAATATTTGGTGATCCCGAGTTGGAAGGCAGCCATGTTGGGTTGGCAAGACCGTCTGGCATATAGGTAGCGGCCCTGGCTCTTGGGGGATGTGACACTCCAGTAGTTGGGGGAGTTGAATTTCCTGTGCTGGAAATCAGGTGTGATGTGGCAGCACTGGTACTGGGCATTTGTGCGCGGGGCCTATCTCTGGTGGCAGCACTGGTACTGGGCCTTTGTTCCTGGGGCCTATTGCTGGCGGCAGCACTGGTACTGGGCCTTTCTTCCTGGGGCCTATTTCTGGCGGCAGAGCTGGTACTGGGCCTGGGAATATAATCCTGGTCGTGCCCTTTTAAGAGGGACCCATTCTTCATCCGAATCATTGCTACTCTCAATCGGTTCAAATGCCGAATTTGATTCGGAATCAGAATTGGACTCTGATGAGAACTCCCCGGTGCTCTCATCAGTCATAGAGAGGATCTGGAACGCCTCCTCGCTAGTATAAACTCTTTTGGACATGGCTGTGTGGCGGGTAGCTGTGCGACGGGTGACAGATGGGTGACAGGTGACGGTCACTGATGGGCTGTGCGATGGGTGGCAGGTGACGTTCACTGAGAGGTGATGGTGTGATGGGCGATGGTCACAGATAGTTGACAGGCAACGGTCACTGATGGGTGACAGGTGCACCGCTGATGGTCACCGATGGGTGAGAGGGAACGGTCACTGATGGGTGACAGGCCACGGACGGTGACAGGTGATAGTCTGCGGCCTTTGATACTGTTGACCACCCGCTCCTTCTCAATAAACTACATTCCCTTGGCCTCCGAGATTCTGCTCTATCCTGGTTCTCTGGCTATTTATCACAGCGCTCCTTCAGTGTCACCTACAACTCTGTCTCCTCCTCTCCATTGCCCCTTTCTGTGGGGGTCCCCCAAGGCTCGGTTCTTGGACCCCTTCTCTTCTCTATCTACACCTCCTCCCTTGGTCACTTAATAACTGCCCACGGCTTCCAATACCACTTATACGCTGATGACACCCAAATCTATCTGTCTACTCCTCACCTCACTCCTTCAGTCTCCTCTCGCATTACTAGCTTGCTAACTGACATATCAGCATGGATGTCGCATCACTTCCTTAAACTAAATCTCTCTAAAACTGAGCTATTAATATTCCCCCCCGCCCGTGCCCCCCTCCATGACTTTTCCATCAAAATCAACAATGCAACCATCAGTTCCTCCCCTCATGCCAGGGTACTAGGTGTAATCCTAGACTCTGACTTGTCATTTCAGCCTCAAATCCAATCGCTGTCAAAAGTAGAATTCACCTCCGTAACATCTCTAAAATTCGCCCTTTTTTAACAAATGAAACCACCAAGCTCCTCATTCACTCCCTTGTTATCTCTTGCCTTGACTATTGCAACTCCCTTCTCATTGGCCTACCACTCCATAGGCTATCCCCTCTTCAGTCTATCATGAATGCTGCTGCCAGATTTATCCACCTTACCAACCGCTCAGTGTCTGCCAACCCTCTACTTCAATCCCTACACTGGCTCCCAATCACCCATTAAATTCAAAATTCTAACCACAACATACAAAGCCATTCACAACTCTGCCCCAAGCTACATCACTAATCTTGTCTCCAAATATCACCCAAATCGACCTCTCCGCTCTTCTCAACACCTCCTGCTTTCAAGCTCTCTCATCTCGTCCTCCCATGCTCGTCTCTAGGATTTCTCCAGAGCCTCTCCCATCCTCTGGAACTCGTTACCTCCATCTATCCGGCTATCCCCTACTCTTGCTACCTTCAGGCAATCCCTGAAAACTCATCTCTTTAGGAAAGCCTATCACGTCTCCAACTAATCTCCTACCACTTCCACCAGCTCATTCCCCACAGTTACAACCTTTTGTACCACCTGCCCCACCCTATTAGATTGTAAGCTCTTCTGAGCAGGGCCCTCTTAATCCTATTGTATTGTATTATAACTGTATTGTCTCCCTTTTTATATTGTAAAGCACTGCGTAAACTGTTGGCGCTATATAAATCCTGAATACTAATAATAATAATAATAGTCACAGATTGTTGACAGGCGACGGTCACTGACAGGCAACGGTCACTGATGGGTGACGGGTGCACTGCTGATGGTCACTGATGGGTGACAGGGCACGGTCACTGGTGGGTGACGGGTGATAGGGCAGGTCACTGATGGGTGACGGTGGCACCGCTGATGGTCACTGATGGGTGACAGGGCAGGTCACTGATGGGTGATGGTGGCACCGCTGATGGTTACTGATGGGTGACAGGGCAGGTCACTGGTGGGTGACGGGTGACAGGGCAGGTCACTGATGGGTGACGGGTGACAGAGCAGGTCACTGATGGGTGACGGGTGACAGGGCACGGTCACTGGTGGGTGACGGGTGACAGGGCAGGTCACTGATGGGTGACGGTTGCACCGCTGATGGTCACTGATGGCAGTCTCTATGTGACAGGTGCACTTTTTATTGGGTGACAAATGACAATTGGGGGGGGCGATGGGACAGAAGTGGTGTTGGTGCAGACACTACAATACAAAGATATTAACTCACTGCTCCTGGCTCTTCTCTCCTCACACTGGAAAAGGTGTGTGAGGAGAGAAGGGCTAGTAACAGCTAGTGACAGCTCTTTGTTTACAGTTAGTGATCAGCTGTGAATGGATCACAGCCGATCACATGGTACACAGCCCTGGCCAATGGCTGTAAACTATGGTCGGTGACGAGCAGTGTTCCCCGGGGAACACGCTGCCATCTACGTGCACGCGCAGCGCGCTCACGATCGCGCGCATGCGACGTGCAATGCGGGGATGTACCATTAGTGATCGGCCGTGACTTCATCACGGCCGATCACGTGGTAAGCAGCCATGCCCAGTGGCTGTTCACCCCTGTCGGTGACGAGCGGTGTCTCGGTGACACACCGCCACTGACAGTACAGGGCTGCGCGCTCACGATCGCGCACATGCCCTGTTTAAACAGGCTCACGTCATATGATGTCCGCCCAGAACAATAGGCTTACCGTCCCGCCGTCATATGACGGTGGGCGGTAGGCTAGCGGTTAAAGGAATAATACACTTTTATTGTTTCACTTTAGGCATTAATAAAATCACTGCTCCCGAAAAAACGGCCGTTTTTAAAACTTTTTTTTGCATTGATCCATGTCCCCTGGGGCAGGACCCAGGTCCCCAAACACTTTTTATGACAATAACTTGCATATAAGCCTTTAAAATTAGCACTTTAAATTATTCATGTTCGTGTCCCAAAGACTTTAACGGTGTTCACGTGTTCGAACTAATTTTTTGCCTGTTCGCATGTTCTGGTGCAAACCGAACAGGGGGGGTGTTTGTTTCATCCCTAATTGTTACCCATAAAGTAATTTCTTTGATTGCATAGTATTTTGGTAAATGCGCAAGGTGTGCAGCATGATAGTAAGCAGAAATATTTGGGAGACCTAAACCTCTGCAGCATTATTGGAGACAGAGTGGATTTAGAGGTTTGAGGTTTCGTTTTATCCCAGATAAAGTGGATAACTCTGCGCTGTATAAGCCATAAAAAATTAGATGGAACTGGGATGGGCAAGACTCTAAAAAGATATAAAAATTAGGGCAATACAGCCATCTTAATTACATTAATTTTGCCTATTCAGGATAAAGGGATAGAGGACCATTGTGATACTAATTCAGTAACCTGTTTTAGTAATGGAGGGAAGCTGGGTATAAGTCAGTTATCTTAGGAGTGAGTTGTATTCCTAGGTATGGAAGTCTATGAGGTGTCCAAGAGAAGGGAAGTGAATCTTTAGCAAGCTGAAGGTCCTAAGGAGGCAAGGAAATGTTGGGTGCAGTTGATTTTTAACAGTTAACTGTTAAGCCCGAAATGTGTGCAAAATGGTTTAGGACAGAGAGGAGATTAGGTGCTGTCATATGGGGAGATGTAAAACAATATTAGTGCAGCGCATGAAATAAAAATTAATTATAAAAACAGTCCATAATATGAAGAGAGGAAAAAGATTCCTTGTAGTGAAAAGGGGAAACCAGTTCTTCTGTGTAAGATAACGATAATCTCCACCCCAGACACACAGATGTGCTTACCAGATAAGGTGTACCTCTTGTTACAGGAGGTCATAAATGCATATATTCAATAGGAACTGGATGGAAGCTGCACGGCCACTCTGGATATCCACTGTGATCCCGCAGGACAGCTCTCCAGTGCAGTAGTGAAGAAGGTAAATCCTGAACCTGGAGAAATTAACTTTATGAGGGGAAGCTTTGTTAATCCTGGAACCAATATCGATAATGATATGGGGAGATGGCATGAAGAGTAAGATGTCATCTGCAAAAAGACATACTTTATGATGGCATCCAGCTAATTCAATAACGTTTGTGTTTAGATCAGATCTAATTAAATGGGCCAAGGGTTCAATAAAGGAGTGCAAATAGGAGGGGGGAGAGAGGACATCCTTGACGAGTGCCACTTACAATAGGGAAAGGGTCTGATTTAAAATCTGCATATTTGATAAATGCATTGAGCTTGTCGTATAAGGTTGAAATCCACTTCAAAAAATGTGGTTCAAACTCCCATTTTTGAAGAATATATTGTAAGTATGGCCATGAGACAGTGTCAAATGCTTTTCTTATATCGAGCGATAAAAAACTCAGGTAGACGTCTGGATTTAGCAACATGGGCGAGTAAATAAGCTCTACGAAAATTATCACTAGCTTGGTGCAAGGGAATAAATCCAACTTGATCTCAGTGAACAAGCTTGCCTATTACTTGATTGAAGCAGGTCACAGGTATTTTAGCTAAAAGTTTAATGTCAATATTAAGAAGCGAAATAGGACAGTAATTTGTCCAAGAGGTTTTATCAGATTTAGATTTGGGAAGCATGAAATTTATGGGCATTAAGGATTCAGAATGAAAATAGTGTCCCCTCAACAACGTATTGAAGGCCTCAGATAGGCTGGGAGATAATATATCAGAAATATTTTTGTAGTAGGAAGCAGAAAATCCATCTGACGTTTATTACGTTTCAAAGCCTTAATAGCCGCAATGACTTCTGTTGCAGAGATAGGACACTCGAACGGTTCACGGTGCGTTCGTAAGAGTGTTGGAAGGGTAATTTTGTGAAAAAAGAGAATCAGCAGCAGCATGGTTAAAATGATGGTTGGGCGAAAATAATTTAGCAAGATTTGAGCGGAATTTGTGTAAAATTTTCACAGGGTTACTTGTGTATGAATCACGGTTTAGTTTGAGTCGCACAGATGTCCTAGGTTTTTGCAGTGAGCATAAGCTTCGAGCTAATAGGGTATCTGGTTTGTTTGCTTTGAGGTAATAAAGGTGTTGTGATTTAAGTATTAATTTATCTGCAGAGTCAGTGAGAAACAGGTTGAATTATAAGTGGTCTCTATCAAGCTTAGCTTTAGTAGAAGGGGAGGGAGAATTTTGGAATGCATCGTGACACAGATTGAATTAATTTTAAAATTTTTGGTGAAGAAGCTTACGCTCGTGTTAGCAAGCCGCTTTTCTAAAAGGTGCACTAAATAAACACACAGAGCATTGCTCAGCCCTGCCCCCCGCTCCTTCCCCACTGGCTGTGATTGACAGCAACAGGAGCCAATGGATCCCACTGTTGTCTCTGAGACAATGAGGAGGGAGATAACAGAGTCTGCTCTCCTGCACAGTGCTTGACTGAGATTGGGCTCAGGTAAACATAAGGGGGAGCTGCATGCAGAAAGTTTTCTACCTTAATGCATAGAATGCAATAAGGTAAAACACTTTCTGACTTTAGAACCACTGGGATTGTGTGTGAATCTGACAAGCAGACTCCTGCTCGTCAGGTGGAAGCATTTCAGCGGCTGCTCTGCTGCCTGATTGCTTCCAAACACCCCTGCCATGTATCCCGGCTCCACTTGTCCATAGCTGGTGCTGCTGGTGCTGCTAGGTAAAGGGGAGGGAGCAGAGTTGATACCCCCCATACTTGTTGCTGACCCAGAAGCATTGTGTAAAATATCACCTCCAGGTCCTCCTGTCAGTGTCACTGGCCAGCATGGCCGGGAAAGAATGTATTGCAATGCGATCTGCATTGCATTATATTCAGCGGAGCACAGGGGAGACATCCAGGGTCATTTAGACCCTGGATGCCTTATTAAAGACAACCGTCACCAAAAAATCATCACAAAAATAAATAAAGTTACACCCTAGCACACAAAATCCCACCCTCAAAACATTTTAAGGACACCCGCATATATACGCACTTACGAATGTGAACGCACGCATTGGGGGCGCCTATGCATGAAAACGTTGATTGCAATAGACATGTGAGTGAAAGCAATTTTTCTAACACTAAACTGACTTATAGGGGGCTTTTAAAGCATTGCCTAGGGAAAATATAGGGTACTGAAGTCTGTCACCATTTCATGGGCTCACACAAAATTAAGGTTTGACATGTTGGGTGTCTTTTATAATTAACAAAACAATTGAGTAATTTATTGCTTTTATGTGCCCTAAAATTAACTTCAATTTAATTTATTCTTTAAATTTTGCATTTCCTAGACATTTGTGGTAATATCGTGTGACATAAAAAATTGGAACTAGCACTATTTTATTCTCTAGGGTGTCTGCTTTTAGAAAATATATAATGTGGGGGTTTTATGTAATCTTCAGGCCTAACATTTTTTTTTAAATGTATGCAAAAAATGCAAAAACAGTTTTGGAAGTTGATACATTACTTAAGTCCATCCTCAAAAGTTCTGTATCTTGGCTCATTTTTTTATCCCAAATATTTGCTCCTGAGCTAGATAACCCATCAGTTTTTTTTTTTTTTTAGAAACAGAGTATACAAGGAATCCTGCAGACGCAACTGCTTGATAACAAAGGTAAGGGCAAGGTGATGTTAAATTTAATATACGGATTAAGTATATAGTACGAATTCCAGATGTATAGGAAGGGAGGGATGTCAGAGAAAAACAAATATACAATACGGAATATGTAAAGAACAAGACAATAACAGTACTATATCAGTGCAGAGTGTTTGAGTAGGACCTAGGCATATACATAGCTGCAGAGTTAAGTCAAATAGGTAAGAGTTGGAGTTTAGTAATCACGTGATGAGTATCAAAGGGACCAAGGTTTCCATATGAGGTCAAAGGAACGGAAGGGCTATAGATTTTTAAAAGGGTTAGGAGGAGGTTTTGTTTCCAGTATCTAGTGATGGTAAGTTTAGTGGCAAGTTAGAATATTAGCCACTATGCCACGGTACATAACCAGAAATGTGTCAATGCCCAATTTCAGTACGGTTAGTGCAGGGTTCAAGGGATTAGGGTGCCAGTTATGTCTGATATTATTTGGAAGATTTTTCACCGAAGACTGCAAATGTTTTTGCAAGACCATAGGATGTGCATGATGTTGCCCACTGCGCCGCCAAAATTACACTTAATTATGTCACCTACCTACCTGTCCAATAGCACCCTGAATCCTCAGAAGACTCTAGAAAACGCTACAAAATAATGCAGATATCCCAGGAGATGATGGAATCAAAATTTATTTTGTGATGCATTAAACAAAAACAACACTTTCAAAAGATAATGTGATCATGTTGGATATCAATGACATCTTCTTGCGCAAACTTTTTTCCTGCAACCTGAAATTCACATGATTCCCCCATGAGCACGGATAGTGCTGACAGGGGAATCTCTCCTGCTGAGCTATTGTCAGGGGAAGGCATCCTTGCCAGGAGAAGTCAAATGTTTATCGCAAGCAGCTATAGCAGCCACTACAGATAATCGTAAGAGAATCCCACAGGCCAAGATTCGAACCGTGTATGGCCGGCCTAAGATAGTGTGTATTGGGTTCCTGGTGTCATATAAGCATGAAGCCCACGATGTATAAAATTATAAAATTCTTGGGAGTGGAGCTCCCCTTTATTTTGGACATTATGATGTGTTTATTCCTTACATTGGTATCTTTTCTTTGTCACTTAATTGAAAATATCTATTAGATTTGAGTAGCCATGGGGCTAAACACACAGAATACTTAAAATCAGTCAGTACAAGGTCAAATTATTCTTTTATTGAATATGCAAATGTGGCCAAATTCCTTCAGTATTAGCTATTCTAAAAGGGTAGCCTGTCTGATTAAGCATTGCTTGGACATCTTTTTCAGCTCAGCTGAATTTGTTCAATCTGAGGTTCATCTCACAGAATGATTGAAAAGAATAGTAATTATCACTACTCTGCAATGTTAGCTTTCATTTATTCCTGGAGAAGTAATGAATTAATGCGACCTTGCCCTCTGTGTCTATGACAGAATGTAACTTAAAAGATTAAATCAGTTAAGGAGAAGGACCTTTTGTGTTTCAGAGTCACTTGTATGTAATGTACAATAGATAGGTGCAGCTCGCTGGAAATGGACAAAATAAACAGATAGTGGGTAAGATGCTAATTAAAGGCAGACTGATACTGGTTATTAAACGCTGATATATTGGCAAACAGCAAAATGCACCTAGGTAGTTGACTTCATAGATACTAAAGTGAAAAGCCCATAAAAACTGTCTACTATAGTGAGATAACACATTAATCAACTAGTTATGCATTTTTGGTGACATTTGTGTACAAATCTTTCCATGGGTCCCTGTGATTGCTATAACAAAGTCAGGTGAGAGAGTCTCATTCTTCTGACTGCTACATTTGTGGAGCTAAATACTTTTAGCAAGCATTTGAATTAGCATTCATAAAATGTAGTAAATAAAGTTGCTGGCTAGAATTTGTAATTTAAAAATAGAAATTGTGTCGCTTGAGACCACAAAACATATAAAAAAGAGATGATTCAGCCAACTTCCATGAATCTAAAAAAATATATATTATTTTTACTTTGACCATACTTGTAAGGATAATTGATCATTCAAAGGTGCACTCAATTTAAAGTGGTTCTAAAGCTTCAAGGTTTTTTACCTTGATGCATTCTATGCATAAAGGGAAAAAGACTTCTCTATGCAGCAGTCCCCCCATTCCCCCAATACTTTCCTGAGCGCAATCTGTGTGTGTGAATGGACACGTAGAACCGTGGCTCAGGAACTAGCCTGCTTGGGTGCCCTATTGCAAGCTGCTTTCTCTGGGGGCAGTTGGCAAGTAAGGGGCCAAGAGCACCAGCGAGGGACCCGAGAAGATGAGGATTGAGACTGCTCTGTGCAAAACCACTGTCAGGGCTGGGCTCAGCCCTTCCTTCTCTGAGCTGGCCGCTCAGCTGTCGGCTAATTGCCAACTCCTATCTCTCCACAGTTACTCAGCTGTTATCCTGCTCGTCAGCCCTGCCTACTTAAGCCGTCCAGTCCAGAGGAGCTCTGCCTTCGTCTTGGTCACATCACAGAAACTACCTCCTGCGATCCTATTCAAGACTTGCTTTGCTGACTTTCCTTCTGGCTCCAGATCCTGCTTGCTGTTCCACTACATTGATCCCTGACTTCTGGCTTGGCTGACTATCCATTCCAGTTACTGAACTTTGGCTGTGTTTTGACTATGTTTGTTCTTTTTACTTTTCTTATTAAACAAGTGTGATTTAACTGTACTTCTGTCTCGGCCTGATTTCCTGGTTTCTGACAACCACTGCACAGAGCAGGTGAGTATGACATGTTTGTTATTAAAATAAAAATGGAAAGCATTTAATATCACTTTAAATAATTTGTCAACTAAACAATGGAAAAAAAAATATTTTGGTTGCATTCATTTGGATTCTCTTCCAAAATCATTCATTCCCTTTCAATGAAAATCACAGTTTATTACTTGAATCACCCATTTTCTGCACTCAAAATGATACTTAAAATCAGTACTTGAATGTTCAAGACTATCTTCTAAATTGTCAACTAATTGGAAGGCAATATGATACATGAATAAAGTTATAAAAATACATGCCTAAAGCCCAACTCCAGGCAAGTACCCCATCAGGTTCTTAAATTAAGCAAACATGTTAGGCTGCAATACTCACGTTTAATTAAAAGCTGTCCCTTAAGGTATCTGTTCAAGATGTCCTCAGTCTTCCAGGTTGAATGATGCTCAGAATCACTGTACTGTGGACTGAGGTATCTACTGTAAATGCAAGATGCAATGGGCACAACACCCTTAGGGGGACACCATATTCATTGTGTAATTATGCAGAGAGTGGGATTGGCATCACTATGTCAGTGCTGCTTTCTGTATCATCAAGGATCGTCTGCTCCTGCAAGGAGACTGAAGAGGAAGAAGGACACATCAAGTCCAGTAAGTGACCACCCTGAAGACTTTGAAATGTATGCAACTAAATAAATAAAAACAGTGCATTGATCCTGGAGTTGGGCTTTTATACATCAGTGACACTTTTGATTATGCTAATGTTCACTAAGCACACAATAAAACTATAACAAATAAAATTTAAATAAAAATAAATAAAAGACAAATGTCTCTGTACTGTAAGAACAACTCTTGGCCTAACTTCAACCGTACATATAAGATAGAAAAATATCTGGCTGATTAACGTAGTTGGTGAATGCATGACCAGTAATGGACTTTATACCTGATATTGTTCGCTGAGTTTTCTAGTCTGGAGAATTGCTGATGGGCTTTTCAACATTTGACAGGCAAGCAGTCCCTCAGTTGAATGGTTTACAAATGTCTAAAATACATTTTTTAGTTTGGAAAATATTGCAAATTAATATTTCCATTTTCATCTAGCAAGCAGAGCTTCAAACTCATTTTCATTATTTTATCAATCCATTTTTAACTGCATTACTGAAGAGATCAATATCCCAATGTGGATGACAGACGTGTTTCATCGTGTTCTTTCATGCCTTTTGTGAAGTAGTTGTCCTGTCTGGTCTACCTGTATCTGCTTTTGGACTTCCTCTACCCACTGGAACACAATTCAGGGTTCAGGAGTGGGAACGTGCATAGTTCAGGGGTCAGCTGTGGGTAATGCATAGAATACAGGGGGTTTGGAGTATGTAACATACAGAGTGCAGGGGTTAGGAGGAAACAGGCAAAGACAGCAAATGGGGGGTATACAAAAGCTATCCCCCGTGTCACATTTGATGGCCAAAAATTACTCATACTATTGAAGGGGATTACTTGCAACCGTGTACAATGAAGCAGGGAGGTACAGGTTTTTAGGGATCAAATCAAGAGGCAATTTATTGGTTCCCCACTGCCTAGCAAAAACCCTCTGAAAAGTGAATCCTCTGGAGCTGCTCTCTGCTGCTTCCTCCTGGGTACTGAGTTGGACAGCGAGGGGCAGAAAGCAAACTATTTTACAACTTTTGGGAGTACTCTGTCCAGGTAATTACATTAAAGTCCCAGTCTCTTCTATATCAATATGCCGTCTGGGACTTTAATGTAATCCTCTGGACATGCGGCTGCAGATTACTCCTGAAAGTGGTTAAATAGCTGGCTTTCTGCCCCCCCCCCGCTTCAAGCTTGGTGTGATTTAAGTGCATCAGACAACTGTTGCTGAGTGTATTTTGTTTTTGCATCATCTGAAGCAAAAAAGTGCACCTCACAAAACATCACATTGACTGGGCCCACCATAAAGGCAGGTATACACCAGTTAGGCCTATTATCCATGATTAACACTGTACTACTGCTGGCCAATTTTACATTGCTAAATTATCTGTGGTATCTTCATTGTTTTTACATTTAGAAACTCTTTATGCCATTACTAATAAGCATACGAAGCATATTTTAATATAACTTTCATAAAACAGTAAATGATCCAGTAGCTGCTTAACCAGTTATACTGGGGCAGGTTTGCTCGCGAATTGCCGTAGGTGTACGTCGGGCTCGTACACGGCGATCTGTGGGCGCACGCTTGGCCAGCGGGGGAGCCAATCAGCGGAGACAGAATGGGGATCTGCCAAAGTAAACAAAGCAGATCTCTGATCTGTCAGGTGATGACACACAGATTCTGTCTCTCTGCTATGCAGGAATACGGATCTGTGTGTTCTCCCAGGCAGCCCATCCCCCATACAGTTAGTAAGCACACCCAGGGAACACATTTAACCCCTTGATCGCCCATGATGTTAACCCCTTTCCTGCCAGTGCCATTAGTACAATGTCAGTGCATATTTTTAGCACTGATCACTGTAATAATGTCACTGGTTCCCAAAAAAGTGTCAAAAATGTCAGTTAGGTGTCCGATCTGTCTGCCGTATTATCGCAGTCCAGCTAAAAATCACAGATCATCGCCATTACTAGTAAAAAAAAAAAAAAAAATTAGGAATAAAAATGTCATAAATCTATTCCCTATTTTGTAGACGCTATAACTTTTGTGCAAACCAATCAATATACACTTATTGGGGTTTTTGTTACCAAAAAAAGTAGGAGAATACATATTGGCCTAAATTGATGAAAAAATGTGATTTTTAAAATATTTTTATTGGGTATGTTTTATAGCAGAAAGTAAAAAATGTTTTTTTTTCTAAATTGTTAGTCTTTTTTTGTTTATAGCGCAAAAAATTAAAACCACAGGAGTTGATCAAATACCACCAAAACAAAGCTCTATTTGTGGGAAAAAAATTAAAGTTAGACTTACCGGTCACTTGTTTTCCAACAGTCTTTCAGGACAGCCCCCGAAAGATCATGGCTCCTCCCACAACAGGAAACACCTCATCATTCAAAGGAGGCCTCCACCCCGCTTGCCTTGAGTTATTTGAAGAGACCTCCAGTCCCGGCTGAAACATATAAGCAACAGTTATGCCATAGTATACAGCAAAAACAAAGGGCGGGATATTGCTGTCCTGAAAGACTATTGGAAAACAAGTTAGAGGTAAGTCTAACTTGAATTTTTCCAAAACGTCTTTCAGGACAGCACCCGAGAGGATAATCGAGACTTACCTCATTAGGGTGGGGCAACAGCCTATAAGACTTTCCTTCCGAAAACCTGATCCCCTGCCGTAAAGGAGGTTTAGCCTATAATGACGGGCAAAGGTCGCCACGTCAGACTCGTTCATGTAACTGCTTTACAGATCTGTTCGGGGGCTAGCACCAGCTTTCTCTGCCCAACTTCTCTGCCCCGCCAAAGCTCTTGTAGAATGAGCCCGAATACTAACTGGACTTCCCGAATACTAACTGGACTTCCTTGACCTGAAAAGGAATAGGCTTCTGTAAAAGCCATTTTCAACCATCTGGCAATGGTTCTCCTGGTAGCTTGTCTTCCTTATATAAAACAAATAATGGGACTGAATGCCTAATGTCCTTACTGGTTTTGAGGTAACTTAAGACTGCCCTCTTAACATCCAAAGTATGGAATTCTTCTTCCTGCATTCCCGATGGATTAGAGCAAAATGTTGGAAGTATAATCTCCTGACTCGATTTTGGACCGAAGCGACCTTCGGTAAAAAATTAGGGTCTGTTTTCAGAACAATTCTGTCAGAAAAAATAGAAAAAAAATGTCTCCCTGATTGACAAGGCTTGAAGCCCACTAATTCTTCGAGCTGTCATTATAGCCACTAAAAAACAGTTTTTAATGTAATCAGTTTCAGGGAGGCTAAATCAATAGGCTTAAAGGGTTCCCTGGTCAGAGCCTGTAGATCAGCAGATAAGTCCTACTTTGGGCAGCCTCTAATCACTACCGGTCTGAACCGGGTGAGGGCCTTGAAGAATCAAATCACTAAGGGTTCTGATGAGGTTTTCCAAAAACACCCCCAGCGCCATCAGCTCCATCCTGCAGGAATTCCAGGACAGAAGGAATATCCTCTAAGGGCCGGCCGGATGTAGTGCACCAGGAGTTGAAAAGTTTCCAGACCTTGGAATAAATTGCTCTGGTAACACTCTTTCTACTGGAAAGAGGGTAGCAACTAACCTATCCAAAAAGCCCTTCTTCCTCAAAAGCTGCTCTATAGAAGCCAGGCTGTGAGTTTTATCATCGCTACCTCCTGGTGGAATAGAAAGCTCTGTTTCAGCAGGTCCTGTCTCAACAGATTGTGCCAATACAGTTTGACCTGCATCAGGACAAGGGATGAAAACCAAGCTCTCTTCAGAAGGTTATGGCTGTGAAGGTGGAAAACATCTGAAATCTTCAGTAACCTACTGTGCGATTTAGCACTTCGAGATTTAGGATGAGATGGCACTTTCCTGAGGGTTTCTGAATAAAGCATACCTGTGAGTAGAAACCCTGGAAAAACTCTCTTGTAGGGACTGGAACAATGACTCGCTAATCTCAGTTCCTGAATTAGGGACTTCATGGCGAGAGCCCTGATTGGATCCCTTGGGGCATTCGTCCCCAAAAACCTTCTTGGAAGTTCCTCTGTGAATTCGATCGCATAACCCTGGGAGAGTATGTTTAATATAAACTGTCTTTGAGTAATACTTATTTGCTGCAGAACATACCTCCTGGAGCTTTCCCCTGACTGGGAGGAAGGGCTCACCTACGATTTTTCGGAAGTCGCAGGAGGATTGATGAGCACTCCACTCCTACCTTTAGGTTTTTGGAAGAACTGTGGCTAACTTTTCCCCTGTGTTTTATCTTCCTGCTGCCCTTTCTGGGGATGAAAAAAATGCTTACTTGCCTGCACCATCTTTTTCTTGCCCGGAAATTATTTCTTTTTATCGGCTGTGCGGTCAAGAATGGATTCTTGTTCCGACCCAAGTAGCAAATCCCCTGTAAAGGGGATGCTGCACAACCTGTTCTTTGATGCTACGTCTTCGGGCCAGGTTTTTAGCCATAAGGCCCTCCTAGCAGAGTTTGTTAACGCTGTGGACCTAGCCTACATACTAAATCTAATCTAATTGGTTCTGCTGAAGCATCCGCAATGTATGTCACTGCTGCAGACAGGGTTGGAGGAGTCCAGAATCTCTTGTTTCAGGGAATCCGCTGTAATATGGGATTTCATCTGATTAACCCAGTGCTCTAGATTTCTAGCAACGTATGTTGTTGCCATTGCCATTGTTTCAGATTGTTCAAAATTGATTACCAGGCTTTAAGAAGCTGGTCTATCCTCTTATCCATAGGCTCCTTTTAGTGTGCTCATATCTTCAAAAGCGAGGTCAGTCAACTTCAAAATCTGTGAGAAGGCGCAATCCCGTTTTGGAACCTTGTTCCAGATGGAGTCAGGGTTTTCCTCAAAAGGGAATCTTCTTTTTTGGGCCTGAGAAAAGAAAGGTTTCTTCTCTGGCTCCAGCCATTCTTTCTTAGTCACAGATATGATTATCGAATGAACGGGAAAAAACAGGGCATTTGCGGTCCCCTAGACCTGCATACATACGGTCGCACAGGTAGCGTGGATTACTTTAAGGAGACCCCCTACCTCCTCCAGGGACATTTTGTACTTAGGGGTGGCATCTGCTTCATTTTCTTTCTCTTCTGTATCCCCCCCCCCCCAAGAGGGTGAAACAGGATCTTGAGAAGTATCCTGGGAAGCCGGACTTTCCCGCTGAATGAGAGAAACCCCCTGAGACGCTGGGGTCCGCTGTGGGGTCTAACCTTCCCCTGAGGGCCCAGGCTCTTCTCTCAGATTTAACCTGAAAAGTGGCACGGTGCTCATCTTGTGGTTGTATCCAGATCGCCACAAATGGATGGAGACTCCTCCTTGACTAAATCTGTGATACAATCCACACAAAGGATTTTGGTCCAGGATTCGCTTAACTTTTCTTTGCAAACAGGACACCTTCGCTTTACTGGTTGAACAGCGCTTTTAGCCTGGACAAATAACAGAGTGCATTGAGGTTGCGTGGCTGACTGAATGGCTGGTTCCTGGATTCAAAAAGGCAGCCACGGCGACCAGGAAGTTTAAAGGCACCAGGTGACCCTGCTCTCCCCCCCTGTGGTTTGCAGGCAGAAATGACGCCGCATGCCTGACCCGGAAGTGCCGCCCCTTCCTGTACACTGCATAGTGATGTGACTGAAAGCACTTATCTGCCACCAGAATATTGGCGGCCGCCTCAGCCTTCACCGCCGCTGTCACTCACTGAGAGAGGCCAGCAGGGTCTCCGTGCACCGACCAACTGCCAAAAACACAGGGCAGCACTCCCAGGCAGTACAGGCTCTCCCTGAGCACGGAAGGGGAAGAGAGAGCCCAAGGGAACCATCCAGCTAGAGGCAAGTGGGGGGATCAGAGACTCCTGGCAGAAAAAAGAAAAGGATTTTTGGGTGAAAACCTCTTGTCTCCCAGGACAGAGCTGAGAGATCATGGCTCCCACCAGAGGTGTTACTATCAGCTGGAGGAAACACAAGAAACTGAAGGCAGGCTGGGTGGAGGCCTCCTATTAAAGCTTTGGATGATGAGGTTTCCTGTTGTGGGAGGAGCCATGATCTCTGGGGTGCTGTCCTGAAAGACAACTGGGAAAAAGGACATACATTACATTTGGGTACAGCGTCGCACGACTGAGCAATTGTCAGTTAAATTAACGCAGTGCCATATTGCAAAAAATGGCCTGGTCAGGAAGTGGGAAAATCCTTCCGGGACTGAAGTGGTTAAACACACTTAGGCTACATGTACCCAGACCATGGGAAAACACAAAATGAGGGAGGAAAAAAGCAAAACGAATTTTTACTGTGATTTTGCCGCAATATGCATTTTCCCACGGTCGGCGGACAAAACGTTCCTATACTGAATGTGATTTTTCAGGAGAAGGCGGTTTAATCTGACCTAAATGAGGCAGCTCCTAAACTCTGCTAAAAGCCTATGTGTACATGGACACACAGGCTTTTATGGACTTGAGTTTAGGCGCTTTGTCAAAAAATGCCAATAGCTCCTAAACTCAAGTTTAGGTGCTGCCAGGAGCTGCTAGTGTACATGAAGCCTTAGGCCTCATGTACACTGCTGGTAAACGGACGTTTAGGAGCAGCTGACTCTGAACTCTCCTCTGTTCTCTTATCCGTACATTTATGCAGGATCGTTTATAGTCATTTCTAGGCAGTCGAGTTTAGAAGCATATTTTGGAAAGCAAAAAAATGCATTCAGGACGGATGTTCAGAGGCATTTGAAATGCCAAATGTCTGTAACAGCTTGTAAACGTGTGTAAAAGCGGTAACTCGCGTTTTAGCTGCCTTTGGTTTACAGGTGTTTTTAATTTTTGACCATTTGAAATAAAAAGAAACACGCTTCTAGGCGCCAAAGGTGGCTAAACACGGCTAGTAAACGTGGCAAAACGGATGTTTAAGGCTCTGTTTCCACTACTGCGAGTTGTGCGACTTGACACATGTGAAGTCACATGACAAGTCAAAACCCATGTATTTCAATGGCCCCCATTCTAATTGGTACGACTCAAGTTGCAGCGGTTCCAAAAAAGGTTCTTGCACTACTTTGTACCTACTTCGGTGTGACTTGTTCTCACATGGCTTTCACCGGTCGCATGACATCGCAACACAAATCGCATAGCAAAGTCAAAGTGTAAATCATGCGACTTTGGGGACGCAATAGTGGAAACATAGCCTTAAACGCCGGTTACTATCTTTCAAGTTAAATCATTCAGGAGAGGTTGTAAAATGTCCAATGTACATTAAACCTTAGCCTTTACTCAACAAGATGCATAAACAGATAAAATACTTTTGTATTTTCCCTAATAAAAAGGTGATTCTGCTATAAGGCTTGGATTGAATTGTTTAGACATTTTTGCATTTTTTGCACACATAATAAAATGCATATTTTAGGCTTGAACATTAGTTATAACTCCCCTAAAGCATATATTTTCTGAAAGCAGAGACCATGGAGAATGGTGGTATTTTTTTATTTTGTTATGTTACATGTTAGCACATATTTATCAAACCCTTTTCCCAGATAGAAAGGATAACTTGCCACAAATTTGTGGCAGTGTTGAAATGTAAATCTTTTAACTTGCTGCACATTTTCACTGGCAAGTTGTACACTTGCAGAGCACTTGAAGCACAAGTTCTAAGTTGACACTTTTCCATTTTGTAGCAAATGTGTGTGGCAAGTCTCTAGCAAGAGCAAAGTTGCAGTGGTGAGTCTACAGCAAGAGATCTGCAAATCGATTCTACAGCATGAAAATTCAGCCACAGTGACCCCTCTGGTGGGATGAGTATTGCACAACATAACTGAATCAGAACTTGCAGCATACTTGAAGAATGTTTGCAAAGAAAGTTGATCTAGACTAGAGTCATGCAAGTCATTTTCAAACTTGCAGCACAATTGCTTGCCATCTGGATCTTTTAGTAAAACATATACTAACGTTAATTTTTGTATGCATTGACACAATATATAGTATTATCCATTTTTTTGTAAAATATAAAATGAAGTGCATTTCATCGTCATTTTCCTTGTCAAAAGAAGTTTATTGAGTATACAATGTTATAAAGATACATGAAGTAAGTTTACAAGGATCTATAAAGTAAGCTCATTGTTTTACAGTAGGGTTTATATAAGTAAATATCATGAAATTTCAAATATTAAACATTGGGTTCACGTAAACCTAAATTAAAGATATATATCATTTCCTTAGTTACTTTTGTAGGTATTTAAATGAATTATACCTACTATACATATTGTTTACAAGTAGAGTGTATATAGGTCAAATAAATTCTGATAATGAGCTTTAATCGTAAGGTGGAGAAAAGGAAAGAGAAAGAAGAAAAAGGGTTGAAAGGTAGAGGTATGGTCCACAAGGTTGTCCCGCTCGTCAGTTTATTATTCTTTTTAGTTCTCTTTGAAGCCTTAGAATGGGTGTCTCTGTATGTCATTTAATCTGTTACCATGGCAACAGGACAGAGTCATTGAAGTTTGACAGGAACTGTTGTTTTATCCAAGGATGCCAAAGTTTTTCAAATTTTGGAATTTGATTTTGATCGATGGCTACCATCTTAGCATGGGACATTGTATTATTCATTCTGTGAATTGTTTCTGCTAGTACCAATGTAGGAGATTTTCATGCCTTGCCCACTGTTTGTTTTGCAGCCGTTATTAGTTGGATCATAAGTTTGAATTGAGAGAGTGTTAACCATTCCGGTTTTAGATTAAGTAAAGTTAAATATGGATCTGGTTGTATTATTTTTTTAAATATTTTAGATGCAATCACGAAGACTTCCTTCCAGAAGGTTTGGATTAATGGGCACGTCCACCATATGTGTAAATGTGTGCCTATTTCTGGGCATCCTCGAAAACAAAGAGCTGAGGTATTAGGTGAATATTTTGCCACTCTAGCGGGTACAAGGTACCAGCGAGTTAGGACTTTATAATTTGTCTCCAGTGCTAAGATGTTGGGTGAAGATGACTTAGATGTGAGCCATATGTTAGACCAGTCCGTGTCTTCTAAAGTTCGTCCCAGGTCCTCCTCCCACCTCTGAACGTAAGAGGGTCCATTAAGATTTGCTACTCCATATAATTTATTATAAAGTGATGAAATTGTACCTTTAGCAAATGGATCTTTTGTACAGATTGATTCAAAAATGGATAATTGGGATAATGGTGTATCCCCCTTTAGGAATGGTGTATAGAAATTTTTGATTTGGAGATATCTAAATATCTCAGAGTTTGGTAGATCATATTTTTCTCTAAGCGATGGGAATGAAAGGAATGATTTAAATGCTATGAAGTCATTTAGTGTCTGAATGCCTGATGTTGTCCAAGCTTTAAAAGAATTTGGGTAGATCCATGCCGGATAAAAGGCCGGATTTCTGATAAAAGAAAGGAGAGGATTGTGTGGAGATTGTAACTGATATTTGGTTTTTAGTTTATCCCAGAGAGATAAGAAGTGTTTAGTTATGGGATTATGAATTTTAAAGCGGTCTTTAGGATCAAGCCATAATAAATTTGATATTAATAGAGGGTCATTTTCTGAAGCCTCTATAAATACCCATAATGGGATTTCCTGTTTTGCATGGTATTTGGACAGACTGGCCAAATGTGCTGCTCTGTAGTAGTTAGTAAAATTAGGGTATCCCAGGCCTCCTTTATTTTTGGGAAGATGTAGTGTGTGTATAGGTATACGTGGTTTAGAAGAGCCCCATATAAACGAAGTTGCTCTTTTTTGTACTATTCTCAAAAAATAGGAAGGAATTGGGATAGGGAGGACTCTGAATAGATAAAGCAATTTGGGTAGAATAGTCATTTTGATTGCATTAATCTTCCCTATCCAGGATAAAGGAAGTTGCGACCATTGTTTTATTAGATTTGTGATCTGTCTTAATACAGGAGGATAATTGGTTGAGAATAAGTCAGAATGAGATGCGGTTAAATGAATTCCAAGATATGGGATTGATTTTTCTGCCCATGTGAATGGGAGTGCAGCCCTAGCCGGGAACAATTCCATGTTTATGAGTGAAATATTAAGCACTAGGCATTTCTTAGGATTAATCATAAGGCCGGATAGGGCTGCAAATCCATCAAGAGCTGGTATTAAGTTAGGACCAGAGACCTGTGGTGATGATAGAAAAAGTAATATATCGTCTGCAAATATACATAATTTGTGTGTAATACCTCCTACTTCAATGCCAGTTATAGTTTGGTTTGTTCTGATGTATTGGGCCATGGGTTCGAGTATAAGGGCAAATAATAAGGGAGATAATGGGCAACCCTGTCGGGTACCTCTTTCGATATTAAAGGCTTCAGATTTGTATCCAGCATATTTTATATAGGCTTTGGGTTTATTATATAATGCCTTGATCCATGTTAAAAAGTGGGGTCCAAAACCCCATTTTTGTAATGAATATTGCATATATTGCCAGGATACTGTGTCAAATGCCCTCTTAATATCGAGAGATAGAAAACATAAAGGGATTTTCCGTTTTTTAGCAATATGTGCCAATAACACTGCCCTGTGTATATTATCGCCTGCCTGTCTATTTGGCATGAAGCTTACTTGATCTCTATGTATTAATTTTCCTATAATGCTATTGAGGCGTTTTGCTATTATTTTTGCTAATAATTTAATATCGAGGTTTAACAGAGAGATAGGCCGATAATTCACACAGGAAGTATCATCAGAAAGGGGTTTTGGGATCATACAAACAATTGCCATTAGTGTTTCTTGCCGAAAAGAATGTCCATCTAGAAGTTTGTTAAAAGTTTCAGTGAGAATGGGAGAGAGTATTTCTGAGAATGTTTTATAGTATAAAGCCGAGTAGCCGTCTGGGCCTGGTCTTTTGTTAAGTTTTAGGTCTTTTATGGCGTTAGCAACTTCATCTATAGTTATAGGCTCATCCAAACTGCTTTTTTGATTCTGAGATAACTCAGGTAAGGTTATTTTTGAGAAGAAGGATTCAGCTTCTGTAGGATTAAATTCATTGTTTGTCTTGTATAAAGTTGCGAGATGTGAGTGAAATTTATGGACTATTTTAACTGGATTACAAATGTAAACATTTTTTGATAATTTCAAACGTATTGGTTTGAAAGATTTGTTAGTTGAATTTAATGCCCGAGCCAAATATGTACCTGGTTTGTTTGTATTCATGTAGAAATTGTGTTTGGAGCGTTTGAGGGATTTATCAACTGATTCAGTGAGAAATAGATCGTATTCCAATCTAGATTTTTCCAGATGAGATTTTGTACTCTGAGATGGATTATCTTGAAATGATATGTAGGCTGCATTAAAATTGAGTTCTAGTTTTTTTGCTAGATTTTTGCGTTCCCGTTTAAATAGTGCCATTTGTCTTTGTATTGTACCACGCAAGACAGGCTTATGAGCTTCCCACAGTGTTATTGGGGAGATGTCTGTTGTATTATTAATTGATATGTATTCCTTTAAAGCTTGTTCAATGGCCATCTGATGTAGTGGGTGTTTGAGCATTATGTCCGGTAAGTACCACGTTGGGTCATGCGCTTTTGGTATGGCTGAGGCTATAGTAGTGTATACTGCATTATGGTCAGACCACGGAATCGGAATTATATCTGATGCAATAATTTCTGGTATCATTCCTATTGTTAGAAAAATATGATCTATTCTGGTGAAGGTTTGTTGAGGGTGCGAGAAATAAGTGAATTTCTTTTTCATTGGGTTACTTTCTCTCCATGAATCTACCAAATTGTATTTGGAAAGAAGTTGAGAAAAAGGTAATCTAGAGGTTATTTTGGATGGTGTAAAAGGTGATTTATCTAGAAATGGGAGGAGGACCTGGTTCGAATCCCCACACATTATCACTGTTCCTATTTTGTGTGTATTAATCACTTGTAATATATGTGAGAGGAATGGTGTAGGTTGTTTGTTAGGAGCGTAGTAGGAAATCACCGTGATTGCTGTATCCATTATATAACCCATGAGTATCAGGTATCTTCCTTCTGGGTCTTTAATTTCTGATGATAAGGTGAATGGTGTGGATCGGTGAAATGCAATTAGAGTTCCCCTTTGCTTGGTACAGGCAGAAGCCGTGTAAATTTGTTGATAAAAAGGAGAAATATATTTTGGAGTAGAATCTTTGGTGAAGTGTGTTTCTTGGAGGCATACTATGTGAGCCTTCTTGTTATGGAAAGTACGGAAGGCTTTGGTCCTTTTTTGAGGGACATTTATTCCCTGAACATTCAGGGAAACTATATTCAGTGGTGCCATGGCAACAGATCAAATAGTTTTGACTTACTTTTTGTTATGCAGAGCTGACTGCGCAGATCAACCTGTGTGGACTGAAGAGATGAATAGATAGAAAAGAAACCAATGAATTCTGGAGTAAAGAGTAAACAAAAAACATATGAGATTAGATGATACATTGTATAAATTATTTTTTGCAAGTAATCACAATTTACCCGTGAAAGAGAATAAATATCTCTCTCAGGGGAATAAGTGCCTTTGTCACACTCCCACATAATATGGTTGGGAGAATGAGGAGGGCTAATGGGGGTACACGGATCTTCCGCTTACAGGAGAGAAGTGCTATGTCAAAAGACATCAAAATGATGTTTCATTAATTGGAGTGCAGAATATAGTTTTTGTTGAAATTATTTATTCCAGGGTGGTTGTATATGGTTAGTCTTGCCCTAGGCTAAATAATTCAGTTAGAAAGGTACTGTTAATAACTTTGGTATTGATGAAGATAGTTTGAATTATTTTGGGATTTTAACCCTTTTAGAGTAAACAATTACATATTTTATTCATATGCAACTGTTTAGATATGTTAACTCATAAAATTGAGGTTGTATTGCTTCAGATTAGAATAAACAAAAACATAATTCTAGGAACTAGTTAGATAATAATATATTTGTTTTAAGAAAAGAAAGAAAAAGCTTCCATTACTTCTGGATTTTTGAACATATTTGTCCTAAAAAGTAATAAATCTATTGTTATTACCTGATAATATATAACTGAACAAGAATTTCCTTATTTCACTTATATATTCTAAGGCTATATGAATCAGAAGTAATAAGAAATATAACTGGAATGTAACATGATCCCACACAGTGTGTGACTATCAGAATGCAGTTACATTCAGTTATAACTATAGGTTTTTTATAGAGAACCATCTCTTAGTATAATAAATGAAGAGATATCAGGAATTAGGATGTCAGTCCATTGAATCTTCTTGGTCCATGGATGATGTGGCATAACGGCCTCTTTTGTGAAAATGATGATTCCCATTTTGTTCTGAAATTTTCTGGGTGCTGCCTGAAGGTGAAGATGACGCCATTCTACTGTGTGTGGGAGTGTTGCTGCTTGTGGGTTCTGTCAGATTTAATTTTAAAAGGGTTTGTTGTAGTTCATCTGCTGATCTGCTTCTGTAAATTGTACCTTGGTAGTTAAATCTGACTGAAAAGGGGAAGCCCCATTGATACATAATGTTGTGGCGTTGCAGTTCCATTAGTTGGGGTTTCATGGATCGTCTTTTAGTAATAGTAAGTTGGGATAAGTCAGCAAAAATTTGATAATTATGTCCTTGAAAATTAAGTTCCTTTTTTTCTCTTGCAGCAATTAGTATTTGTTCTTTCGTTCTGTAATAATGAAATTTTGTGATTATATCACGTGGGGGTCCATCTTTCTTTTTGGCTGTGAGAGCTCTGTGTACTCTGTCCAGTTCTAAACGTTCAATAGCGATATCTGGCTTTAGTTCTTGTAATAGAGCAGTAATAGTAGATTGCAGGTCTGTCACAGTTTCAGGTATTCCCCTTATGCGCAAGTTTGAACGTCTGGCTCTATTTTCGTAATCCTCGAGCTTAGTTTGAAGTATTAAATTCTCTTTTTTTAATTGTTCCAATTCTGTTATATTTTCTTGGGTTGTAATTTCAATTTCATCCATTTTTATTTCTAAGGCTGCGGTGCGGTTTCCCAGCTCTCTTATTTCTTTGGTTAGGCTTTTTGTTATTTGGTTTGAGGTTTGTTTTAAAGCCTTATGAAGCATCTTTTCAAATTGTAATAATATTACTGGGGATACTGAGGAGGCTTGTGGAGAAGTTTGTGAGAGGATTTGTTCTGTATCTGACTCAAATGGAGAGTCTTGCTGTGACATTTTCTGTCTGTGAGAGCGCCCTGATGCTGTATCTTGTGAGGTGACTGGAGCTGCTTCAGCTGCAGTGAGTGCCTGTGAGCTCTTTGTGAGGTGATTTTTATTTCTGCCACGGTTTCCTCCCAGTACCATATTTCCTGCCCAAACTTTCACAGTTTGTTCCCTGGGGCAAAAAGGTTCAAATGAATACCTTTTGAGCCTGTGGGCTCCGCTTTGTCCTTCTCTTCTCTCCTCAGCGGTGTGGAGCTTTAACAATGCATGTCTGCCCTGCTAGGCTCCGCCTCCTGCTCCATCATCATTTTCATACACAGGCACACCTGATGCTTGTGTGTATGGTGAGTACATTTTTGTGTTTTGTATTTATTACATATTTTAATACTTTTTACACCTAACTTTATTGCTATCACATAGAGGGTTGATAGCTAGGCAATTTTCACCAAAAACATACTGGAAGTCTATATTTTAATTATCAGCATATAAAGAGTTGTGTTTTAAAGTGCACTCTGTTTTGACATTTATTTAAACTTTTAAGACATTAAAGTGTGGACTTGTGAAATAAGAAGCTCAGAAACAATACTGTTACAGGATAAATTCACCTTTTAAAAAAAAACTTTAAATGCACATCCTTTTGCAGGTAAAAAAAAAAAAGTTTTGCACCCACAATCAACAGAACATGGGTGCCATGAAGGACTCGTGCAGACTTGTCAGTGTATCTATCTGCTTGTACCTCGTATGAGCAGGTAGATACACACTGACAGGGAGAGAGAATGAACTACCACAGCGCTCAACAGAGCTGTGGTATGTTCATGGAGAACTACAAGCTGACAGCTGCAAAGGCTGTTGGGACTTGTATTTTTCCAATTCACAGAACACTGTGAATGGATAACGTGGCCGGGCGGGAGGAGCCCCGCTCGGCCACGTTTTTTTTAGATAGTGGCAGGGAGCGTGCCAGGGCCGGTGCAATTGTAATATGTTACGCCCTGAATATGGGTGTAACATATTACAAAAAGTGATCCTTTAGCTGTTGTGCTAGTCACTAGCTTGTATTTGAGTGCTTGAGCTTTAGTTTTGTGTAAGCGTAAATCTTCCTGTAGCTCTTAGATCTGTTGTGGTTTCTACTTCCACCATTCAATTCAGACCCATTATCAAATAAAAACAAAATCAGGTGCCACACTCTGATCAGATTGGAGGGCTGATGCTGTATTGAAGCCAAGCAAAAATAAAAAAAAGCTGGTATTTTATTTATTTATTGCCTTGATAGTTTTCACATTGTGAAAGTTCGCATTTTTAAGACTTTACGGTAGGTTTAATTAATGCCCCACAAACTGAACCCAGGAACATTTTCTCATCCCTAATTATAACTATGATGTACTATTTTGTGTATACACGCAGTACTTTGTTGCATTCCATACAGTTCTGGAAAATTAGGTGCTGCTAAAATCCACAGGGGAATCATTAATTAATGGGGTCACTTTTTTCTCATTAGAATAAATCATTTTCTTACCTTATTACAGATGATTCATAAATCTGCAAAGAGAGTCAAACAAAAGTTGCAGAATCAGGGGTACAATAAACTGCATTTGATTATGCAACCTTTTCAAATGCACAGTTATATTTACTATATTAATTGTTTCTATCTATTTTATCATTTAGCTAGCAGGAACCAAGAGATTATCTTTACATGAAAACAGCATCAAGGTTAATAATACAATGAAACTTATGGACATTTGTAATTATAGACAATACAACACTGCCATATAAATGAACACAAGAATATAAAAATTATAAACAAGCACTATATATGAAACTAATAATTAGACCATATACTTTTTTTTTCACTGGCATTACAGGAAAAATAAGGAGGTCATGGTCCAAGGCTAGAATAAGTCTGGTTCATATTTTTCGCTGAGTGTCCATAAAACATTTCAATACCACATAAAAGGTCTGTCATGGTCCATACAGGATTGATTTAATTCTGAATATACATGATTTCAACATTGCAGTATTAAATGTGACTAAAATGTAGTTGCATGGAGGGGAGAGGATATACTCTAGACTTACCAGATCAATTTGCTGAATATCAGAAAATTAATAATAATTTAAGATTTTCCTACCTTGGAACCAGTTCTGCTAGGCCTAAAGCATCTGTGTTTGGTTTCTACATAGCAAGAAACAACAACCTAGACCATTAGTCATACTTTTGGATTCCTAACTCATAACCCAGCAGTTATGAGTGTTTGAAGCTTTGGATAACTCAAATCCTACATGTGATATTTAACCACTTCAATACAGGGCTTTTATACACCCTTCCTGCCCAGACCAATTTTTAGCTTTCAGCGCTCTCACACTTTGAATGACACTTACTCAGTCATGCTACACTGTACCCAAACAAATTTTTTATAATAATTTTTTTTTCACAAACAGAGCTTTCTTTTGGTGGTATTTAATCACCGCTGGGTTTTTTTATTTTTTGCAATATAAGTAAAAAAAGAGAGAAATTTTTGAAAAAAAATAAATTTGGGCCAAAATGTATACTGCTACATATCTTTAGTAAAAATAACCAAAATTAGTGTATATTATTTAGTCTCTATGAAAGTTATAGAGTCTACAAGCTATGGTGCAAATCATTGAAAATTGACACCTGATGTATTGAAGGCCTATCTCATTTCTTGAGACCCTAACAAGCCAGGAAAGTACAAATATCCCACAAATGACCCCTTTTTGGAAAGCAGACATTCCAAGGTATTTAGTAAGAGTCGTGGTGAGTTTTTTGAAGTTGTAATTTTTTCCCACAATTCTTGGGAAAATTAAGAATTTTTAAATTTTTTTTACACAAAATTGTCATAATAACAAGTTGTTATTTCTCTCACACAGACATGCATACTTGCAATGACACCCCAAAATACATTCTGCTACTCCTCCTGAGTATAGCAATACCACATATGTGAGACTTTTTACACAGCCTGACCACATACAGAGGTCCAACATCCAAGTAGCACCTGCAGGAGTTCTAGGAGCATAAATTGCACATCTCATTTGATGACAACCGAAATGCCCAAAAAATGCCCCCATTTTGGAAAGCTAACACCCCAATGCATAATCTTTGAGGCACAATGAGTATTTTGAATGGTTCATTTTTTTTCCAGAATTTTTTGGAAAATTTGGAAAAAATGAAAATGCATTTTTTTTTTTTACACACAGTTGTCCATTTATAAGATATTTCCAACACACAGCATGTACATCACAAAAATGACACCCCAAAATACATTCTGCTACTCCTCCTGAGTATGGCGATACCACATGTGTGAGACTTTTACAGCCTGTCCACATACAGAGGCCCAACATCCAAGTAGCACCTCTAGGCGTTCTAGGAGTATAAATTACACACATAAATTCCTGCCAACTTATCACACTGTTGAAGGCCCTTCATATTTCTAACTCATGGCATGTACTGTACATACCAATTACAAACCAAAATACATTCTGCTGAGCAAAGGGTAAAGAAAAGATTACCTGCGGTTTTAGTAGTGCAGTGGTCCACAGAGGAGAGCATCAGTCCAGGCAGCAGGCAGGGACGTGGACAGCGACAGCAAAACAGGCAACAGGCAGGATTACTGTCCATAGTCAGTACAGGTAGAGATGTTGTCAGCACAGCCAAAGCATTGGTCCAGGAAGCAGGCAGGGATGTGGTTAGCAGCAGCAAAGGGATTGTCCATACAGCAGGCAGGAATATTGTCCATAGTATAGGCAGCAGGCAGAGATATGGTCAGTACAGCCAAAGTATTTGTCCAGGGACCAGGCAGAACCATCATGCTTAGGGTATTGGTCAGGAAAGAATGGGGACATGGGTAGAGGCTTCTCCCACCCAAATCTCTCTGAAGCCTCCTGGAAACCAGACCCTGTTCTGGGAACAAAGAAAACCAAAAACTGGTTTTCTCAACTCAGAACACTATTCTGGAGCCCCTCACATATGTGAGACCCCTGTGTAGCGGGGTGAAAGATCAGTCCAAGGGGCAGGCAAAACATGGTCAACAGGCCAAGGTCAGTGCAGGTAAAAGGCAGAAATAGATGGTAGGCAGAGGCATAGTCGATAGTCCAGGGTTAGTTCACATGAAAGGCAGAAACATGGTGGATAAACAATGCAGACGGCAGGCAGAGGCATAGTCGATAAACAGGCCAGGGTCAGTTCACATGGAAGGCAATGATATGGTTGGTTGAGGCAACAGGGAAATATTCAGGACAGAAATTGAAAACAGGGAATGGGCAGTCCATTAGAAATATGGGCTAAACGTTTACAAGAGTGTGATGGTGTCTGAAGCATTCTCCGATGCAAAGGCCAGGTTGGGAGGGGCATTGGGGACAATGGAAACTGGTGTCTTTCCTAACTCCTCTTTTGGTGCACACCCGACGTTTTTTTGACGTTGTCTTCTGGATCCTGATGGTGGAATATGGTCAGGAAAATGGCGCTCATGTAGTCTGCTGACACAATTGGAGCGAATGCTTTCTGGGGAGGATACTTGTTGATATATCAGGGCAGTGACAATGTCTTCAATAAATTTTAGGAAGGTGTTAGATGTTTCCGTCGATTTTTGATAGATGATAAAAGAATTATACATGGCCAAAAAGTAAATTGCAACTTTTTTATACCAGAAGAGGGATTTTCATGTTGATAAATAGGGCTGCAACGTTTGACCATTTAAAGCCACCCCCCCCCATAAATTTATTGTACTCGTTGATACAAGAAGGCTTTCGAACGGGACCGCTTCTTCTGCGAAGTTCCACCGAGGTGTCATCATGGATGGTGGACATGATGTACATATCTTTCCTATCCCTCCACTTCGCAGCCAACACTTCCTCGTTCCTCCAGCTTGTCGATTCCCCCTTTATAGCGTTGTGGTGACTAGACTCTGTGAGAAGCCCTTTCTGTTTTTCCTTGCTGTACCGCAGGCTAAATTATTTTTTAGGTTTAGGTGGCAGAAAAAGGGCAAACTGGTATAGTAAATGTGATACCTCTTTTGGTGGAGTGGGAATGCCAACTCCCAGACAATTTTTCCACTTATTCCCATGTATGGTGGACACTCAGGGGGCTGGAGCTGGGAGTCTTTGCCTTCATACACGCGGAATGAGTATGCATATCCATTTGAGCTTTCACAGAGGTTGTTGAGCCTCAACCCGTACCTTGCCCTCTCACTGGGGATATACTGCTTGATTCCCAGCCGGCCTGTGAAATGGACCAGGGATTCGTCCACAGAGATGTTCTTGCCAGGGATATAAAGTTCGGCAAATCTCTTGGAGAAAAAATCAATTAGGGGTGAATTTTATATAATTTATCAAACTCTGGGTGATTTCCAGGGGGGGGGGGTCACTGTGAGTTATCACTGAAATGCAGGAAGCGCATTATATTTTCATATCGGGACCTGGACATGACAGATGAAAAAATTGGCATGTGGTGCATAGGGTTGGTAGACCAATACGCATGCCCTTCATTTTTTTTGTAAGCCCCATGTTCAGCGTTAGGCCTAAAAACAATTTAAGCTCCTCCACTGTTAGGGGTCTCCATTCAAAAGGGCAGGCATAGCTTGAAGTGGGGTTGTTTTCAATAAATTATTGAGCAAAAAGACTGGTTTGGTCCACGATGCCTTGAACTAATTTGTCAGGAAAAAATAAATAAAAAAAAATCAATTTCAGAAAAACCTTCAGTGTTGACCTGAACACCTGGCTGTGTTGTAAAAGGGGGGGGGGGATTGTGGCTGACCCTGTGCTAAAAGGCAGCCACAATGGGTTTGCCAAGGCATTTGGAAGCTGGGTTTGGGCCCTAATTCTTTGGCATGCAATTCCCACACTTGTACTGGGCCTTTCCTCCTGGAGTCTAGCAGTGCTTGTACTGGGCCTCTCCTCCTGGGGTCTAGCGCTGTTGGCACTGCTGGTAGCTGCCTGGTGTTCAGACCATCTTCTTTTTGGATGGACTACTGCCACCTCTGATTCGGATCCTGATGTGCTACCTTCGGGTGTTCATATTCCGAACCAGAATCAGAATGAGAACTGGGCGGTGAGAGCTACCCGTTGCTCTCATCGGTCAGACTCAGAATTTGATATGCCTCTTCTGGAGTGTATAACTTTCTGGACATAGTGGCTGTATGATGGGTGACACTGATGGGCTGCACGACAGGGACTAATGGGCTGCACGTCAGGGACTAATGGGCTGAACATCAGGGACTAATGGGCTGCACCTTGGTAGTAGTTGGCTGCAGACAGGTACTCCTGATGGGCTCACGGGACAGGTACTGAGACGGGATGGATGGCGGGTACTCTGATGGTGGGTACTCTGATGGCAGATACTCTGATAGCTGGAACTAGAATGACAGGTACTTCTCATGACAGGCACTTCTCATGACAGGTACTGATGGCTAGGGATGAGCCGAACACCCCCCTGTTCGGTTCGCACCAGAACATGCGAACAGGAAAAAAATTCGTTCGAACACGCGAACGCCGTTAAAGTCTATGGGACACGAACATGAATAATCAAAAGTGCTAATTTTAAAGGCTAATATGCAAGTTATTGTCATAAAAAGTGTTTGGGGACCTGGGTCCTGCCCCAGGGGACATGAATCAATGCAAAAAAAAGTTTTAAAAACGGCCGTTTTTTCAAGAGCAGTGATTTTAATAATGCTTAAAGTCAAACAATAAAAGTGTAATATCCCTTTAAATTTCATACCTGGGGGGTGTCTATAGTATGCCTGTAAAGGGGCGCATGTTTCCCGTGTTTAGAACAGTCTGACAGCAAAGTGACATTTTGAAGGAAAAAACACATTTAAAACTACCGCGGCTATTGCCGACAATACACATAGAAGTTCATTGATAAAAACGGCATGGGAATTCCCCACAGGGGAACCCCGAACCAAAAAAAAAAAAAAAAAAAATGATGTGGGGGTCCCCCTAAATTCCATACAAGGCCCTTCAGGTCTGGTATGGATATTAAGGGGAACCCCAGCCAAAATTTAAAAAAAAAATTGACGTGGGGTTCCCCCTAAATTCCATACCAGACCCTTCAGGTCTGGTATGGATTTTAAGGGGAACCCCGCGCCAAAAAAAAAAAAAAAAACGGCGTGGGGTCCCCCTAAAAATCCATACCAGACCCTTATCCGAGCACGCAACCTGGCAGGCCGCAGGAAAAGAGGGGGGGACGAGAGTGCGGCCCCCCCCCCCTCCTGAACCGTACCAGGCCACATGCCCTCAACATTGGGAGGGTGCTTTGGGGTAGCCCCCCAAAACACCTTGTCCCCATGTTGATGAGGACAAGGGCCTCATCCTCACAACCGTGGCCGGTGGTTGTGAGGGTCTGCGGGCGGGGGGCTTATCGGAATCTGGAAGCCCCCTTTAACAAGGGGACCCCCAGATCCCGGCCCCCCCCCTGTGTGAAATGGTAAGGGGGTACTTACCCCTACCATTTCACTAAAAAACTGTCAAAAATGTTAAAAATGACAAGAGACAGTTTTTGACAATTCCTTTATTTAAATGCTTCTTCTTTCTTCCTTCATCTTCTTCTGGTTCTTCTGGCTCTTCTGGTTCTTCCTCCGGCGTTCTCGTCCAGCATCTTCTCCGCGGCGTCTTCTATCTTCTTCTCCTCGGGCTGCTCCGCACCCATGGCATGAGGGGGGAGGCTCCCGCTCTTCTCTTCATCTTCTTCTTCATCTTCTTCTTCTTCTTTTTCTTCTTCTTCTTCTTCCTTCTTCTCTTCTTCTCTTCTTCCTGTTTTCTCCGGGCCGCTCCGCAATCCATGCTGTGGCATGGAGGGAGGCTCCCGCTGTGTGACGGCGTCTCTTCGTCTAACGGTTCTTAAATAGCGGGGGGCGGGGCCACCCGGTGACCCCGCCCCCCTCTGACGCACGGTGACATGACGGGACTTCCCTGTGGCATTCCCCGTGACGTCACAGGGAAGTCCCTCAAGTCACCGTGCGTCAGAGGGGGGCGGGGTCACCGGATGGCCCCGCCCCCCGTTATTTAAGAACCGTCAGACGAAGAGACGCCGTCACACAGCGGGAGCCTCCCTCCATGCCACAGCATGGCTGCGGAGCGGCCCGGAGAAGACAGGAAGAAGAGAAGAAGGAAGAAGAAGATGAAGAAGAAGATGAAGAAGAGAAGAAGATGAAGAGAAGAGCGGGAGCCTCCCCCCTCATGCCATGGGTGCGGAGCGGCCCGAGGAGAAGAAGATAGAAGACGCCGCGGAGAAGATGCTGGACGAGAACGCCGGAGGAAGAACCAGAAGAGCCAGAAGAACCAGAAGAAGAAGAAGATGAAGGAAGAAAGAAGAAGCATTTAAATAAAGGAATTGTCAAAAACTGTCTCTTGTCATTTTTAACATTTTTGACAGTTTTTTAGTGAAATGGTAGGGGTAAGTACCCCCTTACCATTTCACACAGGGGGGGGGCCGGGATCTGGGGGTCCCCTTGTTAAAGGGGGCTTCCAGATTCCGATAAGCCCCCCGCCCGCAGACCCTCACAACCACCGGCCACGGTTGTGAGGATGAGGCCCTTGTCCTCATCAACATGGGGACAAGGTGTTTTGGGGGGCTACCCCAAAGCACCCTCCCAATGTTGAGGGCATGTGGCCTGGTACGGTTCAGGAGGGGGGGGGGCCGCACTCTCGTCCCCCCCTCTTTTCCTGCGGCCTGCCAGGTTGCGTGCTCGGATAAGGGTCTGGTATGGATTTTTAGGGGGACCCCACGCCGTTTTTTTTTTTTTTTTTTGGCGCGGGGTTCCCCTTAAAATCCATACCAGACCTGAAGGGTCTGGTATGGAATTTAGGGGGAACCCCACGTCAATTTTTTTTTTAAATTTTGGCTGGGGTTCCCCTTAATATCCATACCAGACCTGAAGGGCCTTGTATGGAATTTAGGGGGACCCCCACATCATTTTTTTTTTTTTTATTTTGGTTCGGGGTTCCCCTGTGGGGAATTCCCATGCCGTTTTTATCAATGAACTTCTATGTGTATTGTCGGCAATGCAATAGCCGCGGGTAGTTTTAAATGAGTTTTTTCCTTCCAAATGTCATTTTGCTGTCAGACTGTTCTAAACACGGGAAACATGCGCCCCTTTACAGGCATACTATAGACACCCCCCAGGTACGAAATTTAAAGGGATATTACACTTTTATTGTTTGACTTTAAGCATTAATAAAATCACTGCTCCTGAAAAAACGTCCGTTTTTAAAACTTTTTTTTGCATTGATCCATGTCCCCTGGGGCAGGACCCGGGTCCCCAAACACTTTTTATGACAATAACTTGCATATAAGCCTTTAAAATTAGCACTTTTGATTTCTCCCATAGACTTTTAAAGGGTGTTCCGCGGCATTCGAATTTGCCGCGAACACCCCAAATTGTTCGCTGTTCGGCGAACTTGCGAACAGCCAATGTTCGAGTAGAACATGAGTTCGACTCGAACTCGAAGCTCATCCCTACTGATGGCGGATACTAGGATGACAGGTACTCCTGATGGACAGGTACTAGGATGACAGGTACTAATGGCGGGTACTAAGATGACAGGTACTGATGGCAGGTACTAGGATGACAAGTACTCATGATAGACAGGTACTCCTGATAGACAGGTACTAGGATGACAAGTACTGATAGCGTGTACTAGGATGACAGATACTGATAGCGTGTACTAGGATGACAGGTACTGATGGCGGGTACTAGGATGACAGGTACTGATGGCGGGTACTAGGATGACAGGTACTGATGGCGCGGGCTAGGATGACAGGTACTCCTGATGGAGAGGTACTCCTGATGTACATGTACTAGGGTGACAGGTACTCTTTATTCGGGGGGGGCAATCTGGGTACAGTACACAGTATACAGTAATGTGTAACTCACTGTTAGCTCAATATTCTCCTCACACTGGATTGGTGTGTGAGGAGAAGAACCCAGCAACAGCTGTTACACTCGGGTTTGTTGACATTAGTGACAGGCTGTGATTGGACACAGCCGGTCACGTGGTAAAGAGCCAAGTTCATTGGCTCTTTAACCTGATCGGGGCTGGGCTTTGTCTGAGGGAAAAGCCTCAACCCGATTGCCTCCCTGCACTCCCCCGGGGGCGTACGCGGCGATCTGCATGGTGACCGGCTGTAATTGGGTACAGCCGGTCACTCCATTTCGCAAGCTCTGCCACCAGCTTATTACCCTCATCGGGGAACAGCTGTGTCCTGAGGGACACGCCAGGTCCCCGATCCCCACCCTGAGGGCCCGCAGTAGCGGTGGAAACCCGAGGACGTCATATGACGCCGCCTAGGATGGGAGATCCCATCTGCGGACGTCATTTGACTATACGTGGGTAATAATAAAGTGGTTGAATAAGATGCAATGCAGCCTCTCCCTGGGATATTAGGCAGAACACACTATATATTTAACTTATAAAATATAATATATAACACTGGATTTATATTTCTGTGGATTCAAATGGCCATGGCCCTTTATTATAGGTATGTAGTAAATTATATTAACATTATATAATCTAATACCGATATTAAAGTATACCAACAACACATTTTAGCTCAGATATTAAAGCTTAAGCTAATAAAATTACAACTTAAAGTCCTCTTTCTAAAGAAAGAGAAAGAAATCTCTCCTTGGAAAGATTGGGACTTTTTAGCCTCAAGGAATGTGCAAAGGTCAGGAATAATAGTATTAAATATATTGTATTTATTGGTATCAAAAAGTATTTAAAAGAAATTAACAGTATAAAAACATACATACAAAAGACTGGAAAAATGCAAGGCAAAAAAATAAATCACTAAATGTGAGCACAACCAGTCACCAATACGTTTCAGAGTCCTGAAAGCTCCTTCTTCGGGGAGGGTTTTAACAATCGTAGTACAGTGGGGAACGAAAGTATTCAGACCCTTAAATGTTTCACTCTTTGTTATATTGCAGCCATTTTCTAAAATCATTTAAGTTCATTTTTTTTCCTCATTAATGCACACACAGCACCCCATATTGACAGAAAAACACAGAATTGTTGACATTTTTGCAGATTTATTAAAAAAGAAAAACTGAAATATCACATGGTCCCAAGTATTCAGACCCTTTGCTCAGTATTTAGTAGAAGTACCCTTTTGATCTAATACAGCCATGAGTCTTTTTGGGAAAGATGCAACAAGTTTTTCACACCTGGATTTGGGGATCCTCTGCCAATACTCCTTGCAGATCCTCTCCAGTTCTGTCAGGTTGGATGGTAAACTTTGGTGGACTGCCATTTTTAGGTCTCACCAGAGATGCTCAATTGGGTATAAGTCAGGGCTCTGGCTGGGCCATTCAAGAACAGTGACGGAGTTGTTGTGAAGCCACTCCTTCGTTATTTTAGCTGTGTTCTTAGGGTCATTTTCTTGTTGGAAGGTAAACCTTCGGCCCAGTCTGGGGTCCTGAGCACTCTGGAGAAGGTTTTCATCCAGGATATCCCTGTACTTGGCCGCATTAATCTTTCCCTCTATTGCAACCAGTCGTCCTGTCCCTGCAACTAAAAAACACTCCCACAGCATGATGCTGCCCCCACCATGCTTCACTGTTGGGACTGTATTGGACAGGTGATGAGCAGTGCCTGGTTTTCTCCACACATACTGCTTAGAATTAAGGCCAAAAAGTTCTATCTTGGTCTCATCAGACCAAAGAATCTTATTTCTCACCATCTTGGAGTCCTTCAGGTGTTTTTTAGAAAACTCTATGCAGGCTTTCATGTGTCTTGCACTGAGGAGAGGCTTCCGTCGGCCCACTCTGCCATACAGCCCCGACTGGTGGAGGACTGCAGTGATGGTTGACTTGCTACAACTTTCTCCCATCTCCCGACTGCATCTCTGGAGCTCAGCCACAGTGATCTTTGGGTTCTTCTTTACCTCTCTCACCAAGGCTCTTCTCCTCCGATAGCTCAGTTTGGCCGGACAGCCAGCTCTAGGAAGGGTTCTGGTCATCCCAAACATCTTCCATTTAAGGATTATGGAGGCCACTGTGCTCTTATGAACCTTAAGGGCAGCAGAATTTTTTTGTAACCTTGGCCAGATCTGTGTCTTGCCACAATTCTGTCTCTGAGCTCTTCAGGCAGTTCCTTTGACCTCAATCTTGATTCTCATTTGCTCTGGCATGCACTGTGAGCTGTAAGGTGTTATATAGACAGGTATATGGCTTTCCTAATCAAGTCCAATCAGTATAAACAAACACAGCTGGACTCAAATGAAGGTGTAGAACCATCTCAAGGATTATCAGAAGAAATGGACAGCACCTGAGTTAAACATATGAGTGTCACAGCAAAGGGTCTGAATACTTAGGACCATGTGAGTTTTTCTTTTTTTGATTTTAGCAAATGGCTGCAATATAACAAAGAGTGAAAAATTTACGGGGGTCTGAATAGTTTCCGTCCCCACTGTATATATGGTCTTTAAAACAAAACATACATTAGAGCATTCATCCTCATTTACATATGTATGACATGGTCAGATAGGGACAAGGATAAGGGTACTTACAATGCCTTGATGAAAATTGTCAACACACAGCCAGCAATGAAAGGTGGTGAGTATGTGAAGCTATCACGTACCTGGTGAAGACTGGAATGTTGTGAAGGCCTCTCTTGCACCTCTCGCCTAACACTCCTGAAGGTGGGGACAGAGAGTGTAAAAGCAAGGAGTGGTACGAGTGCCGTAGAAGCTGGCTGGTGATGTCCATTCTGTAGGTGGGTAGAGCTGGTAGTCACAGTCCTCAGAACAGGATGCAAGAGCAGCTTGGCACCAGAGCGTGGAACTGGTGGAACTGAAGCAGAAACAGGAGACGAGCAGCAGTCAGCGGCAACCGGGCAGTGAGATACCGAATCAGCAGGCAAAGCAAGTCCAGAAGATAGGCCAATGTAGGTAACAGCCAGGCAATGCGGTACAAAGTCAGCAGGCAGATCAGATCCAGTAAACAAGCCAAGGTCAGGATTAGGGATGAGCCGAACACCCCCCTGTTCGGTTCGCACCAGAACATGCGAACAGGAAAAAAGTTAGTTCGAACACGCGAACACTGTTAAAGTCTATGGGACACGAACATGAATAATCAAAAGTGCTAATTTTAAAGGCTTATATGCAAGTTATTGTCATAAAAAGTGTTTGGGGACCTGGGTCCTGCCCCAGGGGACATGGATCAATGCAAAAAAAAGTTTTAAAAACTGCCGTTTTTTCAGGAGCAGTGATTTTAATAATGCTTAAAGTCAAACAATAAAAGTGTAATATCCCTTTAAATTTCGTAGCTGGGGGGTGTCTATAGTATGCCTGTAAAGGGGCGCATGTTTCCCGTGTTTAGAACAGTCTGACAGCAAAATGACATTTCGAAGGAAAAAAACCCATTTAAAACTACTCGCGGCTATTGCATTGCCGACAATACACATAGAAGTTCATTGATAAAAACGGCATGGGAATTCCCCACAGGGGGAACCCCAAACCAAAATTTAAAAAAAAATGACGTGGGAGGTCCCCCTAAATTCCATACCAGGCCCTTCAGGTCTGGTATGGATATTAAGGGGAACCCTGGCCAAAATAAAAAAAAATGATGTGGGGTTCCCCCTAAATTCCATACCAGACCCTTCAGGTCTGGTATGGATTTTAAGGGGAACCCCGCGCCAAAAAAAAAACGGCGTGGGGTCCCCCCAAAAATCCATACCAGACCCTTATCCGAGCACGCAACCTGGCAGGCCACAGGAAAAGAGGGGGGGACGAGAGTGCGGCCCCCCCTGAACCGTACCGGGCCACATGCCCTCAACATTGGGAGGATGCTTTGGGGTAGCCGCCCAAAACACCTTGTCCCCATGTTGATGAGGACAAGGGCCTCATCCCCACAACCCTGGCCGGTGGTTGTGGGGGTCTGCGGGCGGGGGGCTTATCGGAATCTGGAAGCCCCCTTTAACAAGGGGACCCCCAGATCCCGGCCCCCCCCCTGTGTGAAATGGTAAGGGGGTACTTACCCCTACCATTTCACTAAAAAACTGTCAAAAATGTTAAAAATGACAAGAGACAGTTTTTGACAATCCCTTTATTTAAATGCTTCTTCTTCCTTCTATCTTCCTTCATCTTCTTCTTCTGGTTCTTCTGGTTCTTCCCCTGGCATTCTCGTCCAGCATCTCCTCCGCTGCGTCTTCTATCTTCTTCTCCTCTGGCCGCTCCGCACCCATGGCATGGGGGGAGGCTCCTGCTCTTCTCTTCATCTTCTTCATCTTTTTCTTCTCTTCTTCTCTTCTTCATTTTCTTCTCCGGGCCGCTCCGCACCCATGCTGGCATGGAGGGAGGCTCCCGCTGTGTGACGGCGTCTCCTCGTCTGACGGTTCTTAAAAAACGGTCTGACGCACGGTGACTTGACGGGACTTCCCTGGGAGGTCATGGGGAATGCCACAGGGAAGTCCCGTAATGTCCCGTGCGTCAGTGGGGGGCGGGGTCACCGGGTGGCCCCGCCCCCCGTTATTTAAGAACCGTCCGACGAGGAGACGCCCTTACACAGCGGGAGCCTCCCTCCATGCCAGCATGGATGTGGAGCGGCCCGGAGAAGAAAATGAAGGAGAGAAGAAGAGAAGAAGGAAGAAGAGAAGAAGATGAAGAAGAAGATGAAGAGAAGAGCGGGAGCCTCCCCCCATGCCATGGGTGTGGAGCGGCCCGAGGAGAAGAAGATAGAAGATGCCACGGAGGAGATGCTGGACGAGAACGCCGGAGGAAGAACCAGAAGAACCAGAAGAAGAGGAAGATGATGGAAGATAGAAGAAAGAAGAAGCATTTAAATAAAGGAATTGTCAAAAACTGTCTCTTGTCATTTTTAACATTTTTGACAATTTTTTTAGTGAAATGGTAGGGGTAAGTACCCCCTTACCATTTCACACAGGGGGGGGCGGGATCTGGGGGTCCCCTTGTTAAAAGGGGTCTTCCAGATTCCGATAAGCCCCCCGCCCGCAGACCCCCACAACCACTGGCCAGGGTTGTGGGGATGAGGCCCTTGTCCTCATCAACATGGGGACAAGGTGTTTTGGGGGGCTACCCCAAAGCACCCTCCCAATGTTGAGGGCATGTGGCCTGGTACGGTTCAGGAGGGGGGGGCCCACTCTCGTCCCCCCCTCTTTTCCTGCGGCCTGCCAGGTTGCATGCTCGGATAAGGGTCTGGTATGAATGTTTGGGGGACCCCATGCCGTTTTTTTTTTTTGGCACGGGGTTCCCCTTAATATCCATACCAGACCTGAAGGGCCTGGTATGGAATTTAGGCGGACTCCCACGTCATTTTTTTTTTTAAATTTTGGTGCGGGGTTCCCCTTTGGGGAATTCCCATGCCGTTTTTATCAATGAACTTCTATGTGTATTGTTGGCAATGCAATAGCCGCGAGTAGTTTTAAATGGGTTTTTTCCTTCGAAATGTAATTTTGCTGTCAGACTGTTCTAAACACGGGAAACATGCGCCCCTTTACAGGCATACTATAGACACCCCCCAGCTACGAAATTTAAAGGGATATTACACTTTTATTGTTTGACTTTAAGCATTATTAAAATCACTGCTCCTGAAAAAACGGCCGTTTTTAAAACTTTTTTTGCATTGATCCATGTCCCCTGGGCAGGACCAAGGTCCCCAAACACTTTTTATGACAATAACTTGCATATAAGCCTTTAAAATTAGCACTTTTGATTTCTCCCATAGACTTTTAAAGGGTGCTCGACTCGAACTCGAAGCTCATCCCTAGTCGGGATACTAGGTAACAGAGCTAGAGCACAAGCAACGGCAAAGTCCAAAGGAAGGCCGGGACATACACAAGCAAACAGGAACAGCAGATCAGGTCTTGGGAAGTCAGGAACAAGCTGAAGACCATCTAGCGACTATTCAGAGTGATAGAGCAGTTTTAATAGGCCACAAGTGCTAATTGGTATGTGCATGTGTGCGTGCACGCGTTTCGTGCATGCACACAAATACATGCGCGATGAACTGGCACTGCAGAAATGACACTGGTCTTTCACTTATAATTATTAGGACATGTGCAATGTGCACGAGCATGTGCATGTATCCGCACTGGCCTTTTGGTGGTAGAGATCTGGTTTACCTTACATTGCCCCCCCTAATGGGCAGCCTTTGGATGCCCATCTGAGACATCTTTGCAGGATGGACTTGGATAAACTTTCTTACAAGTCTTGGGGCATGGACATTGTTTTCCCTGTTTCCACACGCTCTCCTCAGGACTATAACCTTTCCACTTGATTAAATACCAAATGCTGCCTCTCCTCCTCCTACAATCCATAATGGCCTCAATTTCATACTCCTCATTGTCATCAATCATGATTGGCGCTGGAGGGTCCAGATTATGGCCAGAAAAGGGGTCTTGTACAGCAGGCTTTAGCACAGATACATGAAAAACTGGGTGAATCTTGTACTTCTCTTGTAGCAAAAGTTCATAAGCTGTTGGATTTATTTTTCTTTTTACAGCAAATGGACCAATGTACTTGGGGGCCAATTTCTTGGAAGGATATGCCATTTTCAGATAAGTGGTTGATAACCGAACACTGTCCCCTGGCTTGAGATCCAGATCACTCCTTCTCTTTTTATCAAATAATTTTTTGTTGTCCTGTTGGGCCTTGACAATAGCTTCCTGTAGAACTTTATTGTTGGTTTGCAGAAACATTAGTCGCTCCTGGACTGCTGAAACAGATGAATCAAAGACTGCATGAGGTAAAAAAGAAGGAATAAATCCAAAGTTTGCAAAGAATGGAGTTTGACCTGTAGCCGAATGGACAGAATCGTTGTAGGCGAACTCTGCTAGAGGAAGAAGCAAAGCCCAGTCATCCTGCGTGAAAGAAGATAAACACAGAAGGTATTGCTCTAGACTCTCACTGACCATTTGTCTGGGGATGACATGCTGAAAATAACCACGTCTCAATTTTAAGTGCTTTACAAAGTTCTTTCCAGAATTTGGATGTAAACTGAACCCCTCGTCAGAAGTTATGCTCCGAGGAATCCTATGCAACCGTACTATCTCTTTGACGCATGCTTGTACAGTCTATAAAGCAGATGGTGTTCCAATCATTGATACAAAGTGTGCCATTTTGGATAGCCTATCAACTATCACAAAAATAGTGGTAAAGTTTTCAGATGGTGGGAGCTAGATAATAAAGTTAATCATCTCCCAGGGCTTGCTAGGAATGGGCAAGGGCCTTAGCAAGCTCCAAGTTTTGGTCTTGTCTCCTTTCCTTTGGATACAAATCTCACAACTCCATAGTTCTGACTAGGGATGAGCCGAACACCCCCCTGTTCGGTTCGCACCAGAACATGCGAACAGGAAAAAAATTTGTTCGAACACGCGAACGCCGTTAAAGTCTATGGGACACGAACATGAATAATCAAAAGTGCTAATTTTAAAGGCTAATATGCAAGTTATTGTCAATAAAAGTGTTTGGGGACCCGGGTCCTCCCCCAGGGGACATGAATCAATGCAAAAAAAAGTTTTCAAAACGGCCGTTTTTTCAGGAGCAGTGATTTTAATAATGCTTAAAGTCAAACAATAAAAGTGTAATATCCCTTTAAATTTCATACCTGGGGGGTGTCTATAGTATGCCTGTAAAGGGGCGCATGTTTCCCGTGTTTAGAACAGTCTGACAGCAAAATGACATTTTAAAGGAAAAAACACATTTAAAACTACCCGCGGCTATTGCATTGCCGACAATACACATAGAAGTTCATTGATAAAAACGGCATGGGAATTCCCCACAGGGCAACCCCAAACCAAAATTAAAAAAAAAAAATGATGTGGGAGTCCCCCTAAATTCCATACAAGGCCCTTCAGGTCTGGTATGGATATTAAGGGGAACCCCAGCCAAAATGTAAAAAAAAAATTGACGTGGGGTTCCCCCTAAATTCCATACCAGACCCTTCAGGTCTGGTATGGATTTTAAGGGGAACCCCGCGCCAAAAAAAAAAAAAAAACGGCGTGGGGTCTCCCCAAAAATCCATACCAGACCCTTATCCGAGCACGCAACCTGGCAGGCCGCAGGAAAAGAGGGGGGGACGAGAGTGCGGCCCCCCAATCCTGAACCGTACCAGGCCACATGCCCTCAACATTGGGAGGGTGCTTTGGGGTAGCCCCCCAAAACACCTTGTCCCCATGTTGATGAAGACAAGGGCCTCATCCCCACAACCCTGGCCGGTGGTTGTGGGGGTCTGCGGGCGGGGGGCTTATCGGAATCTGGAAGCCCCCTTTAACAAGGGGACCCCCAGATCCCGGCCCCCCCTGTGTGAAATGGTAAGGGGGTACTTACCCCTACCATTTCACTAAAAAACTGTCAAAAATGTTAAAAATGACAAGAGACAGTTTTTGACAATTCCTTTATTTAAATGCTTCTTCTTTCTTCCTTCATCTTCTTCTTCTTCTGGTTCTTCTGGCTCTTCTGGTTCTTCCTCCGGCGTTCTCGTCAAGCATCTTCTCCGCGGCGTCTTCTATCTTCTTCTCCTCGGGCCGCTCCGCACCCATGGCATGGGGGGAGGCTCCCGCTCTTCTCTTCATCTTCTTCTCTTCTTCATCTTCTTCTTCATCTTCTTCTTCTTCTCTTCTTCCTTCTTCTCTTCTTCATTTCTTCTCCGGGCCGCTCCGCAGCCATGCTGTGGCATGGAGGGAGGCTCCCGCTGTGTGACGGCGTCTCTTCGTCTGACGGTTCTTAAATAACGGGGGGCGGGGCCACCCGGTGACCCCGCCCCCCTCTGACGCACGGTGACATGACGGGACTTCCCTGTGGCATTCCCCGTGACGTCACAGGGAAGTCCCGTCAAGTCACCGTGCGTCACCGAGGAGACGCCCTTACACAGCGGGAGCCTCCCTCCATGCCAGCATGGATGTGGAGCGGCCCGGAGAAGAAAATGAAGGAGAGAAGAAGAGAAGAAGGAAGAAGAGAAGAAGATGAAGAAGAAGATGAAGAGAAGAGCGGGAGCCTCCCCCCATGCCATGGGTGTGGAGCGGCCCGAGGAGAAGAAGATAGAAGATGCCGCGGAGGAGATGCTGGACGAGAACGCCGGAGGAAGAACCAGAAGAACCAGAAGAAGAGGAAGATGATGGAAGATAGAAGAAAGAAGAAGCATTTAAATAAAGGAATTGTCAAAAACTGTCTCTTGTCATTTTTAACATTTTTGACAGTTTTTTAGTGAAATGGTAGGGGTAAGTACCCCCTTACCATTTCACACAGGGGGGGGGCCGGGATCTGGGGGTCCCCTTGTTAAAGGGGGCTTCCAGATTCCGATAAGCTCCCCGCCCGCAGACCCCCACAACCACCGGCCAGGGTTGTGGGGATGAGGCCCTTGTCTTCATCAACATGGGGACAAGGTGTTTTGGGGGGCTACCCCAAAGCACCCTCCCAATGTTGAGGGCATGTGGCCTGGTATGGTTCAGGAGGGGGGGGGGGCCGCACTCTCGTCCCCCCCTCTTTTCCTGCGGCCTGCCAGGTTGCGTGCTCGGATAAGGGTCTGGTATGGATTTTTGGGGGGACCCCACGCCGTTTTTTTTTTTTTTTTTTGGCGCGGGGTTTCCCTTAAAATCCATACCAGACCTGAAGGGTCTGGTATGGAATTTAGGGGGAATCCCATGTCAATTTTTTTTTTTAATTTTGCCTGGGGTTCCCCTTAATATCCATACCAGACCTGAAGGGCCTTGTATGGAATTTAGGGGGACCCCCACATCATTTTTTTTTTTTTTTTTTGGTTCGGGGTTGCCCTGTGGGGAATTCCCATGCCGTTTTTATCAATGAACTTCTATGTGTATTGTCGGCAATGCAATAGCCGCGGGTAGTTTTAAATGAGTTTTTTCCTTCCAAATGTCATTTTGCTGTCAGACTGTTCTAAACACAGGAAACATGCGCCCCTTTACAGGCATACTATAGACACCCCCCAGGTACGAAATTTAAAGGGATATTACACTTTTATTGTTTGACTTTAAGCATTATTAAAATCACTGCTCCTGAAAAAACGGCCGTTTTTAAAACTTTTTTTGCATTGATCCATGTCCCCTGGGGCAGGACCAAGGTCCCCAAACACTTTTTATGACAATAACTTGCATATAAGCCTTTAAAATTAGCACTTTTGATTTCTCCCATAGACTTTTAAAGGGTGCTCGACTCGAACTCGAAGCTCATCCCTAGTCGGGATACTAGGTAACAGAGCTAGAGCACAAGCAACGGCAAAGTCCAAAGGAAGGCCGGGACATACACAAGCAAACAGGAACAGCAGATCAGGTCTTGGGAAGTCAGGAACAAGCTGAAGACCATCTAGCGACTGTTCAGAGTGATAGAGCAGTTTTAATAGGCCACAAGTGCTAATTGGTATGTGCATGTGTGCGTGCACGCGTTTCGTGCATGCACACAAATACATGCGCGATGAACTGGCACTGCAGAAATGACACTGGTCTTTCGCTTATAATTATTAGGACATGTGCAATGTGCACGAGCATGTGCATGTATCCGCACTGGCCTTTTGGTGGTAGAGATCTGGTTTACCTTACATTGCCCCCCCTAATGGGCAGCCTTTGGATGCCCATCTGAGACATCTTTGCAGGATGGACTTGGATAAACTTTCTTACAAGTCTTGGGGCATGGACATTGTTTTCCCTGTTTCCACACGCTCTCCTCAGGACTATAACCTTTCCACTTGATTAAATACCAAATGCTGCCTCTCCTCCTCCTACAATCCATAATGGCCTCAATTTCATACTCCTCTTTGTCATCAATCATGATTGGCGCTGGAGGGTCCAGATTATGGCCAGAAAAGGGGTCTTGTACAGCAGGCTTTAGCAGAGATACATGAAAAACTGGGTGAATCTTGTACTTCTCTTGTAGCAAAAGTTCATAAGCTGTTGGATTTATTTTTCTTTTTACAGCAAATGGACCAATGTACTTGGGGGCCAATTTCTTGGAAGGATATGCCATTTTCAGATAAGTGGTTGATAACCGAACACTGTCCCCTGGCTTGAGATCCAGATCACTCCTTCTCTTTTTATCAAATAATTTTTTGTTGTCCTGTTGGGCCTTGACAATAGCTTCCTGTAGAACTTTATTGTTGGTTTGCAGAAACATTAGTCGCTCCTGGACTGCTGAAACAGATGAATCAAAGACTGCATGAGGTAAAAAAGAAGGAATAAATCCAAAGTTTGCAAAGAATGGAGTTTGACCTGTAGCCGAATGGACAGAATCGTTGTAGGCGAACTCTGCTAGAGGAAGAAGCAAAGCCCAGTCATCCTGCGTGAAAGAAGATAAACACAGAAGGTATTGCTCTAGACTCTCACTGACCATTTGTCTGGGGATGACATGCTGAAAATAACCACGTCTCAATTTTAAGTGCTTTACAAAGTTCTTTCCAGAATTTGGATGTAAACTGAACCCCTCGTCAGAAGTTATGCTCCGAGGAATCCTATGCAACCGTACTATCTCTTTGACGCATGCTTGTACAGTCTATAAAGCAGATGGTGTTCCAATCATTGATACAAAGTGTGCCATTTTGGATAGCCTATCAACTATCACAAAAATAGTGGTAAAGTTTTCAGATGGTGGGAGCTAGATAATAAAGTTAATCATCTCCCAGGGCTTGCTAGGAATGGGCAAGGGCCTTAGCAAGCTCCAAGTTTTGGTCTTGTCTCCTTTCCTTTGGATACAAATCTCACAACTCCATAGTTCTGACTAGGGATGAGCCGAACACCCCCCTGTTCGGTTCGCACCAGAACATGCGAACAGGAAAAAAATTTGTTCGAACACGCGAACGCCGTTAAAGTCTATGGGACACGAACATGAATAATCAAAAGTGCTAATTTTAAAGGCTAATATGCAAGTTATTGTCAATAAAAGTGTTTGGGGACCCGGGTCCTCCCCCAGGGGACATGAATCAATGCAAAAAAAAGTTTTCAAAACGGCCGTTTTTTCAGGAGCAGTGATTTTAATAATGCTTAAAGTCAAACAATAAAAGTGTAATATCCCTTTAAATTTCATACCTGGGGGGTGTCTATAGTATGCCTGTAAAGGGGCGCATGTTTCCCGTGTTTAGAACAGTCTGACAGCAAAATGACATTTTAAAGGAAAAAACACATTTAAAACTACCCGCGGCTATTGCATTGCCGACAATACACATAGAAGTTCATTGATAAAAACGGCATGGGAATTCCCCACAGGGCAACCCCAAACCAAAATTAAAAAAAAAAAATGATGTGGGAGTCCCCCTAAATTCCATACAAGGCCCTTCAGGTCTGGTATGGATATTAAGGGGAACCCCAGCCAAAATGTAAAAAAAAAATTGACGTGGGGTTCCCCCTAAATTCCATACCAGACCCTTCAGGTCTGGTATGGATTTTAAGGGGAACCCCGCGCCAAAAAAAAAAAAAAAACGGCGTGGGGTCTCCCCAAAAATCCATACCAGACCCTTATCCGAGCACGCAACCTGGCAGGCCGCAGGAAAAGAGGGGGGGACGAGAGTGCGGCCCCCCAATCCTGAACCGTACCAGGCCACATGCCCTCAACATTGGGAGGGTGCTTTGGGGTAGCCCCCCAAAACACCTTGTCCCCATGTTGATGAAGACAAGGGCCTCATCCCCACAACCCTGGCCGGTGGTTGTGGGGGTCTGCGGGCGGGGGGCTTATCGGAATCTGGAAGCCCCCTTTAACAAGGGGACCCCCAGATCCCGGCCCCCCCTGTGTGAAATGGTAAGGGGGTACTTACCCCTACCATTTCACTAAAAAACTGTCAAAAATGTTAAAAATGACAAGAGACAGTTTTTGACAATTCCTTTATTTAAATGCTTCTTCTTTCTTCCTTCATCTTCTTCTTCTTCTGGTTCTTCTGGCTCTTCTGGTTCTTCCTCCGGCGTTCTCGTCAAGCATCTTCTCCGCGGCGTCTTCTATCTTCTTCTCCTCGGGCCGCTCCGCACCCATGGCATGGGGGGAGGCTCCCGCTCTTCTCTTCATCTTCTTCTCTTCTTCATCTTCTTCTTCATCTTCTTCTTCTTCTCTTCTTCCTTCTTCTCTTCTTCATTTCTTCTCCGGGCCGCTCCGCAGCCATGCTGTGGCATGGAGGGAGGCTCCCGCTGTGTGACGGCGTCTCTTCGTCTGACGGTTCTTAAATAACGGGGGGCGGGGCCACCCGGTGACCCCGCCCCCCTCTGACGCACGGTGACATGACGGGACTTCCCTGTGGCATTCCCCGTGACGTCACAGGGAAGTCCCGTCAAGTCACCGTGCGTCACAGAGGAGACGCCCTTACACAGCGGGAGCCTCCCTCCATGCCAGCATGGATGTGGAGCGGCCCGGAGAAGAAAATGAAGGAGAGAAGAAGAGAAGAAGGAAGAAGAGAAGAAGATGAAGAAGAAGATGAAGAGAAGAGCGGGAGCCTCCCCCCATGCCATGGGTGTGGAGCGGCCCGAGGAGAAGAAGATAGAAGATGCCGCGGAGGAGATGCTGGACGAGAACGCCGGAGGAAGAACCAGAAGAACCAGAAGAAGAGGAAGATGATGGAAGATAGAAGAAAGAAGAAGCATTTAAATAAAGGAATTGTCAAAAACTGTCTCTTGTCATTTTTAACATTTTTGACAGTTTTTTAGTGAAATGGTAGGGGTAAGTACCCCCTTACCATTTCACACAGGGGGGGGGCCGGGATCTGGGGGTCCCCTTGTTAAAGGGGGCTTCCAGATTCCGATAAGCTCCCCGCCCGCAGACCCCCACAACCACCGGCCAGGGTTGTGGGGATGAGGCCCTTGTCTTCATCAACATGGGGACAAGGTGTTTTGGGGGGCTACCCCAAAGCACCCTCCCAATGTTGAGGGCATGTGGCCTGGTATGGTTCAGGAGGGGGGGGGGGCCGCACTCTCGTCCCCCCTCTTTTCCTGCGGCCTGCCAGGTTGCGTGCTCGGATAAGGGTCTGGTATGGATTTTTGGGGGGACCCCACGCCGTTTTTTTTTTTTTTTTTTTGGCGCGGGGTTCCCCTTAAAATCCATACCAGACCTGAAGGGTCTGGTATGGAATTTAGGGGGAACCCCACGTCAATTTTTTTTTTAAATTTTGCCTGGGGTTCCCCTTAATATCCATACCAGACCTGAAGGGCCTTGTATGGAATTTAGGGGGACCCCCACATCATTTTTTTTTTTTTTTTTTGGTTCGGGGTTGCCCTGTGGGGAATTCCCATGCCGTTTTTATCAATGAACTTCTATGTGTATTGTCGGCAATGCAATAGCCGCGGGTAGTTTTAAATGAGTTTTTTCCTTCCAAATGTCATTTTGCTGTCAGACTGTTCTAAACACAGGAAACATGCGCCCCTTTACAGGCATACTATAGACACCCCCCAGGTACGAAATTTAAAGGGATATTACACTTTTATTGTTTGACTTTAAGCATTATTAAAATCACTGCTCCTGAAAAAACGGCCGTTTTTAAAACTTTTTTTGCATTGATCCATGTCCCCTGGGGCAGGACCAAGGTCCCCAAACACTTTTTATGACAATAACTTGCATATAAGCCTTTAAAATTAGCACTTTTGATTTCTCCCATAGACTTTTAAAGGGTGCTCGACTCGAACTCGAAGCTCATCCCTAGTCGGGATACTAGGTAACAGAGCTAGAGCACAAGCAACGGCAAAGTCCAAAGGAAGGCCGGGACATACACAAGCAAACAGGAACAGCAGATCAGGTCTTGGGAAGTCAGGAACAAGCTGAAGACCATCTAGCGACTGTTCAGAGTGATAGAGCAGTTTTAATAGGCCACAAGTGCTAATTGGTATGTGCATGTGTGCGTGCACGCGTTTCGTGCATGCACACAAATACATGCGCGATGAACTGGCACTGCAGAAATGACACTGGTCTTTCGCTTATAATTATTAGGACATGTGCAATGTGCACGAGCATGTGCATGTATCCGCACTGGCCTTTTGGTGGTAGAGATCTGGTTTACCTTACATTGCCCCCCCTAATGGGCAGCCTTTGGATGCCCATCTGAGACATCTTTGCAGGATGGACTTGGATAAACTTTCTTACAAGTCTTGGGGCATGGACATTGTTTTCCCTGTTTCCACACGCTCTCCTCAGGACTATAACCTTTCCACTTGATTAAATACCAAATGCTGCCTCTCCTCCTCCTACAATCCATAATGGCCTCAATTTCATACTCCTCTTTGTCATCAATCATGATTGGCGCTGGAGGGTCCAGATTATGGCCAGAAAAGGGGTCTTGTACAGCAGGCTTTAGCAGAGATACATGAAAAACTGGGTGAATCTTGTACTTCTCTTGTAGCAAAAGTTCATAAGCTGTTGGATTTATTTTTCTTTTTACAGCAAATGGACCAATGTACTTGGGGGCCAATTTCTTGGAAGGATATGCCATTTTCAGATAAGTGGTTGATAACCGAACACTGTCCCCTGGCTTGAGATCCAGATCACTCCTTCTCTTTTTATCAAATAATTTTTTGTTGTCCTGTTGGGCCTTGACAATAGCTTCCTGTAGAACTTTATTGTTGGTTTGCAGAAACATTAGTCGCTCCTGGACTGCTGAAACAGATGAATCAAAGACTGCATGAGGTAAAAAAGAAGGAATAAATCCAAAGTTTGCAAAGAATGGAGTTTGACCTGTAGCCGAATGGACAGAATCGTTGTAGGCGAACTCTGCTAGAGGAAGAAAAAAAGCCCAGTCATCCTGCGTGAAAGAAGATAAACACAGAAGGTATTGCTCTAGACTCTCACTGACCATTTGTCTGGGGATGACATGCTGAAAATAACCACGTCTCAATTTTAAGTGCTTTACAAAGTTCTTTCCAGAATTTGGATGTAAACTGAACCCCTCGTCAGAAGTTATGCTCCGAGGAATCCTATGCAACCGTACTATCTCTTTGACGCATGCTTGTACAGTCTATAAAGCAGATGGTGTTCCAATCATTGATACAAAGTGTGCCATTTTGGATAGCCTATCAACTATCACAAAAATAGTGGTAAAGTTTTCAGATGGTGGGAGCTAGATAATAAAGTTAATCATCTCCCAGGGCTTGCTAGGAATGGGCAAGGGCCTTAGCAAGCTCCAAGCTTTGGTCTTGTCTCCTTTCCTTTGGATACAAATCTCACAACTCCATAGTTCTGACTAGGGATGAGCCGAACACCCCCCTGTTCGGTTCGCACCAGAACATGCGAACAGGAAAAAAATTTGTTCGAACACGCGAACGCCGTTAAAGTCTATGGGACACGAACATGAATAATCAAAAGTGCTAATTTTAAAGGCTAATATGCAAGTTATTGTCAAAGAAAGTGTTTGGGGACCCGGGTCCTCCCCCAGGGGACATGAATCAATGCAAAAAAAAGTTTTAAAAACGGCCGTTTTTTCAGGAGCAGTGATTTTAATAATGCTTAAAGTCAAACAATAAAAGTGTAATATCCCTTTAAATTTCATACCTGGGGGGTGTCTATAGTATGCCTGTAAAGGGGCGCATGTTTCCCGTGTTTAGAACAGTCTGACAGCAAAATGACATTTTGAAGGAAAAAACACATTTAAAACTACCCGCGGCTATTGCATTGCCGACAATACACATAGAAGTTCATTGATAAAAACAGCATGGGAATTCCCCACAGGGCAACCCCAAACCAAAATTAAAAAAAAAAATGATGTGGTAGTCCCCCTAAATTCCATACAAGGCCCTTCAGGTCTGGTATGGATATTAAGGGGAACCCCAGCCAAAATTTTAAAAAAAAATTGACGTGGGGTTCCCCCTAAATTCCATACCAGACCTGAAGGTCTGGTATGGATTTTAAGGGGAACCCCGCGCCAAAAAAAAAAAAAAAAACGGCGTGGGGTCTCCCCAAAAATCCATACCAGACCCTTATCCGAGCACGCAACCTGGCAGGCCACAGGAAAAGAGGGGGGGACGAGAGTGCGGCCCCCCCCTCCTGAACCGTACCAGGCCACATGCCCTCAACATTGGGAGGGTGCTTTGGGGTAGCCCCCCAAAACACCTTGTCCCCATGTTGATGAAGACAAGGGCCTCATCCCCACAACCCTGGCCGGTGGTTGTGGGGGTCTGCGGGCGGGGGGCTTATCGGAATCTGGAAGCCCCCTTTAACAAGGGGACCCCCAGATCCCGGCCCCCCCCTGTGTGAAATGGTAAGGGGGTACTTACCCCTACCATTTCACTAAAAAACTGTCAAAAATGTTAAAAATGACAAGAGACAGTTTTTGACAATTCCTTTATTTAAATGCTTCTTCTTTCTTCCTTCATCTTCTTCTGGTTCTTCTGGCTCTTCTGGTTCTTCCTCCGGCGTTCTCGTCAAGCATCTTCTCCGCGGCGTCTTCTATCTTCTTCTCCTCGGGCCGCTCCGCACCCATGGCATGGGGGGAGGCTCCCGCTCTTCTCTTCATCTTCTTCTCTTCTTCATCTTCTTCTTCATCTTCTTCTTCTTCTTCTCTTCTTCCTTCTTCTCTTCTTCATTTCTTCTCCGGGCCGCTCCGCAGCCATGCTGTGGCATGGAGGGAGGCTCCCGCTGTGTGACGGCGTCTCTTCGTCTGACGGTTCTTAAATAACGGGGGGCGGGTGACATGACGGGACTTCCCTGTGGCATTCCCCGTGACGTCACAGGGAAGTCCCGTCAAGTCACCGTGCGTCAGAGGGGGGCGGGGTCACCGGATGGCCCCGCCCCCCGTTATTTAAGAACCGTCAGACGAAGAGACGCCGTCACACAGCGGGAGCCTCCCTCCATGCCAGCATGGCTGCGGAGCGGCCCGGAGAAGAAATGAAGAAGAGAAGAAGGAAGAAGAGAAGAAGAAGAAGATGAAGAAGAAGATGAAGAAGAGAAGAAGATGAAGAGAAGAGCGGGAGCCTCCCCCCCCATGCCATGGGTGCGGAGCGGCCCGAGGAGAAGAAGATAGAAGACGCCGCGGAGGAGATGCTGGACGAGAACGCCGGAGGAAGAACCAAAAGAGCCAGAAGAACCAGAAGAAGATGAAGGAGAAAGAAGAAGCATTTAAATAAAGGAATTGTCAAAAACTGTCTCTTGTCATTTTTAACATTTTTGACAGTTTTTTAGTGAAATGGTAGGGGTAAGTACCCCCTTACCATTTCACACAGGGGGGGGCCGGGATCTGGGGGTCCCCTTGTTAAAGGGGGCTTCCAGATTCCGATAAGCCCCCCGCCCGCAGACCCCCACAACCACCGGCCAGGGTTGTGGGGATGAGGCCCTTGTCTTCATCAACATGGGGACAAGGTGTTTTGGGGGGCTACCCCAAAGCACCCTCCCAATGTTGAGGGCATGTGGCCTGGTACGGTTCAGGAGGGGGGGGGCCGCACTCTCGTCCCCCCCTCTTTTCCTGCGGCCTGCCAGGTTGCGTGCTCGGATAAGGGTCTGGTATGAATTTTTGGGGGGACCCCACGCCGTTTTTTTTTTTTTTTTGGCGCGGGGTTCCCCTTAAAATCCATACCAGACCTGAAGGGTCTGGTATGGAATTTAGGGGGAACCCCACGTCAATTTTTTTTTTTAATTTTGCCTGGGGTTCCCCTTAATATCCATACCAGACCTGAAGGGCCTTGTATGGAATTTAGGGGGACCCCCACATCATTTTTTTTTTTTTGGTTCGGGGTTGCCCTGTGGGAAATTCCCATGCCGTTTTTATCAATGAACTTCTATGTGTATTGTCGGCAATGCAATAGCCGCGGGTAGTTTTAAATGAGTTTTTTCCTTCCAAATGTCATTTTGCTGTCAGACTGTTCTAAACACAGGAAACATGCGCCCCTTTACAGGCATACTATAGACACCCCCCAGGTACGAAATTTAAAGGGATATTACACTTTTATTGTTTGACTTTAAGCATTAATAAAATCACTGCTCCTGAAAAAACGTCCGTTTTTAAAACTGTTTTTTGCATTGATCCATGTCCCCTGGGGCAGGACCCGGGTCCCCAAACACTTTTTATGACAATAACTTGCATATAAGCCTTTAAAATTAGCACTTTTAATTTCTCCCATAGACTTTTAAAGGGTGTTCCGCGGCATTCGAATTTGCCACGAACACCCCAAATTGTTCGCTGTTCGGCGAACTTGCGAACAGCCAATGTTCGAGTAGAACATGAGTTCGACTCGAACTCGAAGCTCATCCCTAGTTCTGACAATCGGGCCTCAGGCTATGCCACCAGAAGGATCGTTGTAAAAGCTCCAAAGTCTTGCAAATCCCAAAATGCCTTGCCAAGGGATGGTCATGGCACAGATTTAGGATTGACTGGCGCAAACTTGAGGTACAAAAACTTTTTGCTCGTGGAAGAACAATATATCCCATTCTTGCAATTGAGAGTCATGTGGTGGACCTTCCTCCCTTGAAGCCTGTTTAAGCTGTGACACAAAATCTCCTTGCAGTAACAGAAAACTTTGTGGAGATAGGATGGTATTGGGTTGAGTAACCTCCTTTTCTTCCGTAAACATGCGTGACAAAGCGTTGGGTTTCCCATTCTTAGAACCTGGTCTTTAGGTTATATGAAACAAGAATATTAAAAAAAACAAGGCCCATCTGGCCTGACAGGGTTTCAGACGCCTAGCTGTACAGAGATATTCTAAATTCTTGTGGTCCATAAAAATCAGGATTGGGTGACTTGCTACCTCAAGCAGATAATGCCATTCCTCCAGAGCAGACTTGATGACAAGTAGCTCACGGTCTCCCACAGCATAATTTTTCTCTGAAGAACTGAGTTTCCTTGAGAAGAAAGCCAAGGGGTGTAGAAGTGATTTAGCGCCTTGTCGTTGAGATAAAATGGCACCAACTGCATTTTTTAAAGCATCTACTTCAAGAACATGGGGTAATGCAGGGTCAGGATGTTTCAAAATTGGTGCTAATGAAAAGAAAGCTTTTAATTTATCAAAGGCGAGTTGCGCTGCCAGAGTCCACTGAAATTGGGTGTTTTGTTTAGTAAGCTGTGTGATAGGGCTGATGATAGCTAAGAAGTTCTTGATAAATTTTACGATAAAAGTTAGCAAATCCAACAAATCTATGGATTCCTTTTCGATCTGTTGGCACTGGCCACTCAAGAATGGAACTAAATTTTTGTGGATCCATTGCGATGCCTGATGTTGACATATTAAGTCCCAGAAACTGGATCATTTCTTTCCAAAACTCACACTTGCAGCCGGTGTTCCTCTATGGAAAGCGAGAATATGAGTATGTCATCAAGATACATGATCATGAAGAGGTCGAGGAAGTCGCTAAAAATATTGTTGACTAAATGCTGGAAAGTAGCTGGGGCATTACATAGTCCAAAAGGCATAACTAAATACTCAAAGTGCCCAAAACGGGTACGAAAGGCTGTTTTCCATTCATCCCCTTCCCGGATCCTTACCAGGTTATATGCACTTTGTAGATCAAGCTTCGTGAACACTTTTGCTGCTCTGAACCACTGGAAAAGTTCTGGAACAAGTGGGAAGAGTGTATCTGTTCTTAATTGTTATTTTGTGTAGTTCTCTATAGGCTACAAAGGGTCTCAGAGTGTGATCTTTTTTTTCAACAAAAAATATGCCAGCCCCAGCAGGGGATGTGGATGGACGGATGAATCCCCTTTCCAGGTTCTCATCAATGTATAAGTGCAACGTCTCCAGCTCAAGTTCTGATAAGGGGAAAATCCATTCAAATGGAATCTTGGCCCAGGGTAACAATTCAATTGGGCAATCGTAAGGCCGATGGGGCAGCAAGGTCTCGGCCTTCTTATCAAACGCATCTAAGAAATTATGGTAAATGGATGGAACATGTTGTGAAACTGAAGTCTCTGGTTGCAGTTCCATTAGGGGAGTCCCAGTGTTGACCGCTTGGGAAAAACAGTGCTGCAGGCAGTAGGTGGTAGGAAATGACACAGTTCCAGATTCTCAGTTTATTTGGGGTTTGTGTGCCTGCAACCATGGAATGCCCAGGGTGATGGGGAATAAGGGTGATGGAATAATGTCCAGGTTTAGGTATTCTGAGTGACCCAAGGAGGTTACTGCCAGTAGAGGACAAGTTTCTTGCATGATAGGTCTTGACTTGAGGTTCGAGCCATATGCCAGATTAATTTTCAGATGCTACGTTTTAGCTTGCAGTGGAACTTGGTGTTGTTTAGCAAAAGTGTAGTCCATAAAACAACTGCAGGCTCCAGGGTCAATAATGGCTTGGGTTTGGATGCTTCCTCCAAAGAGAGCCAACAGGAGGTGAGTGGAGCTCTTAACTGGAAGCGTCAGACAGTCTTTTGTGGCCGTATTGGACAGTTACGCAGATAGTGACCAAAGCCACCACAGTAAAGGCATATCATTTTAACAGCGTTAAAGTCTTTCTTTGGATTACAGAGGTGAACTGGTAAGTTCCAAATGAACATATTCCATCATGGAGGAGGATGGTGGCAGAGCTGTGGGTACAGGTGCTGCTGGTGTCCAGGTAGGTTTAATGTTGTCAGACCTTTCTGGCCTCCTCTCTCGGATTCTGCGGTCAAGCCGAATAGCAAGCTGGATTAAGTCTCAGAATGTTTTTGGTGGATCTAGTCTGGCAAGTTAATATTTTAGAGTCTCTGAAAGTCCCAAGCGAAACTGATACTGGCAAGGCTGCACTATTCCAGGCAGTGTCAGAACTCCGTTACAGAACTTAACCACATAATCCTCCATAGGCTGAAGTCCTTGCTGGAGCGTATGTAGGATATAAGATCCAGTAAACAAGCCAAGGTCGGGATACTAGGTAACAGAGTTAGAGCACAAGCAGAGGCAAAGACCAAAGGCAAGCCAGGACATACACAAGCAAACAGGAACAGCAGGTCAGGTTTAGGGAAGTCAAGAACAATCTGAAGACTATCCAGCGACTGTTCAGAGTGATAGAGTAGTTTAAAAAGTTCACTGGGCGATAAGTGCTAATTGGTATAAAAATATGTGCGTGATGAACTGGCACTGCAGAAATGACATTGGTCTTTCGCTTATAAATATTAGCACGTATGCAATTTGCACGAGCATGAGCATGTATCCACACTGGCCTTTTGGTGGTAGAGATGCAGTTTACCTTACAGAAGCAAAGGAAAAAGACAGAAAGGCCCCCCCAGCCTTGAGGATGAATCAACGGGGTGCGCTGGGATCACCTGGCATGGACTAAGAGGGAAAGGGGCACATATCTCATAAATAAGGTGCTATATGAATCTAAAAGAGAAATACAAAAACACATATTAAATGATAAGTAAAATTACCTATTTGAAGATTAAAAAAACCCTCAGCCTAAGGGATAGCCCTTAGATCTTTTAAAGAGATCCTTATGGAACATCAATCCTATATAGCCTTGCTCGAAGCATATTCAAAAATAGACTAGAAAAGCCAGAGCAGTATGCAGTATGATTACAGGATAGTCATGTATCGGTGTTTCTCCAGATACAGCCAAATAAAAAGTGAAATACAAAGTACTGTAATATAGTAGGAAAGAAAGAGAGATGATATTCATCTATCTTGTTCTCAAATATTTAAAAAATCTAACTGGAGTATTTAACTAAGTAAATACATACCTGCTAAGATGATCCACACAGCTTGTCACGCTCTGCTCATCTGAGACCAGAATACTCCCTGAGCTGGCAGGGGTTGTCAATATATAGACAAGTCACCTGTGTAATTAATCAATCCACCTCCCGTAGGAGGGGAGGAGAGGTTCTGCCCATCAAAGCCTCCACGTTTAGAGCGGCAGCCCATGCCATAAATAGTAGATTCCCAGGAACGGGGCGCACGCCGTGACTCCACAGCACCCGGAAGAAACGGGCGGGGTAACGTCATGCATCCGAAACCCACCGTTACACAAGCACTGTACAACCCAGAGGGCGTGGTCATCGCCTTTGCAGCGGCGACGGGGAGCCAGATGGAAAAAAGTGTCCAAAGGATCACGGGTAATGGAGGGTATCTCTCAACCCAGAAGTGAACGGAGTAAATAAGGCTGATGCGATGCATAAGGAAGGGACACCTTGAGGAAACTCCCCCCCCCCCGTGTCCATATCCAACTCTGCATCCCACCGGCCCACACATGGGGCCGGTGGGATGCACGGGGCACACACCACAGTAGATCCACATGGAAAAAGGGGGGATAAGGGGAAATTTTTGGAAAGAGCATGAAATAAAGGAACAGCAAAAAAAAAAATAGAAAGAAAAGTGATCCACCACAGATCACTCTTCAGAAAAAATAAGAAAAAAAAGGGAAAAAAAAGTGTTCCACCACAGATCGCTCTTCAGAAAAAAAAAGGAAGTGAAATACATAGAAAGTTAATGTGTGTGACAATGAACATCACCGGCCTAAAAGAAGAGATTCATATAGCACCTTATTTATGAGATATATGCCCCTTTCCCTCTTCGTTCATGCCAGGTGATCCCAGCGCACCCCCCTTGATTCACCCTGAAGGCTGGGGAGGCCTTTCTGTCTTTTTCCTTTGCTTTACATACTCACCACCTTTCATTGACTGACTTCCACCACTTCCACTGTTTTTATCCCATTGCTGGCTGTGTGTTGACAATTTTCAACAAGGCATTGTAAGTACCCTTATCTTTGTCCCACCCGGACCATGTCATACATACAGTGCCTTGCAAAAGTATTCACCCCCCTTGGCTTTTTACCTATTTTCTTACATTACAGCCTTTAGTTCAATGTTTTTTTTTTAATCTGAATTATATGTGATGCATCAGAACACAATAGTCTAAGTTGGTGAAGTAAAATTAGAAAAATATATACATAAAACTATTTTTCAGAATTCACCCCTTTTGTTATGAAGCCCATAAAAAGCTCTGGTGCAACCAATGACCTTCAAAAGTCACATAATTAGTGAAATGATGTTCACCTGTGTGCAATCTAAGTGTCATATGATCTCTCATTACATATACACAACTTTTTGAAAGGCCCCAGAGGCTGCAACACCTAAGCAAGAGGCACCACTAACCAAATACTGCCATGAAGACCAAGGAACTCTCCAAACAAGTAAGGGACAATGTTGTTGAGAAGTACAAGTCAGGGTTAGGTTTTAAAAAAATATCCAAATCTTTGATGATCCCTAGGGGCACCATCAAATCTATCATAACCAAATTGAAAGAACATGGCACAACAGCAAACCTGCCAAGAGACGGCCGCACACCAAAACTCACTGACCGGGCAAGGAGGGCATTAATCAGAGAGGCAGCACAGAGACCTAAGGAAACCCTGGAGGAGCTGCAGAGTTCCACAGCAGAGACTGGAGTATCTGTACATAGGACAACAATAAGCCGTACGCTCCATAGAGTTGGGCTTTATGGCAGAGTGGCCAGAAGAAAGCTATTACTTTCAGCACAAACCAAAATGTCACGTTTTGAGTTTGCGAAAAGTCATGAGAGACTCCCAAAATGTATGGAGGAAGGTGCTCTGGTCTAATGATATTAAATTGAACTTTTTGGCCGTCAAAGAAAACGTTATGTCTGGCGCAAACCCAACACATTACATCACCCAAAGAACACCATCCCCTACATTTAGGCCAAAATGTATTCGGCCACATGTCTTTGGTATGTCTTTGGTATGTCTTTGGTAAAAAAAATGTCAATAAGCTTATATTTATTGGTTTGCGCAAAAGTTATAGCGTCTACAAGCTAGGGTACACTTTCTGGAATTTACACAGCTTTTAGTTTATGACTGCCTATGTCATTTCTTGAGGTGCTAAAATGGCAGGGCAGTACAACCCCCCCCCCCCAAATGACCCCATTTTGGAAAGTAGACACCCCAAGGAAATTGCTGAGAGGCATGTTGAGCCCATTGAATATTAACTTTTTTTGTCCCAAGTGATTGAATAATGACAAAAAAAAAAAAAATTACAAAAAGTTGTCACTAAATGATATATTGCTCACACAGGCCATGGGCATATGTGGAATTGCACCCCAAAATACATTCAGCTGCTTCTCCTGAGTACAGGGATACCACATGTGTGGGACTTTTTGGGAGCCTAGCCGCGTACGGGGCCCCGAAACCAATCACCGCCTTCACGATTTCAAAGGGCGTAAATTTTTGATTTCAATCCTCACTACCTATCACAGTTTAGAAGGCCATAAAATACCCAGATAGCACAACCCCCGCCCCCCAAATGACCCCATTTTGGAAAGTAGACACCCCAAGCTATTTGCTGGGAGGCATGTTGAGTCCATGGAATATTTTATATTTTGACACAAGTTGCGGGAAAGTGACACATTTTTTTTTTTTTTTGCACAAAGTTGTCACTAAATGATATATTGCTCACACAGGCCATGGGCATATGTGGAATTGCACCCCAAAATACATTTAGCTGCTTCTCCTGAGTATGGGGATACCACATGTGTGGGACTTTTTGGGAGCCTAGCCGTGCACGGGACCCCGAAAACCAATCACCGCCTTCAGGATTTCTAAGGGTGAAAATATTTGATTTCACTCTTCACTGCCTATCACAGTTTTGGAGGCCATGGAATGCCCAGGTGGCACAAAACCCCCCCAAATGACCCCATTTTGGAAAGTAGACACCCCAAGCTATTTGCTGAGAGGCATGGTGAGTATTTTGCAGCTCTCATTTGTTTTTGAAAATGAAGAAAGACAAGAAAAAACATTTTTTTTTTCTTTTTTCAATTTTCAAAACTTTGTGACAAAAAGTGAGGTCTGCAAAATACTCACTATACCTCTCAGCAAATAGCTTTGGGTGTCTACTTTCCAAAATGGGGTCATTTGGGGGGGTTTTGTGCCACCTGGGCATTCCATGGCCTCCGAAACTGTGATAGGCAGTGAAGAGTGAAATCAAAAATTCACGCCCTTAGAAAGCCTGAAGGCGGTGCTTGGTTTTCGGGGTCCCGTGCGCGGCTAGGCTCCCAAAAAGTCTCACACATGTGGTATCCCCGTACTCAGGAGAAGCAGCAGAATGTATTTTGGGGTGTAATTTCACATATTCCCATGGCATGTTTGAGTAATATATCATTTAGTGACAATTTTGTGCAAAAAAAAAAAAAGTGTCTCTTTCCCGCAACTTGTGTCGCAATATAAAATATTCCATGGACTCGACATGCCTCTCAGCAAATAGCTTGGGGTGTCTACTTTCCAAAATGGGGTCATTTGGGGGAGTTTTGAACTGTCCTAGCATTTTATGCACAACATTTAGAAGCTTATGTCACACATCACCCACTCTTCTAACCACTTGAAGACAAAGCCCTTTCTGACACTTATTGTTTACATGAAAAGTTATTTTTTTTTGCAAGAAAATTACTTTGAACCCCCAAACATTATATATTTTTTTAAAGCAAATGCCCTACAGATTAAAATGGTGGGTGTTTCATTTTTTTTTTTCACACAGTATTTGCGCAGCGATTTTTCAAACGCATTTTTTTGGGAAAAAACACACTTTTTTAAATTTGATGCACTAAAACACACTATATTGCCCAAATGTTTGATGAAATAAAAAAGATGATCTTAGGCCGAGTACATGGATACCAAACATGACATGCTTTACAATTGCGCACAAACGTGCAGTGGCAACGAAATAAATACATTTTTAAAAGCCTTTAAAAGCCTTTACAGGTTACCACTTTAGATTTACAGAGGAGATCTACTGCAAAAATTACTGCCCTCGATCTGACCTTCGCGGTGATACCTCACATGCATGGTGCAATTGCTGTTTACGTTTGACGACAGACCGCCGCTTGCGTTCGCCTTAGCGCGAGAGCAGGGGGCGACAGGTGTGCTTTTTTTTTTCTTTTTTTTCTTTATTATTTTTTTGCTTTTTTATCTTATTTTTAAACTGTTCCTTTCATTTTTTTTTTTAAATCATTTTTATTGTTATCTCGGGGAATGTAAATATCCGCTATGATAGCAATAGGTAGTGACAGGTACTCTTTTTTGAAAAAATTGGGGTCTATTAGACCCTAGATCTCTCCTCTGCCCTCAAAGCATCTGACCACACCAAGATCGGTGTGATAAAATGCTTCCCCAATTTCCCAATGGCGCTATTTACATCCGGCGAAATCTAAGTCATAAAATGCTCGTAGCTTCCGGTTTCTTAGGCCATAGAGATGTTTGGAGCCACTCTGGTCTCTGATCAGCTCTATGTTCAGCTGGCTGAATCACCAGCTGCATTCTCAGGTTTCCTGTTGAGACAGGAGAGCCAGAGAAAAACACGGAAGACGATGGGGGGGGTCATTCCCTCCCACAGCTTGTAAAAGCAGTCTAGAGGCTAATTAGCCGCTAGGGTTGCTTTTACATGAAAGCCGACCGCTGGCTGAAAAGAATGATACCAAGATGATACCTAAACCTGCAGGCATCATTCTGGTATAACCACTCAAAGTCGTGAATGGCGTACCTGAAGACAAAAAAATGGTTAACAATAAAGCACAGTAAACAGTAAAGTATAAAAAATTGCATACCTGAAAAGTAAACATGATAAAACATAATAACAATAAAACATTGCAGAATAGAATACAGTAAAAAAGAGCAGAACAATAGAGAGAGAGAATAGAGAGAGAGAGAACAATAAAACGACAACTATTTTTTTTATTTTATATATATATTTTTTTTTTACACTTTTTTTGTAACTAACTTTTATAACTGCAACCGGTTCCAGGTTCGGGTCTCTCAAAATGCGATGGTATCTTGTGAGACCCTGTGAAAGTGTGCCTAGTCTGTGCAATGCTGTACCCTACGCTAATACTCAACTAGTGAATGGTAGTGTTCAAAACATTCACCAATGCAAAAACCAGGATTGTCAGGACAGGAGGGACAATAATAGCGGGTGTCACGCCTATATCCGCGCTTGCTGCAGACACAACATCTTTTTTGGGGGGTTCGTTGGGTAGGGGTACTCGGGAGGACATAAAGAAAATGCCTCTCATGCAGCCGACTGCACTTGGTTGGGGATGTGAATGGGGGAAGTACGGGTGCTGCAGAAGTGGTGGGTTCCCAATTAGGATTGGCGAATGCAGCAGGAAGGGCATTATGGGCACGACGGGCCTGTGTTTGTCTTTTTGGTGGCAGCGGGACACTACTTGTGCTTGCCACCTCACCAGCTTGAACTGCACTTATGGGACTCGCCACGTCACCAAGTGTTACTGCAGTGCTGGTTTGACTACGACCGGGGTGTACTAGGCCACTGGTGCTTGCCAGTTCACCAAAACGCTACAAAGAAAACTGTTAGCGATCGCAGGGATCAGGCCTGACTCTGCAAACGCTGCAGTTATGCGTTTAGTGTTTTGTAAGTGACAGTGATCGATCGATACTGCACTTGGGTGGGCTGGGCTGGGCTGGGCAGAGGGGCAAAACGCAGGTGCTAGCAGGTATCTGGGCTGATCCCGCTAACACTGCGTTTTTGGGAACCCTAAACTGCTGGGGGCGCTAGTATAGATCTGATCGGATCAGATATTGATCCGTACAGATACTATACCACTAAGGGAAGCGTATGCTGCGTGCATGGGTGTTAGCGGTACTGGCGCTAACCTGACGCTGCCTGGGGCTGGTGCTTGCCAGTTCACCAAAATGCTTCCAAAAAAATTGTTAGCGATCGCAGGGATCAGGCCTGACTCTGCGAACGCTGCAGTTATGCGTTTAGTGTTTTGTAAGTGACAGTGATCGATCGATACTGCACTTGGGTGGGCTGGGCCGGGCGGAGGGGCAAAACGCAGGTGCTAGCAGGTATCTGGGCTGATCCCGCTAACACTGCGTTTTTGGGAACCCTAAACTGCTGGGGACGCTAGTATAGATCTGATCGGATCAGATATTGATCCGTTCAGATACTATACCACTAAGGGAGGTGTACGGTGCGTGCGTGGGTGTTAGCGGTACTGGCGCTAACCTGACGCTGCCTGGGGCTGGTGCTTGCCAGTTCACCAAAATGCTACCAAAAAACTGTTAGCGATCGCAGGGATCAGGCCTGACTCTGCGAACGCTGCAGTTATGCATTTAGTGCCTTGTAAGTGACAGTGATCGATCGATACTGCACTTGGGTGGGCTGGGCGGAGGGGCAAAACGCAGGTACTAGCAGGTATCTGGGCTGATCCCGCTAACACTGCGTTTTTGGGAACCCTAAACTGCTGGGGACGCTAGTATAGATCTGATTGGATCAGATATTGATCTGTACAGATACTATACCACTAACGGAGGCGTATGCTGCGTGCATGTGTGTTAGCGCTACTGGCGCTAATCTGACGCTGCCTGGGGCGACGCATATCATCGCTGGGCGATCAGGGGGCTAAACCTTTATTCGGTAATAAACGGCGGGTGCCCTGACACTATAAAAAATAAACGAACTAATCAGCGTCACCCGTAACGGTTATACGGTGATCAGTGGTGAAAGGGTTAACTAGGGGGCAATCAAGGGGTTAAAACATTTATTGGGTAGTATATGGGGGTCCCTGACGCTATAATACGCTGACGGCAAACCTAAATATTTACCTCCCTAACTAGCGTCACCAGCGACACTAATACAGCGATCAGAAAAATGATCGCTTAGTGACACTGGTGACGGGGGGGTGATCAAGGGGTTAAAACTTTATTAGGGGGGGTTAGGGGGGTACCCTAGACCTAAAGGGGGCTAAAAGTACCTGTCCTAACACTGTAACTGTCACAAACTGACACCATGCAGTAATCAGAAAAAAAAACAAAAAAAAACAAAAACTGCTGGTGTCAGTTTGTGACAGGGGGGGGGGATCGGGGGCGATCGGGGGGGGGGGGGGGGGGGATCAGGGTGTTTTGTGTGCCTGGCATGTTCTACTGTGTGTGTGTTGTTACAGAAATATTTATACCTCGCTTAAACGATTAACGATACAAATATAAGTGATTAAACCTTTGTCTATATAAAAATAAAAACGAGTGATAACAGGGAAAAAAGATAAAAATTACATTTATTTACACAGAAAAAGAAGGTTAGAATGATTAGAATTTATCATATATCTCTATAGTGTTGGCTCTAGGCTGCAAAGTTAATTCTAAGTTAATTCAGGCATAAACTCATAATTGTTTTCAATGGACATATACAAGATATACAAAGTTATAAGATAAATCCTAGGATTAAAAAAAGGTTAGAAAGAAAGATAGACATAGATACTTTACACAGACAGCATGTCCCTCAGATGTTCTCGGGCTGGACTGCTTGTAACCATTTAGCCCATTTCCTTTTATATGCATTCTCCACCAATCAGAAGATGCCACAAATGAAAGAGATGTCTCAAAATTCATGCTCGGACATTGCTGTTACAGTGCGACCCCCTCGGTGCCTACCAGTCTATGAATTAATGAACAATCTCCTTTGATCTCCTAGCCCAAACAGTCCCGACCGTAGTATGTTAATGGCCCCTGGTGAGTTGATTACCACCTAGGGGACCTTCCCTGATTCCCATCAGTGTATTGGAAGCATGTTAATGGCCCCCTGAAGAATGAATGCCTTAAGGTCTGCCAATAACCTTTGATCTAATCAACACCTCTAGGGCTTCTCGGGTTCAAATAGGTAACTACATTTCTTAAGGTGAGCTTTGTTATATTAAGAAACATATTCCCATATATGAAATATATATAGATACCCACATATACACGTAGATATATATATCTATATATATAGATATATATATATATCTATAAATATACATACATACATACATACACATACACATCCCATGAGGCAAGGCAGTTTAAATTGGAGTCCTTGCAATGGTCCACTTGAATCTCATTGATATAAATATGATATCCAATATTTCCATCACATTTCCCCCTGAAGTTCATTCTTGAACTTATGTCCTCCTTCAATGATCTTGCACCCACCCACAACAGCCCAGAAGCCCCGACCCTTCCCCACCACCACTGCGGCCTCCTCTTCCTTTCTTGAACACGCCGGAACTCCTCAAAGTAGGCTTAAGATAGCAAAGAAATCCTGGTCCTTTGGAGACTCCACATTCAAACCATGAGTGTCTGTATTGCAATGTTTCATCACTCCTCTGCCTTGGAGGAGCGGAACTCCAACATTGATGGCGGGATCCTGGCATATCTAGTTCTGTATCTTTGTAAGACCATGTAATGGTTGCATCGATTGGATCGGACCGCGAGACAGCACTTTTCAGCATGGTGAAGGAAAGTCCAGGAAAGTCTTATTCGTGACACGTTTATCTCAAGAAATAACTTGGTGGTCGCTGCTTCTTCAGGTGGGGTCGGGCGGGTCTCCAGACAGTCGTGCATGAATACAGAAAGAGAGAGGAGAACGTTAGTGTACAGAGAAATGCTGGACAGGAACAGAGTGTTGGCCATTAAGACTAAATACTCATAAAGGGTGTAATGTGGACGAGTAGAGTGGGTTCCCACAGGGTACAGAGTCTGAGCAACAGCCAGTATCATCCATGGCCCTTGATGGTAGGGATAGACAATACTGTCTGTTATTGCCAGGTCCCTGGGTTCACCACACCTGCTCACGGGGCTCAGGTTAAAGTAGTAGGTAGACTAGGGGAGGTGAAATTACATTAAGACATAAAACTGGATGTCCAGGGATACTGAACAGTAAATATGTTTTTTTTTTTTTTTTTTTTTTTTATAAATAAGTCTTTTTTTAAACAAAAAATGATATGACTGATGTCTTAGTTACATTATCTCGAGAAGATAGATGATAGAAATCAAAGGAAAAAAACTCAGAGAGCATAATATTAAAGAAGAAAAAGGAATGGAAGAGAGGTGAGTAATGAAAATGAACAGGAAAAAATAGTGGAAATGAAAAAAAAGAACAAAAAAGCGAAAAAAAAACTACAGATCGAACGCTGCTCCAACCAAGACTGTTAAAGAGCCTTGAATCTGTATATATAAAAAAAAATGAATACATTGGTCAAAAAAAACATAATAAAAAAAATAAAAAACAAAAAAAACAAAATAAATGTTTTTCTTAAAAAAAAACCCTCCTCTCCCATTAACAGTATTTTTGCAGGTTAGGTACAGAAATATTAACAACAAAAGGGAGAGAAAAAATAAATAAAAAATAAATAAATAAAACTAAAAATAATAAAAAAGATGATTAAAACTTTTGGAATTTAGGTAAACCTGACTGCACTCTATTACTAAAAATTGAAGAGGCTTATCCCTGGAACAAGAAAAATATAGTTCTAGGGTCCTCTCTTACATGTGCAACTTCTTAGTACTGGTCTGGATTGGGTCTGGCTTCCTCAGAGATTTGTTTCTGAGTTAGTGGCCTTTCTGTTCCTTGAGAGAAGATACCTCGTTGAGGTACACATTCTCATAGCTTTGGCATTCATTCTCCTGATAGTAACGCACATTATTACCTGCATCAGGAAAAGCAATAAGGCTGCACAGGTTAGGACAACAACAGGGTGGAGCAAAATGTTTAGGAAAGCTGTAGCGTTCGGACTATACCCAAATAAACTTTCCCACCAGGAAATCTTAGCGTCTGCATCTAAAGCGTGGGATACTTGGATCAGTCTATTTTGATCATGGGTGAGTCGTATGGTGGCTTGTTTTTCAGCATCTCTTAGTACATTTAATATTTCATCCTGTTGTCCGAAATCCATCAGCCAAGCTTTTAACTCAGCCCCAAATCCCAGAGGAAGTTTCTGTAAATGTATGGGGGTATCAGGTTTGATATCAAGCCTTTTCTCTGGGGTAATAGGGGTCCGCCCTTGTGTCCCTGCTATATCTATTCCAAGGACGGGGGAAGATGTGCAGTAGACTCCCTGAGGTAACGTACAACGCTGAGTACAGTTCAACCCGTAGGCAGAATATAGGGCATCACTGGACGTTTGATACCAACACCAATACCCTTGGCCCAAGTATTTTATATAAGGTTGGGACATTTCCTCGGCATCCATGAGACATGACCCTTCCCTGTGCCAGCATTGTTGTCTCATGATCCTATCCTGTTTCCCTTGGCATAACACAACCCCTTCCTTTCTCCAGCACCCATCAGTATCAATCATTTGAGGTTGTCCGGACTCATAAACCATCAGATCATGATGGACTCGGGGGTGTAACACGGTAGAGCCCGATAGGATAGTACCCAAATTGACTGTGGTATAAGCACGATGCTCAGTCCCTGCAACCGGAATCAGGGATGAGACTGTGCAAGTCAGGTTTTTACAGCCATGGAATTGAGTCATCCACCAATCCATATGACTCATAGCAAACTTGGATACTACCCTACCTGCTTGTTTTCTCAAATTTAGTGGAAATTGTCCTGCTGAAAAAGAAGCAATCATTACTCTGAGGTCTTGGGACAATTCTGATTGTACCTGGGTGCAAGATAAAGCAAGTTGGATGCTTTCCTGTACTTTGGATAAACCCGCTATCAATCCTGTGAATTTCTGTTTCATTACCTCAGATAGTGAGGCAGTAGCATCGATATGCGCATGTTGTAGATTTTTGAGGATATGATTCACGTCTAGCTGCACCTTGACCCCTTCTCCAACATGTTGTGCCAACCCTCCTAACTTGTTTCTGAGTATTTCCAAATCCATAGTGTTTAGGCTACCCAGGGCAACACCCCCTGCTCCTAAGGCAGTCTCTGTTAGACCTCTCTTTACTCTAGTGTGGGAATATTCTGAATATCCCGACTGCAGCCACCCCTTCAACATGTATACCTGATTCTTTGTGAAGGCTGCACACCGTTTATCCCACTTATCAACCCGGAAATCAGATAAGGTTATCCTCCAAGTATATAACATAAATTGCGTGTCTGTTAATACCGTCCAGTGAGAAGAGAGTAAAGGGATGACTAGATCTGCTGCCTTCACTATAGGAGCCTTACAGGAGTCTGAACTAATTTTTGCTGGCACAAGAACATCTAATTCATTGGGTACCCGTACAACTGTCACACAGATTTTTCCTCGCCCCTTCCAGGGATACCAACGTTTAGGATCAATAACTGGGGTACTGATTCCGGGAAACATGTCATCATTCCTAAGCTTTGTCATTTGCATAAAGGTCCAACAGCCTTCGTCAAATGCGTTGCAGAATGGCCACACAAATGGGCCATCTAGATGTAAGTCTAAATCCAAATCATATCCTTGGGGATCCTGCCAGTCTACAGTCATATGCACGCCTCTCATTTCTTCATTCATTGGCCTTCCATTCATCCACTCATTCACACTAGGCAGATCCACACCATTGCATAAAACATCCCACTTCCATGGGTTTGGACTGTTAAAAGCCAAGGACTGATTTGGGGGCCAATAAGCGGTGTCAATAAAATAGTGACCCTCTGTATCGGGGTCACAAGTTTCCCTCATTACTTGCAACACAAAGGCATGTATGGACAGTCTTGGTTGTAAATCCAGGACCTCATACTGTTTGTTTTTAGCATCGGTCCTAATTTTTAGGATTACAGTGTTTGTATATTTGGTAGAAAGAGTCACATTTGCTCGTTCATACCACATAGCCTGATGGGCGCTACTACAATTCAACTGCAAGACAACCTTTTTCTTTGACAGATAGTTTAGTGGATGTGTCTTCCTATCATAGGTGGGACTTTTAGTGATAAGGATCTCAAGGGTTCCCTCCGCGGGGTGGAAACACTTATCCGCTAGTGACCCTTGAACAAGTTCTGGAAGGTCATAATAGTACCTCTTATGTTCTTTCTCTTCCCCCTGATTGAAGATAATGTAAACAATATACCACCCTTCATAGTTCTCCCCTGTGGGATCTACGGGATATAACTTGCTATTTTTGCATTTTATCCTCCATAACTCTGACCCCTTGGTTAAGTTTGTTATGGACATTTCATAGGTCTCGGTATCAAGATCTACAAACATCCTCTGGGTAGATTGACTGTCATTTGATCCTTTAGGAAAAATTCCTGGGATTAGACATTCCACATCCTTGGGGTCCCAATCTCCTTCACACAAGGCAATGTAGTCATCTAGGTGATATGTTACATACATTGTGGTATCAGGGCTCTCTCTTACCACCTGCTGTATTCGTTCCCGCTCATCAGGACTGGTCTTCCAGTACGCAAGACTGCAAAGCCTGTCTAGTAGATACCCTGCATCAATGTCCCCAAAGGCTGTATGAAATCTGTAAGGGTGGGGATCGAGGCCGGTGGTATGTTCTAGGAAGGTCCCATCAAAACCCATCCCTGCTATGGCATGAATGAGTATATACCCATGAAAATACATTGGGTATCTGGGGAGAAGTTGTCCTTGTTTGCACTCGGCCTTATGGATCTGTGTGTGACTCCACCCCTCAGGTTTTATTACCCATTTACTATACTCCTTCGGTGGGATCCAGGGTACAGGCTCTGTTTGGATTTCCTGCTTAGGGGCTGGTGTTTCTTGAGCAGAAACGAGAACATACCAGCTGAGTAAACCTAACAATAGGGAAGATGTGCCCATCCCACCCACCTTCCTAAATCTCCTTCTGAACTTGTTTGCAATGCGAAGCATGCACCCAAGAGATTTTTCCCTCTATCTTCACTGAGGTGGGGGTGGTCAGCAATACCTGGTAGGGACCCTCAAACCTGGGTTCCAGTCCTCTTCGTTGAAATTTCTTGATTACCACCCAATCTCCAGGCTGTAGGGAGTGAGATTTACCGTCAGAATTTGGGTCTGGAATAGAAGAGAACACTTGGGCATGCAATTTGGTGAGCTGCTTATGTAATTCCTGCACATACATCTTTAAGGAACAATGCATTAATGTCATCTCTTGTGGAAAAAACAATCCTGTCATTGGGGGTCTCCCGAACAATATCTCGAATGGAGATAGTTTTTCTGGACCTCTAGGAGTATGTCGCATGGATTTCAATACCAGAGGGAGAGCTTGCACCCAAGTAAGGCGCGTATTTTCACAAATTTTGGCTAGTCTATTCTTGATCATTCCATTATACCTCTCAACCTTTCCTGATGCCTGTGGGTGATAGGGAGTATGGAACTTTTGTTCAATTTGGAGTCCTCCCATAACCTCAGCCATCACTTGACCTGTGAAATGGCTCCCTTGATCTGATTCTATGGTCTCCATTAGGCCATACCTGCACACAATTTCCTGCAATAGTTTCTTTGCGGTGACCGACGCAGTAGCATTGGCTACAGGCCAAGCTTCTACCCAACCTGAAAACATGTCCACACATACGAGAACAAATTGGAATTGTTGGCATTTTGGCAATTGAATATAATCAATCTGCAGTCTCTGGAAGGGGTACTGGGCTTTGGGCAAATGTTTAGTTGGAGTTTTGACAAGCCTCCCTGGATTATGTATCTGACATGTTTCACACCCATGACAGAATCTCTCCGCAACAGTGGTGAATCCGGGGGCCACCCAGTGAGATGTGATTGTGGAGACCATAGCTCCTTTGGACAGATGAGAGGGGCCATGTGATGCCTCGGCCAAATATGAATACAGTGCTGGAGGGGCACAGTACCTTCCATCCTCATGGGTCCAAAGTCCAGCTGTTTCTTTACATCCCTGGTCTCGCCACTTCTGTTTTGTCTTTTCATCAGTTTGCACTTGCAATCTCTTCAGAACAGTCAAATCTACCTGATCAGGACTGTCGGAGCAAGGTGTGGCCATGAAGATTCCCACAGACTCAGTACCAGTTACAGCCGCTGCCTTTGCAGCAGTATCTGCTTTAGCATTCCCAAGTGAAACCTCATCCGTGCCTTTGGTGTGTGCGGCACATTTTAGGACTGCTATTTCCTCTGGGAACCAAAGTGCCTCAAGGACTTTCTTAATGAGCTCACCATGTTTAATGGGTTTTCCACAGGTGGTCAGGAAGCCTCTCAGTTTCCACAGTTGGCCGAAATCGTGACATATTCCAAAAGCATATCTCGAGTCAGTGTAGACATTGAGCTTTTTTCCGTTCCCTACTATGCAAGCTTGCATGAGAGCCATAAGCTCTGCCACCTGGGCAGAATGATTCCCAGGTAGTCTTCCTTGGAACAGGATTTCATCCTTGGTGACTACTGAATACCCAGTAACAGGGTGCCCTTCTTCAGTATAGAAGCGGGACCCATCTACAAAAACAGTGAGGTCAGCATTGTGGATAGGGGTGTCTCTTACTCTCTGTGCTTCATGATAGTGATCTTCCATTTCTGCATTGCAGTCATGGCTTTCTATTTCATCTTGCAATGTCTCTGGTAGCAATGTAGCTGGATTCAATTTTGCACACCTTTTGAGGGTAATATTTGTGGGAGTTAAAAGTGCCAGTTCATATTTGGTCAATCTTGCTGACGAAATGTGCTTTGTGGTCAGGTTCTGCATGACCACGTGAACCTCATGGGGTACATAAACTTCTAACGGGTTCCCTAGCACAATGTCTGCAGTTTTAGTCAGCATCTCAGCAGCTGCTGCTACTGCCCTCAGACAGGGTGCCATTGCATTGACAACTGTGTCAATCTGACAACTGTAATAGCCAATGGGCTTGTCATGTCCTCCATGGTCCTGTGTCAGAACTCCAGCAGCGTGGCCTCTAGACTCATGACAGTAAAGCCGGAATCCCTTGGTATAATCTGGCAGGCCCAAAACAGGGGCTTCACTGATTGCAGCCTTCAATGTCTGAATAGCATGTATTTGCTCTTCACTGAGTTCCAGTTTCCCCTGTATGTTTACAGAATCATAGAGTGGCTTACAAACATTGGACATTTCTGGTATCCATTGTCGGCAATATCCAACCAACCCTAGGAATCCCCTCAATTGTTTTGCATTTTGTGGCATTTTGCTATTCAGAATAGCCTTCTTTCGGTCTTGTGTTAAGTGTTTTTTTCCTTTGGAAATGCAATGACCCAAAAACACAACTCGGTCCATGTTGTATTGTAACTTGGCGGGGGATACCCTGCATCCCTCCTCTCCAAGGTGATTCAACAAGGAGATAGTGGCCTCTCTACATGCTTCTCTCGTGTCGCCTCCAATCAGCAAGTCATCCACATACTGAAGGAGAGTGATACCCTCCGGGCAGTGCCACCTGTCCAAGCACTCTTTCATTGCTTTGCTGTACTCGTTTGGGCTTGATACCATCCCCATGGGCAATCTACACCAGGTATATTGCTGCAGTTCAAAGCTGAAGGCAAAGAGGTATTGACAGTCAGGGTGGAGTGGTACCGTGAAAAAAGCATCCTTCAAATCCATAACTGTGAAATATTGATTAGAAGGGATGATGTTACTCAGAATAGTGTGAGGGTTTGGTACCACTGGAGCATCCTCTTGGATGATTTTGTTAATTGCCCTCAGGTCTTGTACCATCCGATAAACGTTCCGGCCTGGTTTTTTCACAGGGTACAATGGGGTATTAGCTGGTGAGCTCACTTTCACCAGTATACCCTCCTTAAGGAGGTGTTTGATTTGGTCCCTAATTCCCTCCAATTGAGCCAATTTCAAGGGATACTGAGGTAATCTAGGAATTATAGCATCTGGTTTTAGTTTGATCCTAACAGGGGGACAGCGGATCATAAGTCCTGTGTTCCCCTCTTTAGCCCAAACATCTGGATTGGTGTTTTTGACTAAATCACTGGGCAAGCTTTCTGCAAAGCTTGCATCCTGTTCTAATTTAGACAAAGCAATGATGCTATCCCAGGTTTCTACCATTTGGTGTTGGCCAGGATCAGAAGGGATCTTTACTTCCACTCCATCCTCAGTGAATTGTATTTGTGCTCTCATTTGTGAGAGCAAATCTTTTCCCAGCAAATTGCAAGGAACTGAATCGCTCAAGAGCAGGGAGGCTTCAGTTTGAAAGGGTCCGACTCGAATTTTTGTGGGAGTGGTTTCAAATAGGGGATATGATATACCCCCTAGCCCAACTCCTCTCACGGTATTTTGAATGGGAAGATTCACCTCACTAGATTTTAAAATGGTACGAGCTGCCCCGGTGTCTGTTAATAGATTTAGGGTCTGATTATTTAAATGCATTTGTACATAAGCACTCCCTTGTTCATTTGTCGAGATTACAGGCAACACCGGGAGCTCTCCCCATCACTGGAGGTCTCTTCCAGATTCCTTCTCCTGTCGTGGTGGCCTATTTGGTCTTGCTGCTCTACAATCCTTCTTGAAGTGTCCGGGTCTGTGGCATTTGAAACAAACCGGTTTCCCCCTTGGTTTCTGTCCAAGATCTGCACTGTTCAACTGATCAGTGACAATGCAGATCTTTTGAGGTTTTTGTGACTCCCAATCTGCTATATTCCTTTCAATCGCCGTTGCAAGTGACAACAAAGAGGAGAGGGGCTTATCTCTCCAGTCTGGATTTGCAGTCATCAATTTTTCCCTGATGTTTCCTCTCAACCCGGTAATGAAGCTATGGATCAATATGGGGGATAGGGCACTGTTATTAATGTCCCCACCGGCTGATTCCACGGCTTGTTTAAAGTGATTGTAGTATGTCATACAATCTTCCTTTGGACCTTGGATCACTCCTGACACCTTGGTCCAAGACTGGGGAGGGTAGACTGTTTTATTCAACTGTGCTAATTGTTTAGTGAGTATATCTCCTTGATGGCTGGAGTCCACATACAGGGTTCGTGGAATATTAGTTTTACTAAGGATTTCATCCAAGTCCCCATCTCCACAAACCCTCTTCATTATTTGAAGCATATCACTCCAGTTTGCATTGTAGCTTGCCTGGATGTCCAGCAGCTCTTTGGCAAATTTAATAGGATCTGTCCTTGGATGGGGGATAACACTCAGAAATCCCTTCATCTCAGAGGGAGTCCATGGCACGTGATGTGTCATCTTTCCCGTGGATCTCCCACTGTTGTCATAGACCACCTGTTCTCTTACAGGATAGACAGATAAGTCATCTGAAAAAGATATCAGTTGTGGATTGGTCTTTTGGGGTTCTGTCACAGAATCCCAATAAGACTGTGGACGATGGTTGCTGCCAGGTGGGGGCACTTTATCCAACTGCAAAGTGCCCTGAAGGGTGGCATTAACAGTCCCATGGTACACCGGTGTGCCCACATTGGGTGATATCCTTTCCCCATTAGAGTGACACCACACAGGTCCTTGCTGTGGGGTGCTAGTTACTTGGGGGTATAAAGGTACATAGGCTGTGTACTCTGTAGCAGAACTGCCAGTATTGCTTACAGGAGCAGGGTTGCTAGTTAACTGCCGCTTAGGGGAGAATGCTGGCTCGCAGCCCGTAAATGGGGGATTACTATATTCGGGAGGGTCTTCCGTCAGAGGGGAAGAAAGTTTCCCTTTTGATGGTATCTGCTCTCTGGAACTAGGGAGATTTTTCTCCCCTGATTCCAGCACTCCCTCCCCCTGGTTTGCTGTGCTATCTCTTTCCTGTGGTTTCAATGCTTCACAGGAAGAGGTGGGGTGTTAAACTTGGCAGCAAGTTGTAGCTTCCCCTTTTTTTCATCTGCTGATAGATGACAATTCCTATCCCTTTCTGAGTATCTGGCCAACAAGGACCGGGCGGCTGTATAAGGCCCCAATCCTGGCCATTCCTCATCATCCCCCTGTTCATCACTGTCACTAGTCTGGGGATGTGGCTCTAGTGGCTGTCCCTGCTTGTCCCTACTCCGCAGCATCATCTGGTGTGTTTTCTCCTTAACTCCCACCGTAAAAATATTCACATCATCAGTTCTATGCATGGATTCTACCATCCACGCGCTCCACGCATCTCTTTCATTTGTTCGTGTCATCTTCCCGCGGTGATTGTACCACAGGGCTTCCCAAGCGTTCGGCTTAAAAGTACCTCTTTTAGGATACTTTTTCCCAGTCCAACTATCCCAATCTTGCAAATATTTCACAACCCAAGGTCCATATTTATCTATCATCTCTTCCCTCGGGGTCAAGTGGTATGGTTCCCCACGGTTAGATGCCCTCTTTGAAGCGATTCGATTACCCATCCTTTACGGACTCCGGACCTTGAACTGATTTCCCCAACCTTTTTACAGGTTGCCTTTACTTCAGAGGTAGCTACTCTCTGACCAAGAATTGGGTTGACAGGTACTGCCCCTGTCACCCTTGCCGATTTTTTTTCGCTACTTGCCAGGCCAATTCCTTGTCCTGCCTTTAGTCCTTCAAAAAATCAGCCTGGAGATTTCCCAAACTAAATAATAGTTTAATCCCCCCGTGGACTTTTCTAAAGTACTCTAAAAGAAATGCTTAACGAAAGGTTATTACTAATGCGTGCTTGTAGTACAGGAGGTAGTTAACTGATGCACACCTAATTGCAATACGATTTGTAGGAGTTACAACATTACAGATCTAATCACAAAGCTTACGATCCCCAGTTAGTAGTTTACACAGAAAGATAGATACATACATCGAAGATCATTCAGTGTGTACTAGGCCCACAGGTGCAATTCGATCTTAAAGACCGGGAAGCGTCTTGACCTAGACTCATGCAAGGGTCAACCAGAAGCGCTTGTTGGCAGAAAGGCCCAGATCCTACTTCTTTCCACTGCCTTCAAACGTCCAATCAGAACCCCTTATCATTCACCCAGATACCCTCCTGCAGTGTTGGCCCAACCGAGCAGGATGCCTTCTTATACACTCTCAGTACAATTTTATTTCACTTATACTGTTCATATCAGTCTCATCAAAGTATTAGTACAGACAAAAGGTGATATAGATAAACAATGTTCAAAGAAGCTTGCTAGTTTGGGTGTTCATACAGGGGAGACAGACATACAAAGACATAAAAATGCTTACTGTTTCTGGAGTTAGACTTGTCCTCCACCTGCAGAATCACTCGAACGTGAAGCTTCCTCACACGACGGGCACCATTTGTTACGGAAATATTTATACCTCGCTTAAACGATTAACGATACAAATATAAGTGATTAAACCTTTGTCTATATAAAAATAAAAACGAGTGATAACAGGGAAAAAAGATAAAAATTACATTTATTTACACAGAAAAAGAAGGTTAGAATGATTAGAATTTATCATATATCTCTATAGTGTTGGCTCTAGGCTGCAAAGTTAATTCTAAGTTAATTCAGGCATAAACTCATAATTGTTTTCAATGGACATATACAAGATATACAAAGTTATAAGATAAATCCTAGGATTAAAAAAAGGTTAGAAAGAAAGATAGACATAGATACTTTACACAGACAGCATGTCCCTCAGATGTTCTCGGGCTGGACTGCTTGTAACCATTTAGCCCATTTCCTTTTATATGCATTCTCCACCAATCAGAAGATGCCACAAATGAAAGAGATGTCTCAAAATTCATGCTCGGACATTGCTGTTACAGTGCGACCCCCTCGGTGCCTACCAGTCTATGAATTAATGAACAATCTCCTTTGATCTCCTAGCCCAAACAGTCCCGACCGTAGTATGTTAATGGCCCCTGGTGAGTTGATTACCACCTAGGGGACCTTCCCTGATTCCCATCAGTGTATTGGAAGCATGTTAATGGCCCCCTGAAGAATGAATGCCTTAAGGTCTGCCAATAACCTTTGATCTAATCAACACCTCTAGGGCTTCTCGGGTTCAAATCAAGGTAACTACATTTCTTAAGGTGAGCTTTGTTATATTAAGAAACATATTCCCATATATGAAATATATATAGATACCCACATATACACGTAGATATATATATATCTATATATATAGATATATATATATATCTATATATATACATACATACATACATACACATACACATCCCATGAGGCAAGGCAGTTTAAATTGGAGTCCTTGCAATGGTCCACTTGAATCTCATTGATATAAATATGATATCCAATATTTCCATCACAGTGTGTGTTTTCACTCACATACCTGTCTTCTCCCCTCGGCGCCGGAACGGTAAATACCGAGCTGAGGAGAGATGACATCATTTCCTTTGCTGCTGTTTAGCATACAGCAGCAAAGGAAATGATCTGATTGGCCGGCGGCGATCGCGAGGGGGGGGGGCCACGAACGGATGGCCTCCCCTCACCTCCGATCGCCGGGGGACATAACAGGACCCCCCACCCGCGGGAGGCAAATCACGTATATGTACGTGATTTTGCCTGCCCGTGCCGCCTTGCCGACGTACATCGGCGTGAGGCGGTCCTTATGTGGTTAAGCAGTAATGAGTAAGGACAGTGTCCACGTTGCAGACCTAATGGTCTTCACTGGCAGTCGGAGCTCATTAACTATATCCAATAAGGTGCAGCAACAAGACAATGGTATTTCTTGGAATGAATGAAGCTAAAGATGTCTATATACAGTGTTTAAAGATAGGTGCAAAGATAGGTGCAGTAAAGTATTCCCAAGGTAAAGCTGTCTGTACACAGTGTCCCAGTGAAGTTATAAGAAAAGGTTTGCAAAGGTGAGCAATTGCTCTCTCACCAACGACCAGGCTGATTCAATGCCTTCTGGTCAGCAGAATGGAGGGGCCAGACATGGCATAGATTGCCACGGATACTATGGCGATCTTTAGCCGAAAGTGGGAGCAAATACCTGTACTACTCTGTGTGTGATTTGAGGCTAGGACAGAGGTTCACCTCCCAGCAGGACAATCATCCCGTATCACTTCCGGACAGCAGAAGTTACATTTTTGGGTGGAGCTCCGCTTTAACAGTCATTTGTCCAGACACAGAATATCACACAGCAATTAATTTATTTATAGGTGTGGTGAGGCAAGCGCTGTTTAGCTATTTATATAATTTCTCTGATCCTTTTGGGGGACAGCACTCACAGCAGCGGCCTAATTAATTCATCCATGCTCAGCTGATTGTTGGCTCTCTCTCACCTTTCTCCCCCTCCTCTCGGCTGACGTCAACGTGAGGGCTCGACCCTGCCCACTGCAGCCCTGAGTTGGAGAGAGAAGAGAGGAATCAGCTGAGTGCCTGGAGCGGAGCTTATATCGGTACAATCGGGCACATTTTTTACAGAAAACAGGCACAGGGACAATTATTATAATGGTACATTCCCCTGGTACAGGGGAAGTGGCCTGATACAGGAAGCAATGTGAGAGGGCGTTTCCAACAGTGCATGCTGTGCCTCTATTCCCAGTCTGAGAGGATGAACGCCACTGTTGTGCTATTCCTATACTCCTAACTTGAATGATGCTTCTCTAAATCTCCCTCAACCTACCTGGACTGGACTGGATTGACCCGAACTGAAACAACTGAACTGAAATGGCTGATCACATAGTTTAGATATATGGGGTAAATCCATGCAGTGGTTAAGTGTAGTTAGGATATGGGGCTGCTGCCTCTACAGATACAATACCACCTAAGTGTAGTGTATTAGAAATTAGTAAAAAGCAGGAGTAGTTATGGCGCTGCCCTTGTGGGGTTAGAAAGATTTTTTCTATTAGTGGACAATTTCTCTATATATTACCTGGCTTACATAATTCCTATAAATCTAGAGTATTATTCTTAAAATTATATTTATGAATAAAACAAAAAACAAAAAAACAAAAGAACCTATATGTACCAAAATAACATCAATATTTTAGATCTGGAATCCGTGACTGGTACTCGGTTACTAATAATCACATTGTAATATAGGTGAAATTTCAACATAAAGTGCTTCAATTATTTCCACAAAGTGCATTTGTGCTAAACCAGTGCTATAAGTATCATAAAGTGACTGGTGCTAAATCATACAAAGTCATACAAAATGTCCAGTGCTATAAATTCCATAAAGTGACTGGTGCTAGATCATACAAAATCATACTAAATATCCAATATAAAAGGTGACTGATGTGTTTCTAACCAGTAATCTTGGATAGGAAAAGTTCCATTTATGAAAAAAATTCTTTTTGAAGTATTTTAGGGTGTTCAATCTCTGAGAAACAGATTTCTGTGGGAAAACTTCTTATCCAGGTGCTGGCTCTTTAATTAGTGCTGCACTCACCGGATTTTCTTTCCCCTGCAGGGGTGCAGGCAGTCAATTTTTTTCATAAATGGAACTATTCCTATCCAAGATTACTGGTTAAAAACACATCAGTCACCTTTTATATTGTACATTTAATATGATTTTGTATGATCTAGCACCAGTCACTTTATGGAATTTATAGCACTGGACATTTTGTATGACTTTGTATGATTTAGCACCAGTCACTTTATGATACTTATAGCACTGGTTTAGCACAAATGCACTTTGTGGAAATAATTGAAGTATTTTATGTTGAAATTTCACCTTTATTACAATGTGATTATTAGTAACCGAGTACCACTCACGGATTCCAGATCTAAAATATTCACGTTATTTTGGTACATATAGGTTCTTTTGTTTTATTCATAAATATAATTTTAAGAATAATACTCTAGATTTATAGGAATTATGTACACCAGGTAATATATAGATGAATTGTCCACTAATAGAAAAAATCTTTCTGATCACATAGTTTGCACAGACTGCACAACCAGCACAGACGCCAGTGCAGGGGGGATCGACTGGATCACTGCTTGCTGAAACCTCTGCTGAAATCTTGGAGAAATCTCAGAGCCATCTGGAGGCTAGAGAGGAAGGGTAACACAGCGGACTGCTAAGGAATAAGTCCAGGAACATAGCCAGAGTAGCAGTGCAGTGGAAGGTATATGTAACCGAGCAGAGTGGATATTAACAGTGTCTGTGAGCTTTGAAAAAAAAAAAAATCATGCGTCCTATGTGGCATGCTTGATACCTGCATCCCTGCTTCTCTTCCTCTCTGTGCCCCTCTGTGCTTTTCTGTGCCATACTTCACATTTTCAAATCATTGGATTTCGTATGAACTATATGCTATACTATATGCTGAGGAATGTGAAACTGGATTCAGGTCAGGAGGAGGTAACATGAGAAGAGAAGAGGAGCCAATAACCTGATTTCTTGATCAGCTGGATCTGCCGACAGGGCTGCAGTATAAGTGTTTGCCCGTGATAAAAAAAAAAAGCAGGATCTGGAGGATCATATTTCAGGGACTGCAAGTCAGTGTCTCATAAAATACACTATAGACTGTGTGCTGGTTTAGATCATAGACTGTCTTTTGCCTTCCTATTATATATGATACTACAAGAACTGTATCAAGGTATTCTGAGTACACTACCATCCTGTGTTTTTTTTCTTTTTATGTTACGCATGAAGTTATTCAGGAAACTCTGAAAATCAGTATAACAGTATTATAAAGCATTATAAAGTATACGGCATATTATATTGCACAGCAAAAACTCTGATAATATAACAAGGCTACCTAGGACCTCAGAAGTACAGCTCTGGTGCATTATATTAGAGAACAACAATATTTGCAATATAAGGAGCCATGTGAAAGGTTCTCAGAGATCTGTTAATCACTTTAGCCCCGAAACATTATGCTGCATAAGGACCAGAGGACTTTTTCCAAATTGGCACTGCGTCGCTTTAACTGCTAATTGCGCGGTCATGCAATGCTGTACCCAAACGAAATTTGCGTCCTTTTATTCCCACAAGTAGAGCTTTCTTTTGATGGTATTTGATCACCTCTGCCGTTTTTATTTTTTGCACTATAAACGGAAAAAGACCGAAAATTTTGAAAAAAAAATGATATTTTCTACTTTTTGTTATAAAAAAAATCCAATAAACTCAATTTTAGTCATACATTTAGGCCAAAATGTATTCGGCAACATGTCTTTGGTAAAAAAAATGTCAATAAGCGTATATTTATTGGTTTGCGCAAAAGTTATAGTGTCTACAAACTAGGGTACATTTCTTGAGGTGCTAAAATGGCAGGGCAGTACAAACCCCCCCCCCCCAAATGACCCCATTTTGGAAAGTAGACACCCCAAGGAAATTGCTGAGAGGCATGTTGAGCCCATTGAATATTTATTTTTTTTTGTCCCAAGTGATTGAATAATGACAAAAAAAAAAAAATTTACAAAAAGTTGTCACTAAATGATATATTGCTCACACAGGCCATGGGCATATGTGGAATTGCACCCCAAAATACATTCAGCTGCTTCCCCTGAGTACGGAGATACCACATGTGTGGGACTTTTTGGGAGCCTAATAAATTTTTTATTTCACTCCTCACTACCTATCACAGTTTTGAAGCCCATAAAATACCCAGATAGCACAACCCCCGCCCCCCAAATGACCCAATTTTGGAAAGTAGACACCCCAAGCTATTTGCTGAGAGGCATGTTGAGTCCATGGAATATTTTATATTTTGACACAAGTTGCGGGAAAGTGACAATTTTTTTTTTTTTTTTGCACAAAGTTGTCACTAAATGATATATTGCTCACACAGGCCATGGGCATATGTGGAATTGCACCCCAAAATACATTTAGCTGCTTCTCCTGAGTATGGGGATACCACATGTGTGGGACTTTTTGGGAGCCTAGCCGCGTACGGGGCCCCGAAAACCAATCACCGCCTTCAGGATTTCTAAGGGTGTAAATTTTTGATTTCACTCTTCACTGCCTATCACAGTTTCGAAGGCCATGGAATGCCCAGGTGGCACAAAACCCCCCCAAATGACCCCATTTTGGAAAGTAGACACCCCAAGCTATTTGCTGAGAGGCATGGTGAGTATTTTGCAGCTCTCATTTGTTTTTGAAAATGAAGAAAGACAAGAAAAAACTTTTTTTTTTTCTTTTTTCAATTTTCAAAACTTTGTGACAAAAATTGAGGTCTGCAAAATACTCACTATACCTCTCACCAAATAGCTTGGGGTGTCTACTTTCCAAAATGGGGTCATTTGGGGGGGGGGGTTGTGCCACCTGGGCATTCCATGGCCTCCGAAACTGTGACAGGCAGTGAAGAGTGAAATCAAACATTTACGCTCTTAGAAAGCCTGAAGGCAGTGCTTGGTTTTCGGGGTCCTGTACGCGGCTAGGCTCCCAAAAAGTCTCACACATGTGGTATCCCCCCGTACTCAGGAGAAGCAACAGAATGTATTTTGGGGTGTAATTTCACATATTCCCATGGCATGTTTGAGCAATATATCATTAAGTGACAACTTTGTGCAAAAAAAAATAAAATTTTGTCTCTTTCCCGCAACTTGTGTCACAATATAAAATATTTCACGGACACGACATGACTCTCAGCAAATAGCTGGGGGTGTCTACTTTCCAAAATGGGGTCATTTGGGGGGGTTTTGAACTGTCCTGGCATTTTATGCACAACATTTAGAAGCTTATGTCACACATCACCCACTCTTCTAACCACTTGAAGACAAAGCCCTTTCTGACACTTTTTGTTTACATGAAATAATTATTTTTTTTTGCAAGAAAATTACTTTGAACCCCCAAACATTATATATTTTTTTAAAGCAAATGCCCTACAGATTAAAATGGTGGGTGTTTGATTTTTTTTTTTCACACAGTATTTGCGCAGCGATTTTTCAAACGCATTTTTTTGGGAAAAAACACACTTTTTAAAATTTTAATGCACTAAAACACACTATATTTCCCAAATGTTTGATGAAATAAAAAAAGATGATCGAGTAGGTTAGGCCGAGTACATGGATACCAAACATGATATGCTTTAAAATTGCGCACAAACGTGCAGTGGCGACAAACTAAATACATTTTTAAAAGCCTTTAAAAGCCTTTACAGGTTACCACTTTAGATTTACAGAGGGGGTCTACTGCTAAAATTACTGCCTTCGATCCTCACATGCATGGTGCAATTGCTGTTTACATTTGACGCCAGACCGACGATTGCGTTCGCCTTTGCGCGAGAGCAGGGGGGGGCAGGGGTGCATTTTTTTTTCTTTATTATTATTTTTTTTTTTTCTTTTTTATCTTGTTTTTAAACTGTTCCTTTCATTTTTTTTTTAAATCATTTTTATTGTTATCTCAGGGAATGCAAATATTCCCTATAATAGCAATAGGTAGTGACAGGTACTCTTTTTTGAAAAAATTGGGGTCTATTAGACCCTAGATCTCTCCTGTGCCCTCAAAGCATCTGACCACACCAAGATCGGTGTGATAAAATGCTTTCCCAATTTCCCAATGGCGCTGCTTACATCCGGCGAAATCTAAGTCATGAAATGCTCGTAGCTTCCGGTTTCTTAGGCCATAGAGATGTTTGGAGCCACTCTGGTCTCTGATCAGCTCTATGGTCAGCTGGCTGAATCACCGGCTGCATTCTCAGGTTCCCTGTTGAGACAGGAGAGCCAGAGAAAAACACGGAAGACGGTGGGGAGGGGGGGCATTCCCTCCCACTACTTGTAAAAAACAGTCTAGAGGCTAATTAGCCACTAGGATTGCTTTTACATGAAAGCCGATCGCTGGCTGAAAAGAATGATACCAAGATGATACCTAAACCTGCAGGCATCATTCTGGTATAACCACTCAAAGTCGTGAATGGCGTACCTGAAGACAAAAAAATGGTTAACAATAAAACACAGTAAACGGTAAAGTATAAAAAATTGCATACCTGAAAAGCAAACATGATAAAACATAATAACAATAAAACATTGCAGAATAGAATACAGTAAAAAAGAGCAGAACAATAGAGAGAGAATAGAGAGAGAGAGAACAATAAAATGACAACTATTATTTTTTATTTTATATATATATATTTTTTTTTTTTACACTTTTTTTGTAACTAACTTTTATAACTGTAACCGGTTCCAGGTTTGGGTCTCTCAAAATGCGATGGCATCTTTGGAGACCCTGTGAAAGTGTGTCCTAGTCTGTGCAATGCTGTACCCTACGCTAATACGCAACTAGTGAATGGTAGCGTTCAAAACATTCACCAATGCAAAAACCAGGATTGTCAGGACAGGAGGGACAATAATAGCAGTTTTCACGCCTATATCCGCACTTGCTGCAGACACGACATATTTTTTGGGGGGGTTCGCTGGGTAGGGGCACTCGGGAGGACATAAAAATGCCTCTCATGCAGGCGACTGCATTTGGTTGGGGATGTGAATGGGGGAAGTACAGGCGCTGCAGAAGTGGTGGGTTCCCAATTAGGATTGGCGAATGCAGCAGGAAGGGCACTATGGGCACGACGGGGCTGTGTTTGTCTTCTTCTTGGTGGCAGCGGGACACTACTTGTACTTGCCACCTCACCAGCTTGAACTGCACTTATGGGACTCGCCACATCACCAAGTGTTACTGCAGTGCTGGTTTGACTACGACCGGGGTGTACTAGGCCACTGGTGCTTGCCAGTTCACCAAAACGCTACCAAAAAAACTGTTAGCGATCGCAGGGATCAGGCCTGACACTGCGAACGCTGCAGTTATGCGTTTAGTGTTTTGTAAGTGACAGTGATCGATCGATACTGCACTTGGGTGGGCTGGGCTGGGCCGGGCGGAGGGGCAAAACGCAGGTGCTAGCAGGTATCTGGGTTGATCCTGCTAAAACTGCGTTTTTGGGAACCCTAAACTGCTGGGGACGCTAGTATAGATCTGATCGGATCAGATATTGATCCGTTCAGATACTATACCACTAAGGGAGGCGTATGCTGCGTGCGTGGGTGTTAGCGGTACTGGTGCTAAACTGACGCTGCCTGGGGCTGGTGCTTGCCAGTTCACCAAAACGCTAACAAAAAAACTGTTAGCGATCGCAGGAATCAGACCTGACTCTGCGAACGCTGCAGTTATGTGTTTAGTGTTTTGTAAGTGACAGTGATCGATCGATACTGCACTTGGGTGGGCTGGGCGGAGGGGCAAAACGCAGGTGCTAGCAGGTATCTGGGCTGATCCCACTAACACTGTGTTTTTGGGAACCCTAAACTGCTGGGAATGCTAGTATAGATCTGATCGGATCAGATACTATACCACTAAGGGAGGTGTACGGTGCGTGCATGGGTGTTAGGGGTACTGGCGCTAACCTGACGCTGCCTGGGGCTGGTGCTTGCCAGTTCACCAAAATGCTACCAAAAAAACTGTTAGCGATCGCAGGGATCAGGCCTGACTCTGCGAACGCTGCAGTTATGCGTTTAGTGTTTAGTGTAAGTGACAGTGATCGATCGATACTGCACTTGGGTGGGCTGGGCTGGGCCGGGCAGAGGGGCAAAACGCAGGTGCTAGCAGGTATCTGGGCTAATCCTGCTAACACTGCGTTTTTGGGAACCCTAAACTGCTGGGAACGCTAGTATAGATCTGATCGGATCAGATATTGATCCGATCAGATACTATACCACTAAGGGAGGCGTATGCTGCGCGTGTGGGTGTTAGCGGTACTGCCGCTAATCTGACGCTGCCTGGGGCGACGCATATCACCGCCGGGCGATCAGGGGGCTAAACCTTTATTCGGTAATAAACGGCGGGTGCCCTGACACTATAAAAAATAAACGAACTAACCAGCGTCACCCGTAACAGTTATACGGTGATCAGTGGTGAAAGGGTTAACTAGGGGGCAATCAAGGGGTTAAAACATTTATTAGGTAGTATATGGGGGTCCCTGTCGCTATAAAACGCTGACGGCGAACCTAAATATTTACGTCCCTAACTAGCGTCACCAGTGACACTAATACAGCGATCAGAAAAATGATCGCTTAGTGACACTGGCGACAGGGGGTAATCAAGGGGTTAAAACTTTATTAGGGGGGGTTAGGGGGGTATCCTAGACCTAAAGGGGGCTAACAGTAAATGCCCTAACACAGTAACTGTCACAAACTGACACCATGCAGTAATCAGAAAAATACAATATGGCCCTAGGGGGCTTTCAGATCATTCCCCACTTATAGTAAATTTACAGTGTGAGGGACAGACACCATCCCCCCTCTGGAAAATTAACTCACAATGGCTATTATTACTGATGGAGGAAGATAAGATAGAGTTACAGTTGATTGAATTTTTCAATAGTAGTTTGGGACACAATGAAGGCATATATGCGTGGAATATTGATTAAAGAAATTCATAAAATTAAGAGTTCATCTAGGAGCCAAGAGGAGGAAGTAATGAAAATGGTGTCTCAAACAGAGCAGGATTATGGTATCGATCCCATAGAAGAAAAGCGTTTAGCATGGCAGGAGGCTCAGGAAACCTATAAAACTTTGGCTTTAACTAAAGCAGAAAATAGTAGATTTTTTCAAAAACAAAAACATTATGAGATGGGGAACAGGTGGGTGGCTGGCGGTTATAGCTCAGGAACAAGAGGGCCCGATAACTATCTCTGCAGTTAAAGACTCTGAAGGAGAGGTGAGGTATGATACAGGCAGCATTTAGAAGACATTTGTTGACTTCTACACCTCACTCTATGAGTCGAAGGTGTCAAAGTCAAAGAACCAAGCTAAAAAATTATTGGATAGACTGGTTCTCCCAAAACTTAAAATGGAGGATAGAGAAGCTCTCGATAGTCCCATATCCCTGGAAGAATTAAGGCAAGCAGTTACACAAACTCATAATAATAAAGCGCCAGGGATGGACGGACTACCGACAGAGATATATACAAAATTTGATAGGATTTTGCTGCCAGAACTATTAGAGGTACTTAGGGCTGAAACAACTAATCGATTAATCGACAACTAATCGATTATGAAATTAATCGATTACTATTTTCATAATCGATTAATCGGCCAGTAACATAATGGGGTTAAAAAAAACTAAAATAAGCCCTTTATAGTACAAAAAGAGCAAATAATCACTACTGTAAATATTACTTTCACAGTTCTACAGTAAAAAAATGAACCCCTTACAGTAGTGATTATCTGTTTTTCTTTGTACTATAAAGGGCTAATTTTAGTTTTTTTAACCCCATTCTGTTACTAAACGTCTTAGACCTGGTTCACATCTATATGTTTAGTGCTTTTTGCAGAAACGCACTACAGTCCGTTTACATGGTTTCCTATGGGACATGATCACATCTATGCTTTTTTCAGCCGCTGCTTTTTCGAAAGGGTCAGGGACTTTTTTTAATGCAAAACGGTGCTTTTTTTGGTTCAATATACTTCAATGGAAAAGCTGCAGAAAGGCATGTAATTATCGCAGCAGTTTTTGTTTTTTTATTCTTCCCAACAACAAATTGGCTAAAAATAAATGCAAAAACGCAAATCGCAGCACAATCACGTGCGCAAAAGTCAAAACGCACAGCAAAAAGCACTGCAGAAACAGATCAAAAGCAAACTGCATAGGTGTGCACCGAGCCTTATGCTGGCCACACGGATCAATTTTCAGACAAAATATTCAGACGAGAATATCCAGACGAAAAATCTTTGTACATTCGCTGAATGAAAGAATGTTGCTTGAAATTTTCACTTGGTTTTTAACATTCTGTTTTTAAAATGAATGTAATTTCTGAACGAAAACCACATCCACTGTCTGAAAATTCCTTTGACCAAGAAGTTTGCTATTATTTCAAAATGTTCCCATCACTGTGGTTGAAAATGAACGTCGATTCGACCCCACTAACGATTAGAAAATCGAACGAATGTTCTTAAAATAACAATTTTTTTTGAAGGAAGACATTGTTTGTTAAGTAAAAAATTTGATCTTTGAGTCTGATGATATTTACCATATTCACATTTTAATAGTATATACAGTATATATCTCCTCTAATAGTATATACAGTATATATCTCTTCTGTCTGTTATTCTCAGAGTGGATTAGATATTTTGCTCCCTAACCATATGGTTGATTATTTATATTTACCACTGCATAGAGATATACAAGAATAAATTGCCTTTTTTTAAAACTTTACATATTAACTAAATTATACACCACACTTTTTTCCCACAGATTATTATTCGATGAATCGAAACAACAATCGGCCAACTAATCGATAATGAAAATAATCGTTAGTTGCAGCCCTAGAGGTACTAAAAGATGTGTAAAAACAACAAAAACTTCCAGAATCAATGCAGGAAACTCTAGTAATAGTGATTCCAAAACAGGGTAAGGATCCAATGATGCCTGAATCCTATCGCCCTATATCTCTTCTCACCTCAGATGTCAAGATTTTGGCAAGGGTCCTTGCAAACAGGCTATCAAATTGTATTAATAGTTCGATACATGAGGACCAAACGGGTTTTATCCCAAAGAGAGCAGCCGCAAAAAACATCCGCGGGCTATTTTTGAAATTGCAATTGCCTACGGAAAATATGGGATCTAGAGCAATACTATGCTTAGACGCCCAAAAAGCCTTTGATATGGTGGAGTGGGAATATTTATGGGCCACACTGGAATCTTTCGGAATAGGACCGGGATTTTTAAAACGGGTTAAAATATTATATAATGACCCCAAAGCAAGGGTAAGAATTAATAATACACTATCCAGCCCATTTACTTTATCTAGAGCAGTGGTTCTCAACTCCAGTCCTCGGGACCCACCAACAGGCCAGATTTTAAGTATTACCTTGGGGGAGTTGCAGACTAGAATACTGCAATCACTGAGCAGCAAGTGATATCACCTGTGATGTATTTCAGCTATCTTGCAAACCTGGCCTATTGGTGGGTCCTGAGGACTGGAGTTGAGAACCACTGATCTAGAGGGACAAGGCAGGGTTGTCCCCTGTCGCCACTACTGTTTGCTATAGCAGTGGAGCCTCTTGCCCTTGCTATTAGACAATCAACAAAAATAGTCAGGTTCCGTCGGGCAGGTAGAGAGGATAAAGTGGCCCTGTATGCAGATGACGCTCTTATTTTCCTGGGGGATACTTCATATTCATTAACGGAACTTATAAGCCTTATCTCCATATTTGGGCTTTTTTCTGGCTTCCAGATCAACTGGGATAAATCCATATTATTACCACTGGATGAGTTAAAAACCCCTTATTAAATCAAGCCTCTAAAATTCAAATTAAGGATACAGTGAAATATTTGGGTATAGAGATCTCTCGGGATGTAAAAGACTATATTAATTTAAATTTGAAACCTTTATTAGCAAAATTTAAGGATAAAAGCCAAAGTTGGTGTAAGTTACCTCTGACGGTGATAGGAAGAGCAAATCTTATTAAAATGATTTTGGCCCCGCAATTACTTTACATGTTTAATAACTCACCAATATGGATCACAGCATTTTGGTTTAGAAAAATAGAGTCACTTTTCAGAGACTTGATCTGGAGGAAAAAACAACCACGTATAAAGTTAACAACATTAATGCTACCAAAGAAGAGGGAGGTTTGGCGAACACCCATCCCAAAAATGATTTTTTAGCCTCACAATTACAACACTTTAGCGGATGGACACTAGTAGTGGACTCTTACCCTATACAGAGTCTGCTGCTATCAGTTTATGAAGTATATCCATTGGTTTCTTTATTCGAGTCGAGAAATCAACTGCGTGATAAAGGATTTCTTACTGGTAAATTGTTTGACAAGGTATGGCAGGGAATGAGGAAAATTACTGAGATAAATAGATATACGTCATATACTCCAATCTGGAATAATAGCAGCTATAGGGAATTGATGAAACTGGAAGGATTTGAGACTTGGAGGCAGAAGGGACTAAGGTACATAGCACAGCTATTTCAGGATGATGTGTTGAAAACCTTTAGTGAAATAAGTAAAGAATATAATATTCCAAATCAAAGATTTTTTCAATTTCTACAGCTCAGGCATGCATTAAAAGTACAGGGTAGATCGCATGAACTGAAGTTTAATAAGTCAGGGGTAATAGCCTTGTTGGATAAGATGGGGAAAAAAAGGGGATTGATATCACAACTATATGATATATTGTTTGATAAATTTAAATGCACTGTGGATATCCCAGCCTGGATGGGCGACATAGGGCCAATTTCAGATGAACAGTGGGCACGGGCATTATCGGCAATACCTCAGGCCTCTTTATCTCCAACACAAAATTTAACACAATTATTCAGCTTACACAGGGCACATTACACACCACAGAAATTATTCAAATGGAAACGCAGAGATACAGACCAATGTCCTAGATGTAAAGGGAGAGCAGCCAATCTAATACACTTGCTATGGAGATGCCCTAAACTCTATCACTATTGGTCGGGGGTGGTATCTACGATCAATAAGGTATTTTTTTTTTTTTTTAGAACTTTATTTAGGGAATGCAGATTATACATAAAATTCAACAATACAATATGACAGAATCCTGTTTCTGTTTGTATTTTTCACACACAAAAAATATAAGAAATTCAAGTATACATTTGTTTAACAGCAGGCATGGTTCCTTTGAAATGTATTATTGAGACAGGTAGTTGTAGGTTAGCGATTCCAGCTTGATTTATCCAACAGTGCTGGGGAGAGTGCCCTCTATCCGAAATAAGTAATAAACTGAAACTAAGCTTAACTCAAAGAGGGCACTCCAACCACACATTGTAACTACCCTTGTGACCTCTTGGGAGGTCACACCAGTCTAACCCTGTTATCTGAGTAACGCTCTGCCATCTTTTAGTGAATTAAATCTATGTATTGCATTATATAAAAATTATGATGTTCAATCCTACAGACATAGGAGTGGCATCAAAATGGGATACTGCAATCCGGGGTTTTTTTTTTTTTTTTTTTTTTACCCCCTTCCCCCTTTACTGATGGGGAAAAGGGGCAAAGGACACTAGTAGTGCCAAAGAAGAAGAAAGGGAATAGGAATAAGGGGAAACATAAGTGGAAAAACAAGAAGGAAGGAGGGGTAGGCATAGGGTTCTGGCAAGGCTGACGACCCGTAGCCCCGAAGAATCTAGGGAACGGACACCTATGTGTACGAGTTGTATTCATCCGAGAAGCGGAACATATTCCAATGTGTCCAATGAGTGCTATGTTCCTCCTCTTTTTCCCTGAGAGCAGCTGTGAGGTTCTCCATTTGCTGGATATCACAGACCCTGTTAAACCATTGTGTCACTGTTGGAGCAGACTGTTGCTTCCACATGCTGGGAATACACGCCCTAGCCGCGTTCAAGAGGTGTTTCAGTAAAGATTTGCGATACCGCTTACTAGACATCAGAGTCAGATTCAGGAGTACTGCCGCCGGGTTGTTCTGGAGAGCCACATCAGTGAGCTTGTGAATGATTTCCAAAACCTGTCTCCAGAAAGGAGTCAAGGCCGCACATTCCCAGAAGATGTGGATTAATGTGCCATTTTGTGCGCCACATCTCCAACATAGGGGACTGTGCCCCGGGAAAATGGATGCCAGCACCGAAGGGGTCCTGTACTATCGTGTCAGGATTTTGAAGGTAACTTCTTGGTATTTGCTACACAATGAGGATTTATGTGCAAAGAAGAGGATTCGGGTCTTTTGGTCTTCTGTAAACGTGATGTTTAGGTCTCTCTCCCACTTCCCTAGGTATGGGGGATCCTGTTGGGACATATGGGTCAGTAAAATGTTGTAAGAATGAGAGAGAGATTTCCGAATTGGCTCCTCGCCCATGCACAACTCCTCAAAGGGTGTAGGTTGTCTGCAGAAACCCGTGACCTCTGGAAGGGATCTGAGGAAGTGTGACAATTGTAAGATCTTCCATCTGCCCAATATGGAGGTGTTAAAACTAGGGTATATGTTAGATGGGTCATTCCAACCTGTGGGCCCACAAAAAGAGGAGGCTCTAACTAGGTTCCGGTCCAAACGTAGCCGAAAGGACCTATCAGAGAGGCCTGGGTTGAAATCCGGATGTCCAATTATTGGTGTCATTGGGAAAGAAAAATTGGGTGTCTCCGCCACTCTGGAGTATCTACGGAGTTCCTCCAAGGTGGTGTCAAGCAATGGGTGGGAAGGTAAAAATCTGGAAGAGTGAGTTCCACTCCAGGGTAGACCCTCAATGGGAAACGGAATTGTTTCCTGTTCTAATCCAATCCACAGCTTGTGTGATGAGTGCCTGCACCAGTCTACAATTCTGTTCATGTGGACTGCTGTGTAATAGAGAGCTGGGTCAGGGAGGCCCACGCCTCCTCTCAGTTTTGGTCTTTGTAATAGGGATCTCTTGAGCCTCGGTGGTTTGCCCTGCCAGACATATCTGACAAATACTGAGCGTAACTTACGGAAGAAGTCCTGTGGTATCTTAACAGGCAATGCCTGAAGAAGGTAGAGCAATCTGATGTTCATGATGTTCATTTTTAACACATTGCATCTGCTGAACCAGGAGACCGTCAGGCCCCTCCATCTATCTAGGTCTGAGGAGAACACACTCAGAAGTGGTTGAAAGTTGAGTTGATAAATGAGGTGTAGATCAGAGGGGATTTTTGTGCCTATATATTTGATGGCCTGAGAAGACCACCGGAAGGGGAAATTGCCGCTAATGGAGGCCCGGGAACTAGAGGTAAGAGTGATGTTTAGCGCTTCTGACTTTGGAGGTTAATTTTGAAATCTGATAATTCCCCGTATTTACGTATTGCCAATAGTAAGTTTGGGAGAGACGTATGAGGGTCTGAGATGTAGAATAACAGGTCGTCCGCATATGCGGCAATTTTATGGTGATAAGTGCTCGTCTCAAGTCCCCTGATGTTCGGGTTAAGCCTTATATGTTGTAATAAGGGCTCTAGTGAAATTATAAAAAGGAGTGGGGAAAGTGGACATCCCTGCCTCGTACCGTTGCTTATCTTAAAGGGGTTAGAAGTAATCCCATTTACCCTAACTGTTGCTGTGGGAGTAGAATATATGGCAGAAATCCAGGATAACATGGGAGCCGGCATGCCAAGGCATCGCAGGATGGCCAAGAGGAAGGTCCAGTTTACCCTGTCGAACGCCTTTTCGGCGTCCGTAGATAACAGAATGAATGGGATGTTGAGGCGTTTAGCCCTAGCCACCACATTTATCGTCCTGATGGTATTATCTCGAGCCTCTCTGTTACGGATAAAGCCTGTTTGGTCTAAAGGGATTATGCGTTGGAGAACTGCACCTATTCTCTCAGCTAGAATTTTTGTGAATAGCTTCAGGTCGCAATTAAGAAGGGAGATAGGCCTGTAACTCGCGCACATGAGAGGGTCTTTTTCAGGCTTAGGCATGACAGATATACTGGCTTGTAGGATATCTGTAGGTATGGCGTGATTGTCCAATATAGCATTGAAAGCAGTAACGAAGTGAGCTGTCAGTTGAGTTTGGAAGGTCTTATAATAGTTGATGGTGAAACCATCTGGGCCTGGCGCTTTCCCCGTCGGGGTGTTGGCTAAAGCCTTTGTGAGCTCATCTGGGGTAATAGGCTGTGAGAGCAAGTCTATCTCCTCTTCGTTAAGGGAAGGTAGTTTCGCCGCTGCGAGATACGCCTCTATAGAGTCTACACTATTTTGGTTCCGTTCCCCCATGGGAGAGGAATGTAAATTGTACAGGGCTTCATAGAATAGCTTGAAAGACTCAGCCATTTCTGCGGAATCATAAACCTTGGATCCTGTTGAAGAGGATAAGGCGGTGATGTAGGAAAGGTTGCGTTGGGTCCTTATGGCGTTTGCGAGTGTTCTGCTGCACTTATCTCCGAATTCGTAAAAAGTTCTGCGTGTCCTCAAGAGGTTATTCTTATGCCCCGTACACACGGTCGGACATTGATCGGACATTCCGACAACAAAATCCTCGGATTTTTTCCTACGGATGTTGGCTCAAACTTGTTTTGCCTACACACGGTCGCACAAAGTTGTCGGAATTTCCGATCGCCAAGAACGCGGTGACGTCAAGCACGTACGACGAGACTAGAAAAGGCCGGTTCAGAACCAAGCGCAGCACCCTTTGGGCTCCTTTTGCTAATCTCGTGTTAGTAAAAGTTTGGTGAGAGACGATTCGCGCTTTTTCAGACTCGTGGCTTTCAGATCGTTTTCTGCCGTTCAGTTTGTGCTTGTGGGTTTGTATCTGCTCTTCAGTGTGTGCAAGCAAGTTCCGCGTGACTTTAGTCACTGTATTCTTGTTCGTTCGTTACTGGTTTTCAGGTCGCTCTTCACAGGCCTTGCTGTTCTTCAGTGCGTTCTGTTACTTCGTTCTGAGCAGCCGACCGTTTTCTAGCCATGTTTCGTATGCGTACTCCTCGTAGAGTTCGTGCTGTGTGGGGGCTTGGTGTTGGGGTCCTGACCTTGACACAAGTCCAGTCCATGAACAGGGTGGGGAGGAGTTCATGGACCAAGAATTGGTTGCTTCAGCGTGACCAGTTCTGTCATATGCCTTTGCTCCGTGAGATCCGTGAGAATAATCCTGATGATTTCAGGAATTTTCTCAGGATGACGGACCCCGTATTTCACCGTTTGTTGGCTTCGCTGACCCCCTATATCAGCAGGCAGGATACCTGCATGAGGCAAGCCATCACTCCGGAGCAGAGGTTGGTCGCTACCTTGCGGTATTTGGCCACAGGGAGAAGCCTGCAGGACCTCAAGTTCTCGACAGGCATCTCCCCCCAGGCTCTGGGGATCATTATCCCAGAGACCTGTTCTGCCATCATCCAGGTCCTGCAGAAGGAGTATATGAAGGTAAGATTTTTATCCTTTTATATCACATTTTATTGTATTGAATGTTTGATAATATATTGTATTTCTTTCCTCATTCCCTAATTACCATGATTGTAATATGCTGTGAATGTCCCCTTTGTTCTCATGCATGCTGGATTTTTATGTAATTATTATTTGAGGTCCTTCATACATATTTGCCCTTCAATAACCTCCCCAGCATGGTGTCTCCTGCCCTATATTCACCTCATGTAGTCACTTAACAATGTATTTTATCAACTCCATAGTAGTGCTTTACCCCAAACACCCCCTAAAATGTTTGGAAATGTTATTTTGGATTTAAATTCAGGCAGAGGGCCAGAGGCTTTTTTTTGTGGTGTCCCAAAATTTTTTGGAACCCTCCCTCCCCCAACTGCTAAGTCAGCTGATCCCAATTCTCTATCCTCAATCATCTATCTGCTGTCTTTGCCAAACCCATACACAATATACCCACCTCTATAGTGCTCAGATTTATGGATGAATTCCCCAAAGCATGTAGTGCAAGGGCCTGCCTGTATACTTTCCAATGGTACTGTTTAAAGTTCTTGTATCCTATTATGATCTTGATAGGTAATAGCAGAATGTCCAAATGTGCTCAAATGTGTACAGTGTGTATTTATATCTTTGTATTATGACACTTCTTACCTGTCCAGTGGTCTGCCAATAGTGTAACTAAGGAGGGGCTGTTCCAAGTAATACCCTGTATTTAGGCATTCATCTCTCAATGAAGTGAAGAGGGTTACCTGTCCAAGAGTCCCCCCCCCCTATAATGTTAGAAATGGCCCATGAGAGGGGGGGAGGGGGAATATGATAGGTGTACCTTATACTTTGTTGTTGTTAAATTCCCCTTAATAAATGCTATCTGGAGGTTGACCCATAACGTTTGTGTCTAATCTGCTTGCCAGGTTTCTGTGAAAAAATAGTAATGTTTATTGTTTTTTCCTTAACAGTTTCCTTCAACGCCACAGGAATGGCAGACTGTGGCCTCCCACTTTGCCCAGCGGTGGGACTTTCCTAACTGCGGAGGGGCAATTGATGGGAAACACGTCCACATCGTCCCACCACCCAACTCGGGGTCGTACTATTATAATTACAAGGGGTTTAATAGTATAGTGATGTTGGCGGTGGTGTCGGCTAATTACGACTTCTTGTATGTGGACGTGGGGAAGAATGGCCGGATGTCCGATGGTGGAGTGATCGCCCAGACGGAGTTCTACAGGCGTCTCCAGAATGGCAGCTTGGACTTGCCACCTCCAGAGGACAATGTTGAAGGTCTCCCATTTGTGTTCGTTGCTGATGAAGCATTTGCGCTGGGGTACCACCTGATGCGGCCATTCCCGATGAGGACCCTCACCCCGGAACAGAGGGTTTTTAATTACCGGCTGGCCAGAGCCCGAAGAGTGGTGGAGAACACATTTGGAATCCTGGCCAGCCGGTTCCGATTATTTATGACACCCATCCATATGGCGGAGTATAAACTGAACCATATAATACTCGCCTGCTGTGTTCTCCACAATTTTCTAAGAAAACATTCAGCCAACTATGCTGGCTCAGTTGGGCCTGAGGCCGGAATCCCAAATACATCAACAATGACGGCACTTGAAAGCGGCCGTCCTGGCTTGCCCTCCCTGAATGCCCGTGATGTCCGGTTACGATACCTGGAGTTCTTTGCGGGTAGGGGGGCTATCAATATGCCAGACAATATGTGACACCTTTTTCAAATAAAAAACAACCCAAAGAAATTCTTGGTGGACATTTACTGCTTGTGTTTGTTTTCACTGACCCTGACAGAAATGTGTTGAGTGCAGAAAATGTCGTGATTGGGTAACCTTATAAAGAATAGTGTTGGCTGGTACTTCCTAAATGCAAAAACACATTTCACTCCAAGTGCACTTGCAACTGCACTGAACCTGCACTTGTAGTGCAAAGTGTATTTTCCCTTAGGAAATAACCCCCATTTTTGCATAAAACAGCAATTACATCACCCCAAAAGTGTTGTAGCGTTGAGACAATTATCCACACATTCTTGAGTAAGGCACTTTTTTATACCTGCACAATCACATGTGCATTTACCAAAGGTTTTTAAAACAAAACAACATGTTTGTTGTATAACAATTTTTGTGGGGGGGCATTATCAAAAATCGAAATATCCATTTCAGATAAAACAGGTCTGTGTAAAACCAACAAGAAAGCCAAAAAACTTGAACTTACAAAGTTCACATTAGGTAAAACCTGAAGGCTATATCAGACATCAGTATTTAGGAACTGGGTTTGATATAGCGTACAGATGGGGGGAAATCACCCCTGGAAAAGCCAAATTTGGAAGATGCACACAAATTTACGAATGTCAACATGTGCTATCTGCCATCAGGGGGGATCAAGGGACGTGTTTTGGGGGAGCAAGCCCTTCCTCAACGCTACTTTATAATTGAGGAAGGGGTTGCACCCCCCAAACGCGTCCATTGATCTCCCGTGATGGCAGATAGCACATGTTGGCACACTGTGTGCATCCTCCAAATTTGGCTTTTCGAAACATTGTAAAAATTTTATTAACATAAAACAGGTGATTTTGTGGGGTTTAAATTCGCCCCAAAACATCAATGATGTTATTATTTTTTTTTATAACATCAGTGATTTGTTGCTGGATGTTTTGCAATTGGAGATTACACCCCATGATCTCCCCTATCAGTATCTGGGCACTTTCTGATGTAAAGCGTTCTGGATCCCTCACATCACGATCACCTAAAAAGAGATAAAGAACAAAAAAAACAGGTCTCAAAAATCTGCCACCAGCCATCTCTTTTACCTGAGCCTGTGGTCGCAGACACTCACCTGTTGTGGTGCCAATCTCCACCACGTCTTCTTCTTCCTCCTGCTCTTCTTCTTGTGTTTGGGGTATTTCCCCTTCTTCCAGAGGGGGGGGGGGGCTCTGGTCTCCTGGGATGAGGAGTGACCTCCGAGTCTTTTCTCCTCTATGTAAAACAAAAATGGTATACTTAGCACACAGATATTTGATGGCAGAACTAGAAATAGGAAACATTGCTTGGAAGTGGGGTACAATTGTCTATTTTAGCCGAGTTCCAAGATGTATATTTTTTATTGCTCTTTGTCAAGCTGCAATACTTTACCTGTTTGGTACAAGCTTCACAGATGGAGACCCCCCTATAGTATACACTGGAGCACCTGTGTGCCCTCCCTAATAAAAATGGTGTTCTGGGGTCCCACACTAGTGCTCCAGTGTCCAGATGTGAAAACAGCTGCTCAGTGTCCTCTCCTTACACACAATCTAGTTTGCATTTCATTCTAGTAACAAACCCATCTACACAAACAAATATTTTGCATCCAAGTAGGCCCAAAAAAAATGTGGGAAAATGCATATGGCCTAAACAATGGTGTTCTAGAGGCCGAAAGAAAAAATGTTTGATACGAACGAATAATGGGCCCATGAACATTAAAGTTGCCCTTTTAAACGTTACAATTACTAAAAGCATATGGAGCAGAACGAATGGAATAAAGACAGAAAGAATATGAACACAGCACAACTACTTACTTTTTTGAAGCACTCTCCGGATCTTTCGGTACTGCTCCGGCTCTCTCAACTTCAGGTCCGACCACCGCTTCCTGAGCTGATCTTTAGACCTTCGCACCCCGAAATTCCTCTCCAGACTCCTGACCACTTTACCAATGATTTTGGCCTTTCTGATGTTGGGGTTGGGGTAAGGCCCATATTTTCCGTCATAGTCGGACTTCTTCATGATGTCGACCATCTCCAACATCTCCCCAAACGACATATTTGTGGCCTTAAAACGTCTCCTTCTGGATCGGGACATGCCTGGATCCGGGCTTTCCTCCTCCTCCTCGTTGTTCGAATTATCACGCACCTGGTGTAACTCCGCCATCATGCTCTTCCCCCACTGCGCCGAACGAAAAGGGGCGGGGAATAGAATAGAAAGAACGTCAGGGGCGGGCGGAGTTACACACATGCGCAGTGTGTATAAAGCGTAACACGCGTGCGTATTACGTACGATCTGTGAGCGGAGGAAGGAGCATTGGACGCGCCGATCGTAAGAACGAAGGTAAGAGACAAACTTGGGCCTATACTGCTTCGAGATTGAGGCCTATATTGTAACAAGATTAGGAGAGTTTGGTGTGACATTAGGCTTTGTCTTGTGTTGTGTCTTGCAGTGAACATGGATATCTTAATGAGAGATACTGACTTCATGTCACTATTCATTGATATGCTAACTGAGCTGCCCTGTCTGTGGGAGATTACCCACCCCCATTTCAAGAACCAAGCAAAGAGGAAGGCAGCACTGGAGCAATTGTGTGAAATTGTGAAGCAGGTGATCCCCACGGTAGACATCACTTATTTAAAGATATTAATTGGTTGCCTGAGGAGCACATATCTGAGGGAGCGCAATAAAGTCCTGGATTCACAGAGATCCGGAGCAGCAGATGACATCTATGTCCCCAGGATGTTGTACTACGACAGGCTGCACTTTCTGGCAGGCCAGAATGAACCCAGGCCATCCCTCTCAAGTCTTCCTTCCACGCTTCCTTCCCCCCCGGCTGAGGCTTCTGATGCCCAACCTGGGCCTTCCAGGCCACATGTGGAGGAGCCCAGATTGAGCCAGGTATAGCATTCCTCTAAATATTTCTGCTTGTCCAATCAATGATGTTACCTAGATGTTAGTTGGGAGTACTAATTTATGATTGTGATTGATGATGCAAAAACTAAAACCATGTCCCTTTTTCATACACAGGGAAGTCTCAGCCAGGAGGTGGCTGATCTGCAGGTCCCTCCACCCCCCCTGGAAACAGAAAGTGGCAGGAGGAGGAGTGCCCTAGAGGAGGCGGCTATCAGATTTTTTTCTAGGGCTACAGAGGTCCTGGGAGCACCACACACCATGCAGGAGAACCTTGCGGCATTCATAGCCTATAAAATGCAGAGGATGGAGGAGGGCCAAAAAGCCATGTGTCAGGCCCTCATATCAGAGGCTCTGGAGAAAGGTGTGAGGGGCCACATTACACCTCACACACAGCTTTGGGATGGTCCTCCTCCTCCTCCTGCAGGTCCTCCTCCTCCTCCTCCCTCTCCTCCAGGTCCTCCCAGTCCTCCTCCAGGTCCTCCCAGTCCTCCTCCTCCTCCAGGTCCTACTCCTCCTCCTGCCACATCTCCAACTGCACAGCCACAGCCGGAAGGAAGTGTGAAAGGAAGACCAGAGAGTGATTGCCCTGGATCCAGTCTGGTCGGCCAACAGATGCAGCCTCTTGTGGTACCACAGCCTGGGGACACTGATGTCATCTGCTGCTATCCGGATCTCTGTGAATCCCGGACCAGACTGCCCTCCCTTATATATGGACTCCTCAGGCCACCAATTTTGAGGTTTAAGAATTGATGTCTGCCGTGGGGGTCCCAGGCTTCACTAATTTCTCCTGTTGATCCAGTGTTGCCTTCCTCTTTGTTTGGTTCTGAGCCCTTAATAAAGGATTTTTGTTTTGAATTATACTCTCCTATGTGTTTTACTTCAAAAATGATGGTTTGTTTGTGAGGATTCAGGTACATTTCAAATATACAATGTGAAATGAACAAGGGACACCAACAACAAAAAATCTCCTGGAGATTAAATAATAAAAGATATCAATGGTGTTGGGGTAACTTGCCACACAAAACACACACAAAAAAATTCTGGAGTAAAAATAAAAATAACATTGAACAAAGATCAGCCTTGGAAAAAATCCAAACATTAAAGAAAAAAAAAGGCTTTAAAATAAAAAAATAAAAACATAAAAAATATAAAACTGTCAGATGTGACAACTAATAACAATATATTGCGGGAATCCCACTAAAAAAACACAAATAAAACTTTGTGAGAAGTGTGTGTGAATATGAGCAGCAAAACTACTTAATTCTTGTCACATTATAAAGAAGAAGAGAGTGCGCTGTATTAAACCATTTTTAACATTGCAGCGTGACGAAAGTGCTGTATCCATTGCGAACGCTAAGTTTACCAGAACGAGCTGTCCCGTGTCGGAATTTCTTCTGAGCATGCGTGGCACTTTGTGCGTCGGAACAGGCCACAAACGGTCGGAATTGACGCGATCGGATTTTGTTGTCGGAAAATTTTATCTCCTGCTGTCCAACTTTGTGTGTCAGAAAATCTGATGGAAAATGTCGGATGGAGCCTACACACGGTCGGAATTTCCGACAACACGCTCCGATCGGACATTTTCCATCGGAAAATACGACCGTGTGTACGGGGCATTAGCGTGAAACAGAGAATGCTCTCTGATTTGCTCTCGGAGCTTGGTTACTTCTGCCTCTGTTGCCCTGTCTGGATGGTGTTTGTGACGTTTTTCACAATCGTGTAATTTTACAAGTAATTCAGATAGCATTTTTTCTCTGGCTACTTTGAGTCTGTGGCCATGTTTGATAAATATTCCTCTTATGTAGCATTTATGCGCTGACCAGATAGTTAGCGGGTTGGGGACCGATTGTTTGTTACTCTTGAAAAAGAGATTCAGTTCTCGCAAGATGTCTGCTCTCACCTCAGGATCTTGGATAAGAGATACGTTTAGACGCCAGGTGGCTCTCTGGGGAGCCGGGCGCTTCCAAGTTAGGGTCAAAGAGATCGGGGCATGGTCCGAGAGTGCAATGTGCCCAATCTGTGCCCCCGAGACAAGAGGGATCGTAGCGTGGGAGACCAGAAAGAGGTCAATCCTGGAATAAGAGTTGTGGACAGCCGAAAAAAAGGTGTAATCTCTCTCTTGCGGATGAAGAATCCGCCAAATGTCAACTAAGCGATAAGAATGCAGTAGATCCCTGATTCGGTTCCGGTATCGCAAAGATAGGGCCGAGGAGCCCGACGATGCGTCCCTACGGGGATCTATAGTTAGATTAAGGTCTCCCCCTAAGACTAGTGTTCCCTCTGTGAAGGCAGCCAAAGCATCCAAGCATGATTCAAGCACCGGCAGCTGGTCCACATTTGGCAAGAACAGGTTCGCAAATGTGAATGTCTGTGACTGAATAGTACCTTTGACAAAAAGGTATCTACCCTCAGGGTCAGCATGGAGATCCCTCAGCTGCCAAGGCAAAGTTTTAGCGAGGAGGATACTTGTCCCATTAGATTTTGAGGAGGGTGAAGCACTGTGGTACACTATTGGGAAATGTTTGCTGTGGAGTTTAGGGATACAATCCGCCCGAAAATGGGTCTCCTGTAAAAACACGATCTGGGGTCTCTGCCTCCAAAGATCTGAAAGGCAACTAGAACGCTTCTCAGGAGCATTTAGGCCCTTCACATTCCAGGATACAAACTTCAGAGACATGTCTGAGAGTGCAGGGTCGGGTCGCCAGACCTCGCCAGAAACCGAAACTGTTAGCGAGATGGGAGAGAGGAGGGGAGGGGGAAAACAGATTAGAGTAAAAGAGTTACAGGGAGAGGGTGGGGAGGGGCACAAGTAGGGTCAAGAAAAGAAAAAGAGAAGAATAGGAGAACAAAAAAGGAGAAGTAAGAACAATCTAAGTCTCCAATCGGAGAGTTACTGCCTAATAGGGCAGCTAGGGCCTAGTGGGGGAAGAGGTAGGGCACTTCAGAGGTCGGGCTCCCGGAACGCGAGTCCCTCCCCAGCCCATTTTTCATTAGGTGCGGTCCTGTCAGGAACCGCATTAGTGCATTAGGCTTCATTGAAAAGAGATGGCTCTTTAGTTACACATAACATTTAACCCTTTGACATTCAATTTAACATAACACTTTTTAACTTTATAACCGACAAAAACAAGACATTAAGAGTTGCCCTAATTGAAAGAACTATGTCAATTTTTGATCTCTCGTCATTATCTCTGTTTGCTAAATGGGTCGCTAATCCCACCGGGCCCCAGCCAGATGAGAGCGTCCCATAACCCCTTACCTGAGTCCCCACATCTGAGAGAATCAATTTCCGTCTGGAACAATCTTAGGGTCCCAAGGTAGGATAGTTGGTAAGAAGGAGGAGTGGATCGGGGAGGGGGTGAGGAGAGGGGAGAGGAGGGTGAATGTGGGGGAGGGTGGGGAGAGAAGAGGGGTAGGGAGAGAGGGGGAGTAGGGGACCATTAGTAAGATAACAATATCTCTATAGAGACATTCATCTTTGGTTATTATAAAAGTTTCTACTCCTGATACCAGCTAGCCCTTCTATATCCCATCTTAGAAGTTCAACTCACTTCGGTGGTAAGCATCAAAGTTATTAAACAGTGTAAACTATTTGTACCCATTTCCGTGTCTTATAGTGTGGTACAAGCTGCAAATCATAAACAACTGAGTGATTGCTAAGCTATTATCAATAAAGACCGTTATCTCTAGATTATAACAATAAAGACGGACATATCTGTGTCTTCTTAAGGATGATCCCGCCTGTGGGACCCGCTTACCAGTCTGTGTACTTTTCCTCTGTTCCTGGTAAAAAAAAAAAAATTCAACTAACCAGGATACTGGGAACTTTACTTGTCTCCATGGAACCAATAGGCCAGAGAGGTACTAGAAAGTCAATCCAGGTGAGCATCCGAAAGGGTACAACAATAGGAAAGTAAATAGCCAAGTTCAGGCTTTAGGGCGACTTTTCTCTGTAAGTTCAAAGTTCGTTGTCCTGAGGGGCCAGCGGCCTTCTACGCTGTGATCTGTTGTTGCGTCGCGATCTTTGAGGTCTGCCCGAAGGGTTCCCTGCCGGTATGTTAGTAGCGGGTGTCAGGACGAACGCCAGCCAGTTAGGTAGTGACATCGATGGTAGCCCGAGGGTGTTGAGAAAGGTGGGAACCTCTCTAGGGTGTCGCAGGGTGTAGGTGCGACCTCCCTTCCTTGCGATTAGATGAAAAGGATGACCCCATTTATAGGTGATTCCTTGTTCACTGAATTTCTCTAGCAGGGGCTTCATGCAACGACGCATCTGTAGGGTCCTGCGGGAAACATCTGGCAGGAGAGATATCTGGGCTCCATCAAAGTCAATATGCCCTCTACGCCAGGCTCTTTGTAGAATGTCCTCCTTGATGGAATAGTTATGCAGGCAACAAAGGACATCTCTAGGTCTATCCTCTGCTGCGTTTCTGGGGCCAAGGGTTCTGTTGACCCTGTCTATGGCAATTGGCGTTTCTGTTGGGCGCTCTAAGCAGTCATTAAATAACGCAGTTACTGTCATCTTTAGGTCCGCTTGCTGAGTCGCTTCTGGCAGACCGCGGATTCTTATGTTACGCCTACGGCTGCAGTTTTCCTGGTCATCTAGCAACAAATGTAGCTGTGCGATTTGGTCTGCCATCTCTTTTTTGGTGTCATTTAATTCCGTAAGACCCTGGCGCAGGGTTGTAGTGTCCTCCTCAATGGTAGTGACTCTTGAGGTGACCTCCGTTACAGATTGCCTAATTCCAGCAATCTCTCCTCTTAGCGCTGCCTCCATTCTAGAGGCCACTGAGTCCAGGTCATCTCTTGTGGGCAGCTTTTGTAATAAAGGCCATAGTGCCTGCTCTCCAGTAAGCACAGATGGGGGCATATGTGGAGGCAGGGACAGTGAGGCAGAGCTCATGGAAGCTTGCTGCGATATGGGCAGAGGCGCACCAGGAGTTAAGCTCCGTGGCTGGGAGCGTTGGATGTCTTGTGAGTCCCACTGCGGGGTGCAGCTGGGTTCTCCTCCCGGGCTTGTGAGTGATGCAAGGGATAGTGAGCGAGGGAGGCAGGGGGAAAGGTCGCTACTCTGGGAGAACGGGAGCATATCATTACCCTGGACTTGTCTCCCTCCACCTCCTGCCGGCACGCCATGCTCTTCTCCCTCGCCTGTGTTCGGCGCCATCTTAGAATAGTCCGGTGTAGAGGCCGCCGGTTGTTTCGGCACAAGGTATCTCTCCATCTCTATTCACGCTTCCTTTGCACAGCTGTGCAGTCTTCCCTGTCTGTGTGGGTATGCTGAGAAGCCAAAATATGGGATTTTTCTGTGCGGATGGTCTGAGAATGAGCCGCGGCCCGGGAGCCCTCTGCAAAACATGGCTTCACTCTTCCATGCCGAGACCACGCCCCCCAATAAGGTATTTGAGAGTGGGATGCCTATGGCGCCTGGGGGATGCCTTCTAGGTATACTTGATGAATCAAGAATTCCAGCTGAATATATTGAATATATTGTTTCAGTCTATTCCAGGCTCGTAAACTCATAGCACTAAAATGGTTATCATCATATCCACCTACTGTAGCAGAATGGAAAATATAAGTAAGGGAAACTTTAATTAAGGAAAAATATATTTTCCTACATAGAGGCAGGGTAGAAAAATTAGAAAAAATATGGAAAAGGTGGTTTAATACCTTGGAGGTATGACGAGAGAGGAGAGGATCAATGTATGAGTAATGGGGGGAGGGGGAGTGGGAGCATGGGTGCCAGGGTGCTTTTTTTCTTTCTTTCCCCTTTTCCCCCTTAATACGGGCTGGAGTTGTAGGTTTTTCTCTTTTTTTTTTTTTTTTGCTGTGTGTTTTTTTTTTCTTCCTGTTTGTGTGTGTGTGTATATAAAATGAATAAAAAGATGATTTGATTAAAAAAAAAATTATAATGGTACAGAGGGGATGGGAGTATTTAATAAATGTGTGTTAAAAAACACTTTAAGGGGGTACCCACTGCTAATAAAACTGTGAAGTTGATGGTTTGAGGGGTCTTTAAACGACATGGGAATTCTGATGACATGGTGTCTGACAGAGGAGTACAGTTCATGTTGAAAATTTGGAAAAACGTTTGCTCAGCTTTAGGTGAAACAATTAATAAGTTCTCTGCTTTTCATCCTCAGTCCAATGGCCCAATCAAACTTTGGAGTAGTACCTTTGAAGTTTTGTAACTTATCTTCAGGATGACTGGTTGGACTATGTTCCTACAGCAGGGTTTGCTTATAGAGACATAGTTCCAAAGCCCTTTTGACCTAAATACCAGGTATCATCAAGTTTTAATTTCTGATCTCCCTATCTCAACTTCAGTTCCTGCTGATACCAACATATTAACTACATTACGGGCGGTTCAGGAGAAATTGATACAATAAAAACCTTGGATTGCAAGCATAATTCATTCAAACATACTCGTAATCCAAAGCACTTGTGTATCAAAGTGAATTTCTCCATAAGAAATAATGGAAACTCAGATGATTCGTTCTGCAACCATTTATTCATAAGTTCTTCAGTTTATAGTCCATATAAAAAAAATTATAGCAATGTGATAGGTTGTGTAACCATAAAATGTCCATCCACAATCAGCAGCTTCCACAAAGGGATTAGAAGCAAAATCCAGCAGGAGCTACAGAGTATAAAAGAGAAGAGAGGCGTCTCTAAAACTTTTCTGCAGAAGAGAGTTTAACAAGACACATGGCCACTCATTAAAATTTGAAGAAAAGAGGTTTAACCTTAAACTACGTAGAGGGTTCTTTACTGGAAGAGCGGCAAGGATGTTGAATTCCCTTCCACAGGTGGTGGTCTAAGCGGGAGGCATCAATAGTTTCAAAAAACTATTACATAAGCACCTGAACGACCGCAACATACAGGGATATACAATGTAATACTGACATAAAATCGCACACATAGGTTGGACTTGATGGACTTGTGTCTTTTTTCAACCTCACCTTCTATGTAACTAAGTGTAGCAATATGTTGCTAAATGTTGTACCTTCATTAAATGTAACTATATTGCTACACTTAGAGGCCCCTCTCTTCTCTTTTATACTCAGTTGAGACATGGCGCTACTCTTATATCAAGACATCGCTTGTATATCAAGTCAAAACTTAATAAAAAATTGTGCTTGTCTTGCAAAACGCTCTCAAACCAAGTTACTCTCAAACCAAGGTTTTACTGTACTTTGAAGGAGACTCAAGTATATTACATGTAGCCTGCTGACAGACATCGCTGATTACTCTCTATTTTTCATGTAGGTGACAAAGTTTGGTTATCTATCAAGAATTTTAAAAATGTTCATGTTCCATCTGCTAAGTTGGTTCACAATGTGTGGGACCTTTCCAGATCTCTGCTCACTGAACTTTCACCCTGTTTTTAATGTAGTGTTACTATTTAATGAAAGTCCTTTTTCTGGAAGAATTCTTCCACCTCCTCCACCTGTTGTGGTACAATTTGAAGAAGAATTTGTGGTTGAAAGAATTCTTGATTCCAGGATCTTTAGGAAGAAATCACTATATCTAGTTCAGTGGCAAGGATATGGACCAGAGGAAAATTTCCTGGGAACCTGAGGTTTCCTCACAAACTTGGCCCTAAGGCGTCCAGGGGCCATCTTGGAAGGAAGGGAGTACTGTCAGAGTCCATATCTGAAACTGATACCTCTACTGTGTCTGGCTCTAGCTCTTTTCGCTGTGCAACCTAAGATGATGGACAGCTCCTGTCTGAACCCTTGGGCAATCTTGCCTTGTATCTTGTTTCAGGTGAATCTTGAACTCTTTTTTTCCTCCTATGAATTTTTTGATTATTGTGCTAACTCAAGTCAATATCTTGCTCCTTGCACCTGCAGTTGTCCTTATCTTCATTATCATTTGCTACCAACCTTTGGCTTGTTCCTGGACTATGCTGCTGATTAATCCCAACCTACAACCACTTGTTCCCGAACTTTGGCTTGTTTACAGACTATGCTTCTGCTTGATCCCTACCTGCTCCATCTGTTACTAGACCCCAGCTTGCTCACCTTTTGGTGGATAAATCCTGAGGACCATGACCTGGCATTAACACAAAGCAAAACCAATCTCCACCATCAGGCTGGTTAGTGCTTAGACTCTGTGTCTTGGGTGAGCCCGCATCATCTGTCAGGGTGACCTGCTTGTGTACTTATCCTGCTGGTCAGTGTGAACATCTCTACAGTGATAGCTACTGGTCTCCAAGCCTAACCCCTGACAATAACTGGTTATGACAAGATGATACTAGGGGGTTTACATATGCTTGGGATTTTGAATGAATAGAGTGTTTTAGGGTCCAAAGTGTAAAAAGCATCCGAAGATTCTCCTAGGAAGGGTTGAAATAAACATCAAGATATTTTTAGTGCTTTATACATTGGAAGGTAAAATGACTTTGCATGTGTACCGAGAGCTATTTGAAGTCTTCTTGTCTAAAGTGCGTTTTTGGAGCTCTGGCAAAACCATAACACATTGAGCTTCAATCAGTCTGTAAAGTAGTTTCTTTTTGTAAAGTGTACAGAGAACAGTTGCTGACCCACATAGAAGTATGTGAATAAGAATCATACTCCACCTGGAACAAGGCTTTGAATCATATCTTTTTTATTGGTTTTTCAATTTATACAATATACATCATAACCGCGTTGAAGAACAAAAGGCAAACAAGAAAACACATATTACAATACAATACATATTTCCCACAATCACCATCAATTATAAATATAACTTACCCTACCTTTTTCCTTTAAACCTTCCCCCCACCCCTGTTCACCCTCCCTCCTCCCCACCAGTTGCTAATTTTAAAAAAAATAGACGTATCCTACGCTTGGTACTACTTACTACCCCAATGAGAGTATTGTACGCACTACTTATTCCCTAGTATCTATTTCCTAGTGCATAACTTCCTTTCCTCGATACAATTTTATGTTTCCCTATTCTCACCTTGACACCACCTACCCCAAATCCTAATAAACTTCTCATAGCTTCCCCTTCTAATATATATAGTCCTTTCTGTTCCCACTAGTACGTTCATGGTACTAACCCATTCTGCAGGGGTAGGGGGTATTTTTGACAGCCATGCTTTTGCGATCAGTTTCCTGGCCTGGTATAAGCATCGTACAATTGCTATTCTTATGAAGCCATCCCCCATATCCTCTTTGATTAGCCCCAGGACACAGGCTTTAGCCTCGGGCTCCAGCCTTATCCCGATCCTAGCTTCTATTATGTTTAGGATCTCGGTCCAGTACCTCACTAGCTTCGGGCATCTCCACATAATGTGTATAAGATCGCCCGTATCTAGACATCTGGGGCATTTGTCGTCTGATCTACGACCCATTCTATGCAACCTCTTGGGGGTGTAATAAGCTCTGTGCACAAGCAAGAGGTGCGAAGCCCGCTGCGACGGAGAGAGGGACACCAGCGGACCAAGCTCCAGTATTCTCCCCCACTGATCATCACTCAACTCCCCCACATCGGCCTCCCACCCTTCCCTTGCGCGCAAGAGTGGGGTCAATCCAGTTGCCCTGGTCATTAGATGGTCATAAATTACTGATATTAGCCCCTTCAGGCTATGTACCCTTACCACCTTATTAAGAAGTGATGCGCTACACCATTCCAGTGCATTGGTCTTAAATTGCTTGTCTAATGCGTGCCTGATCTGGAGATAAAAGTAAAATGATTCCTTGGGGATTGCAAACTCCCGCCTCAGGTCCACAAAAGATTTTAATATATTGCCAGCATATAGTTGTGCTAGCCTAGTTATTCCCGCCCTTTCCCAGATCCTATTTACTCCTATCGCCTGCATTTCTTGTAGCTGCCTGTTCTGCCATATGGGTGTGAACTCCGTAGCCCCCTTATATCCCATTTCAATCTTAACTGACCGCCAAACTTTTATGGCCAATTTGTTTGTTGGGAATGAGCATCCTAATGCTCCGGCTTCCAAAGCCCCTGCCAAGGATTTGTGCGGGCTCCCCGACAACATGATTTTTACGCTGGAGTCCACTTCCCCCCCACATTCACACCCACCCAGGTGTTGCAGTTGTGACGCCAAAAAGTACCTGTATGGGTGGGGCACCGCCAATCCCCCCTCCCTGTTGGGTCGCTGCAAGGTCTGGAGACTGATCCTGGCCTGGCCCTTTCTCCATATTAACTCACGGAAGATAGCATTTATTTTTAAAAACCAGTCCCTCCCTATCCAAATCGGTGAGTTGTGTAATATGTACAAAAGTTGAGGCATCCAAATCATCTTAATCAAATTTATACGCCCCGCCATAGATAAAGGAAGCCGAGACCAGATGTCTTTCTTCCTTCTAAACTTTTCCAACAGCGGAGCTAGGTTATCTTTAATATACTGCATTGGGTTATTGGTCACCATTATACCCAAGTATTTAACCTTCTCCACCACCCTGAGACATGATACCACCTGCGGGAGAGAACCGTTGGTCGAGTCAAGCGGGAGGAGTGAAGATTTCCCCCAATTGACTATTAACCCTGATACTCTCCCAAACCCTTCCACCAACTGCATTGCCTTTACTAACGATGGCCCCATGTCCCCCAGGAATAACAATACGTCGTCAGCATATAACGCTATTCTATCCTCGCCCTCTTTCCTTTTATAACCCTGTAGGCCTGATGCTTTTCTTATTACCTCCGCGAATGGCTCCCATTGCCAGGGCAAATAGCAGGGGGGACAGGGGACACCCCTGCCTAGTCCCCCTCTCAAGAGAGATCCCTTCCGAGTATGTATTATTTATTTTCAGTCTAGCACTGGGGTGTCAATATAGAGTCTTAAGCCACTTAATAAATAGGGGACCAAACCCAAATTTTTCCAATGTCCACCATAGATACTCCCATTCCAGGGTGTCAAATGCCTTGGCAATGTCCAAGGACAAAATCACCCTGGAGTCTGGATTCTCTACCGGGGTCTGGAGGTTCAAGTACGCCCTTCTTATATTTTTACTAGTAGACCTGTTCTGCACAAACCCTGACTGGTCCGGGTGAACCAAAGTAGATATACATCTATTCAGCCTGGCGGCCAGGATTTTTGTCAGGATCTTGACGTCTGTGCCCAGCAGTGAAATTGGTCTGTATGACGAGGTGTCTAACTTACTATTCTCTTCTTTCTGAATCAATACAATAATGGCTTCAGACATTGACATCGGCAAGCTACCAACTGCAGCTGACCTATTCAATGTTTTCCACAGTTCCGGGGCCAGCACCTCCCCATATTGTTTATATACCTCAGATGGCAATCCATCCGGGCCTGGTGATTTTTGGTTCGGCATGTTCTTTATTGCCTGCCAGACCTCTTCCAGTGTTATCGGTGCTTCCAGACTATTCCTATCTGCTTCTGAGAGCACCGGCAACTCAGTATCTCCCAGGAACTCCTCCATCTCTACTTGTTCAGGGGTATGCCGCGATTTATATAGATCCCTATAAAATTCTACAAATGTTTTGTTAATTACCCTAGGATCTGAAGAGATATCCCCCTCCTTTGTTTTGATCATGGGGATTGTTGACGAAGGCGAATTAGTTTTAGCCAACAAGGTCAACGTCCGACCCACTCTTTCGCCCTCTTCAAAACACCTCTGCCTCTGAAAAACCTTCCTATTCTCTGCTCTTCTAATTTCTTCCTTTTTGTATTTTTGTTGTTTCAATACCCAGTCTTCCCAGTTTTCATTTGTTGGGTCTAGTACATACTTTCTTTCTGACTCCCGAACCTCTTCCCTAATAAGCTCTCCCCTCGCCCTTGTTTGTTTCTTTATTTTGGATATCTGTTGGATCAGGAGCCCTCTGAGGTATGCTTTTAAGGCGTCCCAAATCACACCCTCTGAGGCAGTACCGGTGTTAAATTCAACAAATTCTCTCAATTTTAAACTAATTTCCTCTCTATTCCCCAGTAAGTCCAACCATGCGGGGTTAACTGACCACAATCTCCGACCCCCATCCTCCTGCATGGTTATTATCATTGTCAGTGGCGAGTGATCGGACACCCCCCTTGGACGATATTCAATACTATTTATTAAGGGCTGGGCTTCCTGGTTACCAATGGCCATATCAATACGGGATAGGGTATGGTGGATCGCTGAAAAGCAAGAATATTCCTGACTATTAGGATTGCGCGCTCTCCACATATCACACCACCCAACCTCCTCCAAAAACTGTGCCAACCTTCCCACCGACCCTCCACCACCACTAACCCCAGGAGGGAACCTATCTAATCTGCTATCAAGGACAGTATTAAAGTCCCCTACTATAATAACTGGGACCTCTATTTTATCTTCCAAAAACTCAAGCAGCAGGAACAATATCTCCATTTTGAATGGTGGAGGAATATATAAATTTGCTATGACAAAAGATCTGCCCTCAATTAAACAATGCAAAAAAATAAAACAACCCAATCTATCAATGCTGACATCCCTGCAGGAAAACGTCAACCCCTTCCTGATCAGTATACTCACTCCCCTCGAGTAGGAGGAGTACACTGAATGATATTGTATCTGAAATTTATTATTTTTAATTAATAATTTAGTCTCGCTGGTCAAGTGCGTTTCCTGCAAGCATATCACCTCAGTAGCACAAGCATCTAACTCCTGGAATACAGTGGCTTTTTTCACATAGTCGCTCATCCCCCTGATATTCCAGGAGCTTAGACCCAATATTCTAGGCTTCATTCGACCCTGTACATCAATAAATACCCGCTATGCAAATACCAGGGTGTAATTACCCTTTTACTTATACAAAGGAAAGTCACGGCTAAAAATTGACACTGTTCCACACCAGTACTTTTTTGAAGAAATACCAAAGAAAACCTTTCCCAACTCTTGTTCTGCTTTACCACATGTACCCACATACCCCTTTTGCTTTTGTGCTTCAAATCCTCAATAATCCTGCCTACCACCCTCAGTGCTATTATTATAGGAAGGGAAGCGAGCGGTTCCGGGGGACCTATACCCCCACACCCCTCCCTCCCACCTCCATCCACAACAGTGTCATTAAACCTACTAAATTTTATAAACTTTAAATATTTACACTTCATTTCATTTATCTTCAACACATTTTTTAGCAGTGCTCTGTGTGATTTTACCTTAATTTTTGCAACTGTGGAACCCCCTACTTTAAATAATCCCTTCTCCTCCCCCCCCCTGTGCCTCACTTGGCATGCCCTAGGGGCCTTCCTTGTGACCTTACTACTCCCCTCACCCCACTTCATCCACCACCCCTCCCTCCACCCTCCCCACCCCCCTCCCCCCTCCCCCCTCCCCCCCCATAGACCCATCAACCCAAGGGTTAGAAGAACCCTCGTCACCACACTAAACATTACTTTCACTCTTCACTTCAACCACCCTACTCTCTCCCTCCCAACCCCTAATACTGCCGAGCAGCCCAGAAAGGAAGAAAAAAAAAAAAAAAAACACATTTATAAGTTCCTTTTGTTCTCTTCAAACCAGTCCGTGACTCCTTTGACCGTTTCGAAAAAACGGGTAGTCCCTAAAGCCTCAATACGCAGTCGTGCTGGATACAATAGCGCATATGAGATGTTGTGGTTCCGTAAGGTGCGCTTAATATCCAAAAAACCTGCTCTTCTCCTTTGTAATTCCGGGGAATAATCTGGATAAATCGAAACCTTTGCACCGTTGAAAAGGACATCTCCTTTTTCTCTGGATTTTTGCATTAAGTTCAGTTTATCTTTGTAATTAAAAAATCTGATTATCATTGGTCTTGGGCGGTCTCCTGAATATACTGGTCTGGAAGGGACTCTGTGGGCTCGCTCAATAGAAAAAAAATGTGAGAAAGCCTCTACCCCAAAGACTTCTTTAAGCCATTTTTCCATAAATTCTTCAGGGCGGGGGCCCTCAACTTTCTCGGGGAGACCCATCACTCTTACGTTTTGTCTTCGCGACCTATTCTCCCATTCATCCATTTTGAGCTTGTTAGCCTCTAACTGAGCTTGCATTTTCTTAAACTCCTGTCGCAGTGGGGATACGGTGTCTTCTACTTGGCTAACCCTTTCCTCCACACATTTAATTCTCTCCACTGTTTGCTGGATTTCTTGTTTAATATTGCCAAATTCCTCACTTAGGGTTTTCAGCTCTTCCCACATCCCACTTATTGAACTCCTACAAGCATTTATAGCGCATAGTATCTCTTTTAAAGTGGGATCTTGTTCACTGGCTGCAGCTGCGTTGGGGCTACTATCCCCTATTCCTCCCAGGGGCTCCCTCTCCGGACTTTTTTTATTCGCAGTTTTTGTGCTAGCCACCGGGATATCAGGACCTTTCCCCAAGCTTTTTCTGTCTCCGGAGCCCCCCGCTGACATCTTCCCCGCAGGCGGCTGATTATTTTTGGCTGGAGACTGCGTGGTACTGTGGGCAAATTTTTCCAACTTTGCCGCAGCAGCTGCTGCGGTTACATTTAGGGACCCCTTCTCCTTCTCTTTGGCTGAACGGGTAGCTTGAACAGGCATATTATCCTGGGGATGATGATGCTGATCCTCCCCCTTCTTCTTAGTCATAGCCACCCAGGACACTTTTAGGAAGCTTGTAACCCTCCCGCCTAGCCAGTCCAACAAACAATCCCTTCGCGCTTTAAGAATCCAAGCCTCTAAGATAACAAGAGATGCGCTCCCGATTCCCTCTTTTAACACAGAGTCAATACACTTTGCTTTTGTATATAGATCAGGTTTTTTACCTGTCTTTAGTTGGCTTCAAGGATGTCTGCCGGTCTTTTGCCAGGGACTCTGCAGGTAAACCATCCAGCTCCACTGTCCTCCATTCAATATAGCCGTCTTTTCCTCAGCCGTTCTCCAGCCACCATATCTCCACCGCTCTCTCCTGTGTCTGTCTCTGGGTTAGCTCTCTCAACTTTCCTTACTCAGCCTCCCGCAGTGTCTGTGAGCTGTCACCAGGCAACATTCCACCGCCGTGCTTGTACACAGCGGAGGCACTGTGTCCAGGTTTCCCTTCGGCTTCCCCTCGGAACTCCGCTCAGCAAGATCACATGGCAGTCAGCTGACCACAGACAGCTGATCCTTCCCAGGCTCTCCTCCTCTCCTCCTCTCCTCTCTTATCTCCCCACAAGTCAGGATGCCGGTTGGGGAGCCGGTGACACCGATGGTAACCTGTGGAATCCTTGGGGCATAAGCAGGATTCAGGCGGCTTCACAGGGCACACACACAGCTGCCAAAGTCCCCACTTCACCACGCTGGAGCAGCATCGGAGCCGGGGCCGGGAGAGAGCACACACACACCGCTCAGACCTGCATCCGGTCACGCCCCCGACAAAGCCGCAATGGAGTTTGAATCGAATGGAACAAGGCTAATTATCCAGTTAGTCCAGTTGAGGCTAATGGGGCACTGTTAATTGGAACAAGCAGGTTACGGATAGTAGAAAGGAGTTTTGGTAATCTTCAGAAGTGCTTTAACAACCAAAGCACCCATTAACCACCAATTATTTCACCTTCACCATTAACTGGGATGCATTTCACCAGAATGGCAAATTGTAGTGATTGTTTTGCTGATCTTCACTCATCCTTACAAATGCCTCTACTTTCTATGCTTTTTTCACTTTCCAGTTGCAATAATTAAGACATTATTTATCTTGGAAGACCATAGCATGTGTTTATCATTTTCTCCATAGAACATCCTACAAGTTTGCATGCCTACAGCCAGACAGTGGTTTTGGTCAACCAAACTTGTTGTGGCTCAGGTTTGAGGGTAGCTATTGGTCATGTGTCATCGGGAAGGAATGGCACCATTTCTTGTGTGCAAACACCTCTGTATGTTTTCTGATGATAATTGGGTGAATCAAGGCCAGAAAAACATCTAGTTACATTTGCAACACAGAACCCTATGTCAAGTACAATAAAAGAGGGTCCATGAATTATGAACTCTGTTTTGATTGTTTAATGTGGTAGGGTCCCTTTTGCCACAGCTTTTTGGTTTTAGAAATTATGAGTGTCTGTTCGAGTTTTCAATTGCAGTGATGCCAACTGCAGTGATGCCATTCAAATATAATAGAATTTTCATAGATATGATTACATTGGTAACAATCACCGGGCACCTAAACCTGCAGCAGCTACCTTTTCGTTTTTCAGCGCAATCAAAATGAAGACAATGAAGGTGTATTTCAGTGAGTGTGAACTTAAAAACCACCATCCAGAGTTCATTTTGTGAACACAATTCATTCGTATAAGGTAAAAAATGTGTACAAAATCCTATAGTTCTGTGAACAATTTCCAGTTAGCCTATGTAAAATCCAGTATATTATGGTGTTACAATGATCATAAAACAATGATCTTAATGTACACAGTATAGCATATACAGTACAATATATCATAATGCAAAGAATATCAGTCCATGAGGCATTATGAAATGGAGGCAAATTTACCAAAGGATTAGAGACTGTTCAATTGGAAAAGTAAATGTTCACTTAAAGTGAAGCTACGTTCACCTTAAATATCCAACTGTGCAAGGAAAAATAAAAGATTTTTTTACATGTTGATGTGAACGCATCTTCATGTTATATACTAAGCAAAGTAAACATGCACTTTCCAATGTGAATAGTATTTTTATTTTTTTAGTAAATCATTCCCAGTTATAATGTAGTTACAGTTGGTATGTTGGTGATGTTGGATGATAAAAAAAGAAAAAAAACTAACCATATGAAATGTAAAGCTACCCTCTGAGTTACTAGACAGAATTGATTTTTAGTGAAGTTAATTTGGTAAATGTAAATCTAATTGATTGCCATGCATTATCGCAATAGGCATAGTATTATTGCAGTTTGCATTGGCATTTTAAAAAAAGCCATTTAACTGTACAATTGTTGATCTCTGAATACAGACAGACAATCTTCAGTCAATCAGAGAAATGTTTCGAGCACCAGTCTTAAGCATTAGATGACGCAAACTGGAATATCTGACTCATCCAAACATCATTGCCCAAAACTAGATATGAGTAAGAACTAGGGCCCACATATCACACGCAAAGTGCCTTAAAATAAATGTTAGTTACATTACATACGTTCAACAATTTGCTATTTTGAATAACACAAATATAAAAGCCATTGAAGAATTTAGAAATATAGATTACAATATAAATCACTTCCACCTAATTAGTGATAACACTGTGTACTGATTCCAATAAATGCTTTGAGAGCATTATGTGCACATTACTTAGAATCTAGTTCTAAACAATGCTTCATGCTAATAGTCTTAATTCTATTTATATTTTTTTAGGTAACTAGGCTTATTAAAATTGTTTTAGATATCTCTATAAATGCTGTTGACTTAATGTAATTATCTTAATTAAATGTATTCAATGTTTACTTGTTGCTCTAAATGGTTTGCAGTTATGGTTAGGGACAGCTATGTTTACACATCACATATGTAAGCATATAATGCAACTTTACTGCAACTTTAATGCTTTACTGTTCATCTCTATAAATGCAGGGCAATCCATGCATTTTTTTCACCTGCTGATTGAGTAAAAGAAAATGCCTTGATTCCCCCATCCACACATTCGATGTGGATTAGAGAATCTCTCCTTGTATTCTGGAGGCGGGGAAGGCAAGACAGAATACAATGATCATTGTTGCTGGCTATAGCCAGTGATACTGGTCATTCAGGAAAAACCCAACAGGCTGGTTGTGCACAAGTTGATCGATAGATGACTTGTGTACAACAAGTCTGCCCATACATGGATTGAAATTTGGCCGGTCCCTGCTGAACAGGCCACATTTCGATCCATGTACTCTATGTCCTGCAGTCTAAAAAGGTTGTACACACATTGCGATTTCTATGGTTCAGCCACCCCGCTGACTAAACATGAGTAATCAGTAGATTACAACAGCTTTGGGAACAATACTACAACATTAGGAATATCTAAAAAAAAAGTGTACAAGCTGTGGAAGACTATACTATTCTTCCTTGCCACATATCCAGATGAGCAAGCTACATATGTAGGCTTGTGTGTTCCATAGTAAAAGATGGTACTCTTATGTCCTGTACACATGATAGGATTTTCCGATGGAAAATATGTGATAGGACCTTGTTGTCGGAAATCCTGACCGTGTGTAGGCTCCATCACACATTTTCCATAGGAATTTCTGACACACAAAGTTTGAGAGCTTGCTATAAAATTTTCCGACAACAAAATCCGTTGTCAGAAATTCCGATCATGTGTACACAAATCCGACGCACAAAGTGCCACGCATGCTCAGAATACATTAAGAAACGAAAGCTATTGGCTACTGCCCCGTTTATAGTCCCGACGTACGTGTTTTATGTTACCGCGTTCAGAACGATCGGATTTTCCAACAACTTTGTGTGACCATGTGTATGCAAGACAAGTTTGAACCAACATCCGTCGGAAAAAATCAATGGATTTTGTTGTCGGAATGTCCGATCAATGTCCGACCGTGTGTACAGGGCATAAGAGGCACCCTGTCACAATCAGGGGTCAGGTTTAAAGACCAGTTGCTATAGCAGTAGCGGGACTACCACCAACCAGCAGAATAGGTACACAGGCAGTCACCCTGGCAGATGACGCAGTTTCAAATGAGGTGCAGAGTCTAAGTACTAACCGGTGTTCACCAGAGCTCCTGATGGTGGATATGGATTTGGCTGCATGTTACTACCAGGTCGCGGTCCTCAGGATCGCCCCACCACGAGGTGAGCAAGCTGAGGTCCAGAAGCAGATAAGCAGGTAAGGATTGAACAGATGCATAGTCAGAAAAACAAGCCATATGTCAGTAATGAGTAGTTGCAGGTTGGGATCAGGCAGAAGTGTAGTCGAGGAACAAGCAAAGGGTCCATAACGAGTGGTAGCACAATATAGATGGCAGTAGGGAAGACTAGAGCAAGATACTGGCTGAAGAGTGCACAATAATCTGGCAAACAGGAAGTGCAGAGACATGGCTTAAATTAGCTCATATTAGCATAAATAAATAAATAAATAAATAAATAGTTGTTCTAATATAATGTCCAAAGTGGTGGGTATGGCGTCACATCCGTAATTATACAGAAAGATACAGTTTGGATTTTTGAGGCTGTTGACAACAAATCATTATGAAACTAATTTTATTTACATTTATTTTTTTGCTTAAATAATGATTTGTTGTCAACGGTGCCTCAAATGTCTGAACTCTACTTAAAGTTTTCTATCAAAATAGACACCATCAAGGCTACTGTATTTTTTCCCTTTTAAACAGTGTGAACTGACATGTCTGACGAATGTAAAATAATTTAGTTTTTTAGAGTGGGTGTGTTTGTACTTACTGCAAATTGTAGCAAATTCTGCACTTTACGTACTTGCAAGATTTTGTGTATACTTGATCTAAAATCATATATTTATGTCTATGAACAGGGCTGTCTTTAAGGCAGGGCAAAAGGCAAATTAGTGTGTGTGGGGGGGGGGGGTTGTGTGGGGTGTGCAGAGGTAGGCAGAGAAGGAATTACAGTTTGGGGTGCACAGGTGAGCAAGGAGGGGATGTATGGAAGTAAGGAAGGTGGGTGCAAAGATGAGCAGAGGAGGCAGGTAGAATTAAAGGGGAGGGGGATTGGAGTGGAGAGGATGGGGGAGGTTTGGGGGGCAGAGGTTAGCATGGGTTTTAGGATGCAAAGGTGTACTGACAGGGTGGATAAAGATGTAGGTCACGTGCAGGGCAGCCCATTAATTTCAATGGGCTGATCTATGCGCTACAAATGTGGAAGAAAGTCACAAACCCTTTTTCAAAATCACACGGTGCCAAGGCACATTTTAGCAGATGCCTGAGGGTGTCATTAACAATTAATGGCACTGCTGTGTATCTGCTAAAGGGCAGAACGCAGTGGCGGCCCATGCACTATGGGTGCACGGGCGCTGCCCCCCCATCCATGCGCCTGGCCCCTTTCAGGACGTCAGATGCATTTATTCCTATGGTGGGGGTGGGAGGGGGTGGTACTTTTTGAAGCACCTTATTAGAGCCAGAGGCTCTAATAGGCTTCAAAATAGTGTGACAATAGCGAATTAATATTTGCTATTTTCACACTAACCTTCCTCCCCACCAATCAGGATGCAGGGCGTCAGACATGTTTCCTGATTGGCCAAAGTGCTAGGCCACCCTATTGGATGCCTGGCGCTAAGGAAGAGGAGCGGAGGAGACACGCTGAAGCGGAGGTCGCCACTGCTCTGGTGCAATGGAGAGGTGCTGCTGCAGTAAGTCCCCTCTGTCAGAGATGCACGTGGGGGGTTGGGGGTGCTGTCAGAGACGCAAGCAGGGGGGTCGTGGACACAGTGGCTGCATATGATGGGCACAAGTGGCTGCATATACTGGGCTCAAGTGGCTGCATTTGACGGGCTCAAGTGGCTGCATTTGACGGGCACAATTGGCTGCATTTGATGGGCACAAGTGGCTGCATATGATGAGCACAGGTGGCTGCATATGATGGGCACAAGTGGCTGCATATGATGGGCACAAGTGGCTGCAATTGACGGGCACAAGTGGCTGCAATTGACAGGCACAAGTGGCTGCATTTTATGGGCACAAGTGGGTGCATATGATGGGCACAAGTGGGTGCATATGATGGGCACAAGTGGCTGCATATGATGGCACCAGTGGCTGCATATGATGGGCACAAGTGGCTGCATATGATGGGCACAGGTGGCTACAAATGATGGGCACAGTGGCTGCATTTTATGGGCACAGTGGCTGTGTTTGATGGGCACAATGGCTGAATATGATGGGCACAAGTGGCTTCATGTGATGGGCACAATTGTCTGCATTTGATGGGCACAAGTGTCTGCATTTGAGGGGCACGAGTGGCTGCATTTGATGGCACAAGTTGGCTACATATGATGGACACAGTGGCTGCATATGATGGGCACAAGTAGCTGCATATGATGGGCACAAGTGGCTGCATATGATGGGCACAGTGGCTGCATATTATGGGCACAAGTGGCTGCATATGATGGCCACGAGTGGCTGCAATTGATGGGCACAAGTGGCTGAATATAATGGGCACAAGTGGCTGCATATGATGGGCACACATGGCTACATATGATGGACACAGTGGCTGCATATGATGGGCACAAGTGGCTGCATATGATGGGCACAAGTGGCTGCATATGATGGGCACATGTGGCTGATTTTGATGGTCACAGTGGCTGCGTTTGATGGGCACAATGGCTGCATATGATGGGCACAAGTGGATGCATATGATGGGCACAGTGGCTGCATATGATGGGCACACATGGCTGCATATGATGGGCACAATGGCTGAATATGATGGGTACAGTGGCTGCGTTTGATGGGCACAATGGCTGCAATTGATGGGCACAAGTGGCTGCATATGATGGGCACAAGTGGCTGTGTTTGATGGTTACAGTGGCTGCGTTTGATGGGCACAAGTGGCTTCATATGATGGGCACAATTGTCTTCATTTGATGGGCATGAGTGTCTGCATTTGATGGGCACAAGTGGCTGCATGCGATGGGCACAAATAGCTGCATATGATGAGCACAAGTGGCTGCATTTGGGCAAAAGTGGCTGCATATGATGGCCACAAGTGGCTGCATATGATGGGCACAAGTGGCTGCATATGATGGGCACAAGTGGCTGCATATGATGGGCACATGTAGCTACATATGATGGACACAGTGGCTGCATATGATGGGCACACGTGGCTGCATATGATGGGCACAAGTGGCTGCGTTTGGTCACAGTGGCTGCGTTTGATGGGCACAATGGCTGCAATTGATGGGCACAAATGGCTGCAACTGATGGGCACAGTGACTGCATTTGATGGGCACAATGGCTGCATTTGATAGGCACAGTGAGGCTGCAATTGATGGGGGGGTCAGTATTTTTAAGTATGTTTGCACCCCCAAAAAATTTTTGAGCACCAGCTGCCACTGGAAGAACATTTCTGTGGTGTCAGGAAAGCGATTTTGCATGGGTTCCCAACACACACAAATGTGAACGCAGGCTAAATGTCTCAGTTACAGTGGTTGCCAGTGTAAATCTTCTCATTACATTGGTGCTTGGTATAGAATCCTTTCATTCAGGCTAGTGGCCAGTGTGAATGTCCCCCTTACATTGGTGGTCAGTGTAAACCCCTCCTTACATTGGTGGTTACTGTGAATGCTTTTATTACATTAGAGGTCAGTTGTTTTTTTAGTTTTGGATAGAGTGGGTATGTATTAGACCTTCTGTCAAGTTGTAATGCTGTCTGAGCCCCCTTTGGGGAGTTTCATCACTCTTATTGAGGCAAGTGGAAATATTTTAATTGGGACACGTATCTAAGAGGAGAATTTCCCTGGGGGTGCATCTCTAAAATCAATTCTGGCCATTTTCAAGGAATAGGAATAGAATTGTCAAATGACAATGACACTGGGAGATGGTCACTGCCAACGGAACAAAAAAAAAATGTAAAAAAAAGTTGTTCCATCTGGGAGGGTCCTCCTTGCTGTGCAACGTCAAAGGTGACATGGAAAAACACCTATCCTTTCTAATAGATGTTTGGGATATGTTTTTAAGCTGTATGTGTTGCTACAGAAAAGTGCAATTCTCACAGGCAGTGTCAGTTGCACCAAATTTTGGCATCACATATTTTAGAGGTGTAATTTACTTTTTTCTACTTTTTTGATATTAGTTTACTTCAATAGAATATCAGCAGCACCCCAGTCTGGTTCATTAGAATGTAAAAAATATTTTTTTTTTTGGGTAGTTTTGGATGCAACACTTTTTAATCCAGCGTTAATAGGCCTACATTGACTGGTGGAAGTAGCAATCACAACAGATCTAAAAGCTGTAGAAAATAAAGCCCTAACCTTCAGAAAACTAACCAGCCACACAACAGTCTAATAGTATAGTTTGTACCATACTCCATCATCCTGAATGTTTAATACAATTTCTAAACAGAGTACCCAAAATCACTTAAAAACTCCAATACTTCCACAGGATTCTCAATCTGCCTCCTCTGCAATGTGTGCAGCTTCAAGCAATAGGGAGTCTGACACAGGGTTTGAGAGGCTTGCCTGAAAAAGAAATGCTCACTAAGTAATAGGGAGAAACAAAATGGTATAGGCCCAACAATTCTTGTATATACTCCACAACTCCCCAATCTGCATACCCCACAAATGATTTGTCCATTGTGATACTCAATTTAGGGATCTAATTTGAAAAAAATGGGTAAGCTAGAATCAAGCTCACTATGTTATAGTTCAGTAAAGAGCAAGAAGACTTAGCTGTTCCCAATCCTAGAAACTATTTTATTGTTGCTCAACTCCAACATCTAGTGGGATGGGATCTAGTAGACAGCTCAGACCCTATACGCAGCTTTTTAATATCCTCAGGTGTTGAAACAGAAATGTCACATCTAGAAACGGGCTTCCCACATATTTTTCCCCACGATGTCACTATTAAAATGACTATGGAAACATACAGAGTCAAGCTTATGGGTCAATGGCTTCCTAAAAACCATGCTGCTATGGGATAAGCCCAATTATGTTGAACTAGTCTAATTGAGTATCCGTTTAATAGCACAATTTTACTCCCAGAACATATTGAAACCATTTCGTACTTTACAAGAGGAATTTGCACTTCGGAGACAGCAGTCTTTTAGAAAAATAGAAAATGCGCTAGTGTTACTAGTAATAATAAACACAGCTGCTGACAACCAATATTAAGTCAAACTAAATAAACACATATATTATATATGTTGCCATGCTAGTATAGTGAAAATAAATATCAAAATGAGATCTGGCAAAGGTAAATATAGCATACGAAATAGTCCAAATTCAATATATGTCTTGAGGAAAATGGCACTAATATTGTGCGGAGGCCGTGCTACATAAATGTAGTCACTAGGGATGAGCGAACGGTTCGGCCCGAGCATAAGTTCGGGCCGAACTTTGGTTGTTCGGACATTCGGCGAACACTGAACAATATGCGGTGTTTAGGGCAAATTCTAAAGCCGCCGGAACAGTTAAAGTCTATGGGACACTAACATGAAAAAACAAAAGTGCTCATTTTAAATGCTTATATGCAAGTTATTGTCATAAAAAGTGTTTGGGGACCGGGTCTTGCCCCAGGGGACATGTATCAATGCAAAAAAAAGTTTTAAAAACGTCAGTTTTTTCGGGAGCAGTGATTTTAATAATGCTTAAAGTGAAACAATAAAAATGAAATATTCCTTTAAATATCATGCCTGGGGGATGTCTATAGTATGCCTGTAAAGTGGCGCAGTTTTCCCATGTTTAGAACAGTACCACAGCAAAATTACATTTCTAAAGGAAAAAAGTCATTTAAAACTGATCACGGCTGTAATGAATTGTTGGGTCTCGGCAAGATAGATAAAACTCATTTAAAAAAATGGCATGGGTCCCCCCCCAGTTCATTACCAGGCCCTTTGGGTCTGGTATGAATATTAAGGGGAACCCCAAACAAAAAATGTAAAAAAAAAAAAGGGTGGGTCCCCCCATAATCCATACCAGGCCCTTCAGGTCTGGTATAGAAATTAAGGAAAACCCTGTGCCACATTTAAAACCAAATGGCGTAGGGGTCTGGTAAGGATTTTAAGGTGAACCCTGCACCAAAATAAAAAAAATGGCATAGGAGTCCCCCCAAAATCCATACTAGACCTTTATCTGAGCATGCAACCTGGCAGGCTGCAGGAAAAGAGAGGGGGACGAGAGATCACCTCCCCCCTCCTATACCATACCAGGCCACATGCCCTCAATATGGGGAGGGTGCTTTGGAGTAGCCCCCCAAAGCACCTTGTCCCCATATTGATGGGGACAAGGGCCTCATCCCCACAACCCTTGCCCGGTGGTTGTGGGGGTATGCGGGCGGGGGACTTATCGGAATCTGGAAGCCCCTTTAACAAGGGGACCCCCAGATCCTGGCCCCCCTATGTGAATTGGTAAGGGGTACATTGTACCCCTACCATTTCACAAAAGAGCGTGTAAAAAAATAGTAAAAAAGACAGGAGACACTTAGGCACAAGTCCTTTATTAAAAGATAAAAAAACAAAAATGTCCATTCATCTTCCATCACGCCCCCCGACGAGCTGAAAAAAGAAAAAAAAAGACGCAACACCTCCACCCCCTTGGGAGGCTCCCACCGAGTGATGCTTCTTCTTGGTGACAGTTCTTATATAGCTGAGGGTGGGGCCACCCGGTGACGTAAATGGGTGACCCGGCCTCCCTCCTGGCAAAACACACGTGTCTGTGTTCCACTAAATTCTTTAGTGGACCCTAAATTGCAGTGTGGTTTTGGTTATTTGTTGTATGACAAATCGCTCAACAATCACAGCAAGACCAAACCGTGTTTTGGTGCCAATAAAAAATGAATGGAACACAAACACATGTGCTGCATTTTGCCAGCATTGCAGTGCGATTTGGAATTGTGGGCAGAATCACAGTGATTCTGCCCACAATCCCAAATTGCTAGATGTAAACAGGGCTTATATAGTAAAAAGGGGATTGCACTAACTTTTGTGTATAATAACCACCACAATTGTGCAAAATAAAAAATATTTCTATATTGATCCTATGATGAAGTGTTTTTCTCTGCCATCTATATTGGTATATTGATATTTTTCTCTCTATTTATTTTATATCAAAAAACTTATCTTTCCCATATATTATTTCTGATCAAAATGTATATAGGTAAAATATCTTATAGTGTTACCAACCACTGTGTAAAGTGTTAGTGCTAACAAAATATATAGGTATATATATATATATATATGTGTGTGAGAAATAAACTAAAATCAAACAATGTGCCAATATTATGTAGCGCTGACAACTGTTGTTTCTAGTTCTATGTGTATTATTCAGTACAATAGTTGTGTTAGTGCCATCTTGTGGACAATTGATAAAGTACAATAAGTTTATGTCTCAGGATTAAGTGACACAGAAGTGATTCATTGTTTACTTTGGAACTGTAGCCCTGACCCACCCACAATGGAACTGTAGCCCTGACCCACCCACAATGCTCCTGGACAAAGTCAGAACTGAAATGCATTGTGGGGGGATATAAAAGGGTAAGCAGCGGCCATTTTAGCTTCTTGTTCCTGGGACGCGTGACCTGCCAGCAGAATTCTGTGGGTGTGTGTGTCCCACAGGGTTGTTGCCTACCTGTCAAAGGAGCAGAGCAGCCATAGTGTCCTGCCATCGCATCGCAGTGGGCTGGACAAGAGATGTGATTGTTCCGCAAGAACCGTGGGGAGATAACCGAGGACTCCTGGTTGTTTGTGAACGGAACAGTGTGACGGCATAGTGGTGCCTCCATATGGAACTGAGAACTGCTGAACTGGAGACATCCACCTGCTTGGATTCTGTGAGGTGAGAGGGTTGACACCCAGAAGTTTATTTGAGTATTACACACACATCTTTAGAACTGTACAAAGTGTTGCTGGGACTGATAGTCCCACGGAACAAGTTAAGTCAGAGAGCATTACATCCGAATAGACTTCAGTGTTCAAAAGCGGATGTTAGATGTTTGTTTCTTCATATAAAGACACCTAGTCACCCTGTTGAATTACAATTGTTTTAGTGTGTTATACTACACTGCGCAACACCCAGGAGGAACCCTTTGCGGATTACAATTATAAAAGCTAGCGAAGACTGAAGACGTCTGGACTACCTTTTTCATTGCAGGGCCCTGCATTTTAGTATAGTGACTTTAAGGTCCAGAGCAGGGGGAGCTCCCGGGTATAGATTCATACCAATATATACATATACATTTCTGTGATTGTTATTGATTGTCATAATCATTTCTTGTACTATCACACTACGTTGGTGTGATAGTATATTCATTGAAATAACTCTTTATATAAATATATTACTTACTCAAAGAAAGAAGTTACTTTTGGTCATTATTGAAGTTTGTGTGCAGTGTTGTCATTTCTCCTACAGGTGGAGCTACCAGCACCCAGGTAGAGGTAATCCTAATTGTAAGTGTATATTGTGGGTTAAAGTTAATGCTCATATTGTTTCAACACTGCACAACAGTTGTGTCAAGGGGAGTGAACAATTCAAGAAGGGTGTAGAGCAAAGAGGACAGGCCCGCTTAAACCAGCAGCTCCACCGTGAGTTATTGCTACATGTGGGGGCTCGTCCGGGATCACTGTCACTCTAAAGCCAAGCACCCTCTTAAAAACCCTAGAATGGATCCCCTCACTGCGGCACAGTGGTGTGAGGCGGAAGGCGTCCACTCAGAAGCGAGCGTGGCCATGGAACTCTGGGGAGATATCTGGGAGAAGGAACACATTAACCAAGTGGTGAAAACATTATCCCCAGGACAAAGAGCCAAGGTGGTCGCAGTAAGACCTGATCATGAGACATGCCGCACCTATGCCTTATTGGAATGGAGGAAGGGAGTTCCAGAAAACTTCAAGGGTGAAAGTGTTGAACTCGCTGACAAGACAACATTTTACCTGACCCACCCAAGAGAGCATGAGAAGGATCCTGCCACCTTCTCTCAGATGAGTTTAACAAGAGTCAGGGGTTCATCTCAGTCAGCACCGACTGCAATTGAGCCCAAACTCTTCGCAGCCCTTGGAAACTTGGTGTCCCAATGTCAGAAAGGGAACACAACCTATTCAGGGATTGGGTACCAAAAACTGGGCATCTTCTCGGGCCAATGGCCTGTACCCAAAGGAGAAGATACTTTTGAAGAATGGTTGCAACAGACCACGCAGGTGCTGGATGAGTGGGACATCCCTGAAACAGAAGAAACAGTGGATCACTGAGCGTCTCAAGGGGCCTGCTTCCGAGGCCATTCAAAATTTAAAGCTCAGTAAACAGAACTGTGTAGCCCAAGACTACTTAGATATTCTGCAAGATGTGTTTGGACGTACTGAAAAGGTTTCCGACCTAATTTACCAATTAGAACACACCTATCAGGAAACTGGAGAGAAGTTGTCAGAATATGTGAGACGGCTGGACAAGGTCTTTCACCAGATTTTACTGAAGATTGGGCTAGATCCTTGTAATGTGGATGAAATTCGGCCAAACAAGTCCTAAGGGGTGCTCAACCTTTGGATCCCATCACCCTCAAGTTAAGAACTCGCCAAGATGGGGGCATATTGAAATACCCAGATCTGATTCGGATTGTAAGGGAAGAAGAAGCTATACTGGAAAGATAGTAGTAAGGCCTCATTTATGAATCAATGGAACATTGGTGTAAGTACCATCATCCCAAAGTTGTATAGTAAAGAGAGGTATGAGGGTGGAAATGTGACGGCAGTGCTGCTCATGCCTGTTCACACATACACCCCCATAATATGAAAATTGGGACTATTGCAGTACTCGATAATAATATATAATAATACTGGAAAGAAAGAAGGGGAACATCCAAGAACCAAAGCACACTGTTGGAGCCGGAAAAGTTAATGTGATGGAGGATGACACTCAGATTGAGCTTCTAAAGACTCAAGTGGCTCAGTTAATGGAAATGATGGCTGTGCTGACCACGAGACCCCCAAATCCTCCCAATGGAGGAACAGAAAAATCGAAGAGAGTACCAGACTCCACCTTCAGAAGTCAATCTGGACATTGTTTCAACTGTGGAGGGGTTGGACACTTCGGGAACGTGTGCCCAAGTCCAAGAGCAGCAGTACAACGTCAAAGGCCGGCGGAAAACTTCAAAGGGCCCCAGTGAAGGAGTCAACTAGGCGCCCTGTAACTCCAACAAAACCCAAGTTCCCAAAGTTTTGAGAGAAAGGGGAAGAATGAAGTTGAGGAAGCGTCCATGGAAATGAGGAGTCAAGATGCTCTCTAGTAGGCAGGAGAAGCCGAACCCTCAGGGTGAATTTCCCTGCAACTTAGTGGGACCCTCTCCAATCATCCCAATCCAGGTAGAAGAAATCTACGCCAAGGCACTGTTGGATACCGGAGCTCAAGTGACCTTACTATACAAAGATTTCTACATGAAGCATCTCAAGCATCTGCCCCCGCAAAAGTTGGAGGAATTGGAGATATGGGGTTTAGGTACCCAGAACTTTCCTTTTGAAGGGTGTATCCCTATCAAACTCACCTTTGACCCAAGTGTGGCTGGAAAGGCGGAGACTTTCGACACCCTCGCAGTTGTGTGTCCCCGGCCCCCTGGAGCCCACAAAAGTTTCCTCATCAACGGAACAAACACTGATCTGGTCAGAAGACTGCTGACACCACTTGTATAGAAGGAAAGTGCCCCAGCCATGAGGGTACATCCCATGCTAACCCAAGTGTATGAGGACATAGTACACGAGCAGAAGGCCCCACCAGAAGGAGTGGGAAAAGTTTGGTGTTTAGACCGAGGTGAACAACTATTACAACCGGGTGAAGTAGTATGCATGAGGGCCTCTGTTAAGTTGAGCTGGAGACAACCTGGTCCTTTCATTGTCTTGGAAACGGACACCCAGGAAGAGAATGTGGGTCTGGAGATACTTCCAAAAGTGTTATCTACTATGGCACTTAAGAGAAGCAGGGGGAGAATCTCAGTTAGTGTTCGGAACACGACAGCCTTGCTTGTGAAGACACCAGCAAGAATGCTGCTTGGGCAGGCTGGTTCAAGCAACCTCAGTTTCGCCAAGAGATGTAAAAAGGAGCCCCGAAGAGGAGATTCCCATAGAGAATTTCTACCCAAAGAACACCTCCCTTACGCCTGCTTGGATGGAGAGGGCCAAAGCCCAGCTCATGAGGTGGAAGGAAGTTTTCTCAAAGAGTGAGTTTGACGTGGGGTATGCAAAGAGTGCAGAACACAAGATCCGGCTGGAAGAAGACAAACCCTTCCGGGAGAGGGTCAGGAGGATCCCATTGGGAGACCTTGAAGACCTCCGAGAACAGCTGGCCGAGCTAAAAAGGACTGGGATGATCAAAGAGCCCAGGAGTCCATACGCCTCTCCGATAGTGGTGGTGAGGAAGAAAAATGGGTCACTCCGGCTGTGTATCGACTACAGGACTCTGAACTGACGGACCATCCCCGATCAATACACTACCCCCCCGTATAGAAGACGCCCTACAGAGCTTGTCAGGGGCGAAGTGGTTCAGTGTATCTGAAGAGTGGCTATTATCAGATCCCCATGAGTCCTGAGGATAAGGAAAAGACTGCTTTCATCACCCCCGTGGGGTTCTATGAATTCAACCGGATGCCACAAGGTCTGTCTGGGGCCCCAGCAACTTTCCAGCGGCTCATGGAGAAGACAATAGGCGACATGAACTTGATTGAGGTCTTAGTATACTTAGATGATATCATTGTGTTTGGCCGAACTGTTGAAGAGCATGAAGAGCGACTGGAAAAAGTTCTAAAGAGGCTACATGAAGAGGGTTTGAAGCTTTCAATGGAGAAATGTCAGTTCTATCAATCTTCAGTGAACTATCTGGGGCACATTGTGTCTGAAGAAGGGATAGAAACTGATCCTGAGAAACTGGAAACTGTTACCTCTTGGCCAAGGCCCACGAATGTGACTGAACTCAGGTCCTTCCTAGGATTCTGCTCCTACTACCGGAGGTTTGTGGAGGGGTTTGCAAAAATAGCCCACCCACTTACAGAACTACTAAAGAATCAGGGGGGGCGTGGCTTGACCTCGTAGAGAATGGCTGCTTAACTTCAGAGCTCCGCTGACAGGGATAGAAATCTGAATTTTAAAGACGGTCAACGGCCTCCCAAACACCCGAAAAGCGATGGGTACATCCTCTAAAACTTCGTCGACCTCCCGGTCCCGTTCTCCCCGTGAAATACCGGCAAGATCCAGTCAGAACATCCCGGAGATGTTCCGGGCACAGATGGGAACTTCAGCGCCGGCTCCCACCTCACGGAGCCAGCATCAGCATCCTCCTCACTCTAATGCTGCTTCCTCTCCATCTCACACTGAACTCAGTGACGGGGGAATTCTCCTCACTCCTCATCAGCATCCTCCTCACTCTAATGCTGCTGCCTCTCCATCTCACGCTGAACTCAATGACAGGGGAATTCTCCTCACTCCTCATCAGCATCCGAGCCTGAGCGATCTCAGATCCGTAGCTGAGGACATTAAGGACACCCTGACAGCAGCAATCTCAGATTTAAAAATTGAAATCCAAGCTATTACAGGCAGAGTTCAGGCGGTGGAACAAACGACTGCCCTTCATTCATCCAAGATCCGTCACCAGCATCTGGCGATTGACACACATACACAGCAATTAAGAGATGTCAATCGCCACTTGGAAGATTTAGACAATCGCGGCAGACGCCATAACCTCAGGCTGAGAGGTTTGCCTGAAACCGTGGATGCGGATCATCTTCAAAGTGAAGTTATTCATATCTTTAATAACATACTCGGCAGACCCAGAGAGGTTCCTATTGCGATGGAAAGAATCCACCGTGCCCTGCGACCGAAGGGAAAAGACTCTGACCCACCTAGGGATGTGGTATGCTGCATTATTGACTACCGTTTGAAGGAAGACATTCTGAGGGCTGCACGTTCCCTGACCCCTTTACTACATAACGGCACAGAACTTCGTCTATTCCAGGATTTATCAAACATAACCTTGCAGCGCAGAAGGGAACTGCAACCCCTTCTGTCAGTACTCCGGGCCAAGGGTATAATTTACCGCTGGAAGTTCCCTTTTGGTTTGGCGGCAACAGTACAAGGACGCTCAGCTCTCCTCAGAGTCCCTGAGGATCTACACTCCTTCTGTGACACACTCGGAATCCCTCTCATGGAGGTCCCAGATTGGTACGCGGAATTTCGTACCCCTACAGCATCTAAAGCACCTTCCAGGAGTGAAGCAATGGAGACCCAACATACAAGCTACAGAAGACACCGTTCGCCATCGGAACCAAGAATTCTTCAACCCGACCCGCAGTCTCCTTCCATCTACAGACCGACGAAACCTCCACGCTCCAGAAGAGCTAGAAGAGATCGGTGAACACAGATGGCATCTGCAGCATAGACTGAAAGATTTCCTCTGACTGTTCATGTGCCGTTTTTAGAATATTGAAAGTTCATACCCCGGCTGGTAATATGCTCCTAAAGTATTTCAATATGTTAAGTTTAGTTTATGTAGATCATAGTTCTCACACACAGGCATATCTATATCCCCCTTAACGCTGACTACCAAAGCAGCGCTGTGTCTGCATGGTTTGTTCTGTCACACCTTACTCTCCAATACAGCCCTACACTAGCAGTTCCACCCTTCATTAGAGCTCTATTATAATTAAATTCTTATGTGACTGTACTTTCCAATCTAGTGAGGTATAGGGTCATCAGAGATCTCCAATCTACTTTATCTCTCCCTCCTCTAGCTGATCGGTACACTGACAGTTTAACAGGGTTTCATCCCGCTCCGATTACACGGATTGATAATTATAAATGCAAATATGCCCTTCTCTTACACACTACAGGCTGCTAGTAATACTCATTGACACCCCTATTTTGATCCTGTATTAACTCTCTGTTCCTCTTAGATAGCAACTACATTAGTAGGTAACTACTAGAACTACCACACAATCTTATTGCCATGACAACCAGCTGTTCATCGCTCTATTGGTTGCTGTCTTTTGGCGCGAATTCATGAGAGGAGCCAAGGTCTGAGGTAAAAAGTTCTCCCCCAACATGACTCATGCAGTCGCTCATTGGCTCTCACAAGGTTAGAGACCAGACTTGTTACCATGGTGACACACTGCAGACCTCTCTCCCCTGCCTCCACACACGCACCTCCCATAGGAGGATGCCTGTATCATCCCAGCCTGAGATAGTTGTGACACATGATTCATCTCCTTAGTAGTCCTAACATCACCTTATCTGTCATGAATTACGCAAAGATTAGGGCACTCACTACCCTGTATGATTATATAGAACTTATCCTTATGAGTGCCTTTCCCTGACTAGACAGCTGTCTACATGCCAAACGCGGAACTGAAAGGCTTCTCAGATAAAGGCACTCTAAGGGAGTTTCACAGACACTGATCTTTCTCATATAATCATCCCCTCCTATCCAATGAGATATGCTCCTAAATAGCATAACGATCTACATGGATACTTCGTTTTATTAATTATTTTGACAAGCTTCTTCATAGCCTTCAGGGGTAGTTCATTATAAATTAGTTCAGGCACGGTTTATCTATCTTAAGAGATAATACTTTCTACCTATGTTGAATACTCTGATCTGCAAACTGTTCAAGTTTTCTGGCTGACTGTTTAACTGAATTATTACATAGACTTTTGCGCTATGAATATCTGTGCCTCACCAGATGTTTATTTTATGTGCTACTCATGGGGATTTTTATTTCTTTTATTTCTTTTATTTTTCTGTTTTTTTTTTGTTTTTTTTTTCATTCTTTCCTCTCACTTAACGATCACCAGGGGAACGATCTCACAAAATGTGTCATTAACTTAATGTTTCATCTGACCATACACCTAATTCTTTATCTGCTTTTCGCAAATCTGACCCATGCTGTTTCTCCAAATCCACTGAGAAAGTTAATAGGCGGCATTCACAGCAATCTAAATGCAACTATTTCACACATGGACCGTCTTCAGTCCATGCCTTCTTCCTACATCTATCCCATATGTCAGCGGCTCTTGTCCCTTACTGACAGGTTTTACTTTTCTCTACGTTACCGTTTGGTCACCTTCCCAAACAGTGGTTTCAATTGATTACCTGTTTTCTTCACTCAACCCTCCTTTAAACCACCACTGACCCATTCCGGTACCTTATATCACGAGTGCATACTCGTACATAGCCTAGCGAGCAGGCATCGCTAGTCCCCGGATTACTTTTCACTACCTATAACCCCTAACAACACTACACAGTGGTCTTCACAGTTTCCTCTCCCCCGCATACCCAATATCCCTCACATCACTCTCTATTCCTGAACAATCTACTCTCATCCTGAATAGAATCTCATCACTCTCCTAGAACGCGCCTTCCACACATAAGAACATAAGGCACAAGTCCAACTACTGTTCTTTTTCTGCCACACATACACCTGCACCGCGGACTATCTTCAGTAAACACCACTCCAGTCTAACTCACAACACCTCCCAAATTACAGAATGACACCGGTCTCACACAATTCTACATCAATATCTCACCACAACGCCACTACTAAACTAGTCTCACTCAACGCACGGGGACTAAATGTCCCTGAGAAACGTACACAAGTTCTCCTTTCTATGCATAAACTCAAGGCAGACATTATATACATCCAAGAAACGCATTTCAAAACGGACTCTATCCCCAAATTCTCCAACTTACGTTATCCAACAGCTTTTCATGCTACCAACAAACAATCAAAAACAAAAGGAGTCTCTATCCTTATCTCAAAACAGTGTCCACTCATAATCAAAGACACTCTAGCGGATGAAGATGGAAGATTTCTTTTTGTCAAAGGTTCACTTTTCGGTAAACCTTTAACCTTAGCAAACATATACGCCCCCAACATTAAACAAGTCCCGTTCTTCCAACACACACTGCAATTGCTTGCATCGTTTCAAGAGGGTATACTATTAACTGGAGGAGATTTTAATGTTCCCTTAAACCCAATACAGGATACATCTTCGGGTGCATCCAAATTACCCTTCTCAGCGTTACGAGCAATTAAACAATGTTTTCAAGAATTGACATTACATGACGCATGGCGTACTTTAAACCCCTCAACTAAAGATTACACTTTTTTCTCCAACCCACATGGCAGCTACTCCAGACTTGACTATTTCTTTATTTCACAAAACGATCTCCCCATGCTCAAGCACACCTCCATCGAACCAATGTACATATCAGATCACCACCCGATAACCATGTCCTTGGAATTTCCATCCAAACATACTCGCTCACAAATATGGCGTCTTGATCCCTCACTGCTGACAGACATTTCAATTGTGTCTACTATACACGACAATCTAAAACTTTATTTCCAGGATAACGACTCCTTGGACATATCCCCAATGATAAAATGGGAAGCCCACAAATGCACCATACGGGGAAAATTAATAGCTATCGCTTCCAAGAGAAGACGAGAAAGACAAGCGCATATTTCTATCCTTTCCAAACGCATACAGAATTTAGAAAAAATACATAAGAAAACTCGAGCGCTCTCCACGCTTGAGGAACTTACTCAGGTGAGGACAGAGTTGAAAGAAGTGTTACATAAACAAATAAAACGCAAATACATATTATCACAAAAAATATTCTACGAACATGGCAACAAATCCGGTAAAATTCTAGCCAGAGCCCTCCGTGCAAAACGATCATCTACAACACTTCATTCCATTAATGACCCTTCGGGTTCTAAAGTAACGTCTAATACACTGATAGCAGACCAATTTGTGAATTATTTCTCGCAGCTCTATAATATCAATCCTCATCAACCCACGATAAACAATGATCGTAGAACACACTTGATTAAAGAGTTCCTAGCCCAACATGGTCCCAAACCCATTTCTGATGCAGAAGCATCGCATCTAGAACGTCCCATCTCTAAGGACGAACTAGAGACTGTGCTCAAACAACTCAAAACAGGCAAAAGTCCAGGTCCAGATGGCCTAACAGCAGGATACTATAAGGAATTCATAGCTACGCTTTATCCTCACTTCTTAAATGCTTTCAACTCCCTTTCATCCGAGAACCCCCCTCCCAGAGATCTTCTCACAGCTCACATAGTGGTTATTCCAAAACCTGATAAAGATCCAAATTTAGTTCACAACTACAGACCAATATCTCTACTAAATGTTGACCTGAAAATATATGCAAAAATTTTGGCTAATAGACTTTTACCCCTTCTCCCTGGCCTCATCTCCTTGGACCAAGTTGGTTTTGTCCCAGGTAGAGAGGCAAGGGACAACACCCTAAAGGCAATTAGTATTCACAATTGGCTGACTTTAAAGAAACAACCGGGATTCCTTCTCTCCCTTGATGCGGAGAAGGCATTCGACAGGGTAGCCTGGGACTACCTAAAAGAGGTCCTAACACACATTGGCATACGAGATCGCATGCTACAATTTATTCTTGCTCTATACTCCACCCCAACTGCCAAAGTCCGGATAAATGGACACCTGTCGAATGCCTTCTCCATATCTAACGGTACAAGACAAGGATGCCCACTCTCTCCGCTTATTTTTGTCTTGGCACTGGAACCATGTCTAACGCATCTAAAAAACAATCCAAATGTTAAAGGAATAACCATCGCAAAATCTACCTATAAATTAGCGGCATTTGCGGATGACATCCTACTATTCCTGAAAGAGCCACACATTACGCTACCCAATCTCCTCAAAGATCTTACTCTCTTTGAAAATCTCACATATCTTAAAATTAACTTCCCTAAATCAGAGGCCCTAAATATCACTCTACCACCAGATATAGTGAAACAATGTCAAACTAATTTCCCTTTCATATGGAAACCGAGCGCCATTAAATACCTTGGGGTCTACATTCCAACCTCGCTATCGGACTTATACAGCAAAAACTATACTCCCATTATCCAAAATATTCAAAAAGACCTCAACACTTGGTCAACGGGTTTGTTCTCATGGTTTGGCAGAGTCTCCATTATAAAAATGACTATAATGCCAAAATTACTATACCTGCTCCAAACAATCCCAGTGTCTCTACCACAAACTTTTTTTAATGCGTACCGCAAATCCTGTATGAAATTCATCTGGAACGATAAGCGACCTAGAATGAGTTTCAACAGAATGACCGTACCCAAAATGAAAGGTGGATTAGGCCTACCGGATCTTCGAAAATACTATTGGGCCTGTCAACTCTCTCGAATAGTGGACTGGAATGTTCACCCTAAAACTAAAGCGTGGATCGCAATTGAACAAGCCTTCTCACAAATCCCGCTCCATAATCTACCCTGGATTCACCCTTGCCACATCTCTCCACATTGCAAACAACATCCCCTTATCGGTACAACACTGAATTCCTTTAAAAAGACATGTAAACATTTGCACATTTCCTCCTCTCCAGGCCCTCTCACGCCAATCAAACATAACCCAGACTTTCCACCAGGCAATGATGATTCGTTCCTTCATCACATAGGATCCCAGACAAGGATGACAGCGGGAGGGGAATATTAAACCGCTGTCCTCATTGAACTCCCAAGAAACGAATCACCAGATCCCTTTCTGGTCTTATATGCAACTCAGACATTTTCTTCTTGATCCCCAAACTAGGGCTGCATACTCAAGAAACCAATCACACTTTGAATCCCTTTGCTCTGCCACTGAACCCCAAAGACACCTGATATCCACCATATACTTGAACCTCTTTCTCGAGCATACTCCTAAAACAAATATAGCTAGTGCAAAATGGGAAAAAGATCTTTCCATCCACCTCTCTGATAAGGAATGGGAAAAGATATACTCTAACATACACAAAGGCTCCATTAATGTAACAACTCAAGAAAACGGATACAAGCTTTTCTCCAGATGGTACAAAACGCCTCTCAAGTTACACACCATTAATCCAGAGATCCCATCTAATTGTTGGAGATGTAATGACAAAAACGGATCACTCCTTCACATATGGTGGGACTGCCCTGCGATTTCTGCCTTCTGGACTAAAGTTTTTCACCTCTCCTCCCAAATCACTACACTTCAGCTAGAATTCTCTCCAGCACAAGCCCTCTTACACCACTCCTCCCTACCGATGAAAACTTATCACAAATCCCTAGCACTACATCTAATCAATGCTGCCAAACTCTGTATCCCAGTTCTCTGGAGATCTCCCAACCCACCCACAATCGCAGACTGGTTCAAAAGAGTAAACAAAATAGCTGAAATGGAGGAACTTGTACATCAAGCACAGGATTCCTATACTAAATACAGGAACACTTGGGCCTGTTGGCTACATTTCCGCACAACATCTGAATATACCCAATTAATCAATTAGGAACCCTCCTCCAGCACACCATAAGACACATCATACATCCCATCCCAACTGTCTATAGTCCTCCCTATAGTCGTGCATGAAACAAAATTCAGGAGGTAACTATATCATTACGCATACAGAATTCACTTCAAAAGCTCTATTATGCTTTTCTTCCTGGGACTTGGTCCTTCTGTAAAGATATTTCCCGTTAGACCCATGGCTGAGCCAGGGACGGGAAATAACTTTCCCCTACCTTCCCTTTGTATTTCTCACTATATTTTGACCACCATTTAATCGAAACTTTGCTATGTTAGATATCCATGGTTGTATGCTATGATTATATCTCTATCTACAGACATTACCAGACTTATGGACACCACGCACCAGGATCAATTTCACACTCTCACACAGACATAGTAATTAACGATTATTCCAAACACAATCCAACAAAAATCTCAGACTCATATACTAAGGCTATCATAGGCAATCTATTATAATACGGTTTTTACTCCTCTCTCCCTTTTTAATGTTTTTCGCCCTCAAAAATCAACATGTTTAAAAAATGTTTTACCTGCTTTACTATATGTTCTTTATATTTTCTGCCCACACTACTCTGTAATCCCATTTATCCACACACCAGATGTAATGTGTTTTTCAACAAATCCACAGTCGTAGATTTGAATACTTGTTAAAATACAACGTTGTACTCTCTGGACTGTTCCCTCTGTATAACACTATTGTCATTTTATCTCAAACCTTGCTTTTATGTACTACTTTTCTGTATAGATTTAACTTAATAAAGCTTTATTTGGAAAAAAAAAAAAAAAAAGAATCAGGAAGAGGCTGATGTGGATTCGGAGAAACCTGGGAGACAAAAAGAAGGGCCCCGGAAGAAAAAGGAATCTATTCTGGATCAGTGGACTCAGGAATGTGAGGAGACATTCAGTCTATTGAAGAAGAGTCTTACAACTGCTCCAGTGTTAGCTTATGCGGATCCTACCAAGCCCTATGAACTGCACGTGGATGCCAGCCGAGATGGGCTGGGCGGAGTGCTCTATCAGAATCACAATGGACAATTAAGGCCTGTTGCTTATGTGAGCCGAAGCTTGTCTCCAGCTGAGAAGAACTACCCAACTCATTGAATTTCTGGCCTTGAAGTGGGTTGTGGTAGACAAGCTGAGAGATTATCTGTATGGTGCCGAATTTGTAGATAAAACAGATAACAACCCCTTCACATACTTATTTACCACCGCAAAATTGGACGCCACAGGCCATAGGTGGTTGGCTGCTCTCTCAACATTCTCCTTCAGCCTGTAATACAGACTGGGGGCGGGCAACAGAGATGCAGATGTGCTGTCAAGAAGACCCCACAGTCCCCTGAGCTCCCAAGAGGATTGGACTCAACTTGCCTCAGATGGGGTAAGAGCCCTTTGTGAAGGAGCTGTTAAGCAGGAGAAAGGTGGAGCCAGAGCTGAAGAGATTGGAGTGACTATGGCAGGAGTACCCAGGTATTGCTGCAATGTCTCCCAGATTGCTACAGAGGGTTTACCTAAATTTTCAAGGAAAGTTCTTAGAAAAGATCAACAAGAGGATCCACTCTGCAGCTTGGTATTGGAATCTCTGGAGGGTAAACACCCTGATCTACTTTTGAAAAGCGTCCGAAAAGAAGCTCTGTTGTTACACAAAGAGTGGGATCGGTTGCAGTTGTTGCAAGGGGTGGTCTACCGAAGGGGCCCCTCTGAAGATCCGGAGGAGAAGTGGCAACTGTTGCTGCCAGAGAAGCACAGAGAGACAGTGTTAATCGCTCTACATGATTGTCATGGACATTTGGGGTCAGAAAGAACTCTTCAATTGATAAGAGATAGATTCTACTGGCCTTACATGAGGAAAGAAGTGGAGAGTTACTGTCACTCCTACCATAGGTGTATCCAGAGAAAGACTCTGGAACAATGGGCAGCCCCAATGGGGCACTTATCAAGCCAAGGTCCCATGGATTTAGTATGTATAGACTTCCTGTGCCTAGAATCTGACCTGAGTGGGCAGGGAAATATTCTGGTAGTCACGGACAATTTCACCAGATATGCTCAAGCTTTCTCCACGAAAGATCAGAAGGCAGTCACAGTGGCTAAGACATTGGTGGAGAAGTTCTTCGTTCATTGCGGCTTACCACAGAGGATCCACTCAGATCAAGGAAGGGACTTTGAGAGTACACTCATCAGGAGGTTGCTGGATCTACTGGGGATAAAAAAATCAGGAACTACACCTTATCCGCAAGGAGACCCTCAGCCGGAGAGGTTTAATAGAACTCTTCTTAATATGTTGGGGACATTAACCTCCGAGCAAAAGCCAAACTGGAGTAAGCATATTGCCGCTTTAGTACATGCATACAACAGCACCAAGAGTGACGTCACAGGATATTCACCTTATCGGCTGATGTTTGAGCGTGAGGCTAGGTTACCAATGAACCTGGCTTTTGGAACCTCTTTGGATCACACATCAGAAGCTTCCCATCGAGGATATGCAAATAGGCTGAGGAAGAGTTTGAAGGTTGCTTATGAGAAGGCTCGGACTATGTCAGAAAGCCGAGAGAGCAGGAATAAGAGAAACTTTGACCTTAAAATAAGGGTCCAAGATCTTCAACCAGGGGACCGAGTCTTATTAAGGAATTTGGGTATTCCTGGCAAACACAAGTTGGCAAATCGCTGGAGATCACAGCCATACGTTGTGTGTAAACAGCTCCCAGGGCTTCCAGTATTTGAAATCAGGCCAGAAGAAAGTGCTGGACCAACTAAAACTTGGCATCGGAATCACCTTTTGCCCCTTACTGATGCAGTCAGGATAATCCCCGAAGAGGAATTATCATCCACATCAGAAGTTGCACAACGGCCTGTAAATAGGTCCCAGTCTGAGACTTCAGCAACTGGAGACAGTGAGGAGAGAGAGATGGACATTAGCTGGTTGTGGTCATCTAATATACCCAAAACTGAAGCAAGAGTTTCATCACCCACAGCCGAGGAGAGTAGTGAGGCCCTCAGGCCAGAAGCTCCAGAGTTTGTGCCATTGTCTGGAAGAGCTGAAGAGTGTTTATCTCCCACTGAGGTAGAAGAAAGTGGTGTCCAGCCAGAAATAGGGGACACACCAAAAAAACAGAGGGAAAAGAGGAACATTCGCCTACCTAAGAGACTAACATACGATACATTGGGCGAGTGTTCTGAAACAACCAAGATTACCAGCAAAAGGAACATTGATGAGCCTAGTTCCTCCTCAGTCAATCTGGACAATGAGAGCCCTGTTTCACCCCTTGGCACACCTGTATCCAATACTAAAGTGACAGTTGTGGGTACACAGAGTAGCTTTCCAACACCTGAGAATTGGTGGGAGGCTCCCCTGTCGGTCCTGTGTTCTCGTTTGGAGGCTAAGATGTGTAGCAGGAACAAAGTCTTACATATCTTTGGGGACCAAAGATTTAGAGCAGGGGGAGTATGTAGCGCTGACAACTGTTGTTTCTAGCTCTATGTGTATTATTCAGTACAATAGTTGTGTTAGTGCCATCTTGTGGACAATTGATAAAGTACAATAAGTTTATGTCTCAGGATTAAGTGACATGGAAGTGATTCATTGTTTACTTTGGAACTGTAGCTCTGACCCACCCACAATGCTCCTGGACAAAGTCAGAACTGAACTGCATTGTGGGGGGATATAAAAGGGTAAGCAGCGGCCATTTTAGCTTCTTGTTCCTGGGATGCGTGGCCTGCCAGCAGAATTCTATGGGTGTGTGTCCCACAGGGTTGCGGCCTACCTGGCGAAGGAGCAGAGCAGCCGTAGTGTCCTGCCATCGCATCGCAGTGGGCTGGACAAGAGACGTGATTGTTCCAGAAGACCAGTGGGGAGATAACCGAGGACTCCTGGTCGTTTGTGAACGGAACAGTGTGACGGCATGGTGGTGCCTCCATACGGAACTGAGAACTTCATTATTGAAGTTTGTGTGCAGTGTTTTCATTTCTCCTACAGGTGGAGCTACCAGCACCCAGGTAGAGGTAATCCTAATTGTAAGTGTATATTGTGGGTTAAAGTTAATGCTCATATTGTTTCAACACTGCACTACAGTTGTGTCAAGGGGAGTGAACAATTCAAGAAGGGTGTAGAGCAAAGAGGACAGGCCCGCCTAAACCAGCAGCTCCACCATGAGTTATTGCTACAATTACTTCATAGAATTCCCATATCAATGTATATATGTGCTGCACAGTGCAAGTAAATTTGCAGAAAACTTTTTGAAAAATGTCCCCAACCTGTGCACCACAGTACACTAGATGTCCTCAGTGAGTGATCACTCCTGTGCAGTAATAACATTTTTCTTCAACATAAAGTGCTCCAAATTCACCACTTATTCACCACCACCTGTTGCAATGGCCACTCACCAGATATGATAAAAATATGCGCCTTTGGTTCATTTAGGATAACCACTCCGTTTCCGATGGGTCCAATCGCAGCCTGTTCAAGCAGTACAATAGTGTCTCTTGCTCTATATAGTGCTCACAAAAACATGTGGATAGCCATCATGGTGTAGTATGTAACTCTCATTTATTAAAAAAATTAAACAAACATAGTTAAACTCACATGATTTGGTGACCCTCAGCCGGCACCAAGCTAATACAGCAGTGTATGTGGAGAGCGGAGTCTCAATCTGTCCTAGTGTCTCCTCACATCGGTGTGTTTTCCAAGCCTCACACCCGTATGATCGGACGTGGTAGGAAAGTCCCCAGCAGCCTCCCAACAGCAATGTAATGCCCCGTACACATGGTTGGACATTGATCGGACATTCCGACAACAAAATCCTAGGATTTTTTCCGACGGATGTTGGCTCAAACTTGTCTTGCATACACACGGTCACACAAAGTTGTCGGAAAATCCAATCGTTCTGAACGCGGTGACGTAAAACACGTACGTCGGGACTATAAACGGGGCAGTGGCCAATAGCTTTCATCTCTTTATTTATTCTGAGCATGCGTGGCACTTTGTCCGTCGGATTTGTGTACACACGATCGGAATTTCCGACAACGGATTTTGTTGTCGGAAAATGTTATATCCTGCTCTCAAACTTTGTGTGTCGGAAAATCCGATGGAAAATGTGTGATGGAGCCTAAACACGGTCGGAATTTCTGACAACAAGGTCCTATCACACATTTTCCGTCGGAAAATCCAACCTTGTGTATGGGGCATAAGACTCTGCCCAGCCTCAATCACCAACTTTGCCAGTTGTCACACAATCAGGGGCAGACTAACTACTCATGGGGCCCCCGGGCAATTTGAGATCATGGGTTAAAGATGGCTGACATATTGCACTATAATTGGCAGGCCCAAACAAAGGGGCACCAAGCTCGATGACATGCAGAGTGGCAGGAGACTTAAAGCAGGCAACCCAATAAAGGTACCAGGAGCCTATCATGGTCAGTGACACCTTAACAGCATTATGGGCTGCTGTATAAAGTAATGCACTTGAGCCTCTACCAGGGAGATGGTGATCTGCAGCGTGCATTTCTTTACACTTTTTTTTTTTTTACAATTTTAAAGTTTTACTTTTTTATTTCAATGGGGGGGGGGGGGGGCTTTGGTGATATAACAGGGGTCTAAACAGAACCCTGAAGTCTCGTTTTTGAGATAGGGAAAGGAACTCAGGACAATTCAGTTTGTACAGGAAAGGAGAGCGGAGAGTACAACAGTGATCAGTATGTACAGGAGAGGAGTGTGGAGGGTATGACAGAGGGCAGTATGTACAGGAGAGGACGCTGGAGGGTATGATGGGGGCAGTATGTACAGGAGGGGAGTGAGGCGGGTATGCCAGTGAGAGGTATGTACAGGAGAGGAGTGTGGAGTGTATGACAGTGGGTTGTATGTACAGGAGAGAAGTGCAGAGGGTTCATACCAGCAGCCAGTACTTCTTCCACCTTATTCACAACACCATTGAGAGCCCGGCAAACCTCCTCCCCCCAAGCACTGCAAGGAACCAATGGAATAGAGTGGTGGGCAGAAGAGGGGCCAGCCGGCCACTTTGCTCAGTGCTGCGTGAAGACAGTGTCAGCCCAAGCCGAATCTGACAGCCCGGCCCGCCAGCAATGTAAACAGCACAGCATGAGTGCCGACCGAGTGCGGAATTCTGCACAGTGCAGCTGCAGCTACTAATATGCATTAAAGCACTGCTACAGACTAGTGAGATTGACTGGCAGAAATCAACTGCATGGTGTCCCTGCTCCGCTGCCAGCCGCACATGGCATCAGAAACAAACAGCACAACAGGGACCCCATGCAGTTGATTTTTGACAGGATGCTCTGGGGGGGTTTCAACCCCCCTAACTCCCCCCTATCTATGCCCCTGCCACCAACAGGGTTGATGGTATAGCGAAGGGTGTCATAGGTTCTTGCAGCACGTCTGCCAGCAGCACACCACCAGCTGTAGAGTATGGCAGGCAAATTTCTCTGCCCCAGCTGCTGCAGCGAAAAAACAAATACAGTCACCCACATGCCCAGCATCTAAATTTGAGCTTGTCAAAGCTGCTGGCCTTTCCATCTGGTGGATTCTGCCCCCTTCCTTGATTTTGCAGAATGTGCTGTACCACAATGTTAGGTTCCCAGACGCTATTTGTTTGCACATAAGGCCATTCCAGCTGTACCATCACGTAGAAGGCAATGTTGTGGCATCGTTGGGCAAGGCAATCAGCTGCAAGGTCCATGTTACTGTAGACACGTGGTTCAGCAAGCATGGACAGGGACGATATATATTGTTCACAGCACAATGGGTAACTCTGCCTGCAACTCAGAAGGATGCAGGACATGGCTCAGTGCTGCAGCTTGTTTTGCCACCATGTCTCCATACAGCTGGTGGTGATGATGTGAGATTTGTCAGCTCCACCCCCCTCCTCCTCCTTCTCCATGACCTCCTCTGCTGAATTGTTCTATGAACCACCAGTACCCCCTAAGCGTTCAAGGGGCTATTCAACGAGTCAGGCTAAAAGATTCCATGCAGTGCTTTAGCTGGTCTGTCTAGGGGACAGGAGCCACACTGGAGCAGAGATTCTTTCAGCTCTGCAGGGGAAGACACAGAGGTGGTTCACACCACGCCAGCTTGAGCCAGGAAAGGTGTTGTGTCAAAATTGCACTAACCTCCTGTTCACCCTCCGACAGGGAAAGTTGACACATGTGCCTTGCCTTGCGTATGTCCTCAATCTGGTGGTGCAGCATTTCTGAAACAGGTACCCAGGGTTGGAGGATCAGGCCAGAAGAGTGTAGCCATTTCAGGTCATACACAGCCAGTGCTCGGTTGGCTGAAATTCAGTGGGAATTCCACTTGCACAAAAACCACCTGATTTGTGACATGCCTATAAGGTGTAACTCAACTTTGTCAATGCTGCAGCGTCTGCACATGCAGCAGAGGGCTGTCAACGAGTACTTGTGTGAGTATGGCATGACAGGCCCAGGGCAGCTCTGCTTTTTTTACCCATGCTATTGGCTTCTGATAAAGGATGCATGTACTGTACTGTCATGATTTGAGGAGGCAAGGATGATGAGCCATGACAATCAGTGACAAAATCCCTGTTGTGTTCCTGCTGTAACAGACCATGTGTAGCACTATGGACAGGGCATTCGAGGCAGAGCAGTGGGAGGAAGAGAAAGACTTCCTTGTCTCTCAAGGCAGACATCATTCTTGTGAAACCACAGAACACACAAGGGGAGAGGGAGGAGGAGGATTCTGGCAGTTTTGGAGGCACTGAAGCAGAGGAAGACATACGTCAAACCTTAAGAGATGGTTTTTCAACCCCAGAACCCTTGGAAATAGTACACGGCTTTGAGGAGGCAGTTCAGGATACTGTAATTCTCAGTGATCCCAAGGACTCTGCTTCCCATTTCTCCGCAAACTTGCAGGGCATGGGTGTGACAGACCAGCCAGGACAGGGACTTTTGAAGGGGACAAGGGGCAAGCCTCCTACCCACTGATTATGGCCCAGAGAGAGAGTGGATCATTCTCTAATGATGGACAACTAGTTAATGGACACTGAGAGCGTGGTTTGGATTACTTCTCTGAATAAGGAAAATAAAGCTTTCTTTCTGGAGTGGAGGGAAAGAGGTAATATTAATTTTGCACAGGTTAATGGTCATAGGGAATATGGTGGCCCTCCTGCAGACTGAGTTGGGGAGGCACCTTCACTTGGGACAGAAATATTTATCAACAATATCCCTTAAGAAATCTATGAAGATAAATGAATTCCACCTTTTCAGACTGATGAAATATTGTAGGAGTTTGTCTAATAGACTGTTTCCGGATAGTTTGAGGCGGGCCGGGGTTTGTTATCTGTTTTTTGTTAAAGCGGGGTCCACCTAAACCGCCAAAAAAAAATAAAAATGTAAAAGCCCGCAGCTACAAATACTGCAGCTGCTGACTTTTAATAAATGGCCACTTACCTGTCCCAGGGTCCGGCGATGTCGGCAGACGACACCGAGAACCTGCTCGGTTCTCGGCAGCTGCCGCCGCCATCCTAGGTGAGGGAATCAGGATGTGAAGCGTTGCGGCTTCACTTCCCGGTTCCCTACTGCACATGCGCGAGACGCGCTGCGCATCGTAACTGGTCCCCGCTATCTCCTGGGAGCTGTGTGCTTTCCAGGAGACAGCGCGGAGGGACAGGAAGAGGCATAGACTCCCATGGGAGTCTATGCCGGTAGTGGGTGCAAATACCTGTCTTAGACAGGTATCTGCACCCCCCTCCCCCCTGAAAGGTGCCAAATGTGACACCGGAGGGGGGGAGGGTTCCGAAAAGCGGAAGTCCCATTTCTGTGTGGAACTCCGCTTTAAGTGTCTTTCTTCCATTGCTAATTGGGTCCCCATTGTTTCTGTCTGTCTGAGCATCTCTTGTAGATTAGATTAATTTTATGAACACTTTAACTTGTTATGGAACAATTGTGAGATGTTATGTTTTATGCTTATAATAATGCGTATTGTACAGTACTTTGTATTCAGTATACAATGGATTGAACCACTGAAGGAAAAAATTGTCAATAATTGCCTTCAAAAAGTTGCCAACATCCCGAATTGATGGAAAGAAAATAAGACCCCTAAGTTAGGGACAAGCTTTCGCCATATACCACCCATGTAGCAGCATGGTTCAGGTATATAGACGATATATTCATGATATGGAATGGTACATCCGAGGCTCTTCACTCCTTCATACACATTATGAATTCAAATACCTCTAAACTTTTTTCACGATGGTCTTCAGTGATACCTCAATTACCTTCTTAGATTTAACTATAACCAAATCCACAGATGGATCCCTTTCCAGCGGTCTCTACCGGAAAGAGACCGCTGGAAATACTATCCTACATGCTTCAAGCTCACATCCCAAATCATTAGTGGCATCCATCCCTTATGGGCAATATCTAAGACTCAGGCGCAACTGCTCAAACGATACTGACTTTGATAGGGAAGCCAATAAACTAAGAGAGAGACTCCTCGAACGAGGCTACTCACCTACATGTTTAAAAAAAGCATTTAAAAGAGCCCGAGGACAACTAAGACATAATATCTTGTTCTCTAAAAAAACTGCTCCCACCTCTCAACCAACTATTAGGGTAATTACTACCTACAATAAGCAGCATGGGACTCTCAAGAATATCTTGCAAAAACATTGGCATCTATTACAAATAGACCCCAATATAAAACCACATATAACTTCGACACCTACTATCACATATAGGAAGGCCCGCTCATTGGGGGATTACCTTGTAAAAAGTGAATATACAGGCAACTTTCGTTCAGATACATGTAAACGACTAGGTACCTTCACATGTGGTGGATGTTCATGTTGTCGCTATATGAACACAAAAAACAAATTCAAATTACCCAATGGAAGAATGTATAGACCGAGACACTTTTCCAACTGCAAGACCCCTGGAGTTGTCTACTTACTCACTTGCCAATGTAGATGTTTCTACGTTGGCAAGACCAAATTACAATTCCATAAAAGGGCAGCACGACATGTCACCAGCATGAGGCAGGAGGATCCGGACCTCCCTCTGGGGCGACATGTGCGCGACCACCACACGGGAAAGTTTCCCCTTGTCCAATTCACCATCCTTGACCGTGTCCATCCGGACACGAGGGGTGGTGATTGGAACAAGATCTTGCTCCAGAGGGAGGCCCGCTGGATAGCTAACCTCAATGCAACACAGTTCCCAGGTTTGAATACCCAGATGAGTTTTCGCCCCTTCTTGGAGGGTTTTGTCTCAGGGGGGTGCGAAAAGGAATAAGGTATCCAATACTACTTTTTTAACAAAATGCCAATCATTTTCGTAGCACATTTTTGGAATTTTCCAGCAATAATGGTTGAGTCAACCAGATCTGTGATGATGAACCCCATGTATAATCCCTTGATGACATTGTCTGTATTCATGAAATGTATCCCTAATGTGTTTACACATGTATAACAACAGTTGTACTTTGATATATCAATTTGCTTGCACATACAAAAATTACCTGTCATGCATATTTATCCATCCTTTGCCTACCTAATTATGCCCACCGTACTCTACTTGCAATAATGATGTCTTCTGTAATCACTTTGAAGGATACCATCCAAAAGAATTCTAATAAAATTTCTCCTTTAGTTTATTATTTTTGTGGCTGCCTGGCTTTGGATCTGTCCTCGCCCGGCGCACGTGAGCCACGTCGAACCATCCTGGGATGACGGCGTGGCACTTTTTTACACTGCAGACTCGTCCGTCCAACCGGGCCTGTCATGTCGGTGTGTTCGTGCGTCGGTGGGGTTGATCTGCATGACGCTCTCCCAGCACCTTGTTTTTCTGGGGGGGCGCCGTGCAGACCGTCCCCTGGGGCCCCCTTTCTTTGGACACCTTGTCTTCTTCACCCTCGCTCCTGTTCTTTGAATATACAAAAATATACATATACACACTCCTTCATATATTTCCCCTTCCTTAGGTCGATAAATTTAATGGAATTTAATTTGATTCTAATTTCATGATTTTTCATATATTTTTATATTTATTTATTTTTTCACACATATTTTTTACATATTTTTTCATTTATAATTTTTTATTCATTCTCATTTATTGTTTTCTTATCATTTCCATCTTCCTTTTCAACCCAACTTACTTTTTTCTTTTCTTTAATCCTCCTTCTAAATCTAATTTCTATTTCTAATCTTATCTTCAATTTTACTCTTTTCTCCGTTCTCTTTTTCTCTTCTCTTTTTTTCTTTTTTCTTCCCTCTTTTTGTTCACATGATTGCTCCCCCTTTTTTCTTTAAATGTGTTAAAATTAGCTTTTTATCCACACAAGTATCAGCCTGACAGGATGCTGTCATGCGCTGTGCTATGCGCAATGACATCACCCCTTGGGACGGCGTGACTCCGGGGTTTCCTCCCCTCTAGGATCTCCGGATATCCGCCCTCCCTGTATGCGTCACTCCGTTTGACGCATGCGCACACTGTAGAAGTGATATTCCTTCCTCTGCTGACACCTCTGGTTGGAATCTCACTGCGCAGGCGCCGGCGGCTATTTAAGCCGCGTCTTGGCGTCCTGCCCAGTGTGCTGTTTCACCATCCAACCCCCCGGACGTTTTTCGTTCCAGCTGCCTAAACATCATCCTCACACTTAATAAGTAAGTAAGATCAAAAAATCTCCTTCCCTCTGAACTGTATGTCTTACCGCTCTGTGACACCTCTCTAAGAGATAAAATTAAGCATACTTTGCCATACTCTTTCTACTTGCCGGCTCTATACCTACCTGACTAATGGCGTACTGCTGTGATTAATTGACCAAATCCATACGTAATTCTTCTTCAACTGCATAAATGTAAAAAATAGTCCCCCCTTTCTTTTGGGTGAGGGGATAATAAAAGATGTATGGGATATATGCAAATTGATAGTTTTTTGAGAAAATTACTCACAAGCTTATATATTTTTTCTCTTTTTAAAGGGCAATCTGGGATCCAACAGGGTTGTTTTTTTTTGGGGGGCGTTTGCAAGGCCATTTCTGAAGCCGATGGACAGCCTCTATTTTACACTGGCTGATCAGCCGACAACCAGTGCGTTTCTCTTTTAAAAAGATCTAGTCTGCTACCCTATGCCAAACTGTAGGTTGGGGTGCAGTCATATATGCATCTTTCTTTTTTGAAGACTCCTTGTTGGTATGTATGGTGGACATGATGGCTTGTTAGGTTACTAAACCTTTGTGGTTTATTGTTCCCTTTGTGCAAACTGTTTTCTTTGTTATTTCAGAATGTATCTCCTATATATGCGATTTTTCTCTCTGCAATACGCCTCTGAAGAAGGGACATCGTCCTGAAACATATCAGGCTTCTAGAGAAAATATTCTATTATGAATGGAAGTATACAATAATTATTACAGGACAGCACATTTCATTGTATAAATATTCCTGTTAAGATCTATTACTAAATGTATCTTGTTTTTATGATTTTTCAAATAAAGAAAATATTTTTTATCTAACCCATGTATGGTTCGCCTATAAAGTCCCATTATACTGGGGGGTACATAGGTTCCCTAACTTAGGGGTCTTATTTTCTTTCCGTACTTTGTATTCAGGGTTGTAGGTGCCGAATAGTCTAGTCACCTAGGCCGGTTCAAGTGATTAGGTAATTAGCCCATGTTAATTATATCACTCTCAGCTATTAGGGGGGGGATTTCTCCAATGGTCCTTCCTGCTGATAAGGCTGTCTACGTGTCCAATTACTGATTGAATTATTTTTGGAACAGTTTGAATGTATCTATGTCTCATGTTACTGGATGTACAGTTTACCCCACCCTGTGTCATTATGCAAAGAAGGAGGGGAGTTGTTTTAGAGTGTATATCTCTTGGTGCCTGTGTTTCAATAAACAGTTGGTGTTTTTCGCTACCCAGACAAGTGACTGGGGGAGCTACGGGATCTTGGATTGTTCTGTTACCGAGCAAGGGAAGCTAATAAGATGGACATACTCCTCATGAGTACTGGGGTCCATCACAATGGGCTCCCTCATTTTTCAAAGCCTGCAAAAGGACCCAAGAATTTGTGGCATCAACGAGAAGGATCACTATTTATTGGCAACCCTCTTTGACAAAGGGAAAGTCTCGGGAACTCATCCTGTCCCCACAAAGGGAGCAGAGGATGAAATATCTTGAGGACACCTTAAAGAGGAGTTTATGTAATGTCTTTCCAGACTCTGGTAGGTACAGTCTCATGGAAAAGATATTTTTGGAGATTTTATTGGTCAAGAGAGGAGCAGGGGAGAAGGGGACTGCCTCAGTGATGCATTTCAAAATTTTCTTATTTCTCTGCACCCAGGGCTGTCAGTTTCCACGCCCCTTTGGCAGAGTCTGCATTATATGGTGGGAGATTATCTAGGGGCAAAACAGACATGGAAAGCTTTCCAGTTGAGGATCCACTGGGTTACTGGGTCATGAGAATAGACCACAGGCCAGAACTTGTCCAGTATGCAATTGAGCTGTTGGACTGCCCTGCATCCAGCGTGTATTCTGAATGGGCATTCAGTGATGCAGGAGGTTTTGTGACAGATAAAAGAGTGTGTCTGTCCACAGATTCCGTTAACCAGCTAACAATTATCAAAATAAATCATTCCTGGATTAGCAGCAAACATCAAGCCCCTGATGCCGATGGCACAGAATAAGTGTTTTCTGTATCTGCAATCTCTGCAAGTCTGTCTAAGCTGCCTAGCTTTGTGGGTGTTGATTTTATCTGGAAGAATTTTTTTTGTATAGGTTTCATGGGCACAATAGAAACCCAAACACAAAATTCTCTGCACCTGTTTGACAGGTGCATATAATTTGAATTTTTGACATCAAGGTCAATTCTTGCTTTCATCAAGAGTACCTCTATAGGGTCATGGTGTGAAGGCACCACCAACACCCAGAACCCAATTTTTCCACACCTGTTTGACAGTTGCTTAAAATTTAAATTTTTGACATCAAGGCCAATTCTTGCTTTCATCAAGAGTGCCTCTATAGGGTTATGGTGTGAAGGCACCACCAGTGTTGCCCCTGCTCATTCCTCCCCCAGCCTTCAGAGCACAACACAGAGTGCATTGCTCGTGCAGTGGCTGCTCTCCTTGTCCCAACTTTTTCATCCTCAGTGGAGAAAACTGTGCAGGCAGGGATGGCACAGATCAAAAAAGAACTGGGTGAACAAGCTGCTAGGCTTAAAATAGCAAAAATTAGGTTTTCTAATATTGAGGATGAACTTTTTCAGGCCCAGGCTACAGAACAACAACAACACAAAACGAACCATTTCATACGCCAAAACTGGAGGACCTAGAAAATAGGTCAAGGTGACACAACCTGCATTTTGTGGGAGTCCAAGAAACCCTGCAAGCATCCTCTCCCCTGGAATTTTGTGCTTCGCAGGTTCCTGAAGCTTTAGGCCTCACTACCCCATGCACAGTCGAATGGGCCCACCGCCTTGGGGCACATTCTACTGATCTCACACCCCCTCATTGATAAATACCTAAACTATGCTGACAAAGCTGCCATATTACAAAAATACTGCCAATCCTGGTCTCTACAAATTGACAGCGTTAAGATTCTAATCGTCACAGATTACTCCATTGATGTATCAAGGAAAAGAAGAGCATTTTAACACACCTGCTCTGAACTTTTCCAGCAGCACCTCAAATTTACTCTGTCATATCCCGCCATACATCCCCTTAGATCCCCAAGTGGGGAAAAACTTACCTTTCAAGATCCTCCAGAGGCTGAGGCCTTTCTATGCTCCCTAAATCCTGAGGCCCAATCCAACCTCCCTCCCAGGGCACAACCTAGACCAGTGGACCCCCCCAAATGCCTCTAATTCCCTGGTCCTACCAACCGTTCTTGAAACCACTGACTTTATCTCCTCACGATACCCCACATTTTGGTATTTGGGTAATAATCAGGCCATGTTTTAGGAATTTCTCTTAGATAAAATAGCTGTCCTAAATACCAAGCCATTGACTCTGATTTAAAGCACCTGTGGAAGATAAAGGAAAATCTGCAAACATGGCCTGTTGGGGGTACTTGAGGACAGGGTTAAGAACCACTGTTTTATGCTACTTTTGGCTGTTGTTGTAACGTTTATACGGTTTGTGATTACTGGCTGATATATATGCACTGTGTACCCTCCTGGACCTCACTTTCAAATATTTCTCATGGGCATCACTTGCTGCTATCCTCCAACACCCGCACTGATAATTTTATGGGCCAGACTGTGTGCCAATCTTATTTAGATGGGCACATCTATTTACCCTTAATACCGGGTGAGCTCTTGAGAGCTGGTCTCACATGGTAATCCCATGCGGAAGAAAGTGAAGTCCTATTGTTACCTGTTGGTTTGTTTTTTATGTAGCTGGAAGCTTTCATGTTTTCACTCACACCACTAATTTATATCCCTTAGCTTTGCTCACCAACCAGCCACCCCAGGAACACTTAAAACACCCACGGGACTTTTGCTGGTCCCCCCTGGCCCCTTCATCCTCTTCTCCTTGGAAGCTAACCTCACATACAGTATCTAACAAAAGTGAGTATACCCCTCACATTTTTGTAAATATTTTATTAGATCTTTTCATGTGACAACACTGAAGAAATTACACTGTGCTACAATGTAAAGTACTGAGTGTACAGCTTGTATAACAGTGTAAATTTGCTGTCCCTTCAAAATAACTCAACACACAGCCATTAATGTCTAAACCGCTGGCAAAAAAAGTGGGTACACCTCTAAGTGAAAATGTCCAAACTGGGCCCAAAGTGTCAATATTTTGTGTGGCCACTATTATTTTCCAGCACTACCTTAACACTCTTGGGCATGGAGTTCACCAGAGCTTCACAGGTTGCGACTGGAGTCCTGTTCCACTCCTCCATGATGACATCACAGAACTGGTGGATGTTAGAGACCTTGCGCTCCTCCACTTTCCATTTGAGGATGCCCCATAGATGCTCAATAGGGTTTAGGTCTGGAGACATGCTTGGCCAGTCCATCACCTTTACCTTCAGCTTCTTTAGCAAGGCAGTGGTCATCTTGGAGGTGTGTTTGGGGTCTTTATCATGTTAGAATACTCCCCTGTGGCCCAGTCTCTGAAAGGGAGGGAATCATTCTCATGACACTCCCACCACCATGCTTGACTGTAAGCAAGACACACTTGTCTTTGTACTCCTCACCTGGTTTCCGCCACACACGCTTGACACCATCTGAACCAAATAAGTTTATCTTAGTCTCATCAGACCACAGGACATGGTTCCAGTAATCCATGTCCTTAGCCTGCAAACAGTTTGCTGAACAAGCAGACTTTCTTGTGCATCATCTTTAGAAGAGGCTTCCTTCTGGGACAACAGCCATGCAGACCAATTTGATGCAGTGTGTGGCGTATGGTCTAAGAACTCACAGGCTGACCCCCAACCCCTTTAACCTCTGCAGCAATGCTGGCAGCACTCATACATCTATTTCCCAAAGACAGCTTCTGGATATGACGCTGAGCACGTGCACTCAACTTCCTTGGTCGACCATGGTGAGGCCTGTTCTGAGTGGAACCTGTCCTGTTAAACCACTGTATGGTCTTGGCTTCCTTGCTGCAGCTAAGTTTCAGGGTCTTGGCAATCTTCTTATAGCCTAGGCCATCTTTATGTAGAGCAACAATTCTTTTTTTCAGATCCTCTGGGAGTTCTTTGCCATGAGGTGTCATGTTGAACTTCCAGTGACCAGTATGAGAGAGTGAAAGCAATAACACCAAATTTAACACACCTGCTCCCCATTAACACCTGGGAGCTTGCAACACTAATGAGTCGCATGACACCGGGGAGCGAAAATGGCTAATTGGGCCCAATTTGGACATTTTCACTTAGGGGTGTACTCACTTTTGTTGCCAGCGGTTTAGATATTCATTTTTTTTAATAAATTTTATTCTTTATTCAATTTTCTTTCAAAGCTTAACAATTCAGTTAAAAAAAAACAAATAATCATTATCTTGTCTTAACAATAAGGTTAATAAATAAGCAAAAGTGAAAACACATTATGCTAGGAGAGAGTAGAGTAAAAGATAAAGGCCAAGGGGGCAGAGGAGCACCCTTATCCCCCTTACTTCACCTGTTTCCAATGTTATAAAGTTAGCATTACTCTTTAATTCCTCCCCTCTTTTCCGCCCCTCCTTTTACCCTTCAAGTAATCTCATGATTGAATTCAAAGATCAATTCTCTCAACTGTTTCTTTCATTTTGCGTGATTTACATAAAAAAAATTAGAAAACTTATTACATCTAATTTATCTAGCATATCCTTTTCCTGTCGATTTATCTATATTGGTTATTCTCCAACTCTATTATACATTTTTCACTCTATACTATAGGACCCATTTTTTCCAGCCAGAGCCTCCACATCTTATCAAATTCCTTAAGGTTGCCTCTTTGTGTGTAAACTGCTCTTTCTTTACAGATGGTCTCATTTATTACTCTAATCCAGTCTCTTACTGTATGGGGTGCCCTCGATTGCCATCTAATTGCAATAATTTTGGCTGTGTGTTGAGTTATTTTGAGGGGACAGCAAATTTACACAGTTTTACAAGCTGTACACTTACCACTTTATATTGTAGCAAAGTGTAATTTCTTCACATGAAAAGATATATTAAAAGCATTACAAAAATGTGAGGGGTGTATTCACTTTTGTGAGATACTGCACATACCTACTTCTTTAATCCATATAGCTAAAATACCTCCATGAGAATTACCTCCTGGAATGTAAAAAAGGCTTAGATCCCACATTAAAAGACTCAAAGTCCTCCGTCATCTTAAAAGGCTAAAGACAGATATTGAACTGCTACAAGAATCACATCTTATATCCCCTCATTTTAATCGTATGGAGAAGCTTTCGGTAGGCACAGTTCTGGGCTCCAAGGCACTTGGAAGAAAAGCTGGGGTGCTCATTCTAATCCACAAAAATCTCCTCTGTGAGGTAATATCAGTAGAAACTGATAACCAGGGATGATTTCTTATAACACATCTTCACCTTGCGATAGGGATCTTTTGATTCTTTAAAAAATCCCTTGCATCCCCCACCTGGTTGGAAATGATTTCAATTCAATTCTGCATACAACAGAAGACAGGTCCACTCCTAAACACCCCCCTAAAAATCTTGAGGTTCCCAATCTAACTTACCTTGCATCTACTATGGAATCCTTACACCTTACTGATCTCTGGCCACTACTATACCCTGTAGACAGAGAATTTGCCTTCTATCCCCCCCCCCAATAACATTTTTACTAGAATTGATTATGTATTTGGCACTGATAGCATCATCCTAATGATCTCATAGTTACATAGTTACATACAGTGGGGACAGAAAGTATTCAGACCCCCTTAAATTTTTCACTCTTTGTTATATTGCAGCCATTTGCTAAAATCATTTAAGTTAATTTTTTTTCCTCATTAATGTACACACAGCACCCCATATTGACAGAAAACACAGAATTGTTGACATTTTTGCAGATTTATTAAAAAAGACAAACTGAAATATTACATGGTCCTAAGTATTCAGACCCTTTGCTCAGTATTTAGTAGAAGCATCCTTTTGATCTAATACAGCCATGAGTCTTTTTGGGATAGATGCAACAAGTTTTTCACACCTGGATTTGGGGATCCTCTGCCATTCCTCCTTGCAGATCCTGTCCAGTTCTGTCAGGTTGGATGGTAAACGTTGGTGGACAGCCATTTTTAGGTCTCTCCAGAGATGCTCAATTGGGCTTAAGTCAGTTATGTAAACGCCGGTATGCATTTTATATGCGTGTAAACGCATATACATATGCATTTAATTACCACATTTTATCCCAGCATGTTTTTATGGTATTGATTTCCATATTAATACATTTAGTATGTGCGTGCGTTTGTATGCATTTTATATGCGTGTAAACGCATATACATATGCGTTTTATTACAACATTTTATCCCAGCATATTGCGAGCTATTATATTATCCCACTTAATTATTTATATCATATATGTTTTGTATATGTTGACCCATTCTGTCTTATATATTTATCATTTTCAGCATGCGTACCGCCTGCCAATTTATGTATCTATATTTAATAATGTTATTGTTTTATTTATATATCCCTACAGATGTTATATAATTTTCATTGTATTTATGGATACTTCCCATGTGTGCGCATTGGTGCTCTGTGGGTTTAGCTTGTCCTCCTCTTTCCATTTTTCATATCCAGCATATATAATAACAGTTTTTATTTTTCTACTTTATATATGTCCATTAGTTTATTTAGACTATATGTACATATTTTTCTCCCCTACCAGTATTATATATACTCAGTCCGGACCAGCATACTATATCCATAGTTTTTACTTGCATATTATAGTATTATAGTATTTACATCTTAATTTGGTTAGTCTACTAATTTCATTATCACTTCCAACCTCTCCCTCATTGCCTTATCTAGTTCCACCCTTGTGTCTTTTCCTTATTTAATCCCTCTCTATGGTATTCAGACTTTGTCTGCTGAGGAAGGAGCGCGACTTGCAGAGCATCCAAGTGCGCACGCTCATGAAACACGTCCATTTTTGATGACGTCATCCCCCTGCTGCCAGCCATCCACTGTGTTCCAAGCCTCATTCTGAGGCCGCTCTTCCAGAGCCGGCGTTTACATCATTCGGGAGATCCCCGGTCATCATACACAGCATGGATCTTGTCATAGGATGTGGTAACATCATCTCGACTTTCTGATACCATGCTTTTCATTTTTATACCACATGTGAGTTGACCTTACGTTGTCTATTAAATTGATTTTTAAAAAAACGACTGCACCCAGAGGCGCCTCTCCACTTGTGCTTTTCTTATTTCTCACCATCTTGGAGTCCGTCAGGTGTTTTTTTAGCAAACTCCATGCAGGCTTTCATATGTCTTGCACTGAGGAGAGGCTTCGTCGGGCCACTCTGCCGTAAAGCCCCGACTGGTGGAGGGTTGCAGTGATGGTTGACCTTCTACAACTTTCTCCCATCTCCCAACTGCATCTCTGGAGCTCAGCCACAGTGATCCTTGGGTTCTTCTTTACCTCTTTCACCAAGGCTCTTCTCCCCCGATAGCTCAGTTTGGCCGGACGGCCAGCTCTAGGAAGGGTTCTGGTTGTCCCAAACCTCTTCCATTTAAGGATTATGGAGGCCACTGTGCTCTTAGGAACCTTAAGTGTAGCAGAAATGTTTTGTAACCTTGGCCAGATCTGTGTGTTGCCACAATTCTGTCTCTGAGCTCTTCAGGCAGTTCCTTTGACCTCATGATTCTCATTTGCTCTGACATGCACTGTGAGCTGTAAGATCTTATATAGACAGGTGTGTGGCTTTCCTAATCAAGTCCAATCAGTATAATCAAACACACCTGGACTCAAATAAAGGTGTAGAACCATCTCAAGGATGATCAGAAGAAATGGACATATATGAGTGTCACAGCAAAGGGTCTGAATACTTAGGACCATGTGATATTTGAGTTTTTCTTTTTTAATAAATCTGCAAAAATGTCAACAATTCTGTGTTTTTATGTCAATATGGGGTGCTGTATGTACATTAATGAGGAAAAAAATGAACTTAAATGATTTTAGCAAATGGCTGCAATATAACAAAGAGTGAAAAAGGGGGTCTGAATACTTTCCATCCCCACTGTAGTTACATAGTAGGTGAGGTTAAAAAAAGACACAAGTCCATCAAGTCCAACCCATGTGTGTGATTATATGTCAGTATTAGGCCTCGTACATATGATCAGACTTTAAACAAACTTTTCCGTGGATTTCTGTCTCAAAGGGTGTTGGCCCGTGAACTTGTATTGCATACACGCGGCAGAACTTTTTAGGCAATAAACACGAACGTAGTTAAACGTATTGACGACACTTCAAAAGAGGACGTTTAATTCTCCGACGCCACCCTTTGGTCAACTTCTGTATTGTTGTCTGATCTTTTGCATTGGTTCTGAGCATGCGTGTTTGTACTTTGTACTAAAGTCCGATGGTTTTGTGTACACACGATTGGACTTGCCAACGTAGGACTTTTGTTGCCGCCAAGTTTGTCTGTTTGCACAGCCAACATTTGTCCGATGAGAAACCAAAAAAGTTTGTCAGATGGAGCGTACACACGGTTGGATGTTGCCTTGAAACAGCTAATTTGCATGTTTGTTGTCAAAAAGTCTGACCATGTGTATGGGCCTTAACATTGTATATCCCTGTATGTTGTGGTCGTTCAGGTGCTTATCTAATATTTTCTTGAAACTATCGATGCTTTCCGCTGAGACCACCGCCTGTGGAAGGGAATTCCACATCCTTGCCGCTCTTACAGTAAAGAACCCTCTATGTAGTTTAAGGTTAAACCTCTTTTTTTCTAATTTAAATGAGTGGCCAGGAGTCTTGTTAAACTCCCTTCCGCAAAAAAGTTTTATCCCTATTGTGGGGTCACCAGTATGGTATTTGTATATTGAAATCATTTCCCCTCTCAAGCATCTCTTCTCCAGAGAGAAAAAGTTCAGTGCTCGCAACCTTTCCTCATAACTAATATCCTCCAGACCCTTTATTAGCTTTGTTGACCTTCTTTGTACTCGCTCTATTTCCAGTACATCCTTCCTGAGGACTGGTGCCCAGTAGGGATGAGCCAAACACCCCCCGGTTTGGTTCGCGCCAGAACCTGCGAACGGACCGAAATGTATGTGCACCTCTTCAGAAGATTTCACCTCACTTTCTGTCCCAATGACAAATGATTTTTGACAATTTGGGTTTTTTAGTGAAACAAGGATTGTTGATAAAGCATCAGTGGAGAGGAGACACGTTTTTCCCATATTATCTCTTACAGGAGAGAATTTCCCTTCCTAGGGGTAGATTTCATCTCACTTCCTGTTGTCTCTTTCCGTTTGCAAGTAGGAGTCGTTTGTAAGTTGGATGTTTGAAAGTAGGGGCCTGCCCTATATACTCTGCAAAAATTGGGGCCTTAGGTGTTGGTGTTGCCACAACACTGTAAGCCCTCACAGTTACTCTTGGTGGGCGTTGGAACAGGCCCTGCTGTGAAATATTAGATCAAGAATTGTAATTACATGCGCCTGTTGAACAGGGTCAGAAAAATTGGGCCTTTGGTGGTGGTGGTGCTGGTGCCACAACACTAAGTCCTCACAGTTACTCTTGGTGGGCGCAGAAACGGGCCCTGCTGTGAAATATTAGATTAAGAATTGTAATTACATGCACCTGTTGAACAGGGGCAGAAAAATTGGGCCTTTGGTGGTGGTGCTGGTGCCACAACACTGCAACCCCTCACAGATACTCTAGTTGGAGCGCAGGAACGAGCCCTGCTGCAAAGTATTGCATCAAAAATTGTAATTACAGGCCTCTGTTAAACAGGGGCTGAAAAATTGGGCCTTAGGCACTTGTGCTGGTGCCACAACACTGCAAACCCTCACAAATACTATAGTTGAGCACAGCAATGAACCCTCCTTGCAAAATATTGCATCAAAAATTGTAATTACATACCCCTGTTAAACAGGGGCTGAAAAAATGGGCCTTAGTCACTGGTGGCAGCGCCCAGAACCAAAAATATTCTTACAATCTTTCAGCTTGATCATTGGGGAGGAAGAGGATAGTTACTCAGCATAACAGGATACTCACTCAGCTTCAACATAGGCAGTCTTGCAGGGATCTGACATTTCAAAAAAAATCATTCAGTTACATCAGCATCAGGTGCTTGGTAGCTGGTGATCCAAGACTGATTTATTTTTATGAAGGTCGGTCGATCAACCGAGTCGGTGGACAGGCGCACCCTGTGATCGTTTACAAAGCCTCCAGCAGCACTGAATGTGCATTCCGAAAGAACGCTGGATGCAGTACAGGCCAGTAGCTCAATTGCATACTGTGCAAGCTCTGGCCAGTGACCCATCCTCAAGACTCAGTAACTTAGAGGATTTTCGGTGGGAAAGGAGTCCACGTCAGATCTTACCCCTAGGTATTCCTGCACCATGTAAAACAGACGTTGGCGATGGTTGCTGGAACCGATCATACCTTGGGGCTGCGGACTAAAAAATTGAACGCATCGGTCAGACGGCCACCTTCTCCACCGCTCCTTCTTTGACTGACCGAAGCCTCAGCAATACATTGTCCAGGAACAGGAGTTTGTAACCTCCCAGTCTCTGGGAATGCATTGCACAGACCTTTCTGCAAGGCCTCCCGAAGATGTTTCATCCTCTGCTTCCTCTGCGACGGCAAGATAAGGTCCACAACCTTAACCTTGTAACGTGGATCAAGCAGGGTTGCCAGCCAGTAATGATCCCTCTCCTTAATACCAGCAGGTTTTGCAGGATCAGAGGGGCCATGCAGCACAGGTTTGCTGAGGCATTTGGTCCGGAGTCCTCTGGGTCACTAAGGATGACATGATCCGCAGCCACCTGCTCCCAGCCACGTACAAGTCCATGGGTTTCTTGGGACTGTAAATGATCCCTTGAAGACTGCTGCTGATGCTGAGTGCCAGGCTCCACCTCCATGCTGACACAATCCTCCTCCTCCTTCTCGTCCTCTTCCTGTGTGATCGGTGGTAACACAGGAACACTGTCTGGATAAAGGGGACCTTGAGAGATAAGGAAGCACTCCTCTTCCTGCCTATGTTCTGCCTCAAGTGCCCTGTCCATTATTCCACGCAGCGTGTACTCCAACAGGTGAACAAGGGGGACAGTGTCACTGATGCATGCACTGTCACTGCTCACTATCCTTGTGGCCTCCTCAAATGGTGACAGGGCAGTGCATGCATCCCTGATCATGGCCCACTGGCATGGGAAAAAAAAAACAAGCTCCCCTGACCCTGTCCTGGTGCCATAGTTGCACAGGTACTCATTGATGGCCCTCTGCTGTGTGTGCAGCTGCTGCAGCAAGGCCAACGTTGAGTTCCACCTGGTGGGCATGTCACAGATTAGGCGATTCTTGGGCAGGTTAAATTCCTTTTGGAAGTCTGCCAGCCGAGCACTGGCATTATATGACCTACGGAAATGCACACAGACTTTCCTGGCCTGCCTCAGGACATCCTGTAATCCCAGGTACCTGCCCAAGAACTGCTGCACCACCAAGTTAAGGACGTGAGCCAAACAGGGAACATGGGTCCGTTGTCCCTGTCGTAGGGCAGAGAGGAGGTTGGTGCCATTGTCGCAAACCACCATTCCTGGCTGAAGCTGGCGTGGCGTCAACCACCTCTGAGCCTGCCCCTGCAGAGCTTACAGAATCTCTGCCCCAGTGTGGCTCCTGTCCCCCAAGCACACCAGCTCAAGCACCTTTTGGCATGCGTACTTGCATAACCCCTTGAATGCCTTCCAAAGACAAAGCACAGAAAGAGGCCATGGAGGAAGAAGAAGAGGAGGGGGTGGAGGAGAGAGGTGTGTCAGAATCACCAGTAGTAGCATTTTGGAGGCGTGGTGGCGGAACAATCTCCAACACTACTGCATCTTGTCCTGCATCCTTCCCAGCAGCCAGAAGTGTCACCCAATGCCCCGTGAAAGATAGGTAACGTCCCTGTCCATGCCTGCTGGACCATGAATCAGCAGTAATATGCACCTTACCGCTGACCACCCTGTCCAGCGAGCTCTAGACATTGCCTTCCACATGCCGGTAGAGAGCCGGAATCGTCTTCCATGAGAAAAAGTGGCCTTTGGGTACCTGCCACTGAAGAATCGCACATTCCACAAACTCACGGAAGGGGGCAGATTCTACCAACTGAAAAGGCAGCAGTTGAAGTGCTAGCAATTTAGCCAAGCTAGCATTCAACCGCTGGGCATGTGGATTGCTGGGAGTGAAATTCTTTCGGCGTTGCAGCAGCTGGGGCAGAGAAATGTGCCTTATACAATCTGACGTCGGTGTACCGATAGCAGATTGCCCGCAAGTATTTTGGTGTGACACGCCTAATTCTACACCTTCATTCCTCGCAGTGCAGGTCTCAGACAGGACTGAAGGTATAGTGGGGTTGGAGATCCCAGCTGATGAGGAGCAAGGAGAGGTCATCTTTGTTCTTTGGTGTGGGTCTTTTAGGTACGCTTGCCAAAGAACTGCATGGCAGGTCAACATATGTCTGGTCAAGCATGTGGCGCCCAAGTGGGTGATGTTTTGGCCACGCGAGATACGCTTGAGACATATGTTGCAAATAGCAGCAGTGGGATCTGATGCAATCTCAAAAAAGGCCCACACCAAAGAACTTTTGGATTAACGTGCAGCGACAGCAGCGCCCTGCACATGCAGATCTCTGTGGTGTGATGCAGTCGGTGTGCTGCCCTTAAGCTGGCCCCTGGAGGGCATCCTGCCTTGTTGGTGATGTGCCTCCTCCTCCCCTCTCCTATCAGGCACCCACGTGGAGTCAGTGGCCTCATAATCCCCTCCCTCCTCATCACTGGAGCAAAGCTGGCATAATGCTGCAGCTGGGGGAACATGACTGTCAGATTGCTGTCCTTCTTGGGCACCCCCTCTGTCTGGGCTGATGTTACTGCCTTCCTCTAACTGAGTACCATCATGGGAGCCTTCAAAACACTGAGCATCCTCCTACAGCATATACCCAACACTGTGGTCAAACAGTTCGGGGGACTCCTCAGGAGGACATGGTGGGGCTAGGGAAGGAGTGACTAATGCCATTGAGCCGAGGGAAGAGGCCGCGTTGGCAGCTGCTTTGCCAGACAACGTACCCTGAGCCTGGGTGAGAGGGGATGAGGAGGATGAGGATGGCTTGGTCATCCACTCGACCAAGTCTTCCGCATGTTGCGGCTCAACGTGGCCAGCTGCTGAAAAAAAGGCCAAGCGTGTCCTGCGGCCACGTGCTGATGAGGATGCACCGTGTCCACGACCAGCACTGTTGCCTCTAGAACAGAGCCTGCTTGCCCTCTTTTATTGGCTTGTGACTGTCTGCCTCTCCTTGTTGGCCTTCCAGACATACTAATGGCCTGCACTGCAGTGAGATGTAGCTGCACAAAACTGGGATGTATATATATACTGATTATACAGCAGCTAGCAGAATGCCTGCCTGTGGTATTAATAGGATCAGAAGAAGCACACCAGCACTTGTCTTCAGGTAGCTATAGGTGCAACTGTGCAGGTCACACAGTACACTAACTGTAAATACTTCAAGAGCCTGCCTGTGCTAGAAGAAAGTTTTTTTTTTATTTGAGCCTGGTAGGCCATTAACAAGCACAGTTCTGGAGAACTGGATTCATTCAAGTGATCTGTCAGCATGAAGTGCTTGTTAATGGCCTACCAAGCTCAACTAAAAAAAAACAACTTCCTTCTGTATTTAATGATCTCCTGGATATGAGTGGACGTTTACATCTTGAACCTATCCTGGCATCCAGCTTCAGGATTCTGCTGTATGGTCCAGACTTCGGGTTGTTCCGAAAGACATCCATTATCCTTGAGACCTTCTACACACTGGCCCGTTGTGGCACACCGCTCGATAAGACTCTATGCTGATGGCACTAGAGTCCACCAGTTCTGGTAAGCACACCCACATCTTATTCAGTGTTTGATGACCCCACTTTGGATGTTTAGGCTACTGATTGAGCTGTGTTCCTGATTCACTGCACCTCACCATTTTCCTATGGGACTTTATGTTTTTATTTATAGACATGTAGCAATAACTCTCGGTAGAGCTGCTGGTTTATTATTGGGCCTGTCCTCTATTCTCTTCACCCCTCTTAAGTTGTTCAATCCCCTTGACACAGCTGTAGTGCAGTGTTGTAATGATATCAGTACCAACTTTAACCCACAATCACTTCTACTGCTTCAGCACACTGTGATACTATGGCAGGATCCTTGCTGCTGCTCCGCTCCTTCACAAGGTAGACCGCAACCCTGTGGGACACACACACCCACAGAGTCCTGCTGGCAGGCCACGCGTCTCAGGAACTAGAGACTTAAGATGACCGCTCCCAACCCTTTTATATCCTCCCACAATGCAGTTCAGTTCTTTTCTTGTCCAGGAGCATTGTGGGTAGGTCATAGTTAATGTTCAGAAGTAAACAATCAATCACTTCCATGTCACTTCTCTTAATCATGAAACATAAAAGTGTTGTACCTTTACAATTGTCCACTAGATGGCACTAGATCAACTTATACCTTTATAACACACTTATGACTAGAAACAAAAGTTGTCAGCGCTACATACTCCCCCTGCTTTAAATCTTTGGTTCCCAAAGATATGTAAGACCTTGTTTCTGCTACACATCTTAGCCTCTAAACGAGTGCACAGGACCGACAGAGGAGCCTCCCACCAATTCTCAGATGTTGGAAAGCTATTCTGTGTACCCACAACTGTCACTTTAGTATCAGATACAGATGTGTCAAGGGGTGAACCAGGGCTCTCATTGTCCAGATTGACTGAGGAGGAACTAGGCTCATCGACATTCCTTTTGCTGGTAACCTTTGTTATCTCAGAACACTCGCCCAAATCATAGGTTAGTCTCTTAGGTGGGCGAATGTTCCTCTTTCCCCTTTGCTCTTTTGGTGTGTCCTCTACTTCTGAATGAACACTGTTTTCCTTCTACTTCAGAGGGAGATAAACACTTTTCAGCTCTTTCGGACAATGGTACAAACTCTGGAGCTTCTGGCCTAAGGGCCTCACTACCCTCCTCAGTTGTCGGGGATGAAACACTCTTTTCAGCTTCAAGTATGTCAGATGACCACAACCAGCTAATGTCTATGTCTCTCTCCTCACTATCTTCAACTGTTAAAGTCCCAGACTGAGACCTAGTTACAGGCCTCTGTGTAGCCTCTGATGTAGAAGATAACTCCTCCTCTGGGACTATCCTGACTGCATCAGTAAGGGGCAAAAGGTGATTCCGATGCCAAGTCTTAATTGGTCCAGCACTTCCTTCTGGTCTGATTTCGAAGACTGGAAGTCCTGGGAGCTGTTTACATACAATGTATGGCTGTGACCTCCAGCGATTTGCCAGCTTGTGTTTCCCAGGAATGTCCAAATTCCTCAATAGGACTCAGTCACCAGGTTTCAGATCTTGAATCCTTACTTTGAGGTCAAAGTTCCTCTTATTTTTGCTCCCCCGGCTGTCTGACATAGTCCGAGCCTTCTCATAAGCAATCTTCAGACTCTTCCTCAGCCTATTTGTATATCCCCGATGAGATGCCTCCGAGGTGTGGTCCAGAGAAGTTCCAAAAGCCAAGGCCACTGATAATCTAGCCTCTCGCCCAAACATTAGCCGATAAGGTGAATATCCTGTGTCGTCACTCTTGGTGCTGTTGTATGCATGTACTAAAGTGGCAATATGCTTACTCCAGTTGGGCTTTTGCTCAGAGGTTAGTGTCCCCAACATATTAAGAAGAGTTCTATTAAACCTCTCTGGCTGAGGGTCTCTTTGCGGATGATAAGGTGTAGTTCTAGACTTCTGAATTCACAACAGATCCAATAATCTCCTGATGTGCGTACTCTCAAAGTCTCTTCCCTGATCTGAGTGAATCCTCTGTGGTAAGCCATAATGGACAAAGAACTTCTCCACTAATGTCTTTGCCACTGTGACTGCCTTCTGATCTTTCGTGGAGAAAGCTTGAGCATATCTGGTAAAATGGTCTGTGACTACCAGAATATTTCCTTGCCCACTCAAGTCAGATTCTACACACAGGAAATCTATGCAAACTAAATCCATGGGACCTTGACTTGATAAATGACCCATCGGGGCTGCCCATTGCGGCAAAGTCTTTCTCTGGATACACCTATGAAAGAAATGACAGTAATTCTCCACTTCTTTCCTCATGTAAGGCCAATAGAATCTATCCCTTATCAATTGAAGAGTTCTTTTTGCCCCCATATGTCCATGACAATCATGCAGAGCGATTAACACTGTCTCTCTGTGTTTCTCTGGCAGAAACAGTTGCCACTTCTCCTCTATATCTTCAGAGGGGCCCCTTCGGTAGACCACCCCTTGTTGCAACTGCAACCGACTCCACTCTTTATGTAACAACAGAGCTTCTTTCTAAACACTTTTCAAAAGTAAATCAAGGCGCTGACTCTCCAGAGCTTCCAATACTAAACTGCAGAGTGGATCTTCCTGTTGGTCCCTCCTAAGGTCTTTTCTCAATAACTTAGGTAGACCTGCTGCAATCTGAGAGACATTACAGTAATACCTAGGTACCCCTGCTGTAGTCACTCCAATCTCTTCAGCTCTGGCCCCACCTTTCTCCTGTTTTTCTGCTCCTTCACAAAGGGCTCTTACCCCTTTGGGGGCAAGCTGAGTCCAATGCTCTTGGGAGTTCAGGGGACTGTGGGGTCTTCTTGACAGCGCATCTGCATCTCTGTTGCCCACTCCTGGTCTATATTTCAAGCTGAAGGAGAATGTTGAAAGAGCAGCCAACCACCTATGGCCTGTGGCATCTAACTTTGTGGTGGTAAGCAAGTATGTGAGGGGATTGTTATCCGTTTTGACTACAAACTCTGCACCATACAGGTAATCTCTCAACTTGTCTACCACAACCCACTTCAAGGCCAGAAACTCAAGTTTATGAGTGGGGTAGTTTTTTTCAGCAGGAGACAGGCTCTGGCTCACATAAGCAGTGGGCCTTAAATGTCCATCATGATCTTGGTAGAGTACTCCACCTAGGCCGTCTCGGCTAGCATCCACGTGCAGTTCATAAGGCTAGGTAGGATCCGTATAGGCTAACACTGGAGCAGTGGTAAGGCTCCACTTCAATTGTCTGAATGTCTCCTCACATTGCGGAGTCCACTGATCCAGGATGGACTTTTTTTTCTTCCGAGGTCCTTCCTTTCGCCTCCCAGGTTCCTCCGAATCCACATCAGCCCCTTCCTGATTCTTGGTAGGTCTGTTCTAATTGATAAATTAGGTCAGAGACCTTTTCGGTACGTCCGAACACATCTTGCAGGATATCTAAGTAATCTTGGGCTACACAGTTCTGTTTGCTAAGCTTCAGATTTTGAAAAGCCTCGGAAGCAGGCCCTTTCAGACTCTCAGTAATCCGCTGTTTTTTTTGCGTTTCAGGGATGTCCCACTCATCCAACACTTGCGTGGCCTGTTCCAACCACTCTTCAAAGGAATCTTCTCCTTTGGGTACAGGCCATTGGCCCGAGAAAATGCCCAGTTTTTGGTACCCATTCCCTGAATATGTTGGGTTCCCTTTTTGACATTGGGACACCAAATTTCCCAGGGCTGTAAAAAGTTCTGGCTCAATTGCAGCCAGTGCTGACTGTGATGGAACCTTGATTTCTGCTGAACTCATCTGAGAGAAGGTGGCAAGATTCTCCCCTTCTTCCCTTGGGTGGGTCAGGTAAAATTTGGTCTTGTCAGCGAGTTCAACACTTGCACCCTTGAAATTTTCCGGAACTCCCTTCCTCCACTCCAATAATGCATAAGTGCGGAATGTCTCATGATTGGGTCTTACTGTGACCACCTTGGCTCTTTGTTCTGGGGATAGTGTTTTTACCACTCAGTTAATATGTTCTTTCTCCCAGATATCTCCCCAGAGTTCCATGGCCATGCTCGCTTCTGAGCGGGTGCCTTCTGCCTCACACCACTGTGCCACAGTGGGGGGATCCATTCTATGGTTCTTAAGGGGGTGCTTGATTTCAGAGTGACAGTTATCCCGGATGAGCCCCCACATGTAGCAATAACTCTCGGTGGAGCTGCTGGTTTATTATTGGGCCTGTCCTCTATTCTCTTCACCCCTCTTAAGTTGTTCAATCCCCTTGACACAGCTGTAGTGCAGTGTTGTAATGATATCAGTACCAACTTTAACCCACAATATACACTTATATTTATATTTGCCTCTACCTGGGTGCTTGTAGCTCCACCTGCAGGAGAAATAACAACACTGCAAACAGACTTCTGTAGTAATCAAAATGACTTCTTTCTTCGGGTAAATTATATATTTTATATAGAAAGTTATTACAGTGACTACACTATCACACTAATGTAGTGTAACAGTATAGTAAATAATTATGACGATATTGATAACATACATAGAATATAACTAAATATATATTTATACCAGGGAGCTCCCCCTGCTCTAAACCGCAAAGTCACTACTCTTTGTAACTAGATGCAGGGCCCTGCAATAAAAAGAGATAGTCTTGACGTCTTCAGTCTTCGCTAGCTAAGAAATGATGATTGTAATCCACAGAGAGTTCTTCTGAGGTGTTGCGCAGTGTAAGGTAATACACAAAGGCAATTGTACTCCAGTAAACTGATTAAGTGTTCTTATACGAAGAAGATAAACATCTAGTGTCAGCTCTTGAATATTGTAGTTTATGCAAATGTAATATCCTCCAACTCAACTTGTTCCGTGGGACTATCTGTTCTAGCAACAATCTGCAAAAGTTCTAAGTGTGTGTGCAGTATTAAACAAACTTCCAGGTGTTAACCCTCTCACCACACGGGATCCAGGCAGATGGATGTCTCCGTTTCAGCAGTTCTCAGTCCAGGTGGAGTCACCACCACGCCGTCACACTGTTCCGTTTACTAACGACCAGGAGTCCTCGGTTACCTCCCCCACGGGTCTCCGGAACAATCACTTCTGCTGCTTCAGCACACTGTGATACGATGGCAGGATCATTGCTGCTGCTCCGCTCCTTCACAAGGTAGGCCGCAACCCTGTGGGATACACACACCCACAGAGTCCTGCTGGCAGGCCACGCGTCCCAGGAACAAGAGACTTAAGATGGCCACTCCCAACCCTTTTATATCCTCCCACAATGCAGTTCAGTTCTTCTCTTGTCCAGGAGCATTGTGGGTAGGTCATAGGTAATATTCAGAAGTAGACAATCAATCACTTCCATGTCACTTCTCTTAATCATGAAACATAAAAGTGTTGTATCTTTTCAATTGTCCACTAGATGGCACTAGATCAACTTATACCTTTATAACACACTTATGACTAGAAACAAAAGTTGTCAGCTCTACAGACACTTTTGAGGACACCCTTCTTTGAGGTGTACCTATACACATTTTTCACAGACATTTTTTATATACCATTTTACTTTGGTGTTTTGAGTCATTTTTGATTAATTGTGTTTTATAGTGATACAATTTTCTTATTATTGTATTTTTATGTTTGTCATATTGTTTGTAGCAGCTAACTTTTTTAGGGTTTAGCACAGTAACTTCTTTCCACTTCAAGAGCCTGCCTGTGCTATTAATAGGATCAGAAGAAGAACACAAGCACTTGTCTTCAGGTAGCTATACTGTAGGTGCAACTGTGCAGGGTACACAGTACACTAACTGTAAATACTTCAAGAGCCTGCCTGTGCTATTAATAGGATCAGAAGAAGCACACAAGCACTTGTCTTCAGTTAGCTATAGGTGCAACTGTGCAGGGTACACAGTACACTAACTGTAAATAGTTCAAGAGCCTGCCTGTGCTATTAATAGGATCAGAAGAAGCACACAAGCACTTGTCTTCAGGTAGCTATACTCTAGGTGCAACTGTGCAGGGTACACAGTACACTAACTGGAAATACTGTAAAAACACCTGCCTTGCTGTTAGTATATTAGGAAGAGAATAACAGGAATGGATCTAGCTAAACTGAATACAGTGTAATACAGTGTATATATATATATATATATGCATATATATACACAATACACTGTAAGTGCAGCTAACTGACTTGACCTGCCTACTCTATCTAACTTAAATTCAAATGACACCGTCTCTCTGTCTATCTATCTCTCTCCACCGCCGCAACACACTACACAAGGCTGCCACGCAGGCGGCCTTATATAGTGTGGGGCGTGTACTAAAGCCCCTGAGCCATAATTGGACAAAGCCACCCTGGCTTTGGCCAATTACGGCTCTCGGTACAAACGGCGCTGTGATTGGCCAAGCATGCGGGTCAATCATCAGCCAGCAATGCACTGCAATGCCGCAGTGAATTATGGGCTGTGACGCGCCACTCGAATTTGGCGTGAACGGCCCATATCGTTCGCAATTCGATGAACGGTCGAACAGGCGATGTTCGAGTCGAACATGGGTCGACTCGAACTCGAAGCTCATCCCTAGTGCTCAGAACTGGACAGCATACTCTAGGTGCGGCCGGACCAGAGTCTTGTAGAGCGGGAGAATTATCATTTTATCTCTAGAGTTGATCCCCTTTTTAATGCGTGACAATATTCTGTTTGCTTTGTTAGCAGGAGCTAGGCATTGCATGCCATTGCTGAGCCTATCATCTGCTAGGACCCCCAGGTCCTTTTCCATCCTAGATTCCCACAGAGGTTCTCCCTCCAGTGCATAGATTGCATTCATATTCTTGCCACCCAAATGCATTATTTTACATTTTTCTACATTGAACCTCATTTGCCATGTAGTTGCCCACCCCATTAATTTGTTCAGATCTTGGGGGGGCGTGTCCAACTTCCGGTATGTGAGGAAGCTTTCCTTCAGAGCTCCGACCGCGGCTAAATCCTGACGAATCCTGTGTACCTGCAGGTTGATCCTTTTCGCCCCAAAACTACCGGATCGGATAGCGGAACATCCCGGGCACCTGAAGATGGTGAAATATGGCCCGAGTGTAGATCCTACGCCCGCAGAGAAGCTGGCAAAATATGCGCACGAGGACTCCCAAGATGGCGCCCGGACGGGGAGAGCGAGGCCTCCACCGGCAGCTCCGCCTAACAGTGAGTGGACCGAGGGGGATAGAGACTGGCTGGATCCGACAGACCCGCTGGCTCATCCCCTGCCATCTCCGGGTTCGGAACCCGAGGAGAGCGGCTCCGGTACGCAAGGTGGTGAACCGACGCTTTTACAAATTATGGATACTATTAAAAGCTGCCATGCGGCCTTATCCACGCAAATAGAAACCATTAGAGTGGACTTTGCCCTGCTTAAAGATGATGTGCAGAAGGTGAGGCAGAGAGTCACCCAAACGGAACACAGAATCAGTGCAGTGGAGGATGATCTTAACCCCCTGATGATACATGTCAGAGATCTCTCGGCGGACAACAAAGCCCAGGAGGCTAAACTGGGAGACATAGAGGACAGGCTGAGAAGGAACAACCTTCGGTTCCTGGGATTCCCAGAAGGCACAGAGGGAAAAAACCCGGAGGAATTCCTGCTGTCCTGGCTTAAACAGGTATTTGGCACTGATAGCTTCTCCCACTTATTCGCCATAGAGCGCGCGCATAGGATCCCGCTGAGAGCTCCTGTCCCTGGGAGATATCCCAGACCCATGATAGCGCGCTTTCTCTACTTCAGAGACAAGGAAACGATTCTAAGAAAGGCCCGAAACTTACCTGAGCTAATGTTTAACAACAACAGAGTCTCCATTTTCCCTGACTTCTCTGCTGCGACACAGAAACAAAGGGCGGCATTTCAAAGTGTAAAACAGCGCTTGCGGGACCGCAGCTTACCATACAGCATGCTTTACCCAGCCAAACTTCGAGTGGTCCACAAAGGACAAACGCAATTCTTTTCCTCACCCAAAGAGGCGAATAGATGGCTGGAATCTCTTGGTCAAGGATAAAGATGTGATGTCCCTAACAGCTAGCAGAACTGGCTGTGAACGCCCGGGTGGATTCCTGTAAAGAAACGAATAATGATCAACATAATCCCACTTTGTCATACCCTGCAGGGTATCGAAGATGTCTTTTGAGCTAGATGGATGCCGGTTTGCAAGATTCTGCTATAAGTTGACCTGTTGGGAACACTAGTAAATGATCTTCAAGCAACGCGGTGTCGGTAGAACTCTGTAAACTCACATATACTTTTTCCTAAAGCTTCCAGGCCGGCTGGCGTAGGAAGAATACCCCCCTTTAGGAAGCACTTTTTTTGGTTTCAATGTTAGGGGTGAAAGTCTGTGGGTTGTTCGGGGCTGCAGGCAGGGTGGGGGGACGGGGAGTTCAGATCACTTATAGTGATCACAATGTTGGTTGTTATGCCTTTTGTTCTTTTTTTTTCTTTTTTCTTTTGTTTTTGAAGTTATATCACGCAACGAAAGGATACCCTAAAAGTTTAACACTGCTCAAGATTTGGGTACACTGGTATCAGGAAAAGAGTTCATATGCAAATTCAAGAGTACGGTACAAGCTAGATATACCTACAGATGGGAAGGATGTCACCATATGTTACTCCAGGGGGCAAGATTTAGATGTAGGAAGGAAATACATGGAGCGTCCCTTTGCGGGGGGATTGGAAATGCTGATATACCCCCGAGATATTTACGTTCTTGCTATTATACCCAAATTTCACCATGGTGCAGTCCCTTGATGTTCTCTCCTGGAATGTGAGAGGTCTAAATTCAAAAATAAAAAGAGCCTTAGTATTTAAATACATACTAAAACGAAGGCCACATATCATATTCCTTCAGGAAACACATCTAGTGGGATCCAAAACGTTAGCCCTTCATAGGGCTTTTGTAGGTAGAGCATTCCACTCTACTTATTCCAGCTATGCTAGGGGGGTGTCCATTTTGCTTGCCAAGTCGCTTCTACACACTATTAAAACGGTCAAAATTGATCCTATGGGTAGATATGTGGCCCTCGCGGTTATTATTAATAATCAAGCTTTTACCCTGGTGGCAGTGTATATACCTCCCCCGTTTGCAATCAAGGTATGGGAGGAGATGATGGCTGATGTATTGCAGATGGCGGAGGGCCCGATTATTTTGGCCGGGGATCTGAATGCTGTATTATCACCAGACAAGGATAGGTTTAAAATGGCTGCGGTAGGAGGTTCACCCCTGGAGGCATGTGTGAAACCCTATGATTTAATGGAGGCCTGGAGGTGGAAACACCCTGACGTTAAAGAATATTCCTGTTACTCTGCCACTTATAATACACTCTCGAGGATAGATCTATGTTTTGTCTCTAGAAACCTGCTCCCAAGGGTGGTAGATGTTCAGTATCTGCCGAGGGCCATCTCGGATCACTCTCCCATGCTTCTCTCCATTGACTTGGAAAAACCGAGGGGTTATGTGGTATGGAGATTGACTCCCCTATGGCTTGAGGAGGAGTGTTTCGAGAGGTCCACCGCAGCATCTATCAACAATTTCTGGCTAGTAAACCAGAAAGAGGTCCCGATTGGGGTCACATGGGATGCTTTTAAGGCTACACTCCGGGGATCCATCTCAGGTTTAGTAAAACAACTGCAGTCTGATAAAGGTTGGAAGGTAAGAGATGCGGAACAAACAGCCACGGAATCCGAAGTAGAATATATTAAAAACCCTAATTCTGATACCCATAGAATATGGAGAGATAATATAAGAAAACTAGATTTAGTGTTGATAGAAAAAACTCAGAAAAAACTACTTTATCAGTCACAAAGGATCTTTGAGTTTGGGGATAAAAATAGTAGATTGATGGCATACCTGGCACATTCCCAGCAGACCCCCACTTCTATTCCAAGAATATATGACGCGAATGGGAAAATCTGCACATCACACGATGATGTTGCAGATGCTTTCTTATCGTTCTATAAAGATCTGTATGGGTCAAGGGTGGATTATGAGTTGGAGGAAGTGCGGACGTACCTTGCCCCAATACCCCTGACTGGGCTTACAGCTGAGGGAGTAGAGGAACTAGATGCCCAGTTTACAACTGAAGAAGTATTATCAGCTATAAAGTCCCTTAAACCTAATAAAACTCCCGGACTGGATGGGTTTCCAGTCGAATGGTACAAAGCATATGCGGAAACCTTAACCCCTAGGTTGCTTGAGATGTATGAAGATGCCTTTGACAAAGGTATCCTACCTGAATCTATGAGGGAAGCTCTGATAGTACTGATCCCCAAGCCGCACAAGGACCACGATTTATGTGAATCATATAGGCCTATATCCCTTATTAATGTAGACGCAAAAATCCTAGCTAAAATTCTGGCGAAACGTCTCAATGGGGTGATAGCATCTATTATTCATCCTGATCAGACAGGATTTATTCCTGAGAGATCGACGGCCATAAATCTGAGACGCCTATTTACTATATTACAATCGAAGGGCCCTGTCCCCGATACTCGGGTGGTGGTGTCACTGGACACTCATAAGGCGTTTGACTCTATAGAATGGCCATATCTCATAGCAGTCCTTGAGCGGCTGGGTTTCGGCCCAAAATTCATAAGGTGGGTCAGACTCCTATATGCGGAACCTCGGGCTAGATTACGTGTCAATAACTCCATTACTGAACCTTTCAATATAGCTAGGGGCACACGGCAGGGGTGCCCTTTGTCGCCCCTGCTGTTTGCCCTGGCAATAGAACCATTGGCAGCAATGTTGAGGGCGGACGAGCAGATCAAGGGATGTAGGATTGGTGACAGAGAAGAAAAAACATCTTTATACGCCGACGATATGCTTTTATATCTGGAGGAGGCGGAGGGGTCATTGCCCATAGCCTTGGACAGAATATCTGATTTTGGGAGATACTCCGGGTTCAAAGTGAACTGGAGCAAATCCGTAATATTTCCTATTGACCCCGCATATGCTCCGAAACTCTCTCAGGGGATATCACTAGCCCTGGTTTCAGGGTTTAGATACCTCGGGGTTGAGATACAGCTACCATTGAACTCGTATGTGTCGATTAACCTACTACCAGTATGGAAACGTCTAAGGGAAAGTACACAGACCTGGGCTAAACTTCCCCTTGGGGGGGCGTGGCTTAGCACATGAGGAAGTAGGACGCTTGTTCCTGGAGCTCCCGCACACGCCGCACACACAGAGGCTCTCATCGCTTCCCAGCACACCCATCCAGGCCTGATATGGGGAGGAGAGGAGGGGGAGACATCCAGCGTTCCTCCGATCCACATCTTGCAGGTGATATTGACCGTTTTTTCACCCATTTGGGTCATAATCGCTCCGACCCCCCCCCGTCCAAGATGGCGCCGGCCCGGACCCCAGGCACACATGCGGCCTCACAGGGAGCGGTGTCACAGCGCTCCACACCCCACATGAAGACTAGGCAACGTGCCAGGTCCCCCCCTGACTCAGAGACAGGCTCAATCCGCTCCACGGAGCACTCCCCTGAATCCCACAGATCCTATGGCTGGGACATGGAGGCATACATTAAAGCACTTCCCACCAGACACGATTTTGAGGCCTGTGTGCAACGATTAGAACGTTCATATAAGCAAGAAATGTCTGAACTGCGCAGGGATTTCACCAACAGAATCGAGGAAGTGGAACACAATACAGAAAAAAATACATCCACCTTGCATGCGCATGACACCATCCTACATGAACATACCCTCCAAATCCAACAACTGATGTACCATCAAGACGACCAGGAGAATAGAGCCAGACGTAACAATATACGCATACGCGGCCTACCCGAATCGCTTGAAACAAAGGACTTAGCCCCTGCAGTAATTGCCATGTTCAATGAGCTACTTCAGAAAGACAAGGACGCCCCTCTGGAACTTGATCGAATCCACAGGGCCCTCGGCCCCAAGAATCCGAATTTAGAGCACCCAAGAGATGTGATCTGCAGAGTCCACTTTTATGCTGTTAAAGACGCCATCATGCAGGCTGCACGCTCTCAAAGCGCAATACTCTTTAATGGCACCGCTGTGTCCCTGCTCCCTGATATATCTAAACTCACTCTGGACATGCGACGCGCCTTAAAACCTCTGACTGGAGCCCTGCAAGCAAAACAAATCAAGTACCGCTGGGGATTTCCCTTTAATCTGTTTGCATCGCATGAAGGAAAATCTGCGATTTTTCGCACGCTGGGGGATCTCCCCAAGTTCCTTGGAACTTTTGAACTGCCTCAGATCTCCATCCCAGATTGGCCACTCCACGCAGCCACCCCCGGCTTCCAAACCGCACCAGGATGGCAGACACGCACGAAGAAAAACAAGAGATCCAAGCCAGACTTCTCCACTGCGACAGACGGCTGAACTCAGTTTAATGATGTCTGACTTATTCCTATAGCTTTTCACAGGTCCCAGACCGGCACAGACAGTTCTGTCTGCAGTTACTGTTGGAATACTTTATTACTAACCCATTTTTTCTCTCCTTAAAACATAGGTTTTATGTTAAAGTTCCACCATCCCTTACTCCCTGTGAAGGGAGAATATTTGTGATATCAGTTCACATACCTCCCCAGTCCTTAGTCCCTTATCACCTCCAACTTTACCACCCCCATCCCTCCCCTCTCCCCTCTCCCCATCCCTCCCCCCCCCCCATCCCCTTCCTTCCCCCCCCCCCATCCCCTCCCCCCCTCCTTCCCCTCATATATCTTATACATTCGTTATAAAAACTGTTAATATTTTATAGCTGGATATGGAAGCCCTCTGGGCTGCTTATAAGTTGAACTGTTCTATGAGATAGGTCCTCCTTAACAGAGATAAGTACCTATTCAGTATATACGTAGCAGCACAGAATCCTGAGAAGTTATGTTTATAGTTCTTTTATTCTGAATTTTTGATAAATGTTGCCCGGCGTGTGCGGGCTCCTCTGTGCATAACCCGCTGTACCCCCCACTTAGGCCCTTCAGCGCCCACAGCGGTATTAGCTGAAATGTTGTTAACAACACTACTAGTGAGGCTTTTTTGGCCTCGTTCTCTTCCCTTTCTGTCTGTATTTCTTTTCTTATTCCTCCACTTAACTCTTTTCTCTATCCTCGCCACTAGAGGTCTCCCCTCTCCTTCATTCTGCCCCACTTCCCATACTTTTGAGACAGCGAGCTTCCATGGTCCATATCATCACACACACAGTAAAGTCATTCCTACATGGCAGCACGACCCTCCCTAAAGATCTCCTCGCTTAATTGCAGAGGTCTCAACGTCCCGGAGAAGAGACGACAAATATTGTATCACTTTCATAAAATCAAAACCCAAATTCTCCTCCTACAGGAAACTCACTTCAGAACAGACAAATGTCCACAATTTCTCCATAAACAATATCCTATATGGTTCCATAGTACCAATCCCTCCGCAAAATCTAAAGGGGTTTCAATAGCATTTCATGCTTCCTTCACTCCAGATGTTCTGGACACATATATTGACCCCCTAGGAAGATATATTTTTATTAAATTGTCTCATCTGAATACCATTTACACTATCATTAACATATATTCTCCCAACCAGAACCAACAACAATTCCTCTCATCAGTGATCTCCCGTCTGAGAAGATTCTGCACGGTCAACATGATCCTGGGAGGGGACCTCAACGCTACCCTGATACCTCGTCTTGATTCATCCACCGGTAAGTCCTCGATCTCCCCGACCTCCCTGACCAATATCAGAACATTACTATCAGACCTATCCTTAGTAGACGTCTGGAGAATGTCACATCCTAACACCAAAGACTACACATTCTTCTCTCCCGCACATAATTCCTACAGTAGACTGGACTACCTTTTCGTTTCCCAATCATTATTAGACTACCTACCCTCAACCTCTATTGGTCTCACTCTTTGGTCAGACCACGCCCCCATACATCTGAACCTAGGACACATTCCTTCACGCAAACAGCACTCCTCTTGGAGACTTAACGACAACTTATTATTCGACTCAGTATGCAAGCAAGATATTATACAGACTATCAGACATTTCATCGCGGACCATGCCCAAGACACCACTAACTCGCTCACTAAATGGGAGGCGCTTAAATGCGTACTCAGGGGCAAATTAATCCAGCATGGAGCCCGACTGAAACATGCCCGCACTGCAGACATAGCACGACTTCTCTCCACCATTGCCAAACTAGAAGGTCTGCATAAAACAGACCTAACTAGCTCATCTCTCCTAGAACTCACCAACGCGAGGAGAGACCTCCTGCTTATTTTCGCGGAGAGGTCTCTTGTCGCCCGAGACAAAGGAAGATTCAACCATTACTCACAAGCCAATAAGTGTGGTAGACACCTAGCGCACACCCTCCAACCACGCCAAGCCAGACGACCTATACCGTTAATAAACTCCCCCGTTAAGGGAAAACTCATGCAGAACTCAGCAATTGCTGAGGAATTTCGCACATACTATTCCGCACTTTATAATCTCACCCCCCAGAACCCACGTATTATGCCTACTCCACAAGACTTGTCCTCCTATATCCAAGAGACAGCACTCCCTTCTCTCCCTCCTTCGGATGCGGAGGACCTCGAGACCTCCCTATCTGAGGAGGAATTCCTATTCGCTATTAAAAATCTTAAGAACGGCAAGAGTCCTGGACCAGACGGATTCTCTCCCCGCTTCTACAAAACGTTTGCCCCACAATTATCCCCACTGCTAGCAAAAGCATTTAACGCCATTGATGAAAACATTGCCCTATCCCCATCCATACTCCAAGCCCAGATAGTTGTCATCCCCAAACCCGGGAAAGACCCCTCCATTTGCCCAAACTATAGACCAATATCCCTTCTCAATATTGACCTAAAACTGTACGCTAAGATCCTTGCAAATCGCCTCTCCCCTCTACTACCACAAACTATACACACGGATCAGGTGGGCTTTGTTCCTGGCCGTGAAGCCAGGGACAATACCACTAAGACCATACATTTGATCACCTATGCTCACCGTCACCATATACCTGCTTGCCTTCTCTCCTGCGACGCAGAGAAGGCCTTTGATAGGGTCAGTTGGTCTTTCCTCCGAGCTACCCTTTCCCAACTAGGTCTAGGCCCGAAAATGTTGACACGAATCATGTCCCTCTATTCCACACCTTCCGCAACAGTATTAGTAAACGGCATCCAATCAGAAAAATTTATGATTTCTAACGGCACCAGACAGGGCTGTCCTCTCTCCCCCCTCCTGTTTGCCCTAGTAATTGAACATCTAGCACAGGCCATAAGAACTAACCCTAACATACAGGGGATACAAACTCCCTCGTCCCACTGTAAACTCTCCTTGTATGCTGACGATCTCCTTCTCTATGTTACACAACCCCACATCAGTATACCCTCCATATTAGCCGAAATAGACAGATTTGGAAATCTCAGTAATTATAAACTAAACATCTCTAAAACGGAGGCCCTAAACCTCTCACTACCACATACCACTCTTGCCTCCCTCAAATCTAACTTTTCGTTTCAATGGCGACCCAATTCCATTTCTTATTTAGGCACAGCTATACCCAAACAAACCTCTGACATATATTCCCTGAACTACAGCCCCTTACTCCAAAAACTGAGGAAGTTGACCGAAGAACGGACAGACCTACCCCTCTCCTGGATAGGACGTATCAATACATTAAAAATGGACATACTCCCCAAGTTACTATACCTATTCCAAGCCCTACCCATCGCTCTTCCCTCTACATACTTTCGTACCCTCCGTGCTGTGGCTACCAAATTCATCTGGAAAGGCAACCACCCAAGACTGAAACATAAACTTTTATGCTCTCCTATAACCAAAGGGGGTTTAGGCCTACCTGACTTTGAATTGTATCATACGTCCGCAGTCCTATCCCGTATCCTTGAGTGGTTCCCTCGCCCCATGACTAAAGCAGCCACAAAGGTTGAACAGGACCTATCCACACGTGACCTAAGAGCGCTTCTCTGGGGCTATGAAAAGATTTATAAATCCTTATCGACACTATCTCCCCTTACTAGGGACGCACTGACAGTCTGGTACCGCAAAAGAGACACACTCTCACTATCCTCGGAACCTAGCCCCCTTACCCCATTGTTTGACAACCCAAGCCTTCCTGAAGGACACTCAACCCAATCCCTAGGCGTATATAATAGAGATTCATGGCCCACTGCCCGCCAATTTGTCGACCACTCCTTAGGCACCTTCCTATCCACCTCCACGGACGTCTACTCCAAGATAACATGGCTCACTCACGGACACCTAAACTCCTATTCTAAGACCTTACATGATTCCAGACAAACACACAGACCCTTGACAAGCTTTGAACAACTATGCACCCTCCCCGAAACTCCACGACACACTTTATCATTGATATATAAATCAATTATAGACCATACCCATGAAGCTCTACCTAACTATACCACTAAATGGTCAGCGGAGGTCGGGAAAGACATAACCGAGGCGGAATGGGGGAAAGCCTTCCTCTTCACAAACAAAACCTCTATATCCAGCTATACTCAAGAGAAAAACTACAAATTGATGTCGAGGTGGTATCGGGTCCCAACTACTCTCAGGATCATGTTCCCATCCAACTCAGATAGATGTTGGAGATGCAACACAATGGAAGGTACTTATATACACATATGGTGGGAGTGTGATGAGATTCTCCAATTCTGGACGCAAATTTTTCAAATTTACTCTGAAATCTATAACAAGCCATTGTTACCATCACCCTCTATAGCTCTCTTATCTATTCTGCCAGGGACAATCAAATCGCAAAAAAATGGCCTACTAAAATTTTTTGTTAGTGCTGGTAGACAACTCATACCCAGACACTGGAAGACCACTACCCCTCCCTCCCTAATAGAATGGGTCAGAGAAGTAAACAATTACATGCTAATGGAGGAAATGCAGGCCCAAGCCTTAGACAAGTACGCCAAATTCTCCTTTGTCTGGAGTATCTGGAGGAGTTACTCTACCTCAGACAAACTCAAACAAAGACTTTCAGCAAACAATTCCTCATAAAATCTAAATAATCCAGGTTCATTACACCACTTATTTATAATGAGGACCCTATGTGTATGTATATATATGTAGACTGAAGCTCGCTGTCCCCTCACCCCCCCCCCCCCCTCACTAACTCTTCTTTCTATTCCATACTTATCCTTCCTTTTCCTACTCTGTTTCTCATACCTTTCCTCTTTTACTAGACCTCCGATATAATTGCTTTAGATGCAATATAAATAAATATAGGATCTCCCATGGAAATAGAGATCCAAATCATCATCATTGATAATGACCATGTCGATGCAAGCTATGCACATGTTATTTACTTGAGACTACCTATGCCTAGGGGTGCAGCAGGCTCCCAAAGGGGCACCCCAGCATAGTGTAATTATAACTTATATGTTAACATACATCTGTTGCACAGGTTTAAAATACTACTCCATCTAGAAAGACCCAGATATCTGTTAATGTTTGCACTATTTCATTATTTGAAGATACAATTGTTTATTAGGAGACTATATGTCAGGTAACTGACACTGTTTACACTCCTTTATTCTGCCTTCCCCTTTTTCTTTTTATTATTATGTTTTCTTGTCTCGATGTTTATATTCTTTGTATTCTTACAAAAACTCCAATAAAAACTTATTGAACCATAAACTTCCCCTTGGCCTTTTTGGGCGAATTAATATATTTAAAATGATTTACTTGCCCAGGTTCTTATACCTACTCTGGCATGCCCCAGTATACATCCCAAAGAAATGGTTTGTTGACATAAACAAGACACTTGGTACGTTTTTATGGGGACCCAAACCCGCTAGAATATCTATGGAAACACTCCATTTACCTATAAGGTCGGGTGGGCTAGCTCTACCAAACTTGAGATATTACTATCTAGCTGCCCAATTAACACATATACATTGGTGGTGCTTCCCGCAGATGAACATAGCTTCGGTGGCTACTCAGGCTGCCCAGGTTCATTCGTACGAAGCACTGAAAAATGTCCTGTTTAGAAATGGCCCGTACCCGACTAGGGGGTCCAATATTTTAAAGCTCTCATATAAAATATTTCATATATGTAATGGGTTAATAGGGGGATCAAGTCTGGCAGTTTCCCCTAATGCTCCGCTGTGGCATAACCCTCAACTCCCCGAGATAGCCAAGGTTCCAGACGGAGCCTACTGGGCTGTTTATGGGATAAAATACGCACATCAACTGTTTAGGAATGGCATTTTCAGAACTTTTATAGATCTGAAGACTGAATACAACATACCCAATACCTCCCTGTTTAGATACTTCCAGTTGAGGCATGCCGTCAGGGCGCAATACGGAGGGGGTGTGATTAATCTCTCCATGTCCGCAATGGAAAAACTTATTGCTGAGGAAGACCACTCAAAGCTGATCTCTAGATACTACTCAGTTTTGTTGGCTCCCTCTTCACCTGGATTGGATAGGGTGGCCTTGCAGTGGAAAACAGATATTCCATCTCTTACAGAGGAAACGTGGCAGGGAGTGTTAGACACCACAATGTCATCAATGATCTCGGCTAGAGATAAAATGCTTCAATTCAACTATCTGCATAGAATATACTACACCCCGAAAAGGCTGCATAAAATGGGAAGGAGGGATTCCCCGGAGTGTACCCGTTGCAAAGCAGAGGTGGGAGATTTCTTCCACATGATATGGCAATGCCCCCAGGTGATGTCATACTGGAGGGAAATCCTTGCATTCGTGGAGGAAAAGCTAGAGCTTCCAAATATTTATTCTCCAGCTAGGTGCTTGCTTGGAGACTTGGAAGAGGAAGACATACCCACATCAAAGAAAACCCTTTTACGGATACTATTTTGTTATGCTAAGAAGGCCTTGGCCCTCAAGTGGAGGGAACGGAGCCCTCCCTCTCTTGGGGACTGGTTAAGATTGATAGATAAAGCCCTACCAATGTATAAACTCACATATCAGGCTAGAGGGAGTAACAAAAAATTTAACAAAATCTGGGGGAAATGGATCACAAAGGTATCCGGAGAGATTGATATATAATTAATATCAGCGTAATTAACAAGGTATATGTGCAGGTGTGATGGACGCGAGGTAGGACATAGATTTACTGTTGGGAATAATAACAGAGTATATAAGCCAAAGGAAATAATAGGAATAAGAAAAGGAAACAATTAGATAAGAAACGAATAAGTTGGTTAATACGTATATTGAAAGAGCTTTATTTTTTAAAATTTTTTTTTTTGATAACAAATATTAGATTTGAATGATTGTTACCAGTATACAATGTTACACAATATAAGATGTCATAAGGTGACAAAGAATTGTGATACAGTACTGTAAAATAATTTTGTGAACTTCAATAAAATTTACCCTTTAAAAAAAAAAAAAAAAAAAAAAATTTGTTCAGATCTTTTTGCTAGGTTTCCACATCCTACGGAGAAGTTATTGCCCTGCTTAGCTTAGTATCATCCACAAATACAGAGATTGAACCCTGGGGGACCCCACTACCCACCCCTGACCATTCCGAGTACTCCCCATTGATCACCACCCTCTGAACTCGCCCTTGTAGCCAGTTTTCAATCCATGTACTCACCCTATGGTCCATGCCAATGGACCTTAATTTGTACAGTAAATGTTTATGGGGAACTGTGTCAAATGCTTTTGCAAAATCCAGATACATCATGTCTACAGGCCTTCCTTTATCTAGATGGCAACTCACCTCCTCATAGAAGGTTAATAGATTGGTTTGGCAAGAACGATTCTTCATAAATCCATGCTGATTACTGCTAATGATACCGTTCTCATTACTAAAATCTTGTATATAGTCCCTTATCATCACCTCCAAGAGTTTACATACTATTAAAGTTAGGCTAACTGGTCTGTAATTCCCAGGGATGTATTTTGGGCCTTTTTTAAATCTTGGTGCTACATTGGCTTTTCTCCAATCAGCTGGTACCATTCCAGTCAGTAGACTGTCAGTAAAAATTAGGAACAATGGTCTGGCAATTACTTGACTGAGTTCTGTAAGGGACAAGCCATCTGGTCCCGGTGATTTATTAACCACTTCAGCCCCAGAAGGTTTTACCCTCTTCCTGACCAGAGCACTTTTTACAATTTGGCACTGCATCGCTTTAACTGCTAATTGCACGGTCTTGCAATGTTGTACCCAAACAAAATTTGCGTCCTCTTTTTCCCATAATAGAGCTTTCTTTTGATGATATTTGATCAACTCTGCGGTTTTTATTTTTTGCGCTATAAAAGGAAAAAGATTGAAAATTTTGAAAAAAAAAAGATATTTTCTACTTTTTGTTATAAAAAAAATCCAATAAACTCAATTTTAGTCATACATTTAGGCCAAAATTTATTCAGCCACATGTCTTTGTTAAAAAAAGTCAATAAGCGTATATTTATTGGTTTGCGCAAAAGTTATAGTCTGTAATTCCCAGGGATGCATTTTGGGCCTTTTTTTAAATCTTGGTGCTACATTGGTTTTTCTCCAATCAGCTGGTACCATTCCAGTCAGTAGACTGTCAGTAAAAATTAGGAACAATGGTCTGGCAATTACTTGACTGAGTTCTGTAAGGGACAAGCCATCTGGTCCCGGTGATTTATTAACCACTTCAGCCCCAGAAGGTTTTACCCTCTTCCTAAACAGAGCACTTTTTACAATTTGACACTGCATCGCTTTAACTGCTAATTGCACGGTCTTGCAATGTTGTACCCAAACAAAATTTGCGTCCTCTTTTTCCCATAATAGAGCTTTCTTTTGATGATATTTGATCAACTCTGCGGTTTTTATTTTTTGCGCTATAAAAGGAAAAAGACTGAAAATTTTGAAAAAAAAAAAAGATATTTTCTACTTCTTGTTATAAAAAAAATCCAATAAACTCAATTTTAGTCATACATTTAGGCCAAAATTTATTCAGCCACATGTCTTTGTTAAAAAAAGTCAATAAGCGTATATTTATTGGTTTGCGCAAAAGTTATAGCGTCTACAAACTAGAGCTAAAATGGCAGGGCAGTACAAACCCCCCCAAATGACCCCATTTTGGAAAGTATACACCCCAAGCTATTTGCTGAGAGGCATGTTGAGTCCATGGAATATTTTATATTTTGCCAGAAGTTGCGGGAAAATGACAATTTTTTTTTTTGCACAAAGTTGTCACTAAATTATATATTATATATTGCTCACACAGGCCATGGGCATATGTGGAATTGCACCACAAAATACATTCTGCTGCTTCTACTGAGTACAGGGATACCACATGTGTGGGACTTTTTGGGAGCCTAGCCGTGTACGGGGCCCCGAAAAGCAAGCACCGCCTTCAGGATTTCTAAGGTCGTAAATTTTTGATTTCACTCCTCACTACCTATCACAGTTTTGAAGACCATAAAATGCCCAGATGGCACAACCCCCCCAAATGACCCCATTTTGGAAAGTAGACACCCCAAACTATTTGCTGAGAAGCATGTTGAGTCCATGGAATATTTTATATTTTGCCACAAGTTGCGGAAAAATTTCAAACTTTTTTTTTTTTGCACAAAGTTGTCACTAAATGATATGTTGCTCAAACATGCCATGTGCATATGTGAAATTACACCCCAAAATACATTCTGCTGCTTCTCCTGAGTATGGGCATACCACGTGTGGGACTTTTTGGGAGCCTAGCTGTGTACGGGGCCCCGAAAACCAATCACCTCCTTCAGGATTTCTAAGGGCGTACATTTTTTATTTCACTCCTCACTACCTATCACAGTTTCGAAGGCCATAAAATGCCAAGATGGCACAAACCGTCCCAAATGACCTCCATTTTGAAAAGTAGACACCCCAAGCTATTTGCTGAGAGGCATGGTGAGTATTTTGCAGCTCTCATTTGTTTTTGAAAATGAAGAAAGAAAAGAAAAATGTATTTTTTTTTCTTTTTTCAAGTTTCAAAACTTTGTGACAAAAAGAAAGGTCTGCAAAATACTCACCATAGCTCTCAGCAAATAGCTTGGGGTGTCTATTTTCCAAAATGGGGTCATTTGGGGGGGGGGTTGCCATCTGGGCATTCTATGGCCTCCGAAACTGTGATAGGCAGTGAGGAGTGAAAAATTTATACCCTTAGAAACGCTGAAGGTGGTGCTTGGTTTTGGGGTCCGGTACGCGGCTAGGCTCCCAAAAAGTCTCACACATGTGGTATTCCTGCACTCAGGTGAAGCAACAGAATGTATTTTGGGTTGTAATTTCACATATGCCCATGGCATGTTTGAGCAATATATCATTTAGTGACAACTTTGTGCAAAAAAAACCTTTTTCCTGCAACTTACTTTGAACCCCCAAACATTATATATTTTTTTAAAGCAAAGGCCCTACAGATTAAAATGGTGGGTGTTTCATTTTTTTTCCCACACAGTATTTGCGCAGCGATTTTTAAAAGCATTTTTTTGGGAAAAAACACAATTTTTTTAATTTTAATGCACTAAAACACACTATATTGCCCAAATGTTTGATGAAATAAAAAAGATGATCTTAGGCCGAGTACATGGATACCAAACACGACATGCTTTAACATGCGCACGTGCAGTGGCGACAAACTACATACATTTTTAAAAGCCTTTACAGGTTACCACTTTAGATTTACAGAGGAGGTCTACTGCTAAAATTACTTCCCTCGATCTGACCTTCGTGGTGATACCTCACACGCATGGTGCATTTGCTGTTTACATTTGATGCCAGACTGACACTTGCGTTCACCTTTGCGCGAGAGCAGGGGGGGGACAGGGGTGCTTTTTTTTATTTATTTATTTATTTTCTTTTGCTTTTTTATCTTATTTTTAAACTGTTCCTTTCATTTTTTTAAATCATTTTTATTGTTATCTCAGGGAATGTATATGTACCCTATGATAGCAATAGGTAGTGACAGGTACTCTTTTTTTGAAAAAATTGGGGTCTATTAGACCCTAGATCTCTCCTCTGCCCTCAAAGCATCTGACCGCACCAAGATCGGTGTGATAAAATGCTTTCCCAATTTCCCAATGGCGCTGTTTACATCCGGCAAAATCTAAGTCATGAAATGCTCATAGCTTCCATTTATTAGGCCATAGAGTTTTGCCATAGAATTTGAGCCATTCTGGTCTCTGATCAGCTCTATGGTCAGCTGGCTGAATCACCGGCTGCATTCTCGGTTTCCCTGTTGGGACAGGAGAGCCAGCGAAAAACCTGGAAGACGGTGGGGGGGACATTCCCTCCCACTGCTTGTAAAAGCAGTCTAGAGGCTAATTAGGATTGCTTTTACATGAAAGCCAACCGCTGGCTGAAAAGAATGATACCAAGATGATACTTAAACCTGCAGGCATCATTCTGGTATAACCACTCAAAAGTCCAGCCACATACCAGTACGTTGCTGGTCCTTGTTGGGCATATATTGTATAAAAGGAAAATGCAGCACTCAAAATAAGTGTGAGGTAGTAGTGTAACCAAAACATGAATGATAATCCTAGTGGTGGAACATGAGTTCAAAATCCAAACACATAGTATGCAATAAATGTGTAATAAGTCCACACTGTAAAAAGAAATCAATCCAAATTAAAGTGTTGGGAAAGACTTGCACAGGCAGGTGTGGGTGATGTGAATCTGCAGGTAAAATAACAAAGTGATGAACAATGTGAATCCGTGACTGAAGAACAACATCAAAGGTGTAAAACATCAATGGGTAGAGAAGGGTGGGTACTCTTACCGGATGGCGTGGACTCCCGTGTAGGGATGAGCTTCGAGTTCGAGTCGAACTCATGTTCTACTCGAACATTGGCTGTTCGCAAGTTCGCCGAACAGCGAACAATTTGGGGTGTTCGCGGCAAATTCGAATGCCGCGGAACACCCTTTAAAAGTCTATGGGAGAAATCAAAAGTGCTAATTTTAAAGGCTTATATGCAAGTTATTGTCATAAAAAGTGTTTGGGGACCCGGGTCCTGCCCCAGGGGACATGGATCAATGCAAAAAAAAGTTTTAAAAACGGCCGTTTTTTCAGGAGCAGTGATTTTATTAATGCTTAAAGTCAAACAATAAAAGTGTAATATCCCTTTAAATTTCGTACCTGGGGGGTGTCTATAGTATGCCTGTAAAGGGGCGCATGTTTCCTGTGTTTAGAACAGTCTGACAGCAAAATGACATTTGGAAGGAAAAAACTCATTTAAAACTACCCGCGGCTATTGCATTGCCGACAATACACATAGAAGTTCATTGATAAAAACGGCATGGTAATTCCCCACAGGGGAACCCCGAACCAAAAAAAAAAAAAAAAAAATGATGTGGGGGTCCCCCTAAATTCCATACAAGGCCCTTCAGGTCTGGTATGGATATTAAGGGGAACCCCAGCCAAAATTTAAAAAAAAAATTGACGTGGGGTTCCCCCTAAATTCCATACCAGACCCTTCAGGTCTGGTATGGATTTTAAGGGGAACCCCGCGCCAAAAAAAAAAAAAAAAAAAAGGCGTGGGGTCCCCCTAAAAATCCATACCAGACCCTTATCCGAGCACGCAACCTGGCAGGCCGCAGGAAAAGAGGGGGGGACGAGAGTGCGGCCCCCCCCCCCTCCTGAACCGTACCAGGCCACATGCCCTCAACATTGGGAGGGTGCTTTGGGGTAGCCCCCCAAAACACCTTGTCCCCATGTTGATGAGGACAAGGGCCTCATCCTCACAACCGTGGCCGGTGGTTGTGAGGGTCTGCGGGCGGGGGGCTTATCGGAATCTGGAAGCCCCCTTTAACAAGGGGACCCCCAGATCCCGGCCCCCCCCCTGTGTGAAATGGTAAGGGGGTACTTACCCCTACCATTTCACTAAAAAACTGTCAAAAATGTTAAAAATGACAAGAGACAGTTTTTGACAATTCCTTTATTTAAATGCTTCTTCTTTCTTCTTTCTTCCTTCATCTTCTTCTTCTTCTGGTTCTTCTGGCTCTTCTGGTTCTTCCTCCGGCGTTCTCGTCCAGCATCTTCTCCGCGGCGTCTTCTATCTTCTTCTCCTCGGGCCGCTCCGCACCCATGGCATGAGGGGAGGCTCCCGCTCTTCTCTTCATCTTCTTCTCTTCTTCATCTTCTTCTTCATCTTCTTCTTCTTCTTCTTCTTCCTTCTTCTCTTCTTCCTGTCTTCTCCGGGCCGCTCCGCAGCCATGCTGGCATGGAGGGAGGCTCCCGCTGTGTGACGGCGTCTCTTCGTCTGACGGTTCTTAAATAACGGGGGGCGGGGCCATCCGGTGACCCCGCCCCCCTCTGACGCACGGTGACTTGAGGGACTTCCCTGTGACGTCACGGGGAATGCCACAGGAAAGTCCCGTCATGTCACCGTGCGTCAGAGGGGGGCGGGGTCACCGGGTGGCCCCGCCCCCCGTTATTTAAGAACCGTCAGACGAAGAGACGCCGTCACACAGCGGGAGCCTCCCTCCATGCCACAGCATGGATTGCGGAGCGGCCCGGAGAAGACAGGAAGAAGAGAAGAAGAGAAGAAGGAAGAAGAAGAAAAAGAAGAAGAAGAAGATGAAGAAGAAGATGAAGAAGAGAAGAAGATGAAGAGAAGAGCGGGAGCCTCCCCCCTCATGCCATGGGTGCGGAGCGGCCCGAGGAGAAGAAGATAGAAGACGCCGCGGAGAAGATGCTGGACGAGAACGCCGGAGGAAGAACCAGAAGAGCCAGAAGAACCAGAAGAAGAAGAAGATGAAGGAAGAAAGAAGAAAGAAGAAGCATTTAAATAAAGGAATTGTCAAAAACTGTCTCTTGTCATTTTTAACATTTTTGACAGTTTTTTAGTGAAATGGTAGGGGTAAGTACCCCCTTACCATTTCACACAGGGGGGGGGCCGGGATCTGGGGGTCCCCTTGTTAAAGGGGGCTTCCAGATTCCGATAAGCCCCCCGCCCGCAGACCCTCACAACCACCGGCCACGGTTGTGAGGATGAGGCCCTTGTCCTCATCAACATGGGGACAAGGTGTTTTGGGGGGCTACCCCAAAGCACCCTCCCAATGTTGAGGGCATGTGGCCTGGTACGGTTCAGGAGGGGGGGGGGCCGCACTCTTGTCCCCCCCTCTTTTCCTGCGGCCTGCCAGGTTGCGTGCTCGGATAAGGGTCTGGTATGGATTTTTAGGGGGACCCCACGCCTTTTTTTTTTTTTTTTTTTTTTTGGCGCGGGGTTCCCCTTAAAATCCATACCAGACCTGAAGGGTCTGGTATGGAATTTAGGGGGAACCCCACGTCAATTTTTTTTTTAAATTTTGGCTGGGGTTCCCCTTAATATCCATACCAGACCTGAAGGGCCTTGTATGGAATTTAGGGGGACCCCCACATCATTTTTTTTTTTTTTTTTTTGGTTCGGGGTTCCCCTGTGGGGAACTCCCATGCCGTTTTTATCAATGAACTTCTATGTGTATTGTCGGCAATGCAATAGCCGCGGTAGTTTTAAATGTGTTTTTTCCTTCCAAATGTCACTTTGCTGTCAGACTGTTCTAAACACGGGAAACATGCGCCCCTTTACAGGCATACTATAGACACCCCCCAGGTATGAAATTTAAAGGGATATTACACTTTTATTGTTTGACTTTAAGCATTATTAAAATCACTGCTCCTGAAAAAACGGCCGTTTTTAAAACTTTTTTTTGCATTGATTCATGTCCCCTGGGGGAGGACCCGGGTCCCCAAACACTTTTTATGACAATAACTTGCATATTAGCCTTTAAAATTAGCACTTTTGATTATTCATGTTCGTGTCCCATAGACTTTAACGGCGTTCGCGTGTTCGAACGAATTTTTTTCCTGTTCGCATGTTCTGGTGCGAACCGAACAGGGGGGTGTTCGGCTCATCCCTACTCCCGTGTCTTATGACATGGAGTCAATGAAACATTGAGCCCCACCACGGCTATAAAAGGATCTCCGGAAGGCTGGAACCTCAGCAGCACCCCTCGCTTCCCCTGAAGTGGTGAAGGTATATCCAGAAGACTGAAGCCGACCCGATGTGCATCAACCAATGGGCATCAAACCATCATCCGGAAGGATCGTCACGACAGCCTTTTCCCGAACCTCCTGGTGAGAATGGCCAGTGGAATGCGATCTCTCTCATCAGGATATTATGCAAAGAGAAATGAAAACTTCTGCATAGTGCAGATAAAACAGGGATTTTTATTTCTAAAAAAAACATACAAATAAAAGGGATCACTATAAAAACAAGCAAGGGCAGCGTAAGGAAGGGAAGATCGTCCGACGTGTTTCAACCCAAGGGTCTTCAACAGGGGCATGAGCTACCCCCTCCACGCTGCTAATATTTATAAATAATGTATCTAGAAGAATGAGACTCTTGAACCAATCACGTTGGAACTATGATGTCAGGTGAACCGGAAATGAGTCATAATGACATCTAGACCAATCAGAATCTAAAGAAGGGGGGCGTGTAGGTGTGTGCTCCAATGGCGCGCTCTCACAGTCAGAGCCGCGCCCGGAAGTCAAACAGCCACATGTCAAACAATAGAACGCCGTCTGGCGGGAAAAGCCCGCCAAGCGTCACTTCGTGGTCACGTGATACAAAGGGGGCGGCGTTATGCATACCCCGTCCAAGTCCCAAGGTGCCAATAGGTACACTGAGTGGGAGGGGGCAGCACAACGTCACCGGATCTCGGAGCAACAAGTCCCGATCATGTGATCAGATCAGATGTTGTCACGGGACCACAGAGGGAAATCGGCCAAGCAATGTACTGCATAGCAATACCCAAATCTGACAACTAGATGTCAGCACTGGAAACCAGTGCTCATCAGGTCAAAATGGTAATGAACAGTAAAAGTAGATGTCATATTTCTATACATACAAGGTAAATAAAAAAATGCACAGAGATATGAATATATATTCAATAATATAATACATAGTAAAATAGAGTGTGTTGAATAGGTTATGTGAAAGGATAGGGGTCAAAGATGGAACAGTAACTGGGACATACAAAGTGAGCCCAACGTAAGCCCTGGAGGCATGCTTCAGAGGACTCTAAAGAACAAAACATCATGTATTAGTGCCAGGCAACTACTATGATGAATTGATGAACGAGTTGAGGTCCCACTCCACGTTCATACGAACAGGAGTGGGACTGTGGGCTGAACGAAAAAAAGAGATTGATCTGTGGGTATGCCCACCAATAGAATAATTCCCTTCATCCACCCACTTCTAATGATGGGCATACATGCACCATTTATATATGCCTAAGCATGGGGGCATCCGCCCCAAAAGTCAGAAGCAAATCACTCCACCGCCCCTGCTGCCCCCATGCTTCGGCATATAGGCTCTTTTTTTTAACTGTGGTGGTGAAATCACCTCCGATAGCGCTGGAGTCATGGCTTTATGTATCGTGGGAGCAAAGGATGTTGCTGTCAAGATAAATAAATCCGCGCTGCAGCTGAAAGGCGTACCTGAAAACAAAAAAATGGTTAACAATAAAACACAGTAAACAGTAAAGTATAAAAAAATTACACACCTGAAAAGCAAACATGATAAAACATAACAATAAAACATTGCAGAATAGAATACAGTAAAAAAGAGCAGAACAATAGAGAGAGAATAGAGAGAGAGAGAACAATAAAATGACAACTATTTTTGTTTTTTTTATTTTATATTTTTTTGTGTATTTTTCTTTTTTTTTACATTTTTTTTATAACTGTAACTTTTGTAACTGTAACCGGTTCCAGGTTTGGGTCTCTCAAAATGCGATGGCATCTTTGGAGACCCAGTGAAAGTGTGCCTAGTCTGTGCAATGCTGTACCCTACGCTAAAACTCAACTAGTGTATGGTAGCGCTCAAAACATTCACCAATGCAAAGACCAGGATTGTCAGGACAGGAGGGACAATAATAGTGGGTGTCATGCCTATATTTCTACAGACACAACATTTTCTTTGGGGGGCTCGTTTGGTAAGGGTACTCGGAAGGACATAAGGAAAATGCCTCTCATGCAGCCGGCTTACTGCATTCGGTTGGGGAAGGTGAGGTGGAGCACCGTTTGGAAACAGAAGGGCTCTGACGATCCCTTCCTGGAATTTAACTACTTCCATACTGGGCATTTTCACCCCCTTCCTTCCCAAGCCAATTTTCAGCTTTCAGCGCTGTCGCATTTTGAATAACAATTATGCTGTCATACTACACTGTACCCAAATGAAATTTTTATTATTTTTTCCCCACTAATAGAGCTTTCTTTTGGTGGTATTTAATCACCCCTGTGATTTTTATTTCTTGTGCTATAAATAAAACAAAAGTGACAAGTTTGAAAAAACACAATATTTTTTACTTTTTGCTATAATAAGTATCCAAATTTTTTTTTAAACAAATTTTTTCCTCATTTTAGGCCGATACGTATTATTCTACATATTTTTGGTAAAAAATATCGCAATAAGCGTATATTTATTGCTTTGCGCAAAAGTTATAGCGTCTACAAAATAAGGGGATAGATTTACAGCATTTTTATTATTTTTTTTTTTTTTTTGCTAGTAATGGCGGCGATCTGTGATTTTTATCATGACTGCGATATTGCGGCAGACACATAGGACAATTTTGACACATTTTTGGGACCATTCACATTTATACAGCGATCCGTGCTATAAAAATGCATTGATTACTGTATAAATGTGACTGGCAATGAAGGGGTTAACCAGGAGGGGGCGCTGTAAGGGTTAATGTGTTGCTAGGGAGTGATTCTAACTGTGGGGGGTGGGGATTCACAAGGGGAGGAGACCGATCGGTGTTCCTCTGTACAAGGAACACACCATCGGTCTCCTCCCATCTGACAGGACGTGGATCTGTGTGTTTACACACACAGATCCACGGTCCTGCTCGGTTACCGGGCAATCGCGGGTGCCCGGTGCCGGGACCCGAGCGATGTGGTGGGCACCTGGAAGGCTGCGCCGTCATATGATGGCGGCCCAGAACAACCGCTGTACTGTCCCGTCGTCATATGACGGCGGGCGGGCAGCAAGTGGTTAAGGAAAGATCCAGTCCATCCTGAAGCTCTGTATAGCACATGAGCGTTCAGCAAAGCCAAATGAAATAAGTATACAGACACTTTTTTTATACCAGCGTCTGGCCTTATGGGCAACTAGGTACGGCGCCAACAACTGGTTGTTGAGGTCCACCCCTCCCATATTATGGTTATATTCGTGGACACAGAGGGGTTTCTCCACAACACCAGTCGCCGTAGTAATTTGGACAGTCGTGTCTGCATGAAGGGAGGTAAGAATGAAAACATTTGAAAAAGGAAAACTAAAGCGCTGATGTGGATTCTCTATAAAGTAGCAAAACACCAAAAAGAAATGTGTAAGCTGCAACCAACCAATTAGTGCTGTGACACCTGTTGCTATAAATCGATATAAAATATGTTGGTTCCCTTGAGCAAGTCACATGAGGTGATGATACGCATAGTGTTCGGCAAACACAGCGATAGCTGTATGAGCGGTGAAGCTGTCTGACCATTATAACAAAAGCGATTCAGCTACTGCAAATGTGTGAGTGGATTACATTGTTTGCCCAGTCTTGTAGCATTTAAAAACACTGTGCAATGATGGTTTTTCTTTTATCTTTATGTGAATCATCACCTTTCAAATGTAATTCATCATGCAACTGTGATCTGTGAGAATTAAAATACAAGCAAGTTCATCAAAGGCAAGTGATTGGACATTCAGACCTCAGCTGGATTAACACAAACAGACACTATTTATTGCTTTTTTTTCCCATCTACATATATCTAGGGATGTGTGTTCCCTTACATGTTTTTAGATGCATCTATTTGCATTTATTCACTTTATTGATTGATATATTTATTTGCACCTATTCACTTTACTGATTGTGATATCAGGGTATATGTTTTTTTGATGCATTTTTTTGCATTTATTCACTTTATTGATTGAATATTTATTTGCACTTATTCACTTTACTGATTATATCAGGGTGTTTTTATGGTTTAGGATTTTATATATAAGCACCACTCCAACAGATGGGGATAGTTTGATAAGCACACCAACATATTTTATATCGACTAAAACATTCTTATTATCCCTCCACTTCATAGCGAGCAAGTTATTACACTTCAAGCATGATCAAACAAGTGACTAAAAAGTGGCACGCTCATGTAATAATTGTCCACATAAAAATGATACCCCTTTCCTAATAAGGGTGACACCAAGTCCCACACAATCTTGCCAGCACTTCCTATGTAGTCAGGGCAGTTTGTCGGCTGTACGTGACTATCTCTTACCTCGTAAACCATAAAACTAAATGTATATCCTGTGGCCCTGTCACAGAGCTTATACATCTTGACCCCGTATCTGGCACGCTTGCTGGGAAGGTACTGTTTGAATGACAAGCGGCCAGAAAACTCAATCAGGGACTCATCAACGCAGACAACTTGATGGGGAGTAAACAAGTCTGCAAAACGTTGGTTGAAGTGGTTTACGAGGGGCCGAATTTTGTAGAGCCGATCGTATCCAGGGTCTCCACGAGGACGACAGAGTTTACTGAAGTGCATGAACCGCAAAATCTGCTCGTATCATGCCCTGGCCATGGAAGCAGGGAACACGGGCATATGGTGAATTGGGTAAGTGGACCAATATGACCGCAACTCACTCTTTTTGGCTATGCCCATGAGGAGGGATAGGCCCAGAAAGATCTTAAATTTGGAAACCGTAATTGGATGTCACAGGGGAGGCTGTAGAGTCTGGATGTCACAGGGGGGGCCTGTCTGGATGTCATGAGGGGGCCAGTCTGGATGTCACAGGGGGGGGCTGGTCTGGATGTCACAGGGGGAGGCCAGTCTGGATGTCACAGGGGGGCGTATAGTCTGGATGTTACAGGGGGGGCTGTATAGTCTGGATGTTACAGGGGGGGCTGTATAGTCTGAATGTCACAGGGGGGGCTGTATAGTCTAGATGTCACAGGGGGGGCGTATAGTCTGGATGTCACGGGGGGCGTATAGTCTGGATATCACCGGGGGGCCGTATAGTCTGGATATCACAGGGGGGTCGTATAGTCTGGATGTCACAGGGGGGCCAGTCTGGATGTCACAGGGGGGCGTATAGTCTGGATGTCATGGGGGAGGGGCCGTATAGTCTGGATGTCACAGGGGGGGCAGTCTGGATGTCACAGGGGGGGCGTATAGTCTGGATGTCATGGGGGAGGGGCCGTATAGTCTGGATGTCACAGGGGGGGCAGTCTGGATGTCACAGGGGGGGCCGTATAGTCTGGATGTCACAGGGGGGGCCAGTCTGGATGTCACGGGGGGGCCGTATAGTCTGGATGTCACAGGGGGGCACCAGATGTAAGGAGGACTGATGGGGACACAGATGTAATGAGGACTCTGCTGATGGGGACACAGATGTGAGGAAGGCTCCGCTAGGGAAACCTGATGGCATCTGGTGGCAGTCAACGTGGCAAGTGACACGCTCAGGGCTCCCACTGCATTATGGTTAGTTGAATGATTTCATTTTATTTTACAATGTAATAATAGAAATAATGCGCTTCAATCATCCTGACACCATAAAAATCATGTTGCCAGGATGATTGAAGCGCTAACACCAGGTGTTTGGAGTATCATTATCTGCTGATTGTTAAACTCTGGAATACACATTTCTATTGTGGTGTAGGATCTGGGGCTGCTGTCCCTCCATCCCTGTCCCCCCCTCCCTGTCCCCCCTTTCCCCCTTTTCCTCTCCATCCCTCATTCATCTCAGACTCTAACCACACCCCATTTGAGCCACGCCCATTTAAGCCACGCCCACTTTCCCATGTGAACCACGGCCATTTGACGGTGTGGCGCGCTTCGTGCGCTGCATTTTTTATTTCAACTATGTCACGCCCACAAATGCATGCCCCGCCCCCTAATTATAATGTGACTCCGCCTACAGCCAAAAAAGTGTCCCTAAAAATATTTTTACAATGTTGGCAACTATGTATCTGTCATGCTCAGAAAGGTGTAGGCCTCTTCACTAGTGTACCTTCGATTTGCCATTTTGGGCTCTAAATTTAGTGATACACTAGTGAGACTCACAGGCAAAAAAGCTCCTGACTGTTAGCGACTGTATCAAAACGCTACCAAAAACTGTTAGCGATCGCAGGGATCAGGCCTGACTCTGCGAACGCTGCAGTTATGTGTGTTTAGTGTTTTGTAAGTGACAGTGATCGATCTATACTGCACTTGGGTGGGCTGCGCTGGGCGGAGGGGCAAAACGCAGGTGCTAGCAGGTATCTGGGCTGATCCCGCTAACACTGCATTTTTGGGAACCTTAAACTGCTGGGGACGCTAGTATAGATCTGATCGGATCAGATATTGATCCGTTCAGATAATATACCACTAAGGGAGGTGTATGCTGCGTGTGTGGGTGTAGCGGTACTGGCACTAAACTGACACTGCCTGGGGCGACGCAGACCCTAAAGCCTAACTTATATCACCCGCCGGGCGATTAGGGGGTTAAACCTTTATTAGGTAATAAACGGCGGGTGCCCTGACACTATAAAAAAATAATTAACTAACCAGTGTCACCTGTAACAGTTATACGGTGATCACTAGTGAAAGGGTTAACTAGGGGGCAATCAGGGGGTTAAAACCTTTACTAGGTAGTAAATGGGGGTCCCTGACACTATAAAATGCTGACGGCGAAGCTAAATACTTACCTCCCTAACTAGCGTCACCTGTGACACTCATACAGCGATCAGAAAAATGATCGCTTAGTGACACTGGCGACGGGGGTGATCAAGGGGTTAAAACTTTATTAGGGGGGCCAGGGGGGTACCCTAGACCTAAAGAGGCCTAACACTAACTGCCCTACCACTTATAACTGTCACAAAATGACACCAATGCAATAATCAGAAAAAAAAAAACTGCTATTGGTGTCACTGTTAAAGTCAAAATATAGGGGATGGCGCTGTGTAAAAAACGGACAGTGTAAGTGTGAGTGTTTTAAAGTGACAGGTGCTTTAGTGCGTGATACAATCCTACATAAATAGAAGATAAAAAATAAAAATATAAGAAATAGAAAATGTGAATTGACCAAAAATTAATAAATATTATAAGGTGATAAATCCTTATTTGAATTGCAGACAATTATAATCCCATACAATAAGCAAACTCAATCCTTATATTATCTAAATTATAGAGCATATGTTAGCAAAATCCACTGAAAAATGCAAAGTGACAAGTGTCAAATCTAGAAAAAGTTTGGTTGTGCAATACACACAGTGCAATTATGTGCAAAAAAAACATTAAAACGTTAAAAATTAAGACTAAAAATTAAGACTAATCTATTATATACAAAAAAATTGTGTATCGAAAAATATATATATAGTCCCATATGCTATTTAATATAAAAGTTCATAATGGTGATGCAATATGCAGTGCAATAAATCGTATAGCGTATTTCCCAGGAGATTCTTCTTTATCAATGGAGAGCCATGCAATAACTTTTAGCAATTTCCCCCAATCTGATTGCGCTCACCGGAGCTGCCTGCCCCTGCAGGGGTATGAGCGTGTGATGTTAATCCTCAGCCTTTAATCGCTCCAATCCCACCGGTGCCAGTATTCTTCCACTTAGCCCAATCCAGGTGAACCACTCGTTGAGGAGGGGAGGGGGACTCACTGCCCCTTGCTGTAGCACAAATCCCAGCTGGACATCCACCAGGACGGGTAGCTCTGGCTCTCTCTCTGGTTGGGTCCCCGGCTGTAGTGGGCCCACTACAGCCGGGGACCCAACCAGAGGGAAACTATCCCGGGCTCCTCTCTGTCTGTCAGACAGAGAGGAGCCCAGGATAGTAGAGAGCGGAGAGAGGACAGAGCACCCACTACAGCCGGGGACCCAACCAGAGGGAAACTATCCCGGGCTCCTCTCTGTCTGTGGCTGTGGTACTACACCGGCCTGCATCTTCTGTCACACCAGACTGAACACAAGCCATCACTTTCTTCTCTTCACTGCAGCCTTCCCTCCACGCTTCCCTGCAGCCTTCCCTGCAGCCTCCCTTGCTGGCTGTGGCTCTGATAGTGGACTTGTGGCAGGAGGAGGAGGAGGAATGGGCAAGCTCACATAAGTGGCTGTTCTCAGTCAGCTGGCCCCTTCTGAATGGCCTGAGCAAAAATTCCTTTACCGAGGAGGCATTGGCCCTCCTCCAATTTCTGCAATCTAGTGGCTAGATAGCAGCCATAGGCCTCTTCAGCATCGGAGGGCTTCTGAGGACATCACTTGCTTCCCTAATGAGGCCCAGTGCTGCCTCCTCTGTGATCGTCCCCTTCCTGGGCCTTTTTGTTGGAGGGCGGAGGGGAGCCACCTGTGATTGGGTGAGGCCACTGGGCCCACCCACCACCTAGCTGACACTGGGCCCGCCCACCTCCTGACTGACACTGGGCCCGCCCACCTCCTGGCTGACACTGGGCACGGCCACCTCCTGACTGACACTGGGCATGGACTGCTCCTGTGTAGGGATGAGCTTCGAGTTTGAGCCGAACCCATGTTCGACTCGAACATCACCTGTTCGACCATTCGTCGAATTGCGAACTTTATGAGTGGCGCGTCATGGCCCATAATTCACTGCGGCATCACAGTGCATTGCTGGCTGATGATTGGCCAAGCATGCACTATGACTATTTACACACTATATTCAGTTTAGCTAGATCCGTTCCTGTTATTCTCTTCCTACTGACAGGCAAGCAGGTGTTTTTACAGTATTTACAGTTAGTGTACTGTGTCCTTCCTTTGCACAGTGTGCACCTAAAGCTACCTGAAGAAAGTTGCTGGTGTTATTCTGATCCTAGTAGTACCACAGGCAGGCAGCTGTAGTATTTACAGTTAGTGTACTGTGTCCTCTAAACAGTGTGCACCTAAAGCTACCTGAAGAAAATTGGTGGTGTTCTTTTGATCCTATTAGTACCACAGGCAGGTAGCTACAGTATTTACAGTTAGTACACTGTGTCCTCTGCACAGTGTGCACCTAAAGCTACCTGAAGAAAATTGGTGGTGTTCTTCTGATCCTATTAGTACTACAGGCAGGCAGCTGCAGTATTTACAGTTAGTGTACTCTGTCCTCTGCACAGTGTGCACCTAAAGCTACCTAAAGTAAATTGGTGGTGTTCTTCTGATCCTATTAGTACCACAGGCAGGCAGCTGCAGTATTTACGGTTAGTGTACTGTGTCCTCTGCAGGGTGTGCACCTAAAGCTACCTGAAGAAAATTGGTGGTGTTCTTCTGATCCTGTTACTACCACAGGCAGGCAGCTACAGTATTTACAGTTAGTGTACTGTGTCCTCTGCACAGTGTGCACCTAAAGCTACCTGAAGAAAATTGGTGGTGTTCTTCTGATCCTATTAGTACCACAGGCAGGCAGCTACAGTATTTACAATTAGTGTACTGTGTCCTCGGCACAGTGTGCACCTAAAGCTACCTGAAGAAAATTGGTGGTGTTCTTCTGATCCTATTAGTGCCACAGGCAGGCAGCTGCAGTATTTACAGTTAGTGTACTGTGTCCTCTGCACAGTGTGCACCGAAAGCTACCTGAAGAAAATTGGTGGTGTTCTTCTGATTCTATTAGTACCACAGGCAGCCAGCTACAGTATTCACAGTTAGTGTACTGTGTCCTCTTCACAGCGTGCACCTAAAGATACATGAAGAAAATTGGTGGTGTTCTTCTCATCCTATTAGTACCCCAGGCAGGCACCTACAGTAATTACAGTTAGTGTACTGTGTCTTCTGCACAGTGTGCACCTAAAGCTACCTGAAGAAAATTGGTGGTGTTCTTCTGATCCTATTAGTACCACAGGCAGGCAGCTACAGTATTTACAGTTAGTGTACTGTGTCCTCTGCTCAGTGTGCACCTAAAGCTACCTGAAGAAAATGGGTGGTGTTCTTCTGATCCTATTAGTACCACAGGCAGGCAGCTGCAGTATTTACAGTTACTGTACTGTGTCCTCTGCACAGTGTGAACCTAAAGCTACCTGAAGAAAATTGGTGGTGTTCTTCTGATCTTATTGGTACCACAGGCAGGCAGCTACAGTATTTACAGTTAGTGTACTGTGTCCTCTGCAAAGTGTGCACCTAAATCTACCTGAAGAAAATTGGTGGTGTTCTTCTGATCCTATTAGTACCACAGACGGGCACCTGCAGTAATTACAGTTAGTTTACTGTGTCCTCTGGACAGTGTGCACCTAAAGCTACCTGAAGAAAATTGGTGGTGTTCTTCTGATCCTATTAGTACCACAGGCAGGCAGCTGCAGTATTTACAGTTAGTGTACTGTGTCCTCTGGACAGTGTGCACCTAAAGCTACCTGAAGAAAATTGGTGGTGTTCTTCTGACACTTTAAGTACCACAGGTAGGCAGCTACAGTATTTACAGTTAGTGTACTGTGTCCTCTGCACAGTGTGCACCTAAAGCTACCTGAAGACAATTGCTGTTGTTCTGATCCTATTAGTACCACAGGCAGGCAGCTGCAGTATTTACAGTTAGTGTACTGTGTCCTCTGCACAGTGTGCACCTAAAGATACATGAAGAAAATTGGTGGTGTTCTTCTGATCCTGTTAGTACCCCAGGCAGGCACCTGCAGTAATTACAGTTAGTGTACTGTGTCTTCTGCACAGTGTGCACCTAAAGCTACCTGAAGAAAAATGGTGGTGTTCTTCTGATCCTATTAGTACCACAGGCAGGCAGCTGCAGTATTTACAGCTAGTGTACTGTGTCCTCTGCACAGTGTGCACCTAAAGCTACCTGAAGAAAATGGGTGGTGTTCTTCTGATCCTATTAGTACCACAGGCAGGCAGCTACAGTATTTACAGTTAGTGTACTGTGTCCTCTGCACAGTGTGCACCTAAAGCTACCTGAAGACAATTGCTGTTGTTCTGATCCTATTAGTACCATAGGCAGGCAGCTGCAGTATTTACAGTTAGTGTACGGTGTCCTCTGCACAGTGTACACCTAAAGCTACCTGAAGAAAATTGGTGGTGTTCTTCTGATCCTGTTAGTACCACAGGCAGGCAGCTACAGTATTTACAGTTAGTGTACTGTGTCCTCTGCACAGTGTGCACCTAAAGCTACCTGAAGAAAATTGGTGGTGTTCTTCTGATCCTATTAGTACCACAGGCAGGCAGCTGCAGTATTTACAGTTAGTGTACTGTGTCCTCTGCAGGGTGTGCACCTAAAGCTACCTGAAGAAAATTGGTGGTGTTCTTTTGATCCTATTAGTACCACAGGCAGGCAGCTACAGTATTTACAATTAGTGTACTGTGTCCTCGGCACAGTGTGCACCTAAAGCTACCTGAAGAAAATTGGTGGTGTTCTTCTGATCCTATTAGTGCCACAGGCAGGCAGCTGCAGTATTTACAGTTAGTGTACTGTGTCCTCTGCACAGTGTGCACCTAAAGCTACCTGAAGAAAATTGGTGGTGTTCTTCTGACACTTTAAGTACCACAGGTAGGCAGCTACAGTATTTACAGTTAGTGTACTGTGTCCTCTGCACAGTGTGCACCTAAAGCTACCTGAAGACAATTGCTGTTGTTCTGATCCTATTAGTACCACAGGCAGGCAGCTGCAGTATTTACAGTTAGTGTACTGTGTCCTCTGCACAGTGTGCACCTAATGATACATGAAGAAAATTGGTGGTGTTCTTCTGATCCTGTTAGTACCCCAGGCAGGCACCTGCAGTAACTACAGTTAGTGTACTGTGTCTTCTGCACAGTGTGCACCTAAAGCTACCTGAAGAAAAATGGTGGTGTTCTTCTGATCCTATTAGTACCACAGGCAGGCAGCTGCAGTATTTACAGTTAGTGTACTGTGTCCTCTGCACAGTGTGCACCTAAAGCTACCTGAAGAAAATGGGTGGTGTTCTTCTGATCCTATTAGTACCACAGGCAGGCAGCTACATTATTTACAGTTAGTGTACTGTGTCCTCTGCACAGTGTGCACCTAAAGCTACCTGAAGACAATTGCTGTTGTTCTGATCCTATTAGTACCACAGGCAGGCAGCTGCAGTATTTACAGTTAGTGTACTGTGTCCTCTGCACACTGTGCACCTAAAGATACATGAAGAAAATTGGTGGTGTTCTTCTGATCCTGTTAGTACCCCAGGCAGGCACCTGCAGTAATTACAGTTAGTGTACTGTGTCTTCTGCACAGTGTGCACCTAAAGCTACCTGAAGAAAAATGGTGGTGTTCTTCTGATCCTATTAGTACCACAGGCAGGCAGCTGCAGAATTTACAGCTAGTGTACTGTGTCCTCTGCACAGTGTGCACCTAAAGCTACCTGAAGAAAATGGGTGGTGTTCTTTTGATCCTATTAGTACCACAGGCAGGCAGCTACAGTATTTACAGTTAGTGTACTGTGTCCTCTGCACAGTGTGCACCTAAAGCTACCTGAAGACAATTGCTGTTGTTCTGATCCTATTAGTACCATAGGCAGGCAGCTGCAGTATTTACAGTTAGTGTACGGTGTCCTCTGCACAGTGTACACCTAAAGCTACCTGAAGAAAATTGGTGGTGTTCTTCTGATCCTGTTAGTACCACAGGCAGGCAGCTACAGTATTTACAGTTAGTGTACTGTGTCCTCTGCACAGTGTGCACCTAAAGCTACCTGAAGAAAATTGGTGGTGTTCTTCTGATCCTATTAGTACCACAGGCAGGCAGCTGCAGTATTTACAGTTAGTGTACTGTGTCCTCTGCAGGGTGTGCACCTAAAGCTACCTGAAGAAAATTGGTGGTGTTCTTTTGATCCTATTAGTACCACAGGCAGGCAGCTACAGTATTTACAATTAGTGTACTGTGTCCTCGGCACAGTGTGCACCTAAAGCTACCTGAAGAAAATTGGTGGTGTTCTTCTGATCCTATTAGTGCCACAGGCAGGCAGCTGCAGTATTTACAGTTAGTGTACTGTGTCCTCTGCACAGTGTGCACCTAAAGCTACCTGAAGAAAATTGGTGGTGTTCTTCTGACACTTTAAGTACCACAGGTAGGCAGCTACAGTATTTACAGTTAGTGTACTGTGTCCTCTGCACAGTGTGCACCTAAAGCTACCTGAAGACAATTGCTGTTGTTCTGATCCTATTAGTACCACAGGCAGGCAGCTGCAGTATTTACAGTTAGTGTACTGTGTCCTCTGCACAGTGTGCACCTAATGATACATGAAGAAAATTGGTGGTGTTCTTCTGATCCTGTTAGTACCCCAGGCAGGCACCTGCAGTAACTACAGTTAGTGTACTGTGTCTTCTGCACAGTGTGCACCTAAAGCTACCTGAAGAAAAATGGTGGTGTTCTTCTGATCCTATTAGTACCACAGGCAGGCAGCTGCAGTATTTACAGTTAGTGTACTGTGTCCTCTGCACAGTGTGCACCTAAAGCTACCTGAAGAAAATGGGTGGTGTTCTTCTGATCCTATTAGTACCACAGGCAGGCAGCTACATTATTTACAGTTAGTGTACTGTGTCCTCTGCACAGTGTGCACCTAAAGCTACCTGAAGACAATTGCTGTTGTTCTGATCCTATTAGTACCATAGGCAGGCAGCTGCAGTATTTATAGTTAGTGTACTGTGTCCTCTGCACAGTGTGCACCTAAAGCTACCTGAAGAAAATTGGTGGTGTTCTTCTGATCCTATTAGTACCACAGGCAGGCAGCTGCAGTATTTACAGTTAGTATACTGTGTCCTCTGCACAGTGTGCACCTAAAGCTACCTGAAGAAAATTGGTGGTGTTCTTCTGACCCTTTTAGTACCACAGGCAGGCAGCTACAGTATTTACAGTTAGTGTACTGTGTCCTCTGCACAGTGTGCACCTAAAGCTACCTGAAGACAATTGCTGTTGTTCTGATCCTATTAATACCACAGGCAGGTAGCTGCAGTATTTACAGATAGTGTACTGTGTCCTCTGCACAGTGTGCACCTAAAGCTACCTGAAGACAATTGTTGTCGTTCTGATCCTATTAATACCACAGGCAGGCAGCTGCAGTATTTACAGTTAGTGTACTGTGTCCTCTGCACAGTGTACACCTAAAGCTACCTGAAGAAAATTGGTGGTGTTCTTCTGATCCTATTAGTACCACAGGCAGCTGCAGTAATTACAGTTATAGGGCGTACACACGGTCGGACTTTGTTCGGACATTCCGACAACAAAATCCTTGGATTTTTTCCGATGGATGTTGGCTCAAACTTGTTTTGTCTACACACGGTCGCACAAAGTTGTCGGAATTTACGATCACCAACCACGCGGTCACGTACACCACGTACGACGAGACTAGAAAAGGCCGGTTCAGAACCAAGCGCGGCACCCTTTGGGCTCCTTTTGCTAATCTCGTGTTAGTAAAAGTTTGGTGAGAGACGATTCGCGCTTTTTCGGACTCGTGGCTTTCAGATCGTTTTCTGCCGTTCAGTTTGTGCTTGTGGGTTTGTATCTGCTCTTCAGTGCGTGCAAGCAAGTTCCGCATGACTTTAGATAGTCATTGTATTCTTGTTCGTTCGTTACTGTTTTTCAGGTCGCTCTTCACAGGCCTTGCTGTTCTTCAGTGCGTTCTGTTACTTCGTTCTGAGCAGCCGACTGTTTTCTAGCCATGTTTCGTATGCGTACTCCTCGTAGAGTTTGTGCTGTGCGGGGGCTTGGTGTTGGGGTCCTGACCTTGACACAAGTCCAGCCCATGAACAGGGTGGGGAGGAGTTCATGGACCAAGAATTGGTTGCTTCAGCGTGACCAGTTCTCTCATATGCCTTTGCTCCGTGAGATCCGTGAGAATAATCCTGATGATTTCAGGAACTTTCTCAGGATGACGGACCCAGTGTTTCACCGTTTGTTGGCTTTGCTGACCCCCTATATCAGCAGGCAGGGTACCTGCATGAGGCAAGCCATCACTCCGGAGCAGAGGTTGGTCGCTACCCTGCGGTATTTGGCCACAGGGAGAAGACTGCAGGACTTGAAGTTCTCGACAGGCATCTCCCCCCAGGCTCTGGGGATCATTATCCCAGAGACCTGTTCTGCCATCATACAGGTCCTGCAGAAGGAGTATATGAAGGTAAGATTTTTATCCTTTAATATCACATTTTATTGTATTGATTGTTTGTTCATTATATTTCTTTCCTCATTCCCTAATTACCATGATTGTAATATGCTGTGAATGTCCTCTTTGTCCTCATGCATGCTGGATTTTTATGTAATTATTATTTTAGGCCCTGCATACATATTTGCCCTTCAATAACCTCCCCAGCATGGTGTCTCCTGGCCTATATTCACCTCATGTAGTCACTTAACAATGTATTTTATCTGCTCCATAGTAGTGCTTTACCCCAAACACCCCCTAAAATGTTTGGAAATGTTATTTTTGATTTAAATTCAGGCAGAGTGCCAGAGGCTTTTTTTGTGGTGTCCCCAAATAATTTTTAGTAACCCTCCCTCCCCCCAACTGCTAAGTCAGCTGATCCCAATTCTCTATCCTCAATCATCTATCTGCTGACTTTGCCAAACCCATACACACTATACCCACCTCTTTACTGGTCAGATTTATGGATGAATTGGCCAAAGCATGTAGTGCAAGGGCCTGCCTGTATACTTTCCAATGGTACTGTTTAAAGTTTTTGTATCCTATTATTATCTTGACAGGTAATAGCAGAATGTCCAAATGTCCTCAAATGTGTACAGTGTGTATTTATATCTTTGTATTATGACACTTCTTACCTGTCCAGTGGGCTGCCAATAGTGTAACTAAGGAGGGTCTGTTCAAAGTAATACCCTGTATTTAGGTATTCATATCTCAATGAAGTGAAGAGGGTTACCTGTCCAAGATTACCACACACCCCCTATAATGTTAGAAATGGCCCATGAGAGGGTGGGGAGGGGGAATATGATAGGTGTACCTTATACTTTGGCGTTGTTAAATTCCCCTTAATAAATGCTATCTGGAGGTTGCCCCATAATGTTTGTGTATAATCTGCTTGCCATCTTTCAGACTAAAAATAGTAATGCTCATTGTTTTTTCCTCAACAGTTTCTTTCCACGCCACAGGAATGTCAGACTGTGGCCTCCCACTTTGCCCAGCGGTGGGACTTTCCTAACTGCGGAGGGGCAATTGATGGGAAACACGTCCACATCGTCCCACCACCCAACTCGGGGTCGTACTATTATAATTACAAGGGGTTTAATAGTATAGTGATGTTGGCGGTGGTGTCGGCTAATTACGACTTCTTGTATGTGGACGTGGGGAAGAATGGCCGGATGTCCGATGGTGGAGTGATCACCCAGACGGAGTTCTACAGGCGTCTCCAGAATGGCAGCTTGGACTTGCCACCTCCAGAGCATACAAAAATAACAAGGAAAAAGAGATTCCCCAAAAGAAGGCAAAAACCCAAACACGATCTGTCAAAAAACCAATATATTTATTATGCTTTAGCACGTGACGTCAGCACGTCATCTCGGAGCCGCGATCACAGGGCGTTTGAATGTTTCACCGGGAGCTAACAGCTGACGACCGGCTTATACCGTCTGATAGAAGGCGCTGATACAGCGGAACTTTTTCCACCTGACGGCACAAGCAAATGCAACTTTCTTCATCAACAAGTAACTACCTGGGGTAGAGCCTGCGATCCTGTGAGCTGCTGACCCACCTGGTGAGAGTAGTATTACTCCTATTTAAAATACCAATGCAGCCTTGTCGTATTTGCTCCCCCTCACTGCTTGCTATTTACATGAACTGCCTTGCTTGAATGTCCTGAGTTACTATCGCCTACAGTAGGTGTTGCCGGTCATTGTGGTCAGCCTACATATGTCATATGTTCAGCTCCCGGACTGTTATTAACTTTCTATTGGTGTTCAAACAATATTGAAACCTCTTGTAATAATATAAAGTCAACTTACATTCATCCACCCACCCCCACACCGCCACACCATCTATACTTCTGATTTGAGGACTCATATCATCCAATTACTGGTCTATTTAGTAGGAATCTGCTGCTGTGATTGGTGTGTGTATGGGGTATGTTTGGCCGCGGCTCCGTTGTTTTTAATGATAACGTTATCAATTTTTACTAGTCATCTGATATCTTCCCTGAATTGCCCATTATTGCCTTCATTTTGTATCTTTGTGTGGTGTTTTATAGCATAATAAATATATTCGTTTTTTGACAGATCGTGTTTGGGTTTTTGCCTTCTTTTGGGGAATCTCTTTTTCCTTGTTATTTTTGTATGCCTTAAAAGGCGACCCAAACTGCATCCACTATTTTCCTGGATGAATATCTGTTCATACGCAATAAATTAGCATAATCTTCCTCTGGAGGTTGATCCGGGCTAAAAGCACCTTCTTTTCTTGCCAGCTCCAGAGGACAATGTGGAAGGACTCCCATTCGTGTTCGTTGCTGATGAAGCGTTTGCGCTGGGCCTGATGCGGTTATTCCCAATGAGGACCCTCACCCCGGAACAGAGGGTTTTTAATTATCGGCTGGCCAGAGCCCGAAGAGTGGTGGAGAACACATTTGGAATCCTGGCCAGCCGGTTCCGACTATTTCTGACACCCATCCATATGGCGGAGTATAAACTGAACCATATTATACTGGCGTGCTGTGTTCTCCATAACTTTTTAAGGAAACATTCGGCCAACTATGCTGGCTCAGTTGGGCCTGAGGCCAGAATCCTACATCAAACCACACTGACGGCGCTTGAAAGTGGCCGTCCTGGCTTGCCCTCCCTGAGTGCCCCGTGATGTCCGGTTATGCTGCCTGGAGTTCTTTGCGGGTAGGGGGGCTATCAATATGCCAGACAATATGTGAAGCATTTTTATAATAAAAAAAAAAAGAAATTCTTTGTGGACATTTACTGCTTGTGTTTGTTTTAGCTGACCCTGACATAAATGTTTTGAGTGCAGAAAATTGCGTGATTGTGTAACCTTATACAAAGCACTGTTGGCTGTTATTTCCTAAATGCAAAAACACATTTCACTACAAGTGCACGTGAAACTGCACTTGTAGTGCAAAGAGGATTTGTCCTTAGGAAATAACCCCCATTTTTGCATAAAACAGCAATTACATCACCCCAAAAGTGTTGTAGTGTTGAGACAATAATCCACACATTCTTGAGTAAGCCACTTTTTTATACCTGCACAATCACATGTGCATTTATCAAAGGTTTTTAAAACAAACCAACATGTTTGTTGTATAACAATTTTTGCAGTAGCATTATCAAAAATCGAAATGTCCATTTCAGATAAAACAGGCCTGTGTAAAACCAACAAGAAAGACAAAAAACTTGAACTTACAAAGTTCACATTAGGTAAAACCTGAAGGCTATATCAGACATCAGTATTTAGGAACTGTGTTTGATATAGCGTTCAGATGGGGGAAATCACCCCTGGAAAAGCCAAATTTGGAAGATGCACACAAATTTACGAATGTCAACATGTGCTATCTGCCGTCAGGGGGGATCAAGGGACGTGTTTTGGGGGAGCAAGCCCTTCCTCAACGCTACTTTATAATTGAGGAAGGGGTTGCACCCCCAAAACGCGTCCATTGATCTCCCGTGATGGCAGATAGCACATGTTGGCACACTGTGTGCATCCTCCAAATTTGGCTTTTCAAAACATTGAAAAAAGATTTAAAAGAGTGGACCACAATCCCAAAAATATATTTTGTGGGGTTTTAAATTCGCCCCAAAACATCAATGATGTTATTATTTTTTTTTAATAACATCATTGATTTTTTGCTGTATGTTGTGCAATTCGAGATTACACCCCATGATCTCCCCGATCAGGATCTGGGCACTTTCTGATGTGAAACGTTCTCTACCCCTCACATCACGATCACCTAAAAAGAGATAAAGAAAACAAAAACAGGTATCAAAAATCTGCCACCATCCATCTCTTTTACCTGAGTCTATGGTCGCAGACACTCACCTGTTGTGGTGCCAATCTCCACCACATCTTCTTCTTCCTCCTGCTCTTCTTCGTTTGGGGGTATTTCACCTTCTTCCATAGGTGGGGGGTCTGTGGTCTCCTCGGATGAGGGGTGTCCCCTGAGTCTTTTCTCCCCTATGTAAAACAAAAATGGTATAATTAGCACACAGATATTTGATGGCAGAACTAGAAATAGGAAACATTGCTTGAAAGTGAGGTACAATTGTCTATTTTAGCCGAGTTCCAAGATGTATTTTTTTTATTGCCCTTTGTCAAGCTTGCATACTTTACCTGTTTTGTAGAAACTTCACAGATGGAGACCCCCCTATAGTATACACTGGAGTACCTGTGTGGCCCCCCTAATAAAAATGGTGTTCTGGGGTCCCACACTAGTGCTCCAGTGTCCAGATGTGAAAACAGCTGCTCAGTGTCCTCTCCTTACACAGAATCTAGTTTGCATTTCATTCTAGTAACAAATCCATCTACACAAACAAATATTTGGCATCCAAGTAGGCCCCAAAATAATGTGGGAAAATGCATATGGCCTAAACAATGGTGTTTTAGAGGCCGAAAGAAAAATGTTTGATACGAACGAATAATGGGCCCATGAACATTAAAGTTGCCCTTTTAAACGTTACAATTAATAAAAGCATATGGAGCAGAACGAACGGAATAAAGACAGAAAGAATAGGAACACAGCACAACTACTTACTTTTTTGCAGCACTCTCCGGATCTTTCGGTACTGCTCTGGCTCTCTCAATTTCAGGTCCGACCACCGCTTCCGGAGCTGATCTTTCGATCTTCGGACCCCGAAATTCCTCAGAAGACTCCTGACCACTTTCGCCATGATCTTGGCCTTTCGTATATTGGGGTTGGGGTAAGGCCCATACTTCCCGTCATAGTCGGACTTCCTCATGATGTCGACCATCTCCAACATCTCCCCAAAGGACATATTTGTGGCCTTAAAACGTCTCCTTCTGGATCGGAACGTGTCCGGATCCGGCCTTTCCTCCTCCTCCTCCTCGTTCCTGCAATTCGCACGCACCTGCTGTGACTCCGCCATGTGCTCTTCCCCCACTGCGCCGAACGAAAAGGGGTGGGGAATAGAATAGATAGAACGTCAGGGGCGGGCGGAGTTACACGCATGCGCAGTGTGTATAAAGCGTAACACGCGTGTGTATTACGTACGATCTGTGAGCGGAGGAAGGAGCATTGGACGCGCCGATCGTAAGAACGAAGGTAAGAGACAAACTTGTGCCTATACTGCTTCTAGATTGAGGCCTATATTGTAACAAGATAAGGAGAGTTTTGTCTGACATTAGGCTTTGTCTTGTGTTGTGTCTTGCAGTGAACATGGATATGCTACTCAAAGATAATGACTTCATGTCAGTATTCGTAGAGATGCTAAGGGAGCTGCCATGTCTGTGGGAGATTAACCACCCCCATTTCAAGAGCCAAGCAAAAAGGAAGGCAGCACTGGAGCAATTGTGTGAAATTGTGAAGCAGGTGATCCCCACGGCAGACATCACCTATTTAAAGACCTTTATTGGTGGCCTGAGGAGTACATATCTAAGGGAGCGCAAAAAAGTCCTGGATTCACAGAGATCCGGAGCAGCAGATGACATCTATGTCCCCAGGATGTTGTACTACGACAGGCTGCATTTTCTGGCAGGCCAGACTGAACCCAGGCCATCCCTCTCCAGTCTTCCTTCCACGCTTCCTTCCCCCCAGGCTGGGGCTTCTCATGCCCAACCTGGGCCTTCCAGGTCACATGTGGAGGAGCCCAGATTGAGTCAGGTATAGCATTCCTCTAAATATTTCTGCTTGTACAATCAATGATGTTAACTAGATGTTAGTTGGGAGTACTAATTTATGATTGGGATTGATGATGCAACAACTAAAACCATGTCCCTTTTTCATACACAGGGAAGTCTCAGCCAGGAGGTGGCCGTGCCGAGCTGGCCGGCTGATCTGCAGGTCCCTCCACCCCCCTGAAAAGAGAAAGTGGCAGTAGGAGGAGTGCCCTAGAGTAGGCTACCGGAGGACTCTTTTGGAGGGCTACAGAGGTCCTGGGAGCATGACAGACCGTGGAGGAGGACATTGCTGCCGTCATTGCATATAAAATGCAGAGGATGGAGGAGGGCCAACAAGTCTTGTGTGAGGCGCTCATATTGGAGGCTCTTAACAAAGGTATGAGGGGCCAAATGACAGCTCAGACACACCTTTGCGATGGTCCTCCTCCTCCTTCTGCAGGTCCTCCTCCTCCCTCTCCTCCAGGTCCCCCCAGTCCTCCTCCAGGTCCTCCCAGTCCTCCTCCTCCTCCAGGTCCTACTCCTCCTCCTGCCACATCTCCAACTGCACAGCCACAGCCCGGAAGGAAGCGCGGAAGGAAGACCAGACAGTGATTGGCCTGGGTTCAGTCTGGTCGGCCAAAAAATGCAGCCTCTTGTGGTACCACAGCCTGGGGACACACATGTCATCTGCTGCTATCCGGATCTCTGCGAATTCTGGACCAGACTGCACTCCCTTAGATATGGACTCCTCAGGCCACCAATTTTGATGTTGAAGAATTGATGTCTGCCGTGGGGGTCCCAGGCTTCGCTAATTTCTCATGTTTATCCAGTGTTGTCTCCCTCTTTGTTTGGTTCTGAGCCCTTAATAAAGGATTTTTGTTTTGAATTATACTCTCCTATGTGTTTTACTTCAAAAAGGACAGTTTGTTTGTGAGGATTCAGGTACATTTCAAATATACAATGTGAAATGAACAAGGGACACCAACAACAAACAATCTCCTTGAGTTTCAATAATAAAAGATATCAATGGTGTTGGGGTAACTTGACACACAAAACACACACAAAAATATTCTGGAGTAAAAATAAAAATAACAGTGAACAAAGATCAGCCTTTGAAAAAATCCAAACATTAAAGAAAAAAAAAGGCTTAAAATCCAAAAAAAAAAAAAAAAGTTAAAACTGTCAGATGTGACAACTAATAACAATATATTCAGGGAATCACAATAAAAAAACACAAATAAAACTTTGTGAGAAGTGTGTGTAAATATGAGCATCAAAACTACTTAATTCTTGTCACATTATAAAGAAGAAGAGAGTGAGCTGTATTAAACCATTTTTAACATTGCAGCGTGACGAAACTGCTATATCCATTGTGAACGCTAAGTTTACCAGAATGAGCTGTCCCGTCTCGGAATTTCTTCTGAGCATGCGTGGCACTTTGTGCGTCGGAACAGGCCACACACGGTCAGAATTGACGCGATCGGATTTTGTTGTCGGAAAATTTTATCTCCTGCTGTCCAACTTTGTGTGTCGGAAAATCCGATGGAAAATGTCCGATGGAGCCCTCACACGGTCGGAATTTCTGACAACACGCTCCGATCGGACATTTTCCATCGGAAAATCCGACCGTGTGTACGGGGAACTAGTGTACTTTGTCCTCTGCACAGCGTGCACCTAAAGCTACCTGAAGAAAATTGGTGGTGTTCTTCTGATCCTTTTAGTACCACAGGCAGGCAGGAAGCTACAGTATTTACAATTAGTGTACTATGTCCTCTGCACAGTGTGCACCTAAAGCTACCTGAAGAAAATTGGTGGTGTTCTTCTGATCCTATTAGTACCACAGGCAGGCAGCTGCAGTATTTACAGTTAGTGTACTGTGTCCTCTGCACGGTGTGCACCTAAAGCTACCTGAAGAAAATTGGTGGTGTTCTTCTGAACCTATTAGTACCACAGGCAGGCAGCTACAGTATTTACAGTTAGTGTACTGTGTCCTCTGCACAGTGTGTACCTAAAGCTACATGAAGAAAATTAGTGGTGTTCTTCTGATCCTATTAGTACCACAGGCAGGCAGCTACAGTATTTACAGTTAGTGTACTGTGTCCTCTGCACAGTGTGCACCTGAAGCTACCTGAAGAAAATTGGTGGTGTTCTTCTGATCCTATTAGTATCACAGGCAGCTACAGTATTTACAGTTAGTGTACTGTGTCCTCTGCATAGTGTGCACCTAAAGCTACCTAAAGAAAATTGGTGGTGTTCTTCTAATCCTATTAGTACAACAGGCAGGCAGCTACAGTATTTACAGTTAGTACACTGTGTCATCTGCACAGTGTGCACCTAAAGCTACCTGAAGAAAATTGGTGGTGTTCTGATCCTATTAGTACCACAAGCAGGCAGCTACAGTATTTAGAGTTAGTGGATGATAAGGGACTATATACAAGATTTTAGTAATAAGAACGATATCATTAGCAGTAATCAGCATGGATTCATGAAGAATCTTTCTTGCCAAACCAATCTATTAACCTTCTATGAGGAGGTGAGTTACCATCTAGATAAAGGAAGGCCCGTAGACGTGGTGTATCTGGATTTTGCAAAAGCATTTGACACAGTTCCCCATAAACGTTTACTGTACAAAATAAGGTCCTTTGGCATGGACCATAGGGTGAATACATGGATTGAAAACTGACTACAAGGGCGAGTTCAGAGGGTGGTGATAAATGGAGAGTACTCAGAATGGTCAGGTGTGGGTAGTGGGGTTCCACAGGGTTCTGTGCTGGGACCAATCCTATTTAATTTGTTTATAAATGACCTGGAGGATGGGATAAACAGTTCAATCTCTGTATTTGCAGACGATACTAAGCTAAGCAGGGCAATAACTTCTCCGCAGGATGTGGAAACCTTGCAAAAAGACCTGAACAAATTAATGGGGTGGGCGACTACATGGCAAATGAGGTTCAATGTAGAAAAGTGTAAAATAATGCATTTGGGTGGCAAAAATATGAATGCAATCTATACACTAGCGGGAGAACCTCTGGGGGAATCTAGGATGGAAAAGGACCTGGGGGTCCTAGTAGATGATAGGCTCAGCAATGGCATGCAATGCCAAGCTGCTGCTAATAAAGCAAACAGAATATTGGCATGCATTAAAAGGGGGATCAAGTCCAGAGATAAAACGATAATTCTCCCACTCTACAAGACTCTGGTCCGGCCGCATCTGGAATATGCTGTCCAGTTCTGGGCACCAGTCCTCAGGAGGGATGTACTGGAAATGGAGCGAGTACAAAGAAGGGCAACAAAGCTAATAAAGGGTCTGGAGGATCTTAGTTATGAGGAAAGGTTGTGAGCATTGAACTTATTCTCTCTGGAGAAGAGACGCTTGAGAGGGGATATGATTTCAATTTACAAATACTGTACTGGTGACCCCACAATAGGGATAAAACTTTTTCGCAGAAGAGAGTTTAATAAGACTTGTGGCCACTCATTACAATTAGAAGAAAAGAGATTTAACCTTAAACTACGTAGAGGGTTATTTACTGTAAGAGCGGCAAGGATGTGGAATTCCCTTCCACATGCGGTGGTCTCAGCGGGGAGAATTGATAGCTTCAAGAAACTATTAGATAATCAACTGAATGACCGCAACATACAGGGATATGTAATGTAATACTGACACAAAATCACACACATAGGTTGGACTTGATGGACTTTTGTCTTTTTCAACCTCACCTACTATGTAACTATGTAACTATGTACTGTGTCCTCTGCACAGTGTGCACCTAAAGCTACCTAAAGAAAATTGGTGGTGTTCTTCTGATCCTATTAGTACCACAGGCAGGCAGCTGCAGTATTTACAGTTAGTGTACTGTGTCCTCTGCAAAGTGTGCACCTAAATCTACCTGAAGAAAATTGGTGGTGTTCTTCTGATCCTATTAGTACCACATGCAGGCAGCTACAGTATTTACAGTTAGTGCACTGTGTCCTCTGCACAGTGTGTACCTAAAGCTACATGAAGAAAATTGGTGGTGTTCTTCTGATTCTATTAGTACCACAGGCAGGCAGCTGCAGTATTTGCAGTTAGTGTACTGTGCCCTCTGCACAGTGTGCACCTAAAGCTACCTGAAGAAAATTGGTGGTGTTCTTCTGATCCTATTAGTACCACAGGCAGGCAGCTGCAGTATTTACAGTTAGTATACTGTGTCCTCTGCACAGTGTGCACCTAAAGCTACCTGAAGAAAATTGGTGGTGTTCTTCTGACCCTTTTAGTACCAAAGGCAGGCAGCTACAGTATTTACAGTTAGTGTACAGTGTCCTCTGCACAGTGTGCACCTAAAGCTACCTGAAGACAATTGCTGTTGTTCTGATCCTATTAATACCACAGGCAGGCAGCTGCAGTATTTACAGATAGTGTACTGTGTCCTCTGCACAGTGTGCACCTAAAGCTACCTGAAGACAATTGCTGTCGTTCTGATCCTATTAATACCACAGGCAGGCAGCTGCATTATTTACAGTTAGTGTACTGTGTCCCCTGCACAGTGTATACCTAAAGTTACCTGAAAAAAATTGGTGGTGTTGTTCTGATCCTATTAGTACCACAGGCAGGCAGCTGCAGTAATTACAGTTAGTGCACTATGTCCTCTGCACAGTGTGCACCTAAAGCTACCTGAAGAAAATTGGTGGTGTTCTTCTGATCCTATTAATAACATAGGCAGGCAGTTGCAGTATTTACAGTTAGTGTACTGTGTCCTCTGCACAGTGTGCACCTAAAGCTAGCTAAAGAAAATTGGTGGTGTTCTTCTGATCCTATTAGTACCACAGGCAGGCAGCTGCAGTATTTACAGTTAGTGTACTGTGTCCTCTGCACAGTGTGCACCTAAAGCTACCTGAAGACAATTACAGTTGTTCTGATCCTATTAGTACCACAGGCAGGCAGCTACAGTATTTACAGTTAGTGTACTGTGTCCTCTGCACAGTGTGCACCTAAAGCTACCTGAAGAAAATTGCTGGTGTTCTTCTGACCCTTTTAGTACCACAGGCAGGCAGCTACAGTATTTACAGTTAGTGTACTGTGTCCTCTGCACAGTGTGCACCTAAAGCTACCTGAAGACAATTGCTGTTGTTCTGATCCTATTAATACCACGGGCAGGCAGCTGCAGTATTTACAGATAGTGTACTGTGTCCTCAGCACAGTGTGCACCTAAAGCTACCTGAAGACAATTGCTGTTGTTCTGATCCTATTAATACCACAGGCAGGCAGCTACAGTATTTACAGATAGTGTACTGTGTCCTCTGCACAGTGTGCACCTAAAGCTACCTGAAGAAAATTGGTGGTGTTCTGATCCTATTAGTACCACAGGCAGGCAGCTGCAGTATTTACAGTTAGTGTGCTGTGTCCTCTGCACAGTGTGCACCTAAATCTACCTGAAGAAAATGGGTGCTGTTCTTCTGATCCTATTAGTACCACAGGCAGGCAGCTACAGTATTTACAGTTAGTGTACTATGTCCTCTGCACAGTGTGCACCTAAATCTACATGAAGAAAATTGGTGGTGTTCTTCTGATCCTATTAGTACCACAGGCAGGCAGCTGCAGTATTTACAGTTAGTGTACGGTGTCCTCTGCACAGTGTACACCTAAAGCTACCTGAAGAAAATTGGTGGTGTTCTTCTGATCCTATTAGTACCACAGGCAGGCAGCTACAGTATTTACAGTTAGTGTACTGTGCCCTCTGCACAGTGTACACCTAAAGGTACATGAAGAAAATTGGTGGTGTTCTTCTGATCCTATTAGTACCACAGGCGGGCACCTGCAGTAATTACAGTTAGTGTACTGTGTCCTCTGCACAGTGTACACCTAAAGCTACCTGAAGACAATTGCTGTTGTTCTGATCCTCTTAGTACCACAGGCAGGCAGCTGCAGTATTTACAGTTATTGTACTGTGTCCTCTGCACAGTGTACACCTAAAGCTACCTGAAGAAAATTGGTGGTGTTCTTCTGACCCTTTTAGTACCACAGGCAGGCAGCTACAGTATTTACAGTTAGTGTACTGTGTCTACTGCATAGTGTGCACCTAAAGTTACCTGAAGACAATTGCTGTTGTTCTGATCCTATTAATACCACAGGCAGGCAGCTGCAGTATTTACAGATAGTGTACTGTGTCCTCTGCACAGTGTGCACCTAAAGATACATGAAGAAAATTGGTGGTGTTCTTCTGATCCTATTAGTACCACAGGCAGGCACGTGCAGTAATTACAGTTAGTGTACTGTGTCCTCTGCACAGTGTGCACCTAAATCTACCTGAAGAAAATTGGTGGTGTTCTTCTGATCCTATTAGTACCACATGCAGGCAGCTACAGTATTTACAGTTAGTGCACTGTGTCCTCTGCACAGTGTGTACCTAAAGCTACATGAAGAAAATTGGTGGTGTTCTTCTGATCCTATTAGTACCACAGGCAGCCAGCTACAGTATTCACAGTTAGTGTACTGTGTCCTCTTCACAGCGTGCACCTAAAGATACATGAAGAAAATTGGTGGTGTTCTTCTCATCCTATTAGTACCCCAGGCAGGCACCTACAGTAATTACAGTTAGTGTACTATGTCTTCTGCACAGTGTGCACCTAAAGCTACCTGAAGAAAATTGGTGGTGTTCTTCTAATCATATTAGTACAACAGGCAGGCAGCTACAGTATTTACAGTTAGTACACTGTGTCATCTGCACAGTGTGCACCTAAAGCTACCTGAAGAAAATTGGTGGTGTTCTGATCCTATTAGTACCACAGGCAGGCAGCTGCAGTATTTACAGTTAGTGTACTGTGTCCTCTGCACAGTGTGCACCTAAAGATACATGGAGAAAATTGGTGGTGTTCTTCTGATCCTATTAGTACCACAGGCAGGCAACTGCAGTAATTACAGTTAGTGTACTGTGTCCTCTGCACAGTGTGCACCTAAAGCTACCTGAAGAAAATTAATGGTGTTCTTCTAATCCTATTTGTACCGCAGGCAGCTACAGTATTTACAGTTAGTGTACTGTGTCCTCTGCACAGTGTGTACCTAAAGCTACATGAAGAAAATTGGTGGTGTTCTTCTGGTCCCATTAGTACCACAGGCAGGCAGCTGCACTAATTACAGTTAGTGTACTGTGTCCTCTGCACAGTGTGCACCTAAAGCTACCTGAAGAAAATTGGTGGTGTTCTTCTGATCCTATTAGTATCACAGGCAGCTACAGTATTTACAGTTAGTGTACTGTGTCCTCTGCACAGTGTGCACCTAAAGCTACCTAAAGAAAATTGGTGGTGTTCTTCTAATCCTATTAGTACCACAGGCAGGCAGCTGCAGTAATTACAGTTAGTGTACTATGGCCTCTGCACAGTGTGCACCTAAAGCTACCTGAAGAAAATTGGTGGTGTTCTTCTGCTCTTTTTAGTAACATAGGCAGGCAGTTGCAGTATTTACAGTTAGTCTACCGTGTCCTCTGCACAGTGTGCACCTAAAGCTAGCTAAAGAAAATTGGTGGTGTTCTTCTGATCCTATTAGTACCACAGGCAGGCAGCTGCAGTATTTACAGTTAGTGTACTGTGTCCTCTGCACAGTGTGCACCTAAAGCTACCTGAAGAAAATGGGTGGTGTTCTTCTGATCCTATTAGTACCATAGGCAGGCAGCTACAGAATTTACAGTTAGTGTACTTTGCCCTCTGCACAGTGTGCACCTGAAGCTACATGAAGAAAATTGGTGGTGTTCTTCTGATCCTATTAGTACCACAGGCGGGCACCTGCAGTTATTACAGTTAGTGTACTGTGTCCTCTGCACAGTGTGCACCCAAAGCTACCTGAAGACAATTGCAGTTGTTCTGATCCTATTAATACCACAGGCAGGCAGCTGCAGTATTTACAGATAGTGTACTGTGTCCTCTGCACAGTGTGCACCTAAAGCTACCTGAAGACAATTGCTGTCGTTCTGATCCTATTAATACCACAGGCAGGCAGCTGCAGTATTTACAGTTAGTGTACTGTGTCCTCTGCACAGTGTACAGCTAAAGCTACCTGAAGAAAATTGGTGGTGTTCTGATCCTATTAGTACCACAGGCAGGCAGCTGCAGTATTTACAGTTAGTGTACTGTGTCCTCTGCACAGTGTGCACCTAAATCTACCTGAAGAAAATGGGTGCTGTTCTTCTGATCCTATTAGTACCACAGGCAGGCAGCTACAGTATTTACAGTTAGTGTACTATGTCCTCTGCACAGTGTGCACCTAAAGCTACATGAAGAAAATTGGTGGTGTTCTTCTGATCCTATTAGTACCACAGGCAGGCAGCTGCAGTATTTACAGTTAGTGTACGGTGTCCTCTGCACAGTGTACACCTAAAGCTACCTGAAGAAAATTGGTGGTGTTCTTCTGATCCTATTAGTACCACAGGCAGGCAGCTACAGTATTTACAGTTAGTGTACTGTCTCCTCTGCACAGTGTGCACCTGAAGCTACATGAAGAAAATTGGTGGTGTTCTTCTGATCCTATTAGTACCACAGGCAGGCAGCTGCAGTAATTACAGTTAGTGTACTGTGTCCTCTGCACAGTGTGCACCTAAAGCTACCTGAAGAAAATTGGTGGTGTTCTTCTGATCCTATTAGTATCACAGGCAGCTACAGTATTTACAGTTAGTGTACTGTGTCATCTGCATAGTGTGCACCTTAAGCTACCTAAAGAAAATTGGTGGTGTTCTTCTAATCCTATTAGTACCACAGGCAGGCAGCTACACTATTTACAGTTAGTGTACTGTGTCCTCTGCATGGTGTGCACCTAAAGCTACCTGAAGAAAATTGGTGCTGTTCTTCTGATCCTATTAGTACCACAGGCAGGCAGCTACAGTATTTACCGTTAGTGTACTGTGTCCTCTGCACAGTGTGTACCTAAAGCTACCTGAAGAAAATTGGTGGTGTTGTTCTGATCCTATTAGTACCAAAGGCAGGCAGCTGCAGTAATTACAGTTAGTGTACTATGTCCTCTGCACAGTGTGCACCTAAAGCTACCTTAAGAAAATTGGTGGTGTTCTTCTGATCCTATTAGTACCACAGGCAGGCAGTTGCAGTATTTACAGTTAGTGTACTGTCTCCTCTGCACAGTGTGCACCTAAAGCTACCTGAAGAAAATTGGTGGTGTTCTTCTGATCCTATTAGTAACGCAGGCAGGCGGCTTCAGTATTTACAGTTAGTGTACTGTGTCCTCTGCACAGTGTGCACCTAAAGCTACATGAAGAAAATTGGTGGTGTTCTTCTGATCCTATTAGGAGCACAGGCAGGCAGCTACAGAATTTATAGTTAGTGTACTGTGTCCTCTGCACAGTGTGCACCTAAAGATACATGAAGAAAATTGGTGGTGTTCTTCTGATCCTATTAGTACCACAGGCAGGCATGTGCAGTAATTACAGTTAGTGTAATGTGTCCTCTGCACAGTGTGCAGCTAAAGCTACCTGAAGAAAATTGGTGGTCTACTTCTAATCCTATTAGTATCACAGGCAGCTACAGTATTTACAGTTGGTGTAATGTGTCCTCTGCACAGTGTGCACCTAAAGCTATCTGAAGAAAATTGGTGGTGTTCTTCCGATCCTATTAGTATCACAGGCAGCTAAAGTATTTACAGTTAGTGTACTGTGTCCTCTGCACGGTGTGCACCTAAAGCTACTTGAAGAAAATTGGTGGTGTTCTTCTGATCCTCTTTGTACCACAGGCAGACAGCTACAGTATTTACAGTTAGTGTACTGTGTCCTCTGCACAGTGTGCACCTAAAGCTACCTGAAGAAAATTGGTGGTGTTCTTCTGATCCTATTAGTACCACAGGCAGGCAGCTGCAGTATTTACAGTTAGTATACTGTGTCCTCTGCACAGTGTGCACCTAAAGCTACCTGAAGACAATTGTTGTTGTTCTGAAACTATTAATACCACAGGCAGGCAGCTGCAGTATTTACAGTTAGTGTACTGTGTCCTCTGCACAGTGTACACCTAAAGCTACCTGAAGAAAATTGGTGGTGTTCTGATCCTATTAATACCACAGGCAGGCAGCTGCAGCATTTACAGATAGTGTACTGTGTCCTCTGCACAGTGTGCACCTAAAGCTACCTGAAGACAATTGCTGTCGTTCTGATCCTATTAATACCACAGGCAGGCAGCTGCAGTATTTACAGTTAGTGTACTGTGACCCCTGCACAGTGTATACCGAAAGCTACCTGAAGAAAATTGGTGGTGTTGTTCTGATCCTATTAGTACCAAAGGCAGGCAGCTGCAGTAATTACAGTTAGTGTACTGTGTCCTCTGCACAGTGTGCACCTAAATCTACCTGAAGAAAATGGGTGGTGTTCTTCTGATCCTATTAGTACCACAGGCAGGCAGCTGCAGTATTTACAGTTAGTGTACTGTGTCCTCTGCACAGTGTGCACCTAAAGCTACCTTAAGAAAATTGGTGGTGTTCTTCTGATCCTATTAGTACCACAGGCAGGCAGTTGCAGTATTTACAGTTAGTGTACTGTCTCCTCTGCACAGTGTGCACCTAAAGCTACCTGAAGAAAATTGGTGGTGTTCTTCTGATCCTATTAGTACCACAGGCAGGCAGTTGCAGTATTTACAGTTAGTGTACTGTATCCTCTGCATAGTGTGCACCTAAAGCTACATGAAGGAAATTGGTGGTGTTCTTCTGGTGCTATTAGTACCACAGGCAGGCAGCTACAGTATTTATGGTTAGTGTACTGTGTCCTCTGCACAGTGTGCACCTAAAGATACATGAAGAAAATTGGTGGTGTTCTTCTGATCCTATTAGTACCACAGGCAGGCACGTGCAGTAATTACAGTTAGTGTACTGTGTCCTCTGCACAGTGTGCACCTAAAGCTACCTGAAGAAAATTGGTGGTCTACTTCTGATTATATTAGTTCCACAGGCAGGCAGCTACAGCATTTACAGTTAGTGTACTGTGTCCTCTGCACAGTGTGCACCTAAAGCTATCTGAAGAAAATTGGTGGTGTTCTTCTAATCCTATTTGTACCACAGGCAGGCAGCTACAGTATTTACAGTTAGTGTACTGTATCCTCTGCACAGTGTGTACCTAAAGCTACATGAAGAAAATTGGTGGCGTTCTTCTGCTCCTATTAGTACCACAGGCAGGCAGCTGCAGTAATTAAAGTTAGTGTACTGTGTCCTCTGCACAGTGTGCACCTAAAGCTACCTGAAGAAAATTGGTGGTGTTCTTCTGCTCCTATTAGTATCACAGGCAGCTACAGTATTTACAGTTAGTGTACTGTGTTCTCTGCACAGTGTGCACCTAAAGCTACCTAAAGAAAATTGGTGGTGTTCTTCTAATCCTATTAGTACCACAGGCAGGCAGCTACAGTATTTACAGTTAGTGTACTGTGTCCTCTGCACGGTGTGCACCTAAAGCTACCTGAAGAAAATTGGTGGTGTTCTTCTGATCCTATTAGTACCACAGGCAGGCAGCTACAGTATTTACAGTTAGTGTACTGTGTCCTCTGCACAGTGTGTACCTAAAGCTACATGAAGAAAATTGGTGGTGTTCTTCTGATCCTATTAGTACCACAGGCAGGCAGCTGCAGTATTTACATTTAGTGTACTGTGTCCTCTGCACAGTGTGCACCTAAAGCTACCTGAAGAAAATTGGTGGTGTTCTTCTGATCCTATTAGTACCACAGGCAGGCATCTGCAGTATTTACAGTTAGTATACTGTGTCCTCTGCACAGTGTGCACCTAAAGCTACCTGAAGAAAATGGGTGGTGTTCTTCTGATCCTATTAGTACCACAGGCAGGCAGCTGCAGTATTTACAGTTAGTATACTGTGTCCTCTGCACAGTGTGCACCTAAAGCTACCTGAAGACAATTGCTGTTGTTCTGAAACTATTAATACCACAGGCAGGCAGCTGCAGTATTTACAGATAGTGTACTGTGTCCTCTGCACAGTGTGCACCTAAAGCTACCTGAAGACAATTGCTGTCGTTCTGATCCTATTAATACCATAGGCAGGCAGCTGCAGTATTTACAGTTAGTGTACTGTGTCCTCTGCACAGTGTACACCTAAAGCTACCTGAAGAAAATTGGTGGTGTTCTGATCCTATTAATACCACAGGCAGGCAGCTGCAGCATTTACAGATAGTGTACTGTGTCCTCTGCACAGTGTGCACCTAAAGCTACGTGAAGACAATTGCTGTCGTTCTGATCCTACTAATACCACAGGCAGGCAGCTGCAGTATTTACAGTTAGTGTACTGTGTCCCCTGCACAGTGTATACCGAAAGCTACCTGAAGAAAATTGGTGGTGTTGTTCTGATCCTATTAGTACCAAAGGCAGGCAGCTGCAGTAATTACAGTTAGTGTACTGTGTCCTCTGCACAGTGTGCACCTAAATCTACCTGAAGAAAATGGGTGGTGTTCTTCTGATCCTATTAGTACCACAGGCAGGCAGCTGCAGTATTTACAGTTAGTGTACTGTGTCCTCTGCACAGTGTGCACCTAAAGCTACCTTAAGAAAATTGGTGGTGTTCTTCTGATCCTATTAGTACCACAGGCAGGCAGTTGCAGTATTTACAGTTAGTGTACTGTCTCCTCTGCACAGTGTGCACCTAAAGCTACCTGAAGAAAATTGGTGGTGTTCTTCTGATCCTATTAGTACCACAGGCAGGCGGCTACAGTATTTACAGTTAGTGTACTGTGTCCTCTGCACAGTGTGCACCTAAAGCTACATGAAGAAAATTGGTGGTGTTCTTCTGATCCTATTAGGAGCACAGGCAGGCAGCTACAGAATTTATAGTTAGTGTACTGTGTCCTCTGCACAGTGTGCACCTAAAGATACATGAAGAAAATTGGTGGTGTTCTTCCGATCCTATTAGTACCACAGGCAGGCACGTGCAGTAATTACAGTTAGTGTAATGTGTCCTCTGCACAGTGTGCAGCTAAAGCTACCTGAAGAAAATTGGTGGTCTACTCCTAATCCTATTAGTATCACAGGCAGCTACAGTATTTACAGTTGGTGTAATGTGTCCTCTGCACAGTGTGCACCTAAAGCTACCTGAAGAAAATTGGTGGTGTTCTTCTGATCCTATTAGTACCACAGGCAGCTACAGTATTTACAGTTAGTGTACTGTGTCCTCTGCACGGTGTGCACCTAAAGCTCCTTGAAGAAAATTGGTGGTGTTCTTCTGATCCTCTTAGTACCACAGGCAGACAGCTACAGTATTTACAGTTAGTGTACTGTGTCCTCTGCACAGTGTGCACCTAAAGCTACCTGAAGAAAATTGGTGGTGTTCTTCTGATCCTATTAGTACCACAGGTAGGCAGCTACAGTATTTACAGTTAGTGTACTATGTCCTCTGCACAGTGTGCACCTAAAGCTACATGAAGAAAATTGGTGGTGTTCTTCTGATCCTATTAGTTCCACAGGCAGGCAGTTGCAGTATTTACAGTTAGTGTACTGTATCCTCTGCATAGTGTGCACCTAAAGCTACATGAAGGAAATTGGTGGTGTTCTTCTGGTGCTATTAGTACCACAGGCAGGCAGCTACAGTATTTATAGTTAGTGTACTGTGTCCTCTGCACAGTGTGCACCTAAAGATACATGAAGAAAATTGGTGGTGTTCTTCTGATCCTATTAGTACCACAGGCAGGCACATGCAGTAATTACAGTTAGTGTACTGTGTCCTCTGCACAGTGTGCACCTAAAGCTACCTGAAGAAAATTGGTGGTCTACTTCTGATTATATTAGTTCCACAGGCAGGCAGCTACAGCATTTACAGTTAGTGTACTGTGTCCTCTGCACAGTGTGCACCTAAAGCTATCTGAAGAAAATTGGTGGTGTTCTTCTAATCCTATTTGTACCACAGGCAGGCAGCTACAGTATTTACAGTTAGTGTACTGTATCCTCTGCACAGTGTGTACCTAAAGCTACATGAAGAAAATTGGTGGCGTTCTTCTGCTCCTATTAGTACCACAGGCAGGCAGCTGCAGTAATTAAAGTTAGTGTACTGTGTCCTCTGCACAGTGTGCATCTAAAGCTACCTGAAGAAAATTGGTGGTGTTCTACTGCTCCTATTAGTATCACAGGCAGCTACAGTATTTACAGTTAGTGTACTGTGTTCTCTGCACAGTGTGCACCTAAAGCTACCTAAAGAAAATTGGTGGTGTTCTTCTAATCCTATTAGTACCACAGGCAGGCAGCTACAGTATTTACAGTTAGTGTACTGTGTCCTCTGCACGGTGTGCACCTAAAGCTACCTGAAGAAAATTGGTGGTGTTCTTCTGATCCTATTAGTACCACAGGCAGGCAGCTACAGTATTTACAGTTAGTGTACTGTGTCCTCATTACAGTGTGCACCTAAAGCTACCTGAAGAAAATTGGTGGTGTTCTTCTGATCCTATTAGTACCACAGGCAGGCATCTGCAGTATTTACAGTTAGTATACTGTGTCCTCTGCACAGTGTGCACCTAAAGCTACCTGAAGAAAATGGGTGGTGTTCTTCTGATCCTATTAGTACCACAGGCAGGCATCTGCAGTATTTACAGTTAGTATACTGTGTCCTCTGCACAGTGTGCACCTAAAACTACCTGAAGACAATTGCTGTTGTTCTGAAACTATTAATACCACAGGCAGGCAGCTGCAGTATTTACAGATAGTGTACTGTGTCCTCTGCACAGTGTGCACCTAAAGCTACCTGAAGACAATTGCTGTCGTTCTGATCCTATTAATACCACAGGCAGGCAGCTGCAGTATTTACAGTTAGTGTACTGTGTCCTCTGCACAGTGTACACCTAAAGCTACCTGAAGAAAATTGGTGGTGTTCTGATCCTATTAATACCACAGGCAGGCAGCTGCAGCATTTACAGATAGTGTACTGTGTCCTCTGCACAGTGTGCACCTAAAGCTACCTGAAGACAATTGCTGTCGTTCTGATCCTATTAATACCACAGGCAGGCAGCTGCAGTATTTACAGTTAGTGTACTGTGTCCCCTGCACAGTGTATACCGAAAGCTACCTGAAGAAAATTGGTGGTGTTGTTCTGATCCTATTAGTACCAAAGGCAGGCAGCTGCAGTAATTACAGTTAGTGTACTGTGTCCTCTGCACAGTGTGCACCTAAATCTACCTGAAGAAAATGGGTGGTGTTCTTCTGATCCTATTAGTACCACAGGCAGGCAGCTGCAGTATTTACAGTTAGTGTACTGTGTCCTCTGCACAGTGTACACCTAAAGCTACCTGAAGAAAATTGGTGGTGTTCTTCTGATCCTATTAGTATCACAGGCAGCTACAGTATTTACAGTTAGTGTACTGTGTCCTCTGCATGGTGTGCACCTAAAGCTACTTGAAGAAAATTGGTGGTGTTCTTCTGATCCTCTTAGTACCACAGGCAGACAGCTACAGTATTTACAGTTAGTGTACTGTGTCCTCTGCACAGTGAGCACCTAAAGCTACCTGAAGAAAATTGGTGGTGTTCTTCTGATCCTATTAGTACCACAGGTAGGCAGCTACAGTATTTACAGTTAGTGTACTATGTCCTCTGCACAGTGTGCACCTAAAGCTACATGAAGAAAATTGGTGGTGTTCTTCTGATCCTATTAGTACCACAGGCAGGCAGTTGCAGTATTTACAGTTAGTGTACTGTGTCCTCTGCATAGTGTGCACCTAAAGCTACATGAAGGAAATTGGTGGTGTTCTTCTGATCCTATTAGTTCCACAGGCAGGCAGCTATAGTATTTATAGTTAGTGTACTGTGTCCTCTGCACAGTGTGCACCTAAAGATACATGAAGAAAATTGGTGGTGTTCTTCTGATCCTATTAGTACCACAGGCAGGCACGTGTAGTAATTACAGTTAGTGTACTGTGTCCTCTGCACAGTGTGCACCTAAAGCTACATTAAGAAAATTGGTGGTCTACTTCTGATCCTATTAGTTCCACAGGCAGGCAGCTACAGCATTTACAGTTAGTGTACTGTGTCCTCTGCACAGTGTGCACCTAAAGCTATCTGAAGAAAATTGGTGGTGTTCTTCTAATCCTATTTGTACCACAGGCAGGCAGCTACAGTATTTACAGTTAGTGTACTGTATCCTCTGCACAGTGTGTACCTAAAGCTACATGAAGAAAATTGGTGGCGTTCTTCTGATCCTATTAGTACCACAGGCAGGCAGCTGCAGTAATTACAGTTAGTGTACTATGTCCTCTGCACAGTGTGCACCTAAGGCTAACTAAAGAAAATTGGTGGTGTTCTTCTGATCCTATTAGTACCACAGGCAGGCAGTTGCAGTATTTACAGTTAGTGTACTGTATCCTCTGCATAGTGTGCACCTAAAGCTACATGAAGGAAATTGGTGGTGTTCTTCTGGTGCTATTAGTACCACAGGCAGGCAGCTACAGTATTTATAGTTAGTGTACTGTATCCTCTGCACAGTGTGCACCTAAAGATACATGAAGAAAATTGGTGGTGTTCTTCTGATCCTATTAGTACCACAGGCAGGCACATGCAGTAATTACAGTTAGTGTACTGTGTCCTCTGCACAGTGTGCACCTAAAGCTACCTGAAGAAAATTGGTGGTCTACTTCTGATTATATTAGTTCCACAGGCAGGCAGCTACAGCATTTACAGTTAGTGTACTGTGTCCTCTGCACAGTGTGCACCTAAAGCTATCTGAAGAAAATTGGTGGTGTTCTTCTAATCCTATTTGTACCACAGGCAGGCAGCTACAGTATTTACAGTTAGTGTACTGTATCCTCTGCACAGTGTGTACCTAAAGCTACATGAAGAAAATTGGTGGCGTTCTTCTGCTCCTATTAGTACCACAGGCAGGCAGCTGCAGTAATTAAAGTTAGTGTACTGTGTCCTCTGCACAGTGTGCATCTAAAGCTACCTGAAGAAAATTGGTGGTGTTCTACTGCTCCTATTAGTATCACAGGCAGCTACAGTATTTACAGTTAGTGTACTGTGTTCTCTGCACAGTGTGCACCTAAAGCTACCTAAAGAAAATTGGTGGTGTTCTTCTAATCCTATTAGTACCACAGGCAGGCAGCTACAGTATTTACAGTTAGTGTACTGTGTCCTCTGCACGGTGTGCACCTAAAGCTACCTGAAGAAAATTGGTGGTGTTCTTCTGATCCTATTAGTACCACAGGCAGGCAGCTACAGTATTTACAGTTAGTGTACTGTGTCCTCTGCACAGTGTGCACCTAAAGCTACCTGAAGAAAATTGGTGGTGTTCTTCTGATCCTATTAGTACCACAGGCAGGCATCTGCAGTATTTACAGTTAGTATACTGTGTCCTCTGCACAGTGTGCACCTAAAGCTACCTGAAGAAAATGGGTGGTGTTCTTCTGATCCTATTAGTACCACAGGCAGGCATCTGCAGTATTTACAGTTAGTATACTGTGTCCTCTGCACAGTGTGCACCTAAAACTACCTGAAGACAATTGCTGTTGTTCTGAAACTATTAATACCACAGGCAGGCAGCTGCAGTATTTACAGATAGTGTACTGTGTCCTCTGCACAGTGTGCACCTAAAGCTACCTGAAGACAATTGCTGTCGTTCTGATCCTATTAATACCACAGGCAGGCAGCTGCAGTATTTACAGTTAGTGTACTGTGTCCTCTGCACAGTGTACACCTAAAGCTACCTGAAGAAAATTGGTGGTGTTCTGATCCTATTAATACCACAGGCAGGCAGCTGCAGCATTTACAGATAGTGTACTGTGTCCTCTGCACAGTGTGCACCTAAAGCTACCTGAAGACAATTGCTGTCGTTCTGATCCTATTAATACCACAGGCAGGCAGCTGCAGTATTTACAGTTAGTGTACTGTGTCCCCTGCACAGTGTATACCGAAAGCTACCTGAAGAAAATTGGTGGTGTTGTTCTGATCCTATTAGTACCAAAGGCAGGCAGCTGCAGTAATTACAGTTAGTGTACTGTGTCCTCTGCACAGTGTGCACCTAAATCTACCTGAAGAAAATGGGTGGTGTTCTTCTGATCCTATTAGTACCACAGGCAGGCAGCTGCAGTATTTACAGTTAGTGTACTGTGTCCTCTGCACAGTGTACACCTAAAGCTACCTGAAGAAAATTGGTGGTGTTCTTCTGATCCTATTAGTATCACAGGCAGCTACAGTATTTACAGTTAGTGTACTGTGTCCTCTGCACGGTGTGCACCTAAAGCTACTTGAAGAAAATTGGTGGTGTTCTTCTGATCCTCTTAGTACCACAGGCAGACAGCTACAGTATTTACAGTTAGTGTACTGTGTCCTCTGCACAGTGAGCACCTAAAGCTACCTGAAGAAAATTGGTGGTGTTCTTCTGATCCTATTAGTACCACAGGTAGGCAGCTACAGTATTTACAGTTAGTGTACTATGTCCTCTGCACAGTGTGCACCTAAAGCTACATGAAGAAAATTGGTGGTGTTCTTCTGATCCTATTAGTACCACAGGCAGGCAGTTGCAGTATTTACAGTTAGTGTACTGTGTCCTCTGCATAGTGTGCACCTAAAGCTACATGAAGGAAATTGGTGGTCTACTTCTGATCCTATTAGTTCCACAGGCAGGCAGCTACAGCATTTACAGTTAGTGTACTGTGTCCTCTGCACAGTGTGCACCTAAAGCTATCTGAAGAAAATTGGTGGTGTTCTTCTAATCCTATTTGTACCACAGGCAGGCAGCTACAGTATTTACAGTTAGTGTACTGTATCCTCTGCACAGTGTGTACCTAAAGCTACATGAAGAAAATTGGTGGCGTTCTTCTGATCCTATTAGTACCACAGGCAGGCAGCTGCAGTAATTACAGTTAGTGTACTATGTCCTCTGCACAGTGTGCACCTAAGGCTAACTAAAGAAAATTGGTGGTGTTCTTCTGATCCTATTAGTACCACAGGCAGGCAGTTGCAGTATTTACAGTTAGTGTACTGTCTCCTCTGCACAGTGTGCACCTAAAGCTACCTGAAGAAAATTGGTGGTGTTCTTCTGATCCTATTAGTACCACAGGCAGGCGGCTACAGTATTTACAGTTAGTGTACTGTGTCCTCTGCACAGTGTGCACCTAAAGCTACATGAAGAAAATTGGTGGTGTTCTTCTGATCCTATTAGGAGCATAGGCAGGCAGCTACAGAATTTATAGTTAGTGTACTGTGTCCTCTGCACAGTGTGCACCTAAAGATACATGAAGAAAATTGGTAGTGTTCTTCTTATCCTATTAGTACCACAGGCAGGCACGTGCAGTAATTACAGTTAGTGTACTGTGTCCTCTGCACAGTGTGCACCTAAAGCTACCTGAAGAAAATTGGTGGTCTACTTCTGATCCTATTAGTATCACAGGCAGCTACAGTATTTACAGTTGGTGTAATGTGTCCTCTGCACAGTGTGCACCTAAAGCTACCTGAAGAAAATTGGTGGTGTTCTATTGATCCTATTAGTATCACAGGCAGCTACAGTATTTACAGTTAGTGTACTGTGTCCTCTGCACGGTGTGCACCTAAAGCTACTTGAAGAAAATTGGTGGTGTTCTTCTGATCCTCTTAGTACCACAGGCAGACAGCTACAGTATTTACAGTTAGTGTACTGTGTCCTCTGCACAGTGTGCACCTAAAGCTACCTGAAGAAAATTTGTGGTGTTCTTCTGATCCTATTAGTACCACAGGTAGGCACGAGCAGTAATTACAGTTAGTGTACTGTGTCCTCTGCACAGTGTGCACCTAAAGCTACCTGAAGAAAATTGGTGGTCTACTTCTGATCCTATTAGTATCACAGGCAGCTACAGTATTTACAGTTGGTGTAATGTGTCCTCTGCACAGTGTGCACCTAAAGCTACCTGAAGAAAATTGGTGGTGTTCTATTGATCCTATTAGTATCACAGGCAGCTACAGTATTTACAGTTAGTGTACTGTGTCCTCTGCACGGTGTGCACCTAAAGCTACTTGAAGAAAATTGGTGGTGTTCTTCTGATCCTCTTAGTACCACAGGCAGACAGCTACAGTATTTACAGTTAGTGTACTGTGTCCTCTGCACAGTGTGCACCTAAAGCTACCTGAAGAAAATTTGTGGTGTTCTTCTGATCCTATTAGTACCACAGGTAGGCAGCTACAGTATTTACAGTTAGTGTACTATGTCCTCTGCACAGTGTGCACCTAAAGCTACATGAAGGAAATTGGTGGTGTTCTACTGATCCTATTAGTTCCATAGGCAGGCAGCTACAGTATTTATAGTTAGTGTACTGTGTCCTCTGCACAGTGTGCACCTAAAGATACATGAAGAAAATTGGTGGTGTTCTTCTGATCCTATTAGTACCACAGGCAGGCACGTGTAGTAATTACAGTTAGTGTACTGTGTCCTCTGCACAGTGTGCACCTAAAGCTACATGAAGAAAATTGGTGGTCTACTTCTGATCCTATTAGTTCCACAGGCAGGCAGCTACAGCATTTACAGTTAGTGTACTGTGTCCTCTGCACAGTGTGCACCTAAAGCTATCTGAAGAAAATTGGTGGTGTTCTTCTAATCCTATTTGTACCACAGGCAGGCAGCTACAGTATTTACAGTTAGTGTACTGTATCCTCTGCACAGTGTGTACCTAAAGCTGCATAAAGAAAATTGGTGGCGTTCTTCTGATCCTATTAGTACCACAGGCAGGCAGCTGCAGTAATTAAAGTTAGTGTACTGTGTCCTCTGCACAGTGTGCACCTAAAGCTACCTGAAGAAAATTGGTGGTGTTCTTCTGCTCCTATTAGTATCAGAGGCAGCTACAGTATTTACAGTTAGTGTACTGTGTTCTCTGCACAGTGTGCACCTAAAGCTACCTAAAGAAAATTGGTGCTGTTCTTCTAATCCTTATAGTACCACAGGCAGGCAGCTACAGTATTTACAGTTAGTGTACTGTGTTCTCTGCACGGTGTGCACCTAAAGCTACCTGAAGAAAATTGGTGGTGTTCTTCTGATCCTATTAGTACCACAGGCAGGCAGCTACAGTATTTACAGTTAGTGTACTGTGTCCTCTGCACAGTGTGTACCTAAAGCTACATGAAGAAAATTGGTGGTGTTCTTCTGATCCTATTAGTACCACAGGCAGGCAGCTGCAGTATTTACAGTTAGTGTACTGTGTCCTCTGCACAGTGTGCACCTAAAGCTACCTGAAGAAAATTGGTGGTGTTCTTCTCATCCTATTAGTACCACAGGCAGGCATCTCCAGTATTTACAGCTAGTATACTGTGTCCTCTGCACAGTGTGCACCTAAAGCTACCTGAAGAAAATGGGTGGTGTTCTTCTGATCCTATTAGTACCACAGGCAGGCAGCTGCAGTATTTACAATTAGTATACTGTGTCCTCTGCACAGTGTGCACCTAAAGCTATCTGAAGAAAATTGGTGGTGTTCTTCTAATCCTATTTGTACCACAGGCAGGCAGCTACAGTATTTACAGTTAGTGTACTGTATCCTCTGCACAGTGTGTACCTAAAGCTACATGAAGAAAATTGGTGGCGTTCTTCTGATCCTATTAGTACCACAGGCAGGCAGCTGCAGTAATTAAAGTTAGTGTACTGTGTCCTCTGCACAGTGTGCACCTAAAGCTACCTGAAGAAAATTGGTGGTGTTCTTCTGCTCCTATTAGTATCACAGGCAGCTACAGTATTTACAGTTAGTCTACTGTGTCCTCTGCACAGTGTGCACCTAAAGCTACCTAAAGAAAATTGGTGCTGTTCTTCTAATCCTATTAGTACCACAGGCAGGCAGCTACAGTATTTACAGTTAGTGTACTGTGTTCTCTGCACGGTGTGCACCTAAAGCTACCTGAAGAAAATTGGTGGTGTTCTTCTGATCCTATTAGTACCACAGGCAGGCAGCTACAGTATTTACAGTTAGTGTACTGTGTCCTCTGCACAGTGTGTACCTAAAGCTACATGAAGAAAATTGGTGGTGTTCTTCTGATCCTATTAGTACCACAGGCAGGCAGCTGCAGTATTTACAGTTAGTGTACTGTGTCCTCTGCACAGTGTGCACCTAAAGCTACCTGAAGAAAATTGGTGGTGTTCTTCTGATCCTATTAGTACCACAGGCAGGCATCTGCAGTATTTACAGTTAGTATACTGTGTCCTCTGCACAGTGTGCACCTAAAGCTACCTGAGGAAAATGGGTGGTGTTCTTCTGATCCTATTAGTACCACAGGCAGGCAGCTGCAGTATTTACAGTTAGTATACTGTGTCCTCTGCACAGTGTGCACCTAAAACTACCTGAAGAAAATTGGTGGTGTTCTTCTGACCCTTTTAGTACCACAGGCAGGCAGCTACAGTATTTACAGTTAGTGTACTGTGTCCTCTGCACAGTGTGCACCTAAAGCTACCTGAAGACAATTGCTGTTGTTCTGATCCTATTAATACCACAGGCAGGCAGCTGCAGTATTTACAGTTAGTGTACTGTGTCCTCTGCACAGTGTACACCTAAAGCTACCTGAAGAAAATTGGTGGTGTTCTGATCCTATTAATACCACAGGCAGGCAGCTGCAGTATTTACAGATAGTGTACTGTGTCCTCTGCACAGTGTGCACCTAAAGCTACATGAAGAAAATTGCTGTCTTTCTGATCCTATTAATACCACAGGCAGGCAGCTGCAGTATTTACAGTTAGTGTACTGTGTCCCCTGCACAGTGTATACCTAAAGCTACCTGAAGAAAATTGGTGGTGTTGTTCTGATCCTATTAGTACCAAAGGCAGGCAGCTGCAGTAATTACAGTTAGTGTACTGTGTCCTCTGCACAGTGTGCACCTAAATCTACCTGAAGAAAATGGGTGGTGTTCTTCTGATCCTATTAGTACCACAGGCAGGCAGCTACAGTATTTACAGTTAGTGTACTATGTCCTCTGCACAGTGTGCACCTAAAGCTACCTGAAGAAAATTGGTGGTGTTCTTCTGACCCTTTTAGTACCACAGGCAGGCAGCTACAGTATTTACAGTTAGTGTACTGTGTCCTCTGCACAGTGTGCACTTAAAGCTACCTGAAGACAATTGCTGTTGTTCTGATCCTATTAATACCACAGGCAGGCAGATGCAGTATTTACAGATAGTGTACTGTGTCCTCTGCACAGTGTGCACCTAAAGATACATGAAGAAAATTGGTGGTGTTCTTCTGATCCTATTAGTACCACAGGCAGGCACGTGCAGTAATTACAGTTAGTGTACTGTGTCCTCTGCACGGTGTGCACCTAAAGCTACCTGAACAAAATTGGTGGTGTTCTTCTGATCCTATTAGTACCACAGGCAGGCAGCTACAGTATTTATAGTTAGTGTACTGTGTCCTCTGCACAGTGTGTACCTAAAGTTACCTGAAGAAAATTGGTGGTGTTGTTCTGATCCTATTAGTACCACAGGCAGGCAACTGCAGTAATTACAGTTAGTGTACTATGTCCTCTGCACAGTGTGCACCTAAAGCTACCTGAAGAAAATTGGTGGTGTTCTTCTGATCCTATTAGTACAATAGGCAGGCAGTTGCAGTATTTACAGTTAGTGTACTGTGTCCTCTGCACAGTGTGCACCTAAGGATACATGGAGAAAATTGGTGGTGTTCTGATCCTATTAGTACCACAGGCAGGCAGTTGCAGTATTTACAGTTAGTGTACTGTGTCCTCTGCATAGTGTGCACCTAAAGCTACATGAAGGAAATTGGTGGTGTTCTTCTGATCCTATTAGTTCCACAGGCAGGCAGCTACAGTATTTATAGTTAGTGTACTGTGTCCTCTGCACAGTGTGCACCTAAAGATACATGAAGAAAATTGGTGGTGTTCTTCTGATCCTATTAGTACCACAGGCAGGCACGTGTAGTAATTACAGTTAGTGTACTGTGTCCTCTGCACAGTGTGCACCTAAAGCTACATTAAGAAAATTGGTGGTCTACTTCTGATCCTATTAGTTCCACAGGCAGGTAGCTACAGCATTTACAGTTAGTGTACTGTGTCCTCTGCACAGTGTGCACCTAAAGCTATCTGAAGAAAATTGGTGGTGTTCTTCTAATCCTATTTGTACCACAGGCAGGCAGCTACAGTATTTACAGTTAGTGTACTGTATCCTCTGCACAGTGTGTACCTAAAGCTACATGAAGAAAATTGGTGGCGTTCTTCTGATCCTATTAGTACCACAGGCAGGCAGCTGCAGTAATTACAGTTAGTGTACTATGTCCTCTGCACAGTGTGCACCTAAGGCTAACTAAAGAAAATTGGTGGTGTTCTTCTGATCCTATTAGTACCACAGGCAGGCAGTTGCAGTATTTACAGTTAGTGTACTGTCTCCTCTGCACAGTGTGCACCTAAAGCTACCTGAAGAAAATTGGTGGTGTTCTTCTGATCCTATTAGTACCACAGGCAGGCGGCTACAGTATTTACAGTTAGTGTACTGTGTCCTCTGCACAGTGTGCACCTAAAGCTACATGAAGAAAATTGGTGGTGTTCTTCTGATCCTATTAGGAGCATAGGCAGGCAGCTACAGAATTTATAGTTAGTGTACTGTGTCCTCTGCACAGTGTGCACCTAAAGATACATGAAGAAAATTGGTAGTGTTCTTCTTATCCTATTAGTACCACAGGCATGCACGTGCAGTAATTACAGTTAGTGTACTGTGTCCTCTGCACAGTGTGCACCTAAAGCTACCTGAAGAAAATTGGTGGTCTACTTCTGATCCTATTAGTATCACAGGCAGCTACAGTATTTACAGTTGGTGTAATGTGTCCTCTGCACAGTGTGCACCTAAAGCTACCTGAAGAAAATTGGTGGTGTTCTATTGATCCTATTAGTATCACAGGCAGCTACAGTATTTACAGTTAGTGTACTGTGTCCTCTGCACGGTGTGCACCTAAAGCTACTTGAAGAAAATTGGTGGTGTTCTTCTGATCCTCTTAGTACCACAGGCAGACAGCTACAGTATTTACAGTTAGTGTACTGTGTCCTCTGCACAGTGTGCACCTAAAGCTACCTGAAGAAAATTTGTGGTGTTCTTCTGATCCTATTAGTACCACAGGTAGGCACGTGCAGTAATTACAGTTAGTGTACTGTGTCCTCTGCACAGTGTGCACCTAAAGCTACCTGAAGAAAATTGGTGGTCTACTTCTGATCCTATTAGTATCACAGGCAGCTACAGTATTTACAGTTGGTGTAATGTGTCCTCTGCACAGTGTGCACCTAAAGCTACCTGAAGAAAATTGGTGGTGTTCTATTGATCCTATTAGTATCACAGGCAGCTACAGTATTTACAGTTAGTGTACTGTGTCCTCTGCACGGTGTGCACCTAAAGCTACTTGAAGAAAATTGGTGGTGTTCTTCTGATCCTCTTAGTACCACAGGCAGACAGCTACAGTATTTACAGTTAGTGTACTGTGTCCTCTGCACAGTGTGCACCTAAAGCTACCTGAAGAAAATTTGTGGTGTTCTTCTGATCCTATTAGTACCACAGGTAGGCAGCTACAGTATTTACAGTTAGTGTACTATGTCCTCTGCACAGTGTGCACCTAAAGCTACATGAAGGAAATTGGTGGTGTTCTACTGATCCTATTAGTTCCATAGGCAGGCAGCTACAGTATTTATAGTTAGTGTACTGTGTCCTCTGCACAGTGTGCACCTAAAGATACATGAAGAAAATTGGTGGTGTTCTTCTGATCCTATTAGTACCACAGGCAGGCACGTGTAGTAATTACAGTTAGTGTACTGTGTCCTCTGCACAGTGTGCACCTAAAGCTACATGAAGAAAATTGGTGGTCTACTTCTGATCCTATTAGTTCCACAGGCAGGCAGCTACAGCATTTACAGTTAGTGTACTGTGTCCTCTGCACAGTGTGCACCTAAAGCTATCTGAAGAAAATTGGTGGTGTTCTTCTAATCCTATTTGTACCACAGGCAGGCAGCTACAGTATTTACAGTTAGTGTACTGTATCCTCTGCACAGTGTGTACCTAAAGCTGCATAAAGAAAATTGGTGGCGTTCTTCTGATCCTATTAGTACCACAGGCAGGCAGCTGCAGTAATTAAAGTTAGTGTACTGTGTCCTCTGCACAGTGTGCACCTAAAGCTACCTGAAGAAAATTGGTGGTGTTCTTCTGCTCCTATTAGTATCAGAGGCAGCTACAGTATTTACAGTTAGTGTACTGTGTTCTCTGCACAGTGTGCACCTAAAGCTACCTAAAGAAAATTGGTGCTGTTCTTCTAATCCTTATAGTACCACAGGCAGGCAGCTACAGTATTTACAGTTAGTGTACTGTGTTCTCTGCACGGTGTGCACCTAAAGCTACCTGAAGAAAATTGGTGGTGTTCTTCTGATCCTATTAGTACCACAGGCAGGCAGCTACAGTATTTACAGTTAGTGTACTGTGTCCTCTGCACAGTGTGTACCTAAAGCTACATGAAGAAAATTGGTGGTGTTCTTCTGATCCTATTAGTACCACAGGCAGGCAGCTGCAGTATTTACAGTTAGTGTACTGTGTCCTCTGCACAGTGTGCACCTAAAGCTACCTGAAGAAAATTGGTGGTGTTCTTCTCATCCTATTAGTACCACAGGCAGGCATCTCCAGTATTTACAGCTAGTATACTGTGTCCTCTGCACAGTGTGCACCTAAAGCTACCTGAAGAAAATGGGTGGTGTTCTTCTGATCCTATTAGTACCACAGGCAGGCAGCTGCAGTATTTACAATTAGTATACTGTGTCCTCTGCACAGTGTGCACCTAAAGCTATCTGAAGAAAATTGGTGGTGTTCTTCTAATCCTATTTGTACCACAGGCAGGCAGCTACAGTATTTACAGTTAGTGTACTGTATCCTCTGCACAGTGTGTACCTAAAGCTACATGAAGAAAATTGGTGGCGTTCTTCTGATCCTATTAGTACCACAGGCAGGCAGCTGCAGTAATTAAAGTTAGTGTACTGTGTCCTCTGCACAGTGTGCACCTAAAGCTACCTGAAGAAAATTGGTGGTGTTCTTCTGCTCCTATTAGTATCACAGGCAGCTACAGTATTTACAGTTAGTGTACTGTGTCCTCTGCACAGTGTGCACCTAAAGCTACCTAAAGAAAATTGGTGCTGTTCTTCTAATCCTATTAGTACCACAGGCAGGCAGCTACAGTATTTACAGTTAGTGTACTGTGTTCTCTGCACGGTGTGCACCTAAAGCTACCTGAAGAAAATTGGTGGTGTTCTTCTGATCCTATTAGTACCACAGGCAGGCAGCTACAGTATTTACAGTTAGTGTACTGTGTCCTCTGCACAGTGTGTACCTAAAGCTACATGAAGAAAATTGGTGGTGTTCTTCTGATCCTATTAGTACCACAGGCAGGCAGCTGCAGTATTTACAGTTAGTGTACTGTGTCCTCTGCACAGTGTGCACCTAAAGCTACCTGAAGAAAATTGGTGGTGTTCTTCTGATCCTATTAGTACCACAGGCAGGCATCTGCAGTATTTACAGTTAGTATACTGTGTCCTCTGCACAGTGTGCACCTAAAGCTACCTGAGGAAAATGGGTGGTGTTCTTCTGATCCTATTAGTACCACAGGCAGGCAGCTGCAGTATTTACAGTTAGTATACTGTGTCCTCTGCACAGTGTGCACCTAAAACTACCTGAAGAAAATTGGTGGTGTTCTTCTGACCCTTTTAGTACCACAGGCAGGCAGCTACAGTATTTACAGTTAGTGTACTGTGTCCTCTGCACAGTGTGCACCTAAAGCTACCTGAAGACAATTGCTGTTGTTCTGATCCTATTAATACCACAGGCAGGCAGCTGCAGTATTTACAGTTAGTGTACTGTGTCCTCTGCACAGTGTACACCTAAAGCTACCTGAAGAAAATTGGTGGTGTTCTGATCCTATTAATACCACAGGCAGGCAGCTGCAGTATTTACAGATAGTGTACTGTGTCCTCTGCACAGTGTGCACCTAAAGCTACATTAAGAAAATTGCTGTCTTTCTGATCCTATTAATACCACAGGCAGGCAGCTGCAGTATTTACAGTTAGTGTACTGTGTCCCCTGCACAGTGTATACCTAAAGCTACCTGAAGAAAATTGGTGGTGTTGTTCTGATCCTATTAGTACCAAAGGCAGGCAGCTGCAGTAATTACAGTTAGTGTACTGTGTCCTCTGCACAGTGTGCACCTAAATCTACCTGAAGAAAATGGGTGGTGTTCTTCTGATCCTATTAGTACCACAGGCAGGCAGCTACAGTATTTACAGTTAGTGTACTATGTCCTCTGCACAGTGTGCACCTAAAGCTACCTGAAGAAAATTGGTGGTGTTCTTCTGACCCTTTTAGTACCACAGGCAGGCAGCTACAGTATTTACAGTTAGTGTACTGTGTCCTCTGCACAGTGTGCACTTAAAGCTACCTGAAGACAATTGCTGTTGTTCTGATCCTATTAATACCACAGGCAGGCAGATGCAGTATTTACAGATAGTGTACTGTGTCCTCTGCACAGTGTGCACCTAAAGATACATGAAGAAAATTGGTGGTGTTCTTCTGATCCTATTAGTACCACAGGCAGGCACGTGCAGTAATTACAGTTAGTGTACTGTGTCCTCTGCACGGTGTGCACCTAAAGCTACCTGAACAAAATTGGTGGTGTTCTTCTGATCCTATTAGTACCACAGGCAGGCAGCTACAGTATTTATAGTTAGTGTACTGTGTCCTCTGCACAGTGTGTACCTAAAGTTACCTGAAGAAAATTGGTGGTGTTGTTCTGATCCTATTAGTACCACAGGCAGGCAACTGCAGTAATTACAGTTAGTGTACTATGTCCTCTGCACAGTGTGCACCTAAAGCTACCTGAAGAAAATTGGTGGTGTTCTTCTGATCCTATTAGTACCATAGGCAGGCAGTTGCAGTATTTACAGTTAGTGTACTGTGTCCTCTGCACAGTGTGCACCTAAGGATACATGGAGAAAATTGGTGGTGTTCTGATCCTATTAGTACCACAGGCAGGCAGCTGCAGTAATTACAGTTAGTGTACTGTGTCCTCTGCACAGTGTGCACCTAAAGCTACCTGAAGAAAATTAGTGGTGTTCTTCTAATCCTATTTGTACTGCAGGCAGCTGCAGTATTTACAGTTAGTGTACTGTGTCCTCTGCACAGTGTGTACCTAAAGCTACATGAAGAAAATTGGTGGTGTTCTTCTGGTCCCATTAGTACCACAGGCAGGCAGCTGCAGTAATTACAGTCCTCATCAGCACTTGGCCGTGGGACACGCTTGTCCTTTTTTTCGGCAGCTGGCCGTGTTGAGCCAGAACATGCGGAAGACTTCGTAGAGTGGATGACCAAGCTGTTCTCATCCTCTCTCACCCAGGCTCAGGGTACTTTGTCTGGCAAAGCAGCTGCCAACGTGGCCTCTTCCCACGGCTCAATGGCATCAGTCACTCCTTCCCTAGCCCCACCATGTCCTCCTCAGGAGTCCCCCGAACTGTTTGACCACAGTGTTGGGTACATGCTCCAGGAGGATGTCCAGCGTTTTGAAGGCTCCGATGATGGTACCCAGCTAGACTAAGGCAGTAACGTGAGCCCAGAGAGAGGGGGTGCCGAAGAAGGACAGCAATCTGGCAGTCATGTTCCCCCAACTGCAGCATACTGCCAGCTTTGCTCCAGTGATGAGGAGGGAGGGGATTATGAGAAAGTCACTGACTCCACGTGGGTGCCTGATAGGAGAGAGGAGGAGGAGGAAAAGGCACATCTCCAGTGAGGCAGGATGCCTTGCAGGGGCCAGCTTAAGGGCAGCACACGGACTGCATCACACCGCAGAGCTCAGCAGGTGCAGGGTGCTGCTGTCTCTGCGCGTTATTCCAAAAGATCCTTGGTGTGGGCTATTTTGAGACGAGTGCATCAGATCCCACCGCTGCTATTTGCAACATATGTTTCAAGCTTATCTCGCGTGGCAAAAAATTCACCCACTTGGGCACCACATGCTTGACCAGACATATGTCGACCTGCCATGCAGTTCGTTGGCAAGCGTGCCTAAAAGACCCACACCAAAGAACAAAGCGGACCTCTCCTTGCTCCTCATCAGCTGGGATCTCCAACCCCACTATACCTTCAGTCCTCTCTGAAACCTGCACTATGAAGAATGAAGGTGTAGAAGTAGGTGTGTCACAGCCAAGTACTTGCGGGAAATCTGCTATCGGTACACTGATGTCAGATTGTACCAGGCAAATTTCTCTGCCCCAGCTGCTGCACCGTCAAAAGAAGTTCACTCCCAGCCATCCACATGCCCAGCGGTTGAATGCTAGCTTGGCTAAATTGCTAGCACTTCAACTGCTGTCTTTTCAGTTGGTAGACTCTGCCCCCTTCCGTGAGTTCGTGGAATGTGCGGTTCCTTAGTGGCAGGTTCCCAAATGCCACTTTTTCTCACGAAAGGCGATTCCGGCTCTCTACCGGCATGTGGAAGGTAATGTCTTGGCCTCGCTGGACAGGGCGGTCAGTGGTAAGGTGCATATTACCACTGACTCATGGTCCAGCAGGCATGGACAGGGACGTTACCTATCTTTCACCACGCACTGGGTGACTCTTCTGGCAGCTGGGAAGGATGCAGGACAGGGTGCAGTAGTGTTGGAGTTTGTTCTGCCACCACGCCTCCAAAATTCTACTAGTGGTGATTCTGCCACACCTCTCTCCTCCACCCCCTCCTCTTCTTCTTCCTCCATGGCCTCTTCCTGTGCTGATTTGTCCTCGGAACCAGCGGTGCTCCATAGGCATTCAAAGGGCTACGCAAGCACGCAGGCAAAAGGTGTGCTTGGGGGACAGGAGCCACACTGGGGCAGAGATTCTGTCAGCTCTGCAGGGGCAGGTTCAGAGGTGGTTAACGCCACGCCAGCTTAAGCCAGGTATGGCACCAACTTCCTCTCCGCCCTCCGACAGGGACAACTCACCCATGTGCCCTGTTTGGCTCATGTCCTTAACTTGGTGGTACAGTGGTTCTTGGGCAGATACCCGGGCTTACAGGATGTCCTGAGTAGGGATGAGCCGAACACCCCCGGTTCGGTTCGCACCAGAACCTGTGAACGGACCGAAAATTTGCATGAACGTTAGAACCCCATTGAAGTCTATGGGACTCGAACGTTCAAAATCAAAAGTGCTCATTTTAAAGGCTAATTTGCATGGTATTGTCCTAAAAAGGGTTTGGGGACCCGGGTCCTGCCCCAGGGGACATGTATCAATGCAAAAAAAACTTTTAAAAACGGACGTTTTTTCGGGAGCAGTGATTTTCATGATGCTTAAAGTAAAAAAAAGTGAAATATTCCTTTAAATATCGTACCTGGGGGGTGTCTATATTATGCCTGTAAAGTGGCGCATGTTTCCCGTGCTTAGAACAGTCCCTGCACAAAATGTAATTTTTAAAGGAAAAAAAGTCATTTAAAACTGCTTGCAGCTTTAATGTAATGTCGGGTCCTGGCAATATGGATGAAAATCAGTGAGGCAAACGGCATGGGTACCCCACCAGTCCATTACCAGGCCCTTGGGGTCTTGTATGGATATTAACCACTTGCTGCCCGCCCTCCGTCATATGATGGCGAGACGGTGCAGCTGTTGTTCTGGGACGCCGACATATGATGGCGCAGCCTTCCAGGCAGCCCAGGGGGCGCGCGCGCGCCCGCCGCATCGCTCGGGTCCCGGTGCACCCGCGATTGCCCTGTAACCGAGCAGGACCGTGGATCTGTGTGTGTAAATACACAAACCCACGTCCTGTCAGATGGGAGGAGACCGATGGTGTGTTCCTTGTACAGAGGAACACCGATCGGTCTCCTCCCCTTGTGAATCTCCTCCCCCCACAGTTAGAATCACTCCCTAGCAACACATTAACCCCTACAGCGCCCCCTCCTGGTTAACCCCTTCATTGCCAGTCACATTTATACAGTAATCAATGCATTTTTATAGCACGGATCGCTGTATAAATGTGAATGGTTCCAAAAATGTATCAAAATTGTCCGATGTGTCCGCCGCAATATCGCAGTCACGATAAAAATCGCAGATCGCCGCCAATACTTTTTAAAAAAAAATAATAATAAAAATGCTATAAATCTATCCCCTTATTTTGTAGACGCTATAACTTTTGCGCAAACCAATAAATATATGCTTATTGCGATATTTTTTACCAAAAATATGTAGAGGAATACGTATCGGCCTAAAATGAGGAAAAAAATAGTTTAAAAAAAAAAAATTTGGATACTTATTATAGCAAAAAGTAAAAAATATTGTGTTTTTTCAAACTTGTCACTCTTGTTTTGTTTATAGCACAAGAAATAAAAAACGCAGGGGTGATCAAATACCACCAAAAGAAAGCTCTATTAGTGGGGAAAAAATGATAAAAATGTCATTTGGGTACAGTGTAGTATGACCGCGCAAATGTTATTCAAACAACAGCACTGAAATCTGAAAATTGGCTTGGGCAGGAAGGGGGTGAAAATGCCATGTATGGAAGTAGTTAAGGGGAACCCCGCACCCAAATTAAAAAAGGAAACAGCAGTATACAGGCTCTGTACTCTGAACAGCAGTATACAGGCGGTGCAAACAAGACAGGGACTGTAGGTTTGTTATTAAGTAGAATCTGTTTGTAATTTTGAGCTGGTACATTTTTTTTTTTTTTTCAAATGTTTTTTTATTAAAGATTTTCAAAAGAAAGAAAAATATTTCACAAGATTATACCATACAAAGTATTTCCATAAATGGTATAACAATTTTACAAAATTATTAATACATCTCCAATCACTTTTTACATTCGACTCTCATTTTCTATATAAGCCATCGTGGATTGATTAAAATTAAACATCTATGTTGTCAATCAGAATATTGAAATAGAGAGTATATAACTTAAACTTAAAGAATAAAAAAGAAAAGAAAACTTTATTAATGAAAGAGTTAGGGACTCTGGCTCCCTATAGCATATCTAAGAAAGGAAAAAGGCGGAGAAAGGTATACAAGTGTAATTTTTATGCAATTTTTCTGAAGCTAATCCAAGGTTCCCATTGTTTATATAAACGATGTGTGTTGCCATGTATATTTGCCATCATCTGTTCGTATTTAAAAGCTTCATCAACTTTTCTGATGACTTCACTTATATTTGGTGAGCTGCTAGATTTCCACTTTCCAGTGATTGTCAATCTGGCTGCCATTAGAATTTGTATCACTATTGGTCTTAGAGCATGAGGGTAATGGTCTATGTTTATGCTTAAAATTGCTAGTTCTGCTTCACCTTTTCTAATGAAACCTGTAATTTTTGAGATTAGTTTGAATATTGCTCTCCAGAAACTCCATAGATTAGGGCAATCCCATATCATATGGAGAAGGGTACCTACTTTTCCGCAGCCTCGCCAGCATTCATTGGTGCTGCTGCTGGAAAATTTTGCAGTTAGGTAGGGGGTGTAGTACCATCGAAGTAGTCGTTTTTGGGCTGTTTCCCAATGAGCTGTGGATCTCGTGTAGTATTGGTTAGATTTAATAGCTTCTTGCCATTGTTTATCTGAGAAGGACGTGGAGAGTTCTAACTCCCATTTTTGATGTGCTGGCAATTTATTGTATGCATCTTTTTGTTGTATTAAGGTGTAAAATAAGGAAATCCCTTTTTTTGAGGAAGAATTGTCAGTCCAGTATGTCCATGCTTTTTGTGGAATTCTAGTTGGTTGTAGCTGGTGGGAGTTTAAGAATGATGAGATTCTTATGTACATATAATAATCAGAAGTAGGAAGAGAATATTTATGGGCTAGTATATTGAAGGGAATGATTTTCCCTCGGTCAAACAAATCTGAGATTAGGGTTATTCCTTTATGTTCCCATTGAGTTGTTTGTAGATCTTTAATATGTGTGCAAATTGTATTAATTGGAGTGGGAATTTCCTTAAGGTCTGAATTTTGTTTTATATTGGAGCGGAATTTCTTCCATGTGTCTAGTACTAGTTGTATAATGGGGTGCTTAGATTTGAAGTGAGTATTTGAGAAGGAATTTGCTAGCAGTATGGATTTCAGGGAGATGGGGCTCGACCAGGCTTGTTCTATAGTGGCCCAATGTTTAGAGGATTGGTTTTGGAACCAATATTTTGTTTGATCTAGTAAGCAGGCAGCAAAGTAGTCTTTTAAAATCGGGAGTCCCATTCCCCCTGCTTTCCTGTGTTTCGAAAGGGAAGACTGAGAGCATCTCGGTTTTTTATCTGCCCACACAAATTTATGAAGCTGCGATTGCGCTGTTGTAAAAAATTTTGCTGGAATAGAGATCGGAAGAGCTCTAAAGTAGTACAATATTTTTGGTAATATAAGCATTTTGTATGCCGCCAGCCTTCCCATCCAAGACAAACAGAAGGATTTTAGTCTAGTGAGTTCTGATTGGATAGAGGAAATAAATGGAACCAGGTTCACTTTAAATAAATTGCTGCTTGGTGTCGTTAGTTTTATCCCTAAATATTGGATAGGTTTGTCAGCCCATGGATATGGAAAGCGTGAGTGTAGGGATTTGCGGGTATTTTCTTCAATGTTTATGGCAAGTAGATTGGATTTGGATGCATTAATGTATTTATGTAATTATTGTAGTATGAAATTTGGTTAAAATGGTTCAAGATATTGTGTACCGTTTGCAAGGAGGTGTTGGGATTGGAAAGTGATAGAATCACATCGTCTGCAAAAAGGGAGATAGTGTGTGCTTGTTTGGAGATTATGATACCAGAAATTTCTGGGTGTGATCTCATTTTTTCGGCCAGGGGTTCCATTAATAAAGCAAAAATGAGCGGGGATAGGGGGCAGCCCTGCCTTGTCCCGTTAGTGATATTGAAGCTGTCTGAGAACATTCCCTCTGTGTAAACCATAGCAGATGGGTTAGTATATAGTGATAAAATAGCTGAGTTTATATTTCCCAAGATGCCAAATTTGTTCAAAACTAGTTTCAGATATCCCCAGTGGATCCTATCAAAGGCCTTCTCCGCATCTAATGATAGAAGCAGAGAAGGAGTGCCCGAGGATTCCGCTGCATGAATTAAGTTGATAATTCTTCGTGTTGCATCTGGAGCCTGACGGCCTGGGATAAACCCAACTTGGTCCTGTTTAATCAAACTGGGTAGGAATTGTGCCAGTCTGTTGGCTAGAATCTTTGCGTATACCTTCAGGTCTACATTCAATAATGATATAGGCCTGAAGTTTTGTGGAGTGTCGGAGGATTTCCCGGGTTTGGGTAGAGTCACAATTGTGGCTGTTAACATTTCTGAGGGGAATGAAGATGTTGATATGGCTGATGCAAATACATTTAATAAGTGTGGGCCTAATATGGATTGGAATGTCTTATAGTATTCAGACGAAAAACCGTCTGGGCCTGGGGATTTGTTATTTGGGAGAGATAGTATTGTTTTGTTTAGTTCGGACAAAGAGATTGGTGCGTTGATAGATTGCAGTTGGTCTACATTTAGTTGGGGCAATGAGATAGAGTCTAGGAATGATTGAATTAATTCCGGTGATGGTTGGTGGGTTGTATTGTCGTCTTTAAGATTATAGAGATTATTATAGTAGTCCCTAAAAGCATTAGCGATATCTTTGGGATTAGATAGTCTAATGCCTGTGGTCGGGTGGGAAATAAATGGGATCTTTTGTTTGATGGTTTTTTCCTTCACTTGATTAGCTAATAATTTGCCTGCTTTATTGCCATGGCTATAATAGTTTGCTTTCCATTTTTGAACCGTGTGTTTGTGTTGAGATATAAGTAGCAATCTAAGATCATGTCTGAGGTTATCTAGTTGAGCGCTAGTGGCGTGGTCTGGAGCTTTTTTATTTACAGATTCTAAGTTTTTTATCTGTTGGAGTAGATCGTTCAATTGTTTGTTCCTTTGCTTTTTGGCTACACTGCTTATTTTCATGAGGATCCCTCGTATGTAAGCTTTGTGACAATTCCAGATTGTGAAGGGATCTGGCACCGCGCCGGCATTGGTGTTAAAGAATTCCTGCAATTCCTTAGTAATTTTATGTTTTTGGTCTGGATGTGTGTAAAGAAAGGTATAGTTTTTCCATCTGTTTGCCCTTGTCTCGGTGCGAGATCCCTCCACTACAATAGAGACCGGAGCGTGGTCCGACCACGTAATATTGTGTACGGTGGACATACTAACATTCTGTAGCAGAAACTTATCTACCAAGAAGAAATCAATTCTTGAGTATGTGCGATGCACACTCGAGAAGTGGGAGTAGTCCCGCTCTGTCGAGTGTTGACATCGCCACACGTCATGTAGATTTTCTGAGGCCATGAAGCGCGAAAGGGTCACTCTTTCCCGACTTTTCGGGGTCTCGGCCGAGACATCAAGAGTTTTGTTTGGTATAGCGTTGAAATCTCCACAGATTATAGTGTACCCCTTTTGCACTGCACGTACTCGTTTCCAAATTTTGTTCAAAAAAGAGATTTGTTTCACATTGGGTAAATATACATTTACTATAGTGTATATTGTGTTGTTTATCTCACCAACCAGTATAATAAATCTACCCATGTCATCTACGTCCTTGTAGATTTGACGAAAAGATATGGTGTCCTTGATGAGAATGGCTACCCCTCTCTTCTTCTTTGGAGCATTGGAGCATATAGTTGTAGGAAAGTTCTGGTGGGAGAATTTCGGAGGCTTGGATGTAGAGAAGTGAGTCTCTTGAAGACAAAGAATGTCACTTTGCAGTAGTCGGGCTTCTTTCCAAAGCATTGATCTTTTTTGTGGGCTGTTCAGTCCACGGACATTAAACGATGAGATTTTGAACCCCATGTCGTTGATCTTGAAGGGTGGTTGAAAAAAAAAAAAAAAAAAAAAAAGTTCCTAGGATTAGTAACCTTATTAAACTGAAGATTGTAGTACAGTTCCTTTGTTGAAGAAGTGTTTTAATAGTGAGCCAGAGTCCAGATGTTGGAAAACTGTTTAGGTGCTGTCTCAGAGGTTAGTACAGCAGAAACGAAAAGTCTCTGAGTAAAAATATAGAAAAAGATAGTAAAAACAAAATTATTCGATTCAACTGAATCTGTTGGGATAGTATCCCGTAACTTCGGAGGAGCGAAAAGAGAAACCAATAAAGTTCCACGGGTGCACCGGAGCATAACTTTGTGTAATAGTGGTTGTAAATATCCTGAGCTTCACTCAATTGCATCTTGTGGCCAGGTAGGAGAACGTGGGCGAGGTGAAGAGGTATTTGAAGGTGGATCCTCTATCTTGTCTAAGATATCCCATTCTTTCAGTAGCCATATACCATCTTCCACTGACTGGATAGGGAACGTTTTCCCATCTTTGGTAATGAGCAATTTTGCCGGATAGGCCCATCTGTAGGTAATATGGTGGTTTCTTAGAGGTTTGGTTATGGTGGCCAGATTCTTCCATCTTTGCATTGTATATGCAGACAAATCAGTGAAGAATGAAAGGCCGTGGATGCATGGTAATGCGTTGTCAGGATTCCGCATGCATTGAAGAAACTTTTCTTTAGTTTGATAGAAGTGAATCCTTGCAATTGTATCTCTGGGCAAATGGTCAGGAATGTGCTTGGGTTTCGGCAGTCTGTGGATCCTGTCGATAGAGAGATCCGTCACCGAAGCATCAGGAAGATTTCTTGCAGGATGTTTTGGAAGTAAGCGTTTAATTCTGGTGGTTTAACCGATTCGGGTATTCCCCTGATTTTGATGTTATTTCTTCTCGAACGGTCTTCGAGGTCGGCCATCTTGGACTTTAGTTGGTGTATTTCGTCATCTTTCTCATTATGAGCGTCAATCACTTCATTGATGGCACCCGCAAATTCTCCCATCTTGTGTTCAATATGGGTGACCCTGCTATTGACAGCCTTGAATTCTGATTTAAAATGACTGGTAAGAGATAATATGTCCGCATGCAGGGTACTACGGAGGGACACTAGCATGTCTTTCAGTGTTGTGTCAATAACCGGCTGGTTTTTAGTAGGAAATTCCAAGATGGAGTCCTAGAGCTCCCTGGTGTCATTAAGGGATGTGTCTGTTTCTTCCTCCTCCACGTTCTTTCCCTGCATGTGTTGCTGTTTCGCCTTAACTGGGCTAGATGATGCTGAGGATGTCTGGGAATTAGTATATTTTCCCTTGTGCCCCTTGTGAGTATGAGGTACGGAGCGTTGTGTGTTGTTATTGTAGCTAGAGAGCCTGCCACGCTCTCCGCCGTTATGCTTACCGGCGCCATCTTGGGCCTGTGTACTGCGGGGAAGCATGTAGAAGTCCGTCATTCTGCTGATCTTCCCAGTTTCTTTTCTCTTCCTGGACATGTTCCTAGGGTTTGCCCGACCTGATGTGGTTAAAAATCGCCGCTTTTTGAGGCTCAGGAATCGCTCTATGAGCTCCGGTATGCCCGTGGATGTCAGAGCTCTCTCACACTGCGGCCATTCACCTCGGCTGCTGGCCACGCCCCTCCGAGCTGGTACATTTTTAACGTGTTTAGATCCAGCCAGAAAATCTATTTTAAACTTTTTGGAAAACATAGGGAAGGGTAATCACCCCTGAGACATTTGTTTTGCTGTCTGTGCTCCTCTTCAGAAGATTTCACCTCACTTTTTGTCCCAATGACAAATGTTTTTTGAAAATTTTTTTTTTTTTTGTGAAACAAGGATTGGTGATAAAGCATCAGTGGAAAGGAGAAATGTTTTTCCCATAGTAACTCTTACAGAAGAGAATTTCCCTTCCTAGGGGTAGATTTCATCTCACTTCCTGTTGTCTCCTTCCGTTTGCAAGTAGGAGTCGTTTGTAAGTTGGATGTTTGAAAGTAGGGGCCTGCCCTATATACTCAGCAGAAATTTGGGCCTTAGGTGTTGTTGTGGCCATAACACTGTAAGCCCTCACAGGGCCCTGCTGTGAAATATTAGATCAAGAATTGTAATTACATGCCCCTGTTGACCAGGGACAGAAAAATTGGGCCTTTGGTGGTGGTGGTGGTGCTGGTGCCACAACACTGTAAGTCCTCACTCGCTCTTGGTGGGCGCAGAAACGGGCCCTGCTGTGAAATATTAGATCAAGAATTGTAATTACATGCCCCTGTTGAACAGGGGCTGAAAAATTGGGCCTTAGGCACTGGTGCCACAACACTGCAACCCCTCACAGATACTCTAGCTGGAACGCAGGAACAAGCCCTGCTGCAAAGTATTGCATCCAAAATTGTAATTACACGCCCCTGTTAAACAGGGGCTGAAAAAATGGGCCTTAGGCACTGGTGCCACAACACTGCAATCCCTCACAGATACTCTAGTTGGAACGCAGAAACGAGCCCTGCTGCAAAGTATTGCATCAAAAATTGTAATTACACGCCCCCGTTAAACAGGGGCTGAAAAATTGGGCCTTAGGCACTGCTGGCGGCGCCCATAACCAAAAATGTTCTTACAAGCTATCAGTGTGATCATCAAGGAGGAAGAGGATAATTACTCAGGATAGTCACTCAGCATCAGCATAGGCAGTCTCTGAAGGGATCTGAAATTTCAAAAAAAATTATTCGGTTACATCAGCATCAGGTGCTTGGTAGCTGGTGGTGATCCAAGACTGATTCATTTTTATGAAGGTCAGTCGATCGAGTGGACAGACGCACCCTGTGATTGGTTACAAAGCCTGCAGCAGCACTGAATGTGTGTTTTGAAAGGCTGGATGCAGGAAAAGCCACTAGCTCAATTGCATACTGTGCAAGCTCTGGCCAGTGATCCATTCTCAAGACCCAGTAACCCAGAGGATTTTCGGTGGGAAAGGTGTCCAAGTCAGATCTTGCCCCTAGGTATTCCTGCACCATGTAAAACAGACACTGGCGATGGTTGCTGGAACCGATGATACCTTGAGGCTGGGGACTAAAAAATTGTCTGAGCACATCGGTCAGATGGCCACCTTCTCCACCGCTCCTTCTTTGACTGACCAAAGCCTCAGCAACACGTTGTCCAGAAACAGTAGTTTGCAACCTCCCAGTCTCTGGGAATGCGTTGCACAGACCTTTCTGCAAGGCCTCCCGAAGATGTTTCATCCTCTGCTCCCTCTGTGACGGCAAGATAAGGTCCACAAACTTACCCTTGTAACATGGATCAAGGAGGGTTGCCAGCCTGTATTGGTCCTTCTCCTTAATACCACGAATACGAGGATCCTTACACAAGCTTTGCAGGATCAGGGAGGCCGTGCAGCGTAGGTTTGCTGAGGCATTCGGTCCGGAGTCCTCTGGGTCACTAAGGACGACATGGTCCGCAGCCACCTCCTCCCAGCCACGTACAAGTCCATGTGTTTCTTGGGACTGATCCCTTAAAGACTGCTGCTGATGCTGAGTGCCAGGCTCCACCTCCATACTGACACAATCCTCCTCCTCCTCGTCCTCTTCCTGTGTGATTGGCGGGCATGCAGGGACACTGTCTGGATAAAGGGGGCCTTGAGAGCTAAGGAAGTCCTTCTCTTCCTGTCTCTGTTCTACCTTAAGTGCCCTGTCCATTATTCAATGCAGCGTGTGCTCCAACAGGTGGACAGGGGGGACAGTGTCACTAATGGATGCACTGTCACTGCTCACCATCTTCGTGGCCTCCTCAAATGGTGACAGGACAGTGCATGCATCCCTGATCATGGCCCACTGGTGTGGGGAAAAAAAAACAAGCTCTCCTGACCCTGTCCTGGTGCCATAGTCGCACAGGTACTCATTGATGACCCTCTGCTGCCTGGGCAGCCGCTGCAGCATGGCCAACATTGAGTTCCACCTGGTGGGCATGTGTCAGGGAAGTCATCCGCAGAATACAGCTAATGCTTGCAAGCATACGCCTGTGCGCAGGCGCCAGCAAGGGATTCTCAGAACAACTACGGGCGCATCGGCGAATACGCGTTCGCGTATGCGCGATCGCGCGTTCGCGAGTGCGCGCGTTCGCGATCGCGCGTCCGTGCGTGCGCGCGTCCGCGTGCGCGCGCGTCCGCGCACGCCTGTCATCAGAACTGGCGCCAGACGGCCTATTTAAACACGGACTTAGTACTGGCTGGTTGCTGCTTGGTCTACAGCGTGTACCTGAATTCTTGCTACCTGTGTTGACTTCCGATTATCGTTCCGGCCTGTGACCTGACTCCTCTCCTGCCTGCTGTTTGTACCTGATCTGCCTACCTGCTGCCGAACCTGCCTGTGACCTGACCTCTCTCCTGCCTGCTGTTTGTACCTGATCTGCCTACCTGCTGCCGAACCTGCCTGTGACCTGACCTCTCTCCTGCCTGCCGTTTGTACCTGATCTGCCTACCTGTTGCCGAATCTGCCTGTGACCTGACCACGTTCCTGCCAGCCGAGTCATCTGATCTGTCTCTCTGCTGCCGAGACCTGCCAGTGATCCAGCGACTCTCCTGTCTGCTTCCAGTCAAGTCCAGCCGTCCACCTGTGTGTTCCGGCAACTTCCTGCTCAGACTTCGGGACTTCCATAGGCACTCTTACTCCACCGTGCTCCAGCGCCAGCTGTTCCACTATCAGCGGCCCTTGAGCCGGAGTTGTACGGGAGGCCTTCCTCTACACGTCAGGCTCGCCATCAGGTACGTGACAGCATGTCACAGATTAGGCGGTTCTTGGGCAGGTTAAACTTCTTTTGGAGATCTGCCAGCCGAGTACTGGCATTATATGACCGGCGGAAATGCACACAGACTTTCCTGGCCTGCCTCAGGACATCCTGTAAGCCCAGGTACCTGCCCAAGAACCGCTGCACCACCAAGTTAAGGACGTGAGCCAAACAGGGCACATGGGTCATTTGTCCCTGTCGGAGGGCAGAGAGGAGGTTGGTGCAATTGTCGCATAACCACCATTCCTGCCTTAAGTTGGCGTGGCGTCAACCACCTCTGAACCTGCCCCTGCAGAGCTGACAGAACCTCTGCCCCAGTGTGGCTCCTGTCCCCCAAGCACACCAGCTCAAGCACCGCATGGCATCTTTTGGTCTGCATACTTGCGTAGCCCCTTGAACGGCTATGGAGCACCGCTGGTTCTGAGGACAAAGCGCAGGAAGATGCCATGGAGGAAGAAGAAGAGGAGTGGGTGGAGGAGAGAGGTGTGTCACAATCATTAGTAGTGGCATTTTTTAGGCGTGGTGGCGGAACAACCTCCAACACTACTGCACCTTGTCCTGCATCCTTCCCAGCTGCCAGCAGAGTCACCCAATGCGCGGTGAAACTTAGGTAACATCCCTGCCCATGCCTGCTGGACCATGAGTCAGCAGTAACATGCACCTTACCGCTGACCTCCCTGTCCAGCGAGGCATGGACATTGCCTTCCATATGCCGATAGAGAGCCGGAATCGCCTTCCGTGAGAAAAAGTGGCATTTGGGTACCTGCCACTGAGGAACCGCACATTCCACAAACTCACGGAAGGGGGCAGAGTCTACCAACTGAAAAGGCAGCAGTTGAAGTGCTAGCAATTTAGCCAAGCTAGCATTCAACTGCTGGGCATGTGGATGGCTTGGAGCGAAATTCTTTCGGCGGTGCAGCAGCTGGGGCAGGGAAATTTGCCTGGTAAATCTGACGTCGGTGTACCGAAAGCAGATTGCCCACAAGTACTTGGCTATGACACACCTAATTCTACACCTTCATTCCTCTCAGTGCAGGTCTCAGAGAGGACTGAAGGTATAGTGGGGTTGGAGATCTCAGCTGATGAGGAGCAAGGAGAGGTCCTCTTTGTTCTTTGGTGTGGGTCTTTTAGATACGCTTGCCAACGAACTGCATGGCAGGTCATCATATGTCTGGTCAAGTATGTGGTGCCCAAGGGGGAGATGTTTTGGCCACGCGAGATACTCTTGAGACATATGTTGCAAATAGCAGCGGTGCGATCTGATGCACTCGTCTCAAAAAAGGCCCACACCAAAGAACTTTTGGAATAACGCGCAGAGACAGCAGCACCCTGCACATGCAGAGCTTTGGGTTGTGATGCAGTCAGTGTGCTGCCCTTAGGCTGGCCCCTGGAGGGCATCCTGCCTCGTTGGTGATGTGCCTCCTCCTCCTCTCTCCTATCAGGCACCCACATTGAGTCAGTGACCTCATCATCCCCTCCCTCATCACTGGAGCAAACCTGGCAGTATGCTGCATCAGGGGGAGCATGACTGCCAGATTGCTGTCCTTCTTGGGCACCCCCTCTGTCCGTGCTCACGTTACTGCCTTCATCTAGCTCAGTATTAGGGATGAGCTTCGTGTTCGAGTCGAACCCATGTTCGACTCGAACATCGGCTGTTCGGTCGTTCGCCGAATTGCGAACGATATGGGCCGTTCGCGCCAAATTCGTGTGGCGCGTCACGGCCCATAATTCACTGCGGCATCGCAGTGCATTGCTGGCTGATGATTGGCCAAGCATGCACTATGACCCGCATGCTTGGCCAATCACAGCGCCGTCAGTAGAGAGAGCTGTAATTGGCCAAAGCCAGGGTGGCTTTGGCCAATTATGGCTCAGGGGATTTAGTACACACCCCACACTATATAAGGCCGCCTGCACGGCGGCCCTGTGTAGTGTGTGTTCCGGTGTGCTGAGAGATAGAGAGAGAGAGAGACAGTGTCATTTGATTTGAGTTAGATAGATTAGGCAGAACAGTCAGTCAGTTAGCTGCACTTACAGTGTATTGTGTATATATATGCATCCCAGGTGTTGCATATATATATATACACTGTATTCAGTTTAGCTAGATCCGTTCCTGTTATCTTCTATCTAGACTATTTACATTTAGTGCAGTGTGTCCTGCTCACAGTGTTCAGCTAGATCCGTTCCTGCTATTTACATTCAGTGCAGTGCGTCCTGCTCACAGTGTTCAGCTAGATCCGTTCCTGGTATTTACATTTAGTGCAGTGCGTCCTGCTCACAGTGTTCAGCTAGATCCGTTCCTGCTATTTACATTCAGTGCAGTGCGTCCTGCTCACAGTGTTCAGCTAGATCCGTTCCTGGTATTTACATTTAGTGCAGTGCGTCCTGCTCACAGTGTTCAGCTAGATCCGTTCCTGCTATTTACATTCAGTGCAGTGCGTCCTGCTCACAGTGTTCAGCTAGATCCGTTCCTGCTATTTACATTCAGTGCAGTGCGTCCTGCTCACAGTGTTCAGCTAGATCCGTTCCTGGTATTTACATTTAGTGCAGTGCGTCCTGCTCACAGTGTTCAGCTAGATCCGTTTCTGCTATTTACATTCAGTGCAGTGCGTCCTGCTCACAGTGTTCAGCTAGATCCGTTCCTGGTATTTACATTTAGTGCAGTGCGTCCTGCTCACAGTGTTCAGCTAGATCCGTTCCTGCTATTTACATTCAGTGCAGTGCGTCCTGCTCACAGTGTTCAGCTAGATCCGTTCCTGCTATTTACATTCAGTGCAGTGCGTCCTGCTCACAGTGTTCAGCTAGATCCGTTCCTGGTATTTACATTTAGTGCAGTGCGTCCTGCTCACAGTGTTCAGCTACATCCGTTCCTGCTATTTACATTCAGTGCAGTGCGTCCTGCTCACAGTGTTCAGCTAGATCCGTTCCTGCAATTTACATTCAGTGCAGTGCGTCCTGCTCACAGTGTTCAGCTAGATCCGTTCCTGGTATTTACATTTAGTGCAGTGCGTCCTGCTCACAGTGTTCAGCTAGATCCGTTCCTGCTATTTACATTCAGTGCAGTGCGTCCTGCTCACAGTGTTCAGCTAGATCCGTTCCTGGTATTTACATTTAGTGCAGTGCGTCCTGCTCACAGTGTTCAGCTACATCCGTTCCTGCTATTTACATTCAGTGCAGTGCGTCCTGCTCACAGTGTTCAGCTAGATCCGTTCCTGCTATTTACATTCAGTGCAGTGCGTCCTGCTCACAGTGTTCAGCTAGATCCGTTCCTGGTATTTACATTTAGTGCAGTGCGTCCTGCTCACAGTGTTCAGCTAGATCCGTTCCTGCTATTTACATTCAGTGCAGTGCGTCCTGCTCACAGTGTTCAGCTAGATCCGTTCCTGGTATTTACATTTAGTGCAGTGCGTCCTGCTCACAGTGTTCAGCTAGATCCGTTCCTGCTATTTACATTCAGTGCAGTGCGTCCTGCTCACAGTGTTCAGCTAGATCCGTTCCTGCTATTTACATTCAGTGCAGTGCGTCCTGCTCACAGTGTTCAGCTAGATCCGTTCCTGGTATTTACATTTAGTGCAGTGCGTCCTGCTCACAGTGTTCAGCTAGATCCGTTCCTGCTATTTACATTCAGTGCAGTGCGTCCTGCTTACAGTGTTCAGCTAGATCCGTTCCTGGTATTTACATTTAGTGCAGTGCGTCCTGCTCACAGTGTTCAGCTACATCCGTTCCTGCTATTTACATTCAGTGCAGTGCGTCCTGCTCACAGTGTTCAGCTAGATCCGTTCCTGCAATTTACATTCAGTGCAGTGCGTCCTGCTCACAGTGTTCAGCTAGATCCGTTCCTGGTATTTACATTTAGTGCAGTGCGTCCTGCTCACAGTGTTCAGCTAGATCCGTTCCTGCTATTTACATTCAGTGCAGTGCGTCCTGCTCACAGTGTTCAGCTAGATCCATTCCTGCAATTTACATTCAGTGCAGTGCGTCCTGCTCACAGTGTTCAGGTAGATCCGCTCCTGGTATTTACATTTAGTGCAGTGCGTCCTGCTCACAGTGTTCAGCTAGATCCGTTCCTGCTATTTACATTCAGTGCAGTGCGTCCTGCTCACAGTGTTCAGCTAGATCCGTTCCTGGTATTTACATTTAGTGCAGTGCGTCCTGCTCACAGTGTTCAGCTACATCCGTTCCTGCTATTTACATTCAGTGCAGTGCGTCCTGCTCACAGTGTTCAGCTAGATCCGTTCCTGCTATTTACATTCAGTGCAGTGCGTCCTGCTCACAGTGTTCAGCTAGATCCGTTCCTGGTATTTACATTTAGTGCAGTGCGTCCTGCTCACAGTGTTCAGCTAGATCCGTTCCTGCTATTTACATTCAGTGCAGTGCGTCCTGCTCACAGTGTTCAGCTAGATCCGTTCCTGGTATTTACATTTAGTGCAGTGCGTCCTGCTCACAGTGTTCAGCTACATCCGTTCCTGCTATTTACATTCAGTGCAGTGCGTCCTGCTCACAGTGTTCAGCTAGATCCGTTCCTGCTATTTACATTCAGTGCAGTGCGTCCTGCTCACAGTGTTCAGCTAGATCCGTTCCTGCTATTTACATTCAGTGCAGTGCGTCCTGCTCACAGTGTTCAGCTAGATCCGTTCCTGGTATTTACATTTAGTGCAGTGCGTCCTGCTCACAGTGTTCAGCTACATCCGTTCCTGCTATTTACATTCAGTGCAGTGCGTCCTGCTCACAGTGTTCAGCTAGATCCGTTCCTGCTATATACATTCAGTGCAGTGCGTCCTGCTCACAGTGTTCAGCTAGATCCGTTCCTGGTATTTACATTTAGTGCAGTGCGTCCTGCTCACAGTGTTCAGCTACATCCGTTCCTGCTATTTACATTTAGTACAGTGCGTCCTGCTCACAGTGTTCAGCTAGATCCGTTCCTGTTATCTTCCTACTGACAGGCAGGCTTGTCTGGTTACAGTATATAAAGCTACCTGAAGAAAATTACAGGTGTTCTTTTTGATCCTATTAGTACCACGGTCAGGCAGCTAGACTATTTACATTTAGTACAGTGTGTCCTGCTCACAGTGTTCAGCTAGATCCGTTCCTGTTATCTTCCTACTGACAGGCAGGCTTGTCTGGTTACAGTATATAAAGCTACCTTAAGAAAATTACAGGTGTTCTTTTTGATCCTATTAGTACCACGGTCAGGCAGCTAGACTATTTACATTTAGTACAGTGCGTCCTGCTCACAGTGTTCAGCTAGATCCGTTCTTGCTATTTACATTCAGTGCAGTGCGTCCTGCTCACAGTGTTCAGCTAGATCCGTTCCTGGTATTTACATTTAGTGCAGTGCGTCCTGCTCACAGTGTTCAGCTAGATCCGTTCCTGCTATTTACATTCAGTGCAGTGCGTCCTGCTCACAGTGTTCAGCTAGATCCGTTCCTGCTATATACATTTAGTGCAGTACGTCCTGCTCACAGTGTTCAGCTAGATCCGTTCCTGTTATCTTCCTACTGACAGGCAGGCTTGTCTGGTTACAGTATATAAAGCTACCTTAAGAAAATTACAGGTGTTCTTTTTGATCCTATTAGTACCACGGTCAGGCAGCTAGACTATTTACATTTAGTACAGTGCGTCCTGCTCACAGTGTTCAGCTAGATCCGTTCCTGTTATCTTCCTACTGACAGGCAGGCTTGTCTGGTTACAGTATATAAAGCTACCTTAAGAAAATTACAGGTGTTCTATCCCAGCTTAGTGCAGCTACAGGCCATTAGTATGTCTGGAAGGCCAAGAAGGAGAGGCAGACAGTCACAAGCCAATAAGAGAGGGCAAGCAGGCTCTGTGTCTAGTGCTGGTCGTGGAGACGGTGCATCCTCATCAGCACGTGGCCATGGGACACGCTTGGCCTTTTTTTCGGCAGCTGGCCGTGTTGAGCCGCAACATGCGGAAGACTTGGTCGAGTGGATGACCAAGCCGTCCTCATCCTCCTCATCCTCTCTCACCCATGCCCAGGGTGCTTTGTCTGGCAAAGCAGCGGCCTCTTCCCTCAGCTCAATGTCATCAGTGACTCCTTCCCTAGCTCCACCATGTCCTCATGAGGATTCCCTTGAACTGTTTGACCACAGTGTTGGGTACATGCTACAGGAGGATGCCCAGCGTTTGGAAGGCTCTGATGATGATACTGAGCTCAATGAAGGCAGTAACATGAGCACGGACAGAGGGGGTGCCCAAGAAGGACAGCAATCTGGCAGTCATGCTCCCCCTGCTGCAGCATACTGCCAGGTTTGCTCCAGTGATGAGGAGGGAGGGGATGATGAGGTCACTGACTCAACGTGGGTGCCTGATAGGAGAGAGGAGGAGGAGGAGGAGGAGGAGGAGGTGGCACATCACCAACTAGGCAGGATGCCCTCCAGGGGCCAGCCTAAGGGCAGCACATTGACTGCATCACACCCCAAAGCTCCACATGTGCAGGGCGCTGCAGTCTCTGCGCGTTATTCAAAAAGTTCTTTGGTGTGGGCCTTTTTTGAGACGAGTGCATCAGATCGCACCGCTGCTATTTGCAACATATGTCTCAAGCGTATCTCGCGTGGCCAAAACATCTCCCGCTTGGGTACCACATGCTTGACCAGACATATGTTGACCTGCCATGCAGTTCGTTGGCAAGCGTATCTAAAAGACCCACACCAAAGAACAAAGACGATCTCTCCTTGCTCCTCATCAGCTGAGATTTCCAACCCCACTAGACCTTCAGTCCTCTCTGAGACCTGCAGTGAGAGGAATGAAGGTGTAGAATTAGGTGTGTCACAGCCAAGTACTTGTGGGCAATCTGCTTTTGGTACACCAACGTCAGATTGTACCAGGCAAATTTCCCTGCCCCAGCTGCTGCACCGCCGAAAGAAGTTTGCTCCCAGCCATCCACATGCCCAGCGGTTGAATGCTAGCTTGGCAAAATTGCTAGCACTTCAACTGCTGCCTTTTCAGTTGGTAGACTCTGCCCCCTTCCGTGAGTTTGTGGAATGTGCGGTTCCTCAGTGGCAGGTACCCAAACGCCACTTTTTCTCACGGAAGGCGATTCCGGCTCTCTACCGGCATGTGGAAGGCAATGTCCATGCCTCGCTGGACAGGGCGGTCAGCGGTAAGGTGCATATTACCGCTGACTCATGGTCCAGCAGGCATGGACAGGGACGTTACTTAAGTTTCACGGCGCATTGGGTGACTCTGCTGGCAGCTGGGAAGGATGCAGGACAAGGTGCAGTAGTGTTGGAGGTTGTTCCGCCACCACGCCTCCAAAATGCTGATTGTGACACACCTTTCTCCTCCACCCCCTCCTCTTCTTCTTCCTCCATGGCCTCTTCCTCGGAACCAGCGGTGCTCCGTAGGCGTTCAAGGGGCTACGCAAGTACGCAGGCCAAAACATGCCATGCGGTGCTTGAGCTGGTGTGCTTGGGGGACAGGAGCCACACTGGGGCAGAGGTTCTGTCAGCTCTGCAGGGGCAGGTTCAGAGGTGGTTGACGCCACGCCAACTTAAGGCAGGAATGGTGGTTTGCGACAATGGCACCAACCTCCTCTCTGCCCTCCGACAGGGACAACTGACCCATGTGCCCTGTTTGGCTCACGTCCTTAACTTGGTGGTGCAGCGGTTCTTGGGCAGGTACCCGGGCTTACAGGATGTCCTGAGGCAGGCCAGGAAAGTCTCTGTGCATTTCCGCCGGTCATATAATGCCAGTGCTCGGCTGACGGACCTCCAAAAGGAGTTTAACCTGCCCAAGAACCGCCTAATCTGTGACATGCCCACCAGGTGGAACTCGACGTTGGCCATGCTGCAGCGGCTGCACACGCAGCAGAGGGCCATCAATGAGTACCTGTGCGACTATGGCACCAGGACAGGGTCAGGGGACCTTGGTTTTTTTTCCCCACGCCAGTGGGCCATGATCAGGGATGCATGCACTGTCCTGTCACCATTCGAGGAGGCCACGAGGATGGTGAGCACTGACAGTGCATGCATCAGTGACACTGTCCCCCTTGTCCACCTGTTGGAGCACACGCTGCGTGGAATAATGGACAGGGCACTTGAGGCAGAACAGAGGCAGGAAGAGGAGGACTTCCTTAGCTCTCAAGGCCCCCTTTATCCAGACAGTGTTCCTGCGTGCCCGCCGATCACACAGGAAGAGGACGAGGAGGAGGAGGAGGAGGAGGAGGAAGATTGTGTCAGTATGGAGGTGGAGCCTGGCACTCAGCATCAGCAGTCTTTAAGGGATCAGTCCCAAGGAACACATGGACTTGTACGTGGCTGGGAGGAGGTGGCTGCGGACGTTGTTGTCCTTAGTGACCCAGAGGACTCCGGACCGAATGCCTCAGCAAACCTACGCTGCATGGCCTCCCTGATCCTGCAAAGCCTGCGTAGGGATCCTCGTATTCGTGGTATCAAGGAGAAGGACCAATACTGGCTGGCAACCCTCCTTGATCCACGTTACAAGGGTAAGGTTGCGGACCTTATCTTGCCATCGCAGAGGGAGCAGAGGATGAAACATCTTCGGGAGGCCTTGCAGAAAGGTCTGTGCAACGCGTTCCCAGAGACTGGGAGGTTACAAACTCCTGTTTCTGGACAACGTGTTGCTGAGGCTTCGGTCAGTCAAAGAAGGAGCGGTGGAGAAGGTGGCCGTCTGACCGATGCGTTCAGACAATTTTTTGGTCCGCAGCCCCAAGGTATGATCGGTTCCAGCAACCATCGCCAGCGTCTGTTTTACATGGTGCAGGAATACCTAGGGGCAAGATCAGACTTGGACACCTTTCCCACCGAAAATCCTCTGGGTTACTGGGTCTTGAGGATGGATCACTGGCCAGAGCTTGCACAGTATGCAATTGAGCTACTGGCCTGTCCTGCATCCAGCGTTCTTTCGGAACGCACATTCAGTGCTGCTGGAGGCGTGGTAACCGATCACAGGGTGCGTCTGTCCACCGACTCGATCGATCGGCTGACCTTCATAAAAATGAATCAGTCTTGGATCACCACCAGCTACCAAGCACCTGATGCAGATGTAACCGAATAATTTTTTTTGAAATCTCAGATCCCTTCAAAGACTGCCTATGCTGATGCTGAGTGACTATCCCTGAGTAATTATCCTCTTCCTCCTCAATCATCACGCTGATAGCTTGTAAGAACATTTTTGGTTCTGGGCGCCACCACCAGTGCCTAAGGCACAATTTTTCAGCCCCTGTTTAACAGGGGCGTGTAATTACAATTTTTGATGTAATACTTTGCAGCAGGGCTCGTTCCTGCATTCCAACTAGAGTGTCTGTGAGGGGTTGCAGTGTTGTGGCACCAGCACCAGTGCCTAAGACCCAATTTTTCAGCCCCTGTCTAACAGGGGCGTGTAATTACAATTTTTGATGCAATACTTTGCAGCAGGGCTTGTTCCTGCGTTTCAACTAGAGTGTCTGTGAGGGGTTGCAGTGTTGTGGCACCAGCACCAGTGCCTAAGACCCAATTTTTCTGCCCCTGTCTAACAGGGGCGTGTAATTACAATTTTTGATGCAATACTTTGCAGCAGGGCTCGTTCCTGCGTTCCAACTAGAGTGTCTGTGAGGGGTTGCAGTGTTGTGGCACCAGCACCAGTGCCTAAGGCCCAATTTTTCTGCCCCTGTCTAACAGGGGCGTGTAATTACAATTTTTGATGCAATACTTTGCAGCAGGGCTCGTTCCTGCGTTCCAACTAGAGTGTCTGTGAGGGGTTGCAGTGTTGTGGCACCAGCACCAGTGCCTAAGGCCTAATTTTTCAGCTCCTGTTCAACAGGGGCATGTAATTACAATTCTTGATCTAATATTTCACAGCAGGGCCCTGTGAGGGCTTACAGTGTTTTGGCCACAGCAACACCTAAGGCCCAAATTTCTGCTGAGTATATAGGGCAGGACCCTACTTTCAAACATCTAACTTACAAACGACTCCTACTTGCAAACGGAAGGAGACAACAGGAAGTGAGATGAAATCTACCCCTAAGGAAGGGAAATTCTCTCCTGTAAGAGTTAATATGGGAAAACAATTTCTCCTTTCCACTGATGCTTTCCAATCCTTGTTCCACAAAAAAACCCAAATTTTCAAAAAACATTTTTCATTGGGACAAAAAAGTGAGGTGAAATCTTCTGAAGAGGAGGAAAGACGCAAAACAAATGTCACAGGGGTGATAACCCTTCCCTATGTTTTCCAAAAAGCTTAGAAAAGATTTTTTGGCTGGAGCTAAACACATTAAAAATGTTCAAAATTACAAACAGATTCTACTTAACAACAAACCTACAGTCCCTGTCTTGTTTGCACCGCCTGAATACTGATGTTCAGAGTATATAGGGACCTTTCCTTATTTTAATTTGGGTGCGGGGTTCCCCTTAATATCCATACAAGACCCAAAGGGCCTGGTAATGGACTGGGGGGTACCCATGCCGTTTGTCTCACTGATTTTCATCCATATTGCCATGACCCGACATGACATTAAACCCGCAAGCAGTTTTAAATGAGATTTTTTCCTTTAAAAATGACATTTGGTGCAGGGACTGTTCTAAACATGGGAAACACGCGTCACTTTACAGGCATACTATAGACACCCCCCAGGTACGATATTTAAAGGAATATTTCACTTTTTTTTTTTTACTTTAAGCATCATTAAAATCACTGCTCCCGAAAAAACGGCCGTTTTTAAAAGTTTTTTTTGCATTGATACATGTCCCCTGGGGTAGGACCCGGGTCCCCAAACCCTTTTTAGGACAATACCATGCAAATTAGCCTTTAAAATGAGCACTTTTGATTTCGAACGTTCGAGTCCCATAGACGTCAATGGGGTTCTAACGTTCGTGCGAACTTGCGGTCCGTTCGCGGGTTCTGGTGCGAACCGAACCGGGGGGTGTTCGGCTCATCCCTACTCAGTATCATCATCACAGCCTTCTAAACGTTGGGCATCCTCCTGGAGCATGTACCCAACACTGTGGTCAAACAGTTCGAGGGACTCCTCAGGAGGACATTTTGGTGCTAGGGAAGGAGTCACTGATGCCATTGAGCCGAGGGAAGAGGCCTCGTTTTCAGCTGCTTTGCCAGACAAAGTACCCTGAGCATGGGTGAGAGAGGATGAGGAAGATGAGGACGGCTTGGTCATCCACTCGACCAAGTCTTCCGCATGTTGCGGCTCAAGACGGCCAGCTGGCAAAAAAAAGGCCAAGCGTCCACGACCAGCACTGTTGACTCTAGACACAGAGCCTGCTTGCCCTCTTTTATTGGCTTGTGACTGTCTGCCTCTCCTTGTTGGCTTTCCAGACATACTAATGGCCTTTAGCTGTACTAAGCTGGGATATATATATAGTATGAGAACACCACCAACCTTCTACAGGTAGCTTTAGCTGAACACTGTGCAGAGCTTGCAAAAAAGGAACTTGTAGTTTTAGCTGAACACTGTGAGGAGGATGCACTACACTAACTTGTAGCTTTAGCTGAACACTGTTCAGAGGACGCACTACACTAACTTGTAGCTTTAGCTGAACACTGTTCAGAGGACGCACTACACTAACTGTAAATAGTCTAGCTGCCTGACTGTGGTACTAATAGGATCAAAAGAACACCAGCAATTTTCTTCAGGTAGCTGTAAATACTGTAACAAGACAAGCCTGCCTGTCCGTAGGAAGATAACATTAACGGATCTAGCTAAACTGAATACAGTGTATATATATATATATATATATATATATATATATATATATATATATATATATATATATACACACAACACCTGGGATGCATATATATACACAATACACTGTAAGTGCAGCTAACTCACTGACTGTCCTGCCTAATCTAGCAAACTCAAATTAAATGACACTGTCTCTCTCTCTCTAAGCACGCCGGAACACACTACACAGGGCCGCCGTGCAGGTGACCTTATATAGTGTGGGGCGTGTTCTAAACCCCCTGAGCCATAATTGGCCAAAGCCACCCTGACTTTGGTCTATTACAGCTCTCTCTCCTGACGACACTGTGATTGGCCAAGCATGGGGGTCATAGTGCATGCTTGGCCAATCATCAGCTAGCAATGCACTGCAATGCCGCAGTGAATTATAGGCCGTGACGCCCCACACGAATTTGGCGCGAACGGCCCATATCGTTCGCAATTCGACGGGTGAACAGACGATGTTTGAGTCGAACATGGGTTCAACTCGAACACAAACTCATCCCTAGTCCTGAAGTATATATATATATACACACAACACCTGGGATGCATATATATACACAATACACTGTAAGTGCAGCTAACTCACTGACTGTCCTGCCTTATCTAGCTAACTCAAATGAAATGACACTGTCTCTCTCTCTCTAAGCACGCTGGAACACACTACACAGGGCTGCCATGCAGGCGGCCTTATATAGTGTGGGGCGTGTTCTAAACCCCCTGAGCCATAATTGGCCAAAGCCAAACTGACTTTGGTCTATTAAAGCTCTCTCTCCTGACGGCACTGTGATTGGCCAAGCATGGGGGTCATAGTGCATGCTTGGCCAATCATCAGCCAGCAATGCACTGCAATGCCGCAGTGAATTATGGGCCGTGACGCGCCACACGAATTTGGCGCGAACGGGCCATATTGTTCGCAATTCGACAAGCGAACAGATGATGTTCGAGTCGAACATGGGTTCGACTCGAACACAAACTCATCCCTTGTCCTGAGGTAGGCCAGGAAAGTCTGTGTGCATTTCCGCAGGTCATATAATGCCAGTGCTCGGCTGGCTGACCTCCAAACGGAATTTAACCTGCCCAAGAACTGTCTACTCTGTGACATGCCCACCAGGTGGAACTCAATGTTGGCCATGCTGCAGCGGCTGCACACACAGCAGAGGGCCATCAATGAGTACCTATGTGTCTATTGTACCAGGACAGGGTCAGGGGAGCTTGTTTTTTTCCCCCCTGCTAGTGGGCTATGATCAGGATGCATGCACTGTTCTGTCACCATTTGAGGAGGCCACAAGGATGGTGAGCAGTGACAGTGCATGCATCAGTGACACTGTCCCTCTTGTCCACCTGTTGGAGCACACGCTGCGTGGAATAATGGACAGGGCACTTGAGGCAGAACAGAGGGAGGAAGAGGAGGACTTCTTTTCCTCTCAAGGCCCCCTTTATCCAGACAGTGTTCCTGCGTGCCTGACGATCACACAGGAAGAGGAGGAGAAGAAGGAGGATTGTGACAGCATGGAGGTAGAGCCTGGCACTCAGCATCAGCAGCAGTCTTCAAGGGATCATTTACAGTCTGAAGAAACCCATATACTTGTACGTGGCTGGGAGGAGGTGGCTGCGGATCATGTCATCCTTAGTGACCCAGCGGACTCCGGACCGAATGCCTAAGCAAACCTACGCTGCATGGCCTCCCTGATCCTGCAAAACCTGTGGAAGGATCCTCGTATTCGTGGTATCAAGGGGAGGGATGATTACTTTCTGGCAACCCTCCTTGATCCACGTTACAAGGGTAAGGTTGCGGACCTTATCTTGCCGTCGCAGAGGGAGCAGTGGATGAAACATCTTCGGGAGGCCTTGCAGAAAGGTTTGCGCAATGCGTTTCCAGAGCCTGGGAGGTTACAATTGCCCGGTCCTCCTGGACAACGTGTTGCTGAGGCTTCGGTCAGTCACAGAAGGAGCGGTGGAGAAGGTGGCTGTAAGACCGATGCATTCAGACAATTTTTTAGTCTGCAGCCCCAAGGTCTGATCGGTTCCAGCAACTATCGCCAGCGTCTGATTCACATGGTGCAGGATTACCTAGGGGCAAGATCAGACTTTGACACCTTTCTCACCGAAAATCCTCTGGGTTACTGGTTCTTGAGGATGGATCACTGGCCAGACATGCACAGTATACAATTGAGCTACTGGCCTGTCCTGCATCCAGCGCTCTTTCAGAACGCACATTCAGTGCTGCTGGAGGCTTTGTAACCGATCACAGGGTGTGCCTGTCCACTGAATCGGTCGATCGGCTGATCTTCATAAAAATGAATCAGTCTTGGATCACCAGCTGATGTAACTGATTGATTTTTTTTTAATGTGAGATTCCTTCAAGACTGCCTATGCTGATGCTGAGTGACTATCCTGTTATGCTGAGTGACAATCCTCTTCCTCCTCAGTTTTCATGCTGATAGCTTGTAAGAACATTTTTGGTTCTGGGCACCGCTACCAGTGGCCAAGGCCCAATTTTTCTGCCCCTATTTAACAGGGGCGTGTAATTACAATTTTTGATGCAATACTTTGCAGGAGGGCTTATTCCTGCGCTCCAACTAGAGTATCTGTGAGGGGTTGCAGTGTTGTGGCACCAGCTCCAGTGCCCAAGGCCCAAATTTTCAGCCCCTATTAACTAAGGGCGTATAATTACAATTTTTGCTGCAATACTTTGCAGCAGGGCTCATTCCTGCGCTCCAACTATAGCATCTGTGAGGGGTTGCAGTGTTGTGGCACCAGTGACTAAGGCACAATTTTTCTGCCCCTGTTCAACAGGGACATGTAATTACAATTCTTGATCTAATATTTCACAGCAGTGCCCATGCCTGCGCCCACCAAGAGTAACTGTGAGGGCTTACAGTGTTGTGGCAACACCACCACCACCAAATGCCCAATTTTTCTGCCCCTGTTCAACAGGTGCATGTAATTACAATTCTTGATCTAATATTTCACAGCAGGTCCCCTTTCTGCATCCACCAAGAGTAACTGTGAGAGCTTACAGTGTTGTGGCAACATCACCACCACCAACACCACCACCACCAAAGGCCCAATTTTTCTGCCCCTGTTCAACGGGTGCATGTAGTTACAATTCTTGATCTAATATTTCACGGCAGGGCCCGTTCCTGTGCCCACTAAGAGTAATTGTGAGGGCTTACAGTGTTGTGGCAACACCAACACCTAAGGCCCCAATTTCTGCAGAGTATATAGGGCAGGCCCCTACTTTCAAACATCCAACTTACAAACGACTCCTACTTGCAAACCGAAGGAGACAACAGGAAGATGAAATCTACCCCATAGGAAGGGAAGTTCTCTCCTGTAAGAGTTAATATGGGAAACACTTTTCTCCTCACCACTGATGCTTTATCACCAATCCTTGTTTCATAAAAAACCCAAATTTTCAAAAAACATTTGTCATTGGGACAGAAAGTGAGGTGAAATCTTCTGAAGAGGTGCACAGACACCAAAACAAATGTTACAGGGGTGATAACCCTTCCCTATGTTTTCCAAAAAGCTTAAAAATAGATTTTTTGGCTGGAGCTACACTTTAAAAATGTACCAGTTCAAAATTACTAACAGATTCTACTTAACAACAAACCTACAGTCCCTGTCTTGTTTGCACCGCCTATATACTAGTATATAAGGCCTGGGGGCCCCACGCCTTTCCCTTTTTTAATTTGAGTGCGGGGTTCCCCTTAATATCCATACAAGACGCAAAGGGCCTGGTAACGGACTGGGGGGGTACCCATGCCGTTTGTCTCACTGATTTTCATCCATATTGCCGGGACCCAACATTACATTAAAGCCGCAAGCAGTTTGAAATGATTTGTATTCCTTTAAAAATGTCATTTTGTGCAGGAACTGTTCTAAGCACTGGAAACATGTGCCACCTTACAGGCATACTATAGACACCCCCCCAGGTACAATATTTAAAGGAATATTTCACTTTTTTTCACTTTAAGCATCATTAAAATCACTGCTCCCATTTTTAAAACGTATTTTTGCATTGATACATGTCCCCTGGGGCTGGACTCCGGGTCCCTAAACCCATTTTGGACAATAACTTGCATATTAGCTTTTAAAATTAGCACTTTTGATTTCAAACGTTCAAGTCCCATAGACTTTTAATGGGGTTCTAAAGTTCGCACAAACTTTCTGTCCATTCGCAGGTTGTGGTGCTAACCGAACCGGGGGTGTTCGGCTCATCCCTACTCCTGGGTGCCACTTTGCAGATCCTCCTTCTGGCTGAGCTCATTCTGTGTATAAAAAAGGGACATAGTTTTAGTTTTTGGTTCATCAATCACACACAATTTTCAGCTGATGACTTGCAAATTGAATGTTAATAAATAGAAAAGACTATCATTCTGACCCCAGCATTTTTCATTCTTGTCCCAAACATTTTTGGCCACTACTGTCTATTGATATGTAAATCACTTTTTTTTTAAATCATTAATTTGTTATCAATTATAACATCTAGTTAACATCATTAATATTAGGACAATAAATATGTATAAAAATAATATACCTAACTCCAGCTGGGCGCATCCACTTCTTCCAGGATGGAAGGCCCAGGTTGGTCCTCGTCAGCCTCTGCTGGGGTTGAAGGAAGGGTGGAGGGAAGGCTGCAGGGAAGGGTAGAAAGTCATTCTCTGGCTTCAGGCTGGTCATCCAGAAAACACTGTTTGTTGAAGTACCACAGCCTAGGTACATACACTTGCGCTGCTGCTGCTCCGGATCTGAAAGATTTCTGGATCTTATTATGCTCCTTCTTATACATGTTCCTCAAGATCCCAATTTTCTTTTCCAAGAACAGGATGGTTGCATCTGGGACCCAAATCTTCACAAATTCGAGAAGTTTCTCCAGCGTTGACCTCCTAGCTTGTTTATTATAATATAAGCTGTGTTTCACCTCCCACAAATTCCTCATCTCCCTGTACCTGTGTATGAAACTGGCCATGAATTCTGGGTCCTTAAGGTGATTCATATTTGCTGTAAGACAATACACAAGACAAAAACAATAATGTCAGCCTAAAATCTCATAATCTTTTCCCAATACAGGCCTCAATCTTGAAGCAGTATAGGCCACTGATGGCCCAAGTTAAAATTTTACCTTTGTTTAGGACGCTCGCCACTTCCGTTCCTCCATCCTCTGCACACAGAACGTAGGTACAACACATGTGTGTTAGCTTGATATACACTGTGCATGCATGAAACTCCGCCTGCATCACCGGCCCCTGACGTTCTTTCTAGTCTATTCCCCACCCCTTCTCTTTCAGCGCGCAGTAGGAGTGACATGGCGGAGACACAGCAGGTGTGTGTTAATTCCAGTAACGAGGAGGAGGAAAGCCCGGTGCCCGAAACATCCCGATCCCGGAGGAGAAGATTTAAGGCCTCAAATATCACCTTTGTAGAGATGGTGGACATCTTGAGGAGGAATGACTATGATGGGAAACATGGACCGTACCTAAACCCAAATGTGAGAAAGGCCAAGATCATGACTAAAGCTATGAAGTGTCTGCACAGGAATTTTGGGGTACGAAGATCCAAGGAGCAATTGAGGAAACGCGGGTCAGACCTGTAACTGAGGGAGCAGGATTAGTACAGAAGGATCAATAAAGTTCTTCTAAAAAGTACGTATTTGTCGTGTGTTCCTATTATTATTATTACTTGCATGCTGCTCCATGTGCTTTTCTTTACTGTTGTACAGTTTAAAATGGCGACTTTCATGTTCGTGGGCACAGTAATCAGTTATAGTAAACATTGTTCGCTCATTAAATACGATGTTTTGGGCAGATACAGGTTAAATACATTTGGTCATGCCTATTTCTATAAAAATAAGTTTTGTACATTGCTGTCTAGATGTGCAGAAAACCCCCTAGCGGGGCTTTAAAGCAGCCAATAAATACAAGATGGATAGTCAAAACGTAATTTTATTGGTACAAAAAATATTATGTAACAAAATGATTACGTCTCCATGTGTTTGGAGATCCTTAAGAACAAGGAGTGGTACAAACCAATATCGGTCCTTAGCATCAACCAATACAACTCTAGTTTCTACAACATGGTTGATCATGCATTCCATGCAGGTGCAATCACCAAAAACACCTATGAATTTATTAGGATTCCACACCCCAAAGAAGCCACCTTCTACAGCCTACCCAAGATTCATAAAAACTCTGCCAAACTCACAGGATGTCCCATTGTCTCTGGCAATGGGGCTATATCCGAAAACCTAAGTCGGGTTATTGATGCTCACCTGCAACCCCTTGTTCTATCTTTGCCCTCCTTTGTTAGGGACACATTACAATTTCTACAGCTTATCAACGATCTTAAGATACCAGAAAATGCCATCCTGGTGACTATAGATGTTGAGGCACTGTACAGCAGCATTACCAATTCTTTGGGTTTGGCTGCTGTGCAGAGGGCTTTGCAACAACAATCTCAGTATGATCCGGCATTGATCAGGTTTATTTTGAAGGGTTTGCATTATATACTACATCACAACCATTTCTGTTTTGACAACTCCCACTACCTCCAGGTACAGGGTGTGGCTATGGGGACCTGTTGTGCCCCCTCCTACGCCAACCTGTACCTGGGGGAGTGGGAGAAGTCCCTCCTAGAGGACGAGGGCCTTGTCATATACACCAGCCATATAACCAAATGGCTGAGGTATATTGACAACGTCTTCGTTATCTGGGAGGGACCCAAGGCCAAATTGATTGAATTTCTGAATCAGATCAATGTTAATGATCGTAATTTGAAATTCACGATGACCCATGACCTCCACAGTGTCACCTTCCTAGATGTCTCCGTCTCTGTGAACACTGAAAGAAAGTTATCTAGTACCTTGTTCCGTAAGACAACCGCAGGTAATACGGTCCTCCATTCAGACAATTTCCACCCGATACCACTGAAGACTTCAATCCCCTACGGACAATATCTGTGCCTTCGTCGCAATTGTTAGAACGACAGTCTATTTAAAAAAGAAGCTGAGGGGCTTCAAAATAGACTGGGGATACAGTCGATCTTGCCTTAAAAAGGCGTACAATCAGGCTATAGGTCAATCTAGATCCCAGTTGCTGTTTAGATCCAAGCCCCCCAAAAGCCCCAAATGCAATTTCACCCGTATCATCATGTGCTATTCGCTACAACTTAGAACCATCAACAAGATCATAAAGCGTCATTGGAGAATCCTCACAGATGATCCCAAATTGCGCGAGTTTTTCCACAAACAACCCACCATTCACTTCACATGTCCAGCGCTGCACTCTTCCCATTATATCTTTTCCACAAACAACCCACCATAACCTATAGAAGAGCCATATCACTACGAGACAGGCTTGTCCAGAGTGAATATATCAACGAAAATGGGAGAATGAAACATTGCTCTGTAGCGGGCTCTTTCCCTTGTGGAAATTGCTCTTATTGTTCATTCATCAAAAAAGACAAAACTTTTGTTCTTCCCAACGGAAAGAGATTTATACCCACACAATTTGTTAATTGCCACACACGTGGAGTAGTATATCTCATGGAATGTGAATGCGGTGCCTACTATGTGGGGAAAACCAGGCAGGAATTTGGGAAGCGCATTTCCCAACATATATATTGTATGCAGGTGGGGAACCCATACCTCCCGATCGGGAGGCATGTAATCTCTGTACATAACTATAGGGCTCCAAGAGTCACTTTTGTGGCCCTTTGTAGGATGCATATTCCCATTAGAGGTGGCGATTGGAATAAGGCTCTGCTACAAAAGGAGCAGAGATGGATATTCCAACTACATGCCACCTCCCCACTAGGCTTGAACGAATCCATCTCATTCGCCCCCTTTCTCCAGGGGTTTTCCTCTGGCAAGACCCAATGAATGAATTAGGGGAACTCTCCACCGTAAATTTCCTGTCTGTCCAGGACCACAGTGCCACCATATACAATCAGGGCCGGATTTCCCACAAGGCCACCGAGGCCAGGCCTCGGGGCGGCAGTGGTACAGGGGCGGCGCCGCCGCCCCCCACACTAACATCAGCATGTGATGCAGTGCACCCGGGCGCCAGAGAGGTGGGGGCGCTGAAGCGCTAGAGTGCTCCTCTCCCTCCTCCTCCTCTCTGTGTCCAGACTAAGGCGGCTCCCTCCGCCGGTCACCGCCGCCACCGCTGTGTTTTTCGCTGCTTCTCCTGTCAGAGAAGGAGAGCAGCCGCCGAAGATCGGAGCGGCTGATCTCTGTGCGGCGGCGGCGGGGGGGGCGTGTTCTCCTCTGTCTCTCACTCCCGAGTCCCGCCCAAGCCTGTGCCTGTCTCCATCTGTTCTATTGTACACACTTGGAGGGGAGGTTGTCCTGGAGGGGTTGTACTAATGGAGGTGGGGGGTTGTCCTGGGATGTCTGTACTGCTGAAGGGGGGGTTTGTCCTGGAGGGGTTGTACTAATGGAGGGGGGGGGTGTCCTGGGATGTCTGTACTAGTGAAGGGGGGGTTTGTCCTGGGGGGGTTGTACTAATGGAGGTGGGGGGTTGTCCTGGGATGTCTGTACTGCTGAAGGGGGGGTTTGTCCTGGAGGGGTTGTACTAATGGAGGGGGGGGTGTCCTGGGATGTCTGTACTAGTGAAGGGGGGGTTTGTCCTGGGGGGGTTGTACTAATGGAGGTGGGGGGTTGTCCTGGGATGTCTGTACTAGTGAAGGGGGGGTTTGTCCTGGGGGGTTTGTACTAATGAAAGGGGGGGGGTTGTCCTGGGGGGTCTGTATTAATGAAGGGGGGGCGGTTTGTCCTTGGGGGGTCTGTGCTAATGGAGGGGGTGGGGGTTGACCTGGGGGGGGGGTTGTACTAATGGAGAGGGGGTTTTCCTGGGGGGGGGTTGTACTAATGGAGGGGGGTAGACCTGGGGTGGTTTGTGCTAATGGAGGGGGGTTGTCCTGGGGGGGGTTGTACTAATAGAGGGGCGTTTGTCCTGGGGGGTCTGTACTAATGAAGGGAGGTGGGTTTGTTCTGGGGGGTCTGTAGTAATGAAGGGAGGTGGGTTTGTCCTGGGGGGGTCTGTACTAAGGGAGGGGGGTGGGTTTGTCCTGGGGGGTCCGTACTAAGGGAGGGTGGTTTGTCCTGGGGGGGTCTGTACTAATGAAGGGAGGGGGGTTTGTCCTGGGGGGGTCTGTACTAATGAAGGGAGGGGGGGGTTTGTCCTGGGGGGTCTGTACTAATGGTGGGGGGTTTGTCCTGGGGGGGTCTGTACTAATGGAAGGGGTAGTTTGTCCTGGGGGGGTCTACACCCAGGAAAGTACACCCAGGGCTCCAGAGGGAGAGGGCAGTGCTCAGGGAACACCATCAGAGAGAGAACCCCACTGCCCTGCACCACCAGAGGGAAAGCCACACAGCCTGGCGCCATCCCTGGCGGAGAAAGGAATGGAGTCATTGCAGGAATACGGATCTGGGTGCTACCCAACGGAGTCGCCACGGGCAATTCAGAGTGAGCTGACTCCTGATCTGGGGAAGCATTGCTGTATCACTGGGTCAGGTGAGAGGGCCGATAGGCCATTATCTACTAATGTCCATAGGAACTGCAGTCTCTGACCATCTCCTGTATCATGTCTGCAGTCTTTGACCGTATGTCTGGGGGCTCTTTCCGGTGGTGTGGGGGGGGCGGCATTGAAGGGCATGGCCTTGGGGCGGCAAAGGGAGTAAATCCGGGCCTGTATACAATTCCTCCCCCCCTTCTTTTCCCCCTTTTCCCCTTTTCATCCCCCTTCCCCTTTTTCCCCCTTTTCCCCCCTCCCCCCCCATTTTTTCTCCCAGTCCTGGTACCAATTCCCCCAATTAGGGCCATTATGCTTCCCACTCCATGGTCTAGCTTTGTCTAGGCTACCCCATGACTGGGAGACTGACCACGTTGAAAGCACAATATAGAAAAAGTGGTCAAATGTCACTTCCTAATTTTCCTATTTTCAGCATAAACATAGCCTTGGAAAATAGCTCACAGTTCTTTTTGATCTTTTCTGATTTATTTTCGATTTTGTTTATTTCTTTCCATTATGTATAATGTTTAATAAATATTGCTTATTTTATTTTATTTTGTAATTTCATCTTGTACATAACATGTATCATGCCATTGCATTGATATAAATGTCTTGTTTGTGACAGTGACATTGTACAGTACAGTGTACATCTATTATGGTCAACAACAAAAATATTTTTGCCTTACCCAATATTCCCAGTTAGTGTTTATTAACGTTAGGTGGTTTTTAACATAATTTATCTGCCATGATTTGGCCCTTTCTTCCCCCTGTGTCCCGTGTATGTGTCTCCCTCTGGCTGGTTTTCCTCTTCTGGCGGGGGGTGGTGTTGTGTCACACATGCCTTCCTGGCAGGAGAAGAACCCGGAAGCTCACTACATCATCTATTGATCGCTGTGTTTTTACATGTAAGTTACTACGTTTTTCAATAAAATCCACCCGTAATTACTACACTATGAGACCTCTCCTTTGTTCCTAACTACCATTGCTGGGATTAATGGGAGCGGCGGGAGGAGATCCAGAGAGCCAGATCTACTGACATCGTTCCAGGAAACCCATCCTCTCCAAGATTATCTATCTGCTCTACTTGGCCCACTGGGGGCCGCTGCTGGAGGTGAGAGGCTGGGGGAAACACTCGTTGTTTGCACCAGAACCTATATAGAAGAATAGCACCAGTAACTGCACATTTGCAACTTATTCAAAGACCGTTTTTGTGGACACCATTCATCACAATTGCACGTTTCTATATACTTGTGGACTGAATTGCACTACTGTCACTTTGGGACGGCATCTCTGCTGTGGGATGTCTGTCTATATATGTATTAGTTATTTATTTATAGCACATTAGTGCGTTTATGATGGCATGATTGCACTATTAGCACTGTTTGATTCTTGATTTAGATATTGTGGATTCATATTGATGCGGAGACTTTGCACGCATCTTACATCACAGTTCACCTATATATTTTTTTCTATGCACATTATGACAGTCTGCTATTTATAATTTTATGTGTCACACTCTTAAGAGTTATTTGGTATTTCTACTTGCTCAGCACTAGGGACCTTTTGATTCTCAGCTATTTTTGGAGGTTATTATTTTAATTATATCCAGATTCGTTATAGATTGTCACGCCCTTTTATGCGTGGTGGCTAATACATCATGAATCTCATTTTGCACTTGGCACTTTAATGGTTGACGTTCACTCACTTATTTTACTTATATTTGGCACTCATGCTTTCTTTGATGGACTCCAGCATGGAGCTAGTAGTTCAGAGTTTACCATAACTTTTTTTGGCAGGAATCAGTATCTTGGAGTCACCGTTAGGCACAGTGTTTGTCCCTTTATTCTTTGTCTTAGAAGATCACGGTTAGGATTTTAATTGCTGGTTTGGTACTGAATGATAGAGCAGCGCCACATATTTCAGGTAATAATCACTACCATCACCTCATGCACCCCTTTATTTTGGTGATCACACCGCATGCACTTTTTTGAACCCAATCTTCTGTGTGGATTGTATATGGTTTCTGGGCTTCACCATTACTTTTATCGTGTGCCTCTCCACTTTTTTCCTTGATCTTTGGCTCTCTCACCCTCTCCACCTTCACCGCTGCACCACTTTCATCATTTTTTTCTCCTTTCCAGCCTTGTGACTGGTCTTTTTCACCTCACACTCCTTTTTCATACTGGTGCATGGTTGCATTATTTCCTATACCCTCACTGTTGTATGGTCTTGCAGGCGCAGAAGGAGTCTGTATGTTCGTTTGTCTCACCATGTCACTCCTCACTTAGGTCACACATTTCTGCACGCCCGTTCCTTTCCTGTTTTTCTCTTTTTTCTTTTTATGTTCCGTTTTCTCACTTTTTCCTGTTTTCACTCCCCTCACATCTCTTGCATTTCCCTTCCCCCTGTTCCTCCCTCCCACCCCTTCCTCTTTTTCTTCCCCTCACTTTCATTCCTTATGTTTCTCCATTCTGTTCCCTTGCACTTTCGCCCCTGCATGCCCCTACACCTACATTCAACTATGCTCTGAATTAGGGAAATTTATATTCCTCTACGAGTATTAATTAATGTTTTTCTGCCTTAAATCAATTGTAGTATCATCGTTACCTCACCCCGTGTGCGGTGGGTGCCTGCTGCCTGCCTCTCCCTGCTCCCCTCCCCTGTGTGGGGGGTAACAAATGCATGATTCCTCGTAAGGCATGCCTGGCTCACCGCCCGCTTTCTGAGGAGTTGACCCACTACTGGGGAGGCACTGACTCAGGAGGGACCATATCCTTTTCATCGTGAACACCTAACACTATCGGAATTTTGTGATTGGTAATTATACAAGTCTTGTAGATGTACTGTGAGTTACATATGTGAGTTTGCTATTGTTGAACCCTATATTTTGCTTGATATATGATTATATTTCCACAGTTGACAACTATCCTCTGAAGAAGACCCATTCAGGGTCGAAACGCGTCAGTATTTTAATATTTAATATTTAACATTCTTTTGTTGTCCTATACATTGTATTGCACATTGTTCCCGATTACGGGCACTGTACGCTGTATTTTTTATACTTTTAGTGCATACTGTATCCCAGTTCATGTCCTGACTCTATAGGTCAGAATCATTTTGTTACATAATATTTTTTGTACCAATAAAATTATGTTTTGACTATCCATCTTGTATTTATTGGCTGCTTTAAAGCCCCGCTAGGGGGTTTTCTGTACTTTTTTCATGCATCTTATGGGGTGCGCAGCCTTTTCTGTCTGCACTCATATGAGTGTCTTTTGTTGATTAGCTGTCTAGATGTGTTTGTAACTAGAATGAAATGCAAGCTTGATTCAGTGTAATGTAAGGAGAGGACACTCAGCAGCTGTTTACACATCTGGACTAGAGATGAGCCGAACACCCCCCGGTTCGGTTCGTACCAGAACCTGCAAACGGACCAAAAATTCACACGAACGTTAGAACCCCATTGACGTCTATGGGACTCGAACGTTCGAAATCAAAAGTGCTCATTTTAAAGGATAATTTGCATGGTATTGTCCTAAAAAGGGTTTGGGGACCCGGGGCCTGCCCCAGGGGACATGTATCAATGCAAAAAAACTTTTAAAAACGGCCGTTTTTTCGGGAGCAGTGAATTTAATAATGCTTAAAGTTAAAAAAAAGTGAAATATTCCTTTAAATATCGTGCCTGGTGAGTGTCTATAGTATGCCTGTAAACTGGTGCGTGTTTCCCGTGCTTAGAACAGTCCCTGCACAAAATGTCGTTTTGAAAGGAAAAAAGTCATTTAAAACTGCTTGCAGCTTTAATGTAATGTCGGGTCCTGGCAATATGGATGAAAATCAGTGAGACAAACGGCATGGGTACCCCAAGTCCATTATCAGGCCATTTGGGTCTTGTATGGATATAAAGGGAACCCCCTTACCCAAATTAAAAAAGGAAAGATGTGGGGCCCCCAGGCCCTATATACTCTGAACAGCAGTATACAGGCGGTGCAAACAAGACAGGGACTGTAGATTTGTTGTTCAGTAGAATCTGTTTGTAATTTTGAACTGGTACATTTTTAACGTGTTTAGCCAAAAAATCTATTTTAAGCTTTTTGGAAAACCTAGGGAAGGGTTATCACCCCTGTGACATTTGTTTTGCTGTCTGTGCTCCTCTTCAGAAGATTTCACCTCACTTTTTGTCCCAATAACAAATGTTTTTTGAAAATTTGGGGTTTTTAGTGAAACAAGGATTGGTGATAAAGCATCAGTGGAAAGGAGAAAAGTTTTTCCCATATTAACTCTTACAGGAGAGGATTTCCCTTCCTAGGGGTAGATTTCATCTCACTTCCTGTTGTCTCCTTCCGTTTGCAAGTAGGAGTCATTTGTAAGTTGGATGTTTGAAAGTAGGGGCCTGCCCTATATACTCAGCAGAAATTTGGGCCTTAGGTGTTGTTGTGGCCACAACACTGTAAGCCCTCACAGGGTCCTGCTGTGAAATATTAGATCAAGAATTGTAATTACATGCCCCTGTTGAACAGGGGCAGAAAAATTGGGCCTTTGGTGGTGGTGCTGGTGCCACAACACTGTAAGTCCTCAAAGATACTCTTGGTGGGCGCAGAAACGGGCCCTGCTGTGAAATATTAGATAAAAAATTGTAATTACATGCCCCTGTTGAACAGGGGCAGAAAAATTAGTCCTTTGGTGGTGGTGGTGGTGGTGGTGCCACAACACTGGAACCCCTCACAGATGCTCTAGTTGGAGCCCAGGAACTAGCCCTGCTGCAAAGAATTGCATCAAAAATTGTAATTACACGCCCCTATTAAACAGGGGCTGAAAAAGTGGGCCTTAGGCACTGGTGCCACAACACTGCAACCCCTCACAGATACTCTAGTTGGAGCGCAGGAACTAGCCCTGCTGCAAAGAATTGCATGAAAAATTGTAATGACATGCCCATGTTAAACAGGGGCTGAAAAATTGGGCCTTAGGCACTGGTGGCGGGACTCGTGGCGCCCAGAACCAAAAATGTTCTTACAAGCTATCATCATGATCATTAAGGAGGAAGAGGATAATTACTCAGTATAACAGGATAGTCACTCAGCATCAGCATAGGCAGTCTTTGAAGGTATCTGACATTTCAAAAAAATTTATTCGGTTACATCAGCATCAGGTGCTTGGTAGCTGGTGGTGATCCAAGACTGATTCATTTTTATGAAGGTCAGTCGATTGACCGAGTGATCGGATACAAAGCCTCCAGCAGCACTGAATGTGCGTTCCGAAAGAACGCTGGATGCAGGACAGGCCAGTAGCTCAATTGCATACTGTGCAAGCTCTGGCCAGTGATCTATCCTCAAGACCCAGTAACCCAGAGGATTTTCGGTGGGAAAGTTGTCCAAGTCAGATCTTGCCCCTAGGTATTCCTGCACCATGTAAAACAGATGCTGGCGATGGTTGCTGAAACCGATCATACCTTGGGGCTGCGGACTAAAAAATTGTCTGAACGCAGACGGCCACCTTCTCCACCGCTCCTTCTTTGACTGACCGAAGCCTCAGCAACACGTTGTCCTGAAACAGGAGTTTGTAACCTCCCAGTCTCTGGAAACGTGTTGCACAGACCTTTCTGCAAGGCCTACCGAAGATGTTTCATCTTCTGCTCCCTCTGCAATGGCAAGATAAGATCCACAACTTTACCCTTGTAACGTGGATCAAGGAGGGTTGCCAGCCAGTGTTGTACCTTCTCCGTGATACCACAAATACAAGGATCCTTCCGCAGGCTTTGCAGGATCAGGGAGGCCATGCAGCATAGGTTTGCTGAGGCATTTGGTCCGGAGTCCTTTGGGTCACTAAGGATGACATGATCCGCAGCCACCTCCTCCCAGCCACGTACAAGTCCATGTGTTTCTTGGGACTGTAAATGATCCCTTAACGACTGCTGCTGATGCTGAGTGCCATGCTCCACCTCCATACTGACACAATCCTCCTCCTCCTCCTCGACCCCTTCCCGTGTGATCGGCGGGCACGCAGGAACACTGTCTGGATAAAGGGGGCCTTGAGAGCTAAGGAAGTCCTCCTCTTCCTGTCTCTGTTCTGCCTCAAGTGCCCTGTCCATTATTCCACGCAGTGTGTGCTCCAACAGGTGGACAGTGTCACTGATGCATGCACTGTCACTGCTCACCATCCTCGTGGCCTCCTCAAATGGTGACAGGACAGTGCATGCATCCCTGATCATGGCCCACTGGCGTGGGGAAAAAAAAACAAGCTCCCCTGACCCTGTCCTGGTGCCATAGTCACACAGGTACTCATTGATGGCCCTCTGCTGCGTGTGCAGCCACTGCAGCATGGCCAACGTTGAGTTCCACCTGGTGGGCATGTCACAGATTAGGCAGTTCTTGGGCAGGTTAAATTCCTTTTGGAGGTCTGCCAGCCGAGCACTGACATTATATGACCAGCGGAAATGCACACAGACTTTCCTGGCCTGCCTCAGGACATCCTGTAAGCCCGGGTACATGCCCAAGAACCGCTGCACCACCAAGTTAAGGATGTGAGCCAAACAGGGCACGCGGGTCAGTTGTCCCTGTCGGAGGGCGGAGAGGAGGTTGGTGCCATTGTCGCAAACCACCATTCCTGCCTTAAGTTGGCATGGCGTCAACCACCTCTGAACCTGCCCCTGCAGAGCTGACAGAACCTCTGCCCCAGTGTGGCTCCTGTCCCCCAAGCACACCAGCTCAAGCACCGCATGGCATCTTTTGGCCTGCATACTTGCGTAGCCCCTTGAACACCTATGGAGCACCACTGGTTCCGAGGAAAAGCACAGGAAGAGGCCATGAAGGAAGAAGAAGAGGAGGGTGTGGAGGAGAAAGGTGTGTCAGAATCATTAGTAGTGGCATTTTGGAGACGTGGTGGCGGAACAACCTCCAACACTACTGCACCTTGTCCTGCATCCTTCCCAGTTGCCAGCGGAGTCACCCAATGCGCGGTGAAACTTAGGTAACGTCCCTGTCCATGCCTGCTGGACCATGAGTCAGCGGTAATATGCACCTTACCGATGACCGCCCTGTCCAGCAAGCATGGACATTACCTTCCACATGCCGGTAGAGAGTCGGAATCACCTACTGTGAGAAAAAGTGGCGTTTGGGTACCTGCCACTGAGGAACCGCACATTCCACAAACTCACGGAAGGGGGCAGAGTCTACCAACTGAAAAGGTAGCAGTTGAAGTGCTAGCAATTTTGCCAAGCTAGCATTCAACCGCTGGACATGTGGATGGCTGGAAGTGAACTTCTTTCGGCGGTGCAGCAGCTGGGGCAGGGAAATTTGCCTGGTACAATCTGACGTCGGTGTACCGAAAGCAGATTGCCCACACTTACATGGCTGTGACACACCAAATTTTACACCTTCATTCCTCTCAATGCAGGTCTCAGAGAGGACTGAAGGTATAGTGGGGTTGGAGATCTCAGCTGATGAGGAGCAAGAAGAGGTCCTCTTTGTTCTTTGGTGTGGGTCTTTTAGATACGCTTGCCAACTAACTGCATGGCAGGTCAACATATGTCTGGTCAAGCATGTGGTTCCCAAGCGGGAGATGTTTTGGCCACGCGAGATACGCTTGAGACATATGTTGCAAATAGCAGCGGTGCGATCTGATGCACTTGTCTCAAAAAAGGCCCACACCAAAGAACTTTTGGAATAACGCGCAGAGACAGCAGCGCCCTGCACATGCGGAGCTCTGCGGTGTGATGCAGTCAGTGTGCTGCCCTTAGGCTGGCCCCTAGAGGGCATCCTGCCTCGTTGGTGATGTGCCTCCTCCTCTCTCCTATCAGGCACCCACGTTGAGTCAGTGACCTCATCATCCCCTCCCTCATCATCACTGGAGAAAACCTGGCAGTATGCTGCATCAGGGGGAGCATGACTGCCAGATTGCTGTCCTTCTTGGGCACCCCCTCTGTCCGTGCTGACGTTACTGCCTTCATCTAGCTCAGTATCATCATCAGAGCCTTCTAAACATTGGGCATCCTCCTGAAGCATGTACCCAACACTGTGGTCAAACAGTTCGAGGGACTCCTCAGGAGGACATGGTGGGGCTAGGGAAGGAGTCACTGATGCCATTGAGCCGAGGGAAGAGACCGCGTTGGCAGCTGCTTTGCCAAAGTACCCTCAGCATGGATGAGAGAGGATGAGGAGGATGAGGACCGCTTGGTCATCCACTCGACCAAGTCTTCTACATGTTGCGGCTCAACGCGGCCAGCTGCCGAAAAAAAGGCCAAGCGTGTCCCAAGGCCACGTGCTAATGAGGATGCACCGTCTCCATGACCAGCACTGTTGCCTCTATACACAGAGCCTGCTTGCCCTCTTTTATTGGCTTGTGACTGTCTGCCTCTCCTTGGTCTTCTAGACATACTAATGGCCTGCAGTGAGATGTAGCTGCACTAAGCTGGGATATATATATATATATATATATATATATATATATATATATATATATACTGATACTGCAGCTAGCAAAATCAACAGTATTAAAACACCACCAATCTTCTACAGGTAGCTTTAGATGAACACTGTGTAGAGGTCGCACTACACTAACTTGTAGCTTTAGCTGAACACTGTGCAGAGGTCACACTAGACTAACATGTAAATAATGTAGCTGCCTGCGGTAGTGATAGGATCAGGAAAACACCACCAACCTTCTACAGGTAGCTTTAGCTGAACACTGTGCAGAGGTCGCACTAGACTAGCGTGTAAATAATGTAGCTGCCTGCAGTAGTGATAGGATCAGGAAAACACCACCAACCTTCTACAGATAGCTTTAGCTGAACACTGTGAAGAGGACGCACTACACTAACATTAAAATAATGTAGCTGCCTGCGATAGTGATCGGATCAGTAAAACACCACCAACCTTCTACAGGTAGCTTTAGCTGAACACTGTGCAGAAGTCGCACTAGACTAACGTGTAAATAATGTAGCTGCCTGCGGTAGTGATAGGATCAGGAAAACACCACCAACCTTCTACAGATAGCTTTAGCTGAACACTGTGAAGAGGACGCACTATACTAACGTTAAAATAATGTAGCTACCTGCGGTAGTGATAGGATCAGGAAAACACCACCAACCTTCTACAGGTAGCTTTAGCTGAACTCTGTGCAGAGGTCGCACTACACTAACTTGTAGCTTTAGCTGAAAACTGTGCAGAGGTCGCACTACACTAACTTGTAGCTTTAGCTGAACACTGTGAGGAGGATGCACTACACTAACTTGTAGCTTTAGCTGAACACTGTTCAGAGGACGCACTACACTAACTTGTAGCTTTAGCTGAACACTGTGCAGAGGTCACACTACACTAACTTGTAGCTTTAGCTGAACACTGTGAGGAGGACGCACTACACTAACTTGTAGCTTTAGCTGAACACTGTGCAGAGGTCACACTACACTAACTTGTAGCTTTAGCTGAACACTGTGAGGAGGACGCACTACACTAACTTGTAGCTTTAGCTGAACACTCTGCACTACACTAACTTGTAGCTTTAGCTGAACACTGTGCAGAGGTCGCACTACACTAACTTGTAGCTTTAGCTGAACACTGTGAGGAGGACACACTACACTAACTTGTAGCTTTAGCTGAACACTGTGAGAAGGACGCACTACACTAACTTGTAGCTTTAGCTGAACACTGTGAGGAGGACGCACTACACTAACTTGTAGCTTTAGCTGAACACTGTGAGGAGGACGCACTACACTAACTGTAAATAGTCTAGCTGCCTGACTGTGGTACTAATAGGATCAGAAGAACACCAGCAATTTTCTTCAGGTAGCTGTAAATACTGTAACAACACAAGCCTGCCTGTCAGTAGGAAGATAATAACAGGAACGTATCTAACTTAAATCAAATGACACTGTCTCTCTGTCTCTCAACGCCAGAACACACACTACACAGGGCCGCCGTGCAGGCGGCCTTATATAGTGTGGGGCGTGTACTAAACCACCTGAGCCATAATTGGCCAAAGCCACCCTGACTTTGGCCAATTACAACTCTCTCTACAGACGGCGCTGTGATTGGCCAACCATGCAGGTCATAGTGCATGCTTGGCCAATCATCAGCCAGCAATGCACTGCGATGCTGCAGTGAATTATGGGCCGTAACACGCCACACGAATTTGGCGCGAACTGCCCATATCGTTTGCAATTCGGCGAACGGGCGAACAGACGATGTTCGAGTCGAACATGGGTTCGACTCGAACACGAAGCTCATCCCTAATCTGGACTCAGGAGCACTAGTGTGGGACACAAGAACAAACTTTTTAGGGTGTCCCACAGAGGTACTCACAGACACAGAGGTGTCTCCATTTGTGAAGATTGTCACAAAAAGGTAAGTATTCAATCCCAGGAGGGAAATACCCATTTTGACTCCCAAATTGTGTGCATCTTCAAAATTTGGCTTTTACAGCGGTGACATCACCCCATCTGCTGAAGGCAATATCAACACATTTTGGACATACTTTAATGTCTGATATTGCCTTCATTTTTTCTACATTGAACTTTGTAAGTTCCAGAGCTGTGTATGTTATGTTTTGAAACATGGCTGTTTATACCAAAAAAAAAATTGTAAAAAACGTGAGAAAAATAACATGTTTTATTTTACAAATTTTTTTTATAATGCACATGTGAATGTGCACAGGGTAAAAATTTTGCTAATCAACAATGTGTGGCTTCTTCTTTCAATGCTCAATACCAATTTTTTAAGTAATTTTGTGTTTACAGTGACAATGGGGCTTATTTACTAAAGAAAAATCCACTTGGCACTACAAGTGCACTAGGAGAACCTAGGAGACAGCTAAAAAGAAACAACAACAAACAAGCAATAAAGAAAATTCAAGATTTTATCAGATAATTTTTTTTTAATGAAAAAATTATTTAGACATTGTCTGGCATAGCAATGGCCCCCCCACCCGTAAAATAATTGACATATTTCTGGCGAACTTCACGGGCGTTTTGGGGTGCCAAGCCAGGACGGCCAGTATCCAGGCCCGTCAGGGGATCAGGCCCAACTGAGGCAAGATCATTTTGGGCATTTTTCCGTTAAAAATTGTGCAATGTGGATAATATGATGTGATTCATTTTGTAGTCCGCCATATGTATTGCTGTCAGAAACAGGCAGAACCGCCTGGCCATTATCACAAAGGCATTCTCAACGACTCTTCGGGCTCTGCCAGCCGGTAGTTAAAAACCCTCCTCTCCGGGGCCGGGGTCTTCTGGGGGAATGGACTCATCAGGTGCTCGCCCAGACCGAATGCTTCATCAGCAATAAAGACGAACGGAGTCCTTCAACGTTGTCCGCAGCAGGTGGCAATGCCAGGCCACCAGTCTGGAGACATTGGGAAAACTCCGTCTGGGTGAAGACTCCTCCATCCGACATCCGACCATTCTTCCCCACGTGCACATAGAGAAACTCATTTTGTGCCGACACCACCGCCATCAATACTATACTATTAAAACCCTTACAATTGTAATAGTAAGACCCTGAATGGGGTGGTGGCACGATGTGGACGTGCTTCCCATCTATAGCCTCTCCACAGTTGGGAAAGTCCCAACAGTCGGCAAAATGGGATGCCACAGTCTGCCATTCCTGTGGCATTGAAGGAAATTGTGGCATCTAACCAGAAAAAAAATATTAGTACTTTTGCACATAACATTGCAAGCAGATTACACAAAAACATCAGTACAACATTTATTTTAAGGAGTATTTAAAGACAAAAATATAAGGCCCACTTATCAGATTCTTCACCCCTTCTGATGGCCCATTGTAAAACTTTTAGTTGGGGGGGTTCGACCTGAGTTTGGGACCCAAAAAAAAGCCTCTTGCACTCTGTCTGAATTTAAGGGCAACAATAACATTTGGACTCATTTTAGGGGGTGTTTAGAGTAAAGCACTACAATGGAACTGACAAAATACATTGTTAAGTGACTAGGCTAGGTGTATATGGGCCCAGGATAGCATGCTGAGGAAGTTAGTGAAGGCAAATATGCATGAAGGACAAAAAAGGAGCATTAAAAACTTAAAGCATGCATGGGCACAAAGGGGACATTCACAGCATATTACAATCATGGTAATTAGGGAATGATGAAAGAAATACAATACATTAGCATACATTCAATACATAGAATGTGATGTTAAAGGAGAAAACGTACCCTGATATAGTTCTTCTGCAGGGCTTGAATGATAACAGAACAGGTCTCTGGGATAATGATCCCCAGAGCCTGGGGGGGAGATGCCTGTCGAGAACTTGAGGTCCTGTAGACTTCTCCCTGTCGCCAAGTACTGCAACGTGGCGACTAGCCTCTGCTCGGGAGTGATGGCTCACTGGCAGGTATCCTGCTTCATAATATAAGGGGACAGCAAAGCCAACAGATGGTAAAAATTGGGGTCCGTCATCCTGAGAAAGTTCCTGAAATCATCAGGATTATTCTCCTGGATCTCACGCATCAAAGGCATATGAGCGAATTGGTCACGCTGGGGTAACCAATTCTTGTTCCATGAACTCCTCCCCACCCTCTTCATGGACTGGGCTTTGGTCCAAATAAAAACCCCAACACTAAGCCCCCACACAGCACAAACTCTACAACGAGTACGTACCCACAACATGGCTTCAAAAAGGTCGGCTGCTTAGAACGAACAGAACGCACTGAAGAACAGCAAGGCCTGTGAAGAGCGAGATGAAAATCAGAAACAAGCGGACAAGAATGCACTGAAAAACAGATACAAACCCCACAAGAGATAAACATGAGATTAGCAGAAGGAGCCCAAAGGGTGGCGCACTGGCTATTGAACTTCCTTTTTCTAGTCCTGTCCTATGTGTTGTACGTCACCGCGTTCTGGACGGTCGGAATTTGGTGTGACCGTGTGTATGCAAGACAGTTTGAGCGGAATTCGGTCGGAATTCCGTCAGAAAAACCTTCAGAGTTTATTCCGACTGGATAACCGGTCGTGTGTTCAGGGCATTAGACTAAAAGAGGAGAATTGTTTTTTCTTGAGTATTTTTGTTGGGGAGGGTGCAGGCCACTTTGGTTACAGAATTGGGTAATTCCTAAGTTTTATCTGGGTTGCTCACCCTTATAGGACAAACGCCTCAGGTCAGGTGCTTTGGAAGTACTTGAAGTGTGTGCACAATAGCATTACTTTACTGGTAGCATTGTAGAAACTTGTGATCAATGGTTGGTAGATATTACTTGCATACTGTTTTTTGTAGCAGCCTGGGGCTTCTATGATGTTGTGCCCAGGTTGGGTTTAAGAGTTCCGGGAACGCTGTGGAAAAAAAAAACACGCCCATTGGTAGCTTTTGGAGCTTTTGGGAGCTTTTAGTTAGAAATAGGGACAAAGTAAATTAGGAATCTCACTTGCTCACACTCAAATATCGTGAGAGTGGTAAGTACTTTTGTATGTATGTTCATATAATCTGCTAAGTTTTCTTTAAAGAATGAAATAAGGTATGGGGAAAATCTCAAATGTGGGTAGGTCATCATCTAAAGTGTTAAAAAGACTGAGGAAATTAAGGAGACTGATGTTGCTGTGGTGCATATGGGGGAAAAAGGGGTTTTAGCTGTGCAAGCTAATCTTAAAGCTTTAACTACCATACAAAAAATTATAACACAAGTAACATGGAGAATTCAAAAGGATATCTTCAGGGTTAAACAAGAGAAAGCTTCTTTGCTTAAGGTACCACAGCCACCGGTGCATTCTAACAGAGGGGTAGAAACGGATATTTATATTCTTACTGAGTGTCAACAAATATTTCAAGAGAATAAAACAGACATACAGTACATAAAGTGAATGAACTTTAATATCAAACCTATATAAAATATGATGTAAAATGTGAGAGGAATCCAAAGATTCTGCTAAAACCAATAAAAAATAAAAATAAAAATAATAGTACCCATATGTGCACACCTTCAGGTGTATAACATAAATGCACACTATTCAAACCCTATGTATGCATGTTAAAAGGTCCAAAAATGCATTAGGTCATCCACCTCTCTCTCTCTCTCTCTCTCTATATATATATATGACCTACTGCACTGTCATAAACAGGGGCGGTAAAAACATGTAATAAAAAGGCGGTAAAAACTTAGCTTAACCCCATAGTTATCACTAATACCTCATCTATAAACAACCCTCACTTAAAACCAGCAGCAATAGTAATCCTCTGAACCCATATTAATTGAAACAGGGGCGGTAAAAAAAAAATGTAAACCCCCTTTTTCCTCCCTTCCCTTTAGTAATTACTAAGGAAACATTTCAAATCAAAATTCCCTATTTAACCCCCCCTCCCAGTGAAAGAGAGCCTAATTGGTGTATCCACCATGTTTCCCTCTTGCTGATTTCTCTGACAAAAAGGAGGGGGCATGCAGGAGCGCGATTCTGTGAGGACGTCAATAGATGCCCACCCAGAATAAGCCAACCGTGCTGTAGCCGTCTTTCGGCTATGGCCCGGTCGGCATGGGGTTAAAGGACCAGTACAGTAAAAGTATGGTAGTATATGAGGAAAGTCTCCCCTTTAAGAATATTTGTTTATAACATTATAGTATAAGTGCTTAAATTGCTTGCAAGAAGTGTATAATTGTTTAAATACATGTTTAATGTGTTTTGATGACTCTTTGAAGGTAAAAGCATAGAATAGTCAAGGTTGCAAACGAAGGTGTTAGGTGTGTTGGGGAGTTGTGTAAAGAGAGGGAGTGTTTTAATGAAAACACCCTACATTGTGTAAGGATAAAGTAAGTGAGTTGTAGAGGGTAATGTAAGATAAGATTTGAAAGAAAAGTAAGAGGAGTTATTAATTAAAGTTAAATTTAAAAAAGAACAGCCAGGAAAACTCAAGGAGTATTAAGGTCTTAGGATTGCAGTGGAAAAGTTAATGGAACTTACCACTCCTAGGCCAGGTAGAGCTCGCATCTAGAAGCTTAGGAACACTGTGTGTGCAGCTAATCCATTATCGGAGGTAAATTAGTATGGTACCGATGTGTGTGATGAAAAATTTCAATCTACAAGTCAACGCCATACAGCACAGAGACAAGACACTCAGGAATTAAATAGAATTAAAAATAGGAAGTAACATACACACTGACAGGGATCTCAGAGGTTTAAAGAAGGGACCAGATCAGAGAGCAGGTACGTATTTAGCATACCATTCTGGCAGAAGGTGCCATCTCTGCTGTAGCACCGCAAGGTACATTCCCATATATTGTAGTGGGTAATGGAATTGTCCTTGAACCAAGGTATAGTCGGGAATCAAATGAGATCAGCTAGGGTTGTCCAGAACCTAGGATGTTAGCTGGAATTAGGAGAATGTCAAAGTAATATTTTGGATGTGCAACTTTCAGGACGTAGTTGCATGATATGATATGGGTGACAAAGATATGTTACATTTGCATTCCATATTCGGGGAGTCTTATGCCCGTACACACGGTCGGATTTTTCGACGGAAAATGTGCGATCGGAGCGTGTTGTCGGAAATTCCGACCGTGTATGGGCTCCATCGGACTCTTTCCATCAAACACACAAAGTTTGAGAGCAGGCTATAAAATTTTCCGACAACAAAATCCGATCGCGTCAATTCCGACCGTGTGTGGACAATTCCGACGCACAATGTGCCACACATGCTCAGAAGAAATTCCGAGACGGAACAGCTCGGTCTGGTAAAATTAGCGTTCGGAATGGATAGAGCACTTTCGTCAGGCTGCAATGTTTAAAATTGTTTAATACAGTGCACTTTCTTCTTCTTTATAATGCTAGAAGAATGAAGTAGTTTTGCTGCTCATATTCACACAGACTTCTCACAAACGTATTTCTTTATTATTTATGGTGATTCCCTCAATATATTTTGATTTGTCACATCTGACAAAAAATCTATATAATTTTTTTGGGTAGATGGTATTTTTTTCAGGCCTCATGTTTTTTTTTTTGGTTTGTATTTTTTGCAAGGATGGTCTTGTTGTTAATTTTTTTTTTAATTTATTTTACATCCTGAATATTTTTGTGTGTGTGTTTTGTGTGTCAAGTTATCACAACACCATTATTATCTTGTATTATTTAATCTTTAATCTCAAGGAGATTGCTTGGTGTTGGTGTCTCTTGTTAATTTCACATTGTATTTTTGAAATGTACCTGCCTCCTCACAAACAAACTGTCCTTTTTGATGGAAAACACACATAGACAAGTATAATTGAAACAAAAAAACCTTTATTAAGGGCTCACAACCAAACAAAGAGGGAGGCAACGCTGGAGAAACAGCAGAAATTGGTGAAGCCTTTGACCCCCAGGGCAGACATCAATTATTTTACAGCAAAATTGGTGGCCTGAGGAGTCCTTATCTAAGGGAGTGCAGTCTGGTCCAGAAGGCCCAGAGATCCGTAAAGCAGCAGATGACATCTATGTCCCCAGGCTGTGGTCATACAAGAGACTGCATCTTTTGCCAGACCAGACTGAACCCAGGCCATCACTCTCTGGTCTTCCTTCCATGCTTCCTTCCATGCTGTGGATCTGGTGGTGTAGTTGTGGCAGGAGGAGGAGGAGGAGGATGGTCCAACTCACTCAGGTGGGTATTGGGTGTGATTTCACCCCTCACCCCCTTAGTTAAGACTTTATAAAGAAGGTCCTCACACATGAGGCGTTGTCCCTCCTGCATGCCCTTCAGTTTGGTGGCAGCCATGCAGGCAAAGGCCTCTTCAGGAGTGGGGGTGGCTCTGAGGGACGCAGAAGCCTCCTGAATGAGCCTGAGCGCTGAATCCTACACGTGACTTTCCTTCCTGGGTCTTTTGGTTGGAAGGAGGAGGGGAGGAACCTGTGATTCGGTCAGGCTCCTACTGGGCCCAGGCTTCTCCTAGCTGCCACTTAGCCCTGCCTCCTCCTGGCTACCACTAACCCCCGCCTCCTCCTGGCTGCCACATTCCACAGCCTCCTCCTCCTGGCTGAGGTATTCCTGTGTATGAAAAAGGGACATAGTTTTAGTTTTTTATTCATCAATCACACACAATTTTCACCTCATGACTGTTGCAAATTGAATGTTAATAAATATAATAGATTATCATTCTGAGGCCAGCATTTTTCATTCTTGTTCCAATTATTTTTGCCCACTACTGTCTATTGATATGTGAAACACTTTCTTAAATCAGCAATTAGTGATCAATAATAACATCTAGTAAATAGGGATGAGCTTCGAGTTCGAGTCGAACTCATGTTCTACTCGAACATTGGCTGTTCGCAAGTTCGCCGAACAGCGAACAATTTGGGGTGTTCGCGGCAAATTCGAATGCCGCGGAACACCCTTTAAGAGTCTATGGGAGAAATCAAAAGTGCTCATTTTAAAGGCTTATATGCAAGTTATTGTCATAAAAAGTGTTTGGGGACCTGGGTCCTGCCCCAGGGGACATGGATCAATGCAAAAAAAAGTTTTAAAAATGACGTTTTTTCAGGAGCAGTGATTTTATTAATGCTTAAAGTCAAACAATAAAAGTGTAATATCCCTTTAAATTTCGTACCTGGGGGGTGTCTATAGTATGCCTGTAAAGGGGCGCATGTTTCCTGTGTTTAGAACAGTCTGACAGCAAAATGACATTTTGAAGAAAAAAACACATTTAAAACTACCCGCGGCTATTGCATTGCCGACAATACACATAGAAGTTCATTGATAAAAACGGCATGGGAATTCCCCACAGGGCAACCCCGAACCAAAAAAAAAAAAAATGATGTGGGGGTCCCCCTAAATTCCATACAAGGCCCTTCAGGTCTGGTATGGATATTAAGGGGAACCCCAGCCAAAATTAAAAAAAAAAATTGACGTGGGGTTCCCCCTAAATTCCATACCAGACCCTTCAGGTCTGGTATGGATTTTAAGGGGAACCCCGCGCCAAAAAAAAAAAAAAAACGGCGTGGGGTCCCCCTAAAAATCCATACCAGACCCTTATCCGAGCACGCAACCTGGCAGGCCGCAGGAAAAGAGGGGGGGACGAGAGTGCGCCCCCCCTCCTGAACCGTACCAGGCCACATGCCCTCAACATTGGGAGGGTGCTTTGGGGTAGCCCCCCAAAACACCTTGTCCCCATGTTGATGAAGACAAGGGCCTCATCCCCACAACCCTGGCCGGTGGTTGTGGGGGTCTGTGGGCGGGGGGCTTATCGGAATCTGGAAGCCCCCTTTAACAAGGGGACCCCCAGATCCCGGCCCCCCCCTGTGTGAAATGGTAAGGGGGTACTTACCCCTACCATTTCACTAAAAAACTGTCAAAAATGTTAAAAATGACAAGAGACAGTTTTTGACAATTCCTTTATTTAAATACTTCTTCTTTCTTCTATCTTCCTTCATCTTCTGGTTCTTCTGGCCCTTCTGGTTCTTCCTCCGGCGTTCTCGTCCAGCATCTCCTCCGCGGCGTCTTCTATCTTCTTCTCCTCGGGCCGCTCCGCACCCATGGCATGAGGGGGGAGGCTCCCGCTCTTCTCTTCATCTTCTTCATCTTCTTCTTCATCTCTTCTTCCTTCTTCTCTTCTTCATTTCTTCTCCGGGCCGCTCCGCAGCCATGCTGGCATGGTGGGAGGCTCCCGCTGTGTGACGGCGTCTCTTCGTCTGACGGTTCTTAAATAACGGGGGGCGGGGCCATCCGGTGACCCCGCCCCCCTCTGACGCACGGTGACTTGACGGGACTTCCCTGTGACGTCACGGGGAATGCCACAGGGAAGTCCCGTCATGTCCCGTGCGTCAGAGGGGGGCCGGGTGGCCCCGCCCCCCGTTATTTAAGAACCGTCAGACGAAGAGACGCCGTCACACAGCGGGAGCCTCCCACCATGCCAGCATGGCTGCGGAGCGGCCCTGAGAAGAAATGAAGAAGAGAAGAAGGAAGAAGAGAAGAAGAAGAAGATGAAGAAGAGAAGAAGATGAAGAGAAGAGCGGGAGCCTCCCCCCCCATGCCATGGGTGCGGAGCGGCCCGAGGAGAAGAAGATAGAAGATGCCGCGGAGGAGATGCTGGACGAGAACGCCGGAGGAAGAACCAAAAGAGCCAGAAGAACCAGAAGAAGATGAAGGAAGAAAGAAGAAGCATTTAAATAAAGGAATTGTCAAAAACTGTCTCTTGTCATTTTTAACATTTTTGACAGTTTTTTAGTGAAATGGTAGGGGTAAGTACCCCCTTACCATTTCACACAGGGGGGGGGCCAGGATCTGGGGGTCCCCTTGTTAAAGGGGGCTTCCAGATTCTGATAAGCCCCCCGCCCACAGACCCCCACAACCACCGGCCAGGGTTGTGGGGATGAGGCCCTTGTCTTCATCAACATGGGGACAAGGTGTTTTGGGGGGCTACCCCAAAGCACCCTCCCAATGTTGAGGGCATGTGGCCTGGTACGGTTCAGGAGGGGGGGCCGCACTCTCGTCCCCCCCTCTTTTCCTGCGGCCTGCCAGGTTGCGTGCTCGGATAAGGGTCTGGTATGGATTTTTGGGGGGACCCCACGCCGTTTTTTTTTTTTTTTTTGGCGCGGGGTTCCCCTTAAAATCCATACCAGACCTGAAGGGTCTGGTATGGAATTTAGGGGGAACCCCACGTCAATTTTTTTTTTTAATTTTGGCTGGGGTTCCCCTTAATATCCATACCAGACCTGAAGGGCCTTGTATGGAATTTAGGGGGACTCCCACATCATTTTTTTTTTTAATTTTGGTTCGGGGTTGCCCTGTGGGGAATTCCCATGCCGTTTTTATCAATGAACTTCTATGTGTATTGTCGGCAATGCAATAGCCGCGGTAGTTTTAAATGTGTTTTTTCCTTCAAAATGTCATTTTGCTGTCAGACTGTTCTAAACACGGGAAACATGCGCCCCTTTACAGGCATACTATAGACACCCCCCAGGTATGAAATTTAAAGGGATATTACACTTTTATTGTTTGACTTTAAGCATTATTAAAATCACTGCTCCTGAAAAAACGGCAGTTTTTAAAACTTTTTTTTGCATTGATTCATGTCCCCTGGGGCAGGACCCAGGTCCCCAAACACTTTTAATGACAATAACTTGCATATTAGCCTTTAAAATTAGCACTTTTGATTATTCATGTTCGTGTCCCATAGACTTTAACGGTGTTCGCGTGTTCGAACGAATTTTTTTCCTGTTCGCATGTTCTGGTGCGAACCGAACAGGGGGGTGTTCGGCTCATCCCTGCTAGTAAACATCATTTATTGCTTGCCCAGAAATCTGTAGAAGAATGCTATACCTGACTCCAGCTGGGCTCCTCCACTTCTTCCTGGCTGGAAGTCCCAGGTTGGACATCGGAAGCCTCAGCTGGGGTGGAAGATAGGGTGGAAGGAAGAGTGGAAGGAAGAGTAGAGAGGGATTCCCTGACTCCAGTCTGGTCTGACAGAAATCGCAGTCTCTCATAGTACCTCAGCCTGGGGACATAAACGTCATCTGCTGCAGCTCCGGATCTCTGGGAATTCCGTGACCTTCTTGCACTCCCTAAGATAAGTGCTCCTCAGGCCACCAATTTTGGCTTTTAAATAAGGGATGGTTGCTGTGGGGACCACCGGCTTCACCAACTCCAGTAGTTTCTCCAGCGCTGTCTGCCTCTTTTGTTTATGATTATAATGATGATGTTTCACCTGCCACAGACAGGGCAGCTCCCTGTATTTGTCTATGAACAGGGTGAGGAAGTTGTGGTCATTGAAGCCATCCATTTTCTCTGCAAGACACAACACAAGACAAACCATAATGTCAGGCGAAACTCTCCTAATCTTGTTACAATATAGGCCTCAATCTAGAAGCAGTATAGGCCCAAGTTTAGATCTTACCTTCATTATCACGATCGGCACCTCCGATACTCCTTCCTCTGCTCACAGATCGTACGTACTACGCATGCATGTTACGCTTTATATACACTGAGTATGCGTGAAACTCCGCCCACCCCTGACGTTCTTTCTAGTCTATTCCCCGCTCTTTCTCGTTTGGCGCAGTGGGGGAAGAGCACATGGCGGAGACACAGCAGGTGCGTGCTAATTACAGCAACGAGGAGGAGGAGGAAAGCCTCCCGATCCCGGAAGAGACGATTTAAGGCATCAAATATGTCCTTTGGGGAGATGTTGGAGATGGTCGACATCCTGAAGAGGGCCGACTATGACGGGAAGTATGGACCTTACCCCAACCCCAATGTTCGAAAGGCCAAGATCATGGCGAAAGTGTTCAAGAGTCTGCACCAGAATTTCGGGGTACGGCGATCCAAGGATCAGCTCAGGAAGCGGGGGTCGGACCTCAAATTAAGGGAGCACAAGCAGTACAGAAGGATCCAGAGAGTGCTGCAAAAAAGTAAGTAGTTGTGCTGTGTTCCTATTCTTTATGTTTATTACGTTCGTGCTGCTCCATGTGCTTTTCTTTACTGTTGTACAGTTTAAAATGGCAACTTTCATGTTTATGAGCACATTATTCGCTCGTATGAAACATTGTTCGTTCGGACTAGAAAACACCATTGTTTAGGCCATATGCATTTGAATAATTTTTTTATGGCCTACTTCTCTTAAAATAAGTTGGTTGTCTATATGGGTTTGTAACTAGAATAAAATGCAAACTAGATTCTGTGTAAGGAGAGGACACTCAGCAGCTGTTTACACATCTGGACGCTGGAGCACTAGTGTGGGACACAAGAACACCCTTTTTATTAGGGGGTCCCACACAAGTGCTCCAGTGGATACTATAGGGGTGACTCCATCTGTGAAGCTTGTACAAAACAGGTAAGTATTCAAGCTTGACCAAGGACAAAATATGTCTTCATCTTGGAACTCTGCCAAAACAGACAATTGTACCCCACTTCAAAAAAATGTTTCATATTCCTAGTTCTGCCATCAAATATCTGTGTGCTAACTATACCTATTTTTTTTTACATAGGGGAGAAAAGTCTCAGAGGACACCCCTCATCTGAGGAGACCACAGACCCCCCACCTCTGGAAGAAGGGGAAATCCCACAAACACAACAGGAGGAGGAAGGAGACATGGTGGAAAATGTCACCACAACAGGTGAGTGTCTGCGACCACAGGCTCAGGTAAGAGATGGATGCCGGCATATTTATAATACATGGTGTGTTTTTGTTTCTATCTTTTTAGGTGATCGTGATGTTGTGGATCCAGGTCATTTCACCTCTGAAAGTACACAGATCCTGATTGGGGAGATCATGGGGTGTAATAGGGACTTGGAAAACATCCAGAAAAACATCAATGATGTTAAAAAAAAAAATGAAGAACATCATTGATGTTTTAGGGAGAGTTTAAAACACCTCCAAATTCCTTTCCTTTTTTTGTGCTTTTTGTGATCTAAAAATTTCTAACATTTTTTGACATATTCGCGAAAAGCCCAATTTTGAAGATGCACACAGTATGTCAACATGTGCTATCTGCCATCACGGGAGATCAATGGACGCGTTTTGGGGGTGCAACCCCTTCCTCAATAATAAAGTAGCTGGGAGGAAGGAGTTGCACCCCCAAAACATGCCCCTTGATCCCCCGTGATGGCAGGTAGCACATGTTGACATTCGGCAATTTATGTGCATCTTCAAAATTTGGCTTTTCCTGGGGTGACTTCACCCCATCTGAACGCAATATCAAACACAGTTTGTAAATACTCATGTCTGATATTACCTTCATGTTCTACAAAAGTTGAACTTTGTAAATTCCAGATTTGTGTCTTTCTTGATGTTTTTAAACATGCCTGTTTTATCTTAAATGGACATTTCTACTTTTTCTAATGTGACCCCAAAAATTGTTATACAACAAACATGTTGTTTTGTTTTAAAAACCTTTTATAAATGCACATGTGATTGTGCTGGGATTAAAAAGATTGATAATCAAGAATGTGTGGATTATTGTTTCAACGCTCCAAAACTTTTGTTGTGCTCAAATTGGTGTTTACTGTGACAATGGGGGTTATTTCCTAAGGGCAAATCCACTTTACACTACAAGTGCAGTTTCAAGTGCACTTGTAGTGCAAAGTGTCTTTGCCTTTAGTAAATAACACCCAACAGTGCTTTGTAATGTTACACAATCACGACATTTTCAGGACTCACCACATTTCTGTCAAGGTCAGTTAAAAGAAACACAAGCAGGAAATGTCACCAAAGATTTGAGTAGTTAAAATGATTTTTTTATTTGTAAAATGTTTCAGACATTGTCTGGCATATTGATGGCCCCCCTACCCGCAAAGTATTCAAGGTATCTAAGACGGACATCACGGGCACTCAGGGAGGGCAAGCCAGGACGGGCACTTTCAAGCGCCGTCAGGGTTGGTTCATTCGGAATTCTGGCCTCGGGCCCAACTGAGCCAGCATAGTTGGTAGAATTTTGCCGTAAAAAAGTTGTGTAGAACACAGCACGATGATGTGATTCAGTTTGTACTCCGCCATGTGTATGGTGGAACCAGCTGGCCATGATTCCAAATGTGTTCTCCAGCACTCTTCTGGCTCTGGCCAGCCGGTAATTAAAAACCCTCTGGTCCGGGGTGAGGGTCCTCATCGGGAATGGCCGCATGAGATGGTCCCCCAGCGCAAACGCTTCATCAGCAACAGAGACGAATGGGAGTCCTTCCACATTGTCTTCTGGAGGTGGCAAGTCCAAGCTGTCATTATGGAGACGCCTGTAGAACTCCATCTGGGTGATGACTCCACCATCGGACATCCAGCCATTCTTCCATACGTCCACATACAGGAACTCGTAAGTAGCCGACACCACTGCCAACATCACAATACTATTGAACCCCTTATAGTTGTAATAGTATGACCCCGAGTTGAGTGGTGGGACGATGTGGACGTCAATTGCCCCTCCGCAGTTAGGAAAGTCCCACCGCTGGGCAAAGTGGGAGGCCACAGTCTGCCATTCCTGTGGGTTTGAAGGAAACTGTGGAGACAAACAAGAAAAAATATTATTAATCATTTTGCACATAAACAGGGAAAGCAGATTAGACACAAACATTCTTGCCCAACATCAGTATAACATTTAGTTTATGGAGTTTGGAAAAACCAAGGTATAAGGTCCACCTCTCAGATTCCCCCTCCCTCCCCCTTTCATGGGCCATTTCTAACATTATAGGGGGGGAGCTCTTGGACAGGTAACCCTCTCCACTTCATTGAGAAATGAATGCCTAAATAATGTGTATTACTTTGGCCAGTCCCTCCTTAGTTACACTATTGGCAGCCCACTGGACAGGTAAGAAGTGTCATAATACAAAGATATAAATAAACATTGTACACATTTGAGCACATTTGGACATTCTGCTAATACCTATCAAGATAATAATAGGATACAAAAACTTTAAACAGTACCATTTGAAAGTATACAGGCAGGCCCTTGCACTACATGCTTTGGGGAATTCATCCATACATCTGAGCACAAAATAGATGGTTATAGTTAGTATGGGTTTGGCAAAGTCAACAGATAGATGATTGAGGATAGATAGAGAATTGGTATCAGCTGACTTAGCAGTTGGGGGGAGGGAGGGTTCCAAATGATTTGGGGACCCCCAAAAAAAAGCCTCTCACACTCTGTCTGAATTTTAAGCACAAATCACATTTTAAAACATTTTAGGGGGTGCTTGGGGTAAAGCACTACTATGGAGCTGATAAAATACATTGTTGACTACATGAGGTGAATACAGGGCCAGGAGACCATACTGGGGAGGTAAGTGAAGGCAAATATGTATGAAGGACAAAAAAAATAATTACATAAAAAATCCAGCATGCATGAGAACAAAGGGGACATTCACAGCATATTCCAATTATGGTAATTAGGGAATGAGGAAAGAAATACAATATATTATCAAACATTAAATACAATAAAATGTGATGTTAAAGGATCAAAATCTTACCTTAATACTCCTGCTGCAGGACCTGGATGATGGCAGAACAGGTCTCTGGGATAATGATCCCCAGAGCCTGGGGGGAGATGCCTGTCGAGAACTTGAAGTCCTGCAGGCTTCTCCCCCTCGCCAAGTACTGCAGGGTGGTGACTAGCCTCTGCCCTGGAGCGATGGCTTGCCTCATGCAGGTATTCTGCCTGCTGATATAGGGGGTCAGCAAAGCCAACAAACGGTGAAATACGGGGTCCGTCATCTGGAGAAAGTTCCTGAAATCATCAGGATTATTCTCACGGATCTCACAGAGCAAAGGCATATGACAGAACTGGTCACGCTGGAGCAACCAATTCTTGGTCCATGAACTCCTCCCCACCCTGTACATGGACTGGACTTGTGTCAAGGTAAGGACCCCAACACCAAGCCCCGAGGAGTACGTATACCCAACATGGCTAGAAAACGGTCGGCTGCTCAGAACAAAGTAACAGAACGCACTGAAGAACAGCAAGGCCTGTGAAGAGCAAGCTGAAAAACAGCAACGAGCGGACAAGATCGCACAGAAAACTACAATACGAACTCACTGCACGCACTGAAGAGCAGATACTAACCCACAAGCACAAACTGAACAGCAGAAAACCTTCTGAAAACCACGAATCTGAAAAAGCGCGAATCGTCTCTCACAAACTTTTACTAACACGAGATTAGCAAAAGGAGCCCAAAGGGTGCCACGCTTGGTTCGGACCTGTCCTTTTCTAGTTTGGTCGTACGTGGTGTACGTGACCCCAACACCAAGCCCCCGCACAGAACAAACTCTACGAGGAGTACGTATACGCAACATGGCTAGAAAATGGTCGGCTGCTCAGAACAAAGTAACAGAACGCACTGAAGAACAGCAAGGCCTGTGAAGAGCGACCTGAAAAATAGTAACAAACGAACAAGAACATAATGACTAATAAAAGTCACGCGGAGCTTGCTTGCACGCACTGAAGAGCAGATACAAACCCACAAGCACAAACTGAACAGCAGAAAACGATCTGAAAACCACGAGTCTGAAAAAGCGCGAATCGTCTCTCACCAAACTTTTACTAACACGAGATTAGCAAAAGGAGCCCAAAGGGTGCCACGCTTGGTTCTGAACTGACCTTTTCTAGTCTCGTCGTACGTGGTTTACGTCACCGCGTTCTTTTCGATCGGAAATTCAGACAACTTTGTGTGACCGTGTGTATGCAAAACAAGTTTGAGCCAACATCTGTCGGAAAAAATCCATGGATTTTGTTGTCGGAATGTTCGATCAATGTCCGACCGTGTGTACGGGGCACATAGGTGTGCGCAGCCTATTGCATTAGGGTGGGCACCCCAAAGCTCAAACACACATGTGTGTGTATGTATGTATGTATGTATGTGTATATGTATATTACACACACACACACACACACTCTTGTGGCAGAGCGATGCAGTGAAAGAGAGGTATGGTAGCACTTTATTAATGGCAGAACTGGTCAGAGGGAGATATTTCCCATCTCCCCGCCGCCACACAGAGTGATAATGCTAATGCACTTGGGGTGATTAGGGTGTGCCTAGGCACACCTGGCACACCCCCTGCGCACACCTATGACGGGGCATTAGACTTGCTGGAAGGAAAGGTGAATGTTGAAGACAACTGCGAGTTATTGAGAAGGGTTTTGTTAAGAGAAGTTATCTGTATAGATTTAAAGTATGTTTTTTTACATGTTTTTGTTGAAAGGTTGCAACTACTTTTAGTATGTTCATGGAATGTGTTGGGCACATATTATTAAGCCCATGCCCAATGCACTATTAATTGGAAACATATATGGAGAAAGTGACGTCACTATTATATTAAAATTATTAATAATAAATGGAAAATCCAACAACAATTGTCCGATGGAGCATACACACGGTCAGCTTTTCCACCAACAGCCTGTCATCAAACATTTCCCATTGGAAAGTCCACTTAAAGCCTTGTACACATGATCGGACTTTCCACCAACAAAACAGTGGAATTTTGTCTGAAGGGCGTTGTCTCAAACTTGTCTTGCATACACACGGTCACACAAATGTTGGCCATCAATTATGAATGTAGTGACGTACTAGACGTACTACAAGCCGATAAAAAGGAAGTTCACTAGTCAAGCACCACCCTTTGGGCTCCTTTTGCTAATCTTAGTGTTAGCAGAAGTTTGGTGAGTGTCATTTCGCACTTGTCAGCCTCGTGCTTGTCAGTTCATTTCTGTTTTTCAGGTTGTGCTTGTTGGTTCATTTCTGTTTTTCAGTGCGTTCTTTTTGGTTCGCTTCTGATTTTCAGTGCATGCTTGTCAGGTCGTTTCTGATTTTTAGGTCATGCTTGTCAGGTCCTTTCTGATTTACAGTGCGTTCTGTCAGTTCTTTCTGAATGGCCTTTCGTATACTAGCCATGTGGCATTCTCGTCAGAGAGATTGTGCTACTAGTGTTGGGCTTGGAGTTATTGCTTTGACCCAAGTCCGGTCCAGGAACAGGGGGAGGAGGAGTTCTTAGACCAAGAATCGGTTGCTTAATTGTGACTAATTCTCTCATATGCCTTTGTTTCGGGAAATCTAGGAGAATAATCCTAATGATTTCAGGAATTATCTCCAGATGACGGACCCCTGCTTTCAATGTCTATTGGCTTTGCTGTCTCCCTATATTACTAAGTAGGACACATGTATGCGGCAAGCCATCACTGCCGAGCAAAGGCTCGTCGCCACTTTGTGGTACTTGGTGGTGGGGAATCTCCAGGATCTGAAGTTCACAACTGGGATCTCCCCCCAGGGTCTGGGAATCATTATTCCAGAGACCTGTTCTGCCATCATCCAAGTCCTGCAGAAGGACTATATTCGGGTAAGTTTTAGCCTTTACATCACATTCTATGTATTTAATGTTTGCTAATTTATTGTATTAATTTATTAATTCCATAATTACCATTATTGTAATTTGCTGTGAATGTCCTTTTTGTCCTCTTGTATGCTGTAAGCTTTTAATGCTCCTTTTTTGTCCTTCATGCATATTTGCCTTCACTAACCTCCCCAGCATGCTATCCTGGGCCCATACACACCTAGCCTAGTAACTTAACAATGTATTTTGTCAGCTACATTTTTGTGTTTACCCTAAACACCCCCTAAAATGTATACAAATGTTATTGTGTCCTTAAATACTTTTGTCTTTAAATACTCATTTCAAAATATGTTATACTTATGTTGGCCAAGAATGTTTGTGTCTAATCTGCTTGCAATGTTATGTGCAAAAGTACTAATTATTTTTTTCTTGTTTGACTCCACAGTTTTCTTCAAACCCACAGGAATGGCAGACTGTGGCTTCCCAGTTTCACCACCAATTGTGGTGGTGCTATTGATGGGAAGCATGTGAGGATTGTCCCACCACCCAACTCTGGCTCTTATTACTACAACTACAAGGGCTTTTGTAGTATTGTCATGTTGGCGGTGGTCTTGGCCAATTATGAGTTTCTATACCTGGACGTTGGGAAGAACAGCAGAAACTCTGACGGAGGAGCGATAGCCCAGACAGTGTTCTACCGGTGTCTACAAAATGGCACCTTGCGGTTGCCACCTCCTGAGGAGAATGTGGAGGGCCTCAACTTTGTTTTTATAGCCAATGACTCCTTTGCTCTGGGGGAACATCTCATGAGGCCGTACCCCATGAGGAACATGACCCTAGAGCAGAGGGTTTTCAATTACCAGCTGTCTCGTGCCAGAAGAGTGATGGAGAATGCTTTTGGCATAATGGCAAGGCGGTTCCGTCTCTTCCTAATGGCCATTAACCTGGCAGAATATAAACTGAACCACGTGGTGTTGTGCTGCTGCAATCTACACAACTTTTTAAGGAAGAATGCAGCTATCTGGCCTCAGTTTCGACCGAGGCCGACTTTTCATCTGAAACTTCAGTGATGACGGCTCTCGAAAGTACCCGTTCTGGCTTACCTGCCCAAAGTGACAGCGAAGTCAGACAAAAATACGTGGATTGCTTTGTGGGTAGAGGGGCAGTTGCTTTACAGCAAAATGTGGGGATGTCCAATAAAACTTTTTTTGAAAATTAAACTCATATTTCATTTGAATTACTGTTTGTGTTTCTTACCTGTCTCCTAGGTTCTCAAATGGCCTTTTAATTTTGGCCATATTCTTCAATAGTGCAAACGTAACTTATTTGATACATGAGGTGACAATCTCTTCTTCAGCTAACTATTATGTTGTGCTGTGGGTCTGCTACACACACACAATGTTATTGTGATTTTTGTTTAGATTTTCCCTAAAATATCAATGATGTTGCTCTGTCTTTTTTGAACATCATGGATGTTTTGTTTCATTTGTTCCAAATCACGATTACACTGACACTGAATAAAGTTGACATTTCATTATAGTTTCAAACACATCTAGACAACAATCTAACAAATTTATTTTAATCAAAATAGGCCTGAACAACTGTAGTTAACCTGCATCTCCCAAAAACCATGTATTAGTGGTCGAACGAACAGTGTTTAATGTCCCACGAATGATTCCTGTGTCCCCCAACATAAAACTTGGCATTTTAAACTATACAACAGTAAAGAAAAGAAAATGGACCAGCATGAATGTACGGTCCATGATTCCCATCATCGTCTGTCCTCTTTAAGATGTTCACCATCTCCACCATCTCTTCAAAGGACATATTTGAGGCCTTATATCTCCTCCTGGATCGGGAACTGCCTTGCTCCGGCTTTCGTCATTGCTGCTATCAGCACACACCTGCTGTCTCTCCGTCATTTGCTCTCCCACTGTCCTGAAAGAGAAGAGGAGGGGAATACACTAGAAAGAAGGACAGGGGTGGAGTTTGACGCATGCGCAGTGTATATAAAGCCATAACGAGCGGTCACTGTAATGGCCGTAGTAACGATCTGTGAGTGGAGGACATAAGATCGTTATCGCACAAAGGGACATTCAAACGAAGGTACAATTGTAAATTGGAGCATCAGTGCTTAGTGGCCTCTACTGCTTCTAGGTTGAGGCCTATATTGGGACCAGATTATGAGAAGTGAGCATGACATTAGGGTTTGTCTTGTGTTGTGTCTTGCGGATAAAATGGTTGATACATTTTCTGCTCCTGACTTTCTCCTTGACTTTATCCAACAATACTGGGAGCTTCCATGTCTATGGCAAGTTAAATGCAAGGATTACTCCAATAAAATCAAGAGGAAGGCAGCGATGGAGAAACTGTTGGAATTTGTGAATCCTCTGTATCCCACGGCAGACATCAATTATTTGAAAGCCAATATTGGTAGCCTTCAGAGCACATATAATAGGGAGTGCAAGAAGATCCAGGATTCCCAGAGACCTGGAGCATCAGCAGATGACATATATATCCCCGGGCTGTGGTACTACAACAGCCTGTGTTTTTTGTCAGACCAGACCGAACACAGGCCATCGCTCTCAACACTTTCTTCCACATGAGCTGAGGCTCCTGAGGTCCACCCTGGGCCTTTGACACAGGAAGAAGATGTGGAGGAGCCCAGCTTGACCCAGGTATAGCATTGTTGAACATATTTGTGGGCAAAAATTGAATGATGTTAACTAGATGTTATTGATCCCAAATTTCTGATTTAACAAAGTGGTTTACATATCAATAGACAGTAGAGGCCAAAAATGATTGGGACAAGAATGAAAAATGCTGGGGTAGTCTTTGATAGTCTTTTCTATAAGTTAACATTCAATTTTTAACAGTCATGAGCTCTAAATTGTGTGTGATTGATGAACAAAAACCTAAAACTATGTACCATTTTCATACACAGGAAAGTCTCAGCCAAGAGGAGCCCGTGCCAAGCAGCCTGACTGAATGCCAGGTTCCTCCCCTTCGCCATCCAACAAAAAGGGGCAGGAAGTCCAGAAACCTGGATGATGCCACGGCTGCATTTCTCCAGAATGCAACAACTGCCATTAACACGGCCCCTGATTCCCAGAAGGCTTTTGGCTGCATAACAGGGAATAAATTAAAAGAAATGGGGAAGGACCAGCACTGCATGTGCGATAAAATCATCCTTCAGGCCCTGAACAAGGGGAAGAGGGGCCTAATCATCCCTAAAACGCACCTCTGTGAATTTGACCATCCTCCTCCACCAACAGCCGCCCCACCCACTACAGCAGCATGGCAGAACATGGTCAGTGCAGCAACAACACCCCCAACAAGGCCATTGGGCTGGGGATTACCAAGACTATCATTTATATTTTTATTTTGGTTTAATTTTTTTTTTTTTTGGTGCAGGAAATGCATTTTTTATTTAAAGTCTTTAATTTGTGTTGAAGGAAGTGTTGAGGGGGTTGGCCTGGGTTGGGTGTGGTCTGGCAAAAAAATGCAGGCTGTTGGAACACCACAGCCTTGGGACATATATGTCACCTGCTGCTGCTCCGGATCTCTCGGAGTTCAGGACCGCATTGTGCTCCCTATTAAATGGACTCCTCAGGTTACCAATTTTTACATTCAAATAATTGATGTCTGCCTTGGGGTACAAACGCTTCACCAATTCCAACTGTTTTTCCATTGTTGCCTTCCTCTTGATTTTTATATGACCTTGTGCTCCCTATTAAATAAAAAATTTGGGGTTTGCAAAATGCTTGGCTGTGTTTTACTTAAAAAAGGACAATTTGTTTGTGAGTAGGCAGGTACATTTCAAAAGTACAATGTCAAATTAACAAGGGACAGCAACATAGTTGTATCTTTGAGCTTTAAAAACATGAGATAATAATGGTGTTGTGGTAACTTGACACACAAAAAAAAATTATTCTGGAGATCAGTAGAAAAAAAAAATACATTTGTCAGAACTCTGTGAATATCTCCAGCAAAGCAGCTTCATTATTATACCATTATAAAGAAGAAGAGAATGCTCTGCATTGGGAGATTTCATAATTTGCCACGTCACGAATGTGATATCTCCATTACGAACGCTAGTTTTACAAGACTGAGCACTTCCGGCTCGTCCTTGCTTCAGAGCATGCGTGTTTGTACTTTGGACCTTTGTCCGACGGACTTGTGTACACACTATCGGAAAATCTGACAAACACATTTTTTGGCGGAAAATTTGAAGACATGCTAGCCAACATTTGTTGGTGGAAAGTCCGACAACAATTGTTCGATGGAGCATACACACGGTCGGATTTTCCGCAAACAGCCTGACATCCAACATTTCCCATCAGAAAGTCTGATCATGTGTACGAGGCATAAGTGTTAACTTCACTGGAACTAAGGGGATAAGCCCAACCCCTGAAAAACAACCACATGCCATAATTCCCCCTCCACCAAATGATTTGGACCAGTGCACAAAGCAAGGTCCAAAAAGACATTGATGAGTGAGTTTGGGGTGGAGGAACTTGACTGGCCTGCACAGAGTCCTGACCTCAACCTGATAGAACATATTTGGGATGAATTAGTGCGGAGACTGCGAGCCAGGCCTTCTCGTCCACATCAGTGCCTGACCTCACAAATGCATTTTTGGAGGAATGGTCAAATATTCCCAGAGACACACTGCTAAACCTCCTGGACAGCCTTCCCAGAAGAGTTAAAGCTGTTAAAGCTGCAAAGGGTTGGCCAACTCAATATTGAACCCTATGGACTAAGACTTGGATGCCATTAAAGTTCATGTATGTGTAAAGGCAGGCGTCCCAATAGTTTTTGTAATATAGTGTATGAACATATACAGTATTTCCATGTATGATGTATGTGACATGCATTGAGACATATTTGATAATAAAAAGTTTTTTACAAAGAATCCAGCCTCCGGTTCTGTTAGTGTCAAAATGGTGGTAGAGCTGTAATTGCCTTAATATGTGGGCATCATGGACAGGTCCTGGGAAGCCAGTGACCACATTTCAGATAAACACATTTGCATTACAGAAAACCTGGATATTCAGGAAGTGGTACCCCTCCCTATTATGCTAGATGAGCTCTTTATCAGAGGGGGCAAAAAAAGCACATACAGTGGGTACAGAAAGTATTCAGACCCCCTTAAATTTTTTGCTCTTTGTTATATTGCAGCCATTTGCTAAAATCATTTAAGTTCATTTTTTTCCTCATTAATGTACATACAGCACCCCATATTGACAGAAAAACACAGAATTGTTGACATTTTTGCAGATTTATTTTCTGTCAGGTTGGATGGTAAACGTTGGTGGACAGCCATTTTTAGGTCTCTCGAGAGATGCTCAATTGCAGCTGAAAAACATCCCCACAGCATGATGCTGCCACCACCATGCTTCACTGTTGGGACTGTATTGGACAGGTGATGAGCAGTGCCTGGTTTTCTCCACACATACCGCTTAGAATTAAGGCAAAAAAGTTCTATCTTGGTCTCATCAGACCAGAGAATGTTATTTCTCACCATCTTGGAGTCCTTCAGGTGTTTTTTAGCAAACTCCATGCAGGGTTTCATGTGTCTTGCACTGAGGAGAAGCTTCCGTCAGGCCACTCTGCCATAAAGCCCTGACTGGTGGAGGGTTGCAGTGATGGTTGACTTTCTACAACTTTCTCCCATATCCCGACTGCATCTCTGGAGCTCAGCCACAGTGATCTTTGGGTTCTTCTTTACCTTTCTCACCAAGGCTCTTCTCCCCCGATAGCTCAGTTTGGCCAGCCGGACAGCTCTAGGAAGGGTTCTGGTCGTCCCAAACGTCTTCCATTTAAGGATTATGGAGGCCACTGTGCTCTTAGGAACCTTACGTGCAGCAGATTTTTTTTTTGTAACCTTTGGCAGATCTGTGCCTTGCCACAATTCTGTCTCTGAGCTCTTCTGGCAGTTTCTTTCACCTCATAATTCTCATTTGCTCTGACATGCACTCTGAGCTGTAAGGTCTTATATAGACAGGTGTGTGGCTTTCCTAATCAAGTCCAATCAGTATAATCAAACACAGCTGGACTCAAATGAAGGTGTAGAACCCTCTCAAGGATGATCAGACGAAATGGAATCACCTGAGTTAAATATATGAGTGTAACAGCAAAGGGTCCGAATACTGAGGACCATGTGATATTTCAGTTTTTTCTTTTTTAATAAATCTGCAAAATGTCATCAATTCTGTGTTTTTCTGTCAATATGGGGTGCTGTGTGTACATTAATGAGGAAAGAAATGAACTTAAATGATTTTAGCAAATGGCTGCAATATAACAAAGAGTGAAAAATTTAAGGGGGTCTGAATTCTTTCCGTCCCCACTGTATATACAGTCTACGACACTCATGACATTGTGAATCCCAGCTACTGCATAGAAATCCTTCTTAATCTGATCCCACATGTAGTAGGCATGTAGATGTATTTGGGGGTAATTTGCCTGAAACTCTGCAGGGCCTTAGCTAGCAAACGTGAAAAAATGGCTGTGATACTCTAACCACCTCTCCAGTTATAATTTGATAGGAGGCCTTGCCAAAAAAGTGCAGGACAGCCAGTAACCTGGTCATGGCAAATTCCCAAACAGCAGCATAATCAGTTCCTTAGACAACTGAAATTTAGTGAGCAATTCTGCTTCAGGGAAATGATCCACGAACCTTAAAGGAATGTAAATGACAACCACTCTTCTTCCTAGAATGGCCTGAAAGTCCCACAAATTAGCCTTAAAAAGCTCCATTAAAGATGTAGGGCAGAGCAATGTCCACCTGCCAAATGAGTGTAGACTAGTCAAATGCTCATAAGATTGTGAATTGGCACCCTTTTTTAAACATTTCTATGCCCTTCCCTTTGAGGTGTGTGGTGACCAAAGTCATCACTTTTTATCATTACTGCATGCCTGGACCACTACTTAATTGCAGCATGCATTTAATTATTTATTTTACTGTGTAAATTGAGTTTAACGCTTGTTCATGCCGCATTTACCAAGCGTTTTGTGGTAATTACCGCAAAACAGCATCATGAAATGACAGTTTCAGGAACGCATGTGATAATTAGGGAAAATGTGTCCTGACACCTAAATACTGTATGTGATCTGCTTTAGTGAATGGAGCCCATAGTTCTTGCTTAAAATGCCTTTTGCATGTAAGTATGATATGCATCAAAACAAAACAAAACAAAAAAGCATTTTCTGATTAAAAAATGGCTCCACGCACAATTTTACTAGGTCACATTTTAGGAGTGAGAGGCCAACTAGGTTTTAGGTAAAGGAGTATTAAACCCAAAACCAAACATTTATTGTATTGCAGCTGACCAATTTTAAGATTAGTTAGTTTAGTGGTGGCTGCATTCATTTTATTTTTTTAGGCTTTCTTCATTTGTAATTTGGCCAGCAAGTCTGTTGTTTTTCAAAAGAACAAGCTTTCCAGCAGAATATATCAGTTACAGAGGTGAGACAAACTATTTACCACTGACAAGGGTGTTTAGAGTGATCACATTTTATTTATTAATGTAAAACTTTAATTGCAAAAGAAAAAAAAAACAGTTGCTGTAACTGATTTTAAAGTGTTAGCTGGAGTTTGGCTTCAATAAATGAAATCTGTTAGTACATCTAACTCCCCCCTTGCCCCAGACTGACAATGCTCATGTCTGCTGTGCCCCTGTGCTCATTCATTCATTCAGAGTGTGGGCACTGTAATACAGGAGGTGTGTTACTGGCCAGATCACCAGGTGAAAACAGAGGGGGAAAAAGCCCAAAAAACAAACAAACAAATACAACCACAACATCTAGCACATCTAACACATCCCCTCCCCCCAGATTGACAATGCTGATGTCTGCTGTGCCCCCTATGCTGATTCATCGAGATTGTGGGCAATCCTAATACAGGAGGTGTGTTACTAGCCAGATCACCAGGTGAAAACAGAAGGGAAAAAAAGCCTAAAAAAAAGAAAAGAAATGCAGCCATCACATCTACTGATTGTAAGCTCCAATATAATAATTTTTTTGGTTTTGGGTTTAATATCGCTTTAAGAAATCAAACTTACAGTGCATTAGTTCACATAAAAGGAAATAGGTTATTATGGAAAAAAAAAAGTTACTCTACTAGGTATGACCAATGGTCCAGCCTTGTTCACCAAATACTCCATAGGGTCCACTCCTCATTTTAAATAGTGAATCATATGATTTATGCACATTTATGCACATTTTTTTCATTTGAAATCATGGAATGCTTCAGGGAGAGATAGCTGCTGCTGAAAACTGTAGCTATAGCAGTTTTTAGCAGCAGCAACTATCTCTTTCTCTCTGAAAACATTTTTTGATTTGTCACTTCATGTCTCCTCCAACACACACTGACAAAAGGCTGCTAAGAACCCTGACTTTAATAGAAAGGGTGCTGAAACATATAAAACGCTTATGACTGACACTTCTAAGCAGGGTTGCCAACCGGCCAAAAATTTATGAACAGTTTGTATATTTCGGCCAAACATAAAAAATATGGCCGTGCTCCGTGGGCAGTTCCAATGCCAGCCATTCTCGCCCACACTTGGCTAGGGAGAGGGGGCAGGCAAGCAATGACATCATGGCGCCTCTAATGAATGAGAAAGGAGTCGAGGGCTCAGAGCTGGAGGACAGGGGAGCCAAGAGTGGGAGAATACAGAGGATAAAGTGGAGATGATGGTAGAATACACACAGAGGATGGACAGTGGGAGAATACCGAGGATGGAATGGAGATGATGGTAGAATACACACAGAGCATGGAGTGGATATGATGATAGAATACACACAGAGGATGGAGAGCAGGAGAATACAAAGGATGAAGTGGAGATGATGTTAGAATACACACATAAAATAGATAGCAGGAGAATACAGGGGATGGAGTAGAGATGATGGTAGAATACACACAGAGGATGCAGATGAAGACAGAATACAAACGGAGAATGGAGATGATGGTAGAATACAGAGGATGGAGATGATGGTAGAATATTACAGAGGATGGAGATGATGCTAGAATACACACAGAGGATGGAGATGATGGTGGAAAACACATGCAGAGGATGGAGATGATGGTAGAATACACATGGAGAATGGTGAGGATGGTAGAATACAGAGGATGTAGATGATGGTAGAATACAGAGGACGGTGTTGATGGTAGAATATAGAAGACGAAGATGATGCAATATATCTGCTGTACAAAATGAGGATAGTTTGGGTATTGGGAGGTATTTTGGGGTATTTTATTTATTTCATCTCCTTCTGTAATCTTTGTTGTGATGAGATGGGGAGGAGGGCAGACATAGAGAAGGGAGGGCAGTGAAAGTCCATAGAGGGGGAGAGAGACCCCCCACTGATGGGAAGATGCCTCCAGAGGTGAATGTTGGAATAGGGGAGGAGTAGGTACAGAGGTGAGTGATGGAATGGGGGTGCAGAGGTGAGTGGCAGAATGGGGAGCAAAGAAATGAGTAGTAGAATTGGGGGTGTGCAGAGGTGAGTGATGGAATGGGGGGTAAGGCCCGCTGCCCACCCTGGCCAGGACTGTGTCACTCACTGGAGGACTAGACGTGGACTCTGGAAGAGAACTTGGAGAAGAGGACAGATGAGGTGATGAGAAGAGGAAGAGGAAAAAAGAGCGCTTACTGGAGTGCTGGGCTGTGGAGAGGGTTAGAGGGCCTGGCATAGGCTCTCAACAGATTGCTGAGAGGTTGAGCCAGGTTGCCAGTCCAGGCTGCTGGGTGGATCTTTTCAGAGCCTGGATCGGCTCAGTGACATCGGGTCACAGTAGTGCAGAACAAACTGCACTCCTGTAATCCATGGGAGAAGTATAGCCAAAAAAGCTTTGGCTATACATCTCCTTTAACTACTTCAGCCCCGGAAGGTTTTATCCTCTTCATGACCAGGCCATTTTTTTGATTTGATGTCCTTTTTTCCCACAAATAGAGCTTTCTTTTGGTGGTATTTGATCACCTCCTGTAGTTTTTATTTTTTGCGCTATAAACAAAAAAGAGTGACAATTTTGAAAAGAAATAAACTATATTTTTTACTTTCTGCTATAAAACATATCCGATAAAAAAATTTAATTTTTTTTTTCGATGGGCGGAATACCATTCGGTTTGGTTCAGGCCAGAACTCTCAAACATTGCAAAAGTTCAGACCCGAACGACGAACCCAATTGAAGTCTATGGGACCCGAACAGAAAGAAAATCCAAAATCAAAGGTCCCCATTTTGAAGGCTTATATGCAAGTTATTGGCTTAAAAATAGATATGGGGGCCTAGGTACTGCCCTGGGGGGCATGTACCAATGCAAAAAAAAAAGAAGATAGTTTTTAAAGAAGCAGTGATTTTATTGATGCTTAAAGTGAAACAATAAAAATTACTTTAACTATATTGCCTGGGGGGTTCCCTTAGTCTGCCATGTAAATAACATGTAAATGACATGTAAATTGATTATCCCTGCAAGCTTTCTTTATGTAGTAAACAACAGCTTGGGGAGCCAGTCTGTATGATGAGGCTACATTTTAGTGCACTCAGAACAAGATTACAGATTATTTGGATAAATTCTGGTGTCTCTTTGGCAGATTTTGGATGGAAATAACATTTTGCACCACAGCGAGCAAACCTTATTTGAAGAATTAAAATTATAGTACACTCAGGCCAAGATTAACATTTTTTTAGGTAAAGTCTGGTGTCTCTTTGGTAGACTTTGGATAGAAGTAACAGGTGCGTAAAAAATGGGCTTTGGGTGTCGGTGGTGCCTTCACATTGTAACCTTCTAGAGGTAGTCTTGATGAAAGCCAGAATTGGCCTTGCTGTAAAAAATTTTAATATGATGCTCTTGTCACACAGTTGCGGAAAAATTGATCTTTAGGTGTTGTTGGTGCCTTTACTTGTAACCTTCTATAGGTAGTCTTGATGAAAGTAAGAATTTGCCATGCTGTAAAAAAATGTAAATTTGACACCCTTGACACATAGTTGTGGTTAAATTGGTCTTGTTGTTGGTGCCTTCACCTCATAACCTTCTAAAGGTCATGAAAACAACCTGAAAACAAGCTTTGTCGATGCTGCAAAAAAATTTAATTTGACGCCCCTGTCACACAGTTGTGGAAAAATTGGTCTTTGGGTGGTGTTAATGCCTTCACCCCGTAACCTTCTAGAGGTAGTCTTGATGAAAGCAAGAAATGGTCTTACTATAGAAAATTAAAAATTGATGCCCCTGTCACACAGTTGCGTAAAAAAAATTATCTTTGGGTGTTGCTGGTGTCTTTTACCCCGTAACCTTCTAGAGGTAGTCTTGATGAAAGTAAGAATTTGCCTTGCTGTAAAAAAATGTAAATTCGATGCCCCTGTCACACAGTTGTATAAAAATTGGTCTTTGAGCGTTGTTGGTGCCTTCATCCCGTTGTTGGTGCCTTCATCCCCATCCCTTCTAGAGGTAGTCTTGATGAAAGCATGAAATGGCCTTGCTGTAAAAATTGTAAATTTGATGCCGCTGTCACACAGTTGCGTAAAAATTGGTATTTGGGTGTTGCTGGTGCCTTCACCCTGTAACCTTCTAGAGGTAGTCTTGACGAAAGCAAGAATTGGCCTTGCTGTAAAATATTTTACTTTGATGCCCTTGTCACACAGTTGTGGTAAAATTGGTATTTAGTGCTTTTGCCCATAACCTTCTAGAGGTAGTCTTGATGAAAGCAAGAAATGGCCTTGCTGTAAAAATTTTAATTTTGATGCCGCTGTCACACAGTTGCGTAAAAATTGGTCTTTGGCTGGTGTTAGTGCCGTCACCCCATAACCTTCAAGAAGTAGTCTTGAGGAAAGCAAGAATTGGCCTTGCTGTAAAAAATTTAAATATGATGCCCCTGTCACACAGTTGTGGAAAATCTGGTATTTAATGCTTTTGCCTGTAACCTTCTAGAGGTAGTCTTGATGAAAGCAAGAATTGGCCTTGCTGTAAAAAATTTAAATATGACGCCCTTGTCACACAGTTGTGGAAAAATTGGTCTTTAGGTGTTGTGGTGTCTTCACCTCGTAACCCTCTAGAGGTAGTCTTGATGAAAGTAGGAATTTTCCATGCTGTAAAAAAATGTAAGTTTGACACCCTTGTCACACAGTTGTGGAAAAATTGGTCTTTGGGTTCTGTTGGTGTCTTCACCTCGTAACCTTCTAGAGGTAGTCTGGATGAAAGCAAGAATTGGCCTTGCTGTAAAAATGTTTAATTTGACACCCCTGTCCCTCTGTTTGTGTATGGCACAAGGACAGGCTAAGGGCACCTCTGCTTTTTTCCCCACATCAATGGCTGCTGAAAAAGGATGCATGTACTGTACTATAACTATTTGAGGAGCTGACAAGGATGGTGAGCTGTGACAATGCATGGATCAGTGGCAATCCCTCTTGTTTTCCTGCTGTAGCAGACTCTGCATCACATTATGGACTGGGCACTAGAGGCAGAGCAGCAGGAAGAAGAGGATGACTTCATTTCCTCACAAGGCCCACTTTATTTGGACACCATTCTGGGGACACCACAGAACACACAAGAAAAGGATTATTATTGCAGTTTTGGAAGCATTAAAGCAGAGGACGGACCACGTGTCAGCAGTAAGGTGGACCTTGCGACTGACTGCCTTGCCCAAGGATGCCAAAACATTTGCCTCCACGTGATGATACAGACCTAGAATGGCCTTGCATGCAAATAAATAGCATTTGGGAACCTGCTATTGTGGTACAGCACATTCTGCAAATTCACAGAAGGGGGCAGAAATCACCAGACGGAAAGGCAGGAGTTGTAAGGCCAGCAATTTTGGCAAGCTGGAACTTAGATGCTGGACATGTGGGTGGCAGGGAGTGTATTTTTTTTGCGCTGCAGCAGCTGAGGTAGAGAAATTTGCCTGCTATACTCTACAGCTAGTGAGTGCTATGGCAGACGTGTTGCAAGGACCTGTGACACCGTTTGCTATATCATCACCCCTTTCAGTGGAGGCTGCTGAGAGGTCATGAGAAATAGCTGGATTACACATGAGAGGCGAGGAATCAGGAGGAGACAAATTGTGTCCCTTGTGTGTGGCTTTCAGGTGCTCTTGCCAACGGGCTGAGTGGTGGGAGGTTAAATGCCTTGTCAAGCATGTGGTACCCAAATGGCTGGTGTTTTTGCCACACTTGATCTGCTTTTGGCAGAGATTGCAAATTGCAACAGTGCGATCAGCTGCACATGTGCTAAAAAAGGCCCACACAACTGAGCTCTGGGAAGTGGGCCGGGAGATAACAGCTCCACAATCTGATGGTGTAGGGTGACTGCTCTGTACTCTTCCCTTTAGAGGACATTTTGCCTCGTTGGGGTTGTTTCTCCCCCTCACTTTCCTCCTCTGCTCTATTGGGCACTCAAGTTGTGTCAGTGACCCCATCATCAGCATCCCCTCCAACCTCATCATCGCTGGAGCCAACTTGGCAATACACTGCGGCTGGGGGAACGTGACTTCCAATTTTTTGTTCATCAGTGGTGCACTTTAAATTGAGGACTGATGCTAAAAGAAATTTAAAAACTATAAAAAAAATAAAAAGGGAGAACACCACGTTGCAGTCAGCAAAACTGCAGCTGACCTGACAATTTAAAATAAAATGGGGCAGGTAGGGGACAAAAAAAAAAAAAGACACAAAAAACACACAGCGACTAAAAAAAAATAAAAAAAAGGGTATACAGCACTGTATACAACACTAAATGTTATGTGAAGCTGTGTTGAACACTGCACTACACATTATTCTCACACAGGGCCTAATTCACTAAGAATAAGGAGAAAAAGTAACCACTCTATGTCTAGTTACTCCCAATTAAGCCAATTAAAACCTCAACTAGGTGAACATGCAAACAGAAAGGCGAGTAAGTGAGCATTAGTAAATTCAAATTCGGCATAGTCGCGGTTCCATAACTGCCAATGAGTTTCCTTTATGGAACTGCACTGCAGTATTTAGCTATGATAATGTGTAATACATGTAGGCCAAAAAAAACATTCTTATATGGGGTGTGCTCTACCTTGTGTGTGGCTATTCATTTATATTACAGTTATTGTACTTAGTTTGTTTTCTTCTTTTGTTAACAAATGCTGTTCTGAATGATTATTACAAGTAATGTCGCTTTTCTGTGAGGTTACATCTATTTATCATTTACAGTTACATATCTGTTATATGTTCATTTTTTTCATGTTACATTTCTTTTTTAGGAGACTATAGAGTTTAAAATTATCAATGTTCATTCTTTAATCATACTAAACTATTATGTAAGTCTAATTGGCCTAGTGGTCTGCACTTATGAATGAAAAGCATTTACATAGTTGCAGTATATACTCGAGTATAAGTCGAATTTTTCGGCACATTTTTTTGTGCTGAATGTGCCCCTCTCGACTTATACTTGAGTCAAGCACTTTTCTGCAGCAAAAAATTTCATTTTCCGAACCGACTTTGGGGCCTCGTATCTCAGGACCACTTGGTGTTAGGAACCCCAAATTTAGTGTGCAAACCCAGTGGAACTGGTACCACAACATATCCAAAGATGAAGTTCCTAGCACTAAGTGGCCCCAAGATACGGGGCCCCAAAATCGGTTCGGAAAATGTCATTCTCTGCTGAAGAAAAGTGCTTGACATTTTCTGAACCGACTTTGGGGCCCCATATCTCAGGGCCACTTAGTGCTAGAAACCCCAAATTTGGTGTGCAAACCCAGTGGAACTGGTACCATAACATATCCAAAGATGGGTTTCCTAGCACCAAGTGGCCCTGAGATACGGGGCCCCAAAACCGGTTAGGAAAATGTCATTCTCTGCTGCAGAAAAGTGCTTGACATTTTCTGAAGTGATTTTGGGGCCCTGTATCTCGGGGCCACTTGGTGCTAGAAACCCCAGCTTTGGAAATTATATGGTGCTAGTTCCACTGGGTTTGTACACTAAATATGGGGTTCCTAGCACTAAGTGGCCCCGAGATACGGGGCCCCAAATTCGGTCAACTGTGTCCATCTGCAGCAATGTCATTTCAGGACCCTTTGGGTTCAGAGACCCCAAATTTTGGCTGCAGCTAGGGGGCATCTAGGAACCCTTAACTACCGAGTTTGAAGTTCAGGGGACCTATGGCTGCAAATGGGCACAGTGAGGCATGCAAATGGGCACAGTGATGCTGCAAATGGGCATTGTTGACCCTCTTTTCCACTTACAGTAGCTGTGCATTTCTCACCCTCGTCTTATACTCGGGTCAATAAGTTTTTCACATTTTTTTTGTAGTAAATTAGGGCCTCGACTTATACTCGGAACGACTTATACTCGAGTATATACGGTACATAGTTACATAGTTAGTAAGGTTGAATAAAGACACCAGTCCATCCAGAGTGTGGGTGCCTACAATTGTCCCTGTCCATTGTGTCTCATTAAGATGCTCATCTATTATATTATTATTTAAAGTACCCATATAGCGCCATCAAATTACGCAGCGCTCCACACATACATCACACACTCTCATCGGTCTCTACCCTCAAGGAGCCCACAATCCAAGTCTCCAACTCACATTCATATACTAGGGCCAATTTTATACAAAAGCCAATTAACCTACCAGCATGTCTTTGGAGTGTGGGAGGAAACTGGAATACCCGGAGGAAACCCACGCAGGCACAGGGAGAACATGCAAACTCCAGGCAGGTAGTGTCATGGTTGGGATTTGAACCAGCGACCCTTTTTACTGCTAGGTGTTAGTGCTACCAAAGGTAGAAGAGTTCAAATCCCAACCATGCTAACACCCTTCATGTTCACTAGTACCTGCGTGTTTGGGTATTTTATTTCCACACAATAATATTTTTGCTAACAACATACCATTTAGCAATTGAGCATGTAAATTATGGAAACAACCATGCTGATGTGGCAATGACAATTAAGCGTTCACCTATTTTCAGCATACTATGCTGTTTAAAACTTAAGCAGGTGATGCCATGCTTTGGATTTGAACCCATGATCTGAGTCTTGCTAGGTAGGAGTGCTACTCACTAAGCCATTGAGATGAGCATACCAATTCTTCGATTAACCAGCAGTACAATGATTAACGAATGAACATAGATCAAGAGAAATTATATTCTCCTAAAATACAAATGCAAGATCATTTCATCAAAAATTAGTAGATGTGACTTGTTTTGATTCTTTTGCTGATATATTTATTATCATTGATTGAGTTATATCTCCATTTTATATATGTCAAACTTTTATGTCTTATTCGTATTTTATGAAACGGTTGAGTTCTACTTATATACTGTATGTTCATTCTGTAATCATGGCACTCTTAGCTAGCATCACTTAGGTCATGAGTTCAAATCCTACCTCCCTAGAATTGCAATGGCAAATGCATATGTGCTTTGGTGAATGCATAAGTGTCATCAGCAAGAGATAAATTGTATCAGGCTTTCATCTGCACACAGATCAGAGCATTAACCACTAAGCCACTGTGATGGTCAAACTTATACCTAGAACATATACAGTAGTAGTACCATGATGAAAGCATAAACATATATAATTAGAAGTCAACATTCTAATAAAATTCTATTGTGACATTAACAATTAGTAATCATATAATAGAGACCTGAGTGTCAGGTCACCTGAGTCCAGGTGACAGATGCACCCCGTTGGAGTCTGAAGTGCACCTCAAGGTAGTGGACTCTATGTCTGACTGCTGTGGATGGAGCTCTAGGATATACAGGAGAGCAGGTACTCTGTAGTGCCTACACGGATGACACTGGGAGCTAAAGCATGAGATTTCCAAGGGCACGGAGTCTAAGAGCCAGTGGTGGGGATGGATTTAGCTGCAGTCTGGCTCCAGGTCGCGACCCCCAGGGCCTCCCAGCTCACGCTCATGGTAGACAACAGGGAGAGGAAGCAGCAGACTGCAACAACAAAGGATAGTCAGGAGATAGCCAAAGGTCGGGGCAACAAGCAGGCAAGGATAGTCAGGAGATAGCCAAAGATCGGGGTAACAAGCAGGTAAGGATAGTCAAGAAGGACAAGATCGGTAACTGAAATCAGACGTAGAAGACACACAAAAGCTAAACACACAATGTTAATCAGCAGCGCTGGCTTGCTGTGCACAGGTTAATATAGAGTTCCCTGAAAGGGGCTGGGGTGGAGCCATGCTTTGAGGAAACATTACTTAAGCAGCCAGATGAGAGTGGCTGGTCTTTTAATCTGAACACATGGAGAGGTAAACTGACAGACAAACATTACTGCATAACCATGACACTAAGAGCCTGGTTTGGATTGGGGGGCCCAGCACTGATTTTTTTTTTTTTTTTTTATGATCAAATTCATGTTGTTACACCCACTTGTGGCAGACAGCACAACTCCACTCCACAAAGCTACATAGAATTCCCTGGACACAATTAAGAGCTATCCCTAACTTTCTAAATGTTACTGAAGTAGATTATTTGTATTTTTAAAATGTTGTTGCAAAGCAAACAAGGATTAGAAGTCGTTAGCAACTAGTTCATTTTAGGTGGCTAAAGATAAGACAAGCTCTATACAATCGCCTTTAGATTTACCAAAACTATATAATGGGAGGACACACCAGCTAGCCAATCACTCTGTATCCACTCAGGCAGGTCCTTGCACTACAAAATTAATGGAAGATCTAAAGGGGATTTTTCAATCAGATTGTATAGTGTATGCTGAGCTGCACAGAACCCAGGACACGTTTCTCCTGTTTTCAATACTACAGCTCTATCCATATAAGCTGTTATATGTTCTCCCATTTCCTGCACTCTCCAAAAAAACAGATCTATGCAAGATGAATTTAAGACAAAAAAATGTCTGTATTTAGTGAGACCAGTGATCACTAATTAATTGTATTATAAAACCGTGCACCTAGCTGGTGGTGGTTGGGATCTGGAAAGAGGGAACGCAGCCATAGGTGTGTGCTAATAAGGCCAGCTGATGAATGCCTCCCTGTGTCTTACTGTGTTCTATGTCTAATATCTACATACCAGCAAGAGATGAAGCGTTGTACATGTACAAATGCAGGAAGTCTACTATGCATAGAATCAGGAAGTGACGTGTGTTCTGAGGATCACTAAACACAAAATTACAAACACTACATCCCCCTAAACGTTGGGAACACCAAGACAACTCCCACACTTACCTTGCAAATCAGCACCATCATCTCATGATACAAAAAAAGTGATCTTACCATGTTAACTTGCTGACAACTCTGAGCTGCACAATACTTGCTCTTTTAGTTTTGGATTTACACTTTTTTCTCAATTTAATGACTTACATGTGTGCAGAATAAAATTATTTTGTAGCAAAGTAGATTTTACCACTTCAGCCCGGAAGGTTTTACCATACTTACCAACTGTCCCGAATTTCCCTGGACATTCACGGGATTTAGACTCTTTTCCTGGATTTAGTCATTCCCGGGAAATGACCGATTTTTTTTTTTTTTCTCCCACTGCCGCTACAGGTCCGTGGCTGACGGAGACAATGTCTCCACCGGCCTCCATTTTCCCGAAGACCAAAACAAGCAATTACTGTTTAGTAATGGCCGGGTGGCTGCCAATAGAATTTGAGCTGTGGCACCGCCCACCTCCCGCCCTGCTGCCGTCTGTGACCTGATGTGGGAAGGGGCGGGGGTGGGCGGCACCGCAGCTCAATTGCTATTGGCAGCCACCCGGGTAAGAGGGGACTCAACTGGCAATGTCTGATGTAAGGGGGGACTCCGCTGGCAATGTCTGATGTAAGGGGGGACTCCGCTGGCAATGTCTGATGTAAGATGGTCTCCGCTGGCAATGTCTGATGTAAGGGGGGACTCCGCTGGCAATGTCTGATGTAAGGGGGGACTCCGCCGGCAATGTCTGATGTAAGGGGGGACTCCGCCGGCAATGTCTGATGTAAGGGGGGACTCCGCCGGCAATGTCTGATGTAAGGGGGGACTCCGCCGGCAATGTCTGATGTAAGGGGGGACTTCGTTGGCAATGTCTGATGTAAGGGGGGACTCCGCTGGAAATGTCTGATGTAAGGGGGGACTCCACTGGCAATGTCTAATGTAAGATGGGACTCCACCGGGGACACCTGATGGCATCTGGTGGCAGGCGACGTGGCAGGTGACACGCTCAGGGCTTCCACTGATTCTGCATTATGGTGAGTTAAATAATTTCATTCTATATTACAATGTCTGATGTAAAGGGGACTCCGCTGGCAATGTCTGATGTAAGGGGGGACTCTGCTGGCAATGTCTGATGTAAGAGGGGACTCCGCTGGCAATGTCTGATGTAAGGGGGGACTCCGCTGGCAATGTCTGATGTAAGGGGGGACTCCGCTGGCAATGTCTGATGTAAGGGGGGACTCCGCTGGCAATGTCTGATGTAAGGGGGGACTCCGCTGGCAATGTCTGATGTAAGGGGGGACTCCGCTGCAATGTCTGAGGTAAGGGGGACTCCGCTGGCAATGCCTGATGTAAGGGGGGACTCCGCTGGCAATGCCTGATGTAAGGGGGGACTCCGCTGGCAATGCCTGATGTAAGGGGGGACTCCGCTGGCAATGCCTGATGTAAGGGGGGACTCTGCTGGCAATGCCTGATGTAAGGGGGGACTCCACCGGGGACCCCTGATGGTATCTGGTGGCAGGCGACGTGGCAGGTGACACACTCAGGGCTTCCACTGATTCTGCATTATGGTGAGTTAAATAATTTCATTCTATATTACAATGTAATAATAGAAATAATGCACTTCAATCATCCTGACACCATAACAACCTTGGTGCCGGGATGATTGAAGCGCCAACACCAGCTGTTTGGAGTATCTTTATCTGCTGATTGTTAAACTTTCTGGAATACACATATTTCTACTGTTGTGTAGGATCTGGGCCTGCTGTCACTCCATCCCTCTTTCTTTCTCTTTTTCTTTCTCTATCTTTTTCTTTCTCTTCCTCTTTCTTTCTCTTTCTTTCTCTCCCTCTTTCTTTCTTTCTCCCTAAATCCCTCATTCATCTCATACCACACCCCTTCTGAGCCATGCCCATTTAAGACACGCCCACTATTCTGCTCAAACCACACCCATTTTTCGCCACGGCGCGCTTGGCGCACCACATTCTTCTGTTATCATATGCCCCACCTACAAAAGAATGCCAAGCCCCCTAATTATACCAAGTGTCCCGAATTTTTTTTTTGCAATGTTGGCAACTATGGTTTTACCCCCTTCCTGACCAGAGCATTTTTTTCCCACAAATAGAGCTTTCTTTTGGTGGTATTTGATCACCTCTGCGGTTTTTATTTTTTGCAATATAAACGAAAAAAGACTAAAAATGTTGAAAAAATTATATTTCTCAAGTCGTCTTCCAGGACGGCACCCTGAGAGATGACTGGCCCTCCTGACAGGAAACACAATCAAAGTAGAGGTTAAAAACCCCGCCCTTCCCTGCACTCCTCAGTTTTTGATTGTGTTTCCCCGCAGCAAAACAGTTTGTTTTTTTCTAATAGACCTAAGGACGTGGGCTGGAAGTCTCCCCCTGGGCGCCAGACTGCAGGTTTTTGAGAAAGCCTCTGGGTCTGGTAGGGCTTGCCCTTCCCGGGTGGTTCTTTCCCCCTATTTCTCAGGGGGGCAGTGAAGAGCTCCCCGTGAGAACTGGAGGACCCTGGGCACTGTGAGTCCCCAGAACTCCTGGGACCATGTTCCTGCTCCCCCCTCTCCTTACCTGACTGTGTCAGGAGGTGATTTTGCTGTCAGATCTGTCTTTCCCCTGCGCTGTATGCAGGGGTGTGCTGGGTCTCCTTGCCGCCTCAGTGCTGGCGGCTGTGTGTGTATCGGCGCCATTTTGCGGTGGATCATTCCGGGAGGAAATGACGTCACGGCACTCCAGACGCTAGAGCGCTCTGGCCCCGCAGACCTCGGCAAGATGGCGCCGGCGTTCGGAACGCCATGAGGAGACAGCAGCCTGCACACGGACTACAGGTATCAGCTTTTAAAAAGGGATAGTTCCGGGCAGCAGAGGCAGCATCGCTGGGCAAGGAGCAGGCATCCACTACTCGCTTGCTGGAATGGAGCAAGAGGAGTCTACAGCCGTTTTAGAGGCCACTGGGGGTGAGTCTACCAGGCTGGAGGATATAAGGGAGGGGGTGGCCCCCTAGCCTTACCCTCACAAGGGATATCTTGGTCAGTTATTTTTTATTACTAGCTAAACGGGCTTCTTGTTTTTGCAGACACAGAAACCCAGAGTGTTGCCAGTAGACCAAGACCCAAAAATCCTTCTCGATCCAAAAGGAGTGGGTACTGCACTGACAAATTAGCAGAAGAACACACAAAGCCGTTTTGTTATAAGTGCATTCACAAGTTGTCAGGGAAGGAGACTTCAGAAGTTATGAGAGATTTTCTCTCAGTGCAATCTGAAATGCTGTCCACCCTTAAAGCCTTTCAGGCTAGCCTCAATACTAGGCAGTATAGCAGAGAAGGCTCATCCTCCCAGGAAAGTGCTTCTACTAATGTTAGTCATTCTTGTGGATGCTGCAGTGGAGTCCGTGCGGACTTCGGCAAAGACAGCAGCTCTTCTTAATTTAGCCAGAAGAACCATATGGGTTAAGGCCTGGGATGGGGACCACACCTCTAAGACCAGGTTATGCGGCCTACCTTTTGAGGGGTCTCACCTGTTTGGTGCAGGGTTGGACCAAACCCTCTCCAGATCTACAGAGAAAGGAACGAAGTTTTCGGTTAAGCCTAAAAAGGTCAAAAGATTTTTTCGAGGCCCCCAGGTCAACAACCGGTTTAAGGATCGTAAGGAAGGAAAGAAATGGGGTGCTGGAAAAGCCAAACAGAAGGAACCTCTCCTTTTCTCCGGCCCAAAGGTCGCAGACAAGGAACCTAAGTGACGCCAGCATCAAGGTGGAAGGGAGGCTGGCACAATTCATCCCACAGTGGGAGCAGGTAGCCCGGAGTCCTCTAGTCCTTCAGTGGATAAGAGAGTTGGCGAATCAGAGAGTCATTCTCCCAGTTCCGGCGGATCAGCAAGGACGGGGTTTTTATTCCCACGTATTTGTAGTTCCGAAACCGTCCGGAAAATTCCAGTTAATCTTAAATCCAAAGAGGTTAAACACTTTCCTGCGATACAAGAAGTTTCGCATGGAATCGGTGTACACGGTCAGAAAGCTTTTGTTGAGGGAGGTTTTCATGGCCACCATAGACCTGAAAGATGCATATCTGCATATTCCCATTCTACCGGAACACCAGGCTTTCCTTCGGTTTGCTATTCGCACAGATCAGGGTACCCAGCACTGGCAGTTCCAGGCCCTACCCTTCGGGCTGGGGGCCAGCCCAAGAGTATTTACAAAGATCCTTGCAGAAGTCGTCTCCTACCTGCACCTTCAGGGGGTCTCTCTGATACCTTATTTAGATGATCTGTTGGTCTACAACCTTTCCAGGGAGTCCCTTCTCCTGGATCTGGACATGGTAATATCCACCTTGGAGTCCCTGGGATGGTTGATAAGTCACGAGAAGTCCTCCCTGACTCCTTCTCAGACCAAGCTCTACCTGGGCCTGTGGGTGGACTCAGTAGGGCAAAAGCTGATCCTCCCACAGGAGAAAATGGAAGCACTGATTTCTTCAGTGTCTTCAATACTGCGTCAGGGGGTAGTGCCCAGAAGAGTGATCATGAGGATTCTAGGTCTCATGACCTCATGTATTCTGGCAGTACCTTGGGCCCAGCTCCACTCAAGACATCTGCAGAACTTCCTACTATCCTCATGGGATGGAAAGAAGGAATCCTTGGATATTCCGGTTGCCATCCCTCAAGAGGTAAAAAAGTCCTTACTTTGGTGGCTAAACCCTCAAAGGTTGGGGGCAGGTCATCTTTGGTCCCAGTTCCAGCCTGGCAGATTAACGACGGATGCAAGCTCATGGGGATGGGGGGGCCCATCTAGAAGAGCTCCAAGCTCAGGGTGTGTGGGACAGACTACAGAGAACTGCTTCATCCAATTTCAGGGAATTGCTAGCAGTCAGGGAGGCTCTAATAGCCTTCGAGAGCAGGATCAGGGGGAGAGAGGTTTAGATCCTCTCCGACAATTCTACGACAGTGGCTTTCCTGAACCGTCAGGTGGGTACACGGTCGCTTTCTGTAATGAGATTGGACCAGGAGATTCTGGAATGGGCGGAACAAAGGATACCCTCGATCTCTGCGGTGCACATAAGGCGAGTTTTCAACATAAAAGTGGATTTCCTCAGTCCTCAGACAGTACAACAGGGGGAATGGGAATTGAATCCTGAAGTTTTCTCCCTGGTCTGTCAACAGCTAGGCACACCAGAGATAGATCTCTTTGCCCGCAGGGAAAACAGGAGAGTCAAAAGATACTTTTCCCTCTGTAGAGAACAGGGGTCAGAGGGGGTGGACGCATTAGCACAGGAATGGGATTTCAGTCTAGCTTATGCCTTTCCTCCCTTAGCCCTGATTCCGAGAATCCTTCAAAGACTGAGTCGGGCCAGGGGCAATTTGATCTCGATTGCCCCCTGGTGGCCCAAGAGGTCCTGGTTTCCCACGTTTTGGAACTGGGTGGTATCCCCTCTGGTTCAGCTTCCAGAGCATCAGGATCTTCTGCTTCAAGGCCCTCTTTACCATCCGAATCCCGGTTTCTTAAGATTAACAGCCTGGCTGTTGAGAGGGAGAGCCTGCACAACAAGGGGTGTTCAGAGAGAGTGATTGACACCTTGTTGCTGAGTAGAAAGCCTGTAATGAGGCGTATTTATTCTAGGGTCTGGGGTGTCTTCTCCCGCTGGTGTGAAGTGAGGGGGGTCCCCCAGAAAGAGATTACAGTAATCCTATGCCCCGTACACACGGTCGGACTTTGTTCGGACATTCCAACAACAAAATCCTAGGATTTTTTCCGACGGATGTTGGCTCAAACTTGTCTTGCATACACACAGTCACACAAAGTTGTTGGAAAATCCGATCGTTCTGAACGCGGTGACGTAAAACACGTGTCGGGACTATAAACGGGGCAGTGGCCAATAGCTTTCATCTCTTTATTTATTCTGTGCATGCGTGGCACTTTGTCCGTCGGATTTGTGTACACACGATCGGAATTTCCGACAATGGATTTTGTTGTCGGAAAATTTTATATCCTGCTCTCAAACTTTGTGTGTCGGAAAATCCGATGGAAAATGTGTGATGGAGCCTACACACGATCAGAATTTCCGACAACAAGGTACTATCACACGTTTTCCGTCGGAAAATCCGATCGTGTGTACGGGGCATTAGACTTCCTACAGGAGGGACTAGACCGAGGCTTAGCTACCAAGACTCCGAGGGTTCAGGTGGCAGCTTTGTCTAGCTTTCTGGATATTAAATTAGCTCTAGATCCTTTTGGTTAAGAGAATCTTGTCGGCTAGAGAGAGAATTTCCCCGGTGCAAATGAAGGAATTTCCACCGTGGGATTTAGCTTTAGTTTTGGAAGCCCTGACCAGGGCACCTTTTGAGCCATTGGCTAAATCTTCAGTTAGATTGATTTCTTTTAAAACCACCTTCCTTCTGGCTGTTACCACAGCCAGAAGGGTAGGTGATTTGCATGCTCTTTCTATGAAGGAGCCCTTTTTCCATCTGTTAAAAGACAGAGTTATTCTCAGACAGGACCCTTTGTACCTTCCTAAGGTAGCTTCACGCTTCCATAGGTTGCAAGAGATTATTTTACCCTCCTTCTGTCTCAATCCACAGAACGAGAAGGAAAGGGCCTTCCATACGTTAGATGTCAGGAGATGTCTGTTGCTTTTTTCTATAAAGAGTTAAAGAGTTCAGGAAATCTCAGCATCTGTTGGTCAGTTTTTGTGGCGCTCGAAGAGGCGAACAGGCCTCTAGAACGACTATTGCTAGATGGATTAGACAGGCTATTGCCATAGCTTACGAGCATTCAGGTCAGACGGTCCCAACTAATCTTAAAGCGCACTCTACAAGGTCTCTGGCAACCTCTTGGGCAGAAAGAGCCAGAGCATCGGTAGATCAAATTTGTAAAGCAGCAACTTGGTCAGGTCAGAACACGTTCCTGAAACATTACAGAGTGGAACTTCTGTCACCCCAGGACCTGGCCTTTGGCAGAAAGGTCCTGCAGGCTGATGTCCCGCCCTAAGGTAGGCCTGAGCTACTTGCTCTTCTCTCAGGGTGCTGTCCTGGAAGACGACTTGAGAAAATGACCAGTTACACTTACCGGTAACGGTGTTTCTGGGAAGTCTTCCAGGACGGCAGGCCTACTTCCCACCCGGTTTGTTATTATATATTGGTACATTTGGGGTGTTGGTGTTTCACTTGCATGCACTGGTGTGGGTCAATACTTTGGCACAACTGAGGAGTGCAGGGAGGGGCAGGGTTTTTAACCTCTATCTTGATTGTGTTTCCTGTCAGGAGGACCAGTCATCTCTCAGGGTGCCGTCCTGGAAGACTTCCCAGAAACACCGTTACCGGTAAGTGTACCTGGTCATTTTTCTACTTTTTGCTATAAAAAAATACAATAAACTCAATTTTAGTCAAACATTTAGGTCAAAAAGCATACAGCCACATGTCTCGGGTAAAAAAAAAATTCAATAAGCGTATATTTATTGGTTTACGCAAAAGTTATAGCTTCTACAAACTAGAGTAAATCTTCTGGAATTTAGGTAGCTTTTAGTTTGACTGCCTATCTCATTTCTTGAGGTGCTAAAATAGCAGTGAAGTACAACCCCCCCAATGATCCCATTTTGGAAAGTAGACACCCAAAGGAGTTTGTTGAGAGGCTTGTTGAGCACATTGAATATTTAATTTTTTTGTCACAAGTGATTGAAAAATGACAAAAAAAAAACATTTTTACACAAAGTTGTCACTGAAATGATATATTACTAAAACATGCCATGGGTATATGTGAAATTACACTCCAGAATACATTCTGCTTCTTTTTCTGAGTATGGGGATGAGACTTTTTGGCAGTCTGGCCATGTACAGGATCCTGAAAACCAAGCACCGCCTTCAGGCTTGGTTCTAAGGGAGTAAATTTTGGATTTCATCACTCCTCATTACCTATCACAGTTTTGAAGGCTATGAAATGCCCAGATAGCACACCCCCCCCCCAAATTACCTCATTTTGGAAATTTCAGAAAAATTACAATATATTTTTTTTTCACAAAGTTGTCACCAAATGATAAATTGCTCAAACATGCCATGGGCTGGCGGAACCACCGGCTGCATTATCAGTTTTCCTGGTGGGACAGGGGAGCCCAAGAAAACCATGGAAGATGGCGGGAGGAGGGGCATTCCCTCCCACTGCTTGTAAAAGCATTCTAGTGGCTAATTAGCCACTAGGATTGCTTTTACATGAAAGCCGACTGCTGGCTGAAAAGAACGATACCAAGATGATACCCAAACCTGCAGGCATGATTCTGGTATAACCACTCAAAGTCCAGCAACATACCAGTATGTTGCTGGTCCTTGTTGGGCATATATTGTAATATTCTTTTTTTTTTTTCATGCAGCCTGTGAGCTGAACAAAAAAAGAGATTGATCGGTGGGTATGCCCACCATTAGAATACCGCCCTGCATCCTCCCACTTCCAATGATGAGCATACATGCATTTTTTTTAACTGTGGTAGTGAAATCACCTCCTACAGCGCTGATTTACGTATCGTGAGAGCAAACGCTGTTACTGTCAAGATAAATAAATCAGTGCTGCAGCTGAATGGCGTACCTGAAAAAAAATAATGGTTAACTATAAAACACAGTAATTAGTAAAGTATAAAAGAATTACATACCTGAAAAGCAAACACGATAAAACATAGTAACAATAAAACATTGCAGTTAAGCATAAAATACAGTAAAAAAGAGCAGAACAATAGAGATAGAAGAACAATAAAATGACAACTATTTTTGGCTTTTTTATTTTATTTTTTAATTTTTTATTTGTGACTGTAACTGTAATTCTGCATACACACGATCAGAATTTCCGACAACAAATGTTGGATGTGAGCTTGTTGGCAGAAAGTCCGACTGTGTGTATGCTCCATCGAACTCCCTCGAACTTGATCGGACTTTCCGCTAACCAATGTTGGCTAGCAGATTCTCAAATTTTCCACCAACAAATGTTTGTTGTCGGACTTTCCGATCATGTGTACACAAGTCTGTCAGACAAATGTCCACGCATGCTCGGAATCAAGTACAAGCCGGAAGCTCTCGGTCTTGTAAGACTACTGTTAGTAAAGAAGATATCAGGTACGTCTTGTATGTCACTACGTTCATAACTGTTGGCCAACATTTGTGTGACCGTGTGTATGCAAGACAAGTTGGAGCCAACATCCTTCAAACAAAAATCCAAGGTTTTGTTGTCGGAAAGTCATATCATGTGTACAAGGCTTTAAGTGGACTTTCCAATGGGAAATGTTCGATGACAGGCTGTTGGCGGAAAAGCTGACTGTGTGTATGCTCCATCGGACAATTGTTGTTGGATTTTCCATTTATTATTAATAATTTTAATATAATAGTGACGTCACTTTCTCCATATATGTTTCCAATTAATAGTGCATTGGGCATGGGCTTAATAATATGTGCCCAACACATTCCATGAACATACTAAAAGTAGTTGCAACCTTTTAACAAAAACATGTAAAAAAAACATACTTTAAATCTATACAGATAACTTCTCTTAACTAAACCCTTCTCAATAACTCGCAGTTGTCTTCAACATTCACCTTTCCTTCCAGCAAGTCTATGTGTATGGGGTATAACGGTTCAAGGTTTGGGTCTCTCAAAATGCAATGGCATCTTTGGAGACCCTGTGAAAATGTGCCCTAGTCTGTGCAGTGCTGTACCCTACGCTAATACTCCACTAGTGTGTGGTAGCGTTCAAAACAATCACTGATGCAAAGACCAGGTTGGCCAAGACAGAAGGGACAATAATAGCGAGTGTCACGCTTATATCCACGTTTCCTACAGACACAACATTTTCTTTGGGGTTATCGTTGGGTAGGGGTACCAGGGAGGGAAAATGGCTCTCATGCAGCCGGCTCACTGCATTTGCTTTGGGAAGGTGGGGCACAGCACCGTCTGGAAACAGAAGGGCTGTGATGATCTCTTCCTGGAATTTAAAGAAAGATCCAGTTTGCCTGACGCTTTGTATAATATTTGTATACATTATACATTGTATACAGTGTTAAGCAGAGCCAATTGGAATAAATATACAGACACTTTTTGTACCAGCCTCTGGCCTTGCGGGTAATTAGGTATGGCACCAACAACTGGTCGTTGAGGTCCACCCCTCCCATATTAAGGTTGTATTCATGGACACAGAGGGGTTTCTCCAGAAAAACCAACACAAGTGACCACACTTGCATCCCACGTCACTGGTATAGTGGTGGTTACTTACTCACTTCCACTCCTCTAAATAGAAGGCTCTAGCCATAGCCCATAAACAACATGTAAAAAAATGTAACTATTCCAAAGAGAGTCACAAGTGGGGATCTCCCTGGAATAAAGACAGCTACTAATGGCCGGAGAGGGCAGTAAAAAGGGGAGTGAGTAAAAATCAGTACAAAATTTATTGAAATATCAAAACCACAAGGTAATAACAAACATGTTGCTTCACCAAGGAAGCTGAATATGCCTGGTCCTTATGGTCAACCATAAAAAAGTACACCACTAAATTACATATGGTGTATCAGTGAAACAGATAGACAAACAGTAGACAAACAATAGGCAGACAATAACAAACAATAAACACATACGGTGCAGGCGCCTATATAACCACACATGTATAGAAGCCCCACGGGCCAATCGCCAATGCGAATAAGATTAATAGAAATATAGTAAAAAAGTGCAGGGGAGACTATGCATGTGTGGTCCCTGGGGGAGCAGAAAGACTAAAACTAATTGGGGTGATGCCGCCAGGGATATGTTGCCAACCAGAGAATGGACCGACTATGGAGTCTCCAAATAGTTCTGATATATAGTCCTAATAGAATATGTTGGAGATAATTCAAACTATACTGTTGCATGCGCATGAAGGAGGCATATCCTAAAGATGTCCCAGATCCAAAGAAAGGATAGTAGTTTGAGCAACACTCAAATATCTGTAGGCACAGTACAAAGGCAATTAATGGTCTGGTGGTACTGAGGTGACAGTTGTCAGAGAAAGGATGGCCTGAATCAAAGTGGATATGAATGATACTATTTCAGTAATCTTCTTTGACTATCCCCAACATGCAGCTTGTGCTGACAAAATGTCCATCACATCAAACTATCCCGGGATCAACATCTATCCCCAGGCCACACAGTTCGTGTATAACAGAGTGTCAAAAACGAATGTAGTAATGATAACGTTACCGCCTTTCTTCTCAATGCAGGGGTGCTGGCCGTGAGCTTGGCTATTTCAAGAGTATGGCAGACTCATAATGTTCCTATTCCCCAGAGGAGGATAGATTGGCGGGCGCTATAAGATTAGCTATGCTAGATGTTCACCAGTTCTCCGCTCGTTTGTCGGCCGCACTGCGGCTGTGTCTCGTAGTGGCTTCCAGCTTTACTAATGACAGCTTCTGCTGTGTGTACAGTGTATTACACTCAGTTTTCTGCTTCCCATGATGCTTGGGGGATCGCTGTGACGGCGTCTGTACACCGCAGTAACGTTGACGCGTTTCGCAACGTCATGTCACGTAGCTTCAAATGGACACTAGTTGCCATTTGAATTTGGACTGTCGTATCTGCATGAAGGGAGGACAGAAGGAAAAAAATTCAGATTATCCCTCACCTTCACTGCAAGCAAATTATTACTTCTCAAGCTGGCTCTCTCCCCCAGTCTAAGTCAGGACTCTAAAAGCCGCTGGGGTAAGCCCCGGTGATTAGATCGTATGGTGCCAATTCCATGATCAAACAAGTGACTAAAACGTGGCAGACTTGTGTAATAGTTGTCCACATACAAGTGGTACTCCTTTCCGAATAAGGACTAGACCAAGTCCCACACAATCTCACCAGCGCTCCCTATGTAGTTTGGGCAGTTCTCCGGCTCCACACGACTATATTTTCCCTTGTAAACCATAAAACTATATTTAAATAAATCTGGGGTGCTAATTGAAATAACTCTGGGGGGTCAAATTAAAATTGATACTGAAATTGAAGTAACTTCTAAACTAACTATTATATCCGAAGGGAACCACCCTCTATTTATTCCATATATGTATTCATTTGTCTATTTCTATAGTTAGCTAGTCTATAAAACTCTGATAGTTACTGTTGATAGTTTTTATAGCTAACCTTATATTATTGTGCTAACACACTGCTTAATAAAACAACATCTTATTTATTTCCGAAGAAAATTGGAAAATGCTAACGTGAATATACTATAGAAATATATTACAAAGCATATAACAAAAGAACATCAAAGATACTTATCGCAAGACATGGTCTCATTAGCTGGCCTCAAGATGGTAGTAACAGAGAGAGCCATGAGGCTCAGAGAGCTATCGGGCACAAGCCAAGAGTGAAAAGGGATGATTTCCCTCTTGTGTGCACTTTTTAAACTTCATCCATACACCGTCCAGGCCCAACCCCATTGCCTGCCCATTTAGGTTTCTACTGAAAGAAAGTAGTTCCAGGGCAGTCCTTCTCAATATATTATATTACTGTCTGTCCTGCTGTATTGGTCTCTATGGGCAGCATTGTCCATGTATCATGCCTATGTATCCTGGGTCAATCTTCAATGTCTTTGAGCTCTGTAACCCACCTTCATCAATCATCCTGCCAGTCATGACCCTCTTTGAAGCTCGTTTGCATAGCATTATCACATCAGATGGTCAGGAGCCAAGCTTTTGTTCAGATGAATAATCTGATATACTACAAAGCTTTGATGTGCAACTTGTTACATTCCAAAGGCCACCTGTCTGCATCAGCCAGGAAGTGAAACTCCAGAAATATGATATTAAACCATGTTGCCTTCCAACATACGCCGCTTTGCGCCTAAAAGGCACATATCACCCTTCTTCATACACGGCTCCTGTGGAACAGTCCATAACTGTCTTAATGTGTTGTGCTTCCCAACATGTGCTTCAGAAACAGCTCCTATGGAACAGTCCATAACGGTCTTAACGTGCTGTGCTTCCCAACACGTGTTGCTTTGCCACTGAGTGGCACACCACCAAAATTCTTCAGTGAAAGCTTCCATGTCACCATTCTGTGTCTTCTTCTTTCCAGTATCTTCACGACGGGGTACACTACAGGCAAGGGGTGTCCATTCACTCACCATTCACCAGTACACACTCAGAGCAACGTATTCACCAGCTTTCAGATACAGAGTCTCAGAGGGCCTTACTCACCCATATTACTAACCTAAAATACACATGTCACATTATACCATAACTTAAATCAACCCATTACCATAATATATGCATATATATGTGACCCATCAAATTACGCATCCTGCTCCCAACCTCCTATAAATCTTTACTTTAAATACAGGTCGGGATTAGGCAGGCTTGCTCACAATGGCCTTTCCTACTGCAATTTTGGCACATCAGCAGTATTTCAGGGCTCTAAACTGGCAGCAAAAGCCTCTAACTTGTAGGAAAAGACCTCACCGTCAATTCGTCCCTTAACTTCCATAGATATGGGAGACCCTTCTATATAAATGTCGAGTCAAACAACACAACAACTTGAAACAATGACAAACCCACAAAATTCCATCCCTTTTCCTGGATTTCAGAGACCATGCCTAGGTTATACAATGCACCTCTACTGTTAGGTTCAAGGAACACCCTAGTTCCATGACTAACGTTATATCAGTATCCTTTAGGACAAAGAAACAAACTGGTCTATGTCCCAAATAATACCCAGGTTCCTCCTTCCTAGCAATGATTTCTCCATCCAGAACAGAGTGAAATCTTCCCAACATTTCTTGTTCACCACCGTGAATTGACTTGGCACACAAAGGACATCATGGTCATGCCTCTAACAGAAGGAAACATCAACTTGCGTCCAAAAGATAGAAGTCTTGCGAGCCACAATAATCCTATGCTCAATATACAAGCAGTAACGAGTTGTTATATATAGAGAATGTATCAGATATCTAGCAGCAGACGCAGTTCACGTACTCATAACCGTGCATGGAATATAACATAAAAGGTTTGCGTTGCGCTTGATTATATATCATACGGGGTGATAATCAAAATCACTTGTAAAATTAAAAAATATTTACATCACTGCTCACATATAATGTGCATAACCGTGCAAAATGTACATAAAAAAATTATAATACGAGGTAATATCCAAAATCACTTGTGAAAAAATTAAAAATTATTTACATCACTACTCACATGCAAACAGTATATACATCTACATGTAAACAGTCAAAGTGTAAAGTGCACACATGCACCTTGAATGGTGCCAAAATGTATAATTGTGCATAAGTTGAATACCAAATGCAGTGATAAAACTAAACCATGCAAAGATCTTATAACGTGCAACATGCAGATATCTATTGGAATATTAAACATAAATGCAAAGTGCGTTTTTAAAAATGCATTAAATGATTCTCAATAGGTGAAAAACTCATAATAGTGTCCGAAATTAAAAGTGCTTCCGTATCCGTAAAATTCAATAAACGTCCAAATCCTCCAATGTGCTGAATTCCAGTGTCATAAATAACCGTGATGTGCCCCAGTGCCCCCCACAGTGGTTGCACTCACCTTAGAGCATGTGACACAGTGTTTAACTTGTGTCAAAACACGCTGTGTAGCCACCCCCTGGGCTATGTATGGTAAGCTAGATCGATCCCCCTGATGAAGACACGTGACTCCCTGTGTCGAACACGCGTAGGGGAGGGGCCAGGACGGAGTGAGCAGCGAACAGCTGAGCTGGGAGAAGCGCATACCCCGCGGCAGACCATTTGATATACCTTTTACGGCTTTCGATTGTTTGGTGCACAATAGCACCAAGGGAATGTGAGTACCCCTTTGTGGGAAAGTTGTCTTTTGAATAAATACCTTTTAAATTGGATTACACTATATAGTCTCTCTTCATTTTCATGAATGATATCTATGGAGCCAAACTGACCCAGAGTGGAGATCGATCTAGCTTACCATACATAGCCCAGGGGGTGGGTACACAATAATTTTTAATTTTTTCACAAGTGATTTTGGATATTACCTCGTATGATATATAATTTTTTTATGTACATTTTGCACGGTTATGCACATTATATGTGAGCAGTGATGTAAATATTTTTTAATTTTACAAGTGATTTTGATTATCACCCCGTATGATATATAATCAAGCGCAACGCAAACCTTTTATGTTATATCAACTTGCGTCCAGCTTCCATCCTCTCTGATCACATGGGTAATTTAGCCTCAGATGCAACAAGGTAGAATGCCCAGTCAGCAAGCCCATTGATGCCACCAAATATACAGACCGAGTCTGCACTTCTGTATATATGGGATCAATGAGGAAGCATAACACCTTTCACAATCCAAACTAGCACAGCCCATCCAGGCATTTGACCACCACCTTGGATTAGTGTAAGCGACGCGTTCTGGCAAAGTCTTACTGAGCTGTGATGCCAACTCATCAGGCCACTGCCCCTCATACATAGACTGTACAATCAGCTTGGTTGATACTGATTTGGATCAGTACAAAAGTCCGATATTATTATATCTACCCCTGGTCAGATTGATTATAAAATATGCATGCTTCAAGTAAGCTCACACTGAGACTTAGTCCAGAGTCAAATTACTTTCTGTTTAATATTTCCGCTTCTCAAGACTTTTATAAATTCCATTAAAGATTGAGATACGTCAAAAAAACTGGCGCCTACAAACCACAAATAAAAATACATATAGTGATAAAACTTTGGTTTTTAGCTGGGTGCTCATTTGCGGAAGTTGCTTTTATTCTTGGAGCACTTTGCAGCACTTCTTGCTCCTTTTAATATATTTGTGTTATGTTCCTGTTATGTTGCTATATTCTGAATGTATTCTGGGAAGCAGGCGCAAACTTCTGTTAACTGTTGCAGTCAGTCCAGTTCCTAAGCAATATAGCAAAAGATACCCAAAAACCGGGTAGAAGCTGCGCTTGGATTGAAAAAATAAATAAATAGGATAAGCTGCCAGCACCCTAAAAAGTCCTGTATCTGACTCCCAAAAATATAATAAACAGCAAAGTGCAGCGCTAATATAATGTATGAAAGTAAGAATAAGTTTCACCAAGTGACATATAAAACAATCAGTGAAAAAACATATTTCAAATACAAACAATGATAAACAAAACCAAAATCACAAATGTATGTGAGAAATTATTAAAAAAAGTCCAAAAATTCTTGGTAAATCCACAAGAAATTAAAGAACACCCATCCAAGAAAGATTGTGACGAAAGGTGCCTATATATGATCCACCAAGGCGTGTGTGAGTAAAATCTGCTTACCGGACGGCTATGACTGCTATTACGGCAGTCTCGCCCAGCATAGGGATTATGGTCTCCCAAAACCAAAAGGTACAATGCAGGATCGGTGGTTCTAACAATCCATCAAAACTGTGGAGTGTATAGGATCCTTCCAACACAGGTACAAATCAAGCACGTGCTTGATCAATCTCTCAATCTCTGACTAACAAAGCCCCGCTTAAGCTATGGCTGAGAGTTTGTTCCTCAGGATACCGACGTCCACTCTATTAACACCCATCCCAGCTCCTATTCCCACCATTATAGTGCTGAATACATCTCTCCTCTTTTGCTTACTCCTCAAATAAGCGTCCTGAATGCCTTCTGTGTCCGCACATCTCTGGGAGTAAGCCACTGGTACAATGACCGCACTTGATTCAGTACATATAGGGTATTAGGCTTTTATCAACCACTGTGAGAGGTTGAAGCACCATGTGGTGAAGGCATACTGTACCCTGGTAGCCAGCGTTTGTTCCGCTTTCTCTAACGGAGCATGCTTTGTGTGTATTCACTGGCATTACCTGTGCAAGGTTCCAACCTCTCAGGTGAGACATCAACCAAGTGTTTCTCCCCCCAATCCCGCTCTGGTGTCCCACATGTCCAGTACCCGAGAACCTCTCTGTAGGACTGCTAAGATTGAGACACCACCCCTATAAGGAAATTTTCACTCCATTGATGTGTCACCTGGCACCCTCTAGTCTGGCCAACAGACACCTTATTATGCATAAGTGCCAGCCTCCTGGGTACCTGCCCCATATTAATTTAGTTATGTCAATACATGTCACACATTAAAAACATGATTATTCTTGCCTCCAACAAAAATAAAACAGATTTTAATTTCTTGTTCTGATGGATTGGATAGGTTATATTCCTTCCTCAACCTCCAACCCATTGCAATTGTATTCACAGGTCGTTTGCATTCATAAATGACAGGAGAGGCTCCGGCAAAAATGTTTCACAAGTCTTGTTGATGGGCACAGTCTTTCAGATTCAGCATTAGCACTAAATTGTCCATAAGAAAAAGAAACCGTATATTGCAAGTATTAATCTGAATCTTTTGGTTTGTCCCTTCTCTCCTGAATGTTTATCAGAACAAATTTGCAGTGTGGTGTGGCACAGACAAATTGCCAACCAGATGAACATCTTTCATCTCTGTTCCAGAAACCTCTCCAATCTCGCTCAACCAGGAATCTGGAAGTGAAAAACAAGAGCAGAATCAAGTTCTTATCCACAATATCTGCTTGCTTCCTATTTTTACCTATAGTTCCCTCTTTGGAGCCCAGGAACTTAGTATTCCTGGCTTCTGAAACTCTGAACAAATTATCAAAACAAACAATGGATCCCCATGGTATGAGCAAAAATTTTTTTTTAAATGAACGTGAATGTTGCTTCTCAAAAATTCTCATTTTAAACGCTAAAAAAACCCAATGCATTTATCTGTACCTTAAGACCTATGCACTAACTCCCCTTTCAGGTGGACAAAGCCTAAACCTTTTGGAACTTTTTCCACCCGAATGAAAATAAAAACATAGAAAAAAACTGTAATAACTCCAGCGGCTAGAATGGCTTCCTACCAACTCTTGTCTTAAACAGAATGTATTCAGCTACTAATTGAGAGCATAGCCAATGACTCCCCTTTCAGGTGGACTAAACCTCACAATTTTCCCACCTGAACAAAACAAAAATAAAATACATTTAAAAAAAAAAAAAATTAAAAAAACCCATAATAATCATACCATATTTTTTTTTAAATAACAAGGCTTATCCTTGAAAATATTAAAAATATATCAAGGTCCTCTATAATATTCCAAACATGAAGGGTAAATCTCTGAAACTCACATCTAAACCTTATTCATAGCAAAAAAAAAAGAATAAAATTCTTACCATTCATGCAGCTCACTGAGGGCTGCTAACGTTGTTTCCCCCAGTGCTATATTTGAATGAACATGTGGCTACCTCCATTTTGAGTTTATGCAACTGTCCTACATAGTGATGCCTTGCTTAATTATTTTCTGTTTGCAGTCTCAGCATTTGGGTCTTAAAGGGGAAATGGGTTTGATTACTATGGACTCTATGCCTTGGATCCCATCTCGCAGAATAAATTTTATAACGCCTTGGTGTAGTTTTCGGGTATTTCCTTTGCATATCATTATTAGCCACCAAACAATACCTAGCTATGTGACCTCCCTTTTTACAAACAAAGCACTTGAGAGCTGGTCTCTTTGCATAGGCCCTTGTCTTAGCATATGGCGATGTTGACCCACATTGCTGCATAACATTACTATGATTGGAATGAACAGATTTTACACTTTCATTGTCTGAGTATTCACTAGCAAAGGACTCATCAGAAGTCTCCACTGTTTCAACTCCTGGATCAATTTCAAGTGCAGTTACCACACTTTTATTTAAATATTCCTCATTCAGATCTCCAACATTGATTCCCACCATAGCAACATCATTTGCAGCAACACTAGCAATTGGCTCTACATGTTCTTCCAAAGCCTCTATCTTTGCTGAGTACTGAGCATGTGCGGAGGATAACTCCATGGCCTTTCTTCGAAGACTTCTTAAGTTTTATCTGATCATTATGGATATTATATTGTTTCAATAAGTTATTAAATTGCTGCGTTAAAGCGCTTTCTGCCACAGTGTTAAAATTAACACAGGCATGTATCTTAAGAAAATCTTCAATGACCTCCAGTGATATGCTTATTAGTCTACACTGAAATTGCTCAACCAGTCTATACACAGCAGCTGCTTAGACCAGTGGTTCTCAACTCCAGTCCTCGGGACCCACCAACAGGTCAGATTTTAAGTATTACCTTGGGGAGTTGCAGACTAGAATACTGCAATCACTGAGCAGCAAGTGATATCACCTGTGATGTATTTCAGCTATCTTGCAAACCTGGCCTGTTGGTGGGTCCTGAGGACTGGAGTTGAGAACAACTGGCTTAGACAATGCACATAGACAACACACACAGATAAAAGCTGTTTAAAAGCTAACACTTACTTGTAGTCCCACACCAGGATACATGCACACTCTTAATCAATGCCTTACTATCTCCTTATTACCACTGATTTTTAGCCCTATTATCTCAGAACGCAGGTAACATTGAACTTCTATTGGAACAGAGAGCTGTTTCACTCTCACGTGGAGAAAAAATAAAAATAAAAAATAAACTAATAATAAAAAAAAAAAATAAAAAAAAAAAAAAATAATTAAAAAAATCTATATTTCTCCCACTTTCTCCTCAAAGATGTGTGATTTAGCCTGTCAATCTGCAGGCTGCATCAGATAACCAAGGGTGATCAACCCCTTACTCACCAGCACTCTTTACTAGCTACACAGGCCTAAAACAATTTGCCCTAGCAATACAATAAACGTTAACACATATACATATACCAGCCAAAAATCTCACCAGCCAAAAATCTCACCAGATTTTGCGTGTCCGCTCACTGATAAAATATTTCATAGAACTTTCAGGACCATTCAAGCAGTGTAAGTAGAGAAGGCTTTCAGTTCTGGGTGTAGTTGAGGACTCATTAGCTTATAAGTAGTCAAGACAAAATTACAGTAGGGTTTGGATTCTGTGGAGAAATAAATTCCACACGCCTTCTGGAAGTCAGAAACCATGAAATCAGACTGAGACAGAAGTACAGTTAAATCACACTTGTTTAATAATAAAAGTAAAATGAACAAAACAAAAACAAAACATAGCCAAAGTTCAGTAACCAGAACGGATAGTCAGCCAAGCCAGAAGTCCGGTCTCAATGTAGTGGAACAGCAAGCAGGATCTGGAGCCAGAAGAGATGTCAGCAAAGCAAGTCTTTAAACAGAAACGCAGGAGATAGGCTCTGCGATGTTGACCAAGGCGAAGGCAGAGCTCCTCTGGACTGGACGGCTTAAGTAGGCAGGACTGACGAGCAGGATATCATTAACAGCTGAGTAACTGTGGAGAGATAGGAACTGGCAATTAGCTGACAGGTGAGCGGCCAGCTCTGAGAAGGAAGGGCTGAGCCCAGCCCTGACAGTACCCTCTCAACGCCCCCCCCCCTTTAGAGGACCACCAGGCTTGAGGGGAAAATGTCTATGGAAATCACAGAGGAGGAAAAGGACATGTACATCCAAGGATGAGACCCAAGAGCATTCCTCCGAACCGTACCCCTTCCAATGCACCAGGTACTGTATGCGCCCACGGAACCTACGGGAGTCAACAATGGACTGTACTTCATACTCCTCATGGTTCTCAACCTGTACAGGGTGAGGATGTGGCACCGAGGTGGTAAAGCAGTTGCAGACCAAAGGTTTTAATAAGGAGACATGAAATACATTCGAAATACACATGTTAGAAGGAAGGTCTAATGCGTAAGCCACTGGGTTAATCCTGCAAAGAATACAGAAAGGCCCAATAAACCGAGGTGCGAACTTCAGTGAGGGAACATGAAGTCGGAGGTTGCGAGATGACAGCCAGACCCTGTCCCCAACCTGGTAAGAAGGCGCGGGCGGGCATCTGCGGTCAGCATGTAGTCTGTACCTATCATTAGCATGTCGCAAAGTCTCCTGGACTTGTGCCCAAGTGAAAGGAAGACCACGAGGATGCTCCTAACGCAGGAATACTCTGCGGAACAAATGAGTCGGGCAACATGGAAGGTTGGAAACCATAGTTCATCATAAACGGGGACAATCGGGAAGCAGAATTCAAGGCGCTATTGTGAGCAAACTCTGCCCACGGTAATAGGTCTGACCAGTTATTATGATGGTCAGAAATATAGCGATGTAGGAATTGCTCCAAGAACTGATTTGGCTCGTTTTGCAGCCCATTAGACTGCGGGTGATATGCAGAGGAAAAATCAAGCTGAATTCCCAACTGTGCACAAGAGGCTCGCCAGAACTGGAACACAAACTGACTACCCCTGTCCAAGACAATCACCCTGGGTAGCCCATGTAAGTGAAAGATCTCCAGACCAAAAATGGAAGCCAGTTCCTTAGAAGTGGGCAACTTCTTAAGTGGAATACAATGAGATATTTTTGAGAACCAGTCAACCACCATAAGGATAACTGTGTCGCCCTAGGAGTTGGGTAACTCCACAATGAAATCCATAGACAGGTGAGTCTAGGGCCTCTCTCCATTGGGTATGGGTTATAGGAGGCCCACTGGAAGATGTTGTGGTGTCTTACTCTGAGCACACAAGGAACAGGCAGCTACGAAGTCGCTTACATTAGCACGTAGACTAGGCCACCAGAATTGTTGGGAAATGGCCCAAAAGAGTTTATTCTTCCCAGGGTGGCCAGCAGCCTTGTGAGAATGGTAAGTCTGGAGCACAGCAGCATAGAGACTCTCTGTGACAAAGCAGCGGTCACAAGGTTTCTCAGGAGGAGCATGGACTTGAGCAGCAAGATTTGTCACCCAAAGGAGAAGTGGAACTGGTGCGAAACGTAGCCAGAATACGATCAGGAGAGATCACAGGAACCAGAACCGACTCCATCTTGGAAGTGGAGGATAATTGTCGTGACAAAGCGTCAGCCTTTACAATGTAATTGAAACTTGACAAGAAAAGAGCCCATTGTGCCCTTCTAAGAGAGAGGCGTTTATCCTCAGACAAGAATGTGAGATTCTTATGGTCAGTAAGAATGAGAAGCGGCACAGTGGTACCTTCGAGGAGATGTCTTCATTCTTTCAGGGCTAAAATGATTGCCAACAGCTCTCTGTCACCAATCTCATAATTGCACTCCGCAGGTGACAATTTCTTGGAAAAGTAGCCACAAGGATGCAAAGAGCTCTCAGAGTTAGGACGTTGAGACAGAAGGGCGCCAACACCAGTCTAAGAAGCATCAACCTCAGGGATAAAAGGTAACAAAGGATCAGGATGTGCCAACACAGAAGCAGAAACAAAAGCAGCCTTGAGACTCTCAAAGGCCTCAACTGACTCTGGAGACCAACTCTGTGGGTTACCATTCTTTCTGGTTATATCAGTCAGGGGCTTGACCAGAGATGGGAACTTATGAATAAACTTCCGATGATAGTTGGCAAATCCAAGGAAACACTGCAGAGGATGTAAACCCACTGGTCGGGGCCACTGTAGGACAGCTGAAAGTTTCTCTGGATCCATCAAAAAACAGCAGTGGAAATGACATAGCCCAGGAAACTAACCTGTTCACAATGGAACTTGCCATTCTCCAGTTCACAATAGAGATCGTTCTCTCTTAGTTTCTGAAGCACACGACAGACATCTGTGTGGTGGCTCTCCAGGGACTTGGAAAATATGAGGATATCATCGAGATAAACCACTACACATAACTTCAAAAATCTCGGAGGACGTCCTTAATAAATTCCTGGAAAACTGCCGGGGCGTTACAAAGGCCAAAAGGCATTACAAGGTACTCATAATGGCCTGTTCTGGTATTAAATGAAGTTTTCCACTCGTCACCCTCCTTAATCCTCACGAGATTGTATGCCCCTCTCAAATTAAGCTTTATGAAAACCGTTGCTCCCTTTAGGTGGTCAAATAACTCCGTAATCAATGGAATCGGATAGACATTCTTAATCGTGAAACAATTGAGACCCCTATAATCAATACAAGGTCTCAGTTCACCACTCTTCTACTTCACAAAAAAGAAACCAGCACCAGCAGGGGACTAGGATTTGTGGATGAAACCTCCAGAAAGTGTGTCTGTAACATACTCCTCCATGGCCTTATCCTCCAAGACCGACAGGCCACGAGGGGGTATGGCACCAGGTTGAAGGTCAATTGCGCAATCATACGGCCAGTGTGGAGGCAAAATACCGGCTTGACATTTGTCAATTCATCGCTAAAATCGCAGTACTCCTCCGGCAGGAAGGAGAGTGAAGAGGTGCACAGGACCTTGGCTACCTTCTGGAAGCATGTCTCACTGCATTGTGGTGACCAGGAGAGAACCTCCGCATGGAGCCAATCAAAAGAGGGGCTGTGCCTCTGTAACCAAGGATAACTAATAACCAGCGGAAAATTAGGTGAGGAAATAACTTGGAATTGGATTATCTCATGGTGAAGAGCCCCTACAGTCATGGACAACTGAACTGTCTCATGAGTCACATGGGCAAGCTGTAGAGGTCTCCCATCAAGAGCCTCAATGGCAAGTTGAGTGTCACGCAGCTGCAGAAGAATTGAGTGCTTCGATACAAAAGCAGCATCAATGAACAGGCCTGCAGCCCTAGAGTCAATTCGAGCCTGTATCTCAACGGACGACTCAGCCCAAGAAAGGGTGAACGAAACCAGGGGCTTATCCTTCTGGATAACTGGGGATGAAACAACGCCACCTAAGGTCTGTCCATGACAGGACCTCGAGGTTTGGGGCAAAACTTCAAAAAAAACTTCAAAAAGTGACCTGCCTGGCCACAATAAAGGCACAATCTCTCCCTTCTCCTAAAGGTTCTCTCATCCGCAGAGAGAGATGCGTGAAACCCAAGTGCATGGGTTATCCTTCACTGACTGACTCTGTACCAGAAGGCATGGGAGGTGAGGGAGGCACGGGTGGGCCTGCAAAGCTCGGAGACAAATGTACAGGAGGCTTCCGCAAGCGCTCCTTAAAAGAGTCTTTCTCTGAGTCTGGAGTCAATGAGAATGGCAAACGTGATCAACCTCTCCAGCTCAGTGGGCATATCTCGGGCTGCTATCTCATTCTTGATGGTATCCCAGAGACCATGAGAAAAAGCAGCCACGAGGACCTCATTGTTCCATGCAACCTCTGCCACCAGAGTACGGATTTCAATGGCGTATTTGGCAACAGTTCTCGTACTCTGTTCGATGGACATGAGGCAGCAGACAGCAGAAGCGGAGCGTGCGGAATTGTCAAATACCCCTTTATACAAAGCCACAAACTTAGGGTAGCACAAGACAACAGGTTTTTGCTTCTACCATAGAGGGTTTGCCCAGGCCAAGGCTCTCTCAGAAAGCAAAGATATCACGAAACCTACTTTGCTTCAGTCCGTGGAAACGCCTGGGGCAGCATCTCAAAGTATATCTCAACCTGGTTGAGAAACCCTCTGCATTGGACTGGATCACCCCCAAATCGCTGGGGAAGCGGAGCGGAACCAGATATACCTCTTATAGAGGTAATACTTGAGGCGGGGGGCCTGCACAGAGACTGGAGCAGCAGCAGGGTCGGCCTGCAACATATCGGCCACAGTGGGAGATTCCAGGTGAGCTGTGTGACTCAACATTACAAGTGGATTGACTGCATCTTCTGAATTCATGTCCTTCGCTTATTGTCAGAAACCATGAAATAAGACTGAGACAGAAGTACAGTTAAATCACATTTGTTTAATAATAAAAGTAAAAAGAACAAACGTAGTAAAAACAGCCACAATTCAGTAACCGGAACAGTTAGTCAGCCAAGCCAGAAGTTAGGGATCAATGTAGTGGGACAGCAAGCAGGATCTGGAGCCAGAAGGGATGGCAGCAAAGCAAATCTTTAAACAGGAACGCAGGCTCTGTGATGTTGACCAAAGCGAAGGCAGAGATCCTCTGGACTGGATGGCTTAAGTAGGCAGAACTGACGAGCAGGATATTAACAGCTGAGTAACTGTGGAGAGATAGGAGCTGGCAATTAGCTGACAGGTGAGCGGCCAGCTCTGAGAAGGAAGGGTTGAGCCCAGCCCTGACACTAGGGTGCCAATTGAAATAAAATCTAAAATAATAATTATACCGAAGGTGATTACGGATTCCCTCTATTCCATATACATATTAATTTGTCTATTCTTATTGTTAGCTAGTCTATAAAACGCTGATAGTTATTGTTGATAGCACAATAATATAAGGTTAGCTATGAAAACAAACACACTGCTTAATAAAACAACATCTTAGCATTTTCCTATTTTCTTGGAAAATAAATAATATGAAAATACTATAGAAAAATATTTCAAAGCATATAACAAAATAAGATCAAAGATACTTATCGCAAGCTGGGCTCAAGATGGTAGTAACAGAGAGAACCATGTGGCTCAAAGCCATCAGGCACGAGCCAAGAGTAAAAGGAATGACTTCCCTCCTGTGTGCACTTTTTAAACTTATCCATACACCGTCCAGACCCAACCTCATTGCCTGCCCATTTAGGTTTCTAATGAATGAAAGTAGTTCCGGGGCAGTCCTTCTCAATATATTATATTACTATCCATCTTGCTGTATTGGCCTCTAGGGGCAGCATTGTCCATGTATCATTTCTATGTATCCTGGATCAATCTTCAATGACTTTGATCTTTGTAACCCACCTTCATCAATCATCCTGCCAGTCATGGCCCTCTTTGAAGCTCGCTTGCATAGTGTTATCACATCAGACGGTCAGGAGCCAAGCTTTTGTTCAGATGAATAATCTGATATGCTACAAAGCTTTGATGTGCAACTTGTTACATTCCAAAGGCCACCTGTCTGCATCAACCAGGAAGTGAAACTCCAGAAATATGATATTAAACCATGTTTCCTTCCAACATATCTGTATAGCCTGTTGCCCTGTCACAGAGCTTATACATCTTGACCCCATATCTGGCACGCATGCTGGGAAGATACTGTTTGAAAGACAAGCGTCCGGAAAACTTAATCAGGGACTCATCAACGCAGACAACTTGATTGGGAGTAAACAAGGCTGTAAACTGTTGGTTGAAGTGGTTTACGAGGGGCTGAATTTTGTGAAGCCGATTGTATTCAGGGTCACTCCGAGGATGACAGAGTTCATTGTCATTAAAATGTATGAACTGCAAGATATGCTTGTATCTAGCTCTGGGCATGGATGCAGAGAACACGGGCATATGATGAATTGGGTCAGTGGACCAATATGACTGCAAATCACTTTTTTTAGTTATGCCCATGAGGAGGGATAGGCTCAGAAACGTCTTAAATTTGGACATCGTAATAGGTTTCCATTCCCTGGCAAGGGTCATATGAGAATTAGCGGCAATTAATTGACCAGCATACAAATTGCTTTGGTCCACAATAGATCTATAGAGATATTCCATGAAAAACAGCGAATAAAAATCAAGTGACGTAAAATCTACTGTTTCCACCTGAATCCCAGGTTGGCCAGTGAATGGGGGAAGTACAGGTGCTACAGAAGTGGTGGGCTCCCAATTTAGGATTGGCAGATGGAGCAGGAAGGGCACTGTGGCCTATGTTTGTCTTCTTGGTGGCTGTGGGACACTACTTGTGCTAGCCACCTTACCAGTTTGAACTGCACTTATGGGACTCGCCACGTCACCATGTGTTACTGCAGTGCTGGTTTGACTACGACCAGGGTGTACTAGGCCATTGGTGCTTGCCAGTTCACCAGAAGGATGAGCGACACTAGTACTGGCTCTCTGCTCCATTCGACAGCCCTGCGGTTCTTGCACCTCAAGAACAGAAGAACGGGGTCGGGTATGCCTGACCTTAGCAGGGATCACTACTCCGTCACCAAAGCTATCTGTCAGGGTGCCACTGCTATCTACTGGATCGTATTCTGAGCTTGAATGAGACAGATGGGTGACTTCCTTTTCACTCTCATCTGTCATGCTCAGAAACGTGTAGGCCTCTTCACTAGTGTACCTCCGATTTGACAATTTTACTGACACAACAAATGAAACTCTCTGCAAACGCTGAAGTTATGTGTTTTGTGTTTTGGAAGTGACAGTGATAGATTGATACTGCACTTGGGTGTGCTGGGCGGAAGGTGCTAGCAGGTTTCTGGGCTGATCCCACTAACACCCTATTTTTGGGAACCCTAAACTACTGGGGACACTAATATAGTTCTGATCAGATCAAAGATATGGGTGTTAGCGCTACTGGCACTAATCTGATGCTGCCTGGGGCTGACGCAGACCCTAACTGATGCTAAAACCTAACTGATGTCACCCGCCGGGCCATCAGGGGGTTAAACTTTTATTGGGTAATATATGGCGGAAGCCCTGACACTGTAAAAAATGAACTAACCAGCTTCACCAGTAACACTAATATGGTGATCACTGGTGACAGGGGGTGAAAGGGTTAACTAGGGGGCAATTATGCTATAAAAACCTGATGGTGAAACTAACAAACTAACTGGCTAACTAGCGTCACCCGTGACGCTAATACGGAGATCAGAAAAAAGATCTACTAGTGACACTGGTGACAGGGTTAACTGGGGGGCGATCAAGGGGTTAAACCTTTATTAGCGGGATTTAGGGGCATACCCTAAAGCTACCTGGGGCTACTACTAACTGCCCAAACACTGATTAGAGTCACAAAAGACACCAGTACAGTGATCAGTGAAAAATCGGAAAACTGCACTTTGTAACACTGACAGGGAGTGAAGGGGTTAACTGGGGGGGAAATAGGGGGTGACTAGTGTACATACGTGTACTGGTGTTAGTGTAGTGCTGTGCAAATCACTGTTAGACATCCTCTCTCTGAACCGAAAAGAGTTCCACGAGGGGAGATGACATCACTTCCCCTAATAAAACAAGTGGAGGCGCAACAACTAAAACCATAAAAAAACTAATAAAAATCTGCAATAAAACTATAAAATGATAAATCATACTGTAGATCTGTGGTCAATCCATTTTGTTTCATATACAGATTCTATATAAGTCTGTGTACGGATGGTGAGAAGGGGTTAAAAGTCCAGAGCAATCAGGGCTGCCATCATATTAGAACAGAAACCATGTTCCAGGCAGCTGCAAAAAAACAAGGAGATGCGCCTCTGCGTGCAGACGTTTTTAACAAGCTTTAATACACATAAATTAGTCAAACTGACATTTCAGAAGAAAGTGATAGGCATAAAAGTATAGATATGTTTATGTCACGGTGGCGATCCTGAGTCCTGGGCCTTGTAATTCCTCTGTCAAAACAGTCTGGTCAGAGAGGTGTCTGCCGTTAAGATGGTTATGCAGGCTCCGGAAGACCAACTCAAGACGAGGCGTGAGGCGGAGGGAACAGCAGGCTTCAGGGGATGACGTCACCAGTAGTGGACGCGTTTCTTGAGTAGGAGCGCTGCGATGTACTGGCAAGCCTCACTCCTTTATCAACAGACATCTGATGAGGAACTACAAGGCCCAGGACTCAGGATCGCCACCGTGACAAAGTGAGTTTGACTGATTTATGTGTATTAAAGCTTGTTAAAAGTGTCTGCACCCAGAGGCGCCTCTCTCCTTGTTTTTTTTACATCACTTCCCCTGCCTGTGTTTACACTTACACAGGCAGGGGAGGCATTTCATTTGCTAGAACCGATCAGCAGGTCCAGGCCAGAAATCATTGGCCTGGCCCTGGACCTGAAGACTGATCGGTTCTGTAACAAATTTGACTGCTGCAGGCATGGGGGGGCGCGCGCACCCTCTGCCCGCAGGGAGCGAGGGACGTATGGGTACGCCCATTTGCGTACCCGTGCCATTCTGCCGATGTAAATTGGCGCACGGCTGTCGGCAAGTGGTTAAAAGAGGTTGGAAGGTGTGTTAACAATATATTCTACTTCTAAAATATTTAACATTAACATGTAACATTTTTTTGCTGTCTGTGCCCCTGTTCAGAAGATTTCACCTCACTTTCTGTCCCAATGACAATTGGATTTTGAAAATTTTGGGTTATTAGGGAAACAAGGATTGGTGATAAAGCATCAGTGGAGACACATTTTTCCCATATTAACTCTTACAGGAGAGAATTTCCCTTCCTAGGGGTAGATTTCCTCTCACTTCCTGTTGTCTCCCTCCGTTTTTAAGTAGGAGTCTTTGTAAGTTGGATGTTTGAAAATAGGGGACTGCCTGTATATACTATACGGCCTGCCCTATACACTCTGCAGAAAATTGGGCCTTAGGTGTTGGTGGTACCAGAACACTGTAAGCCCTCACAGTTACTCTTGGTGGGCGTTGAAACGGGCAGAAAAATTGGGGCTTAGGCGGTGGTGGTGGTGGCACAACACTGTAAAGACTCACAGATACTTTTGTTGAGCGCAGGAACGGGCCCTGCTGTGAAATATTAGATCAAAAATTGTAATTACAATACAGTGCAGCCGTAGTGCAGTTGCTACTACTTTTCTGGTGGTGTACACAGTACACAATACAGTGTAGTGCGGTGTTGCAAAACAAAATATACATCATGTCCAGAAGGCCACAAAGGAGAGGCAGACGCTCACAGGCCACTAAAAGAGGGCAAGCAGGCTCTGTGTCTACAGTCAACAGTGCTGGTCAAGGACATGGTGCATCCTCTGCAGGTGGCCGTGGGGCACACTTGTCCTTTTTTTCTGCTGCTGGCCGTGTTATTGAGCCAGAACATGCAGAAGAGTTGGTGGAGTGGATAACAAAGCGGTCCTCATCCTCCTCATCTTCTGTCACCCATGCTCAGAGTAGTTTTCCTGCAAGTCCCCCAAACTGTTCGACCACAGTGTCGGGTACATGCTCCAGGAGGATGCGCAGTGAATTGAAGGCTCCGATGTTGGTTCCCAGGTTGAGGAAGGGAGTAACGTGAGCCTAGAGAGAGGGGGTGCCCAAGAAGGACAAGAAACTGGCAGTCATGTTCCCCCAGCTGCAGCATAGTGCCAAGTTTGCTCCAGTGACGAGGAGGGAGGGGATGATGAGGTCACTGACTCTACTTGGGTGCCTGATAGAATAGAGGAGGAGGAGGAGGCACAACTCCAAAGATGCAGGATATCCTCTAGGGGACAGCTTAAGGACAGCCACCCTACTGCATCACACCGCAGAGCTCCGCAAGTGCAGGGCGCTGCTGACTCCCCGCTGATTTTGAAAAGTTCCTTGGTGTGGGCCTTTTTGGACACGTGTGCAGCAAATCGCACTGTTGCTGTTTGCAACCTATGTCTGAAGTGGATCAAGCGTGGCCACAACAGCAGCCGCTTGGGCACCACATGCTTGACTAGACACATGACGACCTCCCATGCAGTCTTTTTCCCGTATACTATATTTGAGATTTAATATCTCCCAGATATTATTTGGGTTAAATGAGAGTTCTTTGACCATGAGTGAAACCTTTAACACAATAACAACATTTATTGGTGAGTAGTTGAAAGTCTATCAATACACAACCATCTATCTATAGTCTACACCAAGGAAGAAAATATTAGGTTAAAAAAAGAGAATTACATGAAGGAATACAGAGTATATTCCTGAAAACATTAATCTGCAAACATATTTTGTTACAAGTAAAATGCAGACCTTTCCCATAATTACTCTTTGCACCAAAGTTCCATTCAGATGGTTGCTCTCCCGTAAAAGTGTGTGTTCCCCTCCCATCTAGTCTGTGTATATCATTACATGCTGATGCCTCATTGGTTGGCATAGCGTGGCTCTGATTGGTGAGCTTCCCTATTCCTGGTTAAGGACTAGCTACATCTCCATTCCCTATACTTTGCATAAGTCAGCCCCCTTTAATGCAATTCCTTGTGACAATGAGGTTTGGTTCCCATTGTTTGTATACACAAGCCTAGGCACCGACCTGTCTGGTCTACCACAGATTTCTGTGAAGATATTTTCCGCCCTACATAGATAAAAGCTAAATTAAATATATTCATTAAATCTAAATACATTAAATATAAATTAAATATATTCATAATTCCAATATTTTACAGCTATTAATGTAGATTTCACATAAACTCATAAGGCAACAAGTCCATTGGCAACAGCACTTGAAAGACCCACATCAAAGAAAAAGGCGGACTTCTCCTTGCTCCTCATCTGGGATTTCCAACCCTACTCCAGTCCCCTCAAAAACCTGCACTGAGAGGAATGAAGGTATAGCAATAGGTGTCCCAAGTACTTGCAGCCAATCTGCTAGCAGTACACCACCATCTGATTTTAGCAGGCAAATTTCCCTACCCCAGGTGCTAAACCGTAAAAAGAAATTCGGTCCCAGCCATCCACATGCTCCGTCTGAATGCTAGCTTGAATGCCAGCTTGGACAAATTGCTAGCACTGCAAATACTGCCTTTTCAGCTGGTAGACTCTGCCCCCTTTCGTGAATTTGTGGAATGTGCTGTACCTCAGTTGCAGGTTCCAAAACACCATTTCTTTTCATGGAAGGCCATTCCAGCTCTCTACCGGCATGTGGAGGGCAATGTTTTTATCTTTTTGGACAGGGCGGTCAGCAGTAAGTTGTATATTACCGCAGACTCATGGTCTAGCAGGCATGGGCAGAGATGTTACCTTTCCTTCACGATGCACTGGGTAACTCTGCTGGCAGCTGGGAAGTCAGTATTGTTGGAGCTTGTTCCGCCACCACGCCTCAGAAATGCTAGCGGTGGTTCTGCCACAGCTCTCTCCTCCACCCCCTCCTCTTCTTCTTCCTCTATGGCCTCTTCTGCAGATTTGTTCTCTGAACCAGCGGTGCTCCATAAGCGTTCAAGGGGCTAGGCAAGCACTCAGGCAAAAAGATGCCATGCGGTGCATGAGTTACACAAGTCCATCAAACCCAACCTATGTGTGTGATTATATGTCAGTATTACATTGTATATACAGTGGGGACGGAAAGTATTCAGACCCCCTTAAATTTTTCACTCTTTATTTTGCAGCCATTTGCAAAAATCATTTAAGTTCATTTTTTTCCACATGAATGTACACATAGCACCCCATATTGACAAAAAAAACACAGAATTGTTGGCATTTTTGCTGATTTACTAAAAAAGAAAAACTGAAATATCACATGGTCCGAAGTATTCAGACCCTTTACTCAGTATTTAGTAGAAGCACCCTTTTGATCTAATACAGCCATGAGTCTTTTTGGGAAAGATGCAACAAGTTTTTCACACCTGGATTTGGGGATCCTCTGCCATTCCTGCAGATCCTCTCCAGTTCTGTCAGGTTGGATGGTAAATGTTGGTGGACAGCCATTTTTAGGTCTCTCCAGAGATGCTCAATTGGGTTTAAGTCAGGGCTCTGGCTGGGCCATTCAAGAACAGTCACGGAGTTGTTGTGAAGCCACTCCTTCATTATTTTAGCTATGTGCTTAGGCTCATTGTCTTGTTGGAAGGTAAACCTTTGGCCCAGTCTGAAGTCCTGAGCACATTGGAGAAGGTTTTTGTCCAGGATATCCCTGTACTTGGCCACATTCATCTTTCCCTCGATTGCAACCAGTCGTCCTGTCCCTGCAGCTGAAAAACACCCCCACAGCGTGATTCTGCCCCACCATGCTTTACTGTTGGGACTGTATTGGACAGGTGATGAGCAGTGCCTGGTTTTCTCCACACACCGCTTAGAATTAAGGCCAAAAAGATCTATCTTAGTCTCATTAGACCAAAGAATCTTATTTCTCACCATCTTGGAGTCCTTCAGGTGTTTTTTAGCAAATTGCATGCGGGCTATCATGTGTCTTGCACTGAGGAGAGGCTTCCGTCGGGCCACTCTGCCATAAAGCCCCAACTGGTGGAGGGCTGCAGTGATGGTTGAATTTCTACAACTTTCTCCCATCTCCCGACTGCATCTCTGGAGCTCAGCCACAGTGATCTTTGGGTTCTTCTTTACCTCTCTCACCAAGGCTCTTCTCCCCCGATAGCTCAGTTTGGCCAGATGGCCAGCTCTAGGAAGGGTTCTGGTCATCCCAAACGTCTTCCATTTAAGGATTATGGAGGCCACTGTGCTCTTTAGAACATTAAGTGCAGCAGAATTTTTTTGTAACCTTGGCCAGATCTGTGCCTTGCCACAATTCTGTCTCTGAGCTCTTCAGACAGTTCCTTTTGACCTCATGATAATCATTTGCTCTGACATGCACTGTGAGCTGTAAGGTCTTATATAGACAGGTGTGTGGCTTTCCTAATCAAGTCCAATCAGTATAATCAAACACAGCTGGACTCAAATGAAGGTGTAGAACCATCTCAAGGATGATCAGAAGAAATGGACAGCACTAGGGATGAGCCAAACACCCCCCCCCCGGTTCGGTTCGCACCAGAACCTGCGAACGGACCGAAAATTCGCGCAAACTTTAAACTATGGGATTCGAACGTTCGAAATCAAGTGCTAATTTTAAAGGCTAATTTGCAAGTTACTGTCATAAAAAGGGTTTGGGGACCCGGGTCCTGCCCCAGGGGACATGTATGAATGTAAAAAAAGTTTTAAAAACTGACTTTTTTGGGAGCAGTGATTTTAATGATGCTTAAAGTGAAAAAAAGTGAAATATTACTTTAAATATCGTACCTGGGGGGTGTCTATAGTATGCCTGTAAAGTGGCGCATCTTTCCCGTGCTTAGAACAGTCCCTGCACAAAATGACATTTCCTGTCGCATCATGGCAGTATACACTTTGGGTTGTGTCTCCGCCCCCACAACCTGATAGGACCACATAACTATAAGTTGACGAGAAGGTCCCTGCCCCAGTATTCTCTAATTTTCCTCACTTGTCAGGACCGCACGGATCAGCACCCCCTTACCGCTTCGCCCCAGCCAGGTTCTAGCCTCTCCTGGGTGGAAGTCCTTACCTGTACAGCCTCTAAATGAGCTAGATGGTAGGAGCCCCACTCTGGTGATCTCAGGGGTGTTTCAGCGGCCTTAATATAACCCTTAAACAGGCTTAGTTGTGTTGCAGCGGCCTTAATATAAGCCTTAAATAGGCTTAGTAGTGTTGCAGCGCTCTCCGTCCCTTCCATTTTCCTGCACCAGTGTACCTGGACTTTGTTGTCCCACTGGGAGGCTTCCCGATGCGCGCAGAGTGTCTCGGCAAGTCCGCGCATGCGCAGTGCACAGTCTCAGGGCGTTCTCTGCTCTTTGCCAGTTCCCAAAATGGCGCCAGTGTCGCGCGGTGCTACTGCGCATGCGGGATGTGGCCTCGGCGACCATGGCAGCAGTTTTAAAAGGTCCCAGAGACGGAATTCACTGCTTCTGCCTGGGTCTGTATATCTGGACTGCCTTTTTCTTGCTCCCACTAAAGTCCTAGGGTACCCTCTACTTAGGTAAGTGGCTGTCCTGTGACTGGTCTTTAGGGATGAGCCAAACACCCCCCGGTTTGGATCGCACCAGAACCTGCGAACGGACCAAAAATTTGCACGAACGTTAGAACCCCATTGACGTCTATGGGACTCGAACGTTCGAAATCAAAAGTGCTCATTTTAAAGGCTAATTTGCATGGTATTGTCCTAAAAAGGGTTTGGGGACCCGGGTTCTGCCCCAGGGGACATGTATCAATGCAAAAAAAACTTTTAAAAACGGACGTTTTTTCGGGAGCAGTGATTTTAATGATGCTTAAAGTTAAAAAAAAGTGAAATATTCCTTTAAATATCATACATGGGGGGTGTCTATAGTATGCCTGTAAAGTGGCGTGTGTTTCCCGTGTTTAGAACAGTCCCTGCACAAAATGTCATTTTTAAAGGAAAAAATTTCATTTCAAACTGCTTGCGGGTTTAATGTAACGTCGGGTTCTGGCAATATGGATGAAAATCAGTGAGATAAACGGCATGGGTACCCCCCAGTCCATTACCAGGCCCTTTTTTGGTCTTGTATGGGTATTAAGGGGAACCCCGCACCCAAATTAAAATAAGGAAAGGTGTGGGGTCACCAGGCCCTATATACTCTGAACAGCAGTATACAGGCGGTGCAAACAAGACAGGGACTGTAGGTTTGTTGTTAAGTAGAATCTGTTTGTAATTTTGAACGGGTACATTTTTAACGTGTTTAGCTCCAGCCAAAAAATCTTTTTTAAGCTTTTTGAAAACATAGGGAAGGGTTATCACTCCTGTGACATTTGTTTGCTGTCTGTCCTCCTCTTCAGAAGATTTCCCCTCACTTTTTGTCCCAATGACAAATGTTTTTTGAAAATTTGGGGTTTTTTGTGGAACAAGGATTCAAGGAGTCAAGCATCAGTGGAAAGGAGAAATGTTTTTCCCATACTAACTATTACAGGAGAGAATTTCCCTTCCTAGTGGTAGATTTCATCTCACTTCCTGTTGTCTCCTTCCGTTTGCAAGTAGGAGTCGTTTGTAAGTTAGATGTTTGAAAGTAGGGGCCTGCCCTATATACTCAGCAGAAATTTGGGCCTTAGGTATTGTTGTGGCCACAACACTGTAAGCCCTCACAGGGCCCTGCTGTGAAATATTAGATCAAGAATTGTAATTACATGCCCCTGTTGAACAAGGGCAGAAAAATTGGGCCTTTGGTGGTGGTGGTGCTGGTGCCACAACACTGTAAGTCCTCACAGATACCCTAGTTGGAACTCAGGAAGGAGCCCTGCTGCAAAGTATTGCATCAAAAATTGTAATTACACGCCCCTGTTAAACAGGGGCTGAAAAATTGGGCCTTAGGCACTGGTGGTGGCGCCCAGAACCAAAAATGTTCTTATAAGCTATCAGCGTGATCATTGAGGAGGAAGAGGATAATTACTCAGGGATAGTAACTCAGCATCAGCATAGGCAGTCTTTGAAGGGATCTGAGATTTCAAAAAAAAATATTCGGTTACATCAGCATCAGGTGCTTGGTAGCTGGTGGTGATCCAAGACTGATTCATTTTTATGAAGGTCAGTCGATCGACCGAGTCGGTGGACAGACGCACCCTGTGATCAGTTACAAAGCCTCCAGCAGTACTGAATGTGCGTTCCGAAAGAACGCTGGATGCAGGACAGGCCAGTAGCTCAATTGCATACTGTGCAAGCTCTGGCCAGGGATCCATCCTCAAGACCCAGTAACCCAGAGGATTTTCAGTGGGGAAGGTGTCCAAGTCAGATCTTGCCCCTAGGTATTCCTGCACCATGTAAAACAGACGCTGGCGATGGTTGCTGGAACCGATCATACCTTGGGGCTGCGGACCAAAAAATTGTCTGAACGCATCGGTCAGACAGCCACCTTCTCCACCACTCCTTCTTTGACTGACCGAAGCCTCAGCAACACGTTGTCCAGAAACAGGAGTTTGTAACCTCCCAGTCTCTGGAAACGCGTTGCACAGACCTTTCTGCAATGCCTCCCAAAGATGTTTCATCCTCTGCTTCCTCTGCGATGGCAAGATAAGGTCCGCAACCTTACCCTTGTAACGTGGATCAACGTGGTTGCCAGCCAGAATTGGTCCTTCTCCTTGATACCATGAATATGAGGATCCTTACGCAGGCTTTGCAGGATCAGGGAGGCCATGCAGCGCAGGTTTGGTGAGGCATTCGGTCCGGAGTCCTCTGGGTCACTAAGGACGACATGGTCCGCAGCCACCTCTTCCCAGCCACGTACAAGTCCATGTGTTTCTTGGGACTGATGCCTTAAAGACTGCTGCTGATGATGCTGAGTGCCAGGCTCCACCTCCATACTGACACAATCTTCCTCCTCCTCCTCGTCCTCTTCCTGTGTGATCGGCGGGCACGCAGGAACACTGTCTGGATAAAGGGGGCCTTGAGAGCTAAGGAAGTCCTCCTCTTCCTGCCTCCGTTCTGCCTCAAGTGCCCTGTCCATTTTTCCACGCAGCGTGTGCTCCAACAGGTGGACAAGGGGGACAGTGTCACTGATGCATGCACTGTCACTGCTCACCATCCTCGTGGCCTCCTCAAATGGTGACAGGACAGTGCATGCATCCCTGATCATGGCCCACTGGCGTGGGGAAAAAAAACAAGCTCCCCCGACCCTGTCCTGGTGCCATAGTGGCACAGGTACTCATTGATGGCCCTCTGCTGCGTGTGCAGCCTCTGCAGCATGGCCAACGTTGAGTTCCACCTGGTGGGCATGTCACAGATTAGGCGGTTCTTGGGCAGGTTAAACTCCTTTTGGAGGTCCGCCAGCTGAGCACTGGCATTATATGACCAGCGGAAATGCACACAGACTTTCCTGGCCTGCCTCAGGACATCCTGTAAGCCCGGGTACCTGCCCAAGAACCGCTGCACCACCAAGTTAAGGACATGAGCCAAACAGGGCACATGGGTCATTTGTCCCTGTTGGAGGGCAGAGAGGAGGTTGGTGCCATTGTCGCAAACCACCATTCCTGCCTTAAGTTGGTGTGGCGTCAACCACCTCTGAACCTGCCCCTGCAGAGCTGACAGAACCTCTGCCCCAGTGTGGCTCCTGTCCCCCAAGCACACCAACTCAAGCACCACATGGCATCTTTTGGCCTGCGTACTTGCGTAGCCCCTTGAACGGCTACGGAGCACCGCTGGTTCCGAGAAAAAAGCACAGGAAGAGGCCATGGAGGAAGAAGAGGAGGAGGGGGTGGAGGAGAGAGGTGTGTCACAATCATTAGTAGTGGCATTTTGGAGGCGTGGTGGCGGAACAACCTCCAACACTACTGCACCTTGTCCTGCATCCTTCCCAGCTGCCAGCAGAGTCACCCAATGCGCCATGAAACTTGGGTAACGTCCCTGTCCATGCCTGCTGGACCATGAGTCAGCGGTAATTTGCACCTTACCGCTGACCGTCCTGTCCAGCGAGGCATGGACATTGCCTTCCACATGCTGGTAGAGAGCCGGAATCACCTTCCGTGAGAAAAAGTGGCGTTTGGGTACCTGCCACTGAGGAACCGCACATTCCACAAACTCACGGAAGGGGGCAGAGTCTACCAACTGAAAAGGCAGCAGTTGAAGTGCTAGTAATTTTGCCAAGCTAGCATTCAACCGCTGGGCATGTGGATAGCTGGGAGCAAACTTCTTTCGGCGGTGCAGCAGCTGGGGCAGGGAAATTTGCCTGGTACAATCTGACGTCGGTGTACCAAAAGCAGATTACCCACAAGTACTTGGCTGTGACACACCTAATTCTACACCTTCATTCCTCTCAGTGCAGGTCTAAGAGAGGACTGAAGGTATAGTGGGGTTGGGGATCTCAGCTGATGAGGAGCAAGGAGAGGTCCTCTTTGTTCTTTGGTGTGGGTCTTTTATATACGCTTGCAATGAACTGCAGGGCAGGTCAACATATGTCTGGTCAAGCATGTGGTACCCAAGCGGGAGATGTTTTGGCCACGCAAGATACGCTTGAGACATATGTTGCTGATGATCTGATGCACTCGTCTCAAAAAAGGCCCACACCAAAGAACTTTTTGAATAATGCGCAGAGACTGCAGCCCCCTGCACATGTGGAGCTTTTTAGGTGTGATGCAGTCAATGTGCTGCCCTTAGGCTGGCCCCTGGAGGGCATCCTGCCTCGTTGGTGATGTGCCACCTCCTCCTCCTCCTCTGTCCTATCAGGCACCCACGTTGAGTCAGTGACCTCATCATCCCCTCCCTCCTCATCACTGGAGCAAACCTGGCAGTATGCTGCAGCAGGGGGAGCATGACTGCCAGATTGCTGTCCTTCTTGGGCACCCCCTCTGTCCGTGCTCACGTTACTACCTTCATCTAGCTCAGTATCATCATCAGAGCCTTCCAAACGCTGGGCATCCTCCTGGAGCATGTACCCAACACTGTGGTCAAACAGTTTGAGGGAATCCTCAGGAGGACATGGTGGGGCTAGGGAAGGAGTCACTGATGACACTGAGCCGAGGGAAGAGGCCGCTGCTTTGCCAAAGTACCCTGAGCATGGGTGAGAGAGGATGAGGACGGCTTGGTCATCCACTCGACCAAGTCTTCCGCATGTTGCGGCTCAACGCGGCCAGCTGCCGAAAAAAGGCCAAGCGTGTCCCACGGCCACGTGCTGATGAGGATGCATCGTCTCCATGACCAGCACTAGACACAGAGCCTGCTTGCCCTCTCTTATTGGCTTGTGACTGTCTGCCTCTCCTTCTTGGCCTTCCAAGCATACTAATGGCCTGTAGCTGCACTAAGCTGGGATATATATATATATATATATATATATATATATAATAATAATATATAATATATATATACTGATACTGCAGCTAGCAAAATCAACTGCCTGAGAACACCACCAACCTTCTACAGGTAGCTTTAGCTGAACACTGTGCAGAGCTCGCAAAAAAATAACTTGTAGGTTTAGATGGACACTGTGAGGAGGACGCACCACACTAACTTGTAGTTTTAGCTGAACACTGTGAGCAGGACGCACTGCACTAACTTGTAGCTTTAGATGAACACTGTGCAGAGGTCTCATTACACTAACTTGTAGTTTTAGCTGAACACTGTGAGCAGGACACACTGCACCAACGTGTAGCTTTAGATGAACACTGTGCAGAGCTCGCAAAAAAATAACTTGTAGGTTTAGCTGAACATTGTGAGCAGGACGCACCACACTAACTTGTAGCTTTAGCTGAACACTGTGAGCAGGAAGCACTGCACTAACTGTAAATAGTCTATCTGCCTGACTGTGGTACTAATAGGATCAAAAGAACACCAGCAATTTTCTTCAGGTAGCTGTAAATACTGTAACAAGACAAGCCTGCCTGTCAGTAAGAAGATAACAGGAACGGATCTAGCTAAACTGAAAACAGTGTATATATATATATATATATATATATATATATATATATATATATATATATATATACATACAACACCTAGGATGCATATATATATATATATATACACATATTCATCATCCCCCTGATGAAGGCACGTGATCCCGGTGCCGAACACGCGTAGGGGAGGGGCCTGGACGGAGCTGTCAGCAGTGAGAGAGCGAAGGAGAGGTTGAGGCTTACACCGCACCGCACGCCACACCGCTACCATCGGCCGGTTCATGCTTATGTAGAAGGGTGCACTGACGCACCCGCAGCATGTGAGTACCCCTACAGGGGGAGAGTTCATTATTTTAATAAAGTTTCTTTATTGTCAAGCAATATTGCGCTATGGAGTTTCTTTTCTCTTGCATATAAAATCATATTGGGAGCATTGGAGGTCTGCACAGCTGATTCCATTAGAGCACAGGAGTGTCTCCAAAGCGTGTTTTGACAGAGTTTAAATACTGTGTCACACGCTGGAAGGTGAGCGCATATGCTTATGGGGATCACTGGAGGACACTAAGGCATGCTTTATGGTGTTGCACTTTTTGAAGAACAAGATGGATATACTTCACTGATTATGGACACTGATTTTGGGCACTTTATGTATTTTTGTATTTCTGGACTCACATTGTTCAAACTTTAAGAACTCATATGAGGAATGTTATTATATCACTTTTGATTGGGTTCTCATACTGTGGGTTTCATATAGCACTTTGCACTTTGGTTAAATGCACTAGAAATTATCCCTGATCTAATAGTGGTTGATTTAAGCACATCTGTTTATGTATATGTTTGTTTGGGCACTTAGCACTTGCAATATATATTGTATTATATTTTTTATATATATTTTTTATATATATTTTTTTCTTTATTTATATACTGTTTTGATTTTTTCATCTAGCGCAGATGCAATTTTTCTTTATATAATACCATGTGTCTGGCAGGTGACCCTAGCTTGGGTAGAGTGCCATTTGTGGAAGTTTCATTGATCTTCAGGATTTTTACATTACTTTCCTTCCAACCCTGGTGTTTCTTCCCCTGAATGCAGTGAAACACACTGGAGATCTTTTCCCTTTTCTTTATACCATTGGTTTCTCCTCCCTCACCACCTTTTCTTAGCTTCTCATGCTTTCACTATTTTCTACTTGTTCTACTCTTTGACCTCCAGTGTTTTTTCTGTTATGCTCAGAGAATTTCTACATCCAGAACTTCTTTATCTTTACAGTCTGCTTCCTGCAGCCAAATCCCCACAGTTCAATTAAAGACCCAGTGTATGAGTATCTCCCCTATGGATCATTAGGCACATATTCCTAGTAAGTATTCAACCTATGAGACTTTTGTCCCCGCTTTATCCTTTGAATATTATTTACATCATTTACTAAACTTTCCCTTAACTCTACGAATACCTATTGTCCCTAGTGTCGCCCTTCTGCCCTCTATGGCCACACCTGACTAACTCCCTCGGATCGGTTTATTTGGGGTGATTGTCTAGGGTCCAGCCTGATGTTTTGCAGGTGCTAGCACTTGTTTGGGTAAGTGTCTGCATCCATGTCTCTCTTCGGCAACCAAGCTCACATATCTTTTTTTGTATGACAAATTTGAATGTATGACATGCTATAATATCTCTATATCTCATTTATCTAGTGGTTTCGATTAAGCTTTGCACATCCCCTGAGGAAGCTAATAGCGAAACATGTCGGGCTAATGTGCAATGTCTTCTCTGTCAACCTTGATTTTTCTGTTTAACACATGACCACCAAACATCTGTAATTTTATATGTTTAAAAAAGTTTTTATAAGCATGTCATTAAATAACATTCTTTTCTATTTTAATTGATGGAAAAAAACTCTTTGTCTTTATTTATCTGGCACCGTAAAAATCCCCCCAACCTTCCACTGTCTTTTCATTTAAAACTACTTGGCTAATAATGAAATGTTGGTCCAACAATACACATAAAAGTTTGTTGATAAAAACGGCATGGGATTTCCCCACAGGGCAACCCCGAACCAAAATTTTTAAAAAAATGGCGTGGGGGTCCCCCTAAATTCCATACCAGGCCCTTCAGGTCTGGTATGGATTTTAAGGGGAACCCCGTGCCAAAATTTAAAAAGGAATGGTGTGGAGTCCCCCCAAAAATCCATACCAGACCCTTATCCGAGCACGCAACCTGGCAGGCCGTAGGAAAAGAGGGGAGGACGAGAGAGCACCCCCCTCCTGAACATACCAGGCCACATGCCCTCAACATTGGGAGGGTGCTTTGGAGTAGCGGCCCCCTAAAGCACCTTGCCCCCATGTTGATGAGGACAAGGGCCTCATCCCCACAACCCTTGGCCGGTGGTTGTGGGGGTCTGCGGGCGGGGGGGCTTTTCAGAATCTGGAAGCCCCCTTTAACAAGGGGCCCCCAATATGCTGCCCCCCTATGTGAAATGGTAATGGGGTACAAAAGTACCCCTACCATTTCACAAAAAAAGTCAAAAATGTTAAAAATGACGAGACAGTTTTTGACGATTCCTTTAAAGTCTTCTTCTTTCCATCTTCTTCGGGTCTTCTTCCTTCTATCTTCTTTTGGTTTCTTCCTCCATCTTCTTCTTCCTCTGGTTCTTCCCCCGATCCTCTGCTTCCTGCTCTGGTTTTCTCATCTGGCGTCTTCTTCCCCGCTTCGTTCTTGGGCCGCTCCACATCCATAGGAGGCTCCCTCTGTGTGATGCTTCTCTTCTTCTGACACTTCTTAAATAACGGAGGGCAGGGCCGTCCGGTGACCCCACCCCCTCTGATGCACGGGGACTTGACGGGGACTTCCCTATGGCTTTCCCTGTGACGTCAGAGGGGGCGGTGTCACCGGGTAGCCCCGCCCTCCGTTATTTAAGAAGCGTCAGAAGAAGAGAAGCATCACACAGCGGGAGCCTCCTATGGATGCGGAGCGGCCCAAGAACGAAGACGCCATGGAGTTAGATGCCGGACGAGAACACTGGAGCAAGAAGCAGAGGATCAGAGGAAGAACCAGAGGAAGAAGAAGATGGAGGAAGAAACCAAAGGAAGGAAGAAGGAAGAAGACCCGAAGAAGATGGAAAGAAGAAGACTTTAAATAAAGGAATTGTCAAAAACTGTCTCTTGTCATTTTTAACATTTTTGACACTTTTTTTGTGAAATGTTAGGGGTACCCCATTACCATTTCACACAGGGGGGGCGGGATCTGAGGGTCCCCTTGTTAGGGCACTCTCTCGTCCCCCCTCTTTTCCTGTGGCCTGCCAGGTTGCGTGCTCAGATAAGGGTCTGGTATGGATTTTTGGGGGGACCCCACACCATTTTTTAAAAACATGTTGGCGCGGGGGTCCCCTTAAAATCCATACTAGACCTGAAAGATCTGGTGTGGATTTTGAGGGGGACCCCCACGCCATTTTTTTAATAAATTTTGGCACGGGGTTCCCCTTAATATCCATACCAGACCTGAAGGACCTGGTATGGAATTTAGGGGGACCCCCACGCCATTTAAAAAAAAAAATTTGGTTTAGGGTTGCCCTGTGGGGAAATCACATGCCATTTTTATCAATGAACTTTTATGTGTATTGTCGGACCAACAATTCATTAATAGCCGAGTAGTTTTAAATGACTTTTTTCCTTTGAAATGTCATTTTGCTGTCAGACTGTTCTAAACACGGGAAACATGCGCCCCTTTACAGGCATACTATAGACACCCCCCAGGTATGAAATTTAAAGGAATATTACACTTTTATTATTTCACCTTAAGCATTATTAAAATTACTTCTCCCGGAAAAACTTTTTTTTGCATTGATACATGTCCCCTGGGGCAGGACCCAGGGCCCCAAACACTTTTTATGACAATAACTTGCATATAAGCCTTTAAAAATAGCACTTTTGATTATTCATGTTTGAGTCCCATAGAATTTAACGGTGTTCGCGTGTTCGAACAAATTTTTTGCCTGTTCGCATGTTCTGGTGCGAACCAAACAGGGGGTGTTCGGCTCATCCCTAGTCTCCAGTGCACCACTCCCATCCCTCCAGGAATGCTTGCTGGGTATGCGGGGCTACCGCCCTCCCAGACAAACTGGCCTGTTGCAGGTGCTTCAAGGAAGACACCAAAGAAAAAGAACCGGATGCCAGAGAATCTGCTGGAGTTTCAACTCCGCAAGTCTTAACTCCAGAGATGGAGTTTTCAACCCAAAGTGCCTCACCCGCTCCACAGAGTACATCAAGAGAGAAGGATTTCCCGTTTGACAACAAGGGATTGGAAGCATCAGCTGGCTTTGATTTTTCACTGATAGAGCACTTTGTTAAGTCAGTCAAGGAGGTGATAAACTGGGAGCAACCCCAGGAGGTCCAACAAAAGCGGAGAAAATATTTTCCGAATCTCAAGAGGGACCCAGAGGCTTTCCCATTCATTGAAGAATTGGATGATCTAATCAAGGAGGAATGGCAAAGACCGGAGAAAAAATCCAGTCTAAATAACAGACTTGCCAAGTTGTACCCGCTGAAGGAGCTTAAAGTAAACCCCCTGATTTCTCCCCCAGTAGTAGATCCTTGATGCGTCTAGCTAGGCATGTGACGCTTCCTATCGAGGACGCAGTAATGTTCAGGGACATGCTCGATAGGAAGATTGACACTGATCTCAAAAGGGCCTACCTATCGGCAGGAGGCTCTTGCAGACCGGCCGTGGCACTCGCAGCGGTAGGTAGAGCCATTTCCAGCTGGTCTGCAAACACTGAAAAGCTTGTCTCTGAGGGTGCAGACCAGGAAAACCATGCTGGCTTCTGTAATGGCCAGAAGGGCGCTATGGCTAAAGCCCTGGGAGGCGGACCCCGCCTCCAAGTCCAACTGGTGCTGAATTCCGTTTGATGGGGAAAACCTCTTTGGGGCAAAGTTGGACTTATCCATCTCAAAAGTGACCGGTGGAAAGTCGGGGCTTATCCCCTCGGAAAAAAGAATGAAGCAGCAGAGGCCTCCTCCCTTTAGGCGCAATCTCCCGTAGAGATACAGGGATGCAAAAGCTTACAGGCCCGGGAAGGAATATAGAAGGAGCTGAAAAAAACATACAACGTCCTTCATGAAATTCCAAAAACCCAAGACTCCTGCTTCCAGTGACCAAAAGTCCTTTTGAAGGTGTATCCCTCCAGCCAGCAGTGGTGGGAGCCAGACTCTCAAAATTCAGGCTGGTCTGGGCAGTAATAATAAAAGACCCTTGGACCGTGGCCACCGTCCGATTCGGGCACAGATGGTCATTCAGAGGACGTTCCCCAAGGGATCAATACTGCCTAACCAATCCTCCTCCATCTCAGGAAAAAAAGATGTTATTAATCAAGTACATCCAGGTCCTTCTCCAAAAATGTGTGATACCACTATCGGTTATAGGTTCCACTAACACAGAGAGGCGAGGGGTTTTATTCCCCGCTATTCCTGATCATGAAGAAATCAGGGGATCTGTGCCTGGTCTTGAACCTAAAAAATCTCAACTGATCCATTCAGGTAGAGTCATTCAAAATGGAAAGCCTGCAGTCGATCCTCCAAGCTATAAATCTGGGAGACTGGATGCTTTCCATAGACCTCCAGGATGCCTACCTGCATATCCCCATTCATGCCGCATTCCAGAAATTTCTTTGCTTCTCAGTAAATCATTGTCACTTCCAATTTCAAAGTCTCCCGTTCGGGATCTCTACTGACCCCAGAACATTCACGAAGGTCTTATTACCAGTAATAGCCTCCTTGAGAGAAAAAGGACTAAGAGTCCACTACCTGGACGACATCCTCCTCCTCTCAAGCAGCCAGGAGTCCCTCATACAGCACCGGGAAATTCTAGTCTCCATGCTGCAGGGCTTGGGGTGGCTAATAAATTGGGCAAAAAGTAATACCCAGCCCACCCAAAGAATGGTCTTTCTGGGGGCCGAACTGGATACCCGGATGAACACAGTAAAACTGCCACTGGAGAAAATTCCTCTTGATCCAGAGAGTGAGAAAATCAATCTTAGCCACATCTTTACTGGCCAGAGCATGCCTCAGTCTCCTAGGCTCTCTGTCATCGACCATCCCGATGGTCCAATGGGCGCAGTGGAACTCGAGACCCCTTCAAACCTCCTTTCTGCACCAGTGGGACGGCACGTCCATATCCCAACCGATCTCCATCTCGGAGGAGGTCAAGCAATCACTACGGTGGTGGACACGGCCTTGCAACTTGAAGAGATGCAAACATATAGTCACCCCCCTTCAAGAAATGGTAACTGTAAGGAAAATGGCTGCACTTTGGTTCACTTGGTTCACTAGATATATATATTTTTGATAATAGGCCTGAACTCCTTTTTTAAACGCTTTTTATGCAAGGCTTTGACAATGTTTAAGTGGAAATTTTACTGCGAGCTGTCTGCAAAAACAGAAGGTTTGCGGTGACAGATCTTGTACATATGTACAGGAACAAGACAGGACATCTCACCACAAGTCTGGGCCTAATGCCAGGAGGCACCTTATCGAAAGTACCTTTTAAAGGTTATTTCTATATTACTCTCTTTTGTAGGAATTAAGCTAAGAAAAATATATATATATATATTTGATAAGGAAACTTTGGGTTAACTTTTTTTATTAGGTACTTTTTAAGCACGTCATCTAGCAGAAAGGTCATTGTCTTTTTCCTATATGCCATATACCATGTAACTTGTGATACTTGTACTCTTGTGATTGGATAAGCTAAGGGACCGCCCCTTGGTTTGCCCCTTATGATGTATATTGAATTGTTATCATATATACCAGGAAAAGAAAAACATAAAGATATATTTTACGATATCCAACTATACTGTGTGGTGTCGTTTATATCACTCATTTTTCCAATCGATTGAAGAGGCCTTCCTGATGTCCAAGTTCAGCTCGAGCAAGGAAAAGGTTTGGGGGCGTACTTGACCAGTTGACCACTACCCTCACAAATGGTACCAGAAGTGGGGTATATATATTCTGAAGTCCGGTGGTCAAGCCAAAGCCAAAAGAATTTTGGCCAAAGCCAAAAAGGTAAGGTCTCTTTAAATTTCTTTTGCAAGGTGGTTTTCTTGTGTTTGACCGGACTTCAGAATATGTAAGGTCGGATCTGGTAAGGTCAAGTAGCTCGTCAAAATATAATAGGAAAGTTATTGTATAAGTGTCCCCGCCAGGTTGGTCAGGACTGGTAGAATATTGTAAATATTTTACTAAGAAATAGGACTGGACATCAAGAACGTCTATGTTGTATTATGTTGTATTGAGTTATGTCTGATAAACTTAAGGTGGCCACCAAAAGTGAGAGGTTTCACGCAGGACGATGTGATAATTTTAGTCTTGGATTGTTATTTGTGTCATAATCAGGTTCCTTTAAGACAGTAGGTGCTGTAAGAAGTTTTATAAAGATATCTGATGGAGTGTGCCAGAAAAACCCAAACCTCTTTGCTTGCCTTTCTTTCGCTTAGGAGATAAAATAAGTACATAAAATAAGGTAATCTGTTTGTCTGTGTGGAATTTGTCAGGTGTCATAAGGTAAGATGACACCTTTCCACTGCATTGTATTATCATTGTATTATAATGAAACGTAGAGTGATGTTATAATATTTGGTGATGTATTGATGCTGACTTTTAATGATTTATATATAAATGCTTTGACTCTAAAGTATAAGATATATATAGTTGGCAAGATGATTCTGGCATTGATGCAGTGAGTAAAAATATTTTCTTTGCCTTGCTGTAATCAGGCGTTCAGTGTCATCTTAGGGAAAGTTAAACAAAAAAAAAAAAAGTGTCCTGATTGTATCACTGGTTTACACAAATTTGTGTTTCAAGAAGGATTGACAGTGCAGGGAGTAATGTCACTTATTGGAAGAGCAGGGGAGACTTATGAAGTCTGTCCCCGGTCTTTGAAGTATTGTGACATTAGGGACGTTTTTACCATTTAAAATATGGGTAGAGCGTTAACACTTTTTTAAGGTAATACATAAATTGGTAAAGGCTAACTTTTGATTAAAACATGTTATTTGAATAATTCTTTTTGCTACTGACATCTCTTGCAAAGAGGAAGTCAGGGGCAAAATTTGGACATTTGCTTTTTGCCAACAGGGTACAAGTACTAATATCTCACTGACTGTAATAGATGGTGGGGAATTGTTTGCGGCATTAGTACTACCGCAATTGAAGGCACTGTTTGAACCTGTTGGCATACTGCAAAAAGGAAAAAAGAGACTCAGTATCTAATTACAATGTTTAGAAAGAAAAAATAAATATATATGTTGTGGAGATCGGCTGGACCGAGGCTCCCTATAGTATCCTAGCCCATACATTGTTCATGATGGGTTTAGCAGAGTCATGGGATGGTAAATTAAGGTTTAAATCTTACATACCACAACGCAGAAATTGAAAGCTGCAGAGGCTGCACACGCTGTAGAAAGTCAGAATACAAAACACGTAGTTTTAAAGCAAGCAGAAAGCACAGAGGAAAAAAAAAAAGGAAGTAACTACGCAGTTAGTTAGTGCTCTAGGTTTCCTTTCATTACACGCCAGATTTAACACTTAAGATAAAATACACAGTCTTTTAATACAGACTTATTAAAGTCTGTCTACAAAAAAAAAAAAAAAAAACGATGAAAATTTTTTTTTTTATGTGAAGATTGTACGGAGGGTTGCTCTATAGGGATCAATGGAACTGATGTGGTACATAAAATTACACCTCACCTAGAGGTCTGTGACTTGGAGAACAGAGTGTTAACCAAATCTAGGTTTGCAATATTACCACAATGTCCCCTATGCCTAATGGGCAGGGACCTAATGTCTAAATTAAAACTGAATATAACTTTTACAGCAGAAGGAGGGATTATTGCCAAATCCCCTCACTGTGATTTACAGATGCCAAAAAGACAAGATTTTCTGTGTTACTTCATGTCAGTTCCTACATGCTTAGAAACACATCCCATCTGGGCAAAGTCCAAAACCGATGTAGGACACATACCTTGTACACCATATATACCCACCTTCAAACCAGACACAGTACCCACATTCCAGAAACAATACCCTTTGTCAAAAGAAAAGATCATGGGACTTCAGCCTCTGATAGAAGAATACCTAAGATTAGGTATTCTAAGGCCTATAATTAGTCCCTGGAACACACCAATTAATCCAGTAAGGAAGGCTAACGGGGAATGGAGGATGGTGCAGGATCTTAGGGTAGTCAACAAAAGTATACAACCCTTACCCCCACTAGTGGCAGACATTTCAGGGATATTCATCAATATTCCTGCATGGTCCTCCATATACACGGTACTAGACCTGTCAAACGCATTTTTCAGTATAGAAGTGCATGAGGACTTCCAAGACATCTTTTCTTTCACATGGTCCACCGAGCAGCCCGTTGGCCAGCAACTAACATGGACCAGGCTTCCGCAAGGTTATGTGGACAGTCCGGCAGCCTTCTCAATGGTGCTTAAAGCCACCTTGGATGACTGGGTCCCCCCAATGAAATCCACACTCTTGCAGTATGTTGATGATCTACTGATATGTAGTGAAAGTAGGGCACAATGTGAGGTCGATTCCGAGAGTCTGATGTCGCACCTATCACTCAAGGGTCATCTCGCGTCTAGAAAGAAGATTCAATGGGCCCAAGAGCAGGTAGAGTACCTGGGGTGCGTCATTGCAGAGGGAACACGGATGGTGTCTCCAAAACGGGTCGAAGCCCTCACTTGTCTCGGCCCACCAAAGGACAAAGCGTCACTATTGTCCTTTCTAGGTTCAATAGTTTACTGCAGACAGTGGATTCCTGACTGTTCCTACTATGACTCTCTGCTAAGGCAGGCTACAACAGCACAGGCACCAAAGCTGATCACATACACCCCAGAAATGACTGAAGCCTTTCAAATTTTTTTGAAATCACTAGCCTCAGCCCCGGCCCTCGGCTTGGCAAATTATGAAAAGCCCTATGCCCTATACTGTGTGGTCAGGGGTCATGCCTTTGCTGCAGTTCTAGCCCAAATGCATGGCACCCACTACCGCCCCGTAGCCTACATCTCAAAAAAATTACCAGTGACAGTCCAAGGGATGCCGGGCTGCTTGCAAGCGCTGGCAGCCTGTGCAATGACTGTAAAAGAAGCACAAAAGATCACTTTAGGGACTCCAACCACCCTATACACATCACATAGTGTCCTCCATTTGTTACAAAACATGAACACCCAACACATGACTACACAACGTTCATCAGGGTATGAAATCATTCTTACAAACACGCACAACTTAACTGTCAAAAGCTGTGCTGAAGTAACACCGGCAATCAAACTCTTACACACTTTGCTAAAACTCCCAGTCACTCCCAAGACTGTCATGACTGTACACAAGAACTTCTCACTGTCACAGCACCTCGAAGAGATCTCACTGATCTGCCTAATCCAGACTACCCTAATGTCTTTATAGATGGTAGCTGCACACGTCCAGCAGACAATCAATACATGACAGGCTATTCGGTGGTAATGCTACCGGATCTCATTCTAGAAGATGGTTACCTTACTGGCGCAACCTCCGCACAACAAGCTGAGCTGTATGCACTCACCAGGGCATGTTTAATACACAAAGGAAAAAAGGTGAACATTTACACAGACAGTAGGTACGCATTCGTAGTCGCGCACGATTATTGCATGATCTGGTTTAGGCGTGGATTCCGCACCGCAGATAACAAAAAAATAAATAACAGTGGTTATGTGTACGATCTAATTAATGCAATACAACAGCTCGATAAATTAAACATTATCAAAGTTAAGGGACATGCCACTGACGGATCTCTAGAGTCACAGGGAAACGCTCTAGCAGACAGAGTAGCAAAAGCTGCAGCAGAAAGGCAGCCTCAACCACATGATACAAAGCTCCTATTATTCCAGAATGACTTTAACACCCCCTCGTTCCAACACACATCTGCACTCTTGCAAAAACAGACATCGGCTGATGACCTGGACTACTGGAGCGATTCAGGTTTGACCAGAGACCCTACAGGTCTCTGGACAAACAAGGAGGGAGTCATAGGGATACCTAGAACAGCAGCGCCCCTATTGCTGTCTTATCTCCACGGCCCAGGACATATAGGACCCAGACCACTCTTGAAAAAGTATGAAGACTGTTTTAGCACACACAAGGCATATGAATTAGTACAACAGCTTGTCTCTTCCTGTCTGAGTTGTGCTCAGAACAATGTTCAGGGCCCCCGACATTGGAAACATGGACATTTGCCACCACCATTAGGCCCACTACAAGACTTACAGATAGACTTCACACATATGCCCAGGCAGAGAGGTAATCTCAAATATTTGTGCGTGCTGGTGGACAAATTTTCAGGTTGGCCCGAGATAATACCCGTTACAGGGGAACCTGCAGGCATTGCAGCCCGGTGTCTGATCAATCATGGGATCAGTCGATACGGACTTCCTGCCACCATATACTCTGACCAAGGTCCAGCATTTACTTCAAAATTGGTGAAAGAATTGACAAGGGTATTAGGGATACAGTGGAAGCTACACATCCCATACCACCCACAGAGTTCAGGGGTAGTGGAAAGAATGAATAGACCAATCAAAGACAAACTAAAGAAGGCTACAAACGGTACTATGAAGGACTGGCTAAAGTACCTGCCAGAGGTCCTCTTCCAGATAAGAACCACCCCCCACAGTAGGACAGGTTTATCCCCATATGAAATACTAATGGGAAGGCCGGCCCAAAAGAAAGCAATTGAGGGAGAGGAGGTTAATCTTTATTCCTTACAGGAAGAGCACGTGAAACATCTGGTAAGTAGCCTTACTGAAAACTATGACAAGGTAGCTGTCACTTTTCCTCCTCTTTCCACAGAACCTACACACCCCTTCATACCTGGTGACACAGTCTTGATAAAGCAGCTTGCAGCAAGGAAGGTACCAGGGCCCATCTACCAAGGACCATTTGAAGTACTTAAAGCAACCCGGACTGCCATCCTCACAAACCAAGGACCACAATGGATCCACGCATCAAGGATAAAGAAAGCACCAAGCCTGGAAGCAAGCCAAGGACCACGAAAGAAAAAGAAACCAAGCCTAGAAGCAAGCCAAGGACCACAAAAGAAAGAGACATTGAACTCAAACCCCTGCCCAAGCCCTCTATTATCTCCACCCGAAAGCCCCCCAACCCCCCCCCCAATCCCTAAAGATCTTAAGCAATCCCTCTGCAGCACCCTCCCTAGAGGACTCGGGAGCCCCAGAGACCTTAGACCTAATGACATTCGAGTAGTAGATGCTCAGGTATTTCCCCCAGGTTCCCAGGACCCACCTGAACAGCCCCGGAAATGTACCACTCAAATAATTTTAGTCTTTGCCATCCTGGTTACTTTTAAGATTATTCTGATAACTACCTTTGTATGTTGGATGACTAACAGTTGTAATTTTCAGCTCCCCTCTAATTATACTAACCGTACTCGGCGAGGTTTTATAGGAAATTCTATTTATCCCTGCTGCACTCAAAAAGCCGGACACATGTCCAAAGCCCAAACTCAAACCGTTACGGGGTATCATATTCAAAGGAGGGATGGGAATTGTCACATAGCAGCCATTGTCTTTACAGCCAAATATAAGGGAGTAGAAAGGACTTGGTGTATGGATCCCAATCATAAACCAAGTCAGAGCCTGGTGTCCAAGTTTAAAAAGGCCAAACTCAGAGATATAGGAATCAGCCAAGTTATTCAAAATAAAAGATCAAATTATGCTCCCTTTGCACCATTAAATGATACTAGTATGAAAAAGGCCCCCAAATCAGAATTCCAATTTTTAGAATCCAGAAGGGAACTCCTAAGACCAGACTTTAGAAGTATTAATAATGGGGCACAGCTAGATCCTGAAACTTATTCAGTACCCGGGACCTCACAACCAATAGTAAACCCCTTCTCTTTACAGGATACACCAGGAGTCCACAATTTTGTTTTCTTAATGGAGCAGGTAAAGACTTGTATAACGGTAGATTTTGCAGAGACACAGTAGTAAATTTTACACTGGTAGATTTGGAGCTCATAGCCAATGGGACACTAGATATAGAAGGACTTCTCGCACACAACATAACAGACCCTGATGAACGCATTGGGAACATGTCCTCCTACAATATTTCAAATTGTATGAAAGGGAATAGCTCGATCACAGAATCTTGGCTTATCAGCACACATATGAATAGTTCATGGATGGAGGAGCGGGAGGATGAGGCACCCTCCATAGGGGACTGGATGTGCCTAGTGGGACTAAGGTTCAACCTACATTCAACTGGGGATGTACCCGCCCCTCATATGCCCCACGGATGGATGGTGTGCTGCGGCCTTTGGTGCCACACCACCATCCCATATCCCCTTGATAGAAAGACCTCAGGGTGGTGCACCCTGGTAGAAATGATTCCTTTCATGGGTGCTACTCCAGGGGACTCCCCTGTTGAGATGATACAAGCACATGGTCATTTAGAGTTTGGGAGGCACAAAAGAGAGGTCACAACCTGGTGGGACAAGGTATTCGCTTCCATGGGAGGGGCAGGCATGTACAATGCACTAACAAAGGTAGATGAGTTTGGGGAACTAGTAGATTCCTGGATGAATAAAACATCAGCTGATGTGGGCTTCATCAATGAGGAATTGAGGAAAATCCTGTTTGAACAGGAAATAATCAAGCAGTGTCAAGAAAGGATGATGATGGTACTGACAGGGCTATGTGATGTGACAGGGGATAAAAGCCTATGTTGCACATATATGAACAACTTAACCAAACCCAGTGAAGATTTAGAGGTACCAGATTATTATGATATAATCAAAGGACACCAGGAGGAAAGGGCAAAGTTGCAGACACAAATGAGGAGATTGGGAGACTCTTGGAACCCACTCTCAGGAATTGGGGGTTGGTTCGGATCATTTTGGGATAGTGTAATGGGTTTCTTTAAAAAGGCAGGCATGATATTGATCATGATAGTACTCCTGGGTATCGCCATTTATGCCACTATTAAATTCCTATTCTATATAACCAGTAAAGTCCCTGATATTACAGCAAAGATTAAATCGGACTCTGGCCATGTTCTACATTGACCCCCTCTACATTGAGCCAGAGGAAGCCACGGCTATGTTCTACACAGAACATACCTGGTACTCCAAACATTAGGAAATTTATGATCAGGGAGAATGAAATCCTCCCTGATCAAAGGAGGGATTGTAAGGAAAATGGCTGCACTTTGGTTCACTTGGTTCACTATATATATATATTTTTGATAATAGGCCTTAACTCCTTTTTGAAACGCTTTTTATGCAAGGCTTTGACAATGTTTAAGTGGAAATTTTACTGCGACCTGTCTGCAAAAACAGAAGGTTTGCGGTGACAGATCTTGTACATATGTACAGGAACAAGACAGGACATCTCACCACAAGTCTGGGCCTAATGCCAGGAGGCACCTTATCGAAAGTACCTTTAAAGGTTATTTCTATATTACTCTCTTTTGTAGGAATTAAGCTAAGAAAAATATATATATATATTTGATAAGGAAACTTTGGGGTAACTTTTTTTTATTAGGTACTTTTTAAGCACGTCATCTAGCAGAAAGGTCATTGTCTTTTTCCTATATGCCATATACCATGTAACTTGTGATACTTGTACTCTTGTGATTGGATAAGCTAAGGGACCGCCCCTTGGTTTGCCCCTTATGATGTATATTGAATTGTTATCATATATACCAGGAAAAGAAAAACATAAAGATATATTTTACGATATCCAACTATACTGTGTGGTGTCGTTTATATCACTCATTTTTCCAATCGATTGAAGAGGCCTTCCTGATGTCCAAGTTCAGCTCGAGCAAGGAAAAGGTTTGGGGGGGCACTTGACCAGTTGACCAGTTGACCACTACCCTCACAGTAACTTCAGACGCCAGCTTGGAGGGGTGGGGGGCACACTATCAACATTACGTGGCTCAAGGCCGCTGGCCATTCAGGGCTTAGGACTCTGTCTCAAATGTGCTGGAAATGAAGGCAGATTTTCAAGCCCTCCTGGCCTTCAGCCCTCACTTGAGGGGGAAGCAAGTCCTCCTGAGAATGGACAACAGAGTGGCTGTCGCCTACATTAACAGGCAGGGGGGCACCAGAAGCACCTCCATGATGCAGGAGGTCCATCCTGTGATGGAATGGGCACAGCTGAACCTGCTGGTTTTGAGGACAGCTTACGTCCCGGGCGTCCAGAACCTCCTGGCCGATTCATTCAGCAGGAGCTTTATTTCCAACAACGAGTGGTCTCCAAGTCCCCAAGCTTTCACCCTCATATCTCACACCTGGGGCCCCCCAGACATAGACCTTGCAGCAACACCAGAAAACACAAAGTGCCAGAGGTTCTTGTTAAGGATTCCCTTTCCTTCAGCGGAGGGAACAGATTGCCTCCAACACCCCTGGAACTTTTGTCTCGGCTACATCTTCCCCCCGACTCCCCTCATAACGAGGTTCCTTCTGAGGCTCAAGAGATCAGCAGCACTGGTAGTGGCTGTGATCCCTTTTACCCGAGGAGGCCATGGTTCACTACCCTCCTACAGTTGAACACAGCAGATCCACTTCCTCTCCCGTTATCGGCAGACTTGCTTTCTCAAGGTCAGCTACTTCACCCAAACCCGGAGAAGCTACATCTAATGGCCTGGAGGCTGAGAGGGTTAGATTTCTAGATCAGGGCTGTTCCCAGAGGGTAGTAGATACATTACGCCAGGTCAGAAGGCCTACCTCCAACAGCACCTACAGGAGGGTCTGGGAAAAGTTTGTTACCTTCGCAAAACAGCAAGGCTGGGACTCATCTTCTCCATCAGTGTCACAGGTTCTGGAGTTTCTGCAGTCAGCCCTAGAGAAAGGTTTTGGGTCTAGCACCTTAAAAGTCCAAGTGTCAGCCCTTTCTGCCTTGACGGGAGTCAAGTGGGCACATAACCCCCTTGTTATACAGTTTCAGAAGGCCTGCCTAAAATAAAGGCCCCCCAGGAAACCTTCATTCCCGGCCTGGGATCTCTCAATTGTCTTGGAAGCCTTAGCTAAAGAACCTTTCTTCCCGCTCGAAAGCATCTCCCTCTGGGACCTGACGCTAAAAGTCTCATTTTTAATTGCCATAACATCAGCAAAGAGGGTCTCAGAGATGCAAGCCGTGCTGGCTAAGGAGCCATACCTGATCATTTACCCGGACAGAATAGTCCTAAGGCCTTCAGATCGCCTAATCCCTAAGGTATCCTCCTCTTTCCACTTTAATCAAGAAATCAATCTCCCAGCCCTTGTTACGGATCAGGGTGACCCTCACCTGCTAGATGTCAAGAACAACATCTTGGAATACCTTTCAGCGAACCAAGCCTATTAGAACGGAAAACCTCCTAATCATCCCGCACGGCTTTAAGAAAGGCCAGGCGGCATCCGCTCGTACCATCGCTTCATGGCTGGTGAAGGCCATCAAAAAGGCCTACTTGTTGAGTACTTTACAGATTCCGGAGGCCTTAAAGGCGCATTCCACCAGGGCAGTGGCAACCTCATGGGCAGCCTATTGTAGAGTCTCAGCGGAAACCATCTGTAGAGCGGCCACCTGGTCTTCCAGAAACACCTTCATATCTCATTATAAGGTGGATTCCGCATGCCTTTCAACAGTGGACTGTTGAATTCAAGCCAACTCTTCCATTCCTTGTTAATAAACTTGTTTTGCATTCCCACCCAGTCTGCGAGTCATTCCCCAAAGTGTATGCTGCCATGATGCGTCAGGAAACCGGAAAATTATATACTCCCCTTTCCGTAATTTTCCTTTCCTGTCGCATCTTCATGGCAGCATACAACTGCCCACCCTTCTGAGGTGATTTATATACATATACAGAGAATACTGGGGCGGGGGCCTTCTCGTCAACTTACAGTTATGTGGTCCTATCAGGTTGTGGGGGGCGGAGTCACAACCCAAAGTGTATGCTGCCATGAAGATGCGACAGGAAAGGAAAATTACGGAAAGGTGAGTATACAATTTTCTGGTTTGTAAAGGAATAAAAGTCATTTAAAACTGCTTGCGGCTTTAATGTAATGTCGGGTCCCAGCAATATGGATGAAAATCAGTGAGACAAACGACATGGGTACCCCCCAGTCCATTACCAGGCCCTTTGGGTCTTGTATGGATATTAAGGGGAACCCCAAACCCAGATTAAAAAAAGGAAAGGCGTGGGGCCCCCAAACCCTATATACTCTGAACAGCAGTATACAGGCGGTGTAAACAAGACGGACTGTAGGTTTGTTGTTAAGTAGAATCTGTAATTTTGAACTGGTACATTTTTAAAGTGTAACTCCAGCCAAAAGATCTATTTTTAAGCTTTTTGGAAAACATAGGGAAGAGTTATCACCCCTGTAACATTTGTTTTGCTGTCTGTGCTCCTCTTCAAAAGATTTCACCTCACTTTCTGTCCCAATGACAAATGTTTTTTGAAAATTTGGGGTTTTTAGTGAAACAAGGATTGGTGATAAAGCATCGGTAGAGAGAACACACGTTTTTCCCATATTAACTCTTACAGGAGAGAATTTCCCTTCCTAGGGGTAGATTTCATCTCACTTCCTGTTGTCTCCTTCTGTTTTCAAGTAGAAGTCGTTTGTAAGTTGGATGTTTGAAAGTAGGGGCCTGCCCTATATACTCTGTGGAAATTGGGGCCTTAGGTGTTGGTGTTGCCACAACACTGTAAGCCCTCACAGTTACTCTTGGTGGGCGCAGGAACGGGCCCTGCTGTAAAATATTATATCAAGAATTGTAATTACATGCACCTGTTGAACAGGGGCAGAAAAATTGGGCCTTTGGTGGTTGTGGTGTTGCCACAACACTGTAAGCCCTCACAGTTACTCTTGGTGGGCGCAGGAATGGGCCCTGCTGTGAAATATTAGATCAAGAATTGTAATTACATGTCCCTGTTGAACAGGGGCAGAAAAATTGGGCCTTAGCCACTGCTGCCACAACACTGCAACGCCTCACAGATACTATAGTTGGAGCACATGAATGAGCCCTGCTGCAAAGTATTGCATCAAAAATTGTAATTATACGTCCCTGTTAAACAGGGGCTGAAAAATTGGGCCTTGGGCACTGGTGCTGGTGCCACAACACTGCAACCCCTCACAGATACTCTAGTTGGAGTGCAGGAATGAGCCCTGCTGCAAAGTATTGCATCAAAAATTGTAATTACACACCCCTGTTAAACAGGGGCAGAAAAATTGGGCCTTTGCCACTGGTGGCGGTGCCAAGAACCAAAAATGTTCTTACAAGCTATCAGCATGAAAATTGAGGAAGAGGATTGTCACTCAGCATAACAGGATAATCACTCAGCATCAGCATAGGCAGTCTTGAAGTGATCTCACATTAAATAAAGAATTATTCGGTTACATCAGCATCAGGTGCTTGGTAGCTGGTGATCCAAGACTGGTTCATTTTTATGAAGGTCAGCCGATCGACCGAGTCGGTGGACAGGCGCACCCTGTGATCACTTACAAAGCCTCCAGCAGCACTGAATGTGCGTTCCGAAAGAACGCTGGATGCAGGACAGGCCAGTAGCTCAATTGCATACTGTACAAGCTCTGGCAAGTGATCCATCCTCAAGACCCAGTAACCCAGAGGATTTTCGGTGGGAAAGGTGTCCAAGTCTGATCTTGCCCCTAGGTAATCCTGCACCATGTGAATCAGACGCTGGCGATGGTTGCTGGAACCGAGCATACCTTGGGGCTGCAGACTAAATTGTCTGAACGCATCAGTCAGACGGCCGCCTTCTCCACCGCTCCTTCTGTGACTGACCGAAGCCTCAGCAAAACATTGACCAGGAGGACCAGGAAATTGTAACCTCCCAGGCTCTGGAAACGCGTTGCACAAACCTTTCTGCAATGCCTCCCAAAGACGTTTTATCCTCTGCTCCCTCTGTGACGGCAAGATAAGGTCCACCACCTTACCCTTGTAACGTGGATCAAGGAGGGTTGCTAGCCAGTAATGATCCCTCCCCTTGAAAGCATGAATACGAGGATCCTTCCGCAGGCTTTGCAGGATCAGGGAGGCCATGCAGCGTAGGTTTGCTGAGGCATTCGGTCCAGAGTCCTTTGGGTTACTAAGGACGACATGATCCGCAGCCACCTCCTCCCAGCCACATACAAGTCCATGGGTTTCTTCGGACTTTAAATGATCCCTCGAAGACTGTTGCTGATGCTGAGTGCCAGGCTCCACCTCCATGCTGACACAATCCTCCTCCTCCTTTTCCTCTTTCTGTGTGATCGGCGGGCATGCAGGAACACTGTCTGGATGAAGGGGGCCTTGAGAGGTAAGGAAGTCCTCCTCTTCCTCCCTCTGTTCTGCCTCAAGTGCCCTGTCCATTATTCCACACAGCGTGTGCTCCAGCAGGTGGACAAGAGGGACAGTGTCACTGATACATGCACTGTCACTGCTCACCATCCTTGTGGCCTCCTCACATGGTGACAGGACAGTGCATGCATCCCTGATCATACCCCACTGGCGTGGGGAAAAAAACAAGCTCCCCTGACCCTGTCCTGGTGCCATAGTCGCATAGGTACTCATTGATGGCCCTCTGCTGCGTGTGCAGCCGCTGCAGCATAGCCAACGTTGAGTTCCACCTGGTGGGCATGTCACAGATTAAGCGGTTCTTGGGCAGGTTAAATTCCTTTTGGAGGTCAGCCAGCCGAGCACTGGCATTATATGACCGGCGGAAATGCACACAGACTTTCCTGGCCTGCCTCAGGACATCCTATAAGCCCGGGTACCTGCCCAAGAACTGCTGCACCACCAAGTTAAGGACATGAGCCAAACAGGGCACATGGATCAGTTGTCCCTTTCGGAAGGCGGAGAGGAGGTTGGTGCCATTGTCACAAGCCACCATTCCTGGCTGAAGCTGGCATGGCATAAACCACCTCTGAACCTGCCCCTGCAGAGCTGACAGAATCTCTGCCCCAGTGTGGCTCCTGTCCCCCAAGCACACCCGCTCAAGCACCACATGGCATCTTTTTTCCTTGTGTGCTTGCGTAGTCCCTTGAACGCCTACGGAGCACCGCTGGTTCCGAGGACAAATCCGCACAGAAAGAGGCCATGGAGGAAGAAGAGGAGGGGGTAGAGAAGAGAGGTGTGGCAGAATCACCACTAGTAGAATTTTGGAGGCGTGGTGGCGGAACAACCTCCAACACTACTGCACCCTGTCCTGCATGCTTCCCAGCTGCCAGAAGAGTCACCCAGTGCGCCGTGAAAGATAGGTAACATCCCTGTCCATGCCTGCTGGACCATGAGTCAGCAGTAATATGCACCTTGAGGAGCAAGGAGAGGTCCGCTTTGTTCTTTGGTGTGGGTCTTTTAGGTACGCTTGCCAATGAACTGCATGGCAGGTCGACATATGTCTGGTCAAGCATGTGGTGCCCAAGCGGATGATGTTTTGGCCACGCGAGATACGCTTGAGACATATGTTGCAAATAGCAGTGGTGCGATCTGATGCACTCGTCTCAAAAAAGGCCCACGCCAAAGAACTTTTGAAATAACATGCAGAGACAGCAGTGCCCTGCACATGTGGAGCTCTGCAGTGTGATGCAGTCCATGTGCTGCCCTTAAGTTGGCCCTTGGAGGGCATCCTGCCTCATTGGAGATGTCCCTCCTCCTCCTCTCTATCAGGCACCCACGTGGAGTCAGTGATTTCCTCATCATCCCCTCCCTCCTCATCACTGGAGCAAAGCTGTTAGTATGCTGCAGCTGGGGGAACATGACTGCCAGATTGCTGTCCTTCTTGGGCACCCCCTCTCTCTGGGCTCATGTTACTGCCTTCCTCTAGCTGGGCACCATCATGTACCCAACACCGTGGTCAAACAGTTCGGGGGATTCCTCAGGAGGACATGGTGGGGCTAGGGAAGGAGTGACTGATGCCATTGAGCCGAGGGAAGAGGCCGCGTTGGCAGGTGCTTTGCCAAAGTACCCTGAGCCTGGGTGAGAGAGGATGAGGATGGCTTGGCCATCCACTCAAACAAGTCTTCGGCATGTTGCGGCTCAACATGGCCAGCTGCCAAAAAAAAGGACAAGCGTGTCCCATGGCCACGTGCTGATGAGGATGCACCGTGTTCACGACCAGCACTGTTGCCTCTAGACACAGAGCCTGCTTGCCCTCTTTTATTGGCTTGTGACTGTCTGCCTCTCCTTGTTGGCCTTCCAGACATACTAATGGCCTGCAATGAGATGTAGCTGCACAAAGCTGGGATGTGTGTGTGTTATATATATATATATATATATATATATATATATATATACTGATTATACTGCAGCTAGCAGAATCAACTGCCTGCCTGTGGTATTAATAAGATCAGAACAACAGCAATTGTCTTCAGGTAGCTTTAGGTGCACACTATGCAGAGGACACAGTACACTAACTATAAATACTGCAGCTGCCTGCCTGTGGTATTAATAGGATCAGAACACCAGCAATTGTCTTCAGGTAGCTTTAGGTGCACACTGTGCAGAGGACACAGTACATTAACTGTAAATAGTAAAAACTGCAGCGGCCTGCCTGTGGTACTAATAGGATCAGAGATATCTCTATGTATTGTATATCTCTATATATATCTATATGGGATGGGCCCGATGTTCGAGTCTAATGTAAGTAGAATACCGAACATTATGGGGCATTCGTGGCAAATTCGAGCACCATGGAACGCCCCATAATGCACTGTGAGATTGCAGTGCATTGACGTCTGATGATCGGCCAAAGCATGCACCTGACCTGCATGCTTTGGCCAATCACAGCTGCGAGAGCCTTGATTGGCCAAAGGCAGGGTGTCTTTAGCCCAGGGGTAGGCAACCTTGGCCCTCCAGCTGTTTTGAAACTATAAGTGTGTGTGTGTGTGTGTGTGTGTGTGTGTGTGTGTGTGTATATATATATATATACACACACAATATCTAACAAAAGTGAACACACCCCTCACATTTTTGTAAATATTTTATTATATCTTTTTATGTGACAACACTAAAAAAGTTGCACTTTTCTACAATGTAAAGTAGCGAGTGTACAGCTTGTAAAACAATGTAAATTTCCTGTCCCCTCAAAATAACCCAGCATGCAGCCATTAATGTCTAAACCGCTGGCAACAAAAGCAAGTACACCCCTAAGTGAAAATGTCCAAATTGGGCCCAAAGTGCCAATATTTTGTGTGGCCCCAATTTTCCAGCACTGCCTCAACCCTCTTGGGCACAGAGTTCACCGGAGCTTCACAGTTTGCCACTGGAGTCCTCTTCCACTCCTCCATGATGACATCATGGAGTTGATGGATGTTAGAGACCTTACGCTCCTCCACCTACCATTTGAGGATGCCCCACAGAGGCTCAATAGGGTTTAGGTCTGGAGGCATAATAGAGTGCAGCTGGTGTACAGTACATAATACAGTGTAGGTGGTGTATACAGTATATAATACAGTTTGTACAGTTTCTAATACACTTCAGGTGGTGTACACAGTATATTGTACAGTGTAGTGTGGTGTGAAAAAAAAAATCCCCATCATGTCCAGAAGGCCACCAAGGAGAGGCAGACGCTCACAGGCCACTAGAAGAGGGCAAGCAGCCTCTGTCTCTACAGTGAAAAGTGGTGGTGGCGGACATCCTCTGAAGGCGGGTCACACTTGTCCTTTTTTTCTACTGCTGGCCGTGTTATTGAGCCACAACATGCAGGAGAGTTAGTGAAGTGGATAACTAAGCTGTCCTCATTCTCCTCATCCTCTGTCACCCAGGCTCATACTGGTTTGGCTTCCAATGCAGCTGCCAAAGTGACCTATTCCACCGGTTCCTTGTCCACAGTTACTCCTTCTGTAGCCCCACCATCATGCATGAAAGAGTCACCAGAATTATTGGCCCGTAGTGTCGGTTACATGCTGATGGAGGATGCGCAGCAATTTGAAGGCTCCGATGTTGGTTCCCAGGTTGAGGAAGGGAGTAACGTGAGCCTAGAGAGAGGGGGTGCCCAATTAGGACAAGCAACTAGCAGTCCTGTTCCCCCAGCTGCAGCATAGTGCCAAGTTTGCTCCAGTGATGAGGAGGAAGGGGATGATGAGGTTACTGACTGTACTTGGGTTCCTGAGTGAAGAGAGGAGGAAAGTGAGGAGGAGGCACAGCTCCGAGGCAGGATGTCCTCCAGGGGCAAGCTTAAGGGCAGCCACCCTATAGCATCACATCACAGAGCTCCACAGGTACAGGGTGCTGCAGGCTCCCAGCTGACTTCCACAATTACATTGGTGTGGGCTTTTTTCGACACATACAGTAGATCACACAGTTGCTGTTTGCAATCTATGTCTGAAGAGGATCAAGTGTGGCCAGAACAGCACCTGCTTGGGCACCACATGCCTGACAAGACATATGATGACCTGCCATGCAGTCCGTTGGGAACAGCACCTGAAAGACCCACATAATAAAAAAAGGCGGACTTCTCCTCGGTCCTCATCTGAGATCTCAACCCCTACTATACCTCCAGTCCTCTCAAAAACCTGCACTGAGAGGAATGAAGGTATAGCAATAGTTAGGTGCCACGCGTACTTGCAGCCAATCTGCTAGCAGTACACCACCAGTTGATATCGGCAGGCAAATTTCACTACCCCAGTTGCTGTCCCAGTTATCCACATGCTCAGCATCTAAATGCTAGCTTGGCCAAATTGCTAGCACTGCAACTGCTGCCTTTTCAGCTGGTAGACTCTGCCCCCTTTCGTGAATTTATGGAATGTGCTGTAACACAGTGACAGGTTCCAAAACTATTTTTTTTTTTTTCACGTAAGGCCATTCCAGCTCTCTACCGTCATGTGGAAGGCAATGTTTTGGCCTCGATAGACAGGACGATCAGCAGCAAGGTTCATATAACTGCTGACTCATGGTCCAGCAAGCATGGTCAGGGATGTTGCCTTTCCTTCATGGCACACTGGGTAACTCTGCTGGCAGCTGGGAATGTTGCAGGACAGGGTTCAGTGTTGGAACTTGTTCCGCCACCATGCCTCCAAAAAGCTGGTGCTGACTCTTTCTCTATGGCCTCTTCTGCAGAATTGTCCTCTGAACCACCAGTGCTCCCTATGCGTTCAAGGGGCTACGCAAGCAGTCAGGCTAAAAGATGCCATGTGGTTCTTCAGTTTGTCTGCCTAGGGGACAGGAGCCACAGTGGGGCAGAGATTCTGTGAGCTCTGCAGGGGCAGGCTCAGAGGTGGTTGACACCACGACAGCTCGAGCCAGGAATGGTTGTATGTGACATTGGTACAAACCTTCTCTCCGCCCTCCGACAGGGACACTTTGCCCATGTTCCATGCTTGGCATGTCCTGAATTTGGTGGTGCAGTGTTTCTTGACAAGGCACCCAGGCTTACAGGAGGCAGCCCAGAAAAGTCTGTGGCCATTTCCAGTGGCCAGTTCCAGAGCTTTCTTTTGGTGATATTTGATCACCTCTGCAGTTTTTGTTTTTTGCACTATAAACAAAAAAGAGCGACAATTTTAATTATTTTTTACTTTTTGCTATAATAAATATCCCCCAAAAATATATAAAAAAACATTTTTTTTCCTAAAAAAAAAACCGATACATATTCTTCTACATATTTTTGGTAAAAAAAATCTCAATAAGCGTTTGGTTTGTGCAAAAGTTATAGCATCTACAAAATAGGGAATAGTTTTATGGCATTTTTATAAATTTTTTTTACTAGTAATGGCGGCGATCAGCGATTTTTATCATGACTGCGACATTATGGTGGACAGATACTTTTGGCGCTATTTTGGGACCACTCACATTTATACAGCGATCAGTGCGATTAAAAATGCATTGATTACTGTGTAAATATGACTGGCAGTGAAGGGGTTAACCAGGAGGGGGCGGAGCAGGGGTTAAGTGTGTCCTAGGCAGTGATTCTAACTGTGGGGGGCTGGGCTACGTGTGACACGACACTGATCACCACTCCCGATCACAGGGAGCTGTGATCAGTGTCAGTGTCACTAGGCAGAACAGGGAAGTGCTTGTTTACTTCAGCAATTCCCCATTCTTCCTCTCCATGAGATGTTTGCGGGTATCCCCGCGGACATGGAGTCCGCAGGACCCGCAGTCACACTTACAGAGCTCGCGGCAGGGTTGCGCTCACACCGCTCCTGGTGTGCACGCGACCACACAGCGGCAAATTTAAAGGGACGTACCTGTCCTCCCATTTGTCTGTCCGTGCCATTCTGCCGATGTATATGTACATGCGGCGGTTAAAAATGGCCGTTTTTTCAGGAGCAGTGATTTCAATAATGCTTAAAGTGAAACCATAACAATGAAATATTCCTTTAAATATTGTGCCTGGGGGGGTCTCCTTAGTATGCCTGTAAAGTAGCACATCTCTCCCGTGTTTATAACAGTACAACAGCAAAATTAAATTTCTAAAAAAGGTCATCTAAAACTACTGTATGTATTGTCGAGTCCCGGCAATATAGATAAAAATAATTGAAAACAGCATGGGTATGGTATTAATATTAAGGGGAACCCCGCACCCACATTTAAAAAAAAATTGCGTGGGGTCCCCCCAAAATTCATATCAGGCCCTTCAGGTCTGGTATGGATATTAAGGGGAACCCTGTGCCAAAATTGAGGAAAAAAATGGCGTAGGGGTCCCCCCCAAAATCCATACCAGACCCTTATCTGAGCATGCAACCTGGCAGGCTGCAGGAAAAGAGGTGGACGAAAGAACCCCCCCTCCTGAACCGTACCAGGCCACATGCCCTCAACATGGGGAGGATGCTTTGGGGTCCCCCCCAAAACACCTTGTCCCCATGTTGATGGGGAAAAGCGCCCCATCCCCACAACCCTTGCACGGTGGTTGTGGGGGTCTGCAGGCAGGGGGCTTATCAGAATCTGGAAGCCCCCTTTAGCGAGGAGACCCCCAGATCCCAACCCCCACATGTGAATGGGTATCGGGTACATTGTACCCTACACATTCACCAAAAAAAGTGTCAAAATGTTAAAAATGACAGTAGACAATTTAGGACAAGTTAAAAAAAAAAACTGTCCCATGATGTCTATTCATATTCGATCACAGCGTCCAATGCCACAAAAAAAGGCGGCAAAGTGGTTTCAATATCCTGACTGGGCGTCATATGACATCCTCAGGATATTAAGCCGCCCCCGGGGGCGCGCATCGTGGCGATCGTTGTTGCGGGGTGTCAGTCTGACACCCCACAACACTGATCTAGGTAAAGAGTCTCTGACGGAGACTCTTTCCCACGTGATCAGCCGTGTCCAATCATGGCTGATCACAATGTAAATAGGAATAGCCAGTGATCAGCTTTTCCTCACTCGCGTCTGTCAGACGCGAGTAGAGAAGAGCCGATCGGCTGCTGTTTATCAGCACAGCCCCCCCCCCTCGGATCCCACCCAGGACCACCAGGGAAGCTGCCCAGGACCACCAGGGAAGCCGCCCAGGACCACCACAATGGCCATCCACACTGGACCACCAGGTATGCCCCCTAGACCCCCAGGGAAATGCTAATCTGTGCCCAGGCAGCTGCCAATCAATGCCCAGGCAGCTGCCAATCAGTGCCCACTCACAATGCCTACCACTGCCAGTGCCACCAGGGATGCCCATCAGTGCCACGTATCAGTGCCCAGCAGTGCCGCCTATCAGTGCCCATCTTTGCAGCCTTTCAGTGCCCATCAGTGTTGCCTATAAGTGCCCACCAGTGCCACCCATGAGTGCCCATCAGTGCCGCCTATCAATGCCCATCAATGCTGCATATCAGTGCCACCCATCAGTGCCGCCTACCAGTGCCGCATATCGGTGCCCATCGTCAGTGCCCGTCAGTGCCTGCTCATTGGTGCCATCTCATCGGTGCCGCCTTATCAGTGCCCATCAATGAAAGAGAAAACTTACTTATTTACAAAAAATGTTAACAAACAAAAGCAAAACTTTTATTTTTTTCAAAATGTTTGGTCTTTTTTTATTTAGCAAAAAATAAAATATGCAGAGGGGATCAAATGCCACCAAAAGAAGGCTCTATTTGTGGGAACAAAATGATAAAAATTTAGTTTGGGTACAGTGTTGTATGACCGCGCAATTGTCATTCAAACTGCGACAGCACTGAAAGATGAAAATTGGTCTGGGCAGGAAGGTGTCTAAGTGCCCTGTATTGAAGTGGTTAAATTAATATTTAATTTTTATTGTTTCACTTTACCACTTCAGCCCCGGAAGATTTGGCTGCTCAATGACCAGGCCATTTTTTGTGATAAGGCACTGTTGCTTTAATTTACAATCGCGCGGCCGTGCGACGATGTACCCAAACAAAATTGACGTCCTTTTTTCCCCATAAGTAGAGCTTTCTTTAGGTGGTATTTTATCACCTCTGTGGTTTTTATTTTTTGTGCTATAAACAAAAAAAAGAGTGACAATTTTGAAAAAAAACACTATTTTGTACTTTTTGCTATAAGAAATATCCCCAAATTTTTGTAAAAAATTTTTTTTCTCAGTTTAGACTAATATGAATTATTCTACATATTTTTGGTAATAAAAATCGCAATAAGCGTATATTGATTGTTTTTTTATCAAGACTGCGACATTATGGCGGAAACACATCGGACACTATTGACACATTTTTGGGACGATTGACAATTCTACAGGGATCAGTGCTATAAAATGCACTGATTACTATATAAATGTCACTGTTAGGGAAGGAGTTAACACTAGGGGGTGATCAAGGGGTTTACTGTGTTCCCTAGTGTGTGTTCCAACTGTAGGGGAAGGGGACTGACTACTATAAGAGATGACAGATCGTGGTTCCTAGCTATTGGGAACTCATGATCTGCATCTCTTCTCCTCACAGAACAGGGATTTGTGTGTTTACACACACTTGTGCCCGTTCTGCCTCTCGTGCCCACGATTGCGTGTGTCCGTTGGTCATTGCGACAGCCGGTCGTGAGCATCGACACTCCCGCAGTGCAGCTTAAAGGAGCCGACGTACAGCTGCGACGGTTCGTGCGATTGTGCCTACCTGCCACAATATAATGATGGCAGCTGATCGGCAAGTGATTGAGCATTATTAAAATCACTACTCCTGAAAAATGGCCGTTTTTGAAACTTTTTTTTGCATTGACACATGTACCCTGGGACCCACTTTTTATGGCAATAACTTGCATATAAGCCTATATATATATATATATATATATATATATATATATATATATATATATATATACATATGAGAATCAATGGTTGACACTTGCATCTATATATAAAAAATAGTACATAGTTTGTAACTCTCACAAATTCCTGGTCGTGAACGCTTGTTTGGCATTCCCAAATTTTGGAATTTACTAAAGCACAGGACTAAAACATAATGAGAGTAGGATTGTGACTACTTTTCAGTCTGGGCAAGCTCAGTTGTGTCAGTAGATGAAAAATAAAAACACACTGGCATATAACAAATGAGTGGTAGTACCCCAATAGTGGAAAGTTTGTGTGTAGTCCTTGAAATGGATGTACAGTTTGATATATAAAAAAGGGTCCGGGAGGGTCTTAAAGGGGCATTAAATAACAGGAGTGAATTACATATGGCCTGCAGAGTTTTGGGGGGTTGCATAGAGAAATTCAGGAGTATGCTACGTACATAGTGCAGAGTTCAGGAGTGCACTATGTACATAGTGCAGAGTTTTGCCTTCTTCCACAGCTGCTTACCTCTGCATCCTGCATTCACATCTCACCCCTCTTCGGCTCTGACCTTTGCATGCCACCCCCCCTCCACTGCCTCCACCCCCCCTCCTGAAAAGCTCTATCATATTCCACATATCTTATTTTTGTTGCTGTATTAAGCTGAAGCACCCATCGGGCTCCAGTACCTCCTTGCACACTGTAGGTGGCTCCTGCTCTCTCATTGCAGGAAGATCATCCAGTGTGGGTGTCGGCATCTGCACTGCACCCTGGGCACCTGTAACTCCCTTGTTCCGATCCTGCACTCATTGAGAGCCTCTCAGGAGATCAGATCTGTTGGAGCCGTTGGGAGACAAGCTGTCACTTGTAAACACAGAAGCCGGATTTCTGTGTTTACAAATGATAGTGGTGATCAGGGAGCAAAGGGCCTGAGCCAAAGGTAGTGGAACTGAGTTCCACCAAGTTCCAGCTGAAAAAAAGCCCTGGCTGGAGGGCCGCCAGTTTGAGACCCCTGCTTTAAGAAATAATGGAAAGGAAGAAGGGGGAAGGGAGACGCACTTGAGTGTAGTAGTTAAAAGGCACAATTTATTGCACATATAGAATAATACTCACTAGATGTAAGTGGATATACGCAGGTTCTTTACATGGAATGTCATCCTCTGGGGCTGCTGCTGTCCATTATTCCGTCCTGGGTCCAGTGGCTGTGCAGGGAAGAGCTGGGACGCAGAAAGCATCTGGGAAGACCAAGCTGGTGACGTCATTGCCTTACGCCGCTCTGCTCTCTGCACACCAAGCCTCGTTTCGGGATCTTCCACCACACAGCCGTCTTTACCATCAGCGGAGACCATCAAGGACCCTATGCTCTGCAGCATCACGTCGGTTCACCGCCCTCACCCTTCGGGATATCTTTTACACAGATGTGCCTGTTATACTCCATTTAAATGTGAGTTGCCATTTGGATGTTTTTAAGAAAATTGCTTTTACTCCTACACTTATAGGGCGTACACACGGTCGGACTTTGTTCGGACATTCCGACAACAAAATCCTAGGATTTTTTCCGACGGATGTTGGCTCAAACTTGTTTTGCCTACACACGGTCGCACAAAGTTGTCGGAATTTCCGATCGCCAACCACCAGGTCACGTACACCACGTACGACGAGACTAGAAAAGGCCGGTTCAGAACCAAGCGCGGCACCCTTTGGGCTCCTTTTGCTAATCTCGTGTTAGTAAAAGTTTGGTGAGAGACGATTCGCGCTTTTTCAGACTCGTGGCTTTCAGATCGTTTTTTGCCGTTCAGTTTGTGCTTGTGGGTTTGTATCTGCTCTTCAGTGCCTGCAGTCAGTTCGTATCGGAGTTTTCTGTGTGATCTTGCCTGCTCGTTGCTGTTTTTCAGGTCGCTCTTCACAGGCCTTGCTGTTCTTCAGTGCGTTCTGTTACTTCGTTCTGAGCAGCCGACCGTTTTCTAGCCATGTTTCATATGTGTACTCCTCGTAGAGTTCGTGCTGTGCGGGGGCTTGGTGTTGGGGTCCTGACCTTGACACAAGTCCAGTCCATGAACAGGGTGGGGAGGAGTTCATGGACCAAGAATTGGTTGCTTCAGCGTGACCAGTTCTCTCATATGCCTTTGCTCCGTGGGAATAATCCTGATGATTTCAGGAACTTTCTCAGGATGACGGACCCCGTGTTTCACCATTTGTTGGCTTCGCTGACCCCCTATATTAGCAGGCAGGATACCTGCAGGAGGCAAGCCATCACTCCGGAGCAGAGGTTGGTCGCTACCCTGCGGTATTTGGCCACAGGGAGAAGTCTGCAGGACTTGAAGTACTCGACAGGCACCTCCCCCCCAGGCTCTGGGTATCATTATCCCAGAGACCTGTTCTGCCATCATCCAGGTCCTGCAGAAGGAGTATATGAAGGTAAGATTTTTATCCTTTAATATCACATTTTATTGTATTGAATGTTTGATAATATATTGTATTTCTTTCCTCATTCCCTAATTACCATGATTGTATGATGCTGTAAATGTCCCCTTTGTCCTCATGCATGCTGGATTTTTATGTAATTATTGTTTTATGTCCTTCATACATATTTGCCCTTCAATAACCTCCCCAGCATGGTGTCTCCTGCCCTATATTCACCTCATGTAGTCACTTAACAATGTATTTTATCTGCTCCATAGTAGTGCTTTGCCCCAAACACCCCCTAAAATGTTTGGAAATGTTATGTTTGATTTAAATTCAGGCAGAGTGCCAGAGGCTTTTTTTTGTGGTGTCCCCAAATAATTTTTAGTAACCCTCCCTCCCCCATCTGCTAAGTCAGCTGATCCCAATTCTCTATCTATCCTCAATCATCTATCTGCTGACTTTGCCAAACCCATACACACTATACCCACCTCTTTACTGGTCAGATGTATGGATGAATTCCACAAAGCATGTAGTGCAAGGGCCTGCCTGTATACTTTCCAATGGTAGTGTTTAAAGTTTTTGTATCCTATTATTATCTTGATAGGTAATAACAGAATGTCCAAATGTCCTCAAATGTGTACAATGTGTATTTATATCTTTGTATTCTGACACTTCTTACCTGTCCAGTGGTCTGCCAATAGTGTAACTAAGGAGGGGCTGTTCCAAGTAATACCCATTATTTAGGCATTCATCTCTCAATGAAGTGAAGAGGGTTACTTGTCCAAGATTTCCACACACCCCATAATGTTAGAAATGGCCCATGAGAGGGGGGGGGATATGATAGGTGTACCTTATACTTTGGCCTTGTTAAATTCCCCTTAATAAATGCTATCTGGAGGTTGCCCCATAATGTTTGTGTCTAATCTGCTTGCCATGTTTCAGAGTAAAAATAGTAATGTTTATTGTTTTTTCCTCAACAGTTTCCTTCCACGCCACAGGAATGGCAGACTGTGGCCTCCCACTTTGCCCAGCGGTGGGACTTTCCTAACTGCGGAGGGGCAATTGATGGGAAACACGTCCACATCATCCCACCACCCAACTCGGGGTCGTACTGTTATAATTACTAGGGGTTTAATAGTATAGTGATGTTGGCGGTGGTGTCGGCTAATTACGACTTCTTGTATGTGGACGTGGGGAAGAATGGCCGGATGTCCGATGGTGGAGTCATCGCCCAGACGGAGTTCTACAGGCTTCTCCAGAATGGCAGCTTGGACTTGCCAGCTCCAGAGGACAATGTGGAAGGACTCCCATTTGTGTTCGTTGCTGATGAAGCATTTGCGCTGGGGGACCACCTGATGCGGCCATTCCCAATGAGGACCCTCACCCCGGAACAGAGGGTTTTTAATTACCAGCTGGCTAGAGCCCGAAGAGTGGTGGAGAACACATTTGGAATCCTGGCCAGCCGGTTCCGCCTATTTCTGACACCTATCCATATGGCGGAGTATAAACTGAACCATATAATACTTGCGTGCTGTGTTCTCCATAATTTTTTACGGAAACATTCGGCCAACTATGCTGGCTCAGTTGGGCCTGAGGCCGGAATCCTACATCAAACCACACTGACGGCGCTTGAAAGTGGCCGTCCTGGCTTGCCCTCCCTGAGTGCCCATGATGTCCGGTTACGCTACCTGGAGTTCTTTGCGGGTAGGGGGGCTATCAATATGCCAGACAATATGTGAAGCCTTTTTCAAATAAAAAAAAAGAAAATCTTTGTGGACATTTACTGCTTGTGTTTGTTTTAGCTGACCCTGACAGAAATGTTTTGAGTTGAGAAAATGTCGTGATTCGGTAACCTTATACAAAGCACTGTTGGCTGTTATTTCCTAAATGCAAAAACACATTTCACTACAAGTGCACTTGCAACTGCACTGAAACTGCACTTGTAGTGCAAAGAGGATTTGCCCTTAGGAAATAACCCACATTTTCTCAGAAAACAACAATTACATCACCCCAAAAGTGTTGTATTGTAGTGTTGACACAATAATCCACACATTCTTGAGTAAGCCACTTTTTAATACCTGCACAATCACATGTGCATTTACCAAAGGTTTTTAAAACAAACCAACATGTTTGTTGTATAACAATTTTTGCAGTAGCATTAGCAAAATTCGAAATGTCCATTTCAGATAAAACAGGCCTGTGTAAAACCAACAAGAAAGCCAAAAAAACTTTAACTTACAAAGTTCACATTAGGTAAAACCTGAAGGCTATATCAGACATCAGTATTTAGGAACTGGGTTTGATATAGCTTTCAGATGGGGGGAAATCACCCCTGGAAAAGCCAAATTTGGAAGATGCACACAAATTTTCCAATGTCAACATGTGCTATCTGCCATCAGGGGGGATCAAGGGACGTGTTTTGGGGGAGCAAGCCCTTCCTCAATGCGACTTTATAATTGAGAAAGGAGTTGCACCCCCAAAACGCGTCCATTGATCTCCCGTGATGGCAGATAGCACATGTTGGCACACTGTGTGCATCCTCCAAATTTGGCTTTTCAAAACACTGCCAAAAATTATAAAAGATTGGACCACAATACAAAAAGTGATTTTGTGGGGTTTAAATTCACCCCAAAACATCAATGATGTTATTATTTTTTTAAATAACATCATGGATTTTTTGCTGGATGTTTTGCAGTTCGGCATTACACCCCATGATCTCCCCGATCAGGATCTGGGCACTTTCAGAAGTAAAGCGTTCAGGATCCACAACCTCACGATCACCTAAAAAGAGATAAATAAAAAAAAAAAGGTCTCAAAAATCTGCCAGCATCCATCTCTTACCTGAGCCTGTGGTCACAGACACTCACCTGTTGAGGTGCCAATCTCCACCACATCTTCTTCTTCCTCCTGCTCAGCTTTGTTTGGGGGTATTTCACCTTCTTCCATAGGTGGGGGGTCTGTGGTCTCCTCGGATGAGGGGTGTCCTCCGAGTCTTTTCTCCCCTATGTAAAACAAAAATGATATAATTAGCACACAGATATTTGATGGCAGAACTAGAAATAGGAAACATTGCTTGGAAGTGGGGTACAATTGTCTATTTTAGCCGAGTTCCAAGATGTATTTTTTTTATTGCCCTTTGTCAAGCTGCAATACTTTACCTGTTTGGTACAAGCTTCACAGATGTAGCCCCCCCTATAGTATACACTGGAGCACCTGTGTGCCCCCCCTAATAAAAAGGGTGTTCTTGTGTCCCACACTAGTGCTCCAGTGTCCAGATGTGTGTCCTCTCCTTACACACAATCTAGTTGGCATTTCATTCTAGTAACAAACCCATCTACACAAACAAATATTTGGCATCGAAGTAGGCCCAAAAAAAAATGTGGGAAAATGCATATGGCCTAAACAATGGTGTTCTAGAGGCCCAAAGAAAAATGTTTGGTACGAACGAATAATGGGCCCATGAACATTAAAGTTGCCCTTTTAAACGTTACAATTAATAAAAGCATATGGAGCAGCACGAACGTAATAAAGACAGAAAGAATAGGAACACAGCACAAATACTTACTTTTTTGCAGCACTCTCCGGATCTTTCGGTACTGCTCTGGCTCTCTCAACTTCAGGTCCGACCACCGCTTCCTGAGCTGATCTTTAGATCTTCGTACCCCGAAATTCCTGTGAAGTCTTTTGACCACTTTAGCAATGATTTTGGCCTTTCTGATGTTGGGGTGGGGGTAAGGCCCATACTTCCCGTCATAGTCGGACTTCCTCATGATGTCGACCATCTCCAACATCTCCCCAAAGGACATATTTGTTGCCTTAAAACGTCTCCTTCTGGATCGGGACGTGCCTGGATCCGGGCTTTCCTCCTCCTCCTCCTCGTTGCTATAATTAGCACACACCTGCTCGAACTCCGCCATCATGCTCTTCACCCACTGCGCTGAACGAAAAGGGGCGGGGAATAGACTAGAAAGAACGTCAGGGGCGGGCGGAGTTACACGCATGCGCAGTGTGTATAAAGCGTAACACGCGTGCGTATTACGTACGATCTGTGAGCGGAGGAAGGAGCATTGGACGCGCCGATCGTAAGAACGAAGGTAAGAGACAAACTTGTGCCTATACTGCTTCTAGATTGAGGCCTATATTGTAACAAGATTAGGAGAGTTTTGTCTGACATTAGGCTTTGTCTTGTGTTGTGTCTTGCAGTGAACATGGATATGCTACTCAAAGATAATGACTTCATGTCAGTATTGCTAGAGATGCTAAGGGAGCTTCCCTGTCTGTGGGAGATTAAACACCCCCATTTCAAGAACCAAGCAAAGAGGAAGGCAGCACTGGAGCAATTGTGTGAAATTGTGAAGCAGGTGATCCCCACGGCAGACATCACCTATTTAAAGATATTAATTGGTTGCCTGAGGAGCCCATATCTGAGGGAGCGCAAAAAGGTCCTGGATTCACAGAGATCCGGAGCAGCAGATGACATCTATGTCCCCAGGATGTTGTACTACGACAGGCTGCACTTTCTGGCAGGCCAGACTGAACCCAGGCCATCCCTCTCCAGTCTTCCTTCCACGCTTCCTTCCCCCCCGGCTTAGGCTTCTGATGCCCAACCTGGGCCTTCCAGGTCGCATGTGGAGGAGCTCAGATTGAGCCAGGTATAGCATTCCTCTAAATATTTCTGCTTGTACAATCAATGATGTTAACTAGATGTTAGTTGGGAGTACTAATTTAGGATTGTGATTGATGATGCAAAAACTAAAACCATGTCCCTTTTTCATACACAGGGAAGTCTCAGCCAGGAGGTGGCCGGGCCGAGCCGGCTGGCTGATCTGCAGGTCCCTCCACCCCCCCTGAAAAGAGAAAGTGGCAGTAGGAGGAGTGCCCTAGAGGAGGCTGCTATAGGATTCTTTTGGAGGTCTACAGAGGTCCTGGGAGCACCCCACACCATGGAGGAGAACATTGCTGCCTTCATTGCATATTAAATGCAGAGGATGGAGGAGGGCCAACAAGTCATGTGTGAGGCCCTCATATTGGAGGCTCTTGAGAAAAATGAGAAAAAAATTGCCAAATGACACCTCAGACACACCTTTGTGATGGTCCTCCTCCTCCTCCTGCAGGTCCTCCTCCTCATCCTCCCTCTCCTCCAGGTCCCCCCAGTCCTCCTCCAGGTCCTACTCCTCCTCCTCCTCCTCCTGCCACATCTCCAACTGCACAGCCACAGCCCGGAAGGAAGCGTGGAAGGAAGACCAGACAGTGATTGCCCTGGGTTCAGTCTGGTCGGCCAAAAGATGCAGCCTCTTTTTGGTACCACAGCCTGGGGACACAGATGTCATCTGCTGCTATCCGGATCTCTGCGAATTCTGGACCAGACTGCCCTCCCTTACATATGGACTCCTCAGGCCACCAATTTTGATGTTGAAGAATTGATGTCTGCCGTGGGGGTCCCAGGCTTCGCTAATTTCTCATGTTGATCCAGTGTTGCCTTCCTTTTTGTTTGGTTCTGATCCCTTAATAAAGGATTTTTGTTTTGAATTATACTCTCCTATGTGTTTTACTTCAAAAATGACAGCTTGTTTGTGAGGATTCAGGTACATTTCAAATATACAATGTGAAATGAACAAGGGACACCAACACCAAACAATCTCCTAGAGATTAAATAATAAAAGATATCAATGGTGTTGGGGTAACTTGACACACAAAACACACACAAAAATATTCTGGAGTAAAAATAAAAATAACATTGAACAAAGATCAGCCTTGGAAAAAATCCAAACATTAAAGAAAAAAAAAGGCTGAAAATCCAAAAAATAAATAAATAAATAAATAAATAAATATAAAACTGTCAGATGTGACAACTAATAACAATATATTCAGGGAATCCCACTAAAAAAACACAAATAAAACTTTGTGAGAAGTGTGTGTGAATATGAGCAGCAAAACTACTTAATTCTTGTCACATTATAAAGAAGAAGAGAGTGCACTGTATTAAACCATTTTTAACATTGCAGCGTGACGAAAGTGCTGTATCCATTGCGAACGCTAAGTTTACCAGAATGAGCTGTCCCGTCTCGGAATTTCTTCTGAGCATGCGTGGCACTTTGTGCGTCGGAACAGGCCACACACGGTCGGAATTGACGCGATCGGATTTTGTTGTCGGAAAATTTTATCTCCTGCTCTCCAACTTTGTGTGTAGGAAAATCCGATGGAAAATGTCCGATGGAGCCCACACACGGTCGGAATTTCCGACAACACGCTCCGATCGGACATTTTCCATCGGAAAATCCGACCGTGTGTACGGGGCATTAGAGGCGCCTCTTCCCTTGTTTACTTTCAGCTGTGCTGGAATTCTGCTCCTTTCCTACATTGGTGGCAGCCCTTAGTGTATGGACTCCCACTTATCTTCATGATCTATCGACTTTTAATGGACCTTTTTATATACCCCTTTGGGCATTAGAGAAACAATAGTATTTGCGCCTGTTTCCTTGTGTTGCTGCCATGGACCGCACAGTGGGAAGTGACGTCACCAGATGGGCAGGCCCAGATGGTAGAGAGGAAGAAAAAAAGTCTCTGGCTACGCGTTTGGAATTGTACAACTCCTTCTACTGGCCTGCTGCACCTGGGAGGTTGCAGCTTAAGTATACACTGCGTGACTGGCCATGGAACAACAAAGGCTAGCAGACCTAGAGAAATAGTAAAATCATAATAACAATGGGTGGATTGCAGTACATTGCATAAAACATTCATAAAACTTAAACAGGATAAGAACTTTACAAATATAGTTAATAAAAAGATAGAAGCTAATACACAACTGGATAAAAATCTGGAGAAATCTACAGTACATATAAACCTGGATGTGACGGTAATTATTAAAGAATACAGCATTTCATACAGGATATATACCAAGGTTTGGTACATATAATTACTTACTATCTGTAAATCACCACCCCTAAGGCAAGGATCTGAATCATACAATATCCAAGATGTATAGGACCATAAGGGTCCACTAAAAAATATTGAGGGCTAAATAATGAGAATTGGAATGCTGTAAAGTAAATATTACAATATGGTGTGAATCTCAATTTCTTCATTTAACCCCCCAGGAGTAAGAGTATTTAAGGAATATATCCAGAATGTCTCCTGCTGGCATAAACGTTTGAAATGTTCTGCTGCAGGAAGGCTACTTGGAATTGCCTAAATCACACATATCCTGAGACCGACTGTGGATTGTTGGTGCTTCTCCAAGAAATGCCTGGGAACACTATGCTTCTTCGATAAAGCATCTGTGCTCACCGAAACGGATGTGAAGAGTGCGGATGGTCTTGCCCACATAGAACTGACCGCATGGGCAGGTCAGGCAGTACACAACAAATTCACTAGAACAGTTATGGAATTGCTTAATCGCATATGTTTGACCCTTAACCGTGAAACTCTTTTGGCCATGCTACATGAACTCGCAGCCCAAACATAATTTTTTATGACACTGAAACATACCCAAAGGGATCAGGGGAATGTAATTGTGGTGAGTTAGGGGGTACTGTTTGATTTGACTGGTTGCGATTTTCACTTTTAAATTCTTTGCTCTCTGATAAGACACTTTTGGTTTATGAGTGAGGGTGGCCTGCAGGAAGGGGTCCTCAAGTAAAATAGACCAGTGTCTGGACAAAAAGCTCTCCATGTTTTTAGGTTTTTTGTGAAATTTGGTGGTGAATCGCATGGGCTGTGGTTCCGATTTCCTGAATAGTTTCAGGGAGGGAGGTTTTTTGATATTGCTGGAAAGCATCAGACACTAACAAAGACTTTTTCCAAACATTTTCCAGATAACTGAATTATCTTATGAATTTGCACTCCTACTCCAATTCCTCTTCTTGTAATTTACAATTTTTCTTCAGCTCCATAATTTGTGGTCTCTTCTGTCTCTCTGTCAGTTCATATTGTTCCTAGAAGAGGGTCTTTGTGCTTTGAAAGCTTGCTCTAAAATCTATTAAGTTAGCCAATAAATGGCATCCAAACTTCTGCTTTTGTCAGTGGATAAAATACTCTACTGCTGCAGATTAAATTTTAAGCAGTAACTTTAACAAAACACAAGTTGAGAATTTTGAAGCCATCTTCATATATTCGATTTTTATATATTGGTGTATTATATAACTAAAAATATAAATTATTCTTGTCATGCTTTCATAGTACTTCTCTGCCTACTGAATTTTCAAAGCCAGCTTTTAGTATATATTCAAAGTAGTATAAAGTGAGATAATGGCTTGGAAAAAAAAAATTAAGAGGAGAAAAGACTCTATGACTAAGTAATAAGGAAGGCAAAGTAGAATGGGAATAGAAATACTGTAAGGCTAGAAGAGGAAGTGAAATAAAATAGGAAATGCCCTTGCATTAGGGATATTGAGCTAGATAAACCTCTAAAGAAATGCCCTTGTAATACATGCTGTAAATGACTTCACTTTTAGACTTTTAATAATGATTCAATAAAGTTCAGCTAAGCTTATCACAGTGAGCTGACCACATTAATACAAATTTAATGATGAACATACCACAATACAGATGAGAAAGCTCTTTACAGGAAATAAAATATGCTTTAGCTACCAAACAATAGCACAGGCATATCCATTCTAATAACAGGTAAATTGAACTTGGCAGCTCATTATGCCTGCTGCACAAAGTCTGAGTTACGGTAATTTGCAGTGTAACTGCAAATTAAACCTTTTTTGCCAAAAGAAAATTCCTCCAAACCTGTACAATTTAAAATTAAGCTTTGCGCTATATGTTTTTTAAAATCAATCCATGTGCCATTCAGCAAGGAAAAGTGACATATTAAAGCAAATCCACCCAAAATGTATACTTTGGATAAGCTAACTGCATTCCAACACAATATGCTCAGGAGCAGAACTTACACATCTATATTGCAAGTGACAGGACAAGTACTAGTCTGTAGACCCTTTAGGGCACTTTCACACTGGGGCGGGGGCGGCGCTTTACCGTCAGTATTCAGCCGCTAGCGGCCGAGAAGGGGTTAAAAACCACCGCAAAGCGCCTCAGCAGGCGGTATAGCCGCGCTGTCCCATTGATTTCAATGGGCAGGAGCGGTGAAGGAGCGGTATACACTCCGCTCCTTCACCGCTCTGAAGATGCTGCTAGCAGGACTTTTTTTCCCGTCCTGCTAGCGCATCGCTCCAGTGTGAAAGCCCTCGGGGCTTTCACACTGGAATCAAAGCAGCGGCACTTTCGGGTCGGTTTGCAGGCACTATTATTAGCGCAATAGCGCCTGCAAACCGCCCCAGTGTGAAAGGGCCCTTACACTCTTAGTAGAAGAAAACGCGACTGCAGGGCGCTGAGATCAGTGTCAAATAAAAAACAAAATAAGCAGCACACTTAAACTGAAGTTAGCTTGAAACAGCATAGATAGGGAACACCTGAGACCAAGCAGCTGAAATCAATGTGAGGCTGTGGGCATCACTGAGCAAACAGAGGCCAAGTATTACGGGAAGCCAGCCAGTTCAAAGTATGGATATTAGCGGCGGCATTCTAGGCTGCACACGAGGATGACAGCTATCAAAATGCCTGGTGGATATTGGGAGAGAGGGTGTGCATAACGCGTTTCCAGGGACTTAGCCCTCTTTTTCAAATGCAATCCATGGACAGTGAAGAAAAGTGATGAGCTTATAAAGCCAAAACGCCAGGAAGGGGAGGATCATGGGAGGGAAAGGAGGGAGAAAGCTGAGCTGCTGCATAGAGCCAGAAGGGCAGGAGAGGGAAGAAAGTGGGAGGGGAGAGAAAAGCACAGAAGAAATAGTTGAGCCATTAACCCTTGGCTTGCAGACTGCCGGTATTAGGGAATTCAGTGTTAATGGAGACAAGGAGTACTGTAAAACAAGAAAATATAAAGCAGATAAAACAAAATAGCTGCATTGTAAATATAAGGGTCAAAATATTACATTACAATATTACCATAAATATTACTAGAGATATATTCATATATGATTAAAAATGGATATACAGTTTATTAAGAATGATGTATATAATACAAATATATAATGCTAAAAAAAGTAAATAAATAATATTACAAATATGAACAGATGATTGGTCATGGAATCAACAGCCGGATAATGGCACCAATCCCGAAATTAAAACATAAAAACAGAAAACACAGCCATGTACAGTACTATTGTTATGATGTTTAACAAGACAGCAAGACAAATCCCGACATGTTTCGCCCATGGATCGGGCTTCTTCAGGGGTGGCTGTCTTTATGGCGGTACAGGCCTTCTAGAATGAATAAAAATTGGACAAACAACATATACAGAAAATGTAATGAATACGTAAAAAATTGTATATAAATATAGTGTACATGTTATATATAAGGGCTGAAAGACAATATTAAAAACATACAATATATAAAGTGATTTAAGTATGCACCTGTGTCTCCACTCCCAGGGCAGTGCCTCTCACCCGGTTCATCCGAGACAACGGGGCAAGCATCCTATCACAGTCCCCCCAAAAAAGGACTAACAAAGCAGGACAAGACCATAGGCGACTAGGGGTCACAGGGGGAACAAAGGGGCCAGCTGAAAACAATATATAATGGTTCAAATAAGTAAGAAGGAACGAAAAAATATGTAATACAATATCGTATCATTCAAGCAAACAATTATTAAATAATAAAAAATAGAAAAATGGGCTTACAATATAGACCCAGAGGAAACTTGAAACCAAGGGACTTAAGAGAGCCACCTGACAGCGCTAGAGGTATTCAGTAGACTACTATAGAGAAAATGACAAGAAAAGAAAAATTAGCACTGGACAGGTGATGTTCCAAAGAAGGAAGACCAATTGTTCAGGTAATAATGGTGTATCAGAGGCAAGGATGATCTAAGCAAGCCTGGGCAGTCACAAATAACGACGGCTCAGCATCTGATCAAGATGAGTTCCAAGGGTGAAAGCAAGAGTCCCCAGAGACTGGGGAGATTACCTGCAGATGTGGCACGCCGTGTCCCAAGGAGCTCCGGCAGTATGTGAACGCAGGAGCATCGGCATTTTATCCCCCCCATCCGGTCCCGAAGGGCCGGAAGTGGACGTGAAGTTGCGCCGCACCTGCGCAGTGCAACACGTCTTCGCCCTGCTCGTCGGCTCCAGGTCCTAAGGCTTGGAAGCTGAACGATGTGGATTGGCTCCCTCTAGTGGTGGAAAAAGGGGGAAGGAAAGAGATCCTCCCTGTAAAACAGGGAGATGTGATATACATCACGCAAGGCGGCACAAGAAGGCGGGCATCCTGCTGAAGGGCAGCAATGTCCCCCGGGCGTCCATGTGACCACCAAAAAACAGCCCAAAGGATCAAGCTGCAATGTAGTCAGGAGGCATAAACAGGGACAAACACCTGTTCAGGAGATCAAGGGAAAAATGAAGATGTTGACAATATTGAAACAGTGCCATGGGTTAAGGAGAGACAGGTGCATTTACAATAATTACTGATACATAGAAATGAGCTGAATAAATAAGTCTAGTGCAGATAAAGAGTGAAAAATCACTAATAAAATAATGAACATAACCAAAAAATCAGCAAAAAAACCCACAAATAATTCCAGCTAATAAATGAAAAAAAAAAAAAAACGCTAGAATGACTTGTATGAATTGAAGAATAATATAAAGCAAAAGACACAAAAAATGAAACAATAAAAAAGAATCAAAATTATGAGATAGGGTAAATTAGTGCTCAATGGGAATAAGATCAAAGTGTATATAATGCTAAAGTAAATAATTTTTATGCCCCGTACACACGGTCGGATTTTCTGATGGAAAATGTCCAATCGGAGCGTGTTGTCAGACATTTTCCATCGGATTTTCCAACACAAAGTTTGAGAGCAGGCTATAAAATTTTCCGACAACAAAATCCGATCGCATCAGTTCCGACCGTGTGTGGCCATTTCCGACGCACAAAGTGCCACGCATGCTCAGAAGAAATTCCGAGACGGAACAGCTCGGTCTGGTAAAATTAGCGTTCGGAATGGATACAGCACTTTCGTCACGCTGCAATGTCAAGAATAGTTTAATGCAGCACACTCTCTTCTTCTTTATAATGTGAGAAGAATGAAGTAGTTTCGCTGCTCATATTCACACAGACTTCTCACAAACTTATTTCTTTATTATTTATTGTGATTCCCTCAATATATTTAGATTTCTCACATCTGACCACATTTTTTTGGGTTGTTTTTAAATATTTTATGTTTTTTTCAAGGCTGTTTTTTTTTGGGGGGGGGTTTGTATTTTTTTCAAGGCAGTGTTTTTATTGTTGTTTTTTGGTGTTTTACTCCATAATATTTTTGTGTGTGTTTTCTGTGTCAAGTTACCACAACACCATTGATATCTTGTATTATTTAATCTCAAGGAGATTGCTTGGTGTTGGTGTCCCTTGTTAATTTACATTGTATTTTAGAAATCTACCTGCCTCCTCACAAACAAACTGTCCTTTTTGAAGGAAAACACACATAGACAAGTATAATTGAAAACCAAAATTCCTTTATAAAGGGCTCAGAACCAAACAAAGAGGGAGGCAACGCTGGAGAAACAGTTGAAATTTGCAAAGCCTTTGACCCCCAGGGCAGACATCAATTCTTTTCCAGCAAAATTGGTGGCCTGAGGAGTCCATATCTAAGGGAGTGCAGTCTGGTCCAGAGGTCCCAGGGATCCCGAAAGCAGCAGATGACATCTGTGTCCCCAGGCTGTGGTACTACAAGAGGCTGCATATTTGGTCAGACCAGACTGAACCCAGGCCATCACTCTCTGGTCTTCCTTAGACGCTTCCTTCCACGCTGTGGCTCTGGTGTTGGAGGAGGAGGAGGAGTAGGACCTGGAGGAGGAGGAGGACTATGTGTGAGGTCACAAATGTGGGTAGCACATGTTATTTCGCCCCTAAACCCCTTATTGAGAGCTTCCAAAATTAGGAACTCACACAGGAGTCGTTGGACCAACTCCATCCGCATCATTTTGCAGGCAGTTCTGCCAGCAAAGTCCTCCTCCACACTGTGGGGAGTTCTCAGGGCCTCTGCAGCCTTCCAAAAGATACCTATGGCAGCCTCCTCCAGGGTACTCCTTTTCCTGGCACTTTCTCTTTGAAGGTGTAGGGGGCGGACCTGGATATCAGGCAGCCTGCTTGGCCCGGCCACTTCCAGGCTGAGACTTCCCTGTGTATGAAAAAGGGACATGGTTTTAGTTTTTGCTTCATCAATCACAATCAGAAATTATTAGTACTCCAAACTAACATCTAGTTAACATCATTGATAGGACAACCATAAATATTTAGAAGAATGCTATACCTGGCTCAATCTGGGCTCCTCCACATGTTGCTGCCTGGAGGGCCCAGGTTGGGCGTCAGAAGCCTCAGCCGGGGGGGAAGGAAGCGTGGAAGGAAGACCGGAGAGTGATGACCCGGGTTCAGTCTGACCTGACAGAAAATGCAGCCTGTCATAGTACTACAGCCTGGGGAGATAGATGTCATCTGCAGCTCCGGATCTCTGGGAATGCTGGACCTTCTTGCGCTCCCTTAGATATGTGCTCCTCAGGCCACCAGATAGGGCATTCAAATAGAGGATGTCTGTCGTGGGGATCACCGTCTTCACAAATTCCAACAAACTATCCAGCGCTGCCTTCCTCTTTGTTTGGTTCTTATAATGCGGGTGGTTTATCTGCCACAGACAAGGCAGCTCCCTGAACATATCAATTAATATGGCCATAAATTCATCCTCTCTAAAGACATCCATTTTCACTGCAAGACACAACACAAGACAAACCCTAATGTCAGCCTAAAGTCTACTAAACTTGTACAAATACAGGCCTCAATCTAGAAGCAGTATAGGCCCAATGTAAAATCTTACTGTCGCTATCACGATCGGCGCCTCCGTTACTCCTTCCTCCGCTCACAGATTGTACGTACTACGCACGCGTGTTACACTTTATAGGCACTGCGCATGTGTGAAACTCCGCCCGCCCCTGACGTTCTTTCTAGTCTCTTTCCCGCCCTTTCTCGTTCGGCGCAGTGGGGAAGAGCACATGGCGGAGACACAGCAGGTGTCAGATAATTACACCAACGAGGAGGAGGAGGAGGAAAGCCCGGAGGCAGAAACGTCCCGATCCCGGAAGAGACGATTTAAGGCATCAAATATGTCCTTTGGGGAGATGTTGGAGATGGTGGACATCCTGAAGAAGGCCGTCTATGATGGGAAGTATGGACCTTACCCCAACCCCAATGTCTGAAAGGCCAAGATCATGGCGAAAGTAGTCAAGAGTCTGCACAGGAATTTCGGGGTACGACGATCTAAGGATCAGCTCAGGAAGCGGTGGTCGGACCTCAAATTAAGAGAGCATGAGCAGTAGAGAGTGGAGAGTGCTGCAAAAAAGTAAGTAGTTGTGCTGTGTTCATATTCTTTTTATGTTTATTACGTTCGTGCTGCTACATGTGCTTTTCTTTACTGTTATCCAGTTTAAAATGTCAACTTTCATGTTCATGGGCACATTATTCGTTCGTATCAAACATAGTTCATTTGGCGATATGCAATTGCCATCATTTTTTGGGGCCTACTTGTGTGAAAAGAATTGGGTGGTGTAGATGTTTGTTACTAGAATGAAATGCCAACTAGATTCTGTGTAAGCAGAGGACACTCAGCAGCAATTTTCACATCTGGACGCAGGAGCACTAGTGTGGGACCCGAGAACACCCTTTTTATTAGGGGGCCCACACAGGTGCTCCAGTGTATACTAAAGGGGTGTCTCCATCTGTGAAGCTTGTACAAGACAGGTAAAGTATTGAAGCTTGACAAAGGACAATAAAAATGCTACATCTTGGAACTCTGCCAAAACAGACAATTGTACCCCACTTCCAAGCAATGTTTCATATTTATAGTTCTGCCATCAAATATCTGTGTGCTAAGTATACCTATTTTTTTTTAACATAGGGGATAAAAGACTCGGAGGACACCCCTCATCTTAGGAGACCACAGACCCTGGAAGAAGGGGAAATCCCCCAAAGCCAAGCAGAGCAGGAGGAGGAAGACGTGGTGGAAATTGTCACCACAACAGGTGAGTGTCTGTGACCACAGGCTCAGGTAAGAGATGGATGCTGGCATATTTATAATACCTTGTTTTTTTTGGTTTCTATCTTTTTAGGGGATCGTGATGTTGTGGATCCAGATCCTTTCACCTCGGAAAGTGCCCAGATCCTGATTGGGGAGATCATGGGGTGTAATAGGGACTTGGAAAACATCAAGAAAAACATCAATGATGTTCTTCAAAAAATAAGAACATCATTGATGTTTTAGGGAGAGTTTAAAAGCCCTCAAAATCCCTTTGTTTTTTGGTGTGCTACAATTTTTGACTATTTTTTGACAAATATTAGAAAAGCCAAGTTTTGAAGATGCACACAGTGTGTCAACATGTGCTATCTGCCATCACGGGAGATCAGTGTAGGCATTTTGGGGGTGCAACCCCTTCCTCAATAATAAAGTAGCTGTGAGGAAGGGGTTGCACCCCCAAAACACTTCCCTTGATCCGCCGTGATGGCAGGTAGCACATGTTGACATTCTTAAATTTGTGTGCATCTTCAAAATTTGGCTTTTCCTGGGGTGACTTCACCCCATCTGAACGCAATATCAAACACAGTTTATAAATACTCATGTCTGATATTGCCTTCAAGTTATAACAAATGTGAACTTTGTAAGTTCAAGATTTGTGTCTTTCTTGTTGGTTTTAAACATGCTTGTTTTATCTTAAATGGACATTTCTACTTTTTCTAATGTGACCCCAAAAATTGTTATACAACAAACATGTTGATTCGTTTTAAAAAAACGTTTCTAAATGCACATGTGATTGTGCTGGTATTAAAAAGATTGTTATTCAAGAATGTGTGGATTATTGTCTCAACGCTACAACACTTTTGTGGTGCTCTAATTGTTGTTTTCTGTGACAAAGAGGATTATTTCCTAAGGGCAAATCCACTTTGCACTACAAGTGCAGTTTCAAGTGCACTTGTAGTGCAACGTGTCTATTCCTTTAGTAAATAACACCCAACAGTGCTTTGTAATGTTACACAATCACGCAATTTTCAGGACTCACCACATTTGTGTCAGGGTCAGCTAAAACAAACACAAGCAGTAAATGTCACCAAAGTTTTTTTTTTTTTTTTAATTTTAAAAATGTTTTAGACATTGTCTGGCATATTGATGGCCCCCCTACCTGCAAATAATTCAAGGTATCTTAGCCGGACATCACGGGTACTTAGGTGGGGCAAGCCAGGACGGCCACTTTCAAGCGCCGTCAGGGTTGGTTCATTTTGAATTCCCGACTCAGCCAGCATAGTTGGCGGAATGTTTCCGTAAAAAGTTGTGTAGAACACAGCACGCCAGGATAATGTGATTCAGTTTGTACTCCGCCATGTGTATGGGTGTAAGAAATAGGCAGAACCGGCTGGCCATGATTCCAAACGTGTTCTCCACAACTCTTCTGGCTTTGGCCAGCCGGTAATTAAAAACCCTCTGGTCCGGGGTGAGGGTCCTCATCGGGAATGGCTGCATAAGATGGCCGCCCAACGCGAAGGCTTTATCCGCAACAAAGACGAATGGGAGTCCTTCCACATTGTCTTCTGGAGGTGGCATGTCCAAGCTGCCATTCTGGAGACGCCTGTAGAACTCAGTCTGGGTGATGACTCCACCATCGGACATCCGGCTATTCTTCCCCACGTCCACATACAGGAACTCGTAAGTAGCCGACACCACCGCCAACATCACAATACTATTGAACCCCTTGTAGTTGTAATAGTATGACCCCGAGTTGGGTGGTGGGACGATGTGGACGTGTTTCCCATCAATTGCCCCTCCGCAGTTAGGAAAGTCCCACCGCTGGGCAAAGTGGGAGGCCACAGTCTGCCATTCCTGTGGCGTGGAAGGAAACTGTGGAGTCAAAACAAAATCACAAATTAGTCATTTTGCACATAAACAGGGAAAGCAGATTAGACACAAACATTCTTGGCCAACATCAAGATAACATTTATTGTAGGTATTTTTTAAAGACCAAAGTATAAGGTACAACTATCAGATCACCCCCCCCCATGGGCCATTTATAACATTACAGGTAACCCTCTTGACTTCATTGAGAGATGAATGCCTAAATAATGGGTATTACTTTGGCCAGCCCCTCCTTAGTTACACTATTGGCAGGCCACTGGACAGGTAAGAAGTGTCATAATACAAAAATATAAATACACACTGTACACATTTTAGCACATTTGGACATTCTGCTATTACCTATCAAGATAATAATAGAATACAAAAACCTTAAACAGTACCATTTGAAAGTATTCAGGCAGGCCCTTGCACTACATGCTTTGGGGAATTCATCCATACATCTGACCACAAAAGAGATGGGTACAGTGTGTATGGGTTTGGGAAAGTCAGCAGATAGATGATTGAGGATAGATAGAGAATTGGTATCAGCTGACTTAGCAGTTGGGGGGAGGGAGGGTTCCAAATGATTTGGGGACCCACAAAAAAAAAGCCTCTGGCACTCTGCCTGAATTTAAAGCACAAATCACATTTCAAAACATTTTAGGGGGTGTTTGGGCTAAAGCACTACTATGGAGCTGATAAAATACATTGTTAAGTGACTACATGAGGTGAATATAGGGGCAGGAGACCATGCTGGGGAGGTAAGTGAAAACAAATATGTATGAAGGACAAAAAAAATAATTACATAAAAATCCTCTGTGGCTCACACATGCGTTTGCAAATGCGTGCGGACTAAACCCCTTTTTTAACTCTAATGCCCCGTACACACGGTCGGACTTTGTTCGGACATTCCGACAACAAAATCCTCTGATTTTTTCCTACGGATGTTGGCTCAAACTTGTTTTGCCTACACACGGTCGCACAAAGTTGTCGGAATTTCCGATCGCCAAGAACGCGGTGACGTCAAGCACATACGACGAGACTAGAAAAGGCCGGTTCAGAACCAAGCGCAGCACCCTTTGGGCTCCTTTTGCTAATCTCGTGTTAGTAAAAGTTTGGTGAGAGACGATTCGCGTTTTTTCAGACTCGTGGCTTTCAGATCGTTTTCTGCCGTTCAGTTTGTGCTTGTGGGTTTGTATCTGCTCTTCAGTGCGTGCAGTCAGTTCGTATTGGAGTTTTCTGTGCGATCTTGTCCGCTCGTTGCTGTTTTTCAGGTCGCTCTTCACAGGCCTTGCTGTTCTTCAGTGCGTTCTGTTACTTCGTTCTGAGCAGCCGACCGTTTTTTAGCCATGTTTCGTATGCGTACTCCTCGTCGAGTTCGTGCTGTGCGGGGGCTTGGTGTTGGGGTCCTGACCTTGACACAAGTCCAGTCCATGAACAGGGTGGGGAGGAGTTCATGGACCAAGAATTGGTTGCTTCAGCGTGACCAGTTCTGTCATATGCCTTTGCTCCGTGAGATCCGAGAGAATAATCCTGATGATTTCAGGAACTTTCTCCGGATGACGGACCCCGTGTTTCACCGTTTGTTGGCTTCGCTGACCCCCTATATTAGCAGGCAGGATACCTGCATGAGGCAAGCCATCACTCCGGAGCAGAGGTTGGTCGCTACTCTGCGGTATTTGGCCACAGGGAGAAGCCTGCAGGACCTCAAGTTCTCGACAGGCATCTACCCCAGGCTCTGGGGATCATTATCCCAGAGACCTGTTCTGCCATCATCCAGGTCCTGCAGAAGGAGTATATGAAGGTAAGATTTTTATCCTTTTATATCACATTTTATTGTATTTAATGTTTGATAATATATTGTATTTCTTTCCTCATTCCCTAATTACCATGAGTGTAATATGCTGTGAATGTCCCCTTTGTTCTCATGCATGCTGGATTTTTATGTAATTATTATTTTAGGTCCTTCATACATATTTGCCCTTCAATAATCTCCCCAGCATGGTGTCTCTTGGCCCTATATTCACCTCATGTAGTCACTTACAACTCAATAGTAGTGCTTTACCCCAAACACCCCCTAAAATGTTTTGAAATGTTATTTTTGATTTAAATTCAGGCAGAGGGCCAGAGGCTTTTTTTTGTGGTGTCCCCAAATTTTTTGTAACCCTCCCTCCCCCAACTGCTAAGTCAGCTGATCCCAATTCTCTATCCTCAATCATCTATCTGCTGACTTTGCCAAACCCATACACACTATACCCACCTCTTTACTGGTCAGATTTATGGATGAATTCCCCAAAGCATGTAGTGCAAGGGCCTGCCTGTATACTTTCCAATGGTACTGTTTAAAGTTCTTGTATCCTATTATGATCTTAATAGGTAATAGCAGAATGTCCAAATGTGTTCAAATGTGTAAAGTGTGTATTTATATCTTTGTATTATGACACTTCTTACCTGTCCAGTGGGCTGCCAATAGTGTAACTAAGGAGGGGCTATTCCAAGTAATACCCTGTATTTAGGCATTCATCTCTCAATGAAGTGAAGAGGGTTACCTGTCCAAGAGTTCCCCCCCCCTATAATGTTAGAAATGGCCCATGAGGGGGGGGGGAAATCTGATAGGTGTACCTTATACTTTGTTGTAGTTAAATTCCCCTTAATAAATGCTATCTGGAGGTTGCCCCATAATGTTTGTGTCTAATCTGCTTGCCAGGTTTCTGTGAAAAAATAGTAATGTTTATTGTTTTTTCCTCAACAGTTTCCTTCCACGCCACAGGAATGGCAGACTGTGGCCTCCCACTTTGCCCAGCGGTGGGACTTTCCTAACTGCGGAGGGGCAATTGATGGGAAACACGTCCACATCGTCCCACCACCCAACTCAGGGTCATACTATTATAATTACAAGGGGTTTAATAGTATAGTGATGTTGGCGGTGGTGTCGGCTAATTACGACTTCTTGTATGTGGACGTGGGGAAGAATGGCTGGATGTCCGATGGTGGAGTGATCGCCCAGACGGAGTTCTACAGGCGTCTCCAGAATGGCAGCTTGGACTTGCCACCTCCAGAGGACAATGTTGAAGGTCTCCCATTTGTGTTCGTTGCTGATGAAGCATTTGCGCTGGGGGACCACCTGATGCGGCCATTCCCGGTGAGGACCCTCACCCCGGAACAGAGGGTTTTTAATTACCGGCTGGCCAGAGCCCGAAGAGTGGTGGAGAACACATTTGGAATCCTGGCCAGCCGGTTCCGATTATTTATGACACCCATCCATATGGCGGAGTATAAACTGAACCATATAATACTTGCCTGCTGTGTTCTCCATAATCTTCTACGAAAACATTCAGCCAACTATGCTGGCTCAGTTGGGCCTGAGGCCGGAATCCCAAATACTTCAACAATGACGGCACTTGAAAGCGGCCGTCCTGGCTTGCCCTCCCTGAATGCCCGTGATGTCCGGTTACGATATCTGGAGTTCTTTGCGGTTAGGGGGGCTATCAATATGCCAGACAATCTGTGACACCTTTTTCAAATAAAAAACAACCAAAAGAAATTCTTGGTGGACATTTACTGCTTGTGTTTGTTTGAGCTGACCCTGACAGAAATGTGTTGAGTGCAGAAAATGTCGTGATTGGGTAACCTTATAAAAAACAGTGTTGGCTGGTACTTCCTAAATGCAAAAACACATTTCACTACAAGTGCACTTGCAACTGCACTGAACCTGCACTTGTAGTGCAAAGAGGATTTGCCCTTAGGAAATAACCCCCATTTGTGCATAAAACAACAATTACATCACCCCAAAAGTGTTGTAGTGTTGAGACAATAATCCACACATTCTTGAGTAAGGCACTTTTTTATACCTGCACAATCACATGTGCATTTACCAAAGGTTTTTAAAACAAACCAACATGTTTGTTGTATAAAATGTTTGCAGTAGCATTATGAAAACTCGAAATATCCATTTCAGATAAAACAGGCCTGTGTAAAACCAACAAGAAAGCCAAAAAACTAGAACTTACAAAGTTCACATTAGGTAAAACCTGAAGGCTATATCAGACATCAGTATTTAGGAACTGGGTTTGATATAGCGTTCAGATGGGGGGAAATCACCCCTGGAAAAGCCAAATTTGGAAGATGCACACCAATTTACGAATGTCAACATGTGCTATCTGCCATCAGGGGGATCAAGGGACGTGTTTTGGGGGAGCAAGCCCTTCCTCAACGCTACTTTATAATTGAGGAAGGGGTTGCCCCCCCAAAACGCGTCCATTGATCTCCCGTGATGGCAGATAGCACATGTTGGCACACTGTGTGCATCCTCCAAATTTGGCTTTTCTAAACATTGAAAAAAGTTTGGTACCATAAAACAAGTGATTTTGTGGGGTTTAAATTCGCCCCAAAACATCAATGATGTTATTATTTTTTTTAATAACATCAGTGATTTGTTGCTGGATGTTTTGCAATTGGAGATTACACCCCATGATCTACCCTATCAGTATCTGGGCACTTTCAGATGTAAAGCGTTCTCTCTCCCTCACATCACGATCACCTAAAAAGAGATAAAGAACAAAAAAAAAGGTCTCAAAAATCTGACAACATCCATCTCTTTTACCTGAGCCTGTGGTCGCAGACACTCACCTGTTGTGGTGCCAATCTCCACCACGTCTTCTTCTTCCTCCTGCTCTTCTTCTTGGGTAGGTATTTCCCCTTCTTCCAGAGGGGGGGGTCTCTGGTCTCCTGGGATGAGGGGTGTCCCCCGAGTCTTTTCTCCCCTATGTAAAACAAAAATGGTATAATTAGCACACAGATATTTGATGGCAGAACTAGAAATAGGAAACATTGCTTGGAAGTGGGGTACAATTGTCTATTTTAGCCGAGTTCCAAGATGTATATTTTTTATTGCCCTTTGTCAAGCTGCAATACTTTACCTGTTTGGTACAAGCTTCACAGATGGAGACCCCCCTATAGTATACACTGGAGCATCTGTGTGGCCCCCTAATAAAAATGGTGTTCTTGTGTCCCACACTAGTGCTCCAGTGTCCAGATGTGAAAACAGCTGCTCAGTGTCCTCTCCTTACACACAATCTAGTTTGCATTTCATTCTAGTAACAAACCCATCTACATAAACAAATATTTGGCATCCAAGTAGGCCCTAAAAAAATGTGGGAAAATGCATATGGCCTAAACAATGGTGTTCTAGAGGCCGAACGAAAAATGTTTGATACGAACGAATAATGGGCCCATGAACATTAAAGTTGACCTTTTTAAACGTTACAATTACTAAAATCATATGGAGCAGAACGAACGGAATAAAGACAGAAAGAATAGGAACACAGCACAACTACTTACTTTTTTGCAGCACTCTCCGGATCTTTCGGTACTGCTCCGGCTCTCTCAACCTCAGGTCCGACCACCGCTTCCTGAGCTGATCTTTAGACCTTCGTACCCCGAAATTCCGCTCGAGACTCCTGACCACTTTTGCCAAGATTTTGGCCTTTCGGATGTTGGGGTGGGGGTAAGGCCCATATTTTCCATCATAGTCTGACTTCCTCATGATGTCGACCATCTCCAACATCTCCCCAAATGACATATTTGTGGCCTTAAAACGTCTCCTTCTGGATTGGGACGTGCCTGGATCCGCCCTTTCCTCCTCCTCCTCGTTGCTACAATTAGCCCGCACCTGCTGTATGTCCGCCATCATGCTCTTCCCCCACTGCGCCGAACGAAAAGGGGTGGGGAATACACTAGAAAGAACGTCAGGGGCGGGCGGAGTTACACGCATGCGCAGTGTATATAAAGCGTAACACGCGTGCGTATTACGTTTGATCTGTGAGTGGAGGAAGGAGCATTGAACGCGGCGATCGTAAGAACGAAGGTAAGAGACAAACTTGGACCTATACTGCTTCTAGATTAAGGCCTATATTGTAACAAGATTAGGAGAGTTTTGTCTGACATTAGGCTTTGTCTTGTGTTGTGTCTTGCAGTGAACATGGATATGCTACTCAAAGATAATGACTTCATGTCAGTATTCCTAGAGATGCTAAGGGAGCTGCCCTGTCTGTGGGAGATTAAACACCCCCATTTCAAGAACCAAGCAAAGAGGAAGGCAGCACTGGAGCAATTGTGTGAAATTGTGAAGCAGGTGATCCCCACGGCAGACATCACCTATTTAAAGATATTAATTGGTTGCCTGAGGAGCCCATATCTGAGGGAGCGCAAAAAGGTCCTGGATTCACAGAGATCCGGAGCAGCAGATGACATCTATGTCCCCAGGATGTTGTACTACGACAGGCTGCACTTTCTGGCAGGCCAGACTGAACCCAGGCCATCCCTCTCAAGTCTTCCTTCCACGCTTCCTTCCCCCCCGGCTGAGACTTCTGACGCCCAACCTGGGCCTTCCAGGCCACATGTGGAGGAGCCCAGATTGAGCCAGGTATAGCATTCCTCTAAATATTTCTGCTTGTCCAATCAATGATGTTAACTAGATGTTAGTTGGGAGTACTAATTTATGATTGTGATTGATGATGCCAAAACTAAAACCATGTCCCTTTTTCATACACAGGGAAGTCTCAGCCAGGAGGTGGCTGATTTGCAGGTCCCTCCACCCCCCCTAGAAACAGAAAGTGGCAGGAGGAGGAGTAGCCTAGAGGAGGCGGCTATCAGATTTTTTAGTAGGGCTACAGAGGTCCTGGGAGCACCACACACCAGGCAGGAGAACCTTGCGGCATTCATTGCCTATAAAATGCAGAGGATGGAGGAGGGCCAAAAAGCCATGTGTGAGGCCCTCATATCAGAGGCTCTGGCGAAAGGTGTGAGGGGCCAACTTACACCTCACACACAGCTTTGGGATGGTCCTCCTCCTCCTCCTGCAGGTCCTACTCCTCCTCCAGGTCCTACTCCTCCTCCTGCCACATCTCCAACTGCACAGCCACAGCCCGGAAGGAAGTGTGAAAGGAAGACCAGACAGTGAGGACCCTGGATCCAGTCTGGTCGGCCAAAAGATGCAGCCTCTTGTGGTACCACAGCCTGGGGACACTGATGTCATCTGCTGCTATCCAAGTCTCTGTGAATCCCGGACCAGACTGCCCTCCCTTATATATGGACTCCTCAGGCCACCAATTTTGAGGTTTAAGAATTGATGTCTGCCGTGGGGGTCCCAGGCTTCACTAATTTCTCATGTTGATCCAGTGTTGCCTTCCCTTTGTTTGGTTCTGAGCCCTTAATAAAGGATTTTTGTTTTGAATTATACTCTCCTATGTGTTTTACTTCTTCAAAAATGATGGTTTGTTTGTGAGGATTCAGGTACATTGCAAATATACAATGTGAAATGAACAAAGGGACACCAACAACAAAAAATCTCATGGAGATTAAATAATAAAAGATATCAATGGTGTTGGGGTAACTTGCCACACAAAACACACACAAAAATATTCTGGAGTAAAAATAAAAATAACATTGAACAAAGATCAGCCTTGGAAAAAATCCAAACATTAAAGAAAAAAAAAGGCTTAAAAACAAAAAAAAAAAACATAAAAAATATAAAACTGTCAGATGTGACAACTAATAACAATATATTGAGGGAATCCCACTAAAAAAACACAAATAAAACTTTGTGAGAAGTGTGTGTGAATATGAGCAGCAAAACTACTTAATTCTTGTCACATTATAAAGAAGAAGAGAGTGCGCTGTATTAAACCATTTTTAACATTGCAGCGTGACGAAAGTGCTGTATCCATTGCGAACGCTAAGTTTACCAGAACGAGCTGTCCCGTGTCAGAATTTCTTCTGAGCATGCGTGGCACTTTGTGCGTCGGAACAGGCCACACGTGGTCGGAATTGACGCGATCGGATTTTGTTGTCGGAAAATTTTATCTCCTGCTGTCCAACTTTGTGTGTCGGAAAATCCGATGGAAAATGTCCGATGGAGCCCACACACGGTCGGAATTTCCGACAACACGCTCCGATCGGACATTTTCCATCGGAAAATCCGACCGTGTGTACGGGGCATTACTGTTAGATAGGTCAATTTGATTGTCTGCAAGCTGGTGGTAAGTAGACTTTGGCTTTTTCTTGGGCATTCCCCAGACACTTGTTGGTACCTTTTTTAGCCTCCCAATGCTGCTTACTGTGATAGCCAGCTATAAATGAGAGGGGTGGCAAGTTTTTGTTATCACGTGAGTGTTTGTATTGGTCCAGCAGCGCACCAACACCTTTGCAGCCATTGTGCTATTGCTGGGTGTTTGGTGTGCTCCTGTACCTTTAAGGAGGGGTTGGCTCCCCTCCAGTCCACCTGCTCTCATTTATCCATTAAATGCATGTGCCTCCACTGTGGGGACACTCTTAGTTTAGTGTTAGGACCACAGATACAAGGGTGCCGTGACGTGGCTCTGTGGCTCACGCATGCGTTTGCAAATGCTTGCTGACTAAACCCCTTTTTTAACGCTTACTGTTAAGGGTCAATTTGGTTGTCTACAAGCTGGTGGTAAATAGACTTTGGCTTTTTCCTGGGCATTCCCCAGACACTTGTTGGTACATAAAAATCCAGCATGCATGAGGACAAAGGGGACATTCACAGCATATTACAATCATGGTAATTAGGGAATGAGGAAAGAAATACATTACATTAGCAAACATTAAATACAATAAAATGTGATGTTAAAGGATAAAAATCTTACTTTTGTATACTCATTCTGCAGGATCTGGATGATGGCAGAACAGGTCTCTGGGATAATGATCCCCAGAGCCTGGGGGGAGATGCCTGTCGAGAACTTCAAGTCCTGCAGGCTTCTCCCCGTCGCCAAGTACCGCAGGGTGACGACGAGCCTCTGCTCCGGAGTGATGGCTTGCCTCATGCAGGTATCCTGCCTGCTAATATAAGGGGTCAGCAAAGCCAACAAACGGTGAAATACGGGGTCCGTCATCCTGAGAAAGTTCCTGAAATCATCAGGATTATTCTCACGGATCTCACAGAGCAAAGGCATGTGACAGAACTGGTCACGCTGGAGCAACCAATTCTTGGTCCATGAACTCCTCCCCACCCTGTTCATGGACTGGACTTGTGTCAAGGTCAGGACCCCAACACCAAGCCCACGTACAGCACGAACTCTACAAGGAGTACGTATACGCAACATGCAACAGGCTAGAAAACGGTCGGCTGCTCAGAACGAAGTAACAGAACGCACTGAAGACCAGCAAGGCCTGTGAAGAGCGACCTGAAAAACAGTAATGAACGAACAAGAACACAATGACAAGTCAAGGGTACTCGCTGCACGCACTGAAGAGCAGATACAAACCCACAAGCACAAACTGAACAGCAGAAAACGTTCTGGAAAAACCACGAGTCTGAAAAGCGTGAATCGTCTCTCACCAAACTTTTACTAACACAAGATTAGCAAAAGGAGCCCAAAGGGTGCCGCGCTTGGTTCTGAAATGGCCTTATATAGTCTCGTCGTACGTGGTGTACGTGACCGCGTTCTTGGCGATCGGAAATTCCGACAACTTTGTGCGACCGTGTGTATGCAAAACAAGTTTGAACCAACATCCGTCGGAAAAAATCCTAGGATTTTGTTGTCGGAATGTCCAATCAATGTCCGACCGTGTGTACGGGGCATTAGAGTTTATTTATAAAGGGGGCCAAAAAATGAGGGGGAGAGGGTGGGAAAGAGGGGATAAAGAAGGGGACGGAAGGGAAAGAAACTGATAGGAAATCAAAATAGCAACAGAGACTAGTGGGAGGGATTATAGGAAGGGCTTAAAGCTCAGCATTTCATTTAGTCCGGGGTAGGTATTGGCTCTCAATGAATGAATCCACCGGGATTCCAGTTGTAATATCTAAAGGGATATGTTCCAGAGCCATAAATTTGATGGTATCCAATCTGAAGCCATAGTACAGCCCAACATGGCGACTGATTGGAGTTTCCATTTTTCGTTTTTTAACGAAAAACGAGTGGTACATGGTCATTGATTCTTTTAAAAAAAGGACGCTTTGTCTTTCCAATGTAGAAACAATTGCATGTACATTGCATCATATAGACCATGCCAGGGGTTTGGCATGTAACCCTATGTTTGATCCTGTGAATTTGACCATTGGGCAGATTAATTTCGTAATGATTAAGCATAAAGCGGCATTTATCATATTTTTTTGCAGGGAAATGATCCCGGGGTGGAAATTGGTAAGGAAGACATTTAATAATGGCTTTAGGTTAAGCGGTCTTTCAAGGACCTGGCACGTCTGTATGTGATTTGAGGTTGGTTTTTAACATATTTACATGCTATAGGGTCTGCCAGCAATAAAGGCCAGTTGTAACAGCCTTTTATCAATACTGCCTCCTCTAATATCTAAAGGGATATGTTCCAGAGCCATAAATTTGATGGTATCCAATCTGAAGCCATAGTACAGCCCAACATGGCGACTGATTGGAGTTTCCAATTTTCGTTTTTTAACGAAAAACGAGTGATACATGGTCATTGATTCTTTTAAAAAAAGGACGCTTTGTCTTTCCAATGTAGAAACAATTGCATGTACATTGCATCATATAGACCATGCCAGGGGTTTGGCATGTAACCCTATGTTTGATCCTGTGAATTTGACCATTGGGCAGATTAATTTCGTAATGATTAAGCATAAAGCGGCATTTATCATATTTTTTTACAGGGAAATGATCCCGGGGTGGAAATTGGTAAGGAAGACATTTAATAATGGCTTTAGGTTAAGCGGTCTTTCAAGGACCTGGTACGTCTGTATGTGATTTGAGGTTGGTTTTTAACATATTTACATGCTATAGGGTCTGCCAGCAATAAAGGCCAGTATTTGTTAATGATCTTTCTCACTTGTCTATGTTGTTTATTATAAGGAGTTATGATCTTTACTAATTGAGATGAGGGTTTTGTTTTTTTCTTATGTATCAGCATGTTCCTGGCGGGGGCCCTTGCTCAATTGTAGGCCCTCTTTAAAATGTTGTGGGAGTATCCCCTTTCACGCAAGTGAGAATACAAGAGTTTAGCTTCCCTCTGAAAGTCATCATCCCTACTACAGTTATGCCTCAATCTGAGGTATTGGCTGTAGGGGATGCTATTGATCAGAGGTTTCTACAAAGATTTGAATGTCCAGAAAGTTGATGGATTTCCTATCACATGACATAGTGAACTTGAGGTTGTAGGTGTTATGGCTCAAAATATCAATCAATTCAACAAGCTCTTCATGGGTACCTGACCATATAATCAGGATATCATCGATATAGTGGTGAAACGTCACCACATTGTCTAAATACTTAGTTATATCCTCCCTAGAATACAGGTCTCTCTCCCACCCCCCAGGTACAGGTTGGCATAGGATGGGGCACAGCGTGTCCCCATCGCTACCCCCTGCACCTGGAGGTAGTGGGAGAGACCAAAAACAAACACATCCCTAGTAAGTATAAACCTTAATAGTTCAAGTATGAATTCATTGTAAGAATCCGCAGTCCAACCGCGTTCGCGTAGATGTTCGGCCACTACTGATAGTCCAAACACACACAACAAACCAAGTTTAGCGCTGTCCCCACTATACCTATTCCAACAGTAAACAGTCTGTATGTATATTCCTCACTTAAGGTGTTGCAGCTCTCCCAAAAGTCCACTGGGTGGTAGATATGATTCTGAAAATATATAAAAACAAGAGAGAGCGCACGCCAGCCCTAGTGTGTTATCGTTTATTAGATGAAGATAAGTGTATAAAAAACAAGGGTTGCACTCACAAACATCCAGTGTTAAATGGCATAAACAGCTCCATAATAGCCTCCTCTCCTGGTCTGTAGGGATCAGTTAGCTCACAGCAACTAGCAGCGTGGTAAAGTATTCCAGTAAGCACAGACCGCCTGCTTCCTTGTAACACACACCGCCCAAAGCACTCGCATGGACCAGCCGGCACTGCCTGACATCACTCGTGGCCAGGGAGGGGATGCACAGTGATGCAGTTGACTCCTCTCATAAGCTTCATGCAATTGCTAGGACAACATGTTTCGGAGGCATGGTATCCTTCAGGTAACGCCCTCATCTCCTCTAGTGATAATATATGCTCAAACCCCCCGCCCCTCCTATCTATGGCACCAATGGCATCATAACAGACCAGGAGCACGGAGTACACAGCAAGAGGTATCTACAAGACGGAGGGGGTTATATAGCAACAGCATCCTAATATGGTGTTTAGTACAAATAAACATTGAGAATTAGCACTATATTTAATGTAAATCTAAATTTAAATCAAAATTTTTCTTGTCATATGTAATTAAAACTTTTTTAAAAAGTACTTATGTGAACAGTACTATAAAATATACTATAAAATATACACTATATATTAGTTAATATCATCAACAGAAAATCACGCTGCAAGGGCATACTCATACATATCAAAATACATGAATAAAATATATATAATATATACATAATACAACGTCATATCGATAAAGATGCAAGACGTCATGGCATATCCAATGTAGTAATTGTATTATATTATATGGTTTTTAGGTGGTGAAGAAATAAAGTTATATTAATCATTAAAGTATATGGTGGGGTCCCACACTAAAATGGACCCCTATCTGATAAAATTATAATCTGATTCATACAAAACGAAAGTCTAAAACTAAAATAATGAATATGGAGGATTTATAAATTGAATAAGTATTCAGGGCAGCATAGTGGTGTAGCGGGTAGCACTCTCAACCGGCAGCATAAAGGGTCACCGGTTCAATGCCCATCCACAACACCACCCGAATGAAAGGCCAAATAATGTCAAATAGAATATCTTAAACAAATTTCATATGAGGGTACCTATTTCAAGTTCTTCTTTTAACCCTTCTGGTGCCATACTGTTTAGAGTGAAAATCCAATAGGATTCACATTTGCATAAACGAGCAAAACGTTCACCTTCCGGGATAGACATAGGTATGGATTCTATACCAAAAAGTTCCAACCCTGTAGTGCTGCCATCATGTTTATAGCCACTACCGATAGGCCCTTCTCATGCGGAATTGTGTTGTAAAGACTCTCAACGTCAATAGTAACTAACCATGCATATTCTGGGATGGAAATGCACTCAATGATCTTAATAAGGTCAATAGTGTCTTGTACATAGGAGAACAGTGCCTTAACATGAGGGTTAAGGTAGGTGTCAATTAAACTACTGGCATTCTCAGTTAGACAGCCACAACCAGAAATGATTGGGTGGCCAGGGGGATGAGTTAGTGATTTATGGACCTTCGGTAGCGCGTAGAACGTCGCAATCTCAATTATCAATGAGATTTTTAGAAAAAGCTTTTGTAATTTTTACATTTTTTTTGTTCCTTCTTACTTATTTGACCCATTATATATTGTTTTCAGCTGGCCCCTTTGTTCCCCCTGTGACCCCTAGTCGCCTATGGTCTTGCCCTGCTTTGTTAGTCCTTTTTTGGGGGGACTGCGATAGGATTCTTGCCCCCGTTGTCTCGGATGAACTGGGTGAAAGGCACTGCCCTGGGAGTGGAGACACAGGTGCATACTTAAATCACTTTATTGTATGTTTTTAATAATGTCTTTCAGCCCTTTATATAACATGTACACTATATTTATATACAAATTTTCACGTATTCATTACATTTTTTGTATATGCTGTTTGTCCAATTGTTGTTCATTCTAGAAGGCCTGTACCGCCATAAAGACAGCCTCCCCTGAAGAAGCCCTATCCATGGGCGAAACATGTCGGGATTTGTCTTGCTGCCTTGTTAAACATCATAACAATAGTACTGTACATGGCTGTGTTTTCTGTTTTTATGTACACATTCTCTGTTTTGCCTCTCAAAACAAGAAATAAACCATTTTTATTGAATATATCTGATATTTTTTCCCCATTTTTTTGTTGCCAATATTACATATATACTGTGCATATATATGTACATACATACTCGCTGACCTGCAGGCAACTCAAAAAGAAAAGACAGAGGAGAGGAAAACGAGGTGGGAAGCGCAAAAATATCAAAACAAGTAGCTTCTCTATCACTGACGCAGTAAACCCTAGTCAACCCTAAAAAGGTATTAAAAGGTATTACATTAATTACTTCCAGACCACCCGCCGTCGATATATGTTGGCCCTTTGACGTTTTATACTGTTGTTATGGCAGCAGATAGCTGCCATAACCCCCGATATTTTCTTCAATGGCAGGCGGTCCGCTTTAAGATAAAAGTGGTCTCCACTGCGGATTTGCCATGAGACCACCCCCCTTTTGCCGCTTTCGGACGTCTTCACCGCTTACCGGATCTGTTGGTAGCAGCGAAGATGATCTGATGCTTTCCCCCAGCTTGGCACTAAGTCTACAGGCTTGGAAAGATCAATTTGTAAGTGGATAGAAAACTGGACAAAAGACAGAATTCAGAGAGTAGTGATTAATGACTCTAAGGTCTAAGGTTATCAGTGGTATACCCCAAGGTTCAGTGCTGGGACCCTTACTTTTTAACACCTTTATAAATGATATAGGGTCTGGGATTAAAAATACAGTGGAACTTCGGATTACGAGCATAATCCGCTCCAGGAGTATGCTCATAATCCAAAGTACTCGCATATCAAAGCGAGTTTTCCCATTGAAGTCAATGAAAATGAAAATATTTTGTTCCGCATTGACTTCAATGGGATGCAGTACTGCAATACCGCAAGGGGGCGCTGGAGAGCCTCAGAAATGGCCGAAAAGGCCCAAGCACACTTTAGCTGACCTCGGCAAACCTGTTCACGAGCCTTTCCGAGGTTTGCCGAGGTCAGATGCACTGTCCTCGGGCCTTTCCATGCATTTCCTAACGCCGATGATCAGCGCTGTTTGGCTCCGGCGCCCCCCACCTCAGGCCTGCACACCACTTTTGGCCTGAATCCTGCTCGTTTTGCGAGACAGCACTCGCAAACCTAGTTAGGATTTTTAGTAATACAGTGCTCGTTTTGCGAAACGCTCGTTAACCGCGTTACTTGCAAACCGAGGTTCCACTGTAACATTTCTGCTATGCAGTGGAATAATGTCCTTACAGGATGTCCCCAATTTACAAGCTGACTTCAATGCACTGTCTAATTGGGCGACTAAGTTGCAAATAAGGTTTAATGTTAATAAATGTAAAGTTATGCACTTGGGGGCTAAGAATATGCTTGCATCATACATAGTAGGAGTGCAACTGGGGGAATCAATGGTGGAGAAGGATCTGGGGGTTTTGGTAGATCATAAGCTCAATAATAACATGCAATGCCAAGCTGTGGTTTCCAAAGCAAGCAAAGTCCTTTCTTGTATTAAGAGAGGTATGGACTCCAGAGAGTGAGAGAGAATTTTGCCCCTGTGCCAATCATTAGTAAGACCTCATCTGGAATATGCAGTTCAGTTTTGGGCACCAGTTCTCAAAAAGGGGGTGTTGCTAGGTGGCAAAAAGACCAGGGGCTTCAGCCCGAAGTCCAAGGCCGGCACGGGGGGGGGGGGCCTCTAGTGGCGCTGGTTTTTTTTGGTTGGGCGGAGGGGTTGTGTGGTTGTGTGGCGGGGGTAGGCTGACTTGCTGGTTGCTGCCTGGCTTACCAGTGCCCATCAATGCTGACCACTAAACTGACCTACCTACCTGACCCACACTGACCTACAAACACTGACCTCCCTGACATACACTGACCTACCTGACATACACTGACCTACCTGATACACACTGACCTACATACACTGACCTACCTGACCCACACTGACCTACCTGACATACACTGACCTACCTGACATACACTGACCTACCCTGACCTACATACACTGACCTACCTGACCCACCTGACATACACTGACCTACCTGACCCACACTGACCTACCTGATACACACTGACCCACCTGACATACACTGACCTACATACACTGACCTACCTGATCCACCCTGACCTACATACACTGACCTACCTGACCCACCCTGACCTACATACACTGACCTACCTGACCCACCCTGACCTACATACACTGACCTACCTGACCCACCCTGACCTACATACACTGACCTACCTGACCCACACTGACCTACAAACACTGACCCACACACACTGACCCACACACACTGACCCACACACACTGACCTACATACACTGACCTACATACACTGACCCACCCACACTGACCTACCTGACCCACACGGACCTACACTGACCTGGTACCTGCCATACACACACTGACTGACCTACCTGTGTCCAGGTCCTGCAGCAGCAGCTCAGCCGTGGTGCTGGTGTGTGAGGCAACCAGAGAAGAGGAGGAGAGCCGCCCGCCCGAGCGCCGATCGATGTCCTCTTCCAGTCACAGTGCGCTGGGATAGGACTGCATCGCACCGGAGGGCCGCTCTAGTCCAGAAAAGGAAGGCCCATGAGCACTAGCGCGGAGGAGGAGGAAGTGCAATCCTCCTCCGCTTTGAATGCCGGGCAGTGACGTCACTGGTTGCTAGTCTCTAGGCGGCTATAGCAACCAGTGACCAAGTGTAGAGTGGGGGGGGCGGAGCTGGAGCCGGCCGGAGCCAGCGCTACCACGGCTCAGTCCGCCCCTGTCCCCTGCATTCGAGGACCGGGACAAGAGACTCGGGGCTATCAGCCCCAGGCTCGGGGCTGTAGCCCCAATAGCCACCCCCTGGTGACGCCTCTGATATCGGGTAACTAGAGAGAGTGCAGAGAAGGGCAACCAAACCGATAAGAGGCATAGAGGAGATCAGCTATTAGGAAAGATTAGAGGAACTGAATCTATTCCCTCTTGAGAAGAGGAGATTAAGGCCCCTTTCACACTACCACGACTTCAAAGTCGTGCAATTTTGCCACGATTTTACAGCCACAATTTTGACACGTTTTTGCCTCGATTTCAGGGAATGCCTGTGTAAACTTGATGTATTTGGACCTAAACTCGCAAGTCAGACCGAAGTAGTACAGGAATTACTTTGAAGTTGGCACAACTTGAAGTCGTACATATATGAATGGTTATCATTGGAAATCATGGGGAACGACTTGTCATCTTTTCACAATAAAGAATACAAATTGGGCTAACTTTACTGTTCTTATTTTTTAATTAAAAAAAGTGTATTTTTTCTCAAAAAATTGCATTTGTAAGACCGCTGCTCAAATACGGTGTGACATAAAATATTGCAATGACCACCATTTTATTCTCTGGGGTGTCTGGAAAAAATATATAAAGTTTGGGGGTTCTAAGTAATTTAACAAAATTACAAAACAAAATCTAGCAAAAAAAAAAAAAAAAAACGGATTTTAACTTGTAAACAACAGGTGTCAAAAATAGGTCTGGTCCAATCTGCTCCTCTAGCTGGTGCTTCCAGTTCTGGCTCTGAACCTTCTCCTGATCTGTTGAATGAGGATGACAAGCCTGCATTACACATATTAGAGGAATATTTTCTGATTCTCCTGTTTCTAGCTCAACCGATTATCTTTATTCCTTTGATTTTTTGCAGGCCCCCATAGAACACACTGATTCGCAGCCACTGTCTACTTTTTATCCTGTCTATGTTAAAGGATCTTTCATAGATACCTTTTACCATGTTAACTTCAGTGCTAATACGCATAATCTCACTGGTCCTCAGAAAAAAGCTCTTAGTACTCTACACTGAGAATAATGAATTTATCATCAGACAGGCCGATAAAGGGGGCGGTATTGTCCTTCAGGATAAATCAGCCTACCTTGCGTAAGTCTTTCGGTTGCTCTCCAATGATTCCACTTACCTCAAGCTTCCACGTGATCCACTACCAGGTTTTCAGGTGGAGCTTAAATCCTCACTAGACTGTGACATGCTAAATAAAGTCATCAACAAAGGAGAATACATGTTTATGTATACGACATTTTTCAGGCATCCCTATTTTTTTCATTTACCTAAGGTGCACAAAAGTTCTACCAATCCACCCGGCAGGTCGATTGTAGCTAGCATGGAGAGTGTCACCAGTGGGCTTTTTCAATACGTTGATTGCTTCCTACAGCCCTTGGTGCAATCTTTGCCTTCATACATCAATGACTCGTTACAGCTACTGAACATTTTTAATTATAACCATTGAGAACCCTCTTACATTTGGCTATCCCTTGATGTCCAATCTTTATATACTTCTATCACGCATGAAGTTGGCCTCACGGCCCTCAGTTTCTTTCTCACCAAGGAGTCCCATCTGCATCCTGCGCAGGCCTGGTTCATTTTGGAGGGTACCTGCTATTGTTTGGAACACAATTTTTTCTCTTTCCAAAGTCATTTTTTCCTCCTGTTACGGTGCACGGTGATGGGAGCCTCATTTGCTCCCTGTTACACCAATCTTACCCTTGGCTGGTGGGAAGAGCCCCGTATCTGGAGGAACAATCCGTTTGCTGCCCATATCGTCCTTTATGGATGATATAATGACGATATTATAGTCATCTTGGATGGCCCTTCCCTTCCTCAGTTGTACCTGTTGTTCAATATTGTAATACCATCGGCCTGTCCTTCACCCATGTTTGTGATCCATCAACTTTGGTATTCCTTGACCTTGAACTAGGCCATACCAATGGACAAATTACTTCCACAACACTTTTCAAACCCACCTCAGGGCAACTCTTATCTTCATTCCCATAGTTGCCATCACCCGAGGCAGGTTAACAACATTCCTACAGGACAGTTTAGTCATCTAACTGGAACTGTACCCTTGATCAGGATTATGTTTCCCAAGGTCAGATAATCAAAGACAGATTCCTGGAAAAAGGTTTCAACACCAGCTTAGTTGAACAATCCTTTAAAAATGTGCTACTAGCCAGATTAGGGTCTGTAAAACACAGAAAAAAACTAAATTGCCCTTAGCAAATTACCATCCAGCAATAAGCCCATCTTTTGACTACCTTCTTCAATATAGTACGGATGTTTCAATGTAAAAAATAAAAATGCAAGATGTGTAAATTTGTCAGCCACCTCAAAAAGTTTTTTACCGAACAAAGGAAAAACCTATTCAAATCAGTTCCTTTTTCTCCTGTTCCACGGATTTGGTTGTATACTGCCTTTCATGTCCCTGTGATATCTTCTATGTAAAAAAATAAAAGGCTGGATAACCGCACTCTAAATATTCACCTTTATTGAAAAGTAAAATCAAGGCATCAAAGGTAGGTGCAGACTAACTGCACTGCTGCTGACATGTTTCACACCAGGCACGGTGCTTAGCCATAGCTCAGGAGAGGTAATCATTCTGGAGCGGTGAACACCTACATTCAGATCTCTTCTATGTAGGCAGGACTATTTGTACAGTCCGGGTATGTTTTGGAAAACACAGGTGACTCATTGAGGATGGTAGCACTGATCATAGTGTCCCCCGCCATTTCAAATACACTCATGATCGGCGCTATATAAATCCAGTTTAATATAATAATAATGATCGCTCCACCAATGGCCTTCGAGTTTGGGTTTTGGAATTCACCCCTGTGACTTTGTGGCGGAGAGGTTTCATACCCACTGCCACAGAGAAACCTTTTGAATTTATCATCTAAATACTCTGTCATCAGGAGGCCTCAATGAGGTACTTAAGGTGTGTACTATTTTGTAGTGGGTCCCTGTTTTTCTCTCTGTTCTTATACATTTTTCAATTTTGGTAAATAATCCCAGCTTCTGTTATCATGTGCCTTTTGCTACATACCATTCAGTCTCATTGGATTAGAAATGCGCATCAGTTTTTTCTCTTTGCATTTTTTTTCTCTTTCCTTTTTACATAAGTGCATATATTTAATTTTTATATATATATATATATATATATATATATATATATATATATATATATATATATATATATGTATATATATTATACACAGTATCTCACAAAAGTGAGTACACCCCTCACATTTTTGTAAATATTTTATTATAACTTTTCATGTGACAGCACTGAAGAAATTACACTTTGCTACAATGTAAAGTAGTGCCTGTACAGCTTGTATAATAGTGTAAATTTGCTGTCCCCTCAAAATAACTCAACACACAGCCATTATTGTCTAAACCGCTGGCAACAAAAGTGAGTACACCCCTAAGTGAAAATTTACAAATTGGGCCCAAGGTGTTAATAGTTTGTGTGGCCACCATTATTTTCCAGCACTGCCTTAACCCTCTTGGGCATGGAGTTCACCAAAGTTTCACAGGTTGCCACTGGAGTCCTCTTTCCCACCTCCATGATGACATGTATAGAGCACGTACCTTGTCATGCTTTCCTTTGCTGTGTCACGCTGGCTCAGTAGAAGCTGAGGGAGGGGGGTGGGGCTTAGCGTGGCATTGGCTTGCGGCAACGCCCAGAACAGGAGTATGTTTTAAAAGCTCTATTATTTTCTGTCGGAGGGACACAACAGCAAAAAGAGGCATGTAAGGTCGGTGACACAGGTATTCCTTTGGCACATTTACTAAAGCATCAGGCTGAGCGTTAATAGCAGTGGCAGTTGCTGTACTATTGCTCAAGCAGTGGATGCGATTTCTTCTGGTAGTCCCTCTGAATTTGTGCATCGAGCTATGGTCAGAAGGGGGGTGGAAACACCCCAAAAAGGTCTTAAAAGGGGACTCCTGCAAGCTCTTAAAACACTCTACATTGGCATTTTCCCCTGAGAGTTCTAAGATGGCCGGTCAGAGTAAGCAATCAGGGCTATCAAATATTGCAATTCTTTTCAACACTGCAGCCCCTGTCTATATTACTGAAGAGGGTTTTCCTCAAGCCATGATGGATTGGCTAGCAGCTTTAATCGCATCCCAGAATGGGATAAAATGCGATTTCCCTTAGGGGACCATGAGAAGGCTGATGACTCCTCTTTTGAGGGGTCAAATGTGGGGGGATCAGCTTCACAATCTGAAAGATTGATGGTGCAATTCTTACTGAATTTGTCCGCTCCACATTTTTTGCTACTCTTCATTGAGTCGGTTGTTATGCCCGCTTTCTTTGGCCTCCTCAAGCTGCGCATGCCTTTTCTGTCCATTCATTGTTGGAAAGCCTTATATATTCTGAGTGAGATCACCGAGATAAACATTTTTTTCCTCCTATAAAGTTTTAACACTTTTTCTTATGGAAGAAAAAATTCACTAAGAAGTGGGAGATAACAGCAATTGTCGCTGCTGTATCCTCTGTGAATGAAAGTTTGACTTGTCCAATAGACAATGCTCAAATGCTTGGGGATCCAACGGATAAAAAGTTGGAAATTCCTATTAGAAGAAAAAAAACCTTTTTTTTATGTCTCAACTTGCGCTAGCAGCAAGTATGTCAGTCTTTGAGAGACCAGTCTGAACAGGTGCTCAAGGTATTCCTGATCAGCAGGCCCAGAATTTTGCAGAGTTACCAGCGGCATTATGTTTGGCAATAGACACCACAAGAGATTCTATTCTTCAAGCCTCATGCCTTACGCTTGGCTGGTGCATAGGCATAGAATCTTATGGTTGAAAAATTGGTTAGCTGACGCGTCATACAAAGCTCCTGGCTAGTTTTCCTTTTCACGGTGAATGGCTGTTTAGGGATGATTTGGATAGATACATCCAAAAAATTTTTTGTGGAAAAAGTATCCTTTTGCTAGTTTGGAAGAGGAGTAAACCTAGTTTAATTAAACAAGCTCCTTTTCCAGTGCCAGGAGCATCTGCTTCCAGGCAGTCACGACGGCCACCGCTGTCAAGTACAAGAAGGCCTCCTTATGAGGGGGCAACCCCGCTCGCTCGAGTGGGGGAAGACTACCGCAGTTCTCAAGGGTCTGGCAGGAAGAGTGTCAGAGCCTACGGCCACATTACCCTGAAAGCGCCCGATCTCATCTGATCTTAGAGGCTAAGCAGGGTCGGGCCTGGTTAGTACCTGGATGGGAGACTGCCTAGGAATACGTTGTGCCGTAGGCTGCAGATGGGTGACTTCCTCAATAACTCAAGGGTACAAACTTGAGTTTTGAAAGTCCCTGTCTCCTTATTTTCCCAGACTTCAGAGGTAAAACAGTCTCTTTCAAGCATTGGACCATCTTTTGTATCAAAAGATTGATCTTAGTGGTTCCCATGCAAGAGCAGGGATTGGGGTTTTATTTAAACCTTTTCACGGTACCAAAACCAAATGAGTATGTCAGACCCATTCTAGATCTCAAAGATCTAAACCGGTTTCTGAATATCCGCTCTTTCCGCATGGAGTCAATCCGATCAGTGGTTTCCGTCTTACAAGGTAGAGAACTTCTGGCGTCAATAGAGATCAGGGATGCATACCTCTGTGTACCTATATTTCTCACCAGAAATATCTACGTTGTTTTGAGGTAGAAAATCTTTTTTTTTTTTTTCAGCTTGTAGCTCTGCCTTTCCATCTAGCTACTGCACCTCAAGTATTTACAAAGGTCTGGCCCCTCCTGTAGCCAGATTAAGGCCCCAAGGTATAACGATTATAGCTTACCTAGACGATCTTGTCAGGAAAAGCCCTCTTGCAGTTTTCCCAGCAGATTGAGGGTTAAACGAATGCCTGTGCATAGAAGCGCCATCCAGTGCTCGCGCACGCGCAATAGCGCCAATAGCGCTAATAGCGCTAACAAACGTAGGCGCATGCGCAATAGCGCCACTTGGCGCCAAAGATAGGCTATTTAAAGAAGACTGTTTCAATGCTGCCTTGCTGTCCGGTCTACAGCGTTTCCTGAGACCCCTGCTACCTTGTTACCAGTTTTCCTGTATCCAGTACTTACTTGGCTTGTTCCTGACTTACCTGCTTGCTGCCCGCCCCGATCTTGGCTTGGACTCTGACTATTCTCTTGGTTTGCCCTTCTGTATCTGATCTGCCCGCCAGTACCTTGACCCGGCTTGTCTGCACCTCCCTGCTGTCTGCAACCTGCTACAGGACTACAGTGCACCTCCCTGCTATCTGCATCCTGCTACAGTACTACAGTGCACCTCCCTGCTGACCACAGGATCCTGCCTTCTACTTCAGTGTTCCAGTCAGGCACTTGTGCCCCTCTGTACTTTCGAGTCCCTGTTCACACCTTCAGGGGTTCTTAAGTCAGAGGCATACGAGAGGCCGTTCTCTGCATTCCGGTTTCCACCTACCAGGTACGTGACAGATCTGCTCTTGATAGACCAGTCGGTAACCCGCTTAGACCAAAGTATGATCTACAGTCAACTACCTGGAATACTAGGGTCAGATTCTCAACCTAAAGAAAACATACTTTAAAAAACTATCAAGGAGATTGGAATACTTGGGTCTGATTATTGATACAGCCCAGAAAAAGGTATTCTTGCCCCAGGCGAAGATCAGTTCCATAAAGGAACTGATTCAGATGGTCAAAGCAAAGAAGAATCCTTCTATTCGACTTTGCATGAGGTTGTTAGGAAAGATGGTGGCTTCATTAGAGGCTGTTCCTTATGTTCAGTCTCATTTGAGGCTGCTGCAAAACAGTTTTTATTGGCTTAGAACAAGTAGGTCCAAGCTCTAGATTTCCCAATATGTCTGTCTCCAGGGTGCACTGGAGCCTCTGTTTGTTGTTGATAATCCGCAGAAGGGAAAATCTTTCCTACCAGCTACCTGGAAGATGGTAACAGCAGATGCCAGCCTTTTGAGTTGGGGAACAGTCTGAAAAGAAGCAAGGAAATAGTCCAGATCAAAAATGACCTTGCCCATCAACATTCTAGAGATCCAGGCAGTGCATTTGGCCCTGAGGGCCTGGATGTTCAGGTTACGGAATTGTCCTGTCAGGATCCAATCCGACAATACCGCAGCAGTGGCCTATATCAATCACCAAGGGAGCATGACAAGTTGTACGGCCTAGAGAGTGGTGAATTATATCTTAACTTTGGCAGAAAACAATATACCTTGCCTATCGGCAGTTTTCATTCCTGGAATAGAAAATTGGCAGGCGGACTACTTGAGTCGCCAGCAGTTGTTCCCGGGAGAATGTTCCTTTCACATCGATATCTTCCTGGCAATACGCCGAAGATGGGTGATTCCAGATGTAAATCTGTTTCTGTCCAGGTTCAACAAGAGAGTTGACAACTTTGTGCCAAGAACAAGGGATCCTCTAGCATGCGGAACAGATGCCTTTGTGTTCATGTGGAACCAGTTCTCACTTATTGATGCATTTCCTCCTATTCTGCTGCTTCCACGACTGCTTTGCAGAATCAAGCAGGAAGGGAGATCAGTGATTCTTGTGGCCCAGAAAATCTTGGTACGCAGAGATCATAAGGATGGCGGTAGGGGACCTATGGACCCTACCACCACATCCAGACCTTCTCTCACAAGGTCCAGTATTCCATGCTACCTTGCAAACACTAAATTTAATGGTTTGGCTGTGGAATCCCACATTCTAAAGAAGCGTGGGCTGTCAGGTCCAGTGGTATTTACCTTGATTAATGCAGGGAAGCTGGCTTCCAGAATCATAGATTATAGAGTCTGGAAAGCATATGTCTCCTGGCGTGAATCCAGGGGTTGACACCCCAGGAAGTATGTCATGGGTAGAATCCTTGACTTTCTGTAGATGGGGTTAGAAATGAAGCTGGCCTCGCGTACTATCAAAGGCCAGGTTTCAGCCTTATTCTTATTATTTCAACAACCACTTGCTTCGCATTCTTTGGTTCGTAACTTATTCAGGGGGTAATGCGGCTTAATCCTCCGGTTAAGTCACCCCTAATCTTTTGGGACTTGGATTTAGTTCTGTCGGCATTGCTGAAACAGCCTTTTTTGTGCCGATACAGCAATTCCCTTGGTCCTTTTGGCAAGGAAACTAATTTTCTGGTAGCCATATCTTCTGCAAGAAGGGTATCGGAGTTGGCTGCTCTTTCTTGTAAAGACCCATATTTGATTATTCGCAAGGATAAGGTAGTATTGCGTTCTCATCCTAACTTTCTACCGAAGGTAGTGTCTAGCTTTTATCCAAACTAGGATATTGTTCTACCTTAATTTTTTTCCAGAACCTGTTCTACGAATAGAAAATTACTACATTCTCTTGATGTGGTGAGAGCACTCAAGGTCTACTTGAGGGCAACTGCTCAGATTCAAAAAAACAAATGTTTTGTTGTGTTGCCTGAAGGTCCTAGAAAAGGTACAGGCAGCATCGAAATCTACTATTTCTAAATGAATTCGGCAAATAACTGTTCAGGCTTATGGTTTAAAGAGGATTCCTCCCACTCAAATCAAAAGCACACTCCAATCAGGGCCGTTTTTAAGGCAGGGCAAAAGGGGCAGCTGCCCTGGGCCCTGTCATTGTTGTGGGGCCCAAAGCAGCTGCCTCAAACTTGCCAACTATCCTGGTTTAAATTCCCTTGTCCCTTGAGGTTTAGTCCTGTGCTGTGTCCCAATATCTCAGTGTGAAGTGCTGCTACTAATGCTGCCCAGCTCTGCCCTATTGTTGTGTACAGATGACTCACCAGCAGACCCTGCGTTTACATGTAAATTACCGGCATTCATATGTAAATAGTGGCAGCATTCATATGTAAATAGGGGCGGCCGGCGGCATTGATATGTATATCATGCCCCCCTGAGGTCATATCCACAGTAGCAACCAATCAACAAGCAGAAATCATGTGCTGTACCCTCTAGCAATCAGTCAGTGAGCGGTAATGATACATTGTAACCTCTGGAAACCAATCTCAATAGCTGCCTGATCTGATTCAGTAAACTGATTTTGAGTCTAGCTGCTATTTATTGTATGTCTCAGAGCAGGCGGAGAGCAAAACTGCATGGAGGGGGGCCCCAAGAAAAGTTTTGCCCGGGGTCCAATCAATATTAAAGACGGCCCTGACTCCAATAGGACTGTTAGTGCTTCGTGGGAGTGCATCACCAAGCTTCCATGGTCTTCAGTACATACATTTACCAGATTTTATCAGGTGAATGTAAAAAGGCATGAGAATATCGCCTTTGGGCGTAGTGTGCTGCAGGCAGTAGTATAGCTCCTCTAGTCTCATGTTGCCCTAATTCTGTTGTGTCTCCCTCCCCTCGGTTGGCATTGCTCTGAGACATCCCACATAGTAATTACTATGGCTCTGTGTCCCATGATGTACGATTAAGAAAATAGGATTTTTATAACTGCTTGCCTGTAAAATTCTTTTCTTTGAAGTACATCTAGGGACACAGAGGTTCCTCCCCTCTTTCTGGTGTACACGTGTATTGCTTTGCTACAAAAACTGAGGTACTCTCAGTAGTGGGAGGGGTTATATAGGGAGTGAACTTCCTGTCTTAGGGTGTGTCAGTGTCCATCACCTGAATGTGGCCTATAACCCACGTAGTAATGTGTCCCGTGATGTACTTCTAAAGGATTTTACAGGAAAGCTGTTATAAAAATCCTATTTGCTTCTTTAGGTTCCTTAAAACCTTCACAGCCTGTGCTTGCGTTTCCTGTCCATGCATTACTAGAACAGCTTATTTATGCTGAATGGGATCACCCGGGTAAGCATTTTCTCCCTCCAAAGAGATTCACAGCACTCTATCCCATGGAGGAGAAATTCACCAAAAAATGGAATGTACCAGCAGTTGACGCTGCGATTTCCAGTGTGAATAAAAGTCTAACTTGTCCAGTAGACAATACACAAATTCTTAAGGATCCAACAGATAAAAGGTTGGAATTCCTGTTAAAATACTCTTTTTCTTGGTAGGTGCCATTACTCAGCCTGCAGTCACTGCAATAGGCATCTGTCAGTCCCTAAAGGACCAGTTTAGACAGGCCCTTAAGGAGGTTCCTGCACAACAAGCCTGGGATTTGGCTGAACTACCAAAAACATTATGTTTTGCCATAGACGCCATGAAAGATTCTATTCACCAGGCGTCCCGCCTTGCGCTTGTGCTCGTATACATGTGTAGGATCCTGTGTTTAAAAAATTGGCCAGCCGAAGCACCATGCAAAAATCTCCTGACTGGTTTTCCTTTTCATGGGGATCGGCTATTTGGGGATGATTTGGACAAATACATCCAAATGATTTCTAGTGGGAAAAGTACTCTTTTGCCAGTCAAAAGAAAGTATAAACGCCCTTCATTTAAGCGGACTCTTTCTCCTGCGCCAGGGGCATCCGCCTCTAGGCAGTGGCGCCTCCACCGTCAGACTCTAGAGGAAAGCCTCAGGGTCAGGCCCAGGCACAAAAGTCCTGGGGGCGGAAACCTGCAAAGCAGAATTCCAAAGCCTCATCATGAAGAGGCGCTCACCCTCGTCAGAGTGGGCGGGAAGACTTCTGCAATACTCAGAAGTCTGGCAAAAGGAAATTCAGGACAGATGGGTCATCTCTACTGAGTCTCTAGGGTACAAACTAGAATTTCGGGAGTTTCCACCATCTCGTTTTCTGAGGTCAAACATTCCCAATGATCCAGGGAAAAGGCAATCTCTGTTTCGGGCACTAGACCGATTACTGGCTCAGGGGGTGATCATACAAATCCCTATAGAAGAGCAAGGTTTGGGGTTTTATTCAAACCTCTTTATGGTACCAAAACCAAATGGAGATGTCAGACCCATTTTAGATCTAAAGAATCGAAATCAGTTCCTGAAGATCCGCTCCTTTCGCATGAAGTCGATCAGGTCAGTGGTGTCTATCCTACTAGGAGGAGAACTTCTGGTGTCTATCGACATCAGGGATGCATATCTGCATGTCTCTATATTTCCCGCTCACCAAAGGTTTCTACGGTTCGAGGTAGAACAGCAGCATTTTCAGTTTACATCTACAGCACCCCGGGTGTTTACAAAAGTCCTGGCCCCACCTCTAGCCAGGTTAAGGGCACAGGGAATAACAGTCTTGGCGTACCCAGATGATCTGTTGCTAATAGACCAGTCGGTGGCTCATTTGGAGCAAAGCATGCTCATTACAACCAGTTACCTGGAAAGTCTGGGTTGGATTCTCTACCTAGAGAAGTCTTCCTTAAAACCGCTAAAAAGGCTGGAGTACTTGGGTCTGATTATAGACACAGTCCAGAAAAAAGGTGTTCTGGCCTCAGGCAAAGATCAACTCCATAAGAGAGCTAGTGTGGATAGTCAGGTCAAAAGGAGATCCCTCCATTCGCCTTTGCATGAGGTTGTTAGGAAAGATGGTGGCTTCATTTGAAGCGGTTCCCTATGCCCAGTTCCATTCAAAACTGTTGCAAAACAGTATCCTGTCTGCTTGGAACAAAATGATTTAAGCTTTAGACTTGCCAATGCGGCTGTCCCCAAAGGTGTCCCAAAGCCTTAGTTGGTGGTTACTAACCCAGAATCTGCTGAAAGTAAGATCCTTCAGACCAGTCATCTGGAAAGTGGTAACGACAGATGCCAGCCTTTAGGCTGGGAGCAGTACTAAAGAAGACAACTGTCCAGGGACAGTGGTCAAGAACCGAAAGAGCCTTGCCCATCAACATCCTAGAGATTCAGGCAGTGCGTCTGGCTCTGAAGGCCCGGACTTTCAGGTTACGAGATTGTCCTGTCAGGATCCAATCTGACAATACCACAGCTGTGGCTTATATCAATCACCAAGGGGGCACCAAGAGTCTCGCAGCGCAGACAGAGGTGAACCATATTCTAACTTGGGCAGAAAGGAATGTTCCGTGCCTACGGGCAGTCTTCATTCTGGGAGTAGAGAATTGGCAGGCGGACTACTTGAGGAGTCAGCAATTATTCCCGGGGGGAATGTTCCCTTCACCCCGACATCTTTCAGGCTGTTTGCCAAAAATGGGGGACTCCAGACGTAGATCTTCTGCTGTCCAGATTCAACATGAAGTTAGTCAACTTTGTGTCCAGGATGAGGGATCCACTCACATGCGGAATAGATGCGTTGGTGACCCCGTGGGATCCGTTTTCACTGATTTATGCATTCCCCCTATTCAGTCGCTACCACGACTTCTTTGCAGGGTCAACCTGGAAAGAAAGCCGGTAATTCTGGTAGCCCCAGCATGGCCCAGAAGGTCCTGGTATGCAGAGATCGTAAAGATGGCGGTGGAGGATCCATGGTCCCTAACACTACGGTCAGACCTACGTTCACAGGGGCCAATATTCCATCTTACCTTACTAATGCTAAATTTATTGGCTTGGCTATTTGAAACCCATATTTTTGAAAAAACGTTGGCTTTCCGGGTCAGTTATCTCTACCTTGATTAATGCAAGGAAGCCAGCTTCCAGAACTATATATTATAGAGTCTGGAGGGCTTATGTTACCCGGTGTGAATCCAAGTGTTGGCACCCTCGGAGGTATATCATAGGCAGAATTCTTGCCTTTCTACAATTAGGGATAGAGATGAAGTTGGCCTTGAGTACTATTTAGGGCTAAGTCTCAGCTTTATCAGTCTTTTTTCAAAGACCGCTTGCTACACATTCTTTAGTCTGGGTTTTTATGCAAGGGGTGATGTGGCTTTGTCTGCCAGTCAGACCTCCTTTGAACCCTTGGGACTTGAACTTAGTTTTGTCAGTGTTACAAAAACAGCCATTTGAACCGATACAGCACATTCCCTTAGTCCCTTTTGACAAGGTAGTTAGTATTTTTGGTTGCTATATCCTCAGCAAGGAGGGTTTCGGAATTGTCTGCTCTTTCTTGTAAAGAGCCATACTTGATTATTCATGAGGACAGAGTAGTGTTACCCCCTCGTCCAGATTTTTTGCCAAAAGTGGTCTCAAGTTTCCACCCGAACCAAAATATTGTCCTGCCATTGTTTTTTTCCAAAAATATGTTCCAGGGAAGAGAAGTTACAACATTGTCTTGATGTGGTGATAGTGGTCAAAGTCTATTTAAAGACAACTGCTCAGATTCAGGAGACTGATGTCTTATATGTACTCCCAGAGGGTCCTAAGAAAGGACAGGCAGCATCGAAATCCACTGTCGCTAAGTGGATTCGGTAAGTTATAATTCAGACTTATAATTTAAGGGGTAAGATTCCACCTTTTCAAGTCAAGGCACACTCTACCAGGGCAGTTAGTGCTTCTTGGGCAGTGCGTCACCAGGCCTCCATGACTCAGATCTGTAAGGCCACAACCTGGTCTTCAGTACACATTCACCAAGTTTTATCAGGTGGATGCAAGAAGGCATGAGGATATTGCCTTTGGGTGCAGTGTGCTGCAGGCAGCAGTATAGGTCCTCAAGTCTGGGGGTGCCCTATGGGTTGTGTCTCCCTCCCCTCAACTAGCATTGCTATGGGACGTCCCACATAGTGATTACTATGGTGCTCTGTGTCTCATGATGTACAGTAAAGAAAATAGGATTGTTATAACAGCTTACCTGTAAAATCCTTTTCTTGGAGTACATCATGGGACATAGGGGTCCCTCCCCTCTTTTGAGGTTTAGGTATATTGCTTTGCTACAAAAACTGAGGCACTCCTGGTAGGAGGAGGGGTTATATAGGGAGTGAACTTCCTGTATTGGGTATACCAGTGTCCATCACCTGAAGGTGCCTATATACCCACATAATGATTACTATGGTGCTCTGTGTCCCATGATGTACTCCAAGAAAAGGATTTTACAGGTAAGCTGTTATAAAAATCCTATTTTCAGATCCTCAGAGAATTATTTGTCATGAGGTGCCATGTTGAACTTCCAGTGACCAGTATGAGAGTGTGGGAGCCATAATAACAAATTTAACACACATGCTCCCCATTCACACCTGAGACCTTGTAACACTAATGAGTCACCTGACTCAGGGGAGGGGAAATGGCTAACTGGGCCCAATTTGGACATTTTTACGTAGGGGTGTACTCACTTTTGTTGCCAGTGGTTTAGACATTAATGGCTGCGTGTTGAGTTATTTTGAAGGGACAGCAAATTTACACTGTTATACAAGCTATACATTCACTACTTTACATTGTAGCAAAATGTAATTTCTTCAGTGTTGCCACATGAAAAGATATAATAAAATATTTACAAAAATGTGAGGGGTGTACTCACTTTTGTGAGATACTGTGTATATACTGTATATATGCATATATTCTTACCCCTTGAAATTTCCCACATTTTGTCATGTTACAACCAAAAACGTAAATATATTTTATTGGGATTTTGTGTGATAGACCAACACAAAGTGACTCATAATTGTGATGTGGAAAGACAATTATAAATGGTTTTCAACATTTTTTTTGACAAATATGTGAAAAGTGAGTCAATATTTTGTAGAACCACCTTTCACTGCAATTACAGCTGCAAGCCTTTTTGGGGATGTCTCTAGCAGCTTTGCTCATCTAGAGAGTGACATTTTTGCCCATTCTTCTTTGCAAAATAGCTCAAGCTCTAACAGATTGGATGGAGAGCATCTGTGAACAGTAATTTTCAAGTCTTGCCACAGATTCTCAATTGGATTTAGGTCTGGACCTTGACTGAGCCACTCTAATACATGAATATGCTTTGATCTAAACCATTCCATTGTAGCTTGGTTGTATGTTTAGGTTTGTTGTCCTATTGGAAGGTGAATCTCCACCCCAGTCTCAAGTCTTTTCCAGATTCTAACAGGTTTTCTTCTAAGATTGCCATGTGTTTGGCTCCATCCATCTTCCCGTCAACTCTGACCAGCTTTCCTGTCCCTGCTGAAGAAAAGCATCCCCACAACATGATGCTGCCACCTCCATGTTTCACGGTGGGGATAGTGTGTTCAGGGTGATGTGCAGGGTTAGTTTTCTGCCACACATATGGGGGAATTTACTATAGCACCGCAGCACTAATTACCACGAATTAGAAGTGCTAATTACTGCTAATTAGCGCTAAAACGGTATTCACTATAGCGCTGGTAAAAAAAAAAAAAAATACTAAAATCAAATTTATATAGTTCCCTGAAAACTAATAGCGCCCAAACCCTTATGCTGCTAAAACCTGGAGTAGTGCACATAAAAATAATGTTTAGAGCATGATATAATTGCCTAAATGGTACTGAAATATGTGGTATATTGTTTAATGATAATCTGCTTTGAAACTGTGTGAAAAAATGATTTCTACACTGAAATATCTTTAAAAGCCTGAAAAGAGAGAAATTCCCCATCTCTGTACAACTAGGTGCAAACACAACTGAGCATGCTCAGACCTGCAAACAGCTCTCATTTTAGCTCCCATGTTTTTTTTCAAGGTGGTATAGTAAATACTAAAATTAACGCTAGGCTAAAATGTGTTTTTGAGAATGAAAATCTGCGCTATTATAGTCCAATGCAAGTTTCAGCCATTGATTCTAATGGTACAATTGTAACTTTCCCAAATAAATCCTTTTAATGTTGAGATTAAATGTATCTTTCTGTGAAATAAATGTTCCTTGCAACAATGTTGCTGCTTTTATTTAGTTTTTTTCTCATATATTTCGTTTTTAGGAATGCTAGAATGTGGAATGTTTTGATGTTTTGGTAAAATATATTTTTGAACTTGTTACTCTCCATCTTACAACAATCTTTACCCAAACTTTCACACAGGTGTCTAAACAATACCAATGCAAATTTAAACTGGGTCACAATTTTGTGTGTTTTTTATTTCCAAATAATCATAATTTGAGCCCAAAAAATGTGATATGTGTAACAACATCAGAAATCAAAATGTAATTCCCAAAAATTAGAGGGTACTATCACTATTCTACACTCACCCACCAAATGTCACAGAATAAATCAAGAAGATTAACTCTTGAGTAATGTAATTCCACCACCTATATGTCCAAAGAAATGTAGTATTTATGTGTAGGAGGTTTTCACATGTGGCAGAACTTCTGAAAAAAGTTCCACCACCATTGTAAATCTTGCCAGATACACTATCTAGCCAAAAGTATTGGGACAGTAAAGAGAGACGTTGGCGCTTATGTCCTTGCAACCTTGATAGAGATCCACCTGTCTATTACACACCTTGGTATATAAAGAGGGCAAAAAAATGTTTGCAAGATTCATGACTAAATGCAGTCCATAAAGTCTATGATAAAGCACTTAAAGGCAGCCCAGTGGAGTTTAGAAGCAGTACTCTATGGAGGCTGGGGGAGAAAGCACAAAGCACCACTCTAAGTGCAGTAATTGAAGCAATTTATTGAGGTAAAGGATGCATTGTACTCACAAGAGTATGTGTAAAATAAGCATGCCAGGAAAGGTATATAAGCCGTCTAGGAGGGAGTCCATCAGGGGAAAAGTGTGGATGCCGTGGAGCAGGTTGCGCCGGTGGATGCCAGCATTTCCTAGTCCTCAGTCACACCAGAAGCCAAAGTATGACTTCACTTCCGGTTGGACGGGGTGTCAGTTAGCAGGCGACGCGTTTGCGGAGCATGTGCTCCTTCTTCAGGCCTGACGGAGCCATTTTGGTTGAGGGCTTTATATGCTGTGTTGCCAGAGCTCCTGGGTCTGTATATATACAGTATAAAACAGTTACAGTTACAGTTACTGAAGCAGTAAACAGACATAGATGAATATTGCTGCAGAACTAGATATGCTTGGACATGGGACGCAATAAGGGAGTTGTGGAAGTGGACTTAACAATCGAATAAAAAGGATGATCGAATGGTGTAAAAATAAAAATAAGAATAAAAATGAAAATAATAATAAAAATAGACTAAAAATAAAAATAAAGATAAAAAAATATATAAATATAAAATTAAAATTACAAGATGGTGCCTTTGGTAAGGAATGGAACACTAGATGCGATAATAGGAAGACCATGGATGTAAAGGAAAAAGGAAATGAAAAATAATAATGATCGTGAAGAGTACTAAAATATGAAAATAATGTTGAAAACTAAGGATTAATACGAAAACGAATATAAAGATAGAAATAAAAATAAATAAAGAATAAAAATAATAATAAAAATAAAGATAAATAATAATGGGGATAATGATAATAATAGGTGATAAAAATATACCATGTAAAGGGGAAGTGATATTAATGAGAATACAAGAAATCACTGTTCATACACTTATTAGGGATGAGTCTCAGCACATGCGTGTCTATAAAATTGATAGAATAATATGACTATAATTTGGCTATTTATAATTGTATCTATTACTTACTTTGATCGTGTAAGACCTTAAGGGTCCAAAGTAGGATATTTGGACTAGGAAGCGAGGGGAGGAAGAGAGGGGCCCTGGATGGGAAAAATAATAGACAATTTTTTAAAAAGATTAAGGTTGAAATAAAAAGCAAAATGGAAACATTTCTATTATAACCATACTATTTCTATTATTGAATATTGTTTTTCAGAACATATAACTGGGGACAAAAATGGGAGAAGGAGGGGGGGAAGAAAAGAGGGTAGCGATAAAAAGTGGGTGAAAGGAGGAGGGAGGGGGGAAGGGAGGGGAAAGAAAGGGGACATTAGACTGAAGGGGCTTATCACATCAGATTATTAACCTCTATTTCCTCATTGAGGCCACTGGGCATGAGGAGGTCCAGAGTGTATATCTAATATGTTTCCCTCTGGCAGAGTGGCTTGAAGTGCTCGGCCAGCGGGAACGTGCCAGGAATGAACTCTATAACCCACACCCGGAGGCCTGTGGAGGATGTGCCATGGTGTTTAAGAAAAGGTCGGGGTACACTATGCTTGTCATCTCCTCCCTCTACGAAACGACGCTGTTCACCAAATCTCTTGCCAAGTGTACGTATGGTCCTTCCAACGTAATGAAGGCCACACGGGCAGATGAGACAGTAGACGACAAACTCTGTAGAGCAGTTGAACTAATTGGAAATTTGGTAGGTTTTGCTTTTGGTACTGAGTTCTTTTTGACCATGATTCACGTGCTTACAAGTCAAACACAGTGCTTTACGACACTGGTACTTGCTGATCAGCCGGATAAGGCACAGGGACTGTGTGGAGGACAAAGGCTGGGATTTGTATTTGCTGGGAGCTATGAGATTTTTGATACCCCTAGCTTTCCTGTATGAAAATTTTAGTTTTGATGGGGTGGTGGGTTTCAACTGTGGATCCTCTAATAAGATGGACCAATGTTTACTCAATATTTGTTCCATTTCTTGTGTTTAGTATGAAATTGAGTAACAAACCTAACTGGTTGACCTGGAGGCTGATTGGGACCTTTGGACTGCACGGGATGATCAGACAAGTAAAAATTAAAAGCTTCATCCACAAGTAGGGGTGGGAAGGCTTTTTCTATAAATTTTTGTTTTAGCTGGGATCCTTGCTCCATATAATCAGTTTCCCTAGTACAGTTTCTGCGGAGGCGACAGAACTGACTCTTGGGAATATTATTAATCCACCTGGGGTAGTGGCAGCTTTTGTGATGTAGGAATGAATTGCCAGCTGTAGGCTTAGTGTAGTTTTTGTAAAGTATTTTTCCCTCATGGTGGTATAATGTCAGATCCAAAAATGATCGTTTTTGAGGGTCATGTTCTGAGGAAAAGGATAGACTGTATGTGTTTTTGTTACAGTGTTGTGGGAATTCAAGGAACGGGGACTCTGGGCCATCCCAGATGACAATAATGTCATCAATATATCTCCCATAGAATATGATATGGGAGATGTATGGGTTGTTCATTCAGATGTAATTGGCTTCCCAGAGTCCCATAGTGAGGTTGGCATAGCTGGGGGAAAAATTAGCCCCCATAGCTGTGTCCATGACCTGTAAGTAGAACTCCCATCAAATTCAAAATAGTTATGAGTCAGGCAGAATTCCACGGCCTCTAGAATTAATTCTGCCTGTCTGGGGTTGAGTAGGGTATCTGTAGAAGAGGAGCTAGCCGTGGCTCTAAGGCTTATGGGATGTGGTATTGAGGTGTATAGTGAATTTACATCAAGGAATGCCCAAGTGCAAAGGTTCCCAAGTGCAATGTCAGTTGCTCGAGAAGATGGACCCCATCCCGAATAGAGGATGGGAGATTTTGCACTAGGGACCGTAAAAACTGGTTGATATATTGAGAAATAGGGCTGGTTATACTGTTCATTAGGGATGGGCTTCATGTTCGGGTCGAACATGAGTTCGACTCGAACATTGGCTGTTCGCCCATTCACCGAACAGCAAACAAATTGGGTGTTCGCGGCAAATTCGAAAGCCGCGGAACACCCTTTAAAAGTCTATGGGAGAAATCAAAAGTGCTAATTTTAAAGGCTTATATGCATGGTATTGTCATAAAAAGTGTTTGGGGACCTGGGTCCTGCCCCAGGGGACATGTATCAATGAAAAAAAAAGTTTTGCAAATGGCCATTTTTTCGGGAGCAGTGATTTTAATAATGCTTAAAGTGAAACAATAAAAGTGTAATATTCCTTTAAGTTTCGTACCTGGGGGGTGTTTATAGTATGCCTGTAAAGGGGCGCATGTTTCCAGTGTTTAGAACAGTCTGACAGCAAAATGACATTTCTAAAAAAAAAAAGTCATGTAAAACTACTTTCGCTAGCGCCGGCTATAATGCATTGTCGGTCCGGTAATACACATAAAAGTTAATTGATAAAAACGGCATGGAATTTCCCCACAGGGGAACCCTGAACCAAAATTTTAAAAAATGCGTGGGGGTCCCCCAAAATTCCATACCAGGCCCTTCAGGTCTGGTATGGATATTAAGGGCAACCCCGTGTCAAAATAAAAAAAAATGGCGTGGGGGTCCCCCTCAAAATCCATACTAGACCCTTCAGGTCTGGTATGGATATTAAGGGGAACCTAGCGCCAAATTTTTTTTAAAAATGGCGTAGGGTCCCCCTCAAAATCTATACCAGACCCTTATCCAAGCACGCAATCTGGCAGGCCGCAGGAAAAGAGAGGGGGGATGAGAGAGCACCCCCCCTCCTGAACCGCACCAGGCCACATGCCCTCAACATTGAGAGGGTGCTTTGGGGTAGCCCCCCAAAGCACCTTGTCCCCATGTTGATGGGGAGAAGGGCCTCATCCCCACAACCCTTGCCCAGTGGTTGTGGGGGTCTGTGGGCGGGGGGGCTTATCAGATTCTGGAATCCCCCTTTAACAAAGGGACCCCCAGATCCCAGCCCCCCCTGTGTGAATTGGTAATGGGGTACAAATGTACCCCTACCATTTCACAAAAAAAGTGTCAAAAAGGTTAAAAAACACAAGAGATGGTTTTTGACAAGTCCTTTATTACTTTCTTCCATCTTCTTTCTTCTGGTGTTCTTTTGGTGTTCTTCTTCCTCCATCATCTTCTTCTCCATCTTCTTCTTCCTCCACTTCACTTCAATTTCAAAAGAGCCAACTTCCCTAAACTACAAACCTTGCTAAAAGGCATAAATTGGGATAAAATATTAGGAATAAAGAATACGGAGGAGAGATGGGTTTGCTTTAAGAGCATATTAAATAAGGGCATTAGCCAATGTATCCCATTGGGTAATAAATTTAAAAGAGCGAACAAACATCCTGGATGGCTTAACTCCAATGTAAAAATGCATATAAAAGCAAAGGAGAAGGCCTTCAAAAAATACAAGGTTGAGGGATCATCCTCAGCATTCATAATTTATAAAGAATGCAATAAGAAATGTAAGGGTGCAATTAGGATGGCTAAGATAGAACATGAAAGACACATAGCAGAGGAGAGCAAAAAAAATCCCAAGAAATTCTTTAAGTATGTAAACAGTAAAAAAGGGAGGACAGACCATATTGGCCCCATAAAGAATGAGGAAGGACATCTGGTTACAAAGGATGGGGAGATGGCGAAGGTATTTAATTTATTCTTCTCCTCAGTCTTCACGAGTGAATCGGGGGGCTTCAGTAACCAAAACTGCAGTGTTTATCCTCATGACACAACACAGGAAGCACCTACATGGTTAACAGAGGACGGAATTAAAATTAGACTTGAGAAACTTAACATTAATAAATCACCGGGACCAGATGGCTTGCATCTGAGGGTACTTAGGGAACTCAGTCAGGTGATTGCCAGACCGTTGTTCCTAATTTTTACAGACAGTCTATTGACTGGAATGGTACCAGCTGATTGGAGAAAAGCCAATGTAGCACCAATATTTAAAAAGGGCCCAAAAAACATCCCTGGGAATTACAAACCAGTTAGCCTAACATCAATAGTATGTAAACTCTTGGAGGGGATGATAAGGGATTATATACAAGATTTTAGTAATAACAATGATATCATTAGCAGTAATCAGCACGGATTCATGAAGAATCGTTCTTGCCAAACCAATCTATTAACCTTCTATGAGGAGGTGAGTTGCCATCTAGATAAAGGAAGGCCCGTAGACGTGGTGTATCTGGATTTTGCAAAAGCATTTGACACAGTTCCCCATAAACGTTTACTGTACAAAATAAGGTGCGTTGGCATGGACCATAGGGTGAGTACATGTATTGAAAACTGGCTACAAGGGCATGTTCAGAGGGTGGTGATAAATGGGGAGTACTCAGAATGGTCAGGGGTGGGTAGTGGGGTTCCCCAGGGTTCTGTGCTGGGACCAATTCTATTTAATTTGTTCATAAATGACCTGGAGGATGGGATAAACAGTTCAATCTCTGTATTTGCAGATGATACTAAGCTAAGCAGGGCAATAACTTCTCCGCAGGATGTGGAAATCTTGCAAAAAGACCTGAACAAATTAATGGGGTGGGCGACTACATGGCAAATGAGGTTCAATGTAGAAAAATGTAAAATAATGCATTTGGGTGGCAAAAATATGAATGCAATCTATACACTGGGGGGAGAACCTCTGGGGGAATCTAGGATGGAAAAGGACCTAGGGGTCCTAGTAGATGATAGGCTCAGCAATGGCATGCAATGCCAAGCTGCTGCTAATAAAGCAAACAGAATATTGGCATGCATTAAAAGGGGGATCAACTACAGAGATAAAACGATAATTCCCCCGCTCTACAAGACTCTGGTCCGGCTGCACCTGGAGTATGCTGTCCAGTTCTGGGCACCAGTCCTCAGGAGGGACGTACTGGAAATGGAGCGAGTACAAAGAAGGGCAACAAAGCTAATAAAGGGTCTGGAGGATCTTAGTTATGAGGAAAGGTTGCGAGCACTGAACTTATTCTCTCTGGAGAAGAGACGCTTGAGAGGGGATATGATTTCAATTTACAAATACTGTACTGGTGACCCCACAATAGGGATAAAACTTTTTCGCAGAAGAGAGTTTAATAAGACTCGTGGCCACTCATTACAATTAGAAGAAAAGAGGTTTAACCTTAAACTACGTAGAGGGTTCTTTACTGTAAGAGCGGCAAGGATGTGGAATTCCCTTCCACAGGCGGTGGTCTCAGCGGGGAGCATTGATAGCTTCAAGAAACTATTAGATAATCACGTGAATGACCGCAATATACAGGGATATGTAATGTAATACTGACACATAATCACACACATAGGTTTGACTTGATGGACTTGTGTCTTTTTTCAACCTCACCTACTATGTAACTATGTAACACTCTTCTCGTCCCGTATCTTCCTCCGGCTTCTTCTCCACTCCGTCCGCGCATTCCGCCTCAGTGGGAGTCTTCAGCTGTGTGATGCTTGGGTGACCCCGCCCCCTCTGACAACACGTGGAAAGCCACAGGAAAGTCCCGTGAATTCCCCGTGCGTCAGAGGAGGGCGGGGTCACCGGGTGGCCCCGCGCTCCGTTATATAAGAAATGTCAGAAGAAGCGAAGCGTCACACGGCTGAAGACTCCCACTGAGGCGGATCGTGCAGACAGAGTGGAGAAGAAGCCTGGAGGAAGATGCGGGACTAGAAGAGCGGAGGAAGAAGTAGATGGAGAAGAAGAAGAACACTGAAAGAACATGGAAGAAGAAGCCGAAAGAAGAAGAAATTAATAAAGGGCTTGTCAAAAACCGTCTCTTGTGTTTTTTAAACTTTTTGACACTTTTTTTGTGAAATGGTAGGGGTACATTTGTACCCCATTACCAATTCACACAGGGGGGCTGGGATCTGGGGGTCCCCTTGTTAAAGGGGGCTTCCAGATTCCGATAAGCCCCCCGCCCGCAGACCCCCAAAGCCACCGGCCAAGGGTTGTGGGGATGAGGCCCTTCTCCCTACCAACATGGGGACAACATGCTTTGGGGTGCTACCTCAAAGCACTCTCCCAATGTTGAGGGCATGTGGCCTGGTATGGTTCAGGAGGGGGGGCGCTCTCTTGTCCCCCCTCTTTTCTTGCGGCCTGCCAGGTTGCGAGCTCGGTCAAGGGCCTGGTATGGAATTTAAGGGGACCCCCACGCCATTTAAAAAAAAATTTTGGTCCGGGGTTCCCCTGTGGGGAAATCCCATGCTGTTTTTGTAGACACCCCCCAGGTACGAAATTTAAAGGAATATTACACTTTTATTGTTTCACTTTAAGCATTATTAAAATCGCTGCTTCTGAAAAAACGGCCGTTTTTAAAAATTCTTTTTACATTGATCCATGTCCCCTGGGGCAGGACCCAGGTCCCCAAATACTTTTTATGACAATACCATGCATATAAGCCTTTAAAATGAGCACTTTTGATTTGTCCCATAGACTTTTAAAGGGTGTTCGGCGGCTTTCGAATTTGCCACAAACACCCCAAATTGTTCGGCGAACTGGCGAACAGCCGATGTTCGAGTCGAACATGAGTTTGACTCAAACTCGAAGCTCATCCCTATCTCAGAGACACAAACCATGTCTGAATATATTCAGGAAAATCTGCAAAAGGGTTTCATCAGGAAATCCAGCTCACCTACCGGAGCCAGATTTTTCTTTGTAGGGAAAAAAGATGGTTCACTCCGTCCATGCATTGACTACAGGGGCCTTAACGCCATCACCATGAAGAACCGATACCCTCTTCCTTTAATTTCAAGACTATTAGACAGACTGCGGGATTCTCGTGTTTTTACCAAATTGGATCTTAGAGAGACCTACAATTTAATAAGAATCCGCAAAGGAGACGAGTGGAAGACCGCCTTTAACACCAGGGACGGACATTATGAATATCTTGTGATGCCCTTTGGCTTATGCAATGCCACAGCTGTCTTCCAAAACTTGGTTAATGAGATCTTCCAGGACCTTCTGTATATCTGTGTTATTGTATATCTGGATGATATTCTTATTACTCGCCAGACTTACTCACCCATCGTCTCCATGTGAAAGCGGTGCTACAGCGACTACAGGCCAATTGTCTATATGCTAAATTGGAGAAGTGCCTATTTGAACAAACACAAGTTCCATTCCTGGGCTACATTATCTCGTATCAGGGCCTCCTCATGGACCCAGCCAAACTCCGAGCCATCTCTGAGTGGCCCCAGCCCTCTGGTCTTAAAGCCACCCAATGCTTTTTGGGCTTCACCAATTACTATCGCCAATTCATTCGTAACTACTCCACCTTGGTAGCTCCTCTTACATCTCTCACCCGCAAGGGTCTCAATGCCCTGCTCTAGTCCCCTGAAGCCATGGATGCTTTCCACAAACTTATGGCAGCCTTCCTCTCCGCCTTAATTCTAATACGTCCGGACATTACGAAACCCTTTTCTATGGAGGTTGATGCCTCTTCAGTAGGAGTCGGTGCCGTCCTACTCCAAGCTCAGAAGGGCAAGTCTCAGCCCTGTGGATTCTTTTCCAAGAAGTTTTCGGATGAGGAGAAGAACTATACCATTGGGGATCGTGAGCTACTGTCTATTAAACTAGCTCTTCAAGAATGGCAACATCTACTAGAGGGTTCTCCCCATTTTATTACCATCTATACTGATCATAAAAATCTTCAGTCATTACAATCCATGAAACGCTTGAACCCACGCCAAGCTCGCTGGGCTCTCTTCTTCGCCCGCTTCAACTTCAACATTACCTTTCGTCCTGGTGTCAAAAACTTTTGTGCCGATGCCCTGTCCAGGTCGTTTGATATCAACGTATCTGAAAATCACCTTGATCCTGGTCCCATCATCCCTCCGCATCGTATTCTAGCCACTACTCAGCTCCGGTCTACGCAGCCTCCTCCAGGTAAAGCTTTTGCAGTTTCCGCACTTCGTCCCAATCTCCCGTCCTACAAGGAGAATGATGGTGCTGAGGGGGAATCAAAGTTCAAAAAATGGTGGACACAATGGATGAAAAGTAGGCAAATGAATAACAATATATTGTCCAAAAATAACTCAGCGAATTGCCTCCTGGAACAATAGTCTCACAGAACTCTCACCTCATATACATGAAGAAAATCTCATCAATGAGTAAGTAAGACTCTCTACAGCATCCTATTGGAACCTTTTCCTGTTCACATACACTGACGGGGCCATAGGCTGCTTCTCCAGCTATATAAAACATCCACTGAGCTGTCCTATTGTGCTCCAGTGTAGCAAAGGTGAGGGGAAGAATGAAAAAAGGATGCCTCCAATGGTGTAGTATGTTAAAAGACTATGGATACATTTATTAAAGTGCCAAAAGGTGAACTATTACATAAAACACATTAAAAACAAGCAAGAACAGTTAAAACGGCGTTCTCAGCACCTTCTCACGTCACTTCCGGTGTGCGTCTGATTCCGGCCACTGAGGTGAGAGTTCTGTGAGACTATTGTTCCAGGAGGTAATTCGTGGAGTTATTTATGGACAATATATTGTTATTCATTTGCCTGCTTTTCATCCATTGTGTCCACCATTTTTTGAACTTTGATTCCCCCTTAGCACCATCATTCTCCTTGTAGGATGGTACTCATTGTCTGCTTTTTGAGACTTCCTATATATATATGTATTTCATTTATCATCATTTTGCACAGGACTTTGCACATTATTTGGACACTTATGATACATATTTGTTGCACTTTTTTGTGGAGATACAACTTTTTGCACTTTTTTGTGAAGATACAACATTTTGCACTACAATATTTTTTTTGTCGTTGTATTTTCATGAATTTTATCTCGGATCTGCCCCCTCAACAGGTTCTACAGTCATCTGGGTAGTGGTGGATCGGTTCTCCAAAATGTCACTTGATTCCTCTCTCAGGCCTACCTTCTGCTCCCAGTCTTGCCACAACTTTTATTAAGGAGATCTTTTGTCTTCATTGGATGTCTTCACATATCGTCTCTGTCAGAGGAGTTTAATTTACTGCTCGGTTTTGGAGAGCTTTAGCCAGCTCCTTTGGGATTAAATTGGATTTTTCATCTGCCTTTCATCCCCAGTCCAATGGACAAACGGAACATGTCAATCAAAATGTAGAGTGTTTTCTCCATGCCTTCATCTCAGCCCACCAAAATGACTGGGTGGAACTTTTCCCATTTCTCCTCTTGTACCAGCAGCAGCAGCTGAAATCTTGAGGACCTTTAACTCAATCTGGGAAGAAGTCTCTTATGCCGCGTACACACGGTCGGACTTTTCATCTACAAAAGTCCCACAGCCGGTCCGACAGACTTTCGGCGGACTTGCGGCGGACTTGCCGCGGACTTGTTGCAGACTTTCTAACGAACGGACTTGCCTACACACGACCACACAAAAGTCCGACGGATTCGTACGTGATGACGTACACCGGACTAAAATAAGGAAGTTGATAGCCAGTAGCCAATAGCTGCCCTAGCGTGGCTTTTTGTCCGTCGGACTAGCACACAGACGAGCGGATTTCGGGGTCCGTCGTAGTTACGACGTAAAGATTTGAAGCATGTTTCAAATCTAAAGTACGTCGGATTTGAGGCTAAAAAAGTACGTTGAAAGTCCGGAGAAGCCCACACACGATCGGATTACCAGCCAGCTTTAGTCCGTCAGCGTCCGTTGGACTTTTGTAGCTGAAAAGTCCGACCGTGTGTACGCGGCTTTAGAATCTTCATCTGGCTGCTTCCAGGCATAAAATGGCAGCAGATCGTGATCGCCGTCCGGCTCCTAAGTTCCTACCTGGCGATAGAGTTTGGCTCTCTACCAAGCACTTCTGACCCTCAATGAAATTTGCCCCTTGCTTCATTGGTCCCTTTCCCATTCTCCGTCAGATTAATCCGGTTGCTTTCAAGCTCCGTCTGCCCTCTCATCTCAGGATCCCCAACGCCTTCCATGTCTCCCTGCTCAGGCCACTGGTCCTCAATCGCTTCTCTCGACCTTCTTCTTACCCCACTCCTGTGGCTAATACCATGGATCAGTATGAGATTAAAGAAATATTGGACTCCAAATACTCCCAAGGGAAGCTACTCTATCTGATTGATTGGAAGGGCTACGGCCCGGAGGAGATGTCTTAGGTTCCTGCTACAGATGTTTCAGCCCCACGCTTGGTGACCAGATTCCATCAGAAATTTCCCTCCAAGTCAGCCCCCAGTGTCAGGTCCCACACTTACCAGACAGATGAGTCCACTTGGGCAGAGGGTAGGCTCCCTTACGTATCCGATTCGGGGCCCCTGGTAGAGTAGACAGGAGGCCCGCGAATGCGGAATGGTATGAGGGCCTGAAGTTAGAGTCCTGGAGCACGGTGGTCTGGCAAGCAACCGGTAGAACTTCAGGCTTGATAGAGCAGATGCTGAGCAGGAGCTAATCAGGCTTGGTCACACACAGGCAGAGGTCGGCAACGGTCTGGCAGCAACGGTACAAGGGAGAAGGCAGAAACAAGGTCAAACGATCCGGGGTCGGGTTCAGCCAGCAGTCAAGGAAGGTCCAAAGGCAAGCCGGGTCACAACGGGTAAACACTACGGAGATACAGGAACACAGGATGATCACGGAACAAGACACAGAGCTGCTTGATCAGGCAGCACCGAGTCAGTGTAGAGGCAGGCTTCAAATAGGCTGATTGGCACCAAAACGCCGCGCTCGTGCACGCGCCGATTCGCCAAGGCGCGCCACGCCCCCGCACGCGCCCGAGCGCGCCCCCGACACCGGCGTGCACGCCCACACTACCGGGCAAGTCAAAGGCAGCGCCCACAGGTGGACGCGCGCTAGCGCGAACGTGCGTATGCACGAACGCCCGGACGCCACCCCGCACGCCACGGCCGGTCAGCCCAGACACGCCAGTGCCCCCAGGGACACGCGCCCCAGCACGCACAGGGACACGAGCACCAACGCGCCCCGGCGCGCACCTGCGCCCAACCAGGTAGCCTCTCTGACAGTGACTTGCCCGGTAGTGTGGGCAGACTCCGGATGCCCAGCTGGGCCATCTTTGAGGAATGAGAGGTTTTAAAGGATTGCAGAAGTTCTCTGGCATGTAAATTGCTTTCCGGCTCCCACGAATTATCTTCGGGTCCATAGCCCTTCCATTTTACCAGATATTGCACCTGATTGCGCCTTCTTCTGCAATCTAGAATTGCCTCCACTTCGAACTCCTCCTCGCCATCAACCATGATAGGTTTGGGTGGACCAATGCTGCGACCAGAAAAGAAGTTGGGGGTGACCAGCTTCAGGAGGGACACGTGGAACACTGGATGTATCCTCAGGGAGTTAGGAAGGTCAAGTTCGTATGCCACATTGTTGATTTTCCTTTTGATCAAGAAAGGACCCAGGTATTTGGGGCCCAGTTTCCTGGATGGGCAGGCCAACTTGAGGTTAGCGGTAGACAGTCAGACAGAATTGCCGGGTTCTAGAACAAGTTCCCCCCGTCTCTTCCTGTCAAAGATCTTCTTGTAATCTTCCTGAGCCTTGGTCATGGTTTCCTGCAGCAATTTGTTGTTGTTAGAGAAAAAATCCAAAGTTTCGGATACTGCAGGAACAGGGCACTCGGGAAATGATCCAGGCAAGAAGGATGGGTGGAAACCATAATTGGCATAAAACGGAGACTGGTTAGTAGCTGAATGTAGAGAGTTATTATAGGAGAACTCTGCGATGGGAAGCAGGGAGGCCCAATCATCCTGGGAGAATGCAGAAAAACAGCGGATGTATTGCTCCAAGGTTTGGTTCGTCCTCTTGGTTTGTCCATTTGACTGAGGGTGGTAGGCCGAAGAGAATGACAACTCGATTTCAAGGGCACCACAAAGGGCCCTCCAGAATCTGGAGGTGAACTGGATGCCTCTGTCTGAAACTATATTGATCGGGACTCCATGTAGTCTGACAATCTCCTTAATGAAGATGGAGGCGGTCTCCATGGCTGAAGGGGTGCCCTTCATGGGGAGAAAATGGGCCATTTTAGACAGCCTGTCTACCACAACAAAAATGGACGAAAAACCTTCTGCTGGTGGGAGTTCAACAATAAAGTCATGAAATCATGGCCCATGGTCTCTCTGGGACTGGTAATGGTCTCAACAGGCCCCATGCTCTTGTCCGGCTAGTCTTGTTTCTGGCACACGTGTTACAGGACTCCACATATTCCTTGCAATCCTTAGTAAGGTGAGGCCACCAAAAGGTGCGTTGGACAAGGTCAGTTGTTTTCCATGTGCCGAAGTAGCCAGCAAGTTTGTGATCATGGCACAAGCTTAACACCCGTACTTTTAGCTCCTCAGGGACCACAATCTTATTCTTGAACCAGAACAGCCCATCTTTGGTACAGGCTTCAGCAGGTGGAGACATTCCCATAGAGGCGCGTCTGATTTGAGAAATAAGATCCTCCTGTAGGATTAGGAAATTTCCAGAGGGGAGGATGGTGTCTGGGGACAGGGTTCTTTCAGAATCGAGAAACATTCAGGAAAGGGCGTCAGATTTGACATTCTTGGATCCGGGTCTGTAAGTAATATGGAAAATAAATCGGGAAAAAAAAAGTGCCCATCTGGCCTGCCGGGGTTTCAATCTCTTGGCTGTTCTTAGGTATTCTAAGTTCTTATGGTCCGTGTAGACCAAAATGGGGTGTGCTGCACCTTCCAGGAGATAACGCCATTCCTCCAGGGCTGCTTTAATGGCTAGAAGTTCCCGATCACCCACGTCATAGTTTTTCTCGGAAGGAGAGAGTTTACGTGAGAAGAATCCCACAGGGTACAGGAGTGCTTTGGCACCCTGTCTCTGTGAAAGTACAGCTCCAACTGCAACCTCGGAAGCATCCACCTCCAAGACGAAAGGCAAGGCAGGGTTGGGATGCTTAAGAATAGTGGCTGACGTGAACAGCGCCTTGAGTCTTTCAAAGGCCTCTTGTGCCTTAGGGGTCCAGCAGAACCTGCATCCTTGTTTAATAAGTTCTGTAATGGGAGTTATGATTGAAGAAAATCCCTTAATAAATTTCCTATAGAAATTGGCAAAGCCAATAAAACACTGTACTCCTTTCTTGTCAGTCGGTGCAGGCCAATCCAGGATAGCGGATACTTTCTGTGGATCCATTTTAATGCCGTCAGGGGAAATGATCAGGCCTAGGAACTGGATAGATTAGAGCTCAAATTCACATTTTTCAAGTTTGGCGTAAAGCCCATGTTGTCTAAGTCGGGAGAGTACATTTCGTACGTGTTTGCGGTGCTCCATCAGGGAGGCAGAGAAAACCAGTATATCGTCCAGGTAAACGATGACATATAAGTCCAGTAAGTCATGAAAGACATCGTTAACAAAATGCTGGAATGTCGCCGGTGCCTTGCACAGACCAAAAGGCATGACGAGATACTCGTAATGTCCGAATCGAGTACGAAAGGCCGTCTTCCACTCGTCTCCTTCTCTTATGCGGATCAAATTATAGGCTCCACAGAGGTCTAGCTTAGTAAAAACGGTAGCAGATCCTAATCTCTGAAATAATTCAGGAACCAAGGGTAGCGGGTATCTGTTCTTTATAGTGATTTTATTAAGCTCCCAATAGTCAATGCAGGGACGTAAGGAGTGATCTTTCTTTTCCACGAAAAAGATGCCTGCCCCAGCTGGAGACATGGAAGGATGGATGAACCCTTTCTTCAGGTTTTCATCTATATAGGTTTTCAAGGTGCCCAGCTCCTGCTCAGTTAGAGGGAAGATCCTCCCAAAAGGGACTTCGGTACCCGGTAAAAGTTCTATTGGGCAATCGTAGGGTCTATGTACTGGAAGGGTTTCTGCCCCCTTTTTACTGAACACATCCAGGAAATCCCGGTAAGGTTCGGGAAGATCTTGGTAGGACTTAGTTTCTGAGTCTATGCACAGGCATTGGGAGGAAGTTAATGGGGTCCCCCGTAGGCAGTGTTGTCTGCAATATTCAGAAGAAAACTGGATCTTGCCCGTAGACCAGTTGATACTAGGATTGTGAGCCTGTAGCCAAGGTATTCCTAGGATGATTGGGAAGAGAGGAGAGGAGATTACATCTAGACGTAAAAGTTCCTGATGTTCCGGGCCAATAGTGGCCAATAGAGGAACCGTTTCTTGGGTAACGAGTCCGGAGCGGAGGGTGGAACCGTCCGCTAGAAAAACTGCCAGTCCTTGGGCTTTAGTTTGAGTGGGAATATGATGAGTTTCGACGAAGGTCCGGTCAATGAATCCACTACATGCTCCCGAATCAATGATGACCGGTACTGGGATGCTCCTTCCAGGTAACTGTAATACAATGGAAAATGTTAAATGGTTACCGGCACTAGGTAGGACAGGTGCACACAACGAGGAAGACGGCAGACACTTACGTCTTTTATTGGGGCATGCTCTTGCAAAGTGACCAGGCTCCCCACAGTACAAGCACAGGTTGAGTGTGCGTCTACGTGTCTTCTCCTCAGGAGTCAGAGAGGGACGGAGCAGTCCCAACTGCATTGGCTCAGGGACCTCCTGGACTGGAGTAGACGAGACAAACGGAGCTTGGTTCGGGGCACTAGGGGCCCTAGGCAACATCCAGGTGAGGCGTGGGTGACCAACAGATCTCTCAGAGCGTCTCTCCCTGAGGCGGCGGTCAATTTGGATTGACAGATTGATTAGCTCCTCTAGTGTCTGAGGTACCCCCACTCGTGCTAATTCATCCTTTAGGGGATCCGACAACCCCAGCCGATATTGGTGACGCAAGGCTGCGTCATTCCACTCCGTATCCGAGCTCCAGCGCCTAAACTCCACGGCGTAATCTTCAGCAGCTCTGCGGCCTTGTTGAAGGGAATGCAAGGCGGCTTCTGCCGTGGCTGTTAGCTGGGAGTCCTCATACAGCTGAGACATGGCTAGGAAAAAGTCACTTAAGGAGTCAAGAGATTGAGCCTTTTGCTCTAGTAGATAGTGGGCCCAGGTTTGAGGCTCGCCGGTCAACAAGGATATGACGAACCCCACTTTAGTAGCCTCCAGTGAGAAAGTACGGGGTTGTAGAGCAAAGTATAGTTCGCATGCGTTACGGAACGCCCGGAACTTACTGCGTTCTCGGGAAAACTTTTCGGGTGTAGGCACCCTGGGCTCTGATGGAAGCATCACTACAGAAGGTGCTGAGGCAGGGTTGGTAGATACTGCTCCTGGAGGAGAGGCTGAGAGGGCCTGGACCTGCCCTTCCAGTCTGGTATAGCCTTCCTGTAGGCTTTGAGTAAGGCCCGCTAGGTGCCTGCACAGTTCATCCATGGGGGAGGCCCCCTGCCCGGACTCAGTCATTTCTGCCTGATACTGTCAGGTCCCACACTTACCAGACAGATGAGTCCACTTGGGCAGAGGGTAGGCTCCCTTACGTATCTGATTCGGGCCCCTGGTAGAGTAGACAGGAGGCCCGCGAATGCGGAATGGTATGAGGGCCTGAAGTTAGAGTCCTGGAGCACGGTGGTCTGGCAAGCAACCGGTAGAACTTCAGGCTTGATAGAGCAGATGCTGAGCAGGAGCTAATCAGGCTTGGTCACACACAGGCAGAGGTCGGCAACAGGCTGGCGGCAACGGTACAAGGGAGAAGGCAGAAACAAGGTCAAACGAGCCGGGGTCGGGTTCAGCCAGCAGTCAAGGAAGGTCCGAAGGCAAGCCGGGTCACAACGGGTAAACACTATGGAGATACAGGAACACAGGATGATCACGGAACAAGACACAGAGCTGTTTGATCAGGCAGCACCGAGTCAGTGTAGAGGCAGGCTTCAAATAGGCTGATTGGCGCCAAAACGCCGCGCTCGTGCACGCGCCGATTAGCCAAGGTGCGCCGCGCCCCCGCACGCGCCCGAGCGCGCCCCCAACACCGGCATGCACGCCCACACTACCGGGCAAGTCAAAGGCAGCGCCCACAGGCAGACGTGTGCTAACGCGGACGCGCGCTAACGCGGACGCGCGCTAGCGCGAACGCGCGTACGCACGAACGCCCGGACGCCACCCTGCACGCCACGGCTGGTCAGCCCAGACATGCCAGCGCCCCCAGGGACACGCGCCCCAGCACGCACAGGGACACGAGCACCAACGCGCCCCGGCGCGCACCGGCGCCCAACCAGGTAACCTCTCTGACACCCAGACGTGTAGGGGGACCTCGTAAGTGGGGGGTACTGTCACAGATCAGCTGTGGTGCTGATCTGTGTCTTACCTTTTACTGCTGTAGGTAGGCTGGTTCAGCTCTTGCTGCACTCAGCAGTTATGGGTGTCGCCGGCTTCACCTGTTGTCTTTTATTTAGTGCCTTCCTGCTACTTCCTGTCCAGCCTCCCATGGCCTTCTCTATTTAAATTCCACTCAGACCAGTTTCTGGTTGCTTAAGCAAAACTTGTTCCTGAGCGCCCTTCGTGTAACCTGCTTACCTGAGCTCTCGTGAACCGATCTCTTGAGTACCGTCTCACTTAGTTCTCCTGATTGTGTTGTCTGCTGCCCGCCGCGACCTTGGCTCGCTATCCAGCTCTCCTTTGCTTCATCCATCCGTGTCTGACTGTGCCTTCTGGTACTCTCCTTGCGAGCGGGGTGAACCCGGGGGGCGTAACCTGGCGTCAGCACGCAGCTAAGCCCAAATACTCGTGAGGGAGTCCCTGGCAGAATACCGGCTGGCCCTTGGATTCCACGCCCTGGGGGATCCTGTGTCACCTGCTCCCCTGTGGGCTCACATCAGTAGCACCGTGACAGTCCATGGCAGCGACTATGGGCCTACCGGGTGGGTTTGTAGTGCTTTTAAGAATTTTGAGTATGTGATAAACATACGGTATTGAGTAAAAATTCTTAATGAAGAAAGCAAATTCTTGTTTATTGATTGATCCATCTTCCTTTGCCTTGTTGATCAGTGTGAACAATTCGGCAGTGAAATCTGGTAAGGCATCAGAACGGAGTTTTTGTATGTAGCGGTGTCCGACAACAGGCAGCAGGCTTCCATCAAGTAGTCATTTCTATCTTGAACAACTATCCCGCCACCCTTGTCGGCTGTTTTGATGACTAAATCGTGATTGTGGGTTAGTTCTGTGAGTGCTGTTTTTTCGTTAGGGGTAAGATCGGGATGATTGGAATGACTGGTATGTGTCTATTTGTATAAATTTTGTATGTCTGAGTACACGACTTGATAGTAAGTTTGAAGGTATGATCCTTTGGCATGTAATGGATTGAATATTGATTTGGGCTCTTAAATTTACTGTGTTGAATCAGAGGGGATGTGAAGGGATGTTGGGTGAAGAAGGCCAAATCCTCATCATCCTCAGCATCAGCATTGTTATACAATTCCTCCAGTATATTAAGATCCACTGGATTGTGAGCTTCCATGCTGATGACGGGAACATGAATGGGAGAAATAGAACATTCTGTGCCTTTAAGAGATTTAATATGATAATAGCGGTTTAAAGTAAGATTACCTATAAAACTGTGCAAGTCCTTGAATAATGTGAATTAATTGGGTAAGGAAGATGGTGTGTGGTTAAGGCCTTGTTGTAATATTGAGATTTCTGAAGGAGATATATTGTGGGATGAAAGATTAAAAATCTTTACTGTTTGTGGGACTTGGCCCTGTGGCTTATGCCTGCCTCTTCCCCCTTGGTTTCCTCGTCTTCTAATTTTCTTTTTCCAGTCGAATGACTGTGGGATTGCAAGGGGGACTGATCTAAAAAATCCAAAGGATCTGAAGGAGTAAGGGAGTTGAAGGTAGAGGTAGTAATTTTGGGGTGCAGTGTCATCTCTGTATGGTCTCTAGAGGGGGCTGCACAGGACTGGAGTTTAGAAATGGGAGTGGTGGAAGTGAGATGAGAAACAAGGTGAAACAGGCCTATATGCATGGTCGGGACCAGAGGGGACTAGGCCATCGTTGATAGTAATGGACTCTGCGAATGAACTAGCACAGACTGAAGGTATAGAATCATGAGTGTTTGGCACAGGAGTAGCCCCTAGGGTTGAGGTGGAGGGATTACTTAAAGGTGTCCGGTCGATTTGGTATTCTCTAGGGAAGTCATAGCTGACAATGGGGGTTTATTGGTATTATGGTTGTTTTGTTTTCTCTCTTATTTTTTCTTGTATGTTCTCGTTGGGGTTTTGGGGTGAGCGGACGATGCCAAGCATCAGGTGGATTGTGTGGGGGCCTGTATGTATTGTGGCCATGCGGCATCTCTTTCCCCCTCACACTGTACATCACTACTCTACCTGAAGAACACAGAGGAGAGAGGCACGGGCACAAATTCCAGTTTCCAGGAACGGGGACAGATTCCAGATTGGTGATACCCCTGGACGCATACAAGCTCGGCGCTTGTGGATTGATGCCCACACTCACTTCATGAAAGTGAGTGCAACCTCCCCCCGTGTGTGTCTTGCCCCCCCCCTCCACTGTGGTCATCGCAGAGTTATTTTACATGCTGTATATCTTTTATTTTTTATATTTCGCTTAGCATGTTCATCATTGTCATTACCTTATACACGGAACGTCTACACCTGCGGGTCATTTGCAACACAGGCTGTACACCTTACAGCTGTAAGGTAAGCGGCTTGCAAACACGGAGGTGTCCTCACTGAAGATCCCCCTTCCCTTCACGATTGGAATTGTTTTGTGTTTCTCATCACAAGTTTTTGTTTTTGGACTGGATGATAGAACTAATATTCATGTTTGTCCTAGGGATTTGTCACTTGTAGTCCACCAGGATTTGGCACGTTTTTGCTAATGGGGCACTAGCCCACATGTATTTTTCTTGCATTATATATTTTTTTGCATTGTGTCATTATTTATCCTATTTGTGTTAGTATATGCAGTTTTGCCTTGCTATATTCAAGCAGTCACTGTTTCACAATTACCTTTATATATTAGGCTTTGTCTGCCTGTAACATTATAGTCATGTTGATCAGCTATGTTGCACTGCATCCTTACCATGTTCTTTTAGCATGTAGGATCCATTCATGCTTTGGCCCGTTTCTTTTTTAGTTCACTTTGCCACTTTAGTCATCTTTGTAGCTCCCCCCCCCTTCATCACAGCGCAACTACCATCTTTCCCCACATGCGGTCTTGGCGATGAGCAGGAAAAGCTGGTCTGCTGACAGGACCCAGCCCACAATTCAGATGCCTTGGGGTCCACTCCATAAGGCATATGGGTGGGGGACAAGGGTGTGATGGGGAAATCGGATGTGTTTGGTGGGTTCCCCTCTTCCAATTGAATACTCTTCCTAGATTAAAATCATCTAAGTCTAAGTCTCCCTACCCTTTTTTCTCCCCCTCCTCCTTCCCCCATTTTTGTCTCCAGTTATATATTCCGAAAAACAATATTCAATAATAGAAATAGTATGGTTATAATAGAAATGTTTTAATTTTGCTTTCAATTTCAACCCTAATCTTTCTTTAAAAATGTTTTATTATTTTTCCCATCCAGGGCTCCTCTCTTTCTCCCCTCACTTCCTAGTCCACATATTCCACTTCGGACCCTTAAGGTCTTCCCATGTGCTGAGACGCATCCCTTTTATAGTGTATGAACAGCGGTTTCTTGTATTCTCATTAATATCACTTGCCCTTTACATGGTATATTTTTTTCACCTATTATTATTATCATTATTTCCATTATTATTATTTATCTTTATTCTTATTCTTATTTTTATTTTTATATTTTTTTATTTTTATCTTTATATTCATTTTCATATTAAACCTTAGTTTTCAACATTGTTTTCATATTTTAATTCTCTTCACTATCATTATTATTTTTCATTTCATATTCCCTTTACATCCATGGTCTTCCTATTATCACATCTAGTGTTCCATTCCTTGCCAAAGGCACCATCTTGTAATTTTAATTTTAGATTTATATTTTTATCTTTATTTTTAGTCTATTTTTATTCTTATTTTCATTTTTATTTTTATTTTTATACCATTGGATCGTTCTTTTTGATCAATTGTTAAGTCCACTTCCACAATTCCCTTATTGCTTCCCATGTCCAAGCATATCTAGTTCTATAGCAATATTCATCTATGTCTGTTTACTGCTTCCGTTTTTAGTTGTATTTTCATATATATATACAATTCTGAGTTCCTCTTTGTTCTATCATAAGCCATTATGACCCAGGAGCTCTGGCAACACAGCATATAAAGCCCTCAACCAAAATAGCCCCGTCAGGCCTGAAGAAGGAGCGTATGCTCCGCAAACGTGTCGCCTGCTAACTGACACCCAGTCCCACTGGAAGTGAAGTCATCCTTCCGCATCTCGTGTGAATGAGGACCAGGAAATGCCGGCATCCACCGGCGCAACCCGCTCCATGGCATCCACGCTCTGTCCCTGATGGACTCTCTTCTGAACGGCTTATATAAGTTTTCTCACATGCTTATTTTACACATACTCTTGTGAGTACAATGCATCCTTTACCTCAATAAATAATCAAAAGTATTGGTACGCCTGTCTTTACACACACGTGAACTTTAATGGCAGCCCAGTCTTAGTCCGTCAGGTTAACATTTGATTTGGCCCACCCTTTGCAGCTATAACAGCTTTTGGGAAGGCTGTCCACAAGGTTTATTGTGTCTATGGGAATGTTTGACCATTCTTCCAGAAGCACATTTGTGAGGTCAGGCACTGATGTTGGATGAGAAGGCCTGGCTCACATTCTCTGCTCTAATTCAGCCAAAAGGTGTTCTATCCAGTTGAGGTCAGGACTCTGTGCAGGCTAGTCAAGTTCCTCCACCCCAAAACTCACTCATCCATGTCTTTAGAAAATAGGAGGTGCTGCTCATTTGCCCGATAAGTGTAGGATATGTACTTGTGCTTACTCAATGTGGGGGTGGATGTGGTAGTTAGATTTGGTGTGGGTGGGGTTCATTGATTTGTTTGGCATCATCACACATTTTGCTTCTGGCCCATGTGCACACATCACTTCCTGCATTTGTTCTGCTGATATAAATCAGAAAGGACTATGTAAATATAAATGAGAGCTCCTTTTATTAAAATATATATGCCTTGTTTCACCGTTGGGTGACTTTAACAGCAAATTTGGACCTCCGAGTTGTATGACAAGTTGTACGCCATGATTCTCAATGATAACCGTTCATTACTGTGCTACTTCAAGTCACACCAACTTCAAAATAGTCTCTGTACTACTTTGGTGTGACTTTCATGTGACTTGAGGTCCATAGGCCTCTATATTACACAGGCATTCCTAGAAGTTGGGGCCAAGTTGCAGCGGCAAAGTGGCAGCAAAATAGTGTGACTTCCAGGTCGCAGCAGTGTGAATGAGATTCATGGATAATACCTTTGAATTTGGCCCTATTGTCACTTGTGCAGCCTGAAAGTGGTGCAAATTCGTCCCTGCACTACCTTGGTTTGACTTTGATGCGATTTGAGGTTCATACACCACAAGATTACACAGGCATTGCTTCTCGTCACGGCAAAGCTGTGCAATTTTAAGGTCGCACAAGTGCAAATAGGGCCTAATTTAAAGGTGTTATCAATGAATCTCATTAGGTTACTTTCACACTTGGGTGACTTTTCATGCAGCTTTGGACCTCAGAGTGGCATGAAAAGTTGCCCACATGATTTCCATTCATATCTATGCAACTTCACCCATGTTCACATAGCTCTGAATTGACATGTCAATTTGCAGGCCAAATCAGCGGCAATGGAACTGTTCGAATTGGTGTGACGCCGCACCAATTCCTAAAAGTAGTTCCTGCACTACTTTGGGTGACTTCAGGGGGCGATTTCTTACCTCCCCAACTTTTTGAGATGGGTACAGGGGTGGACTGACCACTCGGGCATGGACCGAGGGCCCCATGCCACTAGGGGGCCCCATCACGGTGGCCAGCCTCAGTAAAAAGCAGGGACAGTATGTAAAAATCTGTGTTTTTTTACATCTGTCCCTGAAATGTCCCTTGCCGACATAATTTTGCTGTAAAAAAAAATGAGGCTATAGCTGCCCCACCTCTGTACTGCCTCCTCAGCCAATGGGAACACAGTGTACATGCCCCCTTCCTCACCGCAGCTCATTTGATTTCATAGCAGGAGATTGCCGACAGCTGGAGGAGAGGAGAGGGAGGAGGGGACACAGCCTGCAGTGTGGGAAGGGCTGCAACCTGCTGGAAGGTAAGCTTGTATTTTTGTCAGTGACTTACCCTGGTGAGCAGAGAGGGAGGGGGAGGATGTGTTTTTCCTCTAGCAGGGCTCCTCCTCTCTCTGAAGCTGTTAGATCGATTTTCTGTGAGAGAAGTGCCATGCTTCTGGAGGAAGGACATGTTCTGAAATTTTCCCCCAATCTCTGCTACCCTGCCTACTCATTACCTACCCACCAATACGCAGGCACAGTCCCCTCCTCTCCCACATTACCACCTAAAGTGTCTGTGAGCTGCTGGGGCACTACAAGTCTCAGCATGCCAGGAGATGGGGGCAGCAGTGTGTTTCTTTTAGGCTGATTTTTGGGTAAAAAGTGCTGGTGGGTGTGTGTGTATATGTATATATGTATGGTGTGTGTGTCTGTGTGTATGTATGTGTACTGTGTGTCTATGTGTATATATGTATACTGTGTGTCTATGTTTATATATGTATACTGTGTGTCTATATGTATATATATATATATATTGTAGCAGAGCGTCCCATAGAGAGCCAGGAAAAGTCCTGTTCGGGGTTTATACATCTCCCAGGCTCCTCTCATACAGGTTCAGGGATCTCTGATCCATGGTCCAGTTCTGGTCTTGATCCTCTCCCCCAGGCTAATTTAAAGCTCACCTGAGCAAGACAGCCTTGCTCTTGGCCTGGGATACTCAGAGAACTTCTGGATAAGAGTGCAAAAAGGTATGTGGAAGCTGACAAGCTGTAGGCTTGCTCAGCTTAGTAGTTAGGATCTGTAAATATTGTTTAGTTAGTGCCGAGACACGGCTAGGTTTTGTTTTGGCTATTTTTGTTCCTATTTGTTTTTTTTGGAACACTGTACAGCACCTGTATATAGACTTGTATATATCACAAATAAACACCGCACTGTTTGTCACTACTTCACTGGATTTGGTATCTGTGCCTGAAAGACTGCTCATCCCAGGGAGCTTTGTACCTGCTACCTGTCTCCCAGGTTACATATGGTGGAGAATGCGGGCACAGTGGTCACCTGCTAAAGTTAATGTTGTTGGAGACAAGCCCTCAGCTATCCATGTGGGTCGCTTTCTTTCCAAGATGACTGCAGATGATGATCCAGAGGCCTTTCTCTTAACCTTTGAACGGACCGCTGAGAGGGAAGGTTGGCCCAAAACCCAGTGGGCAGGACTGGTCGCCCCCTTGCTGTCTGGAGAATCGCAGAAGGCCTACTATGATTTGGAGTCAGCAGAAGCAGGAGACTATGAAAAGGTCAAGCGGGAAATCCTGGCGCGACTTGGTGTCACCCTGGCAGTTCGAGCACAGCAGGTCCACAGCTGGTTCTTCCAAGACGAGAGGCCCCCAAGATCGCAGATGTTCGACCTAATTCACTTGGTGAGAAAATGGCTACAGCCGGAGTCCCTGTCTGGGCCACAAATAGTGGAGCGTGTGGTCATGGACCGGTTCCTGAGGTCACTGCCAGTTCCCCTGCAGAAGTGGGTGAGTCAAGGAGACCCCAACTCGGCGGACAACCTCGTGGAACTTGTTGAAAGGTACTTTGCTGCAGAGAACCTGGTCACCACCCCTACAGCCACACGGACTTTCCACCCAAAGCCACGGTCTCCCCAGGCAACCGGTAAGACTGTTCCAGGGGAAGTGGGTGGTAAGCATGGCAAGGAAATAGGGGGGAGGATTTTTGGTACCAGGACTGAAGTTTGGCGTCCCAAACAAGGGAAGCTACTGCCTGTCAGCAAACCAAACTGGGGAAACATCAGGTGTTTTCGTTGCCAAGAACTGGGACATGTTGCAGCAAATTGTCCATTGACAGATGAACCAATGCAGTGTGATCTATCTATTAGAAGGCAGTCTATGTTTGCTGCTGTTTCATGCGCTGCAGCACCAAGTATGGGAAAACACATGTGCCAAATGACTGTTAATAATAAGCCTATTACGGCCTTGCTGGACTCTGGAAGTCTAGTGACTTTGGTTACAGCTGAGATGGTTGAAACTGTGAATTTGCATGCTAAAAAAGTTGCTGTGATCTGTATACATGGGGATACCCGCGAGTATCCTATAGCCACTGTTCAGTTTAAAACTGGCTTAGGTACGGTGACCCATCCGGTCGGACTTGTGCCCCACTTGGTGCATGAGGCCATCGTTGGTAGGGACTTCCCTAAGTTTTGGGAACTGTGGGATCGTCCCGACCCGGTCGCAGTAGCTGACTCAGTGACAGAGCCAGACTTCCTGGCCGCTACCGACAATGTGGGTTCAGGGGACTCTTCTCAGTGCTCCCCAGGTTTTCCTTTCTCAGTTATGGCAGGAGAGCTGGAGGAGCCTGAGGAGGTCCCCACAACCAGTGGAGCTGGACAGCCATCTGCTGAATCTGAGCCTACGTTGGAGTTTGCTGACCTTAATGTACACAAGGAAAATTTTGGTACCGAGCAGAGAAAAGACCCAACCCTTGCCAGGGCCTGGGAAAATGTAATGGTGATTAATGATGTACCTGTCGAATCAGGGGACAGGCTCTGTTTTCCTTATTTTAGCAGCAATGAGGATTTACTGTATCATGTATGTAAAAAAAATGATGAAGTGGTTGAACAGTTGGTGGTCCCTAAGCCATACAGAAGGGTGGTGTTGGAACTTGCCCATGGGCACTTGCTAGGAGGTCATTTAGGGGTTGAGAAAACTACTGAAAGGGTGTTGCGCAGGTTTTATTGGCCCGGAATACAGAAGGATATTGAGAATTATTGTCAATCCTGTCCTGTGTTTTAGATGTCAGCCCCACTACAACACTTCCGAAGTCCTTTAGTGCCCTTGCCCATTATTGAAGTGCCCTTTGAGAGGATTGCCATGGACCTTGTGGGTCCACTCCCCAAGTCTGCCCGAGGTCATCAGCATATCCTCGTAATCATGGATTATGCTACCCGTTACCCAGAGGCAATTCCCTTACGCACCGCGTCTGCTAAAAACATTGCCAAAGAGCTGTTTATGGTGTTCAGTCGTGTTGGAATCCCTAAAGAAGTCCTTACAGACCAGGGCACCCCATTTATGTCACGAATAACTAGAGAGCTGTGCAAGTTATTTAAGGTGACGCAATTGCGAACCTCGGTGTACCATCCTCAAACGGATGGCTTGGTGGAACGCTTCAATAAAACATTAAAGAGCATGTTAAAAAAGGTTGTTGACAAGGATGGGAAAAACTGGGACTTCCTGATACCGTACTTGATGTTTGCCATCAGGGAGGTTCCCCAGTCCTCCACGGGGTACTCTCCCTTTGAGTTGCTTTATGGGAGACACCCTCGGGGACTCTTGGACATAGCCAAAGAAACTTGGGAGGGGGAGCAGACACCCCATAAAAGTGTCATTGAGCATATCGCTCAAATGCAGGACAGGATTGCAGCAATCATGCCGTTGGTAAAAGAACACTTACTGCAGGCCCAAACATTTCAACAGAGGATATACAACAGGGGGGCCCAACTCCGTGTTTTCTCACCTGGTGATAGGGTCCTGGTGTTAGTTCCCACTGTTGAGAGCAAGTTCCTGGCTAAGTGGCAGGGTCCCTTTGAAGTAATTGAAAGAGTTGGGGAGGTCAATTACAAAATACATCAACCAGGAAAAAGGAAGCCCGAACAGATTTACCACATAAACCTGTTAAAGCCCTGGAAGGATAGACTGGCGTTAACTGCGAGGTCCCTCCCGGTAACGCCTAAGAGTACTGAGTCCCCTCTGATCCCTGAGGTCACGATTCCAGACACCCTGTCATATTCTCAAAAGCAGGAAACTAGAGAATTCCTGATAAGAAATAGAGAGAAATTTTCAGAGTTACCTGGCACGACTTCAGCAGTTCAGCATGATATTGTTACTGAACCTGGGGTCCGTGTCAAGCTAAAACCATACCGAATTCCTGAAGCGAGGAGAAAGGACATCAGCGAGGAAGTTAAAAGAATGTTGGAGCTAGATGTCATTGAGGAATCCAATAGTGACTGGTCTAGCCCCATCGTGTTAGTCCCAAAACCGGATGGCACTTGGAGGTTCTGTAATGACTTCAGGAAGCTTAATGCAGTGACAAAGTTTGACACGTACCCAATGCCCAGAGTGGACGAACTTATAGACCGACTTGGCAAGGCTCGCTATCTGACCACTTTGGACTTGACAAAAGGTTATTGGCAAATACCCCTGACTGGTAGCGCCAAAGAAAAGACTGCATTTGTGACTCCGGAGGGTTACTTTCATTATAAAAAAATGCCTTTTGGGTTGCAAAATGCCCCCGCCACATTTCAAAGGGCCATGGACAGGACTCTAAGACCCCACCGACAATATGCAGCAGCATATCTAGATGACATAGTGGTACATAGCACTGACTGGGAGTCTCACTTGCCCCGTGTCCAGGCTGTCCTTGATTCCCTCTTCAAAGAAGGTTTTACAGCAAATCCAAAGAAATGTGCCATTGGTCTAGAGGAAGCCAAGTATTTGGGCTACACTATTGGGCGTGGGGTCATAAAACCTCAAGTGAATAAAATAGAAGCCATCCAGGAATGGCCACGTCCTGCAAACAAGAAGCAGGTCAGGGCCTTTCTTGGCATTGCGGGGTATTATAGAAGATTTATCCCAAATTTTGCAACTATAGCTGCCCCACTGACAGACCTTACGAAAGGGAAAGACTCTGTAATGGTGAAATGGTCCTCAGTAGCAGAGGAATCTTTCCAAGTCCTGAAGAAGGCTCTTTGTGCACAGCCAGTACTGTACTCCCCCGATTTCTCCAAAGATTTTTTGGTTCAGACGGATGCGTCTGATGTTGGTATCGGGGCAGTACTATCACAGGTACACAATGGAGAAGAACACCCTGTGGTGTACCTAAGCAGAAAGCTCAACGACCATGAGCAAAGGTATGGAGTCATTGAAAAGGAGTGTTTAGCCATAAAGTGGGCCGTGGACGCACTCAGGTACTATTTGTTAGGACGCCAGTTTGAGTTAATAACTGACCATGCTCCTCTGAAATGGATGGCCCAAAAGAAGGAGACTAATAGACGGGTGAACCGGTGGTTTTTGGCTCTACAGGATTACTCATTCACTGTAAAACACAGGCCAGGTGTTGAGATGGGGAATGTAGATGCCCTGTCCCGTGTTCACTCCTGTTGGGCTACAGGTGTTCCAACCCTGGGGTTGAAACAAGGGGGAGGATATGTAGCAGAGCGTCCCAGAGAGAGCCAGGAAAAGTCCTGTTCGGGGTTTATACATCTCCCAGGCTCCTCTCATACAGGTTCAGGGATCTCTGATCCATGGTCCAGTTCTGGTCTTGATCCTCTCCCCCAGGCTAATTTAAAGCTCACCTGAGCAAGACAGCCTTGCTCTTGGCCTGGGATAATCAGAGAACTTCTGGATAAGAGTGCAAAAAGGTATGTGGAAGCTGACAAGCTGTAGGCTTGCTCAGCTTAGTAGTTAGGATCTGTAAATATTGTTTAGTTAGTGCCGAGACACGGCTAGGTTTTGTTTTGGCTATTTTTGTTCCTATTTGTTTTTTTTGGAACACTGTACAGCACCTGTATATAGACTTGTATATATCACAAATAAACACCGCACTGTTTGTCACTACTTCACTGGATTTGGTATCTGTGCCTGAAAGACTGCTCATCCCAGGGAGCTTTGTACCTGCTACCTGTCTCCCAGGTTACAATATATATATTGTATGTATATATGTATACTGTGTGTCTATGTGTATATATGTATACTGTGTATCTATGTCTATGTATCACAAAAGTGAGTACACCCCTCACATTTTTGTAATTATTTTATTATATCCTTTCATGTGACAACACTGATAAAATGACACTTTGCTACAATGTAAAGTAGTGAGTGTACAGCTTGTATAACATTGTCAATTTATCATAGCGTCACAGAAAAATCAATTGGTTACATCAGCATCAGGTGCTTGGTAGCTGGTGATCCAAGACTGATTCATTTTTATGAATGTGAGCCAATCAACAGAGTCTGTGGACAGGCGCACTCTGTGGGTGGTTAAAAAGCCTCCAGCGGCACTGAAAGAACACTGGATGCAGGACAGTTCAGTAGCTCAATTGCATATTGAGCAAGCTCTGGCCAGTGGTCCATCCTCAAGACCCAGTAACCCAGTGGATGTTCTGTTGGAAAGGTCTCCAAGTCTGATCTTGCCCCTAGATATTTCTGCACCATGTAATTCAGACGCTGGCGATGGTTGCTGGAACCGATCAGACCTTGGCGCTGAGGACTGAACAATTGTCTGAAGGTATCGGTCAGCCGGCCAACTTCTCCACTGCTCTTTCTGTGACTGAACGAAGTCTCAGCAACACGTTGTCCAGCACCAGGAAATTGTAACCTCCCAGGCTCTGGAAACGCATTGCACAAACCTTTCTGCAAGGCCTCCCGAAGATGATCCTCTGCTCTCTCTGTGAAGGCTGGATAAGTTCTGCAACCTTACCCTTGTAACGTGGATCAAGAAGGGTTGCCAGCCAGTAATGATCCCTAACCTTGATACCACGAATCCTAGGGTCCTTTCGCAGGCTTTGCAGGATCAGGGAGGCCATGCAGCGTAAGTTTGCAGAGGCATTCGGTCCTGAGTCCTAAACAAGCTCCAGCAATATTGAACCCTGTCCTGCATCCTTCCCAGCTGCCAGCAGAGTTACCCAGTGCGCCATGAAAGAAAGGTAACGTCCCTGTTCATGCATGCTGGACCATGAGTCAGCGGTAATATGCACCTTACTGCTGACTGCCCTGTCCAACGAAGCCAAGACATTGCCTTCCACATGCTGGTAGAGAGCCGGAATGGCCTTCCGTGAAAAGAAATGGCGTTTGGGAACCTGCCACTGAGGTACCGCACATTCCACAAATTCACGAAAGGGGGCAGAGTCTACCAGCTGAAAAGGCAGCAGTTGCAGTGCTAGCAATTTGGCCAAGCTAGCATCCAGATGCTGACCATGTGGATGGCTGGGACCGAATTTCTTTTGACGGTTTAGCAACTGGGGTAGGGAAATTTGCCTGCTAAAATCAGATGTAGGTGTACCGCTAGCAGATTGGCCGCAAGTACTTGGGACTCCAATTTCTATACCTTCATTCCTCTCAGTGCAGGTTTCTGAGAGGACTGGAGGTATAGTGGGGTTGGAGATCCCAGCTGATGAGGAGCAAGGAGAGGTCTGCTTTGTTCTTTGATGTGAGTCTATTAAGTGCTGTTGCCAACAGACTGCATGAGAGGTCGTCATATGTCTGGTCAAGCATGTGGTGCCCAAGCTGCTGCTGTTTTGGCCACGCTTGATATGCTTCACACATATGTTGCAAACAGCAATGGTGCAATCTGCACACGTGTCAAAGGCCCACACCAAAGAACTTTTCAAAATATGCGGGGAGTCAGCAGCGCCCTGCACCTGCTTAGCTCTGCGGTGTGATGCAATAGGGCGGCTGCCCCTAAGCTTCCCCCCTGGAGGGCATCCTGCCTCGTTGGAGATGTACCTCCTCCTCCTTTCTTCTATCAGGCACCCAAGTAGAGTCAGTGACCTCATCATCCCCTCCCTCCTTGTCACTGGAGCAAACTTGGCAGTATGCTGCAGCTGGGGGAACATGACTGCCAGTTTCTTGACCTTCTTGGGCACCCCCTCTCTCTAGGCTCACGTTACTCCCTTCCTCAACCTGGGTACCATCATCGGAGTCTTCAAATCGCTGTGCATCCTCCTGCAACATGTACCCAACACTGTGGTCGAATAGTTTTGGGGACTCCTCTGTGCATGATGGTGGGGCTAGGGAAGGAGTGACTGCTGACATGGAGCCGATGGAATAGGCTGCTTTGGCAGCTGCATTGGCAGGCAAACTACTCTGAGCCTGGGTGACAGAGGATGAGGAGGATGAGGGCTTTGTTATCCATTACACCAACTCTTCTGCATGTTGTGGCTCAATAACACGGCCAGCTTCAGAAAAAAAGGACAAGTGTGCCCCACAGCCACGTGCTGAGGATGCACCATGTTCATGATCAGCACTGTCGACTGTAGACACAGAGCCTGCTTGCCCTCTTCTAGTGGCCTGTGAGCGTCTGCCTCTCCTTGGTGGCCTTCCGGACATGCTGTAAATTTTGTTTAGCAAAACCATACTACACTGTATTGTGTACTGTGTACACCACCAGAAAAGTAGTAGCAACTGCACTAGGGGTGCACGGTACTGTGTACACCAACAGAAGTGTAATAACAACTATGGGTATTCTGTATATATTGTATACTGTGTACACCACCAGAAAAGTAGTAGCAACAGCACTATGGGTGCACGGTACTGTGTACACCAACAGAAGTCTAATAGCAACTGTTGGTGCACTGTATGTATTATGTACTGTGTACACCACCAGAAAAGTAGTAGCAACTGCACTAGGGGTGCACGGTACTGTGTACACCAAAAGAAGTGTAATTACAACTATGGGTGCACTGTATGTATTGTGTACACCACCAGAAAAGTAGTAGCAACTGCTCTAGGGGTGAACAGTATTGTGTACACCACCAGAAGTCTAATAGCAACTGTTGGTGCACTGTATGTATTATGTACTGTGTACACCACCAGAAAAGTAGTAGCAACTGCACTAGGGGTACACGGAACTGTGTACACCAAAAGAAGTGTAATAACAACTATGGGTGCACTGTATGTATTGTGTACACCACCAGAAAAGTAGTAGCAACTGCACTAGGGGTGCACGGTATTGTGTACACCACCAGGATTCTAATAGCAACTATGGGTGCACTGTATGTATTGTGTACAGTGTACACCAGTGTTTCTCAACTCCAGTCCTCAAGGCGTCCCAACAGATCATGTTTTCAGGCTTTCCATTATTTTGCACAGGTTTGATTGGTTGCACTGCCTTAGTAATTACCACAGCTGTTTCATGTGAGGAAAATCCTGAAAACATGACCTGTTGGGGCGCCTTGAGGACTGGAGTTGAGAAACACTGGTGTAGACCACCAGAAAAGTAGTGGCAACTGCACTATGGGTGCATGGTATTGTGTACACCAAAAGAAGTGTGATAACAACTATGGGTGTACTGTATGTATTGTGTACTGTGTACACCACCAGAATAGTAGCAACTGCACTATGGGTGCACGGTACTGTGTACACCAACAGAAGTGTAATAACTAAGCGTGTACTGTATTGTGTACACTACCAGAAAAGTAGTAGCAACTGCACTATGGGTGCACACGGTACTGTGTACACCACCTGAAGTATATTAGAAAAAGTACACCAGAAATGGCCTGCAGTCAGATATAGCTAAACTGGATGCAGTGGAGATATATATATAACTGTCTGTCTGTGTGTGTGTGTATATATATATATATATATATATATATATATATAAACACTTCAGCTAACTTAATAACCTGCCTGCCTGCTAAATCTAAATGACACTCTCTCTCCGTCCATGCCAACAACACACTACACGGGGCCAACGTGCAGGTAGCCTTATATAGTGTGGGGCATTGACTTAGTCCCCCTGAGCCATGATTGGCCAAAGGCAAACTGCCTTTGGCCAATTATGGCTCTCTGAGCTGAGGGTGCTGGAATTGGCCAAAGCATGAAGCTCATGGTGCATGCTTTGGCTAATCATCATACAGCAATGCACTGCGCTCCCGCAGTGCATTATGGGGCGTTAGCTGGTGCTCGAATTTGGTGCAAACGCCCCATAATGTTTGGTTTTCGACGAACGGGCGAACAGCCAATGTTCGAGTCAAACTCATGTTCGACCCGAACATTAAGCTCATTCCTAATTTTATTACAGCACTTAGTCTTTTTGGGTATGAGTCTATCAGCATGGCACATCTTGACTTGGCAATATTTACCCACTCTTTTTTGCAAAAACACACAAAATCTGTCAGATTGAAAGGGCATCTCCTGTGCACGGCCCTTCTCAGATCACCCCACAGATTTCCTTCGGATTCAGGTCTGGGCTCTGGCTGGGCCATTACAAAACTTTAATATTCTTCTGGTGAAGCCATTTCTTTGTTGATTTGGATGTATGCTTTGGGTCGTTGTCTTGCTGAATGATGAAGTTCCTCTTCTTGAGCTTTCTAGCAGAAGCCTGAAGGTTTTGTGCCAATATTGACTGGTATTTGGAACTGTTCATAATTCCCTCTACCTTGAGGCCCCGGTTCCAGCTGAAGAAAAACAGCCCCAAAGCATGATGCTGCCACCACCATGCTTCACTGTGGGTATGGTGTTCTTTTGGTGATGTGAAGTGTTGTTTTTGCACCAAACATATCTTTGGTGCAAAAACAGTCCCCGAGAAAAAAAACAAAAAAATAAATGTAAAAGCTCCACCACCATGGGGGGTGTCCCGACGACTGCTGTCTTTTCCCACCAAACATATCTTTACTGCACAACCTTTCTAGAGAAAAAAAAAAAACGGAAAAACTCCGCCTCCATGGGAGGTGTCCCGCCAAGTGCTGTCTTTTCACTTTGACAGCTGTTGTATAGCCAAGGGCTGGGCCATCTTGTGATGTAAACAGGGGGCGGGGTCACCCGATTATATATATAACAGCTGTCACCACGAAAAGACTGCAGTCGGCGGGACACCTCCTAATAGGTGGAGTCTTTCCATTTTTTTTGTTTTTTTTTCTCTGGACTGTCGGCGCCGTGATTGAAGATGGACATTGCGGGAAAAAAATAAAGGAATTCTCAAAAACTGTCTCCTGTAGTTTTTTTTTTTTACGCTTTTTTGGTGAATGGGTAGAGTGTGTGTATGTGTATATATATATATATATATATATATATATATATATATATATATATATATATATATATATATATGGCCACAAACGATATATACCATATTTATATGCGCTGCCTCGGAGGGGACAGGGAGGGGCGGGACGAGTGCTGTCAGATTACATACAGGAGAATCTCCTGTTTACTCAGCAGCATCTGTAATAGGAATTCCCATCTCCTGGGCTGCCATTGGACGACTGTTCTGTCTATCATAGGAGGTGGGACTTTGTTTTAAAGAGGTCGCAAAGTAAACAGTAGATTCTCCTGTATGTAATCTGTCGGCGCTCGTCCCGCTCCTCTGCCTGTGCCCTCCGAGGCTGCAGATGGGCATCGATCAGGCTGCACTGATGACAATGGTAAGTCTGGCACATGGCACATGTGAGGCTGCATTCATGGCAATGGTGAGGTTGCATTCATGGCACATGTGAGGCTGCATTGATGGCAATGGTGAGGCTGCATTCTTGGCAATGGAGAGGCTGCATTCATGGCAATGGTGAGGCTGCAGATGGGCACTGATTAGGCTGCATTGATGGGCACTGACCCCAATTTTGCTTCATAGTTCTTTATTTAAAATTTAAGTTTTTTCCTGAAACTTCCCTCTTAAAGTGAAGGTGTGTGTTATAAGCCAACAAATACAGTATATCCAAATAACACGCCCAAGCTCATCCTTAGTCCTGAGCTGTGCTCAGGAATTCATTAGGGGCCACAAAAGATATATATATATTGTGGTAGTGTGGTACCCCACCAGTATATGGGTCCAGGATTCTCAACCAGGCAGGTTGAGGGGCTCCAGGGTATTTGCTTGCTTGAGAGGAAACTGGCTTTTCAGTTTCCTCATTATTTAGTAAAGTCCGCTTTGGGACCTGGAGCCCAGGGATTTCTTAGAGATCCGGGTGGGATGAAATCCTAGTCCTGGGTCCGGGATTTGAGACTCACTGACACACTGATTGTTCAGGTGTGTGTTGGCCTGATAGTAGAGTCAGGACCATGGTTCTGGGCTCCACTCTCACAAGGAGTCCAAGCTTGCAAGGGAGAACCCATAGAGTGCAGGTGTGCACTGGAGGAGCAAGAGAGTGAAGGCTGCATGGTGAAAGTCAGAGGCCCGAGTCTGAGGTTGCTGACAGTAGGCAGGAGAGCTCCGTGTGGCAGCCTGAGCAGTGGTGCGTCTGCTGCTAAAGAGAGCCAGGTGGCTTAGTATTTTTGTTTGCAATGCTGCATGTGTAAGCCAGGAGGCTGAATATCCTTTTATTTTAAGCTGATGTTGAAAACCACCTGCGAGGGTAACCACTTTTGTTTTCATTTCTGGAAATTTGTTTGTTTTTCTTTAATAAAAGTGGGCCAAAAAGCCCTGAAAAGGAATCATCTGTCTGGACTGTTATCGCTAGCGGGTGCTACACTTAAGCTATGAAACCCCCAAACTTTACAGATATCTATCTATCTTATCTATCTTATCTATCTTATCTATCTTATCTATCTTATCTATCTTATCTATCTTATCTATCTTATCTATCTTATCTATCTTATCTATCTTATCTATCTCATCTATCTCATCTCTTCACCACACACAGCCACAAAGGCAAGAGAATTCTTGTTGGGCAGTGTATTAGTGCTCGGACGAACACACTAATGCCCCGTACACTTGATCGGACATTCCGACAACAAAATCCATGGATTTTTTCCGACGGATGTTGGCTCAAACTTGCATACACACGGTCACACAAAGTTGTCGGAAAATCCGATCATTCTGAACGCGGTGACGTAAAACACGTACGTCAGGACTATAAACGGGGCAGTAGCCAATAGCTTTCATCTCTTTATTTATTCTGAGCATGCGAGGCACTTTGTGCGTCGGATTTGTGTACACACGATCGGAAATTCCGACAACGGATTTTGTTGTCGGAAAATTTTATAGCCTGCTCTCAAACTTTGTGGGTCGGAAAATCTGATGGAAAATGTGTGATGGAGCCTACACACGGTCAAAATTTCCGACAAAAAAGTCCTATCACACATTTTCCGTCGGAAAATCTGACCGTGTGTACGGGGCATTAGATCAAATTTTAATGGTTCAAAGAATGTCAGGCAAAATGTTTACTTCATCAAATCTGGCCCTTTTTGAAAAAAGTTTGGACACCCCTGACATACAGGGACAGACTAGAGATTAGATTTGTAAGAAAGTGCCAGGGCCTGGACTTTAACTTGGGACCTCTGCTCTGTCATGCATTGTCTCTTCTTGTTGAGCCACCTGGAATACTGGACAGTTTCCTGGACAACTCCTTGAATGATCCTGCCTTGAACCTTGTTTGTCTTAAACCTTAAACTCTTTGCTCCTCCCATGACTTTTTGATTTAAGCCTACATTTCCAGTTTGCCAGATTATTGTGCTCTCTCCTGTCGATAGTTCCCTCTTGTCTCTCCTGCTGCTGCCCGTATCTTCCCTATCATTCGTGAAAATGAACTGGGGGTGTACCTCTGCACTACCTCAATAAGCCTAGGTTCACAATGGTCCGATTTGGCATGCGATTTGACATGTCAAATCACATGCCAAATCAGCGGCTATTACCGGCAATGGCACCGTCCGAATCTTTGCGGCACCGCACCAATTCCCAAAAGAAGTTCTTGTGCTACTTTTAGCGACTTCGGTGGGCAATTTGTATGGACATCTGTGCAGGAACCCACACAGATGTCTCTGAAATTGCTCCTGGAGTCGGGCTGACATGCTGGTATGAAATTGTGCGAGTTCAGCTTAACTCGCACGATTTCTAATCCGCAGTTAGTGTGAACCTAGGCTAAACTTGTATAGTGACTGGTGTGCGTGAGTATGAGTGGCAGTGGCCTAAATATGCTGCAAACAACCACTGTTACACACTAGCAAAATAGATTATATATCCATCCAGGTCCGCCACTGCCGCATTGACTGCTACGATTGCTGGCACCCACAGCACCTTCCCTGCAGCTATCCTTTCCACATCCTGATTCCAACAACTAACAGGTCAGTTCCGAATTTATGCCATTGTCTGCAGGAACAGATCCCATCCTCCCCAAATCCCCCATACCATTGTCTGCTCTAACCAGATAGCAGCTCCAACCAGTCCAGCTAGCTATCCCCCTCTTGCCCCCCCCTTGCCCCCCCATGGTGAGCCCTCCACACCCCTGCCTGGGATCTGTCCGGACATGACAAATGAGAATGTATTGGGAGGGTTTGTGCAAGAATGGGGGATTGGGGGGATTTGTGCGCAGAGGGTGGATTGGGGGGATTTGTGCGAGGAGGGGGGATTGATGCTAGGAGGGGGGATTTGTGCAAGAATGGGGGATTTGTACAAGAAGAGGGGTTTGTGTAAGGAGGGGGATTGGGGGGATTTGTGTGAGAAGGGGGTTTTGTGCAAGGAGGGGGATTGGGGGGATTTGTCCAAGGAAGGTAGATTGGGGGGATTTGTCCAAGGAGGGGAGATTGGGGGGATTTGTGCGAGAAGAGGGTTTTGTGCAAAGAGGGGGGGTTGGGGGGATTTGTGCGAGAAGAGGGTTTTGTGCAAAGAGGGGGGGTTGGGGGATTTGTGCGAGAAGGGGGTTTTGTGCAAGGAGGGGGGATTAGGGGGATTTGTGCGAGAAGGGGGGTTTGTGCGAGGAGAGGGAATTGGAAGGATTTGTGCGAGGAGGGGGGATTGGGGGGATTTGTGCAAGGAGGGGAGATTGGGGGGATTTGTGCGAGAAGGGGGGTTTGTGCGAGGAGGGGGGATTGGAGGAATTTGTGCAAGGAGAGGGATTGGGGGAATTTGTGCGAGAGGAGGGGTTTGTGCAAGGAGGGGGGATTGGGGGGATTTGTGCGAGAAGAGGGGTTTGTGTGAGGAAGAGGGATTGGAGGGATTTGTGTGAGGAGGGGGTTTGGGGGGATTTGTGTGAGAGGGAGGTTTGTGCGAGGAGGGGGGATTTATGCAAGGAGGGGGGATTTGGGGGATTTATGCAAGGAGGGGGGGAATTGTGCTAGGAGAGGGGATTGGGGGGATTTATGCAAGGAGGGGGGGTTTGTGCTAGGAGAGGGGATTGGGGGGATTTATGCAAGGAGGGGGGATTTCTGCTAGAAGGGGGGATTTATGCAAGGAGGAGGATCTGTGTTAGGAGGGGGGATTGGGGGGATTTATGCTAGGAGGGGGGACAGGGGGGATTGCGGGGATTTGTGCAAGAAGGGGGATTGTGCTAGGAGAAGGGATTGGGGGGACTTGTGCAAGGAGGGGGATTGGGGGATTTGTGTGAGGAGGGGGGATTTGAGGGGGAATTTGTGCTAGGAGTAGCGGCAGGACAACATGGTGTCACCCCCCCTGTGGGGCAGGGGTGACACCATATTTTACCGCACCAGGTGACACCAACCCTAGTGACGCCACTGAGCAAAACTTCACACAGAAGCACTCCCTGCTTCTGTGTGTTTGCGCCAGGCACCCAGGGGGGACATGCCTACATTTGCTGGTGGGTGCCCCAGGTCCTGGTGCAACAACTGCCCACATTGGGGATGCCGGAGGTGTCTTTCCCCACCTGTCAGGACTGTAGCATGGAGCCAGTGAAGTGCTGTGCAACTCCTCCTCGGCTCCATGCTACAGTTCTGACACTCGTTGCTGTCAGCAGCACTGTGTTTGAAAAAAAGCACAGGGATACATATCAGTCTGCATTTGTAAGATGGGGAGGGGGGGCATTAATAAGAGAGAAGGGGGAATTGGTGAGAGAGCTCGGGGGGCATTAGTAAGAGAGGAGGGGGGAATTGGTGGGTGAGCTGGGGGGGCATTAGTAATAGGGGAGGGGGGAATTGGTGAGAGAGCTGGGGGTGCATTAGTAACAGAGGAGGGGGGGATTGGTGGGAGAGCTGGGGGGAATTAGTAACAGGGAAGGGGGAATTGGTGAGAGAGCTGGGGGGCATTAGTAAGAGAGGAGGGGGAAATTGGTGGGTGAGCTGGGGGGGCATTAGTAATAGGGGAGGGGGGAATTGGTGAGAGAGCTGGGGGGGCATTAGTAACAGAGGAGGGGGGGATTGGTGGGAGAGCTGGGGGGAATTAGTAACAGGGAAAGGGGAATTGGTGAAAGAGCTGGGGGGCATTAGTAAGAGAGGAGGGGGAAATTGGTGAGAGAGCTGGGGGGCATTAGTAAGAGAGGAGGGGAAAATTGGTGAGAGAGCTGGGGGGCATTAGTAAGAGAGGAGGGTGGAATTGGTGGAAGAGCTGGGGGGGCATTTGTAAGAGAGGAGGGTGGAATTGGTGGGAGAGCTGGGGGGAATTAGTAACAGAGGAGGTGGGAAATGGTGGGAGAGCTGGGGGGGGGGCATTAGTAAGAGAGGAGGGGGGGATTGGTGGAAGAGCTTGGGGGGCATTAGTAATAGAGGAGGGCGGAATTGGTGGGAGAGCTAGGAGGAGGCATTAGTAACAGAGGAGGGGAGGATTGGTGGGAGAGCTGGGGGGCATTAGTAAGAGAGGAGGGGGGGGCATTTGTAAGAGAGCCAGGGGAAATTGCTAAGAAAGCTAGGGTGGGGGCATTGGTGAGATAGCTGGGTTTTGTTTAACTACACCCGTTAAGACCCTCCATCCATTAAGATTTTGGCAACACCCACATTTTGCTGTTACGCGTGCCGCAGCTCACTTGCTCCCTCATTTGTCCCTCATTCTGAAGTTCAAAAGTTGGGAGGTATGGGTTCAGCGGTGGGACAGAAGAGCAAGGGGGTTACAGTGATAGAGGAGATGAGCAGGGGGTTACAGTGGTAGGACAGAGGAGCAGGGGGGGTTCAGTGATGGACCAAATGAGAAGGGGGTTATAGTGGTGGTACAGATGAGAAGGGGGTTACACTGGTGGGGCAGAAGAGCAGGGGGGTACAGAGGTGGGGCAGTTGTGCAGGGGGGTACAGTGGAAAGGCAGAGGAGAAAGGAGGTACATTAGTGGGACAAATGATCAGGGGGTTACAGTGGTGGGGCAGAAGAGCAGGGGGTACAGAAGTGAGACAGATGTGCAGGAGGCACAGTGGTGGGGCAGAACGGGGTACAGCGGTGGGGCAGAATTTCAGGGGGGGTACAGTGGTTGGGCAGAAGTGCAGGAGGTACAGTGGTGGGAGAGATGAGAAGGGGGTTCAGCAGTGAGACAGAATAGCACAGTACAGTACGGCAGATGAGCAGGGGGTTACAATGGTGGGACAGATGAGCAGGGGGGTTCAGTGTTGGGGCAGATGTGAAAGGGAGGTGCATTAGTGGGACAGATGAGCAGGGGGTTTCAGAGGTGGGGCAGAAGAGCAGGGGGTTACAGAGGTGGGGCAGAAAAGCAGGGGGGGGTACAGAGGTGGGGCAGATGTGCAGGGGGATACAGTGGCCGAGAAGAGGAGAAAGGAGGTACATGGGTGGGACAGATGAGCAGGGGGTTACAGTGGTGGGGTAGAAGAGCAGGGGGAACAGTGGTGGGGCAGATGAGAAAGGGGGTTACAGTGGTGGGGCAGATGAGCAGATGGGTTCAGTGTTGGGACAGGTGAGAAGGTGGTTCAGCGGTGAGACAGAAGAGCATGGGGGTACAGCAGTGGAGCAGATGTGCAGGGAGATACAGTGTTGAGGCAGATGAGAAAGGGGTACATTGTTAGGGCAGATGTGCAGGGGGTTACAGTGGTGAGACAGATGAGCAGGGGCTACAGAGTTGAGGCAGATGTGCAGGGTAGTACAGTGGGGGGACAGATTTGCAGGGAGTACAGTGGTCTGAGGTGTGAAGGTGCAGGAATTGAGGCTGATCTGAGGACTGGAGGTACAGGAATTGGGGCTGATCTAAGGCGTGAGTGCAGGGTGTTAATTAGTCACTATTACTCAAGTAGTGTACAGCATTTACTTTATAAAAAATCCTTTTTGTGATTGAGAGTGTGAAGTTAACACTTTTTTCGGCACGCTCAATTTCTTTGAAAACATTCTTCGTCTCACTGTGCTCAAAAGGTTGCCTACCCCTGCCCTAGATAAAAAATGTGTGCGTTTTGCAATTTTTTATGTTACATTGTACTTGCGCAGTGGTTTTTCAAATGCAATATTTTGGGAAAAAATACACTTTTTTTGAACTTTAATAATAATAATAAAACAAAAAAAACAAAAACACAATGCATAACCCAATTTTTTGTAAGATATAAAGGATGATGTTACACCAAGTAAATAGATGCCAAACATGTCTTGCTTTAAAATTGCGCACGCCTGTGCAGCGGCCACAAACAACGTAAATTTTACTATACATAGGTACATAGGCGACACTTTAAAAGCTTCTACAGGTTACCACTTTAGATTTACAGAGGAGGTCTGATGCTAGAATTACTGCCCATGATCTGACGTTCGCGATGATACCTCCATATGTGTGGGACGTTCGCTGTTCGCATGCGTGCAGGACTGACGTATGCGTTTGCCTTTGATTTTATTTATTTATTTTTTTGCACTGTTGCTTTAATTTTTTTTTTTTTTAGCATTTTTATTGCTGTCACAAGGAATGTAAACATCCTTGTGACAGCGTTTTTTTTTTTTTTAAATGGTGCCATCAACATCTGGGTAAACTGGAAGTTTTGTCATGTCATCGCTTCCAAGTTGTTATACCGAACGGCTGATCAAAGCTGATCCTGATCTCGGTGCGATGGGACAGCTTGAGCAAGCCTTGGAAGGTGGTGGGGGGGACGTCCCCTCCCGCTGCTCGAAATTAGGGATGAGCCGAACACCCCCTGGTTCAATTCACACCAGAACAGGCAAAAAATTCGGAAGAACACACGAACAGCGTTAGTCCATGGTTGGCTCACTTGTAATGGCAATCGGGGGCTAACTAGCTACTTCATTGCTATTACGAGTAGGGATGGGCGAACGGTCCAGCTTGAGCATAAGTTCGGGCCGAACTTTGGTTGTTCGGATGTTCTGCGAACACTGAACAATATACGGTGTTCTGGGGAAAATTCGAAAGCTGCCAGAACACCGTTTAAGTCTATGGGACACGAACATGAAAAATCAAAAATGCTAATTTTAAAGGCTTATATGCAAGTTATTGTCATAAAAAGTGTTTGGGGACCCGGGTCCTGCCCCAGGGGACATGTATCAATGCAAAAAAAGTTTTAAAAACAGTGTAAAAGCATTTTTTTCCGAGCAGTGATTTTATCGTGCCTGGTGGGTGTCTATAATATGCCTGTAAAGAGGCGCATTTTTCCCGTGTTTTGAACAGTACCACAGCAAAATGACATTTCTAAAGAAAAAATTGTCATTTAAAACTGATCGCGGCTGTAATGCATTGTCGGGTCTCGGCAATATAGATAAAACTCATTGAAAAAAAGGGCATGGGTTCCCCACCCTCCCCATTCCATTACCAGGCTCTTTGGGTTTGATATGAATATTAAGGGGAACCCCAAGCCAAAATTTTTAAAAAAATAGCGTGGGGGTCTCCCTAATTTCTATTTCAGACCTGAAGGGCCTGGTATGGATTTTAAGGGGAACCCTGCACCAAATTAAAAAAAAAATGGCGTAGGGGTCACCCCCAAAATCCATAACAGACCCCTCAAAAACCATACCAGGCCCTTATCCGAGCATGCAACCTGGCAGGCCGCAAGAATAGAGCGGGGAACGAGAGAGCGCCTCCCTCCTGAACTGTACCAGGCCACATGCCCTCAACATGGGAAGGGTGCTTTGGAGAAGCCCCCCCAAAGCACCCTGTCCCCTTGCTCGGTGGTTGTGGGGGTATGCGGGTGGGGGGCTTATATTGAACAAGAGGACCCCCAGATCCCTGCCCCCTCCCTATGTGAATTGGTAACGTGGGAGGCTCCTGCCGACTGACGCTTCTTCTGGGTGACAGTTCTTATATAGCTGAGGGCGAGGCCACCCGGTGATGTAAACGGGTGAACCCGCCTCCCTCTGACATCACGGGGGCTTCCCCAGGGCATCAGAGAGGGGCGGGGTCACCCGCTTACGTCACCGGGTGGCCCCGCCCTCCACTATATAAGAACTGTCACCTAGAAGAAGCGTCAGTTGACGGGAGCCTCCCATGGAGGTGGAACGGTTGCAGCTTTTTTTCTTTCAGTCCATCGGACGGCGTGAATTTACATCGCTGGACAGTACTGGACTGGACTGGACTGGAGGGGTACAATGTATCCCGTTACCAATTCACATAGGGAGGGGGCCGGGATCAACATGGGGACAAGGTGCTTTGGGGTGCTACTCCAAAGCACCCAAGGGCATGTGGCCTTTTTTTCAGGATGGGGGGCACTCTCTCGTCCCCTCCTTTTCCTGCAGCCTGCCAGGTTGCGTGCTCAGATAAGGGTCTGGCATGGATTTTTGGGGGGACCCCTATGCCATTTTTTTTTATTTTGGCACAGGGTTCCCCTTAAAATCCATACCAGACCTGAAGGGTCATTCCTCTGCCTCTGTAATGTTAACAGAGGCAGAGGAAGTGATGTCATCTCTCCTCGAGCCGGTCTTTTCGTTCCGGCGCCGAGGAGAGAAGACATCAATGTGAGTTTGCACAACACTACACTTACAGTAGAACATGCAGGCACACTTTTTACCCCCCAGTCACCCCCCGATTACCCCCCGATCACCCCCCGATCACCCCCCTGTACCCCCTGTCACAGTGACACCAATAGCAGTTTTTTTTTGCATTGGTGTCAGTTTGTGACAGTTATAAGTGTTAGGGCAGTTAGGGTTAGCCCCCTTTAGGTCTGGGGTACCCCTCTTTAGGTCTAGGGTACCCCCCTAACCCCCCCTAATAAAGGTTAACCCCTTGATCACCCTGATCGCTGTATTAGTGACACAGGTGACGCTAGTTAGGGAGGTAATTATATAGGTTCGCCGTCAGTGTTTTATAGCGACAGGGACCCCCATATACTACCTACTAAAGGTTTTAACCTCCTGATTGCCCCCTAGTTAACCCTTTCATCAGCAATCACCGTATAAGTGTTACGGGTGACGCTGGTTAGTTAGTTTTTTATAGTTTATTATAGTTTTAGGACACCCGCCCTTTATTACCTAATAAATGTTTAACCCCCTAATTGCCTGGCGGTGATATAAGTTACGTTTTTAGGCTCAGATAAGGTCTGCGTCGCCCCAGGCAGAGTCAGGTTAGCGCCAGTACCGCTAACACGCACGCAGCATACACCTCCCTTAGTGGTATAGTATCTGAACGGATCAATATTTGATCCGATCAGATCTATACTAGCGTCCCCAGCAGTTTAGGGTTCCCATAAACACAGTGTTAGCGGGATCAGCCCAGATACCTGCTAGCACCTGCGTTTTGCCCCTCAGCCCAGCCCTGCCCAACCCACCCAAGTGCAGTATCGATCGATCACTGACACTTACAAAACACTAAGCACACATAACTGCAGCGTTCGCATAGTCAGGCCTGATCCCTGCGATCGCTAACAGTTTTTTGGTAGTGTTTTGAATCAGTTACTAACAGTCAGGAGCTTTTTTGCCTGTGAGTCTCACTAGGGTACCCCTAAATTTAGAGCCCAAAATGGCAAATCGAAGGTACACTAGTGAAGAGGCCTACACGTTTCTGAGCATGACAGATAGTGAAGAGGAAGTCACTCATCTGTCAGATTCAGGCTCAGAATACGATCCTGTAGAGGACAGTGGCTCCATGACGGATAGCTCTGACGACAGAGTTGTGGTCCCTGCCAAGGTCAGGCGCACCAGACCCCAATCTTCATCTTCTGTTCTTGAAGTGCAAGAACCGCAGGTCCCTCGTATGGAGCAGAGAAGTACTAGCGCCGCTATTCCTTCTGGTGAACTGGCAAGCACCCGCGGCCTAGTACACCCTCGTCGTACATCCAGCAATGCAGTATCACTTGGTGATGTGGCGAGTCCCATAAGTGCAGTTCAAGCTGGCGAGGTGGCAAGCACTAGTAGTGTCCCACTGCCACCAAGAAGATGAACACAGGCCCGTCGTGCCCATAGTGCCCTTCCTGCTGCATTCGCCAATCCGAATTAGGAACCCACCACTTCTGCAGCACCCGTACTTCCCCCATTCACTGGACAACCCGGAATTCAGGTGGAAACAGTTGATTTTACGCCACTGGATTTTTATTCGCTGTTTTTCACCAAAGATATCTATAGATCTATTGTGGACCAAAGCAATTTGAACGCTGGTCAACACATCGCCACTATTCCCCAGTCCTCCCTTGCCAGAGATTGGAGACCAATTATGGTCTCCGAATTTAAGATCTTTCTGGGCCTTTTCCTCAACATGGACATAAATAAAAAGAGTGAGTTGCGGTCATATTGGTCCACTGACCCAATTTACTATATGCCCGTGTTCTCTGCCTCCATGACCAGGGCACGTTACGAGCAGATTTTGCGGTTCATGCACTTCAACAACAATGAACTCTGTCGTCCTCGTGGAGACCCTGGATACAATCGGCTCTACAAAATTCGGCCCCTCGTACACCACTTCAACCAGCATTTTGCAGACTTGTTTACTCCCCATCAAGTTGTCTGAGTCCCTGATTAAATTTTCTGGCTGCTTGTCATTCAAACAGTACCTTCCCAGCAAGTGTGCCAGATACGGGGTCAAGATGTATAAGCTCTGTGACAGGGCCACAGGCTATACATGTAGTTTTATGGTTTACGAGGGCAAAGATAGTCACGTAGAGCCCTGCCCTGACTACATAGGAAGCGCTGGCAAGATTGTGTGGGACTTGGCATCACCCTTATTCGGAAAGGGGTACCACTTGTACGTGGACAATTATTAAACGAGCGTGACACTTTTTAGTCACCTTTTTGATCAACAGATTGGAGCATGTGGCACCGTGCGACCTAATCGCCGGAGCTTTCCCCAGCGGCTTGTAGATTCCCGTCTTAGGCTGGGGGAGAGAGCCTGCTTGCAGTGTAATAACTTGCTCACTATGAAGTGGAGGGATAATAAGAATGTTTTCGTTCTTACCTCCCTTCATGCAGACACGATGGTCCAAATTGCTATGGTGACTGGTGTTGTGGAGAAACCCCTCTGTGTCCACGAAAATAACCAAAATATGGGAGGGGTGGACCTCAATGACCAGTTGTTGGCACCGTACCTAGTTGCCCATAAGGCCAGACGCTATGTTTTTTTGTATTTGCTTTGCAGGTATGGTAAGTCTTACTGTTATACTGTAATGTTACTTTGTTTTATTGTTAACCATCATTTGCTTAGCAGGTACGCCATTCAGTTGCAGCGCAGATTTATTTATCTTGACAGCAACAGTGTTTGCTCCCACGATATACCACAGTTACATACTTCAGCATATATGCCGAAGCGGTGGGGCCAGCAGTGGGTGGAGGAGCGATTTGCTCCTGCCTTTTGTGGGAGGATGCCCCCATGCTTCGGCATATATATATTTCAGGCATAGGTTGCGTTAAATGTTTTATTTTTTTACTATTTTTTTTTTGTATTTGCTTTGCAGGTATGGTGTTTTGGACCGAAAAGAACCGCTCGGTACCCTTGTTTCTGTCCCCCTGGCCAAATTAACCTTCGATGTGAAAATGTGCACATTTAACCACAAATCACTGACACGGACACGTTCAGTAAGTTTGGTACTTCTGACCTTTATTTCCTGGGCTCAAAAATGATATATTGAGAGCCAGATATTTCGTTATCAAATCAAATATCGAATAAAACAAGCGTGTACAAACCACAAATTATACATATTCATTATTGTGACGAAATGTAAGCTTTGCTGGGTTATATCTGTAAAAGGAGATAGCAGATTATCAGAGCTAATTACGGTGTCTTATTTTCAGTTCCTGTTTGTCTTGAGTGTAGCCTCATAGGCCTGAAAATAGGTGCAATCTTAACTTTGTTCTTTGTACTTTAACTCTTGCAGTTCTGTTTCACATGAAAGGAGAAGCTGGCAGACATCTAATTTGAACATGATTAAGGCTAATAGCTGAGTATAAGAAAATAAGCACTTATACTTATGCGATTATATTAGAAATAGGCATTTCACAATAACACTCATAATCACATTCCATTACAGTCCCCCCTTGAAATGCGTATTTCCTAAAACTGTCCCTCACACTGGAGAACAACCTGTCTTTTCCACCCGGCTCATTTCACTGACTGCAACTCTTTTAAGCTGTATGTAGAGAAAGGGCTGTGACTAGCTCACCACCCCCCTCAATACAGCTGGTGAAACGCCGCCAGGTGCTATCTGTCCCTATAGCCCTACGGTGTTGCATCTCAGGGAAGGGTGACTGTAACGGAGTGTAATGTGTAACTTTCATCATGGGTTTCATCAAGCCCTACGTAGACATCGTCGTCATCTGGGATCTCTTGGTTCACGAATGTGGGGGTATTTTGGTCAAAAGCTTTTTCTACACACTTCTTAATACAGGGGAAGACACAACAGACACAGCAGATTATGGAAGCTATTGTCAGGACGGCTATCCCTATCTGGGTCAGTAGTCCCTGCCACCCTCCCTTTATCCAGGTAAAATACTGGTCCCATGGGTTGGTGAGCCCTGAATTCTGTTTTAATTCTTTGGACAGTTTTTGGATGGCTAAAGTCACTTTACCATTTGGGCCGGTGTTGTCTGGGATGTAAGAGCAGCATGTACTGGTCTCAGGGATCATCTTGCATACACCCCCCTTTTCAGCTAGGAGCATGTCTAAGACCATACGGTTTTGGAAAGTCATGCGTGATGCTGCCTCTAACTGTTCGGCCAGACCTTGGAGTGGTTCCTGGTGTAATTGACAAATCTTTGCTGGTTGTAGTAGATGTAATTTATCCAGTCTACATTCTTATTTACAGTGATAATGTGAATCAGTGACTCAAAACCTGCTGCTACTTTGTCTCTTGCTTTGAATTCATCTAGGACCCCCCTTGGGACCCCTATGGCATCTATGTATACATGGGGGTCAAAGCTTCCTGCTGGGGCACTCCTACGTTTCCTGTTTGATTTGTGTGCATCACTGGCTGCTGGCTCTGGGGTTTTGTGGGAGAATATTCAGGGGCATTATGGCTTTAGCTAATGTACATTCTCCTGTCCACTGTCCTGTCATTCTACTTCTAACTTTCATGGCACCACAGATCCAGTACACGTCTCCTAGGGACTGGACTTGATTCTGCACTAGGTCTGCAAACACCTCACTATAAGACTTGCAGTAACCCTCAGTGAAGCTCCCAAGGGGTTTTCCCACCCCATAGTACTTCCTATAACATGTATAATTGCCAGGATATATAGTAATACCTTCTGCTGGTTTAGGGGCTTTAGTGACTATGGGGTACTTCTTTTTCCAATGCTCGCATAGTGAGTGGTTTGTAGCTGTGTTGGTAAACAAACTAAGGACATAGGTCTCATGTTCTGGGGGTATGTTAAGGGGGACTGTTCCAAGATGTGGTTTAGCCCCCTCACACACGTAGCAATTAGTCTTGTTATGTTTCCCTGCATTGTACCTCATCCATTCGAGCCATAAGTTTACATCTGAAAAACCGGTCTCAGCAGCCATGGTGTCCTCAAAGGTAGGGTCTGCTATGGCTACCATGTCTCCTAATGTTTTCATGTGAGGCTTTAGGGGGTTCGAATTGGATGTAGATTGGGGAACTGTCCACTCTGGGTTATTGAACATGTCTTTCAGTTGAAAAGGTTTCCTAAAGCTGGGATACCTATTTGCCCACCACAGACCCAATACATAGGTCCCACTGTCCCCTGGGCTGAGATTCTCAATGGTTAGTCTAAACTCTTTTGTGAAGTATTGATCTGTGTGCTTGTTGATTGTCATTCTGTCTAGGAGTGATTTCCCATTGTTGTCTTTCTTATTTTTGGCGATTTCAGGCTTATACCCCCAGTTTGTGTCCCCAGTGTTCCAACCCACTGCTCCCCAGTAATCACAGTTGTCGCCCCAGTAGTCGTGAGTAACACATACATACACAGTCATGGGACCTACTGTTCCTTCATAGGTTCGGATTCTGTAATCTGTACCTGGAAGTATCTTACTATAAGGGGATATAAACGTGGCAACATGTGTGTTGGATGAGTTGTACCAGAATTGAGTTATACCATTTTCCTGTTTGATGGCCAAATCTTGGGCCTGAGCAAAGATTATGACAAAAAGGATAAGCAGGATCATGGTTTGGTCTCCTCAGCTTCTTCTTCGGGCATGGGAACTTGCGGTGAGAGGCTTGTATCCACAAGTTCCTTCCGGCTACTTTTACTGATGTGGTGGTTGTCAGAAGGACTTGGAAAGGACCATCATATCTGGGTTCAAGGGTATATTTCCTCAAAAACTTCTTTATCAGGACCCAATCACCAGGGACCAACTTGTGCGATCCTGTGTCTAACTCAGGATCTGGAATGGAAGAAAACACTTGCGCATGGATACGGGTTAATTCTCGAGATAAAGCAGTCACATAATCAGTTAATACATCAGATTGAAGTTGCAACTGTTGTGAAAAATAACAACCCAGTCTGGGGGCTGAACCAAACAATATCTCATAGGGTGACAAACCATGATTTCCCCTTGGGGTGTACCTGACACTGAACAAGGCAATGGGTAGGCTGTCTGGCCAACTCAATCCTGTTTCCTGAGACATTTTTAGTATTCTAGACTTTATTGTGCCATTTAGTCTTTCCACCTTCCCACTACCCTGAGGATGGTATGGAGTGTGGAAAGCTAGTGTGACCCCTAAGGCTGTCCATATCTCCTTGGTTACTGAGGCCGTGAAAGCCGGCCCCTGATCACTCTCTATAACTTTTGGGACACAATATCTGCACACAATTTTTGTTAAAAGTCTTTTAGCTGTGGTCTTCGCTGTCATGGTGACAGGGTAAGCTTCCGGTCTACGTGGCAGACGCAGTCTCTTGTTTATTTCCGTGATTCCTTCAACTTCTATGGCTCCTTTCTTGATCCACGCTTCTTTTTCTTCTTTCTTTCTTTCTTCTTTCTCAGCTGTCTCTTGTTGCTCCTTGAGGTGAGTTCTGCTCACAGGAGAGGTTTGTAGAATCATGGTTGTTTGTGTTGTCTCTTCAGGGCTGTCTATTGGGTCATTCAGGATAGGTGCATTCACTCTGCTGACCACTTCTCGCGTTCCATCTGCAGCTTGCTTTGCAGCAGTGTCTGCCAGATAATTGCCTTGTGCTTCTTGGGAAACCAGTTTGCCGTGTGCTTTTACTTTAAGTATGGCCACCTGCGTTGGTATCAGTAAGGCATCCATCAGGTTCTTTTTTTTTTTTTTTCTCCTGCCACTTCAGTTAACTTAATACCGAGATAGTTTTCAGATTGATAGTCATATATGTCTCTTACTGAGTCACATCATTGTGGCCTTTCAAACTTTTCCTTTACTTTGTGCATTCCATATGTGAGTGATTACAATAGTACAGAGGTGTAACACAAGAGAAAAAAGAAAGAAAAAAAAAAAGGAAGAAAAATTAATAACATCTGTTTTGTACGTACCGGCCAGCCGGCCGCACTATCTCTTGTTGTTACTATACGTGGCTGTGCATTATTGCTTTTCGCCCTAGTAAACCTCCCTCCCCCCGCCCCCCAATAACCCACCCTGATTATTCCGAGGCACACTTTTTATCGGGCTATTATTCATTGTTTTCTCTTGGCTTCAGGATTCTATGCTATGTCTAATACAACTTCTCTGCCTTAGTGGAAAGACAATTGTTCTCGGCGCTAAGATAGCACTGATAAGGAGCATGGCATTGCTTGGATCCACGGGTTCCATAGCTTCACAAACATATTATAATTACCTAGCCTTATGTGGAATGTCCTTTCGCTCCATATTGTAGAGTTGACAGTTCCAACGCAGGCTTCCGGGGTTGGGGGTGTTCTTGATTGCCAGGTTTGTGCTATTAATTTTCTGGCTTGAAACAAGCATCTTGCTATAGCTACGGCTGTGTTTCTATCCCTCATCCTGTTGTTAACGTGGCCCAGCACACAGGTCTTAGGATCAAGCTCTAAATTAACTCTAAACGTAGTATTTATTTTCTTTAGAATCTCCGTCCAGTACCTGACAAGTTTTGGGCACCTCCAGACCATATGGATTAGGTCGCCTGTTCCTCTGCATCTAGGGCACTCATCATTATTTCTACGACCAAACATAAACAGCTTTTTTGGTGTATAGTAGGATCTGTGCAGCAACAACAGGTGGGGGGCTTTTTGTGAGGGAGAAACCGACACCTCTGATCCAAATTCGAGAATCCTCTTCCACTGTTCGTCCGTTATCTCCCCCACATCGGCCGCCCACCTGTCCCTTCCCCCTGATAAGCCAACCTTCATATTTCTTCTCTTTATTTGTTGGGTATATATCTCTGTAATTAAGCCCTTGGTGGTCTCTGACTTAATTATAGTTTGTAGTAGTGGAATCCTGCACCATGTTGGGGGTTGTCCGCTGAACTGTTTATTCAAGGCATGCCTAATCTGTAGGTAGCTATAGAATGCCTGGTTTGGTATCCCGTACTCATGTCTCAGATCCTCAAAAGATTTCAGAGTATCCCCTTCATATAGTTGTGTCAGCCGGCTTATCCCACATCTTTCCCACGTTTTATTCCTATCAACTGTTAGTAATTCGTGCAATTGTTTGTTATTCCACATTGGCGAATATTCTGAGATTACCTTATACCCCATTATTTTCCTAGCTGTCTGCCAAGCCCTAGTGATCATTTTGAATGTTGGGATTTCTCCTTGCAATGAGTCTGCCTCCAGTGCTCCTGCTAGTGAGCTGTGTGAGTTCCCCTGTAGGATAATTTTAACATTGTTGCTTCCCCCTCCCTCAGTGGCACATCCACCCAATTGTTGCAACTGAGCTGCCAGGAAATAGATAAACGGTTGGGGAACCCCCAGTCCCCCCTCCGTGTCGGGACGCTGCAGTTTCTGTAGGCCAATCCTGGCCTGCCCTTTTTTCCATATTAGATCCCTGAAAAGGGATTGGATCTTTTGAAACCACTTCTCCCCGATCCAAACAGGGGAATTGTGGAGTAGGTATAACAACTGCGGCATCCAAACCATTTTTATCAAGTTGGCTCGACCCGCCACAGACAGAGGGAGTCTGCTCCAAGTGTCATGTTTTCTCTTGAATTTTGATAAGAGAGGGACCAAATTGTCCTCAATAAATGCACCGGGGTCCTTGGACAGCACAACACCAAGATATTTCATTTTCCCTGTAACCTTCAATTGAGGCAGACACATCGAAGTAGGGTTAGCTAATAGGTCAACCGGTAGTAGCGATGACTTCTCCCAGTTAATAGCTAATCCCGAGAACTTTCCAAAGTCCTCCACTAGCTGCGTCACTTTCTTCAATGAGGAGGTCGTATCCCCAAGGAAGAATATAATGTCGTCTGCGAAAAGCGCTATTCTCTCTTCCCTCCCTTTTCTTTGGAATCCCTGTATTTCAGGTGATGATCTCACTGCTCCCGCCAGTGGCTCCATGGCCAAGACAAACAGCAAAGGAGATAAGGGGCACCCCTGTCTTGTCCCTCTTTCGAGGGGGAAGCTTTCCGAGTATTTGCCGTTTATCTTGAGCCTTGCCCTTGGGTGGTTGTATAAAATTTTTAGCCAGCTAATAAATACAGGGCCGAATCCAAACTTCTCCAGCACCCTCCAGAGATATTCCCATTCCAGGCTATCGAAGGCCTTGGCAGCGTCCAAGGACAATATAGCTCTGGATCCCGCGTTATCTGTTGGTACCTGAAGATTCAGATAGGCCCTTCTGATATTTGTGCTAGTGGACCGGCCGGGGATAAACCCCGATTGGTCCGGGTGCACAAGTTTCGCGATATATATTTATTTAATCTGGATGCCAGCACCCTTGCGATAATCTTGACATCTGTGCACAGCAGGGATATGGGTCTGTACAAAGAAACTTCCGACTGGTCTTTCCCCTCTTTTGGGATCACTACTATATCGGCCTCTGACATCGATAGGGGCAACCTTCCGTCCTTGATCGTCTGCTCCAGCACTTTTAGAAGCTCTGGAAGCAGGACCTCCCCGTATCTCCTATAAATTTCCAGCGGCAGCCCGTCCGGGCCCGGAGATTTCTGGCCTGACAGCTCCGCGACTGCCTTTTGCAGCTCCTCTAGAGCCATGGGGGAATCCATCTCTCTCCTATCCCTCTCCGAGATTACGGGCAGGTCTACCCCTTTTAAGAATCCGTCCATCTTGCGCCGGTTCGAACCCCGGCGCGACCTGTACAGATCTCTATAGAATGTAGAAAAAGTTTGTAAGACTTCGGCGGGATCAGATGTAGTCTTTAAAACCGGTGTCTTAATTGAAGAGATGGCCGATGAGGATAGATTAGACTTAATTAAAAGAGCGAGCATCCGGCCTACTTTCTCCCCCTCGCCAAAGTAGTTTTGTTTCTGGAAGAGTCTCTTATTCTCTGCTCTTCTGTTGATTACTTCTTTATACTCTTGCTGTTTATTGAGCCAAATCTCCTGTTTTTCAGGGGTTGGATCTAGCACATAATGTGCTTCTGCTTCCATGGCTTCCCTACTGGCCCTCACCTCCCAATCCCTTGATGTTTTCTTTACTATAGTAACCTGCTGGTGTAGCAGTCCCCTAAGGTATGCTTTTAGGGTATCCCACACTACCCCTACTGGTGCTGTACCTGAGTTAAATGTTACAAACTCTTTTAATTTGGAGACTACTTCTGCTGGGCTGCTTATCAGGTCCAACCATAGTGGGTTTATTGTCCACCTTTTCTGACTAGATCTAATACTTAGATTTAGGGTTAAGGTCAGGGGTGAATGATCCGATATTCCCCTTGGTCTGTACTCTATATTTCCTGTTAATCGCAGGGCTTCGCTATTGCCCACTGTCATATCAATACGCGAGAGGGTGGAATATGACCCTGAGTAGCAGGAATACTGCCGAGTATTTGGATTGTGAGATCTCCACAAGTCACACCATCCCACCTCTTCAAGAAGTTGACCTAGGCGTCCCTCTGATACCCTTTCTGCACGGGTCGCGGGCGGGAACCGATCCATGCTGTTATCTAGAACTGCGTTAAAGTCCCCCACCACTATTATAGGAATATCCACCATACTATCCACAAATTCCAGCAGGTCCAACATGGTAACATGGTATCCATTTTGAACGGAGGAGGAATGTAAACATTTGCTATCACCAGAGGCTTATTTTCCACAACACAGTTCAAAAAGACATACCTTCCCAACGTGTCTATCCTGGCTTCCCTGCAGGAAAATGAAATACCCCTCCTCACCAAGACACTCACCCCCCTTGAATAAGAGGTATGAACTGAGTGGTACTGTACTTTATTGCTCCAAGCATGTAATTTGGTCTCATTAGTGAGGTGGGTTTCCTGCAGGCAAGCCAGTTCAACACCATAATCCTCCATTGCCGAAAACACAGCTGTCCTTTTAGCAGAATCGCCCATACCCCTAATGTTCCAAGAGCCTATTTTTAGAGTTTTAAATGGCATCTAAAAAGAGAAAAAAAAAATAACTCAAAATCCAAAAAGGAAAAAAGAACACCCCCAAAAAAAAAAAGGGGGCAATTCAATCGTATAATTGTGTCTACGGTGCTTGCCATCATCTCTATGATTGTGACAAAAAAAGTGAAAAAAGGGGGAATTGGCGAGGGGCCCCCGCGTCCAGGGACCGCTCCACCCCCTCCCCTTGTGTTATTTAACTGTAGATATGAACAACATGTGCAAATATGCTTTATTTTTATAAGCTCCCTCCTCCTAAATACGTGTGCCTTTCGTTCACCCTGGTATCTAATCCTGTGTCTCACTGTAAACCCCCCTCCCCCCCAACCTCTACTTGATTTATCCCCATTCCCCCCCACCCTTTTTCGTGACCCCCCCACCTGCCTAACTAGGCTAGCCCTGGGGGCTTTGTTGGTGACCTTTTTCCTTCCTCCCATCCATTCAGCAAAAAACACCCTGCTTGAGTACTGAGCAAATACTTTGTGACTTGCTTCCGAACTCCTCGCCCCCTCCCCCCCTCCCACAACCCGGCTCCGAAGCATCAAAGCAACACCTTCCAAACTCCTCCCCTCCTCTCTCCCTCCCAGAGCCCAATTCCAAAACATCAAAACAACACTCAAAACATGTGTAATTAGTGAAACCCCATCCTTGATCCGTGCTTCCATCTGGTACACCCCCCCCCTTCCCCCCTCCCCCGTGCCATCCGCTATATGCTACAAGACAAAATCAAAAAAAAAAAAAAAAACCCAAAAATATTCTCCTTTCTTTTCCAAGCTTTAACCAGCCTTATTCAACCCATGGCTCTACAGGTCCTTTTTGTTTTCTTCAAGCCATTTTGTAGCCCCTGTTGATGTATCAAAAAAATGGGTAGGTAGTAATGCGTAAGCGCGCCGGATACAGCAGAGCATATTCAATTTTGTAGTTCCGTAGATTGCGTTTGATAGCCCTAAATTCAGCCCTTCGTTTCTGCAGATCTGGGAAGTAATCGGGAAAAAATAAGATTTTAGCTCCATTGTGCAGGATATCCCCCATCTCTCTTGCCCTGCGCATCAAGGTTGCCTTGTCTTTGTAATTAAGACATTTCATAATTATTGGCCTGGGATACCCCCCTGATAATGGGGCTCTCGTCGGCACTCTGTGGGCTCTTTCGATAGCAAAGAGGTGAGAAAAAGTCTCTGTCCCAAATATACCCCTAAGCCATTTCTCCAAGAACTCCTCATTGCATCGCGTTAAGCTCCATCTTCATTGGGGCTAAATCATCCTCCACCTGGCTCAACCTCTCCTCCAGTGCAGTTGTTCTAACAATAGTCCTTTGCTGTTCCTGACTTACTGTTATTAACTCTTCCTTTAATCCCTTAAGCTGATCGCATAGATCGCTTAGAGAGGCCCTGCATGAATTAACAGTGCATAAAACGTCTTTCAGAGTAGGCTCAGCTATTTCTGATGCGTTTTGTTCAGCGACATTGTTAGTAGCTATTCCTGAGGGCTCACCCGCAGAGCTTTTGCTGCTCGCAATTTTTGTGGTATGCATTGCCGCCGATCCCTTTCCTAGGCTCTTCCTATCCTCTGGGCCCCCTACACAAGACTTCTGCTGTTGCTGAGTACTTTTAAGTGGTGATGAAGTAGAGGGGTGCGCAAATTTCTCCAACTTGGCCGCTGCTGCTGCCTGGTTTCCCTTCTCTTTAGATGTACGGGTCGCTTGGGAGCTGGTGTTCTCCTGTTGTTGCAACTCTTCACCCTTTTTTCTAGTCATAATTTATTATATTAGCAAGGGGAGTATGTGAAAAGGATTTGACAACCCTTAGACTGACCTAGTTTTTAGTAGTATTGTAATGTTGCAGTCCCAATGTTATCCTGCTAAAGTTCAGTCAGCTTTAGGGCTATCACCCTGCCTAGTGTGATGAATGATTCACAGCTGTTAGAGTTTTTGCATTATACCCATGGGTAAGAATCTGCCCTGGTTGTGCAGCCCTCCCCAAGCCAGTTGATGTCTCTCTCCCTCGCAGGGGGGCAAGCCGCTGTGTAGCAATGTATCAGGCCGCCTGGATCCCCTCCCCTCCAAATTAAAGGCAGCGGTTCAGCTCCTGGTGGGAGAGAGGAGACCACCTTATAAGTAAAGAAGGGTAACTGATACCTTGGTACTGCCGGACCCCCTGGGCAGCGCAGGGACTCTCCTAATGGTCGTCTCCGTTGCAATCGGCAAACGCCGTCTCCGTCTCCGCCGCCTCTCCTCACGAGTATCAGCGCCGTTACCCCGGCAACCTTTTTTGGACACGGCGGCGTCTTAAATTCCTCCCTGCTACTCCAAGGGGGGGAGTTACCTTCACTAAGCTCTCGCTATCCAGACGGCAGCAGCCTCGATGTTGCGGCATGTCACAGGCAGGATCAGAGGGAGCCTGGCGGCCGGACAAGCAGATAACTTTGTGGGGGAAAAAAGTGCATCCAGCTAGGCTAGACCCACCAGGCTGGTTCGGAGGGTCACAGAGGCGTTGATCTGGGGGAAGATCTCTCACATCTCCTCTCACTCCGACATCCGGTCACGCCCCCTCCGCACACATCTAGCGGTGTATGGCAAGTAGAGCATAGACACAAGAATATTCCGTCTATCTCTTACACAAGCAACCCATACGGCTGACAAGTATGTCCGAAGCTTTAGCAGATTTATAAACGATAATTGGGCGGTATAAACTCCTAGGGATAAAGTTTTTACAGACACTTTAAGGCACCCAGGGACTATCCCCACAGCCCCTGGACCCAGAGCCAAGCACTACACAGGAAGAGCAATTTTAACGTTATGTATTAGATCTTTCTGCTCACAGAGTGACTTAAAAAATAATAGAAATTGATGAAGCAACACACTGACATTATTGATATAGTTGAACTTTGCATAAATGAAATGTCACTTTACCAGAAATTATTCTGAGCCAGCATAGACATGTATTTCTTGAGTTGCTTGTGGTTTTGCATACTGAGATCCACTTACTGTACCCTCTCAAGGAGCCTCCGGTTCTTTAGCTGGTAGTAAGCAAGCGAATTGGTGGAGGACACTAAATGCAGCCAGCCAGCTCTCACCTCCCTCGTACCGCTTAACAAGTACCTCACATCAGTGTCTCATGAGTGTGCAGGGAGTGACGTCACTCCCGGGAGTTCTTCGGCATTCTCAGCCAGCCAGCCAGGGGAGATCAGGGAAAGACAGTGAGAGAACGAGTTCCTGAACCCCTCTCCACACTTCTCCACAGCGTCTATCCACCGTGCGCACACTGCCACGGTGAGCCCACACCGCCAGGTATGTCACCCGACTAACCGAGGGAGAAGAGGGAGCGGAGGAGGGGGAGAGCACACAGCGTCCTCGCGCTCACTCACTCCATACCACAGCCCAACACACACCCGTCCATCTGGTCACGCCCCCCGTCCATCCATCAGGTTCTTGATAGCTGTGCTGTGTTTTACAGGAGTTCCTGCTGCTGTCAGGAATCCTCTAGTTTTCCAGATGATCCCAAAATCGCAGGCCACTCCCAGAGCATATCTTGAGTCTGTGTAGATGTTAGCTTGTTTTCCTTCTGCCAACTTGCATGCCATAGTTAGGGCCTGCAACTCTGCTTCTTGTGCAGACATGGAGGGGGGTAACGCTGAAGCTTGGAGGACCGTGTCTTCTGTGGTAACTGCATATCCTGTATGGTACCGCCCAGCATCATCTGCATATCTGGAACCATCCACAAAGATTGTCAGGTCAGGATTTTCAAGGGCAGTTTCACTGGCTGTCGGCAGGTGTGATGTCTCCATCTTCATCACTTTAAAACAGTCATGGGCGGTATAGTGGTAATCATCTTCCACAGAGGTTCCCCCCTTGTGAAGGGGAAGTAGAGTGGATGGGATGAGGGTATCACATCGGAGAATTGTGATGTTGTCAGGGGGAGGCAAGGCACACTGGAGTCTGAGGTGCCTTTGTGAAGACAGGTGTCTGGGTTGGATCTGGTTCAGGATGGCAGTGATGTCATGAGGAGCAAGGAGGATTAAGGGGTGACCCAAGACGAGGTCTGCAGTCTTGTCCAAGAGAACTTGGGTTGCAAAGACGGCTCTGAGGCAGGAAGGTCCCCCCTTGATCACTGAGTCCAGTTGACAGGAGTGATACCCTGAGTCTGTTATTATGGGCCTGAGCCAAAACTTCTGTGACATGTCCTTGCCTCTCTGAGACAAACAGTTTGAAAAGCTTGAAAGTCTTTTAGTCCAAAAGGAGAGGCTGTTGAGAGGATCTCCTTCAGAGTTTCAAAATTGTCCACAGCTTCTGGAGAAAGTAGGAAAGGGTCAGATCTCAGGGCATCATAAAGGGATTGCTTGACCTTGAGGCAAAGGGATGCCCTTGATTGCAGCAACTCTTTCTTCAGTGAGATGTCAGGTGCCTTGGGAGATGCAGAGGCCTGGAAAAATCACCTTCTTTCTGGACTTTTTTCTTTTTAAGGCCTTGCAACCTTGCTCAACCAGGTAGTGGAGGAGACTTTCTGAGAATATGGAGGTGTCACCAAAGGAATCTGCACACAGCAGGAGGTCATCTATTGGAGAAGTACAACATCTGGGTGTAGTCTCATCCATGTGTCCAGGATGAGAGCCATTGCTTTGGCAAATTGAGTAGGGGAGTTCTGGGCCCCTTGGGGCATAACAGTCCAGGTGTAGCTCTGCTAGCAACGTGTGGGGATTGGGGACGATGGGGGTCTCCAGGATGGTAGCTTCATTCACGGCTCTGAGGTTTTGTACCATCTTGCACTTTTCTGGTTCTTCTTTTGTGGTTCGCTTCTTCACTGGGAACAGTGGTGTGTTACAAGGAGATTTACAGGGTACCAAGGCTCCATTTGACATTTGACAGAAGAGCCTCAACTTGTCTTGAGATGGATGCCGATTGTGCAAGCTTCAAGGGGTATTGTAGTTTTCTGGGTAGGGGAGCCCCAGGCTTCAGTTGTACCATGACTGGCTGAACTTTCAGATGTCCTATGTCTTTCCGCCCTGTGGGCCATAGGCATGTGGGGACCCGATCCAAAACTTCAGGTTCGTCCTTTGGGTTCAGGGATAACAGGAGTGGGATGGAGCAGAGTGCCGATGCGTCATTGATGGCCAGTGGTGAGGTGATCAGAACACCACCATCAGGTTGGAAGGAGATAGAGGCTTAGAGCCTGGACAAAACATCAGTTCCTAGTAGGTTCAGGGGGCATGTGGGTGAGACCACAAATCTCACTAATAAGTCAGGAAAGTTGCCAACTTGAAGGGGGCAGGTCAACGGGCTCTTTCTGGGCATTCCATCAACCCCTACACATGAGGTATCGGGTAATTCTGCCCTGATTACGGACCGGGCTGCACCTGTGTCATGACAGGGGCAGGTGACACAGGCTTGCCGGAATCCTAGCGGAGAAGGTTCATGTGTTCCGGAGTGGTAGGCGAGGTGAGGTGTCATGTCCCTGGTACTGGGTGCTTTCATGTGGACCATGGTTGGGGCTTGGTTGACTGTGGGTGAATTTCTATGGGCTTCGGTATTCCCATCTGGAGTGGCTGGGTCTTTCGCAGTTGTAGCAAGCAGACACATGGAGTTGGTACTGGTGGGCGCAGATAGGGTTTGTCAGAGGCCATCATGAGAGGAGCTACCTTCTACTGCTCTGTGAGGATTCTGGACCTAATAACTACTAATAACAACGTCTCAAGCTCAAAGGTTGTGGGTTCCCTATACTCAGCCCCTTTCGGATTGACTCTTTAAGACCTGAAATAAATGCAACAGCTAACATGTGTCTATGCTCTCTCTTCAGCACGCTAAAACTCAAATCAGTAAACTTCTTGTACACATATTGACTTCAGGCATTTTAGAGTAGAGATGTGAACCATCTCCATACAGAATAATTTTTTTATAGGGAGCCTCGGTCCAGCCGATCTCCTCAACATAGATATTTATCTTTCTTTCTAAACATTCTAATTAGATACTGACTCTTGTATTCTAAAAAAAAACAAAAAAAAAACTAAATTATATATTTAATTAAAATGCTACATTGGTTTCTACTATGCACCATCACTGGAAACATGTGGGCGGGTTCCGGTGTAGGCGGTTGCATAGGGCGTGTTGCCACAGGGGGAGGTGTCACTTAGAACAGAGGGGCGGTAGACGAAGGGCAGTGTCTACTTGGAGACCAGACGCCATTATAGGGCTGACTACTTAGCTTCCTTCTTTCTAGTTTCCTTGTTCACGTACACTATGTGGCCATTTTGGTTCCATCCACCCTCTTCTTCATGAATAGCGTTTGCAACTTTAAACCAAGCATCTGCTGCCCGTAGCAACCCATAATCTGACAATAGACCTTATTTACCTTTCAAAAAACAGTGCACCATTCATCTACTTGTAATCTCCCACCCAAATTCCACACACTTTCGCTAATTTCTTTCCCTTTTTTACAGAATCCTCTCCCTCCTGTTCTAATACCAAATCACAAGCCAAACTGCCCTCTGTGGGCCTAATTAACTTATTTCCCATTTCACATAACTCTTGAATTGAATAGGAGGAGAGGAAAGCAAGAAAGGTTGAAGTAAAACAGAAAAGAAATGAAGATATGCAGTGACAGGGTGATATGGAAGATGAGGAAGTGAAGAGATCTCTGTTAAATCTGCAAAAGGGGAGACATGAAACAGACCAGACAAAACACAGAATGTAAGTCAACAACTGGTACTCAGTGAACCATTTCAAACGTCTTCTACACGTCCCAACTCAAAACCCAGACTCCTCACTCTGGCTTTCACTGCCTCCTCATAATCTTCTGGCTGCTGAGGTTGCAGGGGACACCTTTCACTTCCCTGTCCTGCTATCCTGGTCTCAGCCTAAATAACTTCCAACTTCTTACCAACTGAAAACTTCACTGGATAATGTACATTCAATCTGAATACCATTACTTGGGGGACCCCTGGCACTAGAGGTTTGTAATCGAGAATAGATCTCTTATAACCTGGCTCTACCTTTGTGACCAAGCCCCAGGCCTCCTCATTAATGCCAAATAACAGTCCACAGACACATCTAGGTCATGACATTACCAACAACAATTGATGTGGCGACTGGAGTGAATTCTGGACTTAATCAGATCCTCACGGGATCCCCACGCCACCGCTGGGCGTAATTTGACGCCCCCTTTCCTGGTAACCCGTGCTTTACCGCACCCGTGCTTTACCGCACAATTATTTGCCCCAGAAGGAGTTTACCGCGTCCCGATGCCCTCTCTTGATATCCTCAAGAGAAGTTTAACCACGTCAATTCCATCCGTGAACATATAATCAATCCCTCATTCACAACAGCCATCACACAACACGATCGATCGACAAAACAAAACACAATATACTCCAAATACAGGCGGGTCAGAAACAATTGCAGGTTCATACTATACAAATTGGCTCGAGACAAGATATATACCTGTCTTTGTGGACCACGGGAAGCTGATGCGGAGACAGAAATTAACCAAATACGGATCAAACAGCAGACAAATTATTAAAAAGTGTCTTACCGTTTTCTCCAGAGTTGATCAGGCTCTGCTCCACCCGCATTTGATTTTGTTTCAGCGTCCTCTAAGTACATAATAATAATAAAGGAATTTCGCGCAATATTAAAGTGATGTGAATAAAGTGGGCAGGACAAGAGTGATTGAGGTAGTAGTGACTGTGTTAATATTAATAGAGATATACGAACTCTATATATAACATAAATCAAACAACAATGACTAGCAATAGATTGCTGGTGCTGTGTTTAAAGTGCATCAGTGCAAAAAAACAAAATAAAATAAGAATTCCAAAACATTTGAAAAATGCCAGCTAACTTCAATACAAATGAAATAAAGTAGATAAATATCAAAATAGAAGTAAAACCGACTGTGAGTAATTCATAAAGTGAAACCCATCTACAGGATGAAAAAATATATAAATAAGTGTCAAAAAATATTAATAATTGCAGTTAATGCCAACATCATCCAAATAATAATGACAGCATTATAGGATAAAGAAACAACAGTTCATAAATTAATAAATAGGTGGCGCTGTTGTAGAGGTAGAAAAGTCCTTCTATTAGGATCTGTGTAAGCCTTTATATGTAAATAAGTAGTTCCTTTAATGGTGCCTCCTAATTTGGTCTCTCAGAACTCTCACCTTAAAATAGTAGAAATAAAGCTGTGGTAATATATCTTTTGAACTCTGGGAATACTGTCTGGTATTTTCTCCTTCTTTGCTGCTCCGTTCTCCTTATTATCTCCTTAATTCCTCCGCTCCCTGGGTCTGAGTACACTGGAGCGGAGGAATTAAGGAGATAATAAGGAGAACGGAGCAGCAAAGAAGGAGAAAATACCAGACAGTATTCCCAGAGTTCAAAAGATATATTACCACAGCTTTATTTCTACTATTTTAAGGTGAGAGTTCTGAGAGACCAAATTAGGAGGCACCATTAAAGGAACTACTTATTTACATATAAAGGCTTACACAGATCCTAATAGAAGGACTTTTCTACCTCTACAACAGCGCCACCTATTTATTAATTTATGAACTGTTGTTTCTTTATCCTATAATGCTGTCATTATTATTTGGATGATGTTGGCATTAACTGCAATTATTAATATTTTTTGACACTTATTTATATATTTTTTCATCCTGTAGATGGGTTTCACTTTATGAATTACTCACAGTCGGTTTTACTTCTATTTTGATATTTATCTACTTTATTTCATTTGTATTGAAGTTAGCTGGCATTTTTCAAATGTTTTGGAATTCTTATTTTATTTTGTTTTTTTGCACTGATGCACTTTAAACACAGCACCAGCAATCTATTGCTAGTCATTGTTGTTTGATTTATGTTATATATAGAGTTCGTATATCTCTATTAATATTAACACAGTCACTACTACCTCAATCACTCTTGTCCTGCCCACTTTATTCACATCACTTTAATATTGCGCGAAATTCCTTTATTATTATTATTTTATTAAGTGGTTGTGTGAACACTTTTATTTTGCAGCAATATTTTATCTTATATTTAATTATTTCTATTCACCTTTACTAACATTATCGTGTTATTAGTAATTGTCACATCCACTAGCGCGAAGGAAATCCCACTATTCACTGTCCTCTAAGTACAGCTTCCTTTTGGGCCAAAATCTCGAGCCCCACGTTGGGCACCAAAATGTTTTGGACCGAAGAGAACCGCTCGGTACCCTTGTTTCTGTCCCCCTGGCCAAATTAACCTTCGATGTGAAAATGTGCACATTTAACCACAAATCACTGACACGGACACGTTCAGTAAGTTTGGTACTTCTGACCTTTATTTCCTGGGCTCAAAAATAATATATTGAGAGCCGGATATTTCGTTATCAAATCAAATATCGAGTAAAACAAGCGTGTACAAACCACAAATTATACATATTCATTATTGTGACGAAATGTAAGCTTTGCTGGGTTATATCTGTATAAGGAGATAGCAGACTATCATAGCTAATTATGGTGTCTTATTTTCAGTTTCTGTTTGTCTTGAGTGTAGCCTCATAGGCCTGAAAATATGTGCAATCTTAACTTTGTTCTTTGTACTTTAACTCTTGCAGTTCTGTTTCACATGAAAGGAGAAGCTGGCAGACATCTAATTTGAGCATGATTAAGGCTAATAGCTGAGTAGGGATGAGCTTCGAGTTCGAGTCGAACTCATGTTCTACTCGAACATTGGCTGTTCGCAAGTTCGCCGAACAGCGAACAATTTGGGGTGTTCGCGGCAAAGAAGAATGAAGAAGAAGAATGAAGAAGAAGATGAAGATGAAGAAGAGAAGAAGATGAAGAGAAGAGCGGGAGCCTCCCCCCCCATGCCATGGGTGCGGAGCGGCCCGAGGAGAAGAAGATAGAAGACGCCGCGGAGAAGATGCTGGACGAGAACGCCGGAGGAAGAACCAGAAGAGCCAGAAGAACCAGAAGAAGAAGAAGATGAAGGAAGAAAGAAGAAGCATTTAAATAAAGGAATTGTCAAAAACTGTCTCTTGTCATTTTTAACATTTTTGACAGTTTTTTAGTGAAATGGTAGGGGTAAGTACCCCCTTACCATTTCACACAGGGGGGGGGCCGGGATCTGGGGGTCCCCTTGTTAAAGGGGGCTTCCAGATTCCGATAAGCCCCCCGCCCGCAGACCCCCACAACCACCGGCCAGGGTTGTGGGGATGAGGCCCTTGTCTTCATCAACATGGGGACAAGGTGTTTTAGGGGCTACCCCAAAGCACCCTCCCAATGTTGAGGGCATGTGGCCTGGTACGGTTCAGGAGGGGGGGGGCCGCACTCTCGTCCCCCCCTCTTTTCCTGCGGCCTGCCAGGTTGCGTGCTCGGATAAGGGTCTGGTATGGATTTTTGGGGGGACCCCACGCCGTTTTTTTTTTTTTTTTTGGCGCGGGGTTCCCCTTAATATCCATACCAGACCTGAAGGGCCTTGTATGGAATTTAGGGGGACTCCCACATTTTTTTTTTTTAAATTTGGTTCGGGGTTGCCCTGTGGGGAATTCCCATGCCGTTTTTATCAATGAACTTGTATGTGTATTGTCGGCAATGCAATAGCCGCGGTAGTTTTAAATGTGTTTTTTCCTTCAAAATGTCATTTTGCTGTCAGACTGTTCTAAACACGGGAAACATGCGCCCCTTTACAGGCATACTATAGACACCCCCCAGGTATGAAATTTAAAGGGATATTACACTTTTATTGTTTGACTTTAAGCATTATTAAAATCACTGCTCCTGAAAAAACGTCCGTTTTTAAAACTTTTTTTTGCATTGATTCATGTCCCCTGGGGGAGGACCCGGGTCCCCAAACACTTTTATTGACATTAACTTGCATATTAGCCTTTAAAATTAGCACTTTTGATTATTCATGTTCGTGTCCCATAGACTTTAATGGCGTTCGCGTGTTCGAACAAATTTTTTTCCTGTTCGCATGTTCTGGTGCGAACCGAACAGGGGGGTGTTCGGCTCATCCCTATAGCTGAGTATAAGAAAATAAGCACTTATACTTGCGATTATATTAGAAATAGGCATTTCACAATAACACTCATAATCACATTCCATTACAATGGTAAGTCCTACTGTTATACTGTAATGTTACTTTGTTTTATTGTTAACCATCATTTGCTTAGCAGGTACGCCATTCATTTGCAGCGTGGATTTATTTATCTTGACAGCAACAGCGTTAGCTCCCACGATATATAAAGCCGTGACTCCAGCGCTGTTGGAGGTGATTTCACCACCACAGTTACATACTTCAGCATATATGCTGAAGCGTGGGGGCAGCAGTGGGTGGAGTAGCGATTTGCTCCTGCCTTTTGTGGGAGGATGCCCCCATGCTTCGGCATATATATATACGGTGCATGTATGCCCATCATTAGAAGTGGGTGGATGAGGGGAGGTATTCTAATGGTGGGCATACCCACCGATCCATCTCTTTTTTTTCGTTCAGCCCACAGGCTGCATGAAAAAAAGTTTACAATATATGCCCAACAAGGACCAGCAATGTACTGGTATGTTGCTGGACTTTGAGTGGTTATACCAGAATGATGCTTGCAGGTTTAGCTATCATCTTGGTATCATTCTTTTCAGCCAGCGGTCGGCTTTCATGTAAAAGCAATCCTAGTGGCTAATTAGCCTCTAGACCGCTTTTACAAGCAGTGTCTTCCAAGTTTTTCCCTGGCTCTCCTGTCTCAACAGGGAACCTGAGAATGCAGCCGGTGATTCAGCCAGCTGACCATAGATCTGATCAGAGACCAGAGTGGCTCCAAACATCTCTATGGCCTAAGAAACCGGAAGCTACGAGCATTTCATCACTTAGATTTCGCCGGATGTAAACAGCGCCATTGGGAAATTGGGAAAGCATTTTATCACACCGATCTTGGTGTGGTCAGATGCTTTGAGGGCAGAGGAGAGATCTAGGGTCTAATAGACCCCAGTTTTTTCAAAAAAGAGTACCTGTCACTACCTATTGCTATCATAGGGGACATTTACATTCCCTGAGATAACAGTAAAAATGATAAAAAAAAAAATGAAAGGAACAGTTTAAAAATAAGATAAAAAGCAAAAAAAAATAAAGAAAAAAAAAAGCACCCCTGTCCTCCCCTGCTCTCGCGCAAAGGTGAACGCAAGCGTCTGTCTGGCGTCAAATGTAAACAGCAATTGCACCATGCATGTGAGGTATCACCGCGAAAGGTCAGATCAAGGGCAGTAATTTTAGCAGTAGACCTCCTCTGTAAATCTAAAGTGGTAACCTGTAAAGGCTTTTAAAGGCTTTTAAAAATGTATTTAGTTTGTCGCCACTGCACGTTTGTGCGCAATTTTAAAGCACGTCATGTTTGGTATCCATGTGCTCGGCCTAAGATCATCTTTTTTATTACATCAAACATTTGGGCAATACAGTGTGTTTTAGTGCATTAAAATTTTAAAAAGTGTGTTTTTTCCCAAAAAAATGCGTTTGAAAAATTGCTGCGCAAATACTGTGTGAAAAAAAAATTAAACACCCACCATTTTAATCTGTAGGGCATTGGCTTTAAAAAAAAATATATAAAGTTTGGGGGTTCAAAGTAATTTTCTTGCAAAAAAAATTATTTTTTCATGTAAACAAAAAGTGTCAGAAAGGGCTTTGTCTTCAAGTGGTTAGAAGAATGGGTGATGTGTGACATAAGCTTCTAAATGTTGTGCATAAAATGCCAGGACAGTTCAAACCCCCCCCAAATGACCCCATTTTGGAAAGTAGACACCCCAAGCTATTTGCTGAGAGGCATGTAGAGTCCATGGAATATTTTATATTGTGACACAAGTTACGGGAAAAAGATACATTTTTTTTTTGCACAAAGTTGTCACTAAATGATATATTGCTCAAACATGCCATGGGAATATGTGAAATTACCCCCCAAAATACATTCTGTTTCTTCTCCTGAGTACGGGGATACCACATGTGTGAGACTTTTTGGGAGCCTAGCCGCGTACGGGACCCCGAAAACCAAGCACCGCCTTCAGGCTTTCTAAGGGCGTAAATTTTTGATTTCACTCTTCACTGCCTATCACAGTTTCGGTGGCCATGGAATGCCCAGGTGGCACAACCCCCCCCCCCCCCCCCAAATGACCCTATTTTGGAAAGTAGACATCCCAAGCTATTTGCTGAGAGGTATAGTGAGTATTTTGCAGACCTCGCTTTTTGTCACAAAGTTTTGAAATTTGAAAAAAGAAAAAAACAATTTTTTTCTTGTCTTTCTTCATTTTCAAAAACAAATGAGAGCTGCAAAATACTCACCATGCCTCTCAGCAAATAGCTTGCAGTGTGTACTTTCCAAAATGGGGTCATTTGGGGGGGTTTGTGCTATCTTGGCATTTTATGGCCTTCGAAACTGTGATAAGTAGTGAGGAGTGAATCAAAAATTTACGCTCTTAGAAATCCTGAAGGTGGTGATTGGTTTTCGGGGCCTCGTATGCAGCTAGGCTCCCAAAAAGTCCCACACATGTGGTATCCCCGTACTCAGGAGAAGCAGCAGAATGTATTTTGTGGTGTAATTCCACATATGCCCACGGCATGTTTGAGCAATATATCATTTAGTGACAACTTTGTGAAAAAAAAAAAGTTTGTCATTTTCCTGCAACTTGTGGCAAAATATAAAATATTCCATGGACTCAACATGCCTCTCAGCAAATAGCTTGGGGTGTCTACTTTCCAAAACGGGGTCATTTGGGGGGGGGGGGGGGGGGGTTGTGCCATCTTGGCATTTTATGGCCTTCAAAACTGTGATAGGTAGTGAGGAGTGAAATCAAAAATTTACGCCCTTGGAAATCCTGAAGGCAGTGCTTAGTTTCAGGGCCCCGTACACGGCTAGGCTCCCAAAAAGTCCCACACATGTGGTATCCCCGTACTTAGGAGAAGCAGCAGAATGTATTTTGGGGTGTAATTCCACATATGCCCATTGCATGTTTGAGCAATATATCATTTAGTGACAACTTAGTACAAAAAAAAAATTGTCACTTTCCCGCAACTTGTGTCAAAATATAAAATATTCCATGGACTCAACATGCATCTCAGCAAATAGCTTGGGGTGTCTACTTTCCAAAATGGGGTCATTTGGGGGAGTTTTGTGCCATCTTGGCATTTTACGGCCTTCAAAACTGTGATAGGTAGTGAGGAGTGAAATCAAAAATTTACGCCCTTAGAAATCCTGAAGGCGGTGCTTGGTTTTCGGGGCCCCGTACGCGGCTAGGCTCCCAAAAAGTCCCACACATGTGGTATCCCCATACTCAGGAGAAGCAGCTAAATGTATTTTGGGGTGCAATTCCACATAGCCCATGGCCTATGTGAGCAATATATCATTTAGTAACAACTTTTTGTTATTTTTTTTTTTGTCATTATTCAATCACTTGGGACAAAAAAATGAATATTCAATGGGCTCAACATGCCTCTCAGCAATTTCCTTGGGGTGTCTACTTTCCAAAATGGGGTCATTTGGGGGGGTTTGTACTGCCCTGCCATTTTAGCACCTCAAGAAATGACATAGGCAGTCATAAACTAAAAGCTGTGTAAATTCCAGAAAATGTACCCTAGTTTGTAGACACTATAACTTTTGCGCAAACCAAAAAATATATGCTTATTGACATTTTTTTTCTACCAAAGACATGTGGCCGAATACATTTTGGCCTAAATGTATGACTAAAATTGAGCTTATTGGATTTTTTTTATAACAAAAAGTAGAAAATATAATTTTTTTTCAAAATTTTCTTGTCTTTTTCCGTTTATAGCGCAAAAAATAAAAACAGGAGAGGTGATAAAATACCATCAAAAGAAAGCTCTATATGTGTGAAGAAAAGGACACAAATTTCTTTTGGGGTACAGCATTGCATGACCGCGCAATTAGCAGTTAAAGCGACGCAGTGCCAAATTGTAAAAAGTGCTCTGGTCAAGAAGGGGGTAAATCCTTCCGGGGCTGAAGTGGCTAAACACGGAAAAAATGCGCCACTTTACAGGCATACTATAGACACCCCCAGGCATGATATTTAAAGGAATATTTCATTTCACTTTAAGCATTAAAAAAATCACTGCTCCCGAAAAAACGTCTGTTTTTAAGAAAAAAAATTTCATTGATACATGTCCCCTGGGGCAGGACCTGGGTCCACAAACACTTTTTATGACAATAACTTGCATATAAGCCTTTAAAATGAGCACATGATTTTTCATGATTGTGTCCTATAGACTTTAACAGTGTTCTGGCGGCTTTCGAATTTGCCCCGAACACCGCATATTGTTCGGTGTTCGCAGAACATCCGAAAACCAAAGTTCGACTTGAACTTATGCTTGGGCCAAACAGTTCGCCCATCCCTACCTGCAATAGCAATGGAGTAGCTAGTTAGCCCCCCATTTTCCATTACAAGTGAGCCAACCGTCGACTCTAAAAAATGGCAATGGGATGATGCCTACAGCTGCAGGCATCATCTCGGTACAACCACTTGAGGACCAATGACGTGCCAGGTACATGACTGGTCAGCAAGAGGTTAATGATTTTTTTTTCATTTTTATTTTATTAATTTGTAATTTGGGCTGGTCAGCACAAATGACACAGTAATATACAATATTTTCATGTATTTATCCAGCATCACAACACATTTGTCTACATATAAATGTGTCCTGACCAGTGGCGGCTGGTGATCAAAATTTTTGGGGGGGCACAAACAAACTGCAAAATTCTGAAAGAAAACCCCATCAGTTGCAGCCTCACTATGCCATCAAACGCAGCCACTGTGCCAATCAATTGCTGCCACTGTACCATCAAACGCAGCCACTGTACCATCAAACACAGCCACTATGCCCATCAATTGCCGCCACTGTGCCCATCAATTGCCGCCACTGTGCCCATCAATTGCCACCACTGTGCCCATCAAACGCAGCCACTGTGCCCTATCAAATGCTCCCACTGTGCCATCAAATGCTGCCACTCTGCCCCATCAAATACAGCTACTGTGCCCATCTTATGCAGCCACTGTGCTCATCTTATGCAGCCACTGTGCAGCATTGAATGCAGCCACTGTGCCCTCATATGCAGCCACTGTGCAGCATTGAATGCAGCCACTGTGCCCATCAAATGCAGCCACTGTACAGCATCGAATGCAGCCACTGTGCCCATCAAATGCAGCCTCACTGTGCCCATCAAATGCAGCCTCACTGTGCCCCATCAAATGCATCCTCACTGTGTCCCATCAAATGCAGCCTCACTGTGTTCCATCAAATGCTCCCACTGTGCCCCATCAAACGCAGCCCCTATGCCATATCAAATGCTGCCAGTGTGCCCCCTGCCCGCATCTGTATTTACCCTGTCTTGGTGGCGGTGGGACAGCTCCTCGTTGTCTTGATAGGCATCCAATCACAGCGCCTGTCGTTTCAGCCAATCAGGTGACGGGTAAGAGATCCAAACACCTGTTTGGCTGAGAGGCAGTTTAGTGTTACGAAAGCGAATCTTCATTCGCTTTTTTAACACAGCTGAATGACCTGCGAGAGCCCAGCATGGTGCTTGCAGGTCACTTTTTTTGATGCCTATTAGAGCCTATGGCTCTAATCAGGTGGTTAAAGAAAACCCTGCCACTGTAATTCAGCATAAAATGGGGGTGGCAGCAGCAGCCATAGATAGATTCATGCAATGCATGAATCTATATATTGGTGCTAAAGGGGTGGCCAGAGAGAGGGGGCAGCGCCCGTGCACCCTTATGGACACGCCACCACTGGACTCCTGAAAATTTATTTTTTAAATGATTAAATAGATATGGTCATTTAATATATTCTATTCTTATTTTTTTTTACCTAAATGAAATACTTCTTATAGCTGCTGATAACACCTGTCCATAAGTTAGCAAGTATTTTGGTGCATCATTTTATCCAAGAGTTTTGTACAGTTTTTGTAGTTTTGGGATGTCTTGCTTGAATTGTATCAAATACTTACTAGCCAGTAGGGATGAGCTTCGCGTTCGAGTCGAACCCATGTTCGACTCGAACATTGTCTGTTTGATCGTTCGCTGAATTGCGAACGATATGGGCTGTTCGCGCCAAATTCGTGTGGTGTGTCACGGCCCATAATTCACTGTGGCATCGCAGTGCATTGCTGGCTGATGATTGGCCAAGCATGCACTATGACCCACATGCTTGGCCAATCACAGCGCCGTCAGTAGAGAGAGCTGTAATTGGCCAAAGCCAGGGTGGCTTTGGCCAATTATGGCTCAGGGGGTTTAGAACACGCCCCACACTATATAAGGCCACCTTCACGGTGGCCCTATGTAGTGTGTTCCAGCGTGCTTAGAGAGAGACAGACAGCGTCACTTCATTTGAGTTAGCTAGATTAGGCAGGACAGTCAGTGAGTTAGCTGCACTTACAGTGTATTGTGTATATATATGCATCCCAGTTGTTGTATATATACAGTCAGGTCCATAAATATTGGGACAGCAACACAATTCTAATCTTTTTGGCTCTGTACACCACCACAATGGATTTGAAATGAAACGAACAAGATGTGCTTTAACTGCAGACTTTCAACTTTAATTTGAGGGTATTTACATCCAAATCAAGTGAACAGTGTAGGAATTACAACAGTTTTGTATAGGTGCCTCCCACTTTTTAAGGGACCAAAAGTAATGGGACAGATTAACAATCATCCATTAAACTTTCACTTTTTAATACTTGGTTGCAAATCCTTTGCAGTCAATTACAGCCTGAAGTCTGGAACGCATAGACATCACCAGACGCTGGGTTTCATCCCTGGTGATGCTCTGCCAGGCCTCTACTGCAACTGTCTTCAGTTCCTGCTTGTTCTTGGGGCATTTTCCCTTCAGTTTTGTCTTCAGCAAGTGAAATGCATGCTCAATCGGATTCAGGTCAGGTGATTGACTTAGCCATTGCAAAACATTCCACTTTTTTCCCTTAAAAAACTCTTTGGTTGCTTTCGCAGTATGCTTAGGGTCATTGTCCATCTGCACTGTGAAGCACCGTCCAATGAGTTCTGAAGCATTTTGCTGAATATGAACAGATAATATTGCCCAAAACACTTCAAAATTCATCCTGCTGCTTTTGTCAGCAGTCACATCATCAATAAATACAAGAGGACCAGTTCCATTGGCAGCCATACATGCCCACGCCATGACACTACCACCACCATGCTTCACTGATGAGGTGGTATGCTTTGGATGATGAGCAGTTCCTTTCCTTCTCCATACTCTTCTCTTCCCATCACTCTGGTACAAGTTGATCTTGGTCTCATCTGTCCATAGGATGTTGTTCCAGAACTGTGCAGGCTTTTTTAGATGTTGTTTGGCAAACTCTAATCTGGCTTTCCTGCTTTTGAGGCTCACCAATGGTTTACATCTTGTGGTGAACCCTCTGTATTCACTCTGGTGAAGTCTTCTCTTGATTGTTGATTTTGACACACATACACCTACCTCCTGGAGAGTGTTCTTGATCTGGCCAACTGTTGTGAAGGGTGTTTCCTTCACCATGGAAAGAATTCTTTGGTCATCCACCACAGTTGTTTTCCGTGTTCTTCCGGGTCTTTTGATGTTGCTGAGATCACCGGTGAGTTCTTTCTTTTTAGGGATGTTCCAAACGGTTGATTTGGCCACACCTAATGTTTTTGTTATCTTTCTGATGGGTTTGTTTTGTTTTTTCAGCCTAAGGATGGCTTGCTTCACTGATGGTGACAGCTCTTTGGATCTCATATTGAGAGTTGACAGCAACAGATTCCAAATGCAAATAGCACACTTGAAATGAACCCCTGGACCTTTTATCTGCTCCTTGTAAATAGGACAATGAGGGAATAACACACCTGGCCATAGAACAGCTGAGCAGCCAATTGTCCCATTACTTTTGGTCCCTTAAAAAGTGGGAAGCACATATACAAACTATAGTAATTCCTACACCATTCACCTGATTTGGATGCAAACATCCTCAAATTAAAGCTGAAAGTCTGCAGTTAACCACTTGAGCCCCGGACCATTATGCTGCCTAAGGACCAGAGGTCTTTTTCCAATTTGGCACTGCGTCGCTTTAACTGCTAATTGCGCGGTCATGCAATGCTGTACCCAAACTAAATTTGCGTCCTTTTCTTCCCACAAATAGAGCTTTCTTTTGATGGTATTTGATCACCTCTGCGGTTTTTATTTTTTGCGCTATAAACGGAAAAAGACCGAAAATTTTGAAAAAAAATGATATTTTCTACTTTTTGTTATAAAAAAAATCCAACAAACTAAATTTTAGTCATACATTTAGGCCAAAATGTATTCGGCCACATGTCTTTGGTAAAAAAAATGTCAATAAGCGTATATTTATTGGTTTGCGCAAAAGTTATAGCGTCTACAAACTAGGGTACATTTTCTGTAATTTACACAGCTTTTAGTTTATGACTGCCTATGTCATTTCTTGAGGTGCTAAAATGGCAGGGCAGTACAAAACCCCCCCAAATGACCCCATTTTGGAAAGTAGACACCCCAAGGAAATTGCTGAGAGGCATGTTGAACCCATTGAATATTTATTTTTTTTGTCCCAAGTGATTGAAAAATGACAAAAAAAAAAAATATTTACAAAAAGTTGTCACTAAATGATATATTGCTCACACAGGCCATGGGTCTATGTGGAATTGCACCCCAAAATACATTCAGCTGCTTCTCCTGAGTATGGGGATACCACATGTGTGGGACTTTTTGGGAGCCTAGCTGTGTACAGGGCCCCGAAAACCAATCACCGCCTTCATTATTTCTAAGGGTGTAAATTTTTGATTTCACTCTTCACTGCCTATCACAGTTTCGGAGGCCATGGAATGCCCAGGTGGCACAAAACCCCCCAAAATGACCCCATTTTGGAAAGTAGACACCCCAAGCTATTTGCTGAGAGGCATATTGAGTCCATGGAATATTTTATATTTTGACACAAGTTGCGGGAAAGTGACACTTTTTTTTTTTTTTTTTCATAAAGTTGTCACTAAATGATATATTGCTCACACAGGCCATAGGCATATGTGGAATTGCACCCCAAAATACATTTAGCTGCTTCTCCTGAGTATGGGGATACCACATGTGTGGGACTTTTTGGGAGCCTAGCTGCGTACGGGACCCCGAAAACCAATCACTGCCTTCAGAAATTCTAAAGCCGCGTACACACGGTCGGACTTTTCAGCTACAAAAGTCCAACGGACGCTGACGGACTAAAGCTGGCTGGTAATCCGATCGTGTGTGGGCTTCTCCGGACTTTCAACGTACTTTTTTAGCCTCAAATCCGACGTACTTTAGATTTGAAACATGCTTCAAATCTTTACGTCGTAACTACGACGGACCCCGAAATCCGCTCGTCTGTGTGCTAGTCCGACGGACAAAAAGCCACGCTAGGGCAGCTATTGGCTACTGGCTATCAACTTCCTTATTTTAGTCCGGTGTACGTCATCACGTACGAATCCATCGGACTTTTGTGTGGTCGTGTGTAGGCAAGTCCGTTCGTTAGAAAGTCTGCAACAAGTCCGCGGCAAGTCCGCGGCAAGTCCGCCGAAAGTCTGTCGGACCGGCTGTCGGACTTTTGTAGATGAAAAGTCCGACCGTGTGTACGCGGCATAAGGGTGAAAATTTTTGATTTCACTCTTTACTGCCTATCACAGTTTCGGAGGCCATGGAATGCCCAGGTGGCACAAAACCCCCCCAAATGACCCCATTTTGGAAAGTAGACACCCCAAGCTATTTGCTGAGAGGCATGGTGAGTATTTTTCAAAACTTTGTGACAAAAAGTGAGGTCTGCAAAATATTCACTATACCTCTCAGCAAATAGCTTGGGGTGTCTACTTTCCAAAATGGGGTCATTTGGGGGGGGGTTGTGCCACCTGGGCTTTCCATGGCCTCCGAAACTGTGATAGGCAGTAAAGAGTGAAATCAAAAATTCACGCCCTTAGAAAGCCTGAAGGCGGTGCTTGGTTTTCAGGGTCCCGTACGCGGCTAGGCTCCCAAAAAGTCTCACACATGATGTATCCCCGTACTCAGGAGAAGCAGCAGAATGTATTTTGGGGTGTATTTTCACATATTTCCATGGCATGTTTGAGCAATATATCATTTAGTGACAACTTTGTGCAAAAAAAAAAAAAAAATTTGTCTCTTTCCCGCAACTTGTGTCACAATATAAAATATTCCATGGACTCGACATGCCTCTCAGCAAATAGCTTGGGGTGTCTACTTTCCAAAATGGGGTCATTTGGGGGGGTTTTGAACTGTCCTGGCATTTTATGCACAACATTTAGAAGCTTATGTCACACATAACCCACTCTTCTAACCACTTGAAGACAAAGCCCTTTCTGACACTTATTGTTTACATGAAAAAGTTATTTTTTTTTGCAAAAAAATTACTTTGAACCCCCAAACATTATATATTTTTTTAAAGCAAATGCCCTACAGATTAAAATGGTGGGTGTTTCATTTTTTTTTTTTCACACAGTAATTGCACAGCGATTTTTCAAACGCATTTTTTGGGGAAAAAACACACTTTTTTAAATTTTAATGCACTAAAACACACTATATTGCCCAAATGTTTGATGAAATAAAAAAGATGATCTTAGGCCGAGTACATGGATACCAAACATGACATGCTTTAAAATTGCGCACAAACGTGCAGTGGCAACAAAATAAATACATGTTTAAAAGCCTTTAAAAGCCTTTACAGGTTACCACTTTAGATTTACAGAGGAGGTCTACTGGAAAAATTACTGCACTCGATCTGGCCTTCGCGGTGATACCTCACATGCATGGTGCAATTGCTGTTTACGTTTGACGACAGACCGCCGCTTGCATTCGCCTTAGCGCGAGAGCAGGGGGCGACAGGGGTGCTTTTTTTTTTTTTTTTTTTTTTTTTTTTCTTTATTATTTTTTTGCTTTTTTAATCTTACTTTTAAACTGTTCCTTTCATATTTTTTTTTTTAATCATTTTTATTGTTATCTCGGGGAATGTAAATATCCCCTATGATAGCAATAGGTAGTGACAGGTACTCTTTTTTGAAAAAATTGGGGTCTATTAGACCCTAGATCTCTCCTCTGCCCTCAAAGCATCTGACCACACCAAGATCGGTGTGATAAAATGCTTCCCCAATTTCCCAATGGCGCTATTTACATCCGGCGAAATCTAAGTCATGAAATGCTCGTAGCTTCCGGTTTCTTAGGCCATAGAGATGTTTGGAGCCACTCTGGTCTCTGATCAGCTCTATGGTCAGCTGGCTGAATTACCGGCTGCATTCTCAGGTTCCCTGTTGAGACAGGAGAGCCAGAGAAAAACACGGAAGACGGTGGGGGGGGGGCATTCCCTCCCACGGCTTGTAAAAGCAGTCTAGAGGCTAATTAGCCACTAGGATTGCTTTTACATGAAAGCCAACCGCTGGCTGAAAAGAATGATATCAAGATGATACCTAAACCTGCAGGCATCATTCTGGTATAACCACTCAAAGTCGTGAATGGCGTACCTGAAGACAAAAAAATGGTTAACAATGGTTAACAATAAAGCACAGTAAACAGTAAAGTATAAATAATTACATACCTGAAAAACAAACATGATAAAACATAATAACAATAACAATAAAACATTGCAGAATAGAATACAGTAAAAAAGAGCAGAACAATAGAGAGAGAGAATAGAGAGAGAGAGAACAATAAAACGACAACTATTTTTTTTTTTATTTTATATATTTTTTTTTTTTTACACTTTTTTTGTAACTAACTTTTATAACTGTAACCGGTTCCAGGTTCGGGTCTCTCAAAATGCGATGGCATCTTGGGAGACCCTGTGAAAGTGTGCCTAGTATGTGCAATGCTGTACCCTACGCTAATACTCAACTAGTGAATGGTAGCGTTCAAAACATTCACCAATGCAAAGACCAGGATTGTCAGGACAGGAGGGACAATAATAGCGGGTGTCACGCCTATATCTGCACTTGCTGCAGACACAACATCTTTTTTGGGGGGTTCGCTGGGTAGGGGTACTCGGGAGGACATAAAAATGCCTCTCATGCAGCCGACTGCATTTGGTTGGGGATGTGAATGGGGGAAGTACGGGCGCTGCAGAAGCGGTGGGTTCCCAATTAGGATTGGCGAATGCAGCAGGAAGGGCATTATGGGCACGACGGGCCTGTGTTTGTCTTTTTGGTGGCAGCGGGACACTACTTGTGCTTGCCACCTCACCAGCTTGAACTGCAATTATGGGACTCGCCACGTCACCAAGTGTTACTGCAGTGCTGGTTTGACTACGACCGGGGTGTACTAGGCCGCTGGTGCTTGCCAGTTCACCAAAACGCTACCAAAAAAACTGTTAGCGATCGCAGGGATCAGGCCTGACTCTGCGAACGCTGCAGTTATGCGTTTAGAGTTTTGTAAGTGACAGTGATCGATCAATACTGCACTTGGGTGGGCTGGGCTGAGCCGGGCGGAGGGGCAAAACGCAGGTGCTAGCAGGTATCTGGGCTGATCCCGCTAACACTGCGTTTGTGGGAACCCTAAACTGCTGGTGACGCTAGTATAGATCTGATCGGATCAGATATTGATGCGATCAGATACTATACCACTAAGGGAGGTGTACGGTGCGTGCGTGGGTGTTAGCGGTACTGGCGCTAACCTGACGCTGCCTGGGGCTGGTGCTTGCCAGTTCACCAAAATGCTACCAAAAAAAACTGTTAGCGATCGCAGGGATCAGGCCTGACTCTGTGAACGCTGCAGTTATGCGTTTAGTGTTCTGTAAGTGACAGTGATCGATCGATACTGCACTTGGGTGGGCTGGGCTGGGCCGGGCGGAAGGGCAAAACGCAGGTGCTAGCAGGTATCTGGGCTGATCCCGCTAACACTGCGTTTTTGGGAACCCTAAACTGCTGGTGACGCTAGTATAGATCTGATCGGATCAGATATTGATCCATTCAGATACTATACCACTAAGGGAGGTGTACGGTGCGTGTGTGGGTGTTAGCGGTATTGGCGCTAACCTGACGCTGCCTGGGGCTGGTGCTTGCCAGTTCACCAAAACGCTACCAAAAAAACTGTTAGCAATCGCAGGGATCAGGCCTGACTCTGCGAACGCTGCAGTTATGCGTTTAGTGTTTTGTAAGTGACAGTGATCGATCGATACTGCACTTGGGTGGGCTGGGCGGAGGCGCAAAATGCAGGTGCTAGCGGGTATCTGGGCTGATCCCGCTAACACTGCGTTTTTGGGAACCCTAAACTGCTGGGGACACTAGTATAGATCTGATCGGATCAGATATTGATCCGATCAGATACTATACCACTAAGGGAGGCGTATGCTGCGTGCGTGGGTGTTAGCAGTACTGGCGCTAATCTGACGCTGCCTGGGGCGACGCATATCACCGCCGGGCGATTAGGGGGCTAAACCTTTATTCGGTAATAAACGGCCGGTGCCCTGACACTATAAAAAATAAACAAACTAACCAGCGTCAACCGTAACGGTTATACGGTGAACAGTGGTGAAAGGGTTAACTAGGGGGCAATCAAGGGGTTAAAACATTTATTAGATAGTATATGGGGGTCCCTGACGCTATAAAACGTTGACGGCGAACCTAAATATTTACCTCACTAACTAGCGTCACCAGCGACACTAATACAGCGATCAGAAAAATGATCGCTTAGCGACACTGGTGACGGGGGGTGATCAAGGGGTTAAAACTTTATTAGGGGGGGTTAGGGGGGTACCCTAGACCTACAGGGGGGTAACAGTAACTGTGCTAACACAGTAACTGTCACAAACTGACACCTAGCAGTAATCAGAAAAAAAAAAAAAAACTGCTGGTGTCAGTTTGTGACAGGGGGGGGGGGATCGGGGGGGGGATCGGGGTGTAAGGTGTGCCTGGCATGTTCTACTGTGTGTGTGTGTTGGTGCACTCACTCACATGTCGTCTCTCCTCGGGCCGGAACGGAAACTACCGACCCGAGGGGAGATGACATCACTTCCTTTGCTGCTGTTTAGCATACAGCAGCAAAGGAGTGTTCCCATTGGCCGGCGGCGATCGCGAGTGGGGGGACACGAACGGATGGCCTCCCCCTCGTCTCCGATCGCCGGGGAACAAAACGGGACCGCCTCGGGCGGCGGGGGGGGGTCCGATCGGACCCCCCACCCGCGGGAGGCAAATCACGTACATGTACGTGATTTTGCCTGCCCGTGCCGTCTTGCCGACGTACATCGGCGTGAGGCGGTCCTTAAGTGGTTAAAGCACATCTTGTTCGTTAAATTTCAAATCCATTGTGGTGGTGTATAGAGCCAAAAAGATTAGAATTGTGTCGATGTCCCAATATTTATGGACCTGACTGTATATATATATATATATATATATATATATATATATATATATATATACACTGTATTCAGTTTAGCTAGATCCGTTCCTGTTATCTTCCTACTGACAGGTAGGCTTGTCTTGTTACAGTATTTACAGCTACCTGAAGAAAATTGCTGGTGTTCTTTTGATCCTATTAGTAACACAGTCAGGCAGCTAGACTATTTAGAGTTATAGTGTAGTGTGTCCTCCTCACAGTGTTCAGTTAAAGCTACAAGTTAGTTTAGTGTGACCTCTGCACAGTGTTCAGCTAAAGCTACAAGTTAGTGTAGTGCATCCTCTGAACAGTGTTCAGCTAAAACTACAAGTTAGTGTAGTGTGACCTCTGCACAGTGTTCAGCTAAAGCTACAAGTTGGTGTAGTGCGTCCTCCTCACAGTGTTCAGCTAAAACTACAAGTTAGTGTAGTGCGACCTCTACACAGTTTTCAGCTAAAGTTACAAGTTAGGGTAGTGCGTCCTCCTCACAGTGTTCAGCTAAAGCTACAAGTTAGTCTAGTGTGTCCTCCTCACAGTGTTCAGCTAAAACTACAAGTTAGTGTAGTGTGACCTCTGCACAGTGTTCAGCTAAAGCTACAAGTTAGTGTAGTGCGTCCTCTGAACAGTGTTCAGCTAAAGCTACAAGTTAGTGTAGTGCGTCTTCCTCACAGTGTTCAGCTAAAACTCCAAGTTAGTTTTTTGTGAGCTCTGCACAGTGTTCAGCTAAAGCTACCTGTAGAAGGTTGGTGGTGTTTTCCTGATGCTATCACTACCTCAGGCAGCTAAATAAGCTACAAGTTAGTTTTTTGCGACCTCTGCACAGTGTTCAGCTAAAGCTACCTGTAGAAGGTTGGTGGTGTTCTCATACTACAGGCAGGCAGTTGATTATATATATATATATCCCAGCTTAGTGCAGCTACAGGCCATTAGTATTTCTGGAAGGCCAACAAGGAGAGGCAGACAGTCACAAGCCAATAAAAGAGGGCAAGAAGGCTCTGTGTCTAGAGGCAACAGTGCTGGTCGTGGAGATGGTGCATCCTCATCAGCACATGGCCGTGGGAAACACTTGGCCTTTTTTTCGGCCGCTGGCTGTGTTGAGCTGCAACATGCGGAAGACTTGGTCGAGTGGATGACCAAGCCGTCCTCATCCTCCTCATCCTCTCTCACCCATGCTCAGGGTACTTTGTCTGGCAAAGCAGCGGCCTCTTCCCTCGGCTCAATGTCATCAGTGACTCCTTCCCTAGCCCCACCATGTCCTCCTGAGGAGTCCCTCGAACTGTTTGACCACAGTATTGGGTATATGCTCCAGGAGGATGCCCAGCGTTTAGAAGGCTCTGATGATGATACTGAGCTAGATGAAGGCAGTAACGTGAACATGGACAGAGGGGGTGCCCAAGAAGGACAGCAATCTGGCAGTCATGCTCCCCCTGCTGCAGCATACTGCCAGGTTTGCTCCATTGATGAGGAGGGAGGGGATGATGAGGTCACTGACTCAACGTGGGTGCCTGATAGAAGAGAGGAGGAGGAGGAGGCACATCACCAACGAGACAGGATGCCCTCCAGGGGCCAGCCTAAGGGCAGCACACTGACTGCATCACACCCCAAAGCTCCACATGTGCAGGGCGCTGCTGTCTCTGCGCGTTATTCCAAAAGTTCTTTGGTGTGGGCCTTTTTTGCGACGAGTGCATCAGATCGCACCGCTGGTATTTGCAACATATGTCTCAAGCGTATCTCGCGTGGCCAAAATATCTCCTGCTTGGGCACCACATGCTTGACCAGACATATGTTGACCTGCCATGCAGTTCGTTGGCAATCGTATCTAAAAGACCTACACCAAAGAACAAAGAGGACCTCTCCTTGCTCCTCATCAGCTGAGATCTCCAACCCCACTATACCTTCAGTCCTCTCTGAGACCTGCACTGAGAGGAATGAAGGTGTAGAATTAGGTGTGTCACAGCCAAGTACTTGTGGGCAATCTGCTTTCAGTACACCGACATCAGATTGTGCCAGGCAAATTTCCCTGCCCCAGCTGCTGCACCGCCGAAAGAAGTTTGCTCCCAGCCATCCACATGCCCAGCGGTTGAATGCTAGCTTGGCAAAATTGCTAGCACTTCAACTGCTGCCTTTTCAGTTGTAGCAAATATGGGGGAGAGAAGGGGGATGGATGGAGAAAACCCAATAGGGATGGGTTCAAAGGGGTTACTCTGTGCAACAATATGGACGTAGATCTTGGTTAATAAAATAATTCTATTTATTTAAACATTTTAAACATCTAAAAACGCATTTATGTTATATATTGCAAATGTACACAAAATGAGATAGGAAAGCGGCCGCTGGTAACAATACAAACAAGACTAATGCCCCGTACACACGGTCGGACTTTGTTCGGACATTCCGACAACAAAATCCTAGGATTTTTTCCGACGGATGTTGGCTCAAACTTGTCTTGCATACACACGGTCACACAAAGTTGTCGGAAAATCCGATCGTTTTAAACGCGGTGATGTAAAACACGTACGTCGGGACTATAAACGGGGCAGTGGCCAATAGCTTTCATCTTTTTATTTATTCTGAGCATGCGTGGCACTTTGTCCGTCGGATTTGTGTACACACGATCGGAATTTCCGACAACGGATTTTTTTGTCGGAAAATTTTATCTCCTGCTCTCCAACTTTGTGTGTCGGAAAATCCGATGGAAAATGTCCGATGGAGCCCACGCACGGTCGGAATTTCCGACAACACGCTCCGATCGGACATTTTCCATCGGAAAATCCGACCGTGTGTACGGGGCATAACAATACAAAGGACAACATATAAAGCTACCCGGTCAGGGCGTCTTGCACTGTACCCTGATGATCATCAATGTTGCCAATTAGTCAAATAGTGGTGTACTAATACCCCTAGATCTATGGATCTTATGTCATTTAAATTTGGCTTTTAGGATCATACATGGTATAGTGCAAGTGTAGATGGAGAGTGCAAGTAGGGTGGAAGCACCTGTGATTAACCTGGGTTGTGATTAACTGAGCCTATTCACATCAGAATTGATTTAAGTTGGGTTAGAGCAATGTTCACCACCTAGTTTGTGGGGTAAAAATCGAAGCAATCCCTCTTGTATGTGAGTATGGGCTGAATGACAGTTGAGAGTCACTTAACAATCCTTGTCCAAGTATACAGGTTCCTGATTCGCACTATACCCAAGCAAATAGTAGGATCATGACTTTGCAGCGCTACTTAATAGGTGTTATTAAATGCGGTCACATTATGCAAATTGTAACTTGCAAGTGGAGTTGCTAAAACTGTCAATCCTGTTAAAGTGGCTGTACGTTACCATCTACTCCATTGCTGCAATGCTTCTTGGCTGTACGATCCTCTAGACATGGATATCAGTGCTTCCCTTGTCCCACTTGGGAACCCCTAAGGTGGCTGCCGAGCACATCCGTCGGTGCTGTTGAAGTAGCTCCTTGGAGGGTTTATGGCTGCAGTGGTCCCGATACTGGAACGGTCCCTCTAGTCAGTATGGTATCAGTTTGGTATCAGCTGCTTTTGGAGCCCACCGCTAGCTAAGGAGATCAGCTGAGTACATTCCATCCTCCAAAAACATTGGGGGATCCTGACCAATACCCCCGAACTCGCCAGAATAGTCAGTACCTCGCCAAAGATAGTTGCACGACGAGCCCCCAGCTTGGGCGACATTCTGATCCAGTCTGAATTCGTCAAAGAACCCGACCCCACCTGGCTATCCCAATACCCACGTACAAAGGGAATGTATCCCTGCAATAAGTGCCATGTGTGTCCCTTTGTCCACAGAACTTCCACCTTCACTGATGCATTGAACGAGAAGACCTATGAGATACGGGACCTCATCAATTGCTCAACGTCACGAGTGATCTACCTAATAACGTGCCCATGTCCTAAGATATATATAGGCAAAACTAAAAGACCACTCAAAATACGCATTGGTGAGCACCTACGTGAAATCAATACAAAAGGGAAGATACCAGAAAAACCTCTTGCTAAACATTTTGCCCTATGCCATCGAGGCAATTCAGAGGGACTGACAGTAAAAGGGATCTACGCACTAAAACTACCCACCAGACGAGTGGACTTTGACCGCATTCTTCTCCAAAAGGAGAAGTGGTGGGTCTATAAGTTAAAGTCCCTCGTGCCGGTAGGGTTAAATACTGAGCTGAATTAACAAGTGTTCTTGGAACCTTAAATTTAGTGCTTGGATCCCAGGGGGCACTGGCAGTATTCATTGGTGCTACCAGTGTCGTGTTCTGTTTGGTGTTTTGGGTTTTTTTGCCCACTTTAGAAGAGAAATATAAATGGGGTGGTTGGGTGAATGGGCCAAATATAAATGAGGAGAAGCCTATAGAATAAACCAGGGGGCGTGGCCTGGACGAGACCCGAGATGGCCGCATAAACGGAGCTCTCCCGCAGACCGAGGATACATCTGCTTTTTCCCGGGACCCGGAGCCAGTAAGACTGAGATGGGGAAGCCCAACAGGAGTGCCTCCACCCCCCGCATGGGGACCCAAACGGACACGCAGCTCAGCCACAACATCCCGGACATCTCCTGGACTCGGGGCTCAGGCAAGTCCGCGGCTTCACAGGCCTCACAGGCCTCACAGGCCTCTGCACCACACTCACCGAGTAGCGGCTCTGATATGCAGGCAGACAGGGAGGACACAGGCACCGAGAGATCTTTCATCCCTGTGAGCCTCCCTGACCTACAAGCTGTAGCACTGGATATTAAAAGCTCCCTAGCAGCAGTTATATCAGACCTAAAAACTGATATGCAAGCAATAGCCCACCGTCTGGATACTGTGGAACAAACATCACAGTTACACACAGCAGCCATTAAACAAGTGCAGCACACATATGATGCTCAACTGCCACATCTTCTAGAACTCCATCGCCACGTAGAGGATCTTGATAACCGCGGTCGCAGGCATAATGTACGGGTGAGAGGGGTCCCAGAGGTGATTGAACCAGCAGCCATACCGCAGGCTATTTGCTCCATTTTCAATGATCTCCTGGGACGCCCAGCAGACTCCCCCATTGAAATGGAGAGAGCCCACCGTGCACTGCGACCCCCACCCAGAGACTCTGAACCCCCGAGGGACGTCATATGTTGTATTGTGAACTTTCCACTTAAAGAGGAAATTCTCAGAAAAGCAAGAGAAAGAGGGCGTATTCTGTACAACGGCGCTGAAATCAAACTTTTTCAAGATTTGTCCCAAATTACATTGCAAAACAGGCGAGCATTGCGCCCACTTCTGGAAGCTCTCCGCACACATAATATCCAGTACAGGTGGAAGTTCCCATTTGCTCTGTCTGCTTCCGCCAGGGGCCGCTCTGCACTGCTACGCACACCAGAAGATCTACATTCATTTTGCGACCAGCTTGGCCTACCTCAAATTGAATTGCCAGAATGGTATGCCTTCTATTTTCCAAGTGAACCCTGGTGCCAAATTTCCGCTATCCCATCACCGAAAGCCCAAAGACACCGCTCGAGGCGCCGCAGACTGGATCCTACTTCACCTGAACCTCGCGCCATGCACAGGGACCTGAATTACCGAAGTCCAGGAACCCCACGCAGAGATCGGCAGGATTCTTAAAACAACGCAGTGACATGCAAGTACCGCTCTAGGGGTACCACCACTACTGTTATACGAAATGTTTCTCCCCATCCAGTTTTGGGGTTTTTGTTTGTTTTTGTTTTTGTTATTTTTTTTTGTTTTTTTTTTTGTTTTTTGTCTGTTTTGTTTTTTCTCTCGCACCTCTTATACACAACTAACATTACTTAATCAACCCAAACCTCCCCCGTGCCTTTGTAAGATAAATAGAGGTATAATGGGCACTTGTTCTACTTGTTGAGCCTACCCAGAAATGCGCAATGGAGAAAATTAACAGTTTTTGACCTACTCACTCTCAACACCTTATTTTTCAGCCTAAATAAGGTCCCAAATTGAAGGACTTGATCCTAATAAGAGGACTACCTCCAAACAAATGAAACATTTTTATTTTTTATTTTTTTTATTTATTTATTTATTTATTTTTTTCCATTTATTCATTTTTTATTAGTATTTTTTTTATTTTTTACTAAGATAATATGCTGTTATATGGTGGGGGGGGGGGGGGGGGTGTGGCACTGACCCTAATCCGGACAGTTTGGTACATCATGGCAGTACATCCTCACATAATATAAATCTATACTAGCAAATCCTAAATTAGCAGGCATTGGGCCGCCTATGGGAACGGTACCCCCAATCTGCGGATTAATCAAATTCCAATCTTTTAGCGCCTCCAACGTGAGATACTACAGCGCTTATGCCATATAGCATGCAGGACCATGTCATTTCCGGATGGGGCTTTGGGCCGCGCCCTTTCCCTCCACCCTCGATGGAAATAGATGCTAACATAAACCGTGATACAATCTGTCCTAGCAATATTAGAGTGTCAAAGCTTGCAGTTGTGGGGTTTTCTTTGTTTTTTTTTTTTTTTTTTTTTTTTTTTTTTACAGCAAGACTAGACGGAATTCAACCTCTTGCTAATGTCTAACCCCTTTCTCCCGAAGAACAGTGCACACAGAACAGTCAGATATCTTTAGGGTGAAATATAAAAGGAAAATGTTGGTTTGATCTTTGGTTATTAGTTTAGAAATATTACATAACACCAACATGAGTTGGGGTGGGTAATTCGGGTTCATGTGGCAAGAAATTTGCGAAATAATGTTTTTACTGTTTACAGTAAATTTTCAGTCAATCTTATGTTGCTGGTTTATTATTTGTTATTGGCCTTGTTAACCAATGGTTCAGGCTTCCGGGACTCACCTTTAGATCATATACACTTTTAAGTCCTCGGTGTTGCGGGATCATGTCGGTCTCGCCCATACTATCGTTCCCTGAGCGGCAGTATTTATACTGCTTTAGCTACCCTACCGGCTCTATTCCCCTCATTTATCTAGGTGATATAGATTTGCTATTTTCACCTCCGGTATCTACTCTTTCACAACTTTCCCTTTCCCTCTTCAGTTCTCCTAACTAACCCCGTTCTCTCTCTTCCCCCCCCCCCCCCCTTTTTTTTTTTCTCCTTTTCCTCGTTCTAAACTTCCTTCCCTGGTGTTTGAGACTCCCGACCCGCCTCTGCTCCCCCCTCGATAAGCCCTCGGTGGAGACTTTGAGTCTCTTCTACTCCTTGACATACCAGACCCTTTTAGGACTTTGCTACAATAAATCATGCAGAAGATCCCAAAAAAAGAATCTCCCCTGACACTAAAATGCGTTTCGCTCAATGTGAAAGGGTTAAATATCCCAGAGAAAAGGTCACAGGTCTTGTCCGCACTCTCCAAGCATAAGGCTCAGTTCATCTTCCTTCAAGAAACCCACTTTAGATCCGACTCTATACCCAAACTTACCAATCACCTGTATCAGACAGCAATTCATTCGACTAATATTTCAGCGAAAACTAAGGGAGTATCCATTTTGATTTCCAAATATGCCCACTTTATTATGACAGACTCCCTCATAGACCCAGAGGGTAGATACCTTTTTATCAAAGGTCAACTCGCCTCCAAACCGGTAACACTAGCCAATATATATTGCCCAAATGAACATCAAGTCTCATTTATGAGGAAAGTATGCAACCTACTGTCCACTTTTAAAGAGGGGGTGATCGTCCTAGGAGGGGACTTCAATGTACCACTGAACCCTGACATAGACACCTCATCAGGCACATCCACACTGACTTACAGGGCCCTACGTCAGATCAAACTGCAACTACAATCCCTAAATTTACATGATACATGGCGCACATTATTTCCTACAGAAAGCGATTATACGTTCTATTCTACCCCTTTTCAGAAGTACTCTAGGATAGATTACTTTTTTCTCTCCCAAAGAGATTTAACCTACCTTACACAGGCATCGATAGAGCCAATGTTCCTGTCGGATCACCATCCGATCTCATGCACTTTGACCTTCCCCGAAACAGAGTGCAGAACTAAAATCTGGAGATTAAATCCCTCCCTACTGAAAGATCCTCAGAATCTTTCTAGACTCAAAACACGAATTCAGCAGTACTTCACCGAAAATGACACACCTGATATCTCACCAACCTCATTATGGGAGGCTCATAAGTGTGTGGTCCGGGGAGAACTATTGGCTCTAGCAGCGGATGCTAAACGGAAACATCAGGAAACGATCCAGACATTGACAGATAAAATACACAGACTAGAAACGCTTCACAAACACTCGCGTTCTCAAACAGCGTTGCAGGATCTCTTACACACTCGCTCTCTCTTGCTAGAGGAACTGGGGAAACGTACAAAACGTCAATACGCACTCCGTCAGAAAGTATTTTATGAGCACGGTAATAAAAGTGGAAGACTTCTAGCAAGGGCGGTGCAAGCCTCTAGAAACTCTCTCACAATCCACCACATACGCGACCGACATGGTTTGTTGCATGCAACCAATGAGAACATAGCTAAAAGTTTTGAACATTACTATTCTGGGCTGTATAACCTAAGGTCAGAAGCCACAAACCCAATATCCCAGGAAACAAGGAGGGCAGAAATTCAGGATTTTTTAACCCAATTTAGCCCAAGTACAATTACTGAACAAAAGGCGGAGGAGATGGAGAGTCCTCTTTTCGAACAGGAACTACAGATCGCCATGAAACAGATGAAACCGGGCAAGAGCCCAGGCCCTGACGGGTTCTCACTACAGTATTATAAATGTTTCATGGACGTTCTGTCTTCCAGGATGCTCTCTACCTTTAATGCCCTCTCAGCACCCAACATACCCACAGGACACATGTTAGACGCACATATAACAGCCATTCCTAAGGAAGGTAAAGATGTCACGGAAGTATCAAATTACAGACCAATCGCGTTGCTTAATGTGGATATAAAGCTATACGCAAAGATCCTGGCCAATAGATTACTACCCCTCCTCCCCGGCCTAATCTCCTTAGACCAGGTGGGTTTTGTCCCAGGCAGAGAGGCTAGGGACAACACTATACGTGCATTGAATGTTCACCACTGGATCACATCATCTAAAACACCAGGATTTTTTCTGTCGTTGGACGCGGAGAAGGCGTTCAACAGAGTGGCCTGGGACTACATGCGTGAGGCTCTGAAAACGATAGGTCTTCGATCGCGCATGCTGTCTCAGATTCTGGCATTATACTCTAACCCTACCGCGCGTGTACGGGTGAATGGCCACCTGTCGGACGCCTTCACCATAAGCAACGGCACCCGCCAGGGCTGTCCCTTGTCCCCCCTGATATATGTCCTGACCTTGGAACCCTTTTTAAACAAACTAAGATCAAACGCTGATATTAAAGGAATTCCAATAGGGGACAGGGAATTCAAGGTAGCCGCTTATGCAGACGACATCTTGCTATCACTCAGGTCACCTCTCATTACCCTTCCAAACCTATTGAAAGACATAGAACACTTTGGGGCTCTGTCAAATTTTAAAGTTAACTATGCGAAATCGCATGCATTGAATATATCACTCTCCACACAGGACACAGATTGCTGCCAGAGCTCTTTCCCATTCCGATGGGAGAGAGAGGCTATCACATACCTGGGCATCCGGATTACCACGAAACTGGCAGACCTGTACAAATTCAACTGCCACGTACTTCTGAATAAAACGAAATCAGATCTAAAAGACTGGGCAGGACTAAATGTCTCTTGGTTTGGCCGCTCAGCCTTGCTTAAAATGACTATTCTCCCACGTTTTCTATACTTGATGCAAACCATCCCCATACATCTTCCGACAACATTTTTCACGACATACAGACAGGCTTGCTCACTGTTCATTTGGAAGAACTCTCCACCACGCATCAAATATACTCGACTGACCCGTATTAAGACAAAGGGAGGAATAGGCTTACCCGATCTTTACAAATACTACCTGGCCTGCCATCTCACCAGGATTGTAGACTGGAATATCCACCAAGACAAAAAGTTATGGGTTTATATAGAAAACTCCTTCACACTATTCCCAGTACAAGATCTCCCCTGGCTCTCGCCTAAACACTGGCCAACAGTACTATTGACACATCCACTTGTTTACCCATCTTTGATAGCGTTTACACGGGCAGGTAAATTAACACCTCTATCCTCGGTTCCAGGGCCCTTAACCACGTTAAAAGGAAACCCAGATTTCCCACCAGGTAATGCGAGCACATTCCTGAGCCATGAATGGGCCTACAAAGATATGAGGGCGCAACGCTTTTTTTTGAAAGGCGACCCCTGCTCCTATGACAACCTGGTGGATGTTTCTTTAACCAAATCTTTCCCCTTTTGGTCATATAGACAAATACGCAACTTCCTGACTACACAAGCATCACACTCCACATGGACAAGACAGCTCACATCATTTGAATCCCTCTGTACAAGAAATTCGCCACAAAGGCATTTAATTTCCCTCATATACACAATGTTATCTGATGAGACTAACATTAACAGAGATCCCGCATGCATTGCATGGGGTAGGGAACTTCAGATTTCTTTATCCGAGGAGGAGTGGGAAACTATACACGAATACGCACACAAAGGTTCCATGAACGTAGCCATCCAAGAAAACTGCTATAAAATCGAATCGCGGTGGTACAGAACTCCCTCCTTACTCCACAAATTTTCACCATCTATACCCAACACATGCTGGAGATGTGGTAAAGCAGAAGGCACTATGCTCCATGTCTGGTGGGACTGTGACTTGATTCAGCCGTTCCAAAGTGTCAACCCCTAAACAAAGTGCTGACTTGAGCACTATTTATACATTTTATGAAAGCGTAATCAAGGAGACTTTGGCCGGGGTGGCGGGGGGGGTGCAGAGGCGAAGGGACTCAATACTTTCATCTGTTAATATATAATTTGCGGATTCCTCTCTACAGTGTCCATCTCTCTCCCTTCTTCCCCTCTTCCCCTCTTCTCTGCCCTGCTCTCCCCTTATTCCTCCCCCCGTTTCTTATTTACTCATTCATTTATTTACTTTTTCTCTCTCTCTTTCTCTATCTCTTTCTCTCTCTCTCTCTCTCTTTCCCCTTCTCTCCCGCTCTCTTTCACCCTCTTTTCAGTCATTATGCATATTTTCTTGCTAAAGTTTTCCCGTGTTCGTTTTCGAACTCGGGCCCCTGATATCATTTATGTACCAGACAAAGCAGAGTAACTGAATATACCTATAGAACAAGGACTAAACGCATCATCAATGTGCCAAAAGGAGTTTAGGCTCCTATAACTCCCCGTTTGTTGTGCATCCTGTCTCCCTCTCTGGTACAGGCGACCACCTGAATAACTTTGTTATCAACAATATTTTTGTTTTCTTGTATGTGATATACAATGTTCAATTTGTAAACATTCCATTATATTTGATATTCAATAAAATTTATGGAAGAAAAAAAAAAAGAATAAACCAATAGGCATAATATGATACAACTACCCTCAAAAAATATATATATGTATGAGGACCTCCCCTTTTGGTCCTTGAGCTCAGCCTGCCTTAGAAGAGAATATGGGGGCTGGCATGATTAGGCCAGATAGAAATGAGGATTGACCTATAGAACAAACTAATAGGCATGATATGATAAAAGCAATCCTCCTTTCTTCCTCTCTTCTCCCTCTTAAAAAACTTAAAAAACTTAAAAAACTTAAAAAACGTAAAAATCGGGGGCGTGGCCTAGCGATGGCGGAGTGAGGACGAGTTTCCAAAGAGCTCCAGACCGTCCCCTCTCCTACTCAAGAACCTAACGACTTTTATACCCCATGAAGGAGGAATGCTAACCCCCAAAAGGTACAGAACAAGATCTGCTACAAACGGAGACCGGCTAGCCACCCCACGGAGCAGTATTCGGAGATACTTCCGAGGTCAGCAGAGGAGATCGCCGGGCGCCATAGTCGCAGCGCCACGTGGGCACTATATGGCAGATTCGGACGTGCTAGCCTCCCCGCTATCCCCAACTTCATCGGTGTCCTCAGACTGCTTATCCGAAACACCAGCGACTCTCAGATCTAACATGGCAGGCACATCACAGAGACACTCTGGAATCCCGGAGGAGCTCCATGCTATTCTGCGTGCCCTACCTACCAAGGCAGACATTGAGGCCTTGCCCACCAGATCAGACATTGAAACCCTCATAGCCCGGGTAGAGGAGGCGCATACCCGGGACATACAAGAACTCAAAGCGGAACTCCAGACAGTCTCGGTGAGGGTAGACTCTGGGGAATTATCCCTATCAGCACTGACACAGAGAGTGGAGGCCTTAGAGAACTCCCGGGATTCACAGGCAGCCGCAGCAGTGGACTTTCAGTTACGTTTGGAGGAAATGGAGGACCGCAGCCGGCGCAATAATTTGCGGCTGCGGGGTCTCCCTGAAGCCACAGGAGCGGAGGACTTAGAAGCGTCTGTAGTCGCTATCTTCCACCAAGTCCTGGGAGCCCCACCGGCATCACTAGAACTAGATCGGGTTCATAGATCACTGGGACCCAGATCAACAGACCCGGACAGACCGAGAGATGTGATCTGCAGGATCCACCGTTACACACAGAAAGAGCTCATACTAAGGAAGGCCTGGGACCAAGGGACGGTGGAATTCGACGGAGCGTCGATTAAGATCCTGCCTGACCTTTCAAGAGCGACGCTGCAAAGAAGGGCACAACTGAAACCCATATTGGACATGGCTCGTCGGCAAGGATGCACGTACCGCTGGGGATACCCCCTAGCGGTGAATCTTCGCAAGGGCTCCACTACCTTCAATCTACGCTCCCCACATGATTTACCGGACTTTTTCGCCTTCTTGGAAGCGGAACCGATCCCAGTTCCTAATTGGCTGGCACTGATCCCCCGAAGAACGGATCGATCAGGCCCATCCCATCACCGGGACCCTCAGCAGCCGCGCCAACAGCGATCCAGAAGACGGCATCGGGCTCCCTCCAACGAGGGTACACGTGAGTTGTAGCTGGATCTTATGTTCCCATCGCGGCCCTGGCTACCTCATCCACTGCCTCCTGGATGCTTTGCCTAAAGAGAGCCAACGATCCTAACCAGACCACATTGCCCCAACCTATATGACAACAAACCTGTTCGCCCCACAATTTACGGTCACCCACCCCATTCATTGATGTGTGCGGTTCTGGAGATCTGTCAGCTGAAATGTGATTGAGATGTATTCATCTCTCTGCCCACTGAAGTGACTGCATGAACTCAGTACCCGGTCCCGTAACATCAGTGGAAGTCAGGGATTGAGCTCTGGTTGCTGACCCTGGACACTCCCTCCTCACACCAACCAGAGATAACGGCCCTTGTTCTCCCTGTATCCCACTGATAGTGGGGAACAATGCCACTTTCAGACTCCCTATTATTAGAAACATGCATACTATATGGTTTAAGTTAATAATGTGGTTTGGCGCTCTTGGATGGTTATTGTTTCTGATAGACACATGCCGCTGCCGGGGATGATGGAGGGGAGGGATCCCCGACACCGGCATCTTTATGACTCACATGTTGATAGTTGCTGGGGAAACAATATAGCTCTCCCACAACGAATTTTAACAGGTAAATGGCCACAATACCAAGAGACCTATCTTTTTCAGATGATAGTCTGGGGGGCAACAGAAGTGGATCACAAATTAAGATAATACATATATGTCTATAGGTCTATATTGGGAGACGGGAATCAGGTCCACTATTCCCATAGGCTCAGCCGAGGATGGAGGGGGTGGTGGTTGGGACTGTCCAGAGTACACCGGATGAAAATACAGCATATAGTACGTTAACCTGTTCGTGACTATCTGTTTTAGTGTTCTATCTTAACACTTAATAATACATAACAAGATTTATTAGTCGTTTTTATACAAATACTGTTAACCTTTTTCAATTGAGTTGGGAGAGGGAGGTCGATAGGCTCCATTCTGACTATCGCTTCCCACAACTCCAATTAGGACTACGCTCGTTTACCAGCAGTTGCCTGGTGGGCGTAATAGCATTAGTGTGCTATCTTCTTTAGATTGTTCTTGCTGCACCCTATAGTGCAAAGTCGATATTGAAATATTCTTTCTCTCCTTTCCATTTACTGATCTTTCTTATTATTTTCCTACTTCCCCCCCCCCCTCTCCCCCCCCCCCTAATACCCAAACCCACGTATCTCTCTATATTTTGATCTATAAGTTTTATTAAGGGACAGGGACATGGAGACAGTGAAAGTGTTTTCACTTAACGTGAAGGGCCTCAATGTACCTGAGAAAAGGAGGATGTTGATCAATGATCTCCGCCGCCACAAAATCGATGTGGCGTTCCTACAGGAAACCCACTTTAAAAGGGACAACCTCCCAATCCTGAAAAACAATCTTTTCCCATGGGCATATCATGCCACTTTTGCGGATGCCAAATCAAGAGGAGTTTCCATCCTTGTCTCCCGCTCAGTCCCATGGACATGCGCGGAAGTAAAAAGTGACCCAGAGGGACGCTATCTATTCCTCAGAGGAAACTTAGGCGGAATAGAAGTAACACTAGCCAACGTGTATGCACCTAATAGTCAACAGGATTCCTTCATAAGCAAGACTGTAGATATCTTAATGAAGTTTCAGAGGGGTCAGCTAATCCTGGGTGGGGATTTCAACGTTCCGTTGATCCCCACGGAGGATACCTCATCTGGTCACTCATCAGTAACACCAGCTACCAGGAAGCGCATCGCACGCTCTCTGCACAAAGCCCAATTGATCGATGTTTGGAGACTCCTCCATCCTACGGAGAGAGATTACACTTTCTACTCCTCCCCACATAAGATATACTCCCGAATAGACTATTTCCTAATCCCTCACGCACAATTACACGCTGTCCACAAATCCTCGATAGATTCAATTACATGGTCAGACCACGCCCCAATAATGCTGACATACGCCCTGACAGATAATTTTACCTCCAAAACTCGGACATGGAGACTTAATGAGAGTCTTCTTCAGGATGAGGAAGTCTGTAAAGACGTCACCCGGGAACTAGATTTTTATTTTAAGACCAACATTACCCCGAACAGTAACCCCGGAATAATTTGGGAAGCCCACAAAGCGGTAATCCGAGGCGTCCTCATCAAACACGGAGCAAGGATCAAAAGACATCAGTTGTCACAAATAAAATCACTCCTAGATGAGTTACAAGCGGCGGAAGCTAGACACAAACACGCCCAAACACCCTCTAATGAGGCTGAAATCCTACTCCTGCGTAATAAGATTACGGATCTCATGCTATTCCGAGCCAAAGCGGCAATTCAGATTTGCAGGCGCAAGAATTATGAGTCGGGGAACAAGTGCGGTAAATTCCTAGCCAATTCCTTAAAAGAACAGGTTTTAGCGAACTATATTCCCCACGTTATGTCCCCCTCAGGCCAGAAAGTTACACTACCCCGAAATATCGCCAAGGAGTTTAGGGATTTTTACGCATCACTATACAATTTGCAACGACCCCTCTCCCCACAGGACCAAATTGACGCATACCTTCATAGATCAGATCTACCCACACTTCCCACAGAAACTAGGGAGTCACTAGAGGAACCGATCACCACGGAAGAACTTAAATCAGCAATTGGGGTGAGCAAATCAGGTAAAGCCCCGGGCCCAGATGGGTTAACAATACAATATTACAAAATCCTGACTCAATCCTTAGAAGGCCCAATGCTCAATTTCTTTAATTCCATAGGCACAGATACATCCATCCCAAGAGACACCCTAGCTGCTCACATTGTAGTGATACCTAAGGAAGGGAAAGACCCCTCGGCTTGTGGAAGTTATAGACCGATTTCCCTCCTCAACACGGACCTAAAAATTTTCACTAAAATCCTAGCCAACAGAATCCAGAAACACCTCCCGAATCTGATCCATCAGGATCAAGTTGGATTCGTCCCGACCAGGGAAGCAAGGGACAACACGATTAAAGTGTTGAACCTCATCCACATAGTTAACAAAAACAAGACCCCATGTGTACTCCTGAGCATAGACGCAGAGAAGGCCTTTGACAGGGTGAACTGGCACTACATGACCTCCGTCCTAGACTACATAGGTATGGGCAACAAAATGCTAACCTGGATAAACGCACTCTACGCAGATCCTACAGCCCAGGTTCGAGCTAATGGGATTTTGTCTGACCCGTTCCCGATTAAAAATGGAACCCGTCAGGGCTGTCCATTATCCCCTCTCCTTTTCGCCCTGTCATTAGAGCCCTTCCTGTGCAATATAAGAGCTAACCAAAACATAAAAGGGGTTGAGGTGGGTAATTCACAACAGAAAGTAGCCGCCTATGCGGATGATATGATGTTCTCATTAACCAACCCACTGATATCCCTCCCCAACCTCCTGCAGGAATTTAGGGAATATAGCGCTATATCTAACCTGAAAATAAACATCACTAAATCCGAAGCCATGGGAATTGGCGTACATTCTCGACTACTCACGTCCCTTAGAGGAAGCTTCAATTTCAAATGGACGACTAAAGCGCTACATTACTTAGGCACCTACATCCCCTCCAAAATGTCCCAGATATTTGCACTAAACTTCCCCCCACTATTAAACACAATCCGCTCCCTATTGTCCAAATGGCAGTCAGGTCTACACTCATGGTTCGGTAAATGCAATATAGTGAATATGAGTATACTCCCCAAATTCCTATATTTACTACAAACCCTACCGATCCAGATCCCCTCATCATACTTTGCCCAGGCTAATAAACTAATCTTTGACTTCATATGGGCCAATAAAAAACCCAGACTCTCTAGGAAACTAATTACCCTACCTAAACTGTACGGAGGTTTGGCGGTTCCAGACCTTCGTAAATATTATTACGCATCCCACCTGGTCAGACTCATAGACTGGAATCGACACCACACCACTAAACTTTGGACCAGACTGGAACAACTTCAATGTGACATACCCCTCAACAGAGCGCCATGGTGTTATGACTTACTCCCAAGCTACATGAAAAGACATCCCCTCATAGGGGTGACTACGCGTATATGCTCGACCCTGTTTAAAAAATTTCACCTTACTTCAACAACATCCCCGATCCGTCCGATCTTGGGTACACCCGAGTTCACCCCAGGATACATAGATCCATTGTTTATAGCTCTAAAAAACTCTAATTACTTCCAAGCCTCTCACTTTCTACAGAATGGAAGATGGCCCAATATAGCAGAACTTAGGAACCCAGCAGGACCGTTCCAATTAGATTTTTTGAGGGCCCTCCAACTTGACCACTTTTTCAAAACACTAGCATCCCCCGACAGCTTTACCCAACCCCTGACAACATACGATCTATATTGTACAGAAGAAGACTCCATGCCACATGCCTTATCAGCCACATACAAACTGTTAATTACACCCCCAGACAGCTTTAGCTTACAAAGTTTAGAATTATGGGAACAGGACCTACAATGTAAATTAACGAAGCGTCAAAAGCAGAATATAATTCACTTCACATACAGATCTTCGATCTGCACAAAAATGCAGGAGACTAATTACAAATTGATCACTAGATGGTACAATACTCCTGTAAAATTACACAAGATGTTCCCTCTCACAACAGATAGGTGTTGGAGATGCCATAGTGACCGTGGCACCATCCTCCACATTTTTTGGACATGCCCTTTACTGGCTCGTTTCTGGGAAACCATCCGAAACATTATACAAAAGTTTACCGAACGCACAATATCAAATGATCCTGCCCTCTTTCTGCTCCACGCCACCACCTCAACCAGCAAAGTTTATAAAAAGTCACTGATCCGGCATCTATTGGATGCTGCCAAGGCTTGTATCCCCCTGCTTTGGAAATCTACTCAACCCCCATCAATTGGTGCGTGGATCAGAAAGGTAGAGGACATCAAGAAAATGGAGGATTTGATTCTGACTGCTAGAAACCAAAACGAAGTCTTTACCAAGACTTGGTCCGGATGGAACATATTTATCTTCTCGGCTGAAGGCCAGGCACTTCTAGAAAGGAACTAATCTGTTCAGTGGAAGTCATCCTGACATGCTATTATCTGATATAAAAAACAGGGCGGATCCTTCCCAAACCTATCAGACGACACATGTAGTAGCTGTCTCCTTGTCCCCCCCCCCCTCTCCCCCCCGTGCCCCCATTTCCCCCCTCCTATCCCTCCCCCCCCTGACCCCCCTTCCTTTACTCTACTTCTTGTTATTTTTCATCTTTTGTTTCTTCTTATCTTTTATTATCTAGACCTCCTCTTTATCCTCCTTTTTAATAAACGGAAAATGGATACGGAGAGGTACGGTTCCACCCACATATTGTTTATTAATCACACATATGAGGTCTTATTGGAAACCCACACTGGCTCTCTTACAGGAAAATATCTATGATATCCAGGTATATTTGGAGGCTGCGCCCTCATTGCATTGTTTTATGCATACCTTGTATTACTGTGTGGGACCCTCGTCCTTTCCTGTTCTTCAATAAAACATAATTTGAAAAAAAAAAAAACGTAAAAATCTAAAAAACTACTGTATTGCCACTTTGATTCAACTTATGAATGTATACACTTATTTAGAAGCAATACCAACCATCCTCAAGCTAGTTAAACAGTATACTAATTTGTACATGTCACCGTCTTGCATGCAGCATTGCTGATAAAGCACTTCACCCTGTCACGGGAGATTTTTTCCCACGGTACTTTGTTTAGTCTTTTCACAGCCTATTATCTCCTCACCCTTTCTTGCCAGTTAGCACCTTAGCCCTGATATTCACCACTCATTAGTGTTTACTATATGCTATGATGTACTTTAATTTGGAATATCTCGGTAGCTTTCTCAAAACTAGGAAAACAAATAATAATAATACCAGCTTACAGGCCGCAAGGAACAACCAACTATCACTTGATTGGACAATTTCCCTTCGAGAGCTTTTAAGTTTTTTCATTGGCGGCAACCACCGAAAAATACACAATAAGAAGGGAGTATGGCAAACCATCCAATGAACGTCCAAGATGAAGCTACGTCAGTGAACCACGGCGAAACGCGTTGACGTCACAACGCTCCCCGGTCCAAGCGTTACGGGCTGAGAGGAGAGTGTACGGCAGCTTGCCTCAGCTGATCTCCTTAGCTAGCGGTGGGCTCCAAAAGCAGCTGATACCAAACGGATACCATACTGACTAGAGGGACCGTTCCAGTATCGGGACCACCGCAGCCATAAACCCTCCAAGGAGCTACTTCAACAGCACCGACAGATGTGCTCGGCAGCCACCTTAGGGGTTCCCAAGTGGGACAAGGAAAGCACTGATATCCATGTCTAGAGGATCGTACAGCCAAGAAGCATTGCAGCAATGGAGTAGATGGTAACGTACAGCCACTTTAACAGGATTGACAGTTTTAGCAACTCCACTTGCAAGTTACAATTTGCATAATGTGACCGCATTTAATAACACCTATTAAGAAGCGCTGTTTGCAAAGTCATGATCCTACTATTTGCTTGGGTATAGTGCGAATCAGGAACCTGTATACTTGGACAAGGATTGTTAAGTGACTCTCAACTGTCATTCAGCCCATACTCACATACAAGAGGGATTGCTTCGATTTTTACCCCACAAACTAGGTGGTGAACATTGCTCTAACCCAACTTAAATCAATTTTGATGTGAATAGGCTCAGTTAATCACAACCCAGGTTAATCACAGGTGCTTCCACCCTACTTGCACTCTCCATCTACACTTGCACTATACCATGTATGATCCTAAAGGCCAAATTTAAATGACATAAGATCCATAGATCTAGGGGTATTAGTACACCACTATTTGACTAATTGGCAACATTGATGATCATCAGGGTACAGTGCAAGACGCCCTGACCGGGTAGCTTTATATGTTGTCCTTTGTATTGTTAGTCTTGTTTGTATTGTTACCAGCGGCCGCTTTCCTATCTCATTTTGTGTACATTTGCAATATATAACATAAATGCGTTTTTAGATGTTTAAAATGTTTGAATAAATAGAATTATTTTATTAACCAAGATCTACGTCCATATTGTTGCACAGAGTAACCCCTTTGAACCCATCCCTATTGGGTTTTCCCCATCCATCCCCCTTCTCTCCCCCATATTTGCTACAGTGAACATTATGGTTACAGCAACAATACCCTAACGGGTTAAACACAAGGTACAGGCTATCGCGACTCAGCGACCCAGTACAGGAGATACTCACGATATCCTTTGTTCCCATCCCCCAATCTCCTTTCCCTTTTTCCCAATTTTGTTTATGCCTTTTCAGTTGGTAGACTCTGCCCCATTCCGTGAGTTTGTGGAATGTGCGGTTCCTCAGTGGCAGGTACCCAAACACCATTTTTTCTCACAGAAGGCGATTCCGGCTCTCTACCGGCATGTGGAAGGCAATGTCCATGCCTCGCTGGACAGGGCGGTCAGTGGTAAGGTGCATATTACCGCTGACTCATGTTCCAGCAGGCATGGACAGGGACGTTACCTAAGTTTCACCGCACATTGGGTGACTCTGCTGGCAGCTGGGAAGGATGCAGGACAAGGTGCAGTAGTGTTGGAGGTTGTTCCGCCACCACGCCTCCAAAATGCCACTACTAATGATTGTGGTCACACCTCTCTCCTCCACCCCCTCCTCTTCTTCTTCCTCCATGGCCTCTTCCTGTGCTTTGTCCTCGGAACCAGCGGTGCTCCGTAGGCATTCAAGGGGCTACGCAAGTATGCAGGCAAAAAAAAGATCCCATGCGGTGCTTGAGCTGGTGTGCTTGGGGGACAGGAGCCACAGTGGGGCAGAGGTTCTGTCAGCTCTGCAGGGGCAGGTTCAGAGGTGGTTGATGCCACGCCAACTTAAGGCAGGAATGGTGGTTTGCGACAATGGCACCAACCTCCTCTCTGCTCTCCGACAGGGACAAATGACCCATGTGCCCTGTTTGTCTCACGTCCTTAACTTGGTGGTGCAGCGGTTCTTGGGCCAGTACCCGGGCTTACAGGATGTCCTGAGGCAGGCCAGGAAAGTCTGTGTGCATTTCCGCCGGTCATATAATGCCAATGCTCGGCTGGCAGACCTCCAAAAGGAGTTTAACCTGCCCAAGAACCGCCTAATCTGTGACATGCCCACCAGGTGGAACTCAACGTTGGCCATGCTGCAGCAGCTGCACACACAGCAGAGGGCCATCAACGAGTACCTGTGCTACTATGGCACCAGGACAGGGTCAGGGGAGCTTGGTTTTTTCCCCACGCCAGTGGGCCATGATCAGGGATGCATGCACTGTCCTGTCACCATTTGAGGAGGCCACGAGGATCGTGAGCAGTGACAGTGCATGCATCAGTGACACTGTCCCCCTTGTCCACCTGTTGGAGCACACGCTGCGTGGAATAATGGACAGGGCACTTGAGGCAGAACAGAGGCAGGAAGAGGAGGACTTCCTTAGCTCTCAAGGCCCCCTTTATCCAGACAGTGTTCCTGCGTGCCCGCCGATCATACAGGAAGAGGACGAGGAGGAGGAGGATTGTGTCAGTATGGAGGTGGAGCCTGGCACTCAGCATCAGCAGCAGTCTTTAAGGGATCAGTCCCAAGAAACACATGGACTTGTACTTGGCTGGGGGGAGGTAGCTGCGGACGATGTCGTCCTTAGTGACCCAGAGGACTCCGGACCGAATGCCTTAGCAAACCTACGCTGCATGGCCTCCCTGATCCTGCAAAACTTGCGTAAGGATCCTCGTATTCGTGGTATCAAGGAGAAGGACCAATACTGGCTGGCAACCCTCCTTGATCCACGTTACAAGGGTAAGGTTGCGGACCTTATCTTGCCATCGCAGAGGGAGCAGTGGATGAAACATCTTCGGGAGGCCTTGCAGAAAGGTATGTGCAACGCGTTCCCAGAGACTGGGAGGTTACGAACTCCTGTTTCTGGACAACATGTTGCTGAGGCTTCGGTCAGTCAAAGAAGGAGCGGTGGAGAAGGTGGCCATCTGACCGATGCGTTCAGACAATTTTTTAGTCCGCAGCCCCAAGATATGATCAGTTCCAGCAACCATCGCCAGAGTCTGTTTTACATGGTGCAGGAATACCTAGGGGCAAGATCTGACTTGGACACCTTTCCCACCAAAAATCCTCTGGGTTACTGGGTCTTGAAGATGGATCACTGGCCAGAGCTTGCACAGTATGCAATTGAGCTTCTGGCCTGTACTGTGTCCAGAGTTCTTTCGGAACGCACATTCAGTGCTACTGGAGGCTTTGTAACCGATCACAGGGTGCGTCTGTCCACCGACTTGGTCGATCGACTGACCTTCATAAAAATGAATCAGTCTTGGATCACCACCAGCTACCAAGCACCTGATGCTGATGTAACCGAATAATTTTTTTTGAAATCTCAGATCCCTTCAAAGACTGCCTATGCTGATGCTGAGTGACTATCCTGAGTAATTATCCTCTTCCTCCTCAATGATCAAGCTGATAGCTTGTAAGAACATTTTTGGTTTTGGGCGCCGCCACCAGTGCCTAAGGCCCAATTTTTCAGCCCCTGTTTAACAGGGGCGTGTAATTACAATTTTTGATGCAATACTATGCAGCAGGGCTCGTTTCTGCGTTCCAACTAGAGTATCTGTGAGGGGTTGCAGTGTTGTGGCACCAGCACCAGTGCCTAAGGCCCAATTTTTTAGCCCCTGTCTAACAGGGGCGTGTAATTACAATTTTTGATGCAATTCTTTGCAGCAGGGCTCGTTTCTGCATTCCAACTAGAGTATCTGTGAGGGGTTGCAGTGTTATGGCACCAGCACCAGTGCCTAAGGCCCAATTTTTAAGCCCCTGTTTAACAGGGGCGTGTAATTACAATTTTGGAAGCAATACTTTGCAGCAGGGCTCGTTCCTGCATTCCAACTAGAGTATCTGTGAGGGGTTGCAGTGTTGTGGCACCAGTGCCTAAGGCCCAATTTTTCAGCCCCTGTTTAACAGGGGCGTGTAATTACAATTTTTGATGCAATACTTTGCAGCAGGGCTCCTTCCAGCATTCCAACTAGAGTATCTGTGAGGGGTTGCAGTGTTGTGGCACCAGCACCAGTGCCTAAGGCCCAAATTTTCAGCCCCTGTTCAGCAGGGGCATGTAATTACAATTCTTGATCTAATATTTCACAGCAGGGCACGTTTCTGCGCCCACCAAGAGCGAGTGAGGACTTATAGTGTTGTGACACCGGCACCACCACCACCACCAAAGGCCCAATTTTTCTGCCCCTGTTGAGCATGTAATTACAATTCTTTATCTAATATTTCACAGCAGGGCCCTGTGAGGGCTTACAGTGTTGTGACCACATCAACACCTAAGGCCCAAATTTCTGCTGAGTATATAGGGCAGACCCCTACTTTCAAACATCCAACTTACAAACGACTCCTACTTGCAAACAGAAAAAGACAACGGGAAGGGAAATTCTCTCCTGTAAGAGTTAATATGGGAAAAACATTTCTCCTTTCCACTGATGCTTTATCACCAATCCTTGTTTCACATAATAACCCAAATTTTCAAAAAACATTTGTCATTGGGACAAAATGTGAGGTGAAATCTTTTGAAGAGGAGCACAGGCAGCAAAACAAATGTCACAGGGGTGATAACCATTACCTATGTTTTCTAAAAAGCTTAAAATAGATTTTTTGGCTGGAGCTAAACAAGTTAAAAATGTACCAGTTCAAAATTACAGATTCTACTTAACAACAAACATACAGTTCCTATCTTGTTTGCACCGCCTGTAACTGCTGTTCAGAGTACAGAGCCTGTATACTGCTGTTTCCTTTTTTAATTTGGGTGCAGGGTTCCCCTTAATATTCATACAAGACCCAAAGGGCCTGGTAATGGACTGGGGGGTACCCATGTCTTTTGTCTCACTGATTTTCATCCATATTGTAATATTTCATTACATTAAAGCCGCAAGCAGTTTTAAATGACATTTTTTTCTTTAAAAATGACATTTTGTGCAGTGACTGTTCTAAGCACAGGAAACACGCGCCACTTTACAGGCATACTATAGACACCCCCCAGGTACAATATTTTTAAAGGAATATTTCACTTTTTTTCTTTTTACTTTAAGCATCATTAAAATCACTGCTCCCGAAAAAACAGCTGTTTTTAAAAGTTTTTTTTGCATTGATACATGTCTCCTGGGGCAGGACCCGGGTCCCCAAACCCTTTTTAGAACAATACCATGCAAATTAGCCTTTAAAATTAGAACTTTTGATTTTGAATGATCGAGTCCCATAGACGTCAATGGGGTTCTAACGTTCGTGCAAATTTTGGGTCCGTTCGCAGGTTCTGGTGCGAACCGAACCGGGTTGTGTTCGGCTCATCCCTACTAGCCAGCTTGCTCAGGCTTCTGCACATGTGCAAGAGTGCGCATGATCATTGATTCCTGATTCACTGTCAGTGCCCCTTGTGACCTGATCTGCGTTCTATATGTACTTCCTCATTCCTGACCTGTCTTTGGATTATGTTTGTACAGTTGCTTCTCCAGTTCCTGACCACAGCTCAGTCTCTGACCTTGATCCTGCTAATGGTTTGACACCAGTGGTGGCCCGTCCATTAGGGGGCGCCCTAGCGCCACCCCCCCAAGCAGTCACAAAAAAAATGTAAACATTGCCCTTTAAAAAAATAAAAGTCCTTAAGTGCACTGTGTTCGGGTGCCGGACATGGTGCACTATGGGAAGCGCCACGTCTATGCAATCACGAGATTGCAGACGCGGCGCTTCATTAGCGGGGTTTGGAGCTGCTTTGTGGCACAATCCATCGCGCCGAGCAGCATCCACCTGGCCGGGTGCTTCGTTCTCAGTGTAAGAACAAAGTCACTTCCGGCAGGCTACAAAAAGATGGACACCGTGAGGACTAATCCCCTTGTGTTCAGTGGAGAGGAGAGGCCTTCCCCTCTCCACTGAACACACGGAGAAAGCCAAGAACTAGCGAGAGACAGACGCAGCTCGAAGGAGGGTTGTGCTGCCGGGGACACAGATGTGAGGAGGACCCTGCTGCTCTGCTGATGGGGACACAGATGTAAGGAGGGACTCTGCTGACAGGGACACAGATGTAAGGAGGGGCTCCGCTGATCGGGACACAGATGTAGGGAGGGGCTCCACTGACGGGGACAGAGATGTAGGGAGGGACTCCTGGGATGGGGACACAGATGTAAGGAGGGACTCTGCTTGGGGCACCTGATGTATGGAGGGACTCTGCTGGGGGCACCTGATGTATGGAGGGACTCTGCTGGGGGCACCTGATGTATGGAGGGATACTGCTGGGGTCACCTGATGTATGGAGCGACTCGGCTGGGGGCACCTGATGTATTGAGCGACTCTGCTGGGAGCACCTGATGTATGGAGCGACTCTGCTGGGGGCACCTGATGTATGGAGCGACTCTGCTGGGGGCACCTGATGTAAGGACGGACTCTGCTGGGGGCACCTGATGTAAGGACTGACTTTGCCTGGGGACACCTGGTGACAGGCGATGTGACAGGTGACACGCTCAGGGCTCCCACTGATTCTGCATTATGGTGAGTTGAATTATTTAATTTCATATTACAATGTAGTAATAGAAATAATGCGCTTCAATCATCCTGACACCATAACAACCATGGTGCCTGGATGATTGAAGTGCTAACACCAGATATTTTGATAATCCAAGTGGGAGGGGTAAAAAAGGAAGGGCGGGGTCTGGCATCCCCCATTCTAAAACTTCACCAGCTGCCACTGTTTGACACTGCACTGCCCACTCATTGCTGACTCTGGCCTGCTCTGTAACTTTGCTACTGCCCCTGATTTTGGTCCCAAGTGTCTGCTCTCGTCAAAGATCCTGCTGTGGACTTCGATGACCATTGCTGCTGCCTCCCTGCTACTGCCATTGGTGGACTCTGTTGCTTGGAACTCAATGTCTAGCCAAAGTTTCCCTTTAATCACTGCTTGTGCTTCCTATGATCCTGTTGACCGCCAACCTGACATGCTCTATTGGTCTGTCCTGGTCAGGATCACTGATCAGAGGTTCTGCAGCAACACCTTTTGGGACTCATGTTCCTCCTGTCCCTTAGCACCATCTGTCTCATTTGTAGGGGCACTAGGGCTGTAGATACAAGCATGGCTGCCCTCTACATTTCAGTCTCCTATCAGGTACGTAATAAATGGCCTACTTTAGATGATGTAACATCCAGGAATCTACCATTCTATTATACTGAATTTCTCTTTATATTCATATATTTTCCGTTACAGAGTGACTCCTAGGTTTTGGATTATTTTCATGTTGAAATCAACATCTTTTGAAGTTTAGATCACAGATGCCCTGGCATTCTGTTGTATAATTTATGGATACAGCTTGGAATTTATTGCTTTTAAATGATGCAAGCTATCCAGATCCTAAGGCAGCAAAGCAGTTCCACGTCATTATGCTCCAGCCTTCATATTTCACATTTTGGAACAACTTATACACTTTAAAACAAAATAAAATTGACCCAAAACCAATATATTTAAGTATAAATTGTGCACATCTGCTCGGATTGAATACTAACTATACTATGCTTTCAGAATGTCCAAATTTGGGGTATGATTTTGTTTTAAAAAAATGCAATTTGTACAAAACTGTACTAAAATTTAAATTCAGTACAGCCTAAAAGCAAAATGATTTCATTTCCAAATGTAAGCAAGTCATATGAATACATTCACTCTATCTTATTTATAAGTGAATATTATTCATGAGCTCAGTTCACAACTGAAATAGAGTGTACCACACCTGGATTTTTCCTACTTTTGCTACTTTGCATTTCATATAGATATTCTCTTTTCACACAGCCTTGGTATTTTGATAAGTATTTAAGCTGCTTTGGGGAAACATTTTATCTTAATAAGAATAACCCATCAAGCAAGAAAGCCAGCTGACTAGAGCCATAATCACTGTGCGTAGTGAAAAGTTTAGCTTTTTACTGCCAAAAATTAATTCTACACTTGGTAGCTTCGAAAAAATGGTTTAGTTTTTAGCGGCTGGTTTTGATTGATGGGTAGAGTGGGGGAGCAGCAGCCTGTCAAAAAGAAATGATTGGATTAGTAGCAGTTGAATAAAGAGACAGGGTGGGTTTAAGAGGTTATGGACATATTGTGATTACTGTTTGAATGTTTTGCAAATATTAGTATGCTTGTCAGGTAGCACAAACTCTTTAAAATGCAATTTGCATTTATGTTGGTGTAATTGACATTGCTCCCTTAGGAGCCCTAAGGATTGTGGGAAAAAGGAATCACAGAAAGTGTCATCTGTTCTTGGTGTTCTCAGAGAGTCTACGGAGATAACATCTCTAATTATTGTAGTTGGCATTTTAATAAATATAGAACAGACATCTCTAAATCCTTTTTCTTGCTTTTTACTTTACTAATGTTTTGTGTTTAATTAGACAGGGGCTTCTTTAATTACCATTAGTAAAACTTCCAATTTATGTTTTGCCTTTTTACAATTCTAATTTCCCTTTCTGATACAAAATTGTAATTATAAATAGACGCATTTGCTCATCACTGAGCAATGCATTCCTAATTTTATGGGATACAAGTTACATTTTTTACTTAAAGCCGAATGCCTGTCAAAATTATAGGATAAACATTAAAGTATAACTAAAGGCAAAACTTATTTTTAGTTTTGGATAGAGTGGAGAGGGAATCAAACACCTATTATGTTTTTATTGCTGTCTGCGCACCCATAAGGCCTGATTCACACCTATGCAGGTTGCAGTTTGCATATTCCAGGTGCATTTTGCATTTTTCAATACACATTTTTGATCCATTGAAGTCTATGGAACTAAAAACCAGAAAAAAATCCCTGGCCCTTTCCATAAGTTGCACAGATGTGAACTAAATCCATAGGAAACCATGTTAAATGGACTGTAGTGTGTTTCTGCAAAACTGAAAATGCACTAGAAAATGCATAGGTGTGAACCAGGCCTTAGGGAGATTAACCCTCTCTATTTGTCTTGTTTACCATTATCATTGAAAGTGAAAGCTAAAGAAAATCCCAAATTTCAGGTTGTCCCTAGAAAAGTAACAGCAGGGAAATCTTCCAAAGCGGACACTAGTTCTGGTGACCTGGGTTACACCATAAGGAATTCCATTTATTTTCAGGGATTTTCTCCCACTTCCTGTTTAGCTATGGGACATAAAGTGAAGGAGGTCTTCGCAATGGGACACAGATGGCGAAAAAAAAATCTGACACGGGTTACAACCCTCCCTAATGTCTCATACACACAATCGGAAATTTGGCCAGCAAAAGACCGATGAGAGCTTTTGGTCGGAAAATGCGACCGCATGTATGCTCCATCGGACTTTTGCTGCCGGAATTCCCACCAGCAAAAGATCGAGAGCAGGTCCTCAATTTTTCGGTCAGAAAAAGTTCCTATCTGAAAATTCGATCGTCTTTACGAATTCCAAAGAGCAAAATATCTACGCATGCTCGGAAGCATTGAACTTCATTTTCTCGGCTCGTCGTAGTGTTGTACGTCACCGAGTTCTTGACGGTCGAAATTTCAAAGAACTTTAGTGTGACCATGTGTATGCAAGGCAAGCTTGAGCGGAATTCCGTCAGAAAAACCATCCAAGTTTTTTCCGACCGAAAATCTGCTCCTGTGTACGCAGCATTACTCTATCCAAAATAGAAAAATAACGTTTTGACAATAGTTCTACTTTATTAGCCCACTAAGCGATAAAATAACAAAATAAAATAAAACAGTGTTTGATGCAATATTCATCTTCAGTCCAAATATTTGTCCTTTTTTGTACTTTTTTCTTCTAGCTGTCCTCAGTCAGATGGTCAGCCTCATTCAACCCACTACCTCTGAGCCCAGGTTGTATAGGATCCACCCTGCCTTGTGACTAGATAGTGAAAGTAGAAGTAGAACAGTGGTAAGCTCATAGTTCTGTTATGCCGCATACACACAAGTGGACTTTACAGCAGACTTGGTCCGGCGGACCGGACTCCGTCGGATAATTCGATCGTGTGTGGGCTCTAGCTGACTTTTTTCCCGAAAAGTTCGACGGACCTAGAAATTAAACATGTTTCAAATCTTTCCAACGGACTGGAGTCCGGTCGAAAAGTCCGCTCATCTGTATTCTAGTCCGACGGACAAAAAACGACGCTAGGTCGCGAAGTCCGTTCATTCAAAGTCCGTCGGAAAGTCTGTCGGAAAGTCCATTAAAGTCCACCGGACCTGGTCCATCGAAAAGTCTGCCCGTGTGTACGCGGCATTACTTTACCTTTCTCTTCTTCTCAGCATGCTTCTTGTCATCACATGACCAATTGGCATTGCATGCTTCTTTTTTCCCAGATATTCCAGCCCTACTCTACAGCAACTGCAAGAGGTTAATAACATGTTAAATTCAGCTACTTACACTGCTTGCATTAAATAAATGCAATGATTTGTTAAGGATTACATAGCTGCATTAATCAGTACCTTTTATACCTACAAAGAGTCTTGTCTCCTACAGCTTTCACATAGAAAAAAATCCTTAAGGGACTCATTCACATGAGACTGCAGTTGAGACTGCAATTGCACTGTTTGGCCACTTCTTTGCATCTTCTTTGGTCACTTCTTTGCATCTGTAGTAGGTATGCAACCATATTGGCCAGATTCCATGGGGAAATTAGTAAAAAGCAAAGGACTCTGAAGTTTGAGGTGTCCACAAGTAAGTGGTAAGACAGGACTGTGATTTTGCTATGTTTTAATTTCTGGAAGAATGACAGTTATGCCGCGTACACACGGTTAGACTTTTCATCTACAAAAGTCCGACGGACACCCACGGACTAAAGCTGGCTGACAATCCGATCGTGTGTGGGCTTCCCTGGACTTTCAGCGGACTTTTCCAGCCTCAAATTTGACAGACTTTAGATTTGAAACATGCTTCAAATCTTTACGTCGTTACCATTACCACTCACTGACTGGCTGCTATAGGTTACAGTACACATGGCCCCCAGATTATTTGCTAGAGATTACAGCACATGACTTCTGTTTGTTGATTTGTTGCTAGAGATTACTGTACAACAATACTGCTCACTGATTATTTGCTAGAGGTATTTTACATCAACAACCAATAAAGGGGGATTTCTACACTGGCCACCAATGTAAGGGGGGATTTACACTGACAACCAATTTAAAGGGGTTCTACATGGACCACCAGTGTAAGGGAGGATTTTAAACTGACCACTAATCTAATGGGGATTTACACTGACCACTAATGTGATAGGAGCATTTACAGTAACCACTAATGTAAGGAGGGATTTACACTGACCACCAATGTAAGGGGGACCTTAGTGTGAATGAAAGGATTGTACACCAAGCCCCAATGTAATTGGACAGACTTACACTGACTACCAATGTAACTGTGACATTTAGCATGCATTCACATTTGTGTGTCGGGAACGCATGCAAAATCTCTTACCTGAAACCACAGAAATGTCCTGCCCTTTAGCAGACACAGAGCAGTGCCAATAATTGTTAATGACACCCTCATGCATCTGCTGAGATGTGTGTATTCATATGCAATTCACACAATTCACGGTGCTGTAGCATCATGTTATTTTGAAAAAGGGTCCCACCTCCAATTTGCTTACCATTGCAGAACAGGCTGATGTTAGGCTTAATGACCACAGTTGTAGGCAGGACTTTCAAGCATGCCCCTTTATCTCCCCAGTGGGCAGCATTCAGTATGGATGATGGTGGATATGATCTCAGGGGGACATGATATACATATGAATGCTGCCTCTATTTATATATCAATGCCGCCGGTCTACGGCTATTTACATATTAATGTAACTCCATTTACATATCAATGCAGGTTATGTACAAATAAACACAGAGTCTGCAGGTGAGTCATCTGTACATGGCAATAGGGCAGAGCTGGGCATCATTAGTAACATAAATTCACACTGAGATATCGGGACACAGCACGGGACTAAAAAACAGCAAGGGACAAGGGAATTTAAACTGGGATAGTTGTCAAGTATGAGGCAGCTGCTTTGGGCCCCACAACAATGATGGGGCCCAGGGCAACTGACCCTTTTGCCCTGCCTTAAAGATGGCCCTGATCATCCACTAATGCCACATACACACGAGCGGATTTTCCGTCGGAAAAAACTTGGATGGTTTTTCCGACGGAATTCCGCTCAAGCTTGCCTTGCATACACACAGTCACACAAGTTCTCTGAACTTTCGATCATCAAGAACACAGTGACGTATACACTACAATGAGCCCAATGAAGTTCAATGCTTCCGAGCATGCGTCGAATTGTTTCCGAGCATGTGTAGGAATTTTGCGCGTTGGAATTTGTACAGACAATTGCATTTTCGGATAGGAACTTTTTCCGACCGAAAAATTGAGAACCTGCTCTCAATCTTTTGCTGGCGGGAATTCCGCCAGCAAAAGTCCAATGGAGCATACACACGGTCGCATTTTCCGACTAAAAGCTCTCATCAGTCTTTTGCTGGCCGAATTTCTGATAGTGTGTACACGGCATAAGACAAACAACGAAAAAACAAGCCAAAGACTTATTTTCTGTGTCTGGATGAAAGAATAAAATGCGGTGTGACTGGCTGTCCTACAGTAGGGAACCTTAACTTCAGCAACTCCTATGGGGGTAGTGCTACACTAGCACAGCAGAACCTTTTTATTTTCAGACACTCTGTCTATGATTATGTTGTCTATGATTAATCTGCCATATGGATCTCACAAAGTAGAGGGAGAAAAAGAAATGATTGTTGGGGGAGCAGGAGAGGAAGTTGCTTCAATCAGGATTAAGTAACATAATGGGGTTGTATGTTACATACTTAATGGCCACTGTATTCTGTACGCTGGACATCACCAGGCCATCAGAGTACCCGAGTACCTGTCACCAGCCCATCAGAGTAACCGAGTACCTGTCACCAGCCCATCAGAGTAACAGAGTACCTGTCATCAGCCCATCAGAGTACCCTAGTACCTGTCTGCAGCTCATCAAGTTACCCGAGTACCTGTCTCCAGCCCATCAGAGTACCTATCTGCAGCCCATCAGAGTACCCGAGTACCTATTTGCAGCCCATGCCTCATAGTATATACGTTGGGGCATTTGCTTTCCAAAATGGGGTCATTTTGTGGGTAATTCCACTGGGCTGGAGCTCAAGGACCTTCAAAAGTGTGATAGGTAGGAATGAAATGAGATGTGTAATTTATGCTTCTAGAACGCCTGAAGGTACTACTTCAATGTTGGGCCTCTGTATGTGGCCAGGCTGTGTAAAAGTGTCACACATGTGGTATTGCCGTACTCGGGAAGAGTAGCAGAATGTATTTTGGGGTGTAATTTTTGCTATATACATGCTATGTGTTAGAAATATCTTATAAATTGACAACTTTTGTGTAAAAAAAAAATGCGTTTTCATTTTTTTCCCCACATTTTTCAAAAACTTCTGGAAAAAAAATTAACCGTTCAAAAGACTCATTATGCCTCATAGAATATACATTGGGGTGTTTGCTTTCCAAAATGGGGTCATTTTGTGGGCAATTTCATTGTCCTGGGGCTCCAGGGCCTTCAAAAGTGTAATAGGTGGTTGAGAAATGGATGTGTCATTATGCTCGTAGAACGCCTGAAGGTGCTACTTCAATGTTGGTCCTTTGTTTGTGGCCAGGCTGTGTAAAAGTCTCACACATGTAGTATCGCCATACTCGGGAAGAGTAGCAGAATGTATTTTGGGGTGTAATTTGTTGTATGCATATGCTGTGTGGGAGAAATAACCTGATAATATGACAATTTTGTAAAAAAAAAAAAATCTTAATTTTGCAAAGAATTATGGGAAAAACTTACAACCTAAAAAAACTCACCATGCTACTTACTGAATACCTTGGAATGTCTACTTTCTAAAAAAGGGGTAATTTGGTGGGAATTGTACTTTCCTGACTTGTTAGTGTCTCAAGAAATGAGATTCACCTAATGTACTGACGGCCTGATCAGATGTGATCAATTTTTAGTGATTAGCACCATAGTTTGTAGACTCTATAACTTTGACAAAGACCAAATAATATACACTAATTTGAGTTATTTTTACTAAAGATATGTAGCAGTATAAATGTTGGCCAAAATTTATGAAGAAAAATTACCAATTAGCAAAAAAAAAAAAAAATAAAAAACCCACTAGTGATTAAATACCACCAAAAGAAAGCTCTATTTGTGTGAAAAAAAGGACTCAAGTTTCATATGGGTACAGTGTTGCATGACTGAGTAATTGTCATTCAAACGGTGAGAGCGCTGAAAGCTCAAAATTGGTCTGGGCAGGAAGGGGGTGTAAGTACACTGTATTGAGGTGGTTAAGCTAGTGGGTACAAGGTGCTTAATGGTTGGTATTGGGCTGTGCCCAACATGCCCTAAAGGCAGCCACCTATGTTAAGTGGATGTGGCCTTGTATGGGTCAGCCCCTTTCCTAGCTGACCCTGTTGTATGCTCTGAAAAGGATGTGGTTTGTATTGGTAAAGGCAGCTCCCATATAAGAAAAGAAGGACAAGGCCTTCCGAAGGGGTCGTAGTAACTGAACACTACAGTTGAATTTAATTACATTTTATTTAGAAAAAACACACCATAATATCAAATATGACAAAATACCAAAAATAGCGGTTTGAGTATAACCTTCCAAAATATTTAAAAAAGACAATGTTATCATTTAAAATGAGGGATTGCAGCTGCACATACATACACACAGCTCAAAGGATGGGAGTTGATTGAAGTATTGTTGATCAATATATTGCATATACTATCATCCTCCTTCCTAATTAAGCAGTGGTTTGTGGTCATCCCAAACAGGATATATAGCTATAATGTGATTGAGATGTGGATGCACATGAACAAACAAGGGGGTCTAGCATGGGCCGTCCTAGGTCAATAGTACACAAATTCAACTGTGGCACCTAGGATTAGGGGCTCTCATTTGTCTATTGGAGGCACAGGTGGCTTAATTGTAAAGGATGCAGTGTCCAGTAAGCAAGGCTGCGGGAGGTTAAAACTTCTTAAGTGTAATACTCATTTAAAAGATCACTGATCCATCACAAGTAAGTATGGGGAGGGAGGAACATAGCAGGGGGAATTGGTGCTGTCAGTCCACAGCTAATCAGCAAGTTCAACTGAATGGTAAATGTAAAATACTCTCACCCACATCTGTGTCTCCTCATACTTCCACCCATGTTTTCTGAGCCAAGCTCCACTCCTGAAGTCACTGGATTATCCCCTTGGGAAATTGGTCTGGGTGTTGGATCCAGTGTCATCCCTGCCTGCAGCAAGCTCTCAGCTGTTCCATCGCCACTGCCTCAATTTACTGTTTGTATTAGTGCTACAATCCCTTCGTCATCACGAACGTGTTGACATGTTTCGTTAGCCAAGAACAGCTAACTTCCTCAGAGCAAGGAGGAGCTGAAGATGCTGGCTTAAATAGCCAAATAATTGGCTGCAATATCTTGCCTTGGCCACTAGATGTATTTTAAATGCTCACTTCCATTCAACTTTCAACACAGGGAGACAAATTAAAGCGGAGTTCCACCCTAAAGTGGAACTTCCGCTCATCTGATTCCCCCCGCCCTCCGGTGCCTCAATTGGCACCTTTCAGGGGGGAGGCGGGTGCAGATACCTGTATAATACAGGTATCTGCACCCACTTCCGGGCATAGCTAGCCGCAAATGCCCGCCCCCCTCCCGTGGTGTTCTGGGAAACACACAGTTCCCACAACACAATGGGGACCAGTGTAGATGCACAGCGCGACTCGCGCATGCGCATTAGGGAACCGGGCAGTGAAGCCGCAACGCTTCACTTCCTGATAACCTGACCGAGGATGGCGGTGGGGGCAGCCGAGAAACGAGCGATCGATCGGCTTCAGCTGCCTACATCGCTGGACCCTGGGACAGGTAAGTGTCCATTTATTAAAAGTCAGCAGCTGCAGTATTTGTAGCTGCTGGCTTTTAATATTTTTGTTTAAGGTGAAGCTCCGCTTTAACACTTCAATGAGTACATATTTTAAACAGGAGGGGGAGAAAAGGGCAAAATTATGAAAAGTAAAAAAAAGAAAAAAAATATAACAAAAATCAATAAAAATGAATAAATAATAAAAAAAGGAAAATAGTAATAGTAATGGCAGGTAATAGCCCCATCATCCTCATTCATTAAATGCAAAATTATTTTTCCAAAAATGGTTGCAAATTGCATTCATTGTTGAGGCCATGTGGAAATAAAGAATTTAAATAATATAGGCATATCTTCTATTTTTGTACGAGCACTGTGTCAAACTTACTCTTCTCATAGGCAGATTAAGTACACATATACCCTTCACATTTAACCCCTTTGGGTCCCTCCCATGGAACTGTGCAAAATGCAACGATAATGGTCGATGGTCATCTTTTTTTCTTGATGCTTCCGATGTGTTTGCCAACTCTGACCCAAAGCTATCTTTTTGTTTTTCCAACATAAATCTAATTGCATGGGCAACTTAACATGTACATTACTCTAGTTGTAGAGCAGTTAACAAATTGTTTGATCCTAAATTCTTTCGTCCCGTCAGAGTTGGCGAACACATCGGTTTTATGCACGTATTTGCAGATCCTACAGTGACCACATGCAAACATCCCCGCAATTAGGGATGAGCCGAACACCCCCCGGTTCGGTTTGCACCAGAACCTGCGAACGGACCGACAATTCGCACAAACGTTAGAACCCCATTGACGTTGGGACTCGAACGTCCAAAATCAAAAATGCTCATTTTAAAGGCTAATTTGCATGGTATTGTCCTAAAAAGGGTTTGGGGACCGGAGTCCTGCCCCAGGGGAAATGTATCAATGCAAAAAAAACTTTTAAAAACTGACGTTTTTTCGGGAGCAGTGATTTTAATGATGCTTAAAAAAAAAAGTGAAGCATTCCTTTAAATATCGTACCTGGGGGGTGTCTATAGTATGCCTGTAAAGTGGCGTGTGTTTCCCGTGCTTAGAACAGTCCCTGCATAAAATGTCATTTTTAAAGGAAAAAAAGTCATTTAAAACTGCTTGCGTCTTTAATGTAATGTCGGGTCCTGGCAATATGGATGAAAATCAGTGAGACAAACGGCATGGGTATCCCCCAGTCCATTACCAGGCCCTTTGGGTCTTGTATGCATATTAAGGGGAACCCCGCACCCAAATTAAAAAAAGGAAACAGCAGTATACAGGCTCTGTACTCTGAACAGCAGTATACAGGCGGTGCAAACAAGACAGGGACTGTAGGTTTGTTTTTAAGTAGAATCTGTTTGTAATTTTGAACTGGTACATTTTTAACGTGTTTAGCTCCAGCCAAAAAATCTATTTTAAGCTTTTTGGAAAACATGGGGAAGGGTTATCAACCCTGTGACATTTGTTTTGCTGTCTATGCTCCTCTTCAAAAGATTTCACCTCACTTTTTTTCCCAATGACAAATGTTTTTTGAAAATTTGGGGTTTTTTTTGAAACAAGTATTGGTGATAAAGCATCAGTGGAAAGGAGAAATGTTTTTCCCATATTAACTCTTACGGGAGAGAATTTCCCTTCCTTGGGGTAGATTTCATCTCACTTCCTGTTGTCTCCTTCCGTTTGCAAGTAAGAGTCGTTTGTAAGTTGGATGTTTTGAAAGTAGGGGCCTGCCCTATATACTCAGCAGAAATTTGGGCCTTAGGTGTTGTTGTGGCCACAACACTGTAAGTGTCTCACTACACTAACTTGTAGTTTTAGCTGAACACTGTGAGCAGGACGCACTACACTAACTTGTAGCTTTAGCTGAACACTGTGAGCAGGACGCACTACACTAACTTGTAGCTTTAGCTGAACACTGTGCAGAGGTCTCACTACACTAACTTGTAGTTTTAGCAGAACACTGTGAGCAGGACGCACTACACTAACTTGTAGCTTTAGCTGAACACTGTGCAGAGGTCTCACTACACTAACTTGTAGTTTTAGCTGAACACTGTGAGCAGGACGCACTACACTAACTTGTAGCTTTAGCTGAACACTGTGCAGAGGTCTCACTACACTAACTTGTAGTTTTAGCTGAACACTGTGCAGAGGTTACACTAAACTAACTTGTAGCTTTAACTGAAGACTGTGAGGAGGACGCACTACACTAACTGTAAACAGTCTAGCTGCCTGACTGTGTTACTAATAGGATCAAAAGAACACCAGCAATTTTCTTCAGGTAGCTGTAAATACTGTAACAAGACAAGCCTGCCTGTCAGTAGGAAGATAACAGGAACGGATCTAGCTAAACTGAATACAGTATATATATATATATATATATATATATATATATATATATGCAACACCTGGGATGCATATATATACACAATACAATATAAGTGCAGCTAACTCACTGACTGTCCTGCCTAATCTAGCTAACTCAAATGAAATGACACTGTCTCTCTCTCTCTCTATCTAAGCACACCGGAACACACTACACAGAGCCGCTGTGCAAGCAGCCTTATATAGTGTGGGGCGTGTTCTAAACCCCCTGAGCCATAATTGACCAAAGCCACCCTGGCTTTGGCCAATTACAGCTCTCTCTACTGATGGCGCTGTGATTGGCCAAGCATTGGGTCATAGTGCATTCTTGGCCAATCATCAGCCAGCAATGCACTGCGATGCTGCAGTGAATTATGGGCCGTAACGCGCCGCACGAATTTGCCGCGAAAGGCCCATATCATTCGTAATTCAGCGAATGAGCGAACAGCCGATGTTCGAGTCGAACATGGGTTCGACTCAAACACGAAGCTCATTCCTACCCGCAATCGGCTTAAAATTACTCAACCCGTTTTTCTTGTTGAATATATTTTTTGAGTTTTCAGAAAGAAAAAAAAAAGTAAAAGAACATAATACATGGATACATAGCACATATTCAAGATGCTTTACAGTATAATAATATATATAGAACCATCTTACAACTGTTATTATGTTATACACATTGTTGAGTAAGGCACAGAAATAAAGATAAAAATGAAATGGTCAGACTAGATATAGTTGTCTAGTTATAAGATGAACAATAAAAGAGAGTATGATAAAGAATAAGTATCTCTTATATACATACAGCATATATTACAGGAAAATAATAAAAAAGGGGTACCCGGGGTGGCGTCCTGACTCACGGCGGACATACATTTTTATTAAATAAATATATTATATAACCTAGTGTGGTAATAACAAAGATTGGTCAAAGTCGGCGGGGAAATAGTGTTTAACCCATGGTTGCCAGATCTTACTGAATTTATCAATTTTATTCTCTTTGATAGCTGTCATCTTTGCTTGTATGAGTGCTTTATTCATTCTGTGTTTAGCTTCGTTCATGATTAGAGTTTGAGACTTCCATGCCTTGGCAATAGTTTGTTTGGCTGCAGTACTTAGTTGGATAAACAAATGAAATTGAGTGTCAGTGAGTATGGCAGGTTTTAGGTTTAGAAGAGCCATAGTGGGATCTGGAGGAATTGTAGTATCCAAGGCTTTAGAGGCCATATGAAATATGTTCTTCCAGAATTCTTTGACAACTGGACATTGCCACCATATGTGGTAATGCGTACCTGGCATGTCACATCCTCTGAAGCAATTAGGTGAAAATGTGGTAGCAAATTTAGCTATTCTGGCTGGTACCATGTACCATCGTGTTAAAACGTTATAATTAGTTTCTACAGCAAAACAGTTAGGAGAGGAAGTTTTGGTGGCTAACCATATATTAGACCAATCTTTATCATCTAGTTTTTGATTAATATCCTGTGCCCATTTAATAGCATATGAGGGTAGAGTGTCTCTGGAAGTCACATTTAGTTGATGATATAATATCGAGATAAGTCCTCTGATGTGTGGATCGCTTATACAAATTCGCTCAAATTGAGTAATTTGATTGAGAGTAGAACCTGTATTAGGTAATGGTTCATAAAAAAATTTAATCTGTAGATAGCAAAATATTTCTTTTTTAGGTAAGCCATAAGTTTCACATAATACAGGAAAGGTATGAATATTGGATGAAGAGGATAAATTATATAAGCGAGTAAGATTTACAGTGGACCATATAGAGAAAGATCTTGGAAAATTCCAAGCAGGATAAAAGGCTGGATTATTGAGGAATGAAAGCAGAGGATTATGTGGGGATTTAAGATTATGCAGACATTTGAATTTATCCCGTATAGTCAAAGTATGTTTTGTTATTGGGTTGGAAAGAAGGACCCTATCAGCAGGGTTAAGCCATAATATATTTGCTACTGAGATAGGATCACTGTCTACCGATTCAACAGCTACCCAAAGGGGTGTTTCAACTGTAGCGTGATATTTGGGAAGAAGTGCAATCTGCGCAGCGTTGTAGTAAGAAGAAAAGTTGGGTATCCCCAAACCACCTTTCAGTTTATTCAGGTATAGTGTAGATTTAAATATACAAGGTTTGGTGGTACCCCAAATAAAGGACATAACTCTATGTTGAGTAAGTCTTAGAAAATAAGATGGTAGTGGTATTGGAAGTACCCTAAATAAGTATAAAAATTTTGGTAATATTGACATCTTAATAGCGTTAATCCTTCCCAACCAGGACAACGGAAGAGAAGCCTATTGTTTCATGAGAGCAGTAATTTGTTTCAGAAGAGGTAAGTAGTTAACTGCAAAAAGATCCTTAAGGGAAGTTGTGATTTGTATTCCCAAATACGGGAGTTGTTTCGGAACCCAGTTAAAAGGTAAGGAATTTTGGGCTTGTTGAAGTTCAGATTGTGATAAGGAAATATTTAACGCATTCGATTTTGTAGGGTTGATGTATAGACCTGAGATTTGAGTGAAGTTTTCAAGTGTGAGTAATAAATTAGGGGTAGATATATGTGGACGTGACAAAAATACAAGAATATCATCTGCGAAAAGGCATGATTTATGGTGATGACCACCTAATTCGATACCTTTAATATCGGGGGTATTCCTAATTAGTTGTGCTAAAGGTTCAATTAATAGGGCAAAAAGTAATGGGGAAAGGGACAACCTTGTCTAGTTCCTCTTTTGATGTCAAACATTGTTGACTTGTAACTGGAGTATTTAATATATGCTCTAGGATTATTGTATAAAGAGGAGACCCAGGTTAGAAAATGATTACCAAAACCCCATTTTTGAAGAATATATTCCATATATGGCCTAGTGACAGAGTCAAATGCTTTCTTTATGTCTAAAGATACAAAGCAAGCTGGGATCTGTCTAGTTTTGGCCGCGTGGTTGAGTAAGAGTGTATGTCTAATATTATCACCTGCCTGACGTTTTGGCATAAAGCCTGTTTGATCTTTATGAATTAGATGACCTATGATACTTTTCAATCTGGTGGCCATGATTTTAGTCAATAGTTTTATATCTAGATTGAGAAGGGATATTGGACGATAATTAGTCCAGGAAGTAGAGTCAGAGTGTGGTTTGGGAATCATTGTTATGATAGAAGTAAGCGACTCTGTTCTAAATGAATGCCCTTTAAGGATCGAGTTGAAGGCCTTGGTCAAGACTAGTGTTAAGATGTGTGCATACTGTCTATAGTAAGCTGCTAAAAAGCCATCTGGGCCCAGTCTCTTACGTAATTTTAAGGATCTTATTGCACTCAACACTTCATTATCAGTGATCGTGTTTTCAAGGTGAGCTCTCTGCGGCTGGTCAAAGTTAGGAAGTGTAATATTAGAAAATAAAGCATCTGCTTTGGACTTATCAAAATTCGGAGATGATGAATATAATTTAGCTAGATTAGAATGAAATATCTCTAGAATCTTTACAGGATTACTAGTATATGCCTCTCTGGATATTTTCAGTTTGAAAGGTGTTTGATTGTGTTGTGAATTCTTCAGGATTCTAGCCATGAGCGTATCGTTTATTTGCCTTAAGGTATTTTACATGTTGTCGTTTGCGTATGAGTTTGTCTGCTGAATCGGTCAAAAAAAGACCTAAATCCAGACGGGCTTTTTCAAGTTTAGTGTTATTGTTAGCATTCAGAGAGGATTGAAAAGTCTGATAACAGTCATTAAAGGTGGATTCAAGTTTTGCAAACAGAATTTTACGTTCTCTTTTGAGTATAGTCGCTTGTTGTATAAATCTACCTCTAATAACAGCTTTATGAGCTTCCCAAAATGTAAGAGCTGAGATATCACCTGTGTCATTAGTTATTAGATAACCTGATAATGCTTTCTCAATTTCAACTCGGTGAGAGGGGTAAGTCAGTATAGTGTCGTTTATACACCAAGTGGTGTCATGTGATCTGGGAATTGTAGAGGCAATAGTTGTGATTACTGCGCAATGGTCTGTCCATGGAAGAGGAACAATTTTGGATGAAATGATTTCTGGTAGCATACTGGATGGAGTGAAGATGTGATCTATTCGTGAGAAGGACTTATGTGGGTAGGAATAATGAGTGAAACGTCTACTGGCAGGGTTCATCTCTCGCCAAGTGTCAACTAAGCCATGTGTGTTAAGTAGGTGTTAAAAAATCAAGTTTTGTGTACCCGTGGTAGGTTTTGAGGGAGAATTATCTAGAAACGGAAAAATAGTTGCATTGGAATCTCCACAAATAACAACTGTACCAATCTTATGAGATTCTATTACATGAAAGAGATGAGACAAGAAGGCAGTTGGGTGTTTGTTGGGTGCATAATACGATACAATTGTAATAGGATTATCAGAAATAAAACCTGTTAAAAGTAAATAACGTCCCTCAGGGTCTGATAATTGCGATACTAGATTAAACGGAGTGGAACGATGAAAGCCAGAGTTCCATGCTGGTTAACCGTGGCAGAGGCTGTATAGAATTGTGGATATAAGGATGAAAGAAATTTGGGATAAATCTTATCTGTGAAATGGGTTTCCTGTAAGCAAATAATGTTAGCTTTCTTTATTGCAAAGGAGCGTAATGCTTTTGTTCGTTTATGTGGAATATTAAATCCTTGTACATTTAATGACATGACATTTATAGGGGCCATGAACCAAGTAGAATAAGCATTATATCATTATAGGTAAAGTACTTACCAAGAGCCAGGACAACCAGCTGGAGAGTCAAGGGGGAATAGAAAAAGGTAGAAAGAGGAGAAATAAGGGAATACAAAAAAAAAAAATAACCCTATATGGAGACTAAGAATCATTAGACAAAAGCTAGACAATAGGGTGTGGGAGCATCTCAGGTGGGTATATAATACCCCCTGAGAGGATCCGGGACCACCCCCAGAGTCCCCCATAAAATTTAGAGGGGCTCTTTATGTGGTAAAAAGGGCAGCAACAAATTCCTATGGGATTAACAACACCGGAGGACCACAGGAGCTATTAGTGTTCCATCATAATAATAATTAACTGATAGTTTTTTTCAAAAAGGGAGAATAAAGAGGAAAAAAAAAAGGAAAAAAAATTCAATAAAAAATAAAAAAATCTTTTTACTCTTCCTCTTTTCCTCTTCTTCCCTCATACTTTAAAAATAAATAAACCATATAGCCAGAGCTCATTTTATTCATGAACTTGACACTTAAAGGAACTTAACCAGCATGAGAAGCTGGAAATCTGAAGTAAGTGAGAGGGATTTGTTTGAGCTGAAAAGTCAGTCCATTGAGTCCACAGTGGTGGCAGGTGAATGTTCGTAACGACCGCGTTTATTGAGATTTTGATATGACGAGATTGCAGAGCTGGGTCCTGTAACTTTATTTTGCTGCGAAGATCGAGAGGTGGAACGACTGCGAGGCTAAACTTTGGTTGAGGTTTCTTTGGCTAAACCTATTTCAATTAGGATTGATTGTAGATCTCTCAAGAGCGACAGACGTATTTAGTTTCCAAGTGTGTAAATCGAAGACAGAAAGGAAATCCCCAATGATAAACAATTTGATTGCGCTGGAGTATCTGTAATTGAGGTTTGAGTGCACGTCTCTTAGCCACTGTAAGTGGGGAAAGGTCGGTGAAGAGCTGATAACTATGGCCCTGAAAGCTGAGGAGTTCTTTGCCTCTGGCGGCTGTTAAAAGCTTTTCTTTAGTTCTGAAATAGTGCAATTTAGTAATGATATCTCTAGGAGGGCCATTGGATTTGCATGGAGCTAAGGCTCTATGTACTCTGTCCAATTCAAGCCTGTCGATGGGAATATCAGGTATTAATTCTTGAAACAGCGGCGTGACTGTTGTCTGCAGGTCCAAAAAAGATTCAGGGATCCCCCTAATACGCAAATTCGATCGACGATCTCTATTTTCCTGGTCTTCCAAACGTGACTGAAGTGTGAGGTTTTCTTCTTTTAGGGTCATAAGTTCAGTCATATAATTATGACTGCGTGTGTCAATTTCATCAACTCTCAATTCTAGGTCAGCGGTTCTCTGACCCAGCTCTCTGATTTCTCTAGTTAACATATCTGTTATATGGTCAGAGGTCTGCTTAAGGGCTTTCTGGAGCATATATTCAAATTGTTTAAATATGTCAGTCTGTGTAGTATTGCGTGTGTCATTGTAGTCACAGACTAACTCACCCTTAGAAGCCTGTGTATTCTGGCTGTGAGGCAGAGACTGCTTTCTGTGAGGGCTGCTGTGCTGTGAGGGAGAGGATGATGCCGCCATCTCAGCCGTCAGTCTGTGGAGCTTTTCCTTAGAAATACCGGCTTTACATTTAGCTTTTGTGCCTCTTAAGACCATTCTTTAGGTAGCTGGCAGTGTTGGGGTGAGTAGTGTCCCGTTTTTTAATAGAATTTACAGGCACTGGGACCTGTAGTCCTCCGGTTCGTCATCCCGAGGAGCGGAGCTCTAAGGGGACATTACCGTCGCCTCAGGCTGCCACGCATGCGCCACTCAACCAGTTTTTATTCTGAATCCTCTGATACTCAGAATGTACTAATATATCATTCAGATTTCTAGCCCTTCTTGTCGTCATAAGGGGTCTCAACCCTACGATATCAGCAATCACAGAGGTCGAACTCAGGGTGTGCCAATGTTTTGCTAAAGTGTCTCTGACCTGATTCCAGTGTGTCCCAAATTTGGTAATAATCCTCGGGTAAGTTTTTTTGGTCTTTTTTAGTTGTTTCATAACTTTGTAGGAGTTTCTCACGTTTAAATTTTGTGGCTTTGTTCCTAGCCTTCCTAAGAGGTTTATGGTGGTATCCTCTCTCTCTGAAAAGCCTGTACATATTATCAACTTCTTTTGAGAAGTGATGATCTTTGGAGCAATTCCTCCTGATCCTTAAGGAACTGTCCAGTAGGAATTCAGTGGATCAGTGATTTAGGGTGATGACTTTGTGCCAGTAGTAAAGTAATCGCTGCAGTTTCTTTTCGATATGTCCGTGTGGTAATCTTATTATCAATTCTGGTAAGTTGTAAGTCGAGGAAGGGCAGTGTTGTCTCATGGTATGTATAGGTGAGTCTAATATTTCTATTGTTGGCATTAAGCTGTAACAGAAAATCCGTCAATTGTTCTGCAGTAACATTCCACACCACTAGGACATCGTCGATGTGCCACAAAAACAGATTTAAGGCCTTGTACCACCGCCCCCGTACACGTATCATACTCCCCGGGTGCAACTCTGAATACTTCCCCCTGAACCGCGGAACCAGACAGGGATGACCTCTTATTTATCTCTGACCCCCTCTTTTCCCTCCCCAACCTCATGACCTCCCTAGATTCCTTCTATCATCTTACAGGACTAGGAGTGAACCCATTCAAGTGTACAGCATTGCCTATCAACCTCGCCCAGCCTTTATTGACCACCCTTACAGACAAATATAAACTCTCCTGGAACCACAACTCACTTCAATACTTAGGAGTAAAGTTAGCTCCCTCACTTAAACAGATGTACACATTAAACTACCCACAAGCCTTTTCCAATGTTAAACGCCTTCTCAACCAATGGTCCCCATTAGGGATGAGCTTCGAGTTCGAGTCAAACTAATGTTCGACTCGAACATTGGCTGTTCGCCAGTTCGCTGAACAGCGAACAATTTGGGGTATTCGCGGCAAATTCGAAAGCCGCGGAACACCCATTAAAAGTCTATGGGAGAAATCAAAAGTGCTCCCGTTTTTTCGGGAACAGTGATTTTAATAATGCTTAAAGTGAAACAATAAAAGTGTAATATTCCTTTAAATTTCATACCTGGTGGGTGTCTATAGTATGCCTGTAAATGGGTGCATGTTTCCCATGTTTAGAACAGTCTGACAGCAAAATGACATTTCAAAGGAAAAAAAGTCATTTAAAACTACTTGCGTCTAGGGATGAGCTTCGTGTTCTAGTCTAACCCATGTTTGACACGAACATTGGCTGTTCGGTCATTCGCCGAATTCCGAACGTTAGGGGCCGTTCGCGCCAAACTCGTGTGGCGCATCACGGCCCATAATTCCCTGCTGCATCACAGTGCATTTCTGGCTGATGATTGGCAAAGCATGCACTATGACCCGCATGCTTGGCCAATCACAGCGCTGTCGGTAGAGAGAGCTGTAATTGGCCAAAGCCAGGGTGGCTTTGGGCAATTATGGCTCAGGGGGTTTAGAACACGCCCCACACTATATAAAGCCGCCTGCACGGCGGCCCTGTATGGTGTGTGTTCCGGCGTTGAAAGAGAGATGGATAGACAGAGAGACAGTGTCATTTCATTTGAGTTAGATAGAATAGGCAGGACAATCAATGAGTTAGCTGCACTTACAGTGTATTGTGTATATATATATGCACCCCAGGTGTTGCATATATATATATATATATATATATATATATATATATATATATACTGTATTCAGTTTAGCTAGATCTGTTCCTGTTATCTTCTTACTGACAGGCAGGCTTGTCTTGTTACAGTATTTACAGCTACCTGAAGAAAATTGCTGGTGTTCTTTTGATCCTATTAGTACCACAGTCAGGCAGCTAGACTATTTACAGTTAGTGCAGTGCGTCCTGCTCACAGTGTTCAGCTAAAACTACAAGTTAGTGTGGTGCATCCTGCTCACAGTGTTCAGCTAAACCTACAAGTTATTTTTTTGCGAGCTCTGCACAGTGTTCATCTAAAGCTACAAGTTAGTGCAGTGCGTCCTGCTCACAGTGTTCAGCTAAAACTACAAGTTAGTGTAGTGAGACCTCATCACAATGTTCATCTAAAGCTACAAGTTAGTGCAGTGCATCCTGCTCACAGTGTTCAGCTAAAACTACAAGTTAGTGTACTGAGATCTCTGCACAGTGTTCATCTAAAGCTACAAGTTAGTGCAGTGTGTCCTGCTCACAGTGTTCAGCTAAAACTACAAGTTAGTGTAGTGAGACCTCTGCACAGTGTTCATCTAAAGCTACAAGTTAGTGCAGTGCGACCTGCTCACAGTGGTCAGCTAAAACTACAAGTTAGTGTAGTGAGACCTCTGCACAGTGTTCATCTAAAGCTACAAGTTAGTGCAGTGCGTCTTGCTCACAGTGTTCAGCTAAAACTACAAGTTAGTGTAGTGAGACATCCTCACAGTGTTCATCTAAAGCTACAAGTTAGTGCAGTGCGTCCTGCTCACAGTGTTCAGCTAAAACTACAAGTTAGTGTAGTGAGACCTCTGCAGTGTTCATCTAAAGCTACAAGTTAGTGCAGTGCGTCCTGCTCACAGTGTTCAGCTAAAACTACAAGTTAGTGTGGTGAGACCTCCTCACAGTGTTCATCTAAAGCTACAAGTTAGTGCAGTGCATCCTGCTCACAGTGTTCAGCTAAAACTACAAGTTAGTGTAGTGAGACCTCTGCACAGTGTTCATCTAAAGCTACAAGTTAGTGCAGTGCGTCCTGCTCACAGTGGTCAGCTAAAACTACAAGTTAGTGTAGTGAGACCTCCTCACAGTGTTCATCTAAAGCTACAAGTTAGTGCAGTGCGTCCTGCTCACAATTTTCAGCTAAAACTACAAGTTAGTGTAGTGAGACCTCTGCACAGTGTTCATCTAAAGCTACAAGTTAGTGCAGTGCGTCTTGCTCACAGTGTTCAGCTAAAACTACAAGTTAGTGTAGTGAGACATCCTCACAGTGTTCATCTAAAGCTACAAGTTAGTGCAGTGCGTCCTGCTCACAGTGTTCAGCTAAAACTACAAGTTAGTGTAGTGAGACCTCTGCACAGTGTTCATCTAAAGCTACAAGTTAGTGCAGTGCGTCCTGCTCACAGTGTTCAGCTAAAACTACAAGTTAGTGTAGTGAGACCTCTGCACAGTGTTCATCTAAAGCTACAAGTTAGTGCAGTGCGTCCTGCTCACAGTGTTCAGCTAAAACTACAAGTTAGTGTAGTGAGACCTCCTCACAGTATTCATCTAAAGCTACAAATTAGTGTAGTGCATCCTGCTCACAGTGTTCAGCTAAAACTACAAGTTAGTGTAGTGAGACCTCTGCACAGTGTTCATCTAAAGCTACAAGTTAGTGCAGTGCGTCCTGCTCACAGTGTTCAGCTAAAACTACAAGTTAGTGTAGTGAGACCTCCTCACAGTATTCATCTAAAGCTACAAGTTAGTGCAGTGCATCCTGCTCACAGTGTTCAGCTAAAACTACAAGTTAGTGTAGTGAGACCTCTGCACAGTGTTCATCTAAAGCTACAAGTTAGTGCAGTGCGTCCTGCTCACAGTGTTCAGCTAAAACTACAAGTTAGTGTAGTGAGACCTCCTCACAGTGTTCATCTAAATCTACAAGTTAGTGCAGTGCGTCCTGCTCACAGTGTTCAGCTAAAACTACAAGTTAGTGTAGTGAGACCTCTGCACAGTGTTCATCTAAAGCTACAAGTTAGTGCCGTGCGTCCTGCTCACAGTGTTCAGCTAAAACTACAAGTTAGTGTAGTGAGATCTCTGCACAGTGTTCATCTAAAGCTACAAGTTAGTGCAGTGCGTCCTGCTCACAGTGTTCAGCTAAAACTACAAGTTAGTGTAGTGAGACCTCTGCACAGTGTTCATCTAAAGCTACAAGTTAGTGCAGTGCGTCCTGCTCACAGTGTTCAGCTAAAACTACATGTTAGTGTGGTGCGTCCTCTTCACAGTGTTCAGCTAAACCTACAAGTTATTTTTTTGCGAGCTCTGCACAGTGTTCATCTAAAGCTACAAGTTAGTGTAGTGCGTCCTGCTCACAGTATTCAGCTAAAACTACAAGTTAGTGTAGTGAGACCTCTGCACAGTGTTCATCTAAAGCTACAAGTTAGTGCAGTGCGTCCTGCTCACAGTGTTGAGCTAAAACTACAAGTTAGTGTAGTGAGACCTCTGCACAGCATTCATCTAAAGCTACAAGTTAGTGCAGTGCGTCCTGCTCACAGTGTTCAGCTAAAACTACATGTTAGTGTGGTGCGTCCTCCTCACAGTGTTCAGCTAAACCTACAAGTTATTTTTTTTGCGAGCTCTGCACAGTGTTCATCTAAAGCTACAAGTTAGTGTAGTGCGTCCTGCTCACAGTGTTCAGCTAAAACTACAAGTCAGTGTAGTGAGACCTCTGCACAGTGTTCATCTAAAGCTACAAGTTAGTGTAGTGCGTCCTGCTCACAGTGTTCAGCTAAAACTACAAGTTAGTGTAGTGAGACCTCTGCACAGTGTTCAGCTAAAGCTACAAGTTAGTGTAGTGCGTCCTGCTCACAGTGTTCTGCTAAAACTACAAGTTAGTGTAGTGAGACCTCTGCACAGTGTTCATCTAAAGCTACAAGTTAGTGCAGTGCGTCCTGCTCACAGTGTTCAGCTAAAACTACAAGTTAGTGTAGTGAGACCTCTGCACAGTGTTCATCTAAAGCTACAAGTTAGTGCAGTGCGTCCTGCTCACAGTGTTCAGCTAAAACTACATGTTAGTGTGGTGCGTCCTCTTCACAGTGTTCAGCTAAACCTACAAGTTATTTTTTTGCGAGCTCTGCACAGTGTTCATCTAAAGCTACAAGTTAGTGTAGTGTGTCCTGCTCACAGTGTTCAGCTAAAACTACAAGTCAGTGTAGTGAGACCTCTGCACAGTGTTCATCTAAAGCTACAAGTTAGTGCAGTGCGTCCTGCTCACAGTGTTCAGCTAAAACCACAAGTTAGTGTGGTGCGTCCTCCTCACAGTGTTCCGCTAAAACTACAAGTTAGTGTAGTGCGTCCTGCTCACAGTGTTCAGCTAAAACTACAAGTTAGTGTAGTGAGACCTCTGCACAGTGTTCATCTAAAGCTACAAGTTAGTGCAGTGCGTCCTGCTCACAGTGTTCAGCTAAAACTACAAGTTAGTGTAGTGAGACCTCTGCACAGTGTTCAGCTAAAACTACAAGTTAGTGTAGTGCGTCCTGCTCACAGTGCTCAGCTAAAACTACAAGTTAGTGTAGTGAGGTCTCTGCACAGTGTTCAGCTAAAACTACAAGTTAGTGTGGTGCGTCCTCCTCACAGTGTTTAGCTACCTACAAGTTATTTTTTTGCGAGCTCTGCACAGTGTTCAGCTAAAGCTACCTGTAGAAGGTTGGTGGTGTTCTCATACTACAGGCAGGTAGTTGATTTTGCTAGCTGCAGTATCAGTATATATATATATATATATATATATATATATATATATATATATATATATATATCCCAGCTTAGTGCAGCTACAGGCCATTAGTATGTCTGGAAGGCCGAGAAGGAGAGGCAAGGAGAGGCAGACAGTCACAAGCCAATAAGAGAGAGCAAGCAGGCTCTGTGTCTAGTGCTGGTCATGGAGACGGTGCATCCTCATCAGCACGTGGCCGTGGGACACGCTTGGACTTTTTTTGGGCAGCTGGCCGTGTTGAGCCGCAACATGCGGAAGACTTGGTCGAGTGGATGACCAAGCCGTCCTCATCCTCCTCATCCTCTCTCACCCATGCTCAGGGTACTTTGTCTGGCAAAGCAGCGACCTCTTCCCTCGGCTTAATGTCATCAGTGACTCCTTCCCTAGCCCCACCATGTCCTCCTGAGGAGTCCCTCGAACTGTTTGACCACAGTGTTGGGTACATGCTCCAGGAGGATGCCCAGCGTTTGGAAGGCTCTGATGATGATACTGAGCTCGATGAAGGCAGTGACATGAGCACGGACAGAGGGGGTGCCCAAGAAGGACAGCAATCTGGCAGTCATGCTCCCCCTGCTGCAGCATACTGCCAGGTTTGCTCCAGTGATGAGGAGGGAGGGGATGATGAGGTCACCGACTCAACGTGGGTGCCTGATAGGAGAGAGGAGGAGGAGGCGGCACATCACCAACGAGGCAGGATGCCCTCCAGGGGCCAGCCTAAGGGCAGCACATTGACTGCATCACACCCCAAAGCTCCACATGTGCAGGGCGCTGCAGTCTCTGCGCGTTATTCTTTGGTGTGGGCCTTTTTTGAGACGAGTGCATCAGATCGCACCGCTGCTATTTGCAACATATGTCTCAAGCGTATCTCGCATGGCCAAAACTTCTCCCGCTTGGGTACCACATGCTTGACCAGACATATGTTGACCTGCCATGCTGTTCGTTGGCAAGCGTATCTAAAAGACCCACACCAGGGCCTCTCCTTTCTCCTTATCAGCTGAGATCTCCAACCCCACTATACCTTCAGTCCTCTCTGAGACCTGCACTGAGAGGAATGAAGGTGTAGAATTAGGTGTGTCACAGCCAAGTACTTGTGGGCAATCTGCTTTTGGTACACCGACGTCAGATTGTACCAGGCAAAGTTCCCTGCCCCAGCTGCTTCACCGCCGAAAGAAGTTTGCTCCCAGCCATCCACATGCCCAGCGGTTGAATGCTAGCTTGGCAAAATTGCTAGCACTTCAACTGCTGTCTTTTCAGTTGGTAGACTCTGCCGTCTTCTGTGAATTTGTGGAATGTGCGGTTCCTCAGTGGCAGGTACCCAAATGCTACTTTTTCTCACGGAAGGCGATTCCGGCTCTCTACCGGCATGTGGAAGGCAATGTCCATGCCTCGCTGGACAGGGCGGTCAGCGGTAAGGTGCATATTACCTCTGACTTATGGTCCAGCAGGCATGGACAGGGACGTTACCTAAGTTTCACGGCGCATTGGGTGACTCTGCTGGCAGCTGGGAAGGATGCAGGACAAGGTGCAGTAGTGCTGGAAAGAAAAAGAAAACAAGGGCGCACCAGCCTTGTGCATTAACTTTAAAACATTAATTATGTGGGGGTCTTGTGAGCCAAAGATGGACTGATGCCTCTGTGAGGTGAAACAAATATAGATAAGCTGCAAACACTAACCACGTTTCATTGCGTGCATAAACCAAAAAATATAAATAAACGTGCCTGCGCTGAAAAAACAGATATATCCCAATAGTTGGGAGGTGCATATATAGTGTAAAACTATACTACAAAATTTCAATATAAAAAAAAAAATGCTAGTAATATATAAATTATAGAATGAATACAATCCTCATATAAAAGTATCCCATAAAGTGCAACATGCAAAAAAAACAATATATGTGGTTATAAATATAAGATCAAAGTGCAAAATCAAGTGTCCACATTTAAAAAGTTCAATTCATTGATATCAACACATAAAGTGCAAGTAAGTGGTCTAATGTATGGAGGACAGGAATAGTTTTCCCTTAGCACCACATCCCATATAGAAATTGAACAAGGATAGGGAGAAGGGGCAATGAACGTCCCCGGGACTTTAACGGTGCTTTGAATACTGAGTGCATAAGACTAAAAAAAAACATATGCAACTTGAACATATAAAAAAACACTTTTTTTATTATTTAACAATACATAATAACAAAACCAAATTATTTTAAAAAAGATCCACTTAATTGGAGAGGCAATAAAGGCCCATCAAGCTACGAATACCATTCTGTTACTCCACATGTTTCGCTCACATTCTTGAGCTTCATCAGGAGTTATGGTATGTATATAGGTCTCAACTGTGGATAACAGAGATATAAATATGAATCAACAGGGTAAATAGCAACCAGGCTGCCAGTACATGGAGAAAAACTAGTTGCATACAACATTACACAATTCAACCAGACGTGTTCGTAGATATTTACAATGCGTTACTGGAAATCACATTGTGGTAAATCTGTGTTGATGCCTTTATGGTGACAAACAATACCAATAGACAAAGATGTTTATAGATATATAGATGTATAAGTATAGCCATCTTACCAAGCCTGTTTAAAAGAAAAATCAATATATATTGATTGTGAATGTGGGAACGCAAAACATCGCATTTCCACGGCTGAGCAGGTCTCCAATAACGGTGTCTCCCCAGCATAGTGGTCACAGAGGGGCTAAATGTTTCTAATGAATGGTCACAAACTGTGAATATAATAATGAAAAGCATAATCAGAGACCCCAATCTAGCAATTACAGTGCCTAAGGCAATTGCAAGGGTTAAAAGAAGGCGATTTTTACCTTGGGTTGAATCAAAGGTGTATATCTTATAAATACAGGACCTATTCAACGCTTATTGAAGTATGGAATCGCTGGTTCAGGGTCTTAAAATAAAGGCACCTTACCAGGGACTAGGCACTAAGGACGCCACGATCCAGCAGCGCACATAAGCTGCAAAACAGAAATAGAGATACCAGGTATCATGATAGTCATTATTACCAGCATTGGTAATGACAGTGCAGGGCACATTAATGATGAAAATCCATTACCTGAAGGGGATGAACGGGGAGACACGGAAGGGGAGAGGGACACAGCCTCCCCTTTGAACCGAGGAGCCTCTGACAGAGGGTGGCGGCAGAGAAGCCGCACTAAATAGACCCATTCATCGCGGCAGCATCTGACGTCAACGCCGCAATGCGGACAAATAGTGAGGCATTCCAATACCATGATGCCGAGTGACGGTGGGGGGCGGATAGAGCGTACGTAACGTGTGATGGCAGACTGCACCTGTGTTAAGAGTTACAATCCCGATCGTATGAAGAGGGCTGAATGCACTGGCATTAGAATCTCACTTAATCTGAGGAGTCCTGCAGCGCCATCTAAATTAAGGGAAAGAGGCTAAACAGTGACCACTGTTTATTGGGCAAAAAGCACAATATCTGCTATTAAATGATAATGAAAAAACAGTAGAAAAAATGTAGAATAAAATGAAATTGGTTAGGTCTGCGACATGGGACAAAAACAATCACATGACTGCTGATATAGGTGGAAAAGCCAAACAAGGGCAAATACAGCAGTAAGGTAGATGCAGACCAATCTGTGGATTTAAATCCATAGTCCCCGCACCGCCAGTTTTTGCATCCAGTAGGAATATGCGCCTCTAGGGCTCCCAGGGGTGAGTGATTGACTAGTCGCATAACCCCTGGGTGCCACTGGTTTCCGTGTGAACCAAAGAGGAAGGGAGAAATACCATGCAGAGGAGACCAGCTACAAAATCCTTTAATGAATCAATTAATTGTGTACCGAGCAAAAAACAGGCCTGGAAAGAGGGTCTAATGCACACTTAGGAACAAAATAGCAAAGAAGACAATGAAAAAAAAAAATATATATATACATTGGTTAAATTTTGCATACTAACACAATACAATTGCGAACTAATCCATATAGATATAGACATGAATCTAACAAAATAAAATGAATGAAATAAAATAACAATAAACCATAAGAGAGGGTTGGGACAGAGAAATAAAGAAAAATGGAAAAGAGAGAAGAAAAGAATACAAGAGATATGAACATACGGGAGGTGTGGAGAAATCTCATATCTAACCCACCATAGGTCAATATAAACTTATAAAAACGGTTTGACGCTAAAGGAGTCATTTAGGCCTGGATGCTTCAAGGCCGAGAGGTCATGAATCCAGCGGATCTCCCGTTGTAAAAGTAGCTTATCGTAGTTGCCCCCTCTCTCCCCAGGAGGGATATACTCAAGGACATGAAAGTGCATTTTACTGCTGTCAAAGTTATGATACAGGCCCATATGTCGACTGATTGGGGTTTCCATTTTTTTCTTGTGTAGCAGGGACAAATGGTCCCTGATTCTACAGAAAAAAGGACGTTTTGTTTTGCCAACATAGAAACTCTGGCATTCGCAAATCATAATGTATTCGATTCCAATAGATTGGCAGGTGACAGAAAAACTTGGTTTGAAAAGACGACCATTGGGGAGTATGATACTCCTGGCAGCCTATATAAATCTGCAAAACTGACATTTGTGGCAGGGCCTGCTGCGTTTTCTGGATTCAGGTGATGAATTGATATTAGTATCATGGTGACTATGTACCAACGCATCTCGAAGAGAGCGAGAGCGCCTGAATGTAACTTCTGGGTAGACTTTTAGATGTTTCGAGACTTTATCATCCCCCATGAGGAGATACCAATATTTCTGAATAATATCCCAAACTTGTTTCTGTTGACCCGAAAATCTAGTGATTATTCGAACATTGGAGTCAATTTCCATAGGCTTTACTCGATGTATGAGCACGGATCTGTTTTGCTTTTTAGCTTTCAAATAAGCTCTTTTTAGGCACTTATTGCTATAGCCTCGTTCACGTAGACGGGACTGAAGCAGTTTTGCCTCCTTCTCAAAGTCAGCATCGTCACTACAGTTCCGTCTGACTCTGAGATACTGTCCATATGGTAAGTTGTTGATGAGGGGGACCTGGTGGCATGGAGTAATGAATTTCCAGCCAATGGTTTACGGTATAAGGTGGTCCTAACACTCCCATCCTCATTGACTAGAATTTGGACATCTAGGAAAGTCAAATGATGTTGACTTACATCAAAGGTAAACTTCAAATTAAATTTATTAGTCTTGAGACTGTCCAAAAAAGAAAGGAGGATATTTTTACTTTCATGCCATATGAAGAAAATGTCGTTGATGAAACGTCGCCACACCGGTATACGTTGAATGTACACCTGCATATCATCCCTGTAAAAAAGTTCACGCTCCCACCCCCCCCAGGTACAGGTTGGCATAAGATGGGGCACATTTGGTCCCCATCGCTACCCCCTGCACCTGGAGGTAGTGGGAGCCACCAAAAAGAAAGATGTTATTGGACAAAATAAAACGGAGCAGATCCAGAATAAACTGGTTGTATTCCACCGAAAAATCAGGATTCTCAGAGATGAAGCCCTCTACAACTTCCAGCCCCAGATCATGGGGGATGGAGTTGTAGAGGGCCTCCACATCCAATGCCACCAACCAAGAATCAGGGGGCACATGGACACCATCCAGAACACGTAGGAGATCCCCTGTATCCTGGAGATACAATGTGAGCCCTTCAACATGGGGCCTCAAAAAGTCATCCACAAGTTTACTAGCCATTTCTGTGAGTGATCCATTTCCGGATACTATAGGCCTTCCTGGGGGATTGATTGTATCTTTGTGTATCTTTGGGAGCGCATAAAGAGTAGGAGTATGAGGTGACGATACATTGAGGAACTCCCAGGTGTTTTTACTTATAAGACCTTTGTGGTATGCTGTGCTTATCAGATGTTTATATCTGCTGATGGTTAGGGTAAGGTGACTGGAAGAGACTTTTCGATACCAGTGGTGATTCTGGACTATAGCCAGGACCATGGTTTCATAGTGGTTTCTGTCCATGATGACCAGGTTTCCCCCCTTATCAGAGGGCTTGATCACAATGTCTCTGTTGTTTTGTAACAGTTTAAGGGCCTCCAGTTGTGAATTGGTTAGGTTGGAACGGGACATGTCTTTCCATTTAGTTTGAGTAATTTCTTTGGTCACCTGATTGGTGAATGCCCATATGTGTGGATTCCCTTGAAGGGTAGGGAAGGTACGGGATTTGGGCTTGTATTCCCTGGGTTTACATACTGTCCTAGGAGGGGGAGCGGTGGAGGCAGAGGATGGGGGTGTGTGAGGCGAGGGGCTGGGGATGGAATCAAGGGAGTCAGCCTCCAACAGGTCACTCTCCTCCAGGCCCTCCTCCTCCCACAGCTCCATCATCTCCTCCATAGCTTGGATGTCCGCAATGGTCATACCTTCCCAGTCGGAGCTGGTCGAGGCCAGATCACTGGTAGATGTGTTAGATTTGTCAAACAAAACTTTAAACATTAATTTTCTAGAAAAAAGATTGATATCTTTAATTAATTCAAATTGATCTATTTTTTGAACCGGGCAGAAAGTTAAACCAAGCTTAAGTACAGATACTTGTTCACTAGAGAAAGGGTAAGAGGAAAGATTTATGACTTCAAATTGGTTCTCAACACTTTCGGATTCGATGGGTCTGCACTCGCTACCTTTCTGGGATCCATGACAGGTTGGGAGAAAATCGGTGCTGGGCGAAAATCCGATTGTGAAGGCACAGGATTAACATTGCTTACCTGTGAAATTGAAGATGGTGTAAGGGAGGTGTTAGTGAGAGAAGTGCTCAAGTGAACATCACTGTGCGGTGCGTGGGTTGCTGAATTTTTGGCCATACTTGCACGAGTGATCATAGGGGCTTTTGTGCTCAGGGTGTGTCTTACAGTGCCCGTAGTTCCATTGTCCTTGTTGTATTTGGTTACTTCCTGGGTTCTGGTACTTCTCATGTCCTGTACCTGAGAGGAGGAAGCAGAAGAGATAGATGAGTCCGAATCAGGTTCACTGGAAGGCTGTTTAGGATTACGCATATGGTTATTGCGTCTTTTGGACTTGTTGTTTTTTTGACCCCAATGATATGCTTGTTTATTATCGTATGCCAACTTATCCCTACCGAATTTCTTTTCCTTTGTTTTCAAGATCTCTGTGACATATCCCTCTAAGTCTGTATTAAGGGTGCCCTCCCATGTGGGAAAAAGGTCATTCAGAGTGATAGATTGATTGTCTACATATAATTTCTCAATTTCCTTGTCGACTGAGACAAGGTCGTTCGATTATTGTTTGCAAAGAAGTTCCATCATTTTGAGGGAACAGGTTTGCAAATTTTCTTCCCATTCCTGCCTGAAATCCATATCCACATGGGTGATAGAGGGAAAGATTTGAATTCTAAGGCCCCATGGCACTATGTGATCTTCCATATATTTAGAGAAATACCATTTGTTCCAGAATAGCCTGGATTTTTTCTCAAGCATTCGTTGTAACCTAGAGAAAAAACGATCCATCGTTAAGCCTCCACTGGATGTATTCTGAGACTTCTGGATGTGGTTCATGAGACCATCAAAGGCACTACCACAGTAATTTGCCATATTAACTGGTAACCTTAGAGATAGAGGAAAACACAAGGTAATATTGAAGAGAAAAGACAAGTAAATTGTAAATAATGCGTTAGCATGCAACATATCACAAAGAATCTTTTTTTATGTAATTTTGCCTAGGTTGCAGACTTTCATTTTCAACAAAGGAAAAAGAAAAAACAATAATCATAACATTCATTGATTATAAACAGAAGGGTTGGGGAGCTATTACTGTCCTCAAGCTGTGGTGGGCGGGTAACGCCCTTGGATATTCAATCTAATGTATGGAGGACAGGAATAGTTTTCCCTTAGCACCACATCCCATATAGAAATTGAACAAGGATAGGGAGAAGGGGCAATGAACGTCCCCGGGACTTTAACTGTGCTTTGAATACTGAGTGCATAAGACTAAAAAAAACATATACACTTTTTTTATTATTTAACAATACATATTAACGAAACCAAATTATTTTAAAAAAGATCCACTTAATTGGAGAGGCAATAAAGGCCCATCAAGCTACAAATACCATTCTGTTACTCGACATGTTTCGCTCACATTCTTGAGCTTCATCAGGAGTTATGGTATGTATATAGGTCTCATCTGTGGATAACAGAGATATAAATATGAATCAGCAGGGTAAATAGCAACCATGCTGCCAGTACATGGAGAAAAACTAGTTGCATACAACATTACACAATTCAATAAGACGTGTTCGTAGATATTTACAATGCGTTACTGGAAATCACATTATGGTAAATCTGTGTTGATGCCTTTATGGTGACAAACAATACCAATAGATAAAGATGTTTATAGATATATAGATGTATAAGTATAGCCATCTTACCAAGCCTGTTAAAAGAAAAATCAATATTTATTGATTGTGAATGTGGGAAAACATCGCATTTCCACGGCTGAGCAGGTCTCCAATAATGGTGTCTCCCCAGCGTAGTGGTCACAGAGGGGCTAAATGTTTCTAATAAATGGTCTCAAACTGTGAATATAATAATGAAAAGCATAATCAGAAACCCCAATCTAGCAATTACAGTGCCTAAGGCAATTGCAAGGGTTAAAAGAAGGCGATTTTTACCTTGGGTTGAAGGGAAATTAAGGGAAAGAGGCTAAAAAGTGACCAATGTTTATTGGGCAAAAAGCACAATATTTGCCATTAAATAATAATGAAAAATGTAGAATAAAATGAAATTGGTTAGGTCTGCGACATGGGACAAAAACAATCACATGACTGCTGATTCATTTTCTTCTCCGGGCCACTCCGCACCCATGCTGGCATGGAGGGAGGCTCCCGCTGTGTGACGGCGCTCCTCGTCTGACAGTTCTTAAATAACGGGGGCGGGGCCACCCGGTGACCCTGCCCCCCTCTGACGCACGGTGACTTGACGGGACTTCCCTGTGACATCACGGGGAATGCCACAGGGAAGTCCCGTCCTGTCCTGTGCGTCAGAGGGGGGCGGGGTCACCGGGTGACCCTGCCCCCTGTTATTTAAGAACTGTCAGACGAGGAGCGCCGTCACACAGCGGGAGCCTCCCTCCATGCCAGCATGGGTGCAGAGCGGCCCGGAGAAGAAAATGAAGAAGAGAAGAAGAGAAGAAGAGAAGAAGAGAAGAAGAGAAGAAGAGAAGAAGAGAAGAAGATGAAGAAGATGAAGAGAAGAGCGGGAGACTCCCCCCATGCCATGGGTGCGGAGCGGCCCGAGGAGAAGAAGATAGAAGACGCCACGGAGGAGATGCTGGACGAGAACGCCGGAGGAAGAACCAGAAGAGCCAGAAGAACCAGAAGAACAAGGAAGATAGAAGAAAGAAGAAGTATTTAAATAAAGGAATTGTCAAAAACTGTCTCTTGTCATTTTTAACATTTTTGACAGTTTTTTAGTGAAATGGTAGGGGTACTTTTGTACCCCCTTACCATTTCACACAGGGGGGGGGCCCGGATCTTGGGGTCCCCTTGTTAAAGGGGGCTTCCAGATTCCGATAAGCCCCCCGCCGGCAGACCCCCACAACCACCGGCCAGGGTTGTGGGGATGAGGCCCTTGTTCTCATCAACATGGGGACAAGGTGTTTTGGGGGGCTACCCCAAAGCACCCTCCCAATGTTGAGGGCATGTGGCCTGGTACGGTTCAGGAGGGGGGGGCGCACTCTCGTCCCCCCCTCTTTTCCTGCGGCCTGCCAGGTTGCGTGCTCGGATAAGGGTCTGGTATGGATTTTTGGGGGGACCCCACGCCGTTTTTTTTTTTTTTTGGCGCGGGGTTCCCCTTAAAATCCATACCAGACCTGAAGGGTCTGGTATGGAATTTAGGGGGAACCCCACGTCATTTTTTTTTTTAAATTTTGGCCGGGGTTCCCCTTAATATCCATACCAGACCTGAAGGGCCTGGTATGGAATTTAGGGGGACTCCCACGTCATTTTTTTTTTTTAAATTTTGGTTCGGGGTTCCCCTTTGGGGAATTCCCATGCCGTTTTTATCAATGAACTTCTATGTGTATTGTCGGCAATGCAATAGCCGCGGGTAGTTTTAAATGGCTTTTTTCCTTCAAAATGTCATTTTGCTGTCAGACTGTTCTAAACACAGGAAACATGCGCCCCTTTACAGGCATACTATAGACACCCCCCAGGTACGAAATTTAAAGGGATATTACACTTTTATTGTTTGACTTTAAGCATTATTAAAATCACTGCTCCTGAAAAAATGGCCGTTTTTAAAAATTTTTTTTGCTCTGATCCATGTCCCCTGGGGCAGGACCCAGGTCCCCAAACACTTTTTATGACAATAACTTGCATATTAGCCTTTAAAATTAGCACTTTTGATTATTCATGTTCGTGTCCCATAGACTTTAACGGTGTTTGCGCGTTCGAACGAACTTTTTTCCTGTTCGCATGTTCTGGTGCGAACCGAACGGGGGTGTTCGGCTCATCCCTGGTCTATATCTATACGGATTAGTTCGCAATTGTATTGTGTTAGTATGCAAAATTTAACCAATGTATATGTATATATATATTTTTTTTCATTGTCTTCTTTGCTATTTTGTTCCTAGGTGTGCATTAGACCCTCTTTCCAGGCCTGTTTTTTGCTCGGTACACAATTCATTGATTCATGCACTTTATGTGTTGATATCAATGAATTGAACTTTTTAAATGTGGACACTTGATTTTGCACTTTGATCTTATATTGTATTCATTCTATAATTTATATATTACTAGCATTTTTTTTTTTTTTATATTGAAACTTCAAAACATTTATTATATAAAAATAGTAAAAAGAAACAACTCACAAGCCCCTGTTAAACTTGTATTATATGTATTATATTCTATTACATCCACTATACTTATTATTTTTTATATATATTTATTTATTACTTATTTTATGAATTATTCTCTGTATACCAATTGGAGATTTGCCCGTATGATTGGAGGGCATAGGAGGGAGGGACTCTCTGAGGGGAAGGAGCCCCATATCCCATCCTTGCTTCATTGACACTCAGGCACTTATAAATGGGGACTGCTGAAGGAGAGTCCATTGCATAGCTCTGACGAAGAAGGGACGTTCCCTTCGAAACGCGTTAGCTGATTGTGATGTCTGTGCGTTCCTCCATGACCTTTGGAAGGTTTTCGCTCATCCCAAGTCGCATGCTGTTTGTCGGTGCACTTTTATGTTGTGCTTCGGCCATCTATTGCTTGTGAGTTGTTTCTTTTTACTATTTTTATATAATAAATGTTTTAAAGTTAATGGCTGGTGCGCCCTTGTTTTCTTTTTCTTTTAGTTTCTATTAGGATTCTCTATCCTTGAGGGCAGCAAGGCCTGTGTTGACGTACCATTTATATGGTGATCCACTTGTGCGCAGGAGACGTTTTTCTTTTCTGCTACTTTATTGCAGTAGTGTTGGAGGTTGTTCCGCCACCACGCCTCCAAAATGCCACTACTAATGATTGTGACACACCTCTCTCCTCCACCCCCTCCTCTTTTTCTTCCTCCATGGCCTCTTCCTGTGCTTTTTCCTTGGAACCAGCGGTGCTCCGTAGCCGTTCAAGGGGCTACGCAAGTACGCAGGCCAAAAGATGCCATGCGGTGCTTGAGCTGGTGAGCTTGGGAGACAGGAGCCACACTGGGGCAGAGGTTCTGTCAGCTCTGCAGGGGCAGGTTCAGAGGTGGTTGACGCCACGCCAACTTAAGGCAGGAATGGTGGTTTGCGACAATGGCACCAACCTCCTCTCTGCCCTCCGACAGGGACAAATGACCCATGTGCCCTGTTTGTCTCACGTCCTTAACTTGGTGGTGCAGCGGTTCTTGTGCAGGTACCCGGGCTTACAAGATGTCCTGAGGCAGGCCAGGAAAGTCTGTGTGCATTTCCGCCAGTCATATAATGCCAGTGCTCGGCTGGCAGACCTCCAAAAGGAGTTTAACCTGCCCAAGAACCGCCTAATCTGTGACATGCCCACCAGGTGGAACTCAACGTTGGCCATGCCGCAGCGGCTGCACACGCAGCAGAGGGCCATCAATGAGTACCTGTGCTACTATGGCACCAGGACAGGGTCAGGGGAGCTTGTTTTTTTTCCCCACGCCAGTGGGCCATGATCAGGGATGCATGCACTGTCCTGTCACCATTTGAGGAGGCCACAAGGATGGTGAGCAGTGACAGTGCATGCATCAGTGACACTGTCCCCCTTGTCCACCTGTTGGAGCACACTCTGCGTGGAATAATGGACAGGGCACTTGAGGCAGAACAGAGGCAGGAAGAGGAGGACTTCCTTAGCTCTCAAGGCCCCCTTTATCCAGACAGTGTTCCTGCGTGCCCGCCGATCACACAGGAAGAGGAGGAGGAGGAGGAGGAAGATTGTGTCAGTATGGAGGTGGAGCCTGGCACTCAGCATCAGCAGCAGTCTTTAAGGGATCAGTCCCAAGAAACACATGGACTTGTACGTGGCTGGGAGGAGGTGGCTGCGGACCATGTCATCCTTAGTGACCCAGAGGACTCCGGACCGAATGCCTCAGCAAACCTACGCTGCATGGCCTCCCTGATCCTGCAAAGCCTGTGTAAGGATCCTCGTATTCGTGGTATCAAGGAGAAGGACCAATACTGGCTGACAACCCTCCTTGATCCACATTACAAGGGTAAGGTTGCGGACCTTATCTTGCCAACGCAGAGGGAGCAGAGGATGAAACATTTTCGGGAGGCCTTGCAGAAAGGTCTGTGCAATGCGTTCCCAGAGACTGCGAGGTTACAAACTCCTGTTTCTGGACAACGTGTTGCTGAGGCTTCGGACAGTCAAAGAAGGAGCGGTGGAGAAGGTGACCGTCTGACCGATGCGTTCAGACAAATTTTTGGTCCGCACCCCCAAGGTATGATCGGTTCCAGCAACCATCGCCAGCGTCTGTTTTATATGGTGCAGGAATACCTAGGGGCAAGATCTGACTTGGACACCTTTCCCACCAAAAATCCTCTGGGTTACTGGGTCTTGAGGATGGATCACTGGCCAGAGCTTGCACAGTATGCAATTGAGCTACTGGCCTGTCCTGCATCCAGCGTTCTTTCGGAACGCACATTCAGTGCTGCTGGAGGCTTTGTAACCGATCACAGGGTGCGTTTGTCCACCGACTCGGTCGATTAACTGACCTTCATAAAAATGAATCAGTCTTGGATCACCACTAGCTACCAAGCACCTGATGCTGATGTAACCGAATAATTTTTTTGAAATCTCAGATCCCTTCAAAGACTGCCTATGCTGATGCTGAGTGACTATCCTGAGTAATTATCCTCTTCCTCCTCAATGATCACGCTGATAGCTTGCAAGAACATTTTTGGTTCTGGGCGCCACCACCAGTGCCTAAGGCCCAATTTTTCAGCCCCTGTTTAACAGGATCATGTAATTACAATTTTTGATGCAATACTTTGCAGCAGGGCTCGTTTCTGCGTTCCAACTAGAGTATCTGTGAGGGGTTGCAGTGTTGTGGCACCAGTGCCTAAGGCCCAATTTTTCAGCCCCTGTTTAACAGGGGCGTGTAATTGCAATTTTTAATGCAATACTTTGCAGCAGGGCTCATTTCTGCATTCCAACTAGAGTATCTGTGAGGGGTTGCAGTGTTGTGGCACCAGCACCAGTGCCTAAGGCCCAATTTTTCAGCCCCTGTTTAACAGGGGCGTGTAATTACAATTTTTGATGCAATACTTTGCAGCAGGGCTCGTTTCTGCATTCCAAATAGAGTATCTGTGAGGGGTTGCAGTGTTGTGGCACCAGCACCAGTGCCTAAGGCCCAATTTTTCAGCCCCTGTTTAACAGGGGCGTGTAATTACAATTTTTGATGCAATACTTTGCAGCAGAGCTCGTTCCTGCGTTCCAACTAGAGTGTCTGTGAGGACTTACAGTGTTGTGGCAACAGCACCACCACCACCACCACCAAAGGCCCAATTTTTCTGCCCTTGTTCAACAGGTGCATGTAATTACAATTCTTGATCTAATATTTCACAGCAGGGCCCATTTCTGTGCCCACCAAGATTTCACAGCAGGGCCCTGTGAGGGCTTACAGTGTTGTGGCCACAACAACACCTAAGGCCCAAATTTCTGCTGAGTATATAGGGCAGGCCCCTACTTTCAAACATCTAACTTACAAACGACTCCTACTTGCAAACAGAAGGAGACAACAGGAAGTGGCAACAGGAAGTGAGATGAAATCTACCCCTTCTCTCCTGTAAGAATTAATATGGGAAAAACATTTCTCCTTTGCACTGATGCTTTCCAATCCTTGTTCCACAAAAAAACCCAAATTTTCAAAAAAACATTTGTCATTGGGACAAAAAGTGAGGTGAAATCTTCTGAAGAGGAGGACAGACAGCAAAACAAATGTTCCCTATGTTTTCCAAAAAGCTTAAAAAAGATTTTTTGGCTGGAGCTAAACACGTTAAAAATGTACTCGTTCAAAATTACAAACAGATTCTACTTAACAACAAACCTACAGTCCCTGTCTTGTTTGCACCGCCTGTATACTGCTGTTCAGAGTATATAGGGCCTGGTGGCCCCACACCTTTCCTTATTTTAATTTGGGTGCGGGGTTCCCCTTAATATCCATACAAGACCCAAAGGTCCTGGTAACGGACTGGGGGGTACCCATGCCGTTTGTCTCACTGATTTTCATCCATATTGCCAGGACCCGACATTACATTAAACCCGCAAGCAGTTTTAAATGAGATTTTTTCCTTTAAAAATGACATTTTGTGCAGGGACTGTTCTAAACACGGGAAACATGCGCCACTTTACAGGCATACTATAGACACCCCCAGGTATGATATTTAAAGGAATATTTCACTTTTTTTTTTACTTTAAGCATCATTAAAATCACTGCTCCCGAAAAAACAGCCGTTTTTAAAAGTTTTTTTTGCATTGATACATGTCCGCTGGGGCAGGACCCGGGTCCCCAAACCCTTTTCAGGACAATACCATGCAAATTAGCCTTTAAAATTAGCACTTTTGTTTCGAACGTTCGAGTCCCATAGACGTCAATGGGGTTCTAACGTTCGTGCGAATTTTCGGTCCGTTCGCAGGTTCTGGTGCGAACCGAACCGGGGGGTGTTCGGCTCATCCCTATTTGCGGCTATTAATGAATTGCCGTTCCGACAATACACATAAAAGTTCATTGATAAAAATGGCATGGGAATTCTCCACAGGGGAACCCCGAACCAAAATTTAAAAAAAATGACGTGGGGGGGTCCCCCTAAATTCCATACCAGGCCCTTCAGGTCTGGTATGGATATTAAGGGGAACCCCGGCCAAAATTTTTTTAAAAAAAGGCGTGGGGTCTCCCTCAAAATCTATACCAGACCTTTCAGGTCTGGTATGGATTTTAAGGGGAACCCCGCGCCAAAATTTTCTAAAAAATGGCGTGGGGTCCCCCCAAAAATTCATACCAGACCCTTATCCGAGCATGCAACCTGGCAGGCCCTAGGAAAAGAGGGGGGGATGAGAGAGCGCCCCCCTCCTGAACCGTACCAGGCCACATGCCCTTAACACTGGGAGGGTGCTTTGGGGTGGCCCCCCAAAGCACCTTGTCCCCATGTTGATGGGGACAAGGGCCTCATCCCCACAACCCTTGCCCGGTGGTTGTGGGCGTCTGCGGGCAGAGGGCTTATCGGAATCTGGAAGCCCCCTTTAACAAGGGGGTACTTACCCTACCATTTCACAAAAAGGTGTCAAAAATGTTAAAAATGACAAGAGACAGTTTTTGACAATTCCTTTATTTAAATGCTTCTTCTTTCATCTATCTGCTTTCTTCTATCATCTATCCTCTATCTTCCTTCGGTTGATTCCTCCATCTTCTTCTTCTGGTTCCTCTGGTTCTTCCTCCGGTGTTCTCATCTGGCATCTTCTTCCCTTCTTCTTCTCGGGCTACCCCAAAGCACCCTCCCAATGTTGAGGGCATGTGGCCTGGTACGGTTCGTCCCCCCCTCTGTTCCTGCGGCCTGCCAGGTTGCGTGCTTGGATAAGGGTCTGGTATGAATTTTTGAAGGGACCCCACGCCATTTTTTATTTAATTTTGGCCGGGGTTCCCCTTAATATCCATACTAGACCTGAAGGGCCTGGTATGGAATTTAGGGGGACCCCCCACGCCATTTTTTTTTTTTTGGTTCGGGGTTCCCCTGTGGGGAATTCCCATGCCGTTTTTATCAATGAACTTTTATGTGTATTGTCTGACCGGCAATTCATTAATAGCCACGAGCAGTTTTAAATGACTCTTTTTCCTTTAAAATGTCATTTTGCTGTCAGACTGTTCTAAACACAGGAAACATGTGCCCCATTTACAGGCATACTATAGACACCCCCCAGGTTCGAATTTTAAAGGAATTTTACACTTTTATTGTTTCACTTACAGCATTATTAAAATCACTGCTTCCGATAAAATGACCGTTTTTAAAACTTTTTTTTGCATTGATCCATGTCCCCTGGGGCAGGACTCAGGTTCCCAATCACTTTTTATGACAATAACTTGCATATAAGCCTTTAAAATTAGCACTTTTGATTATTCATGTTCGCGTCTTATAGACTTTAACGGTGTTCGCGTGTTCGAACAAATTTTTTGCCTGTTCGCTTGTTCTGGTGCGAACCGAACAGGGGGGTGTTCGGCTCATCCCTAGTCCCTGTACCGTATATCATTTCTAGGCCGCATACAAGCAGTCAAAATGTCTATTCTCCTGAAGCTTTTGTTCCTCTTTAGATCCCTACCTATGTACGTATCTCGCTCTACATTACAAACAATCCAATCAGATCTGCTCAAATTTGTTTGGCAAAATAAGAAACCCCAACTGAGCCGCCCAGTGATGTATAGGGCCCGAATGAGAGGTGGCTTGGGATGCCCGGATCTATGGAAATACTTCCTGGCATCCTGTCTTGTCCAACTGGCGCAATGGCACGCTTCTCCTACAACCATACCATGGCTGCAATTTCAGCGGATCTCAGTGGCCCCATACTACCTCCCCGGCCTTCTCTGGTCAGGCTCAATATCCCCAAAAGAAATCACTCCACTGAATAATATTGTGGGCCAGTCTCTCTACCTCTGGTCTCTCTATTGGAGGAAATTTAAATTAAAATCCGACACACCACTCCTGTCTTCCTTCATAGGGGAACCTTCATTCCCTCCAGCCTATAACACGGGCGCATCATTTCATAACTGTACTGAACAAGGGCTGATAAACTTGGAATCGCTGTTACAGGGCACATCCTTTTGCTCATTTGCACACTTACAGCAAACTTTCGCCCTTAGCAGATCAGACTTTTGCCAATACCTACAGATAAGGGGTACTCGACTCTATACGGATACCCTAATGACTACACCACTCTGAAATCTGTAACAATGTTGAGCTGGGAGGTTGAGACAGCACAGGAATTTCCAGAGAAAGACTGGCAAGACATGATTGACAATATGCACAAATGCACACGCTCTATAACCACTAAAGAAACGGTCCTCAAACTACATATCCATTGGTACTACACCCCAGATCGCCTACATAGGATATACCCACTGGTTCCTGACACATGCTTTAGAGGATGTCAGGACAGGGGCATGCTCCTACACATACACACATTCTGGAGTTGCAAGGTATTGGGACCTATTTGGCATTAAACTGCCTCTCTGATAGCCCAGTTAACTGGAGCGTCTTCTACCCTGACTTACCAAATGTGTATATTCTATGCAGAACTCCCAGGAGTCCTCCCTCCACAAAAATTAGTTCACACACTCTTTAGTGCCATTCAATGGGCAGTCGCGCTGAACTGGAGGCGCTCCTCGGTGTCATGGTCACAGATGCTCCTTCGCATGGAGTCCATTAGATTGATGGAAAGGATACACCATACTCTCCTGGACTCCATGCACATCTTTGATCGCAAATTGGGCATGTGGACAGCCCACCTACTTAGCAAAGGACTTGAAGATCCCTTGGTCCCTGCTCCTGCTGCCCAGATGGATTAAGATAATTTGAAATAACTTCTACAGTAGACATTTATTGATGTCGTAGGGTTGAGACCCCTTATGATGGCAAGAAGAGCTCGAAATCTGAATGATATATTAGTACATTCTGAGTATCAGAGAACTCAGAATAAAAACTGGTTGAGTAATTTTAAGCCAATTGCGGGGATGTTTGCATGTGCTCACTGTAGGATCTGCAAATACGTGCATAAAACCGATGTGTTCACCAACTCTGACGGGACGAAAAAATTTAAGATCAAACAATTTGTTAACTGCTCTACAACTAGAGTAGTGTACATATTAAGTTGCCCATGCAATAAGATTTATGTTGGAAAAACAAAAAGACAGCTTCGGGTCAGAGTTGGCGAACACATCGGAAGCATCAAAAAAAAAAAGATGACGATCGACCATTATCGTTGCATTTTGCACAGTTCCATGGGAGGGACCCAAAGGGGTTAAATGTGAAGGGTATATGTGTACCTAATCTGCCTATGAGAAGAGGTGAGTTTGACACAGTGCTCATACAAAAAGAGAAGATATGCCTATATTATTTAAATTTCCACATGGCCTCAACAATGAATGCAATTTGCAAACATTTTTGGAAAAATAATTTTGAATTTAATGAATGAGGATGATGGGGCCATTACCCGCCATTACTATTACTATTTTCCTTTTTTTATTATTTATTAATTTTTATTGATTTTTGTTATTTATTTTTTTTTTACTTTTCATAATTTTGCCTTTTCTCCCCCTCCCATTTAAAATATGTACTCACTGAAGTGTAAATTTGTCTCCCTGTGTTGAAAGTTGAATGGAAGTGAGCATTTAGATGACATCTAGTGGCCAAGGCAAGATATTGCAGCCAATTATTTGGCTATTTAAGCCAGCATCTTCAGCTCTTCCTTGCTCTGAGGAAGTTAGCTGTTATTGGCTAACGAAACATGTCAGCACGTTCGTGATGTTGGAGGGATCGTAGCACTAATACAAACAGTGTATTGAGGCAGTGGCGATGGAACAGCTAAGAGCTTGCTGCAGGCGGGGATGACACTGGATCCAACACCCAGACCAACATCCCAAGGGGATAATCTGGTGACTTCAGGAGTGGAGCTTGGCTCAGAAAGGATGAGTGGAGGTATGAGAAGACACTGATGTGGGTGAGAGTATTTTACATTGCTACCATTTGCTGATTAGCTGTGGTCTGACAACACCAATTCCCCCTGCTGTGTTCCTCACTCCCCAGACCTACTTGTGATGGATCAGTGAACTTTTAAATGAGTATTACACATAAGAAGTTTTAGCCCCCCCCTGCAGCCTTGTTTACTGGACACTGCAATCTTTACAATTAAGCCACCTGTGCCTCCAATAGACAAATGAGAGCTCCTAATCCTAGGTGCCACAGTTGAATTTGTGTACTAATGACGTAGGACGGCCCATGTTATACCCACTTGTTTGTTCACATGCATCCACATCTCAATCACATTTTCCTGGTGCCTCTATGGCAGCATACCAATGGTTTCTTGCTCCACCCCCGACCAACCCAAAGGACCACTTTTAACTCTATAAATAAGACTTGTTCCTCCCTGCCCGCATTCTTTTCTCTGTCCTCATTACTGCAGGATCACACTCATCCGTACCTTACCACTTTATGGTGTAACCATTGCAGGTTAATGCTCTCCTGCAGTATGGAGTCCCATTACTTGGGCTGCTAAAGGCACCAGATAAGTATGGGAGCCCGTTTATCTGTGGATCTTTTTGGGGCACTTTAAGGGTTAACAGGAGCCAGACTTCTTCTTCTATGTTCTTCTATGTTCCCTTGTTTGGGCATATCTTATAGGTATATGCTTAAAGGTTTAAACTTGTTCCAACAACAACAGGTTATTCAGTTTTTTACATCCAAGCAGCGTGCCCTGTGTGTCTGTGTATTCCCCCTGTCTGGAGTGTGCATGCAGAGCTTTGCGCCCGCCGTTCAGGTCTGCTTTCCCGGCGGGGGGCGGGGTCACAGCATGACGTCACGGCGCATGAGGCCAACGGCGGGCATCTTGGAACACCCAGATCACTCCCAGGTATAAAGGGAGAGCCTATCTTCAGTAGGGGCTCAACTGTTATAGGGAAGACATCTCTAAAGGTGTCTTCTCCACCTCCCCTGTATTATGGAGCCTAGCCAAGGTGCCGGGGGGGGTTAATATAATATAATATAATATAATATAATATAATATAATGGATGTATGGATGTTTGTGTGTATGTATATGTATATATATATATATATATATAAATATATATATATATATATATATATATATATATATATATATATATATATATATATATATATATATATATATATATATATATGTATGTGTGTATATTTAAAAAAAAAAAAATATATATATATATATACCCCTCTTCTTTTTTTTCTCAGCTGTCCCTAGTACTTTAATGCCGCATCAAAAAGATCCTCAACATTCCACTAGGTAAGGGCTACAACAGTCAGGTAAGTTTTTTTTTTTTTAAAAGAGCACCCCGGGCTGGTTGAAACATCCTTCTTGTTTCTATTTTTCTCTTTTTATAGACCGCAGCATGGATCATCCCACAGGTCATCCCACAGAAACTCTCCAGATAGGAGATCAAAGTCATAGGAGCTCGGGTCTTTCTCACTCATGCTCGGCCCATGCTTCTCGCAGTGGTCAGAGATCATCCCGACATACCTCAAGTAGACATGACTCCCAGCGCAGACCTGTGTATCCAGGAGATAAAGCATGCTGGGTGTGTGGGAAACAAGCCCTTTCTGATAAATTGGTATGTGGTCAGTGCCTCCTAGAAGCAATCAAAAACCTGATCAAAGATTCTATCCAGGAGTTGGCCTTATCCCAAGACCAAGTAACCCCACCCTCCGGCGAAGTAGCAGTAAACACACCCACCCCGCAACCTGATCCAGAGGTTAATTCTGAAGACGAGACAGAAATTTGCTCGAACACGCTAACACCATTAAAGTCTATGGGACACGAACATGAATAATCAAAAGTGCTAATTTTAACGGGCTTATATGCAAGTTATTATCATAAAAAGTGTTTGGGGACCCGGGTCCTACTCCAGGGGACATGGATCAATGCAAAAAAAAGTTTTAAAACGGTCGTTTTTTTCGGGAGCAGTGATTTTAATAATGCTTAAAGTGAAACAATAAAAGTGTAATATTCCTTTAAATTTCATACCTGGGGGGTGTCTATAGTATGCCTGTAAAGGGGCGTATGTTTCCCGTGTTTAGAACAGTCTGACAGCAAAATGACATTTTAAAGGAAAAAAAGTAATTTAAAACTACTTGCGGCTATTAATGAATTGCCAGTCCGACAATACACATAAAAGTTCATTGACAAAAACGGCATGGGAATTCCCCACAGGGGAACCCCGAACCAAAATTTTAAAAAAAATGACGTGGCCCTTCAGGTCTGGTATGGATATTAAGGGGAACCCCGGCCAAATTTTTTAAAAAAAATGGCGTGGGGTCCCCCTCAAAATCTATACCAGACCCTTCAGGTCTGGTATGGATTTTAAGGGGAACTCCACGGCAAAATTAAAAAAAACATTGGCGTGGGGTCCCCCCAAAAATCCATACCAGACCCTTATCCGAGCACGCAACCTGGCAGGCCGCAGGAAAAGAGGGGGGGATGAGAGAGCGCCCCTCTCCTGAACCGTACCAGGCCACATGCCCTTAACACTGGGAGGGTGCTTGTACCCATGTTGATGGGGACAAGTGCCTCATCCCCACAACCCTTGCCCAGTGGTTGTGGGGGTCTGCAGGCAGGGGGCTTATCAGAATCTGGAAGCCCCCTTTAACAAGGGGACCCCCAGATCCCGGCCCTCCCCCCTGTGTGAAATGGTAAGGGGGAACAAGAGTACCCCTACCATTTCACAAAAAAACTGTCAAAAATGTTAAAAATGACAAGAGACAGTTTTTGACAATTCCTTTATTTAAATGCTTCTTCTTTCTTCTATCTTCTATCTTCTTTCTTCTATCTTCTATCTTCCTTCGGTTTCTTCCTCCATCTTCTTCTTCTTCTTCTGGTTCTTCCTCCGGTGTTCTCTTCCGGCATCTCCTCCGTGGCGTTTTCTTCTTCATCTTCTTCTCCGGGCTGCCCCGCATCCATGATGGCATGGAGGGAGGTTCCCGCTGTGTGATGCTTCTCCTCTTCTGACGGTTCTTAAATAACGGAGGGCGGGGCCACCTGGTGATCCCGCCCCCTCTGATGCACGGGGACTTGACGGGGACTTCCCTGTGGCATCCCCGTGATGTCAAAGGGGGGCGGGGTCACTGGGTGGCCCCGCCCTCCATTATTTAAGAACCGTCAGAAGAGGAGAAGCGTCACACAGCGGGAGCCTCCCTCCATGCCATCATGGATGCGGAGCGGCCCGGAGAAGAAGATGAAGAGAAGAAGATTCCGCGGAGGAGATGCCGGACGAGAACACCGGAGGAAGAACCAGAAGAACCAAAAGAACCAGAAGAAGAAGAAGATGGAGGAAGAAACCAAAGGAAGATAGAAGAAAGAAGATAGAAGAAAGAAGAAGCATTTAAATAAAGGAATTGTCAAAAACTGTCTCTTGTCATTTTTAGCATTTTTGACAGTTTTTTTTTTAAACTTTTTTTTTCATTGATCCATATCCCCTGGGGCAGGACCCAGGTCCCCAAACACTTTTTATGGCAATACCATGCATATAAGCCTTTAAAATTAGCACTTTTTTATTTCTCCCATAGACTTTTAAAGAGTGTTCTGCGGCTTTCGAATTTGCCACGAACACCCCAAATTGTTCGCTGTTCGGCGAACTGGCGAACAGCCGATGTTCGAGTCAAACATGATTTCGACTCGAACTCGAAGCTCATCCCTATCACACACCTAAAGAAAAAATTATCAACCTTCCCCTTGATGGAAGAAATTAAGGAAGTGGTGACGGATGAATGGCAGAAAGTGGACAAGAGGCCCTTAGCTTACAATCGATTTCTCAAATTGTACCCACTGGCAGAGGCAGATGCGCAGCTTTTTGATTTGGTACCAACGGTAGATGCCTCAATTATGAGGTTAGCCAGAAATACAACACTACCTTTAGAAGACGCAGTCTCCTTTAAGGATGTCCTTGACCGAAGGATCGATTCAGATCTAAAAAAATCTTATCAAGCAGCGGGAGGGGCATGTAACCAGCGGTAGCTCTGACCTCGATCTCAAGGGCTACCAGAGTGTGGTCAGACAACATTGAAACTGCCCCCAGACAGGGTGTGGGCTCGGTCGAAATCATAAAGGCACTGGATGAGCTGAAGTTGGCCTCAGATTTCATGCCATTGATGTCTTAAAATGTTCCTCCAGAGTTATGCTGTACTCCATCACTGCCAGAAGGGCATTATGGCTAAAGCTGTGGTTGGCTGACCCAACTTCAAAACAATCGTGGTGTCATATTCCATACAATGGGAAGCTCTGTTCAGCGACAAAATGGATTCAGCAATCACCAGGGTCACAGGGGGAAAAGTGGTCTAATTCCCCAGGACAGAAGCAGGAGAAAGAGATTTGTTTCACGTCCAGCTGTCCAGCAGAGAGCGAAGGATTCCAGAACGTACCGCCCAGGTAGGAATTACAGAAAAGTCTGGAAGGACTCGCAGGCCACCTTTTTAAAGATGGGGAAACCTAAAGCCTCAACATCCATGGTTGAGGGCCAGAAGTCTTTTTGACTCCCTATTCACCCAAACCGGTCCAGTGGGAGCTCGACTCAGGGCGTTTGCCCAGGTTTGGGTGGAGAATTGTGTAGATCAGTGTGCAGTTTCCACTTTCCTTCAGGGGCATTTCTGGAAATTCAGAAAGCGCCCCCCACCCTTTTCCTTCCAGCCCACCAAAATTCCAACCTCCAGGGAGAAGAGGGAGGTCCTTCTTCAATATAGGCAAACTATTATTCGTCATCAAGCAGTAGTACCGGTTCCAGACTTGGAAAAACGCTCAGGATTTTATTCCCCAGTCTTTTTGGTCCCCAAGAATTCGGGCGGCTGGAGGCCTGTGTTGGACCTAAAGAGGTTGAACAGATGCATCCATGTAGAACATTTCAAAATGGAATCCTTAAACACAGTAATTCTATCAGTACAACCAGGGGATTGGGTGGTCTCTATAGACCTCCAAGATGCATGCCTCCATATACCTATTCTGCAGCAGTTTCAGCCATCCCTGCGATTCAAAGTAGGCTACTCACATCTCCAATTTCAATGCCTTCCCTTCAGAATCTCAACAGCTCCCAGGACCTTCACCAAGATGCTAGTGGCAATCTTAGCTCCTCTTCGAGAGAAAGGGATTCGGGTGCTACACAATTTAGACGACATGCTGATTTTAACAAGTGGATATGTAAAATACCGCGCCAATCCAACACGTCAAGATAGCAGCCAACACTACAATATGACCAAAATTGTGCACAATATCAAAATAATAAAAGTGTAGCGCTAAAGTGAAAACAATAAGAAAAGAAATGTGTAAGGGTTTGGGATAAAGGGAAGTCAATTCACATTAGAAGGAACAAGTGACTTCATCTAATCTCAAACCTGAAAGATAAGTATGTAGAAAAGTGAAATAAATATGGATGTATATATTACCACATCTATAAACAGGAAAAATGTCCTTTTTTTATCCAAAAAAGGCTCAAATAATCACGAAAATATAATAGGTTATAACGACAAATTCTAGTGAAAAAAATATATATATAAATGGTGTCAAAAGTGTCCACAATGTTGGTGGAGAGATATAACTCTCAGGTAAGCAATGTACACATAAGAAATTAGTCCATATGGTGCATGGTGTGGTTGACCCAAATTGAATCCAAGGCAGGTAGTATCACAATAAAGTGCAAACCGGAGAAAGAGATGTAATACTCTTACCGACTTCGGTGGACTCACAGGCCGTGGGCGGTGAGTCAAATAGGCTTGTACTGTCTTAAGATAGATGACAGTGTAAGACTGGCTGGTACACCGGAAGATTTCCTCCTCGAATGGGGGGCCAGGAACCTGCTCAGACGATCTGCACGATCACCGTCTTTTCAAAGACGTGGCGACCGGGGTCTTACGTGGAACAGTTGTGAGGATATTGGGAGCGTCCTGTGGTGTCCAGAAGCTTCCAGGATGGCTCCAGTAGTCACCGAGTCCCCAGCTAACAGTGGGGTGGTAAATGGCACACATGCGCAGAAGATTGACACCTGTAATGACAGAAGCTCTGCCAATGGCGAGTGGTTGCACCAGGTCGGATGCCCTGCTAACAGCGGGTGATCTCTAAAGTGTTCCCAGCATGATGGTGTGCTTGCCTTTGGGATTTGGGTCGCCCTTCATATGCATCGATTGCTCTGTGGAAGAGGTCCAGGACACGTATGTTTGGCTTGAGGTCAGTAGAAAGGAGCAGATGCCATGCGGGCTGTTAGGGAGTAAACCCCACTTATGTTAAAAGAATAAAAATAAATAGATAACCAAAATGAAAACATATGGAGATGTCTACTCTCTGATATAGTATTTTTATCAAAGTTTGGTGCAGTTGCTTTCTGTCCTGAACAGATACCTGTTTGTTTTAGCAAGGTTTTTCTTTGATTGATGCTGATTTTATCCCAGCACAAAAAGAGCCTAGCAATACATGTGCGCTTGGTCCTAGACACACTGAGTAGGTTCGGGTGGCTGATCAATTATTCCAAAAGTCAGCTCACTCCTATGCAGAAGATGACATATCTGGGAGCACTCTTCAACACTCCAGAGAGTGCAGTTTCACTCCCATCAGAAAAGATTCCTGCTCTAATAGGGAAAGTGAAAAAAGTACTGGCAAGCCATTCTATGTCGGCATCAGACTGTCTGAGCCTGCTAGGGTCCCTTTCCTCATGTATACCCACGGTAAAGTTGGCCAGGTGGCATCTACGGGGATTTCAGATGGGGTTTCCGTTACAGTGGAGCAAGAATTGCCTGGAACAGAGGATATTGGTCACGCCCACAATGAAGTCCAGTCTTTGGTGGTGGACAAGTCCATCCAACCTTTGGGTTCACTGTTCTCTGGGGCCCATCTCGTGGACCATTCTTACGTCAGACGCAAGTCGGTTGGGTTGGGGAGCACAATTCCAAGACCAGCTAGTTCAAGGAAGATGGCAATTCAACTCGTAGGAAGTAGTTTCGAACATCCTGAAACTAATTGCAGCATGGATGGCAATCTGGCATTTAGCCACCTCTCTGAGGGAAATCCATACTTCTACAGATGGACAACAGAGCAGCAGTGGCCTATGTCCAGAACCGGGGGGAACACACAGCAGGTCCCTATTCAGCGAAGTAACGCCCATTCTGACCTGGGCCAAGAAGAATCTAATCAACCTACGGGCCTCATATATCCCAGAGCCCGAAAATCAGTCAAGATCATTCATCAAAAACGAGTGGTCCCTGAATCCGAGGGTCTTCCTTTGGATATGCCAGCAATGGGGCACCCCCCAAATAGACCTCTTTGCCTCCCCACTCAATGCAAAGATGCCTCTATTCTTTTCAAGATTCCGAGGTCAGCAGGAGTGAATGCCCTAGTCCAGCCTTGGAACTTTCAGAAGGGATATGCGTTTCCTCCGACCCCTGCGATATTGAGTTTCTCCAACGTCTGACAACAGAGAAGGTCACAATCTTGGCAGTGATCCCGTATTGGCCCAAAAGATCGCGGTTCACACTCCTAGTCAGGACGGCCCTGTTATTCAAACACTACTACAGGCAAGAAAGTCTTCCACTAATTCCACCTATTACAGGGTAAGGAGAAAGTTTACAGAGCTGGCAGAAGTTAACCATTTCCATCCCCTGGAGCCTGGGGTCCAGAATATACTTCTCTTTATGCAGAGTGGTTTGGACTTAGGTTTGGGCCTAAACACACTTAAGGTCCAGGTCTTAGCCCTTTCAGCTCTAATGGATACATGATGGGCATTGAACCCTCTTGTCAAACGCTTTTTGAAGAAAGATTGCGACCTCCCAGGAAAACGTTGTACCCCAAATGGGACTTGACTATTGTGCTTAATGTCCTATCAAATCCTCCTTTTGCTCCTACAGAAGAGTGTATTCCTGATTGCCATCACTTCAGGTCACAGAGTATCAGAGATCTAAGCTCTAGGATCACAGGAACCTTACATCACCTTTTTCCAAGACAGGGTAGTTTTGCAGCCCATTCATCAATTCGTGCCTAAAGTGCCTTAAGTCTACCATCTTAACCAGGAATGGGTTCTTCCAGCATTCGGGGAGGATCCAGCCTCCTCAAGACTACACAAAATAGATATAGCTAGGTCCCTGAGGCACTATTTAAGTTTAACGCAATAGTTCCGCAAAGATCAAAGACTGTTTATCATCCCAAAAGGCGCCAGAAAGGGAATAGCAGCATCCAAGACGACCTTGGCAAGCTGGATCGTGAGGTTAATCCAAAGAGCATATCGGGCTAGTGGTCTTCCAGTTTCAGATGCGGTCAATGTGCATTCAACACAGAGAGTGGCCGCCTCTTGGGCAGCCTAGGCGAGGGTCTCCCCTGAGACAATTTGCCGAGCAGCTAGTTGCTAGTCCTTCAATACTTTCATGTCACACTATAGTGTAGACTAGGGATGAGCTTCGAGTTCGAGTCGAACTCAAGTTTGACTTGAACATCGGCTGTTCGCCAGTTCGCCGAACAGCGAACAATTTGGGGTGTTCGCGGCAAATTCGAAAGCCGCAGAACACCCTTTAAAAGTCTATGGGAGAAATCAAAAGTGCTAATTTTAAAGGCTTATATTCATGGTATTGTCATAAAAAGTGTTCGGGGACCTGGGTCCTGCCCCAGGGGACATGGATCAATGCAAAAAAAGGTTTTAAAAACGGCCGTTTTTTCGGGAGCAGTGATTTTAATAATGCTTAAAGTGAAACAATAAAAGTGTAATATCCCTTTAAATTTCGTACCTGGGGGGGTGTCTATAGTATGCCTGTAAAGGGGCGCATGTTTCCCGTGTTTAGAACAGTCTGACAGCAAAATGACACTTCAAAGGAAAAAAAGTAATTTAAACTACTCGCGGCTATTAATGAATTGCCGGTCCGACAATACACATAAAAGTTCATTGATAAAAACGGCACGGGAATTCCCCACAGGGAAACCCCGAACCAAAATTAAAAAAAATGACATGGGTGTCCCCCTAAATTCCATATCAGGCCCTTCAGGTCTGGTATGGATATTAAGGGGAACCCCGGCCAAATTTTTTTTTTTAAATGGCGTGGGGTCCCCCTCAAAATCTATACCAGACCCTTCAGGTCTGGTATGGATTTTAAGGGGAACCCCGCGCCAAAATTTAAAAAAAAACAGCGTGGGGTCCCCCCAAAAATCCATACCAGACCCTTATTCAAGCACGCAACCTGGTAGGCCACAGGAAAAGAGGGGGGGACGAGAGAGCGCCCCCCCTCCTGAACTGTACCAGGCCACATGCCCTCAACATCCAGATTCAGATAAGCCCCCCACCTGCAGACCCCCACAACCACCGGCCAGGGTTGTGGGGATGAGGCCCTTGTCCTCATCAACATGGGGACAAGGTGTTTTGGAGGACTACCCCAAAGCACCCTCCCAATGTTGAGGGCATGTGCCTTGTACGGTTCAGGAGGGGGGGGCTCTCTCATCCCGCCCTCTTTTCCTGCGGCCTGCCAGGTTGCGGGCTCGGATAAGGGTCTGGTATGGATCTTTAGGGGGACCCCACGCCGTTTTTTTCTTTTTTTTGGCCGGGGTTCCCCTTAATATCCATACCAGACCTGAAGGGCCTGGTTCGGGGTTCCCCTGTGGGTAATTCCCATGCCGTTTTTATCAATGAACTTTTATGTGTATTGTCAAACCAGCAATGCATTAATAGCCGCGAGTAGTTTAAATGAGTTTTTTCCTTTGAAATGTCATTTTGCTGTCAGACTGTTCTAAACACTGGAAACATGCGCCCCTTTACAGGCATACTATAGACACCCCCCAGGTACGAAATTTAAAGGGATATTACACTTTTATTGTTTGACTTTAAGCATTATTAAAATCACTGCTCCTGAAAAACCGGCTGTTTTTAAAACTTTTTTTTGCATTGATCCATGTCCCCTGGGGCAGGACCCAGGTCCCCAAACACTTTTTATGACAATAACTTGCATATAAGCCTTTAAAATTAGCACTTTTGATTATTCATGTTTGTGTCCCATAGACTTTAACGGTGTTCGCGTGTTCAAACTAATTTTTTGCCTGTTTGCAAATTCTGGTGCGAACCGAACAGGGGGGGTGTTTGGCTCATCCCTAGTGTAGACCCAGCAGTTCTTACTTCCCGAGAATTTGGGGAGAGGACCTTGCAGTTATCTGTGCTGTAGTTTTCATAAAATTTCTTATTTGCAGTACCCCGCCGTAAGCAAGTTATTTACCATTGGTATGCTGCCATGGAGGCACCAGGAAAAGGGAAAATTGAATACTTACCTTTCCGTAATTTTCCTGGTGCCTACCTATGGCAGCATACACCTCCCTTCTATAATCCTTTATGTTCTGAGATCTAGTTACAAGAATGCCGGCAGGGAGGAACAACTCTTTTATTTATAGAGTTAAAGTGGTCCTGTGGGTTGGTCGGGGGCGGAGCAACCAACCATTGGTATGCTGTCATGGATAGGCAACAGGAAAGGAAAATTACAGAAAGGTAAGTATTAAATTTTCTGTTATAGCTATATATCCTGTTTGGGATGACCACAAACCACTGTTTAATTAGGAAGGAGGATGATAGTATATGCAATATATTGAGCAACAATACTTCAATCAACTCCCATCCTTTGAGCTGTGTGTATGTCTGATTGTGTGGATGTATGTGCAGCTGCAATCCCTCTTTTCAAATGACAACATTGTCTTTTTTAATATCTTAGAAGGTTATACTCAGACCGCTATTTTTGGTATTTTGTCATATTTGATATTATGGTGTATGTTTTCTAAATACAATTTAATCAAATTCAACCGTAGTGTTCAGTTACTGCGACCCCCTTCGGAAGGCCTTGTCCTTCCTTTCTTATATGCAGCTTTTCTGGTCGCATGCACTGCGCCATGTTGTTGTTACTACATGGTGAAAAATAAAATTGTCAAGTTTAGAGGTGCGCCAGTTCAACCCACGCAATTGCATTTACGTTGCTTGACATTTACCAAGATTTTGGCTGCGCAGTGAACAAACGCATTTGAACGAGCGCAAGAACCGCTTGCGCATGCGCAGTGCTTTCATTGATCTCACACAGTTCAAAACGTACTTGCAGGCACAGCAGGCTTGCTCGGAAAAAGTTACTTTATTATTCTATTTTGGGCATATTTGTTACTTGGGCAGTTGTTACTAAACTTCCTCACATCACCCCATAATATTGGCACCGCCATCTTCTGTTAATATTGAATTAAAGATGCCGTGCGCCATGTCCATAGTTTTGCGCTCTGTTCCCAGCGCACCGTTTTGTAAATATGAAAATGTGCTTTGTGCCTCGGCGTGCGCCTCTACTGATGGCGCGCGGCTTTCATAAATCAGTCCCTATGTGTTCTGCCTTTACTCAGGGAAGTGATGGTTTTATTTCCCTGCTTTGTAGGGACACAAAATCCATCCCCCCCCTGTAAGAATGAAAATCTGGCATGTTTACATAGGCAGCACTCCGTTTTGTGTCTCTGCCCGATGATCAGCGGGTGTCGGTGGACATTCAGTGCCCGGCATCTGTAGATCGGCTTCTGCTGTGAGTAATCACAGCAGAAATGGTCCACCATTGGCGTGCCCACCCCTAGGCAAAAGTGCAGAATCACATACAAGTTACCACCTCAGATGTCTGGGCCACTACAAATCCAAGCATGCCAGGAGAGGGGAGGCAGCAGCAATATGATTTGGCTGATTTTTAGATGAAAAGTGCTGCTGTATATTGTGTTTGTACAGTGTGTCTGTATAGTGTGTGTGTACTGTATGGTCATAATATACTTATGTATTGTGCTTGATGGTCTTGAGGTGTTTATATATATATATATATATATATATATATATATATATATATATATATATATATATATATATATATATATATATATATATACATATATATATATATAAAATATATTTTTTTATCTGTGTAAGTAGTGAGCACATTTGGTCTCCTTAGTATGTCTGCAGCCTCTGACCATCTCCTGTAGTATGCCTGCAGCCTCTGACGGTCTCCTGTAGTATGTCTGCAGTCTCTGACCGTCTCCTGATAAAACCCCGTGCCACCAAGCTGGAGCCATTTGACTGAGCCCTGCAAGGTGCACCTGAGAGGAGGTCAGTGACAGCGCTGTCAGTCTGAGGGGGGGGTCACTGATGTAAGGGGGGAGTGAATACAATAATGTAAGGGGGCACTAATATAAAGGTTTCCCCCCTATATTAGTACCCACCCTTACCTTAGTGTATTCCCTCTACGGAAGGTGGTCTATGGTCACCAGAGTGTCCACCCCCCCCACATCAGAGTTCATGGTGTTCCCCTTTACATCAGAGTCTGCAGGATTCCCCCTTACAGTGCAAGGGGGAACTCAGTCTGCGGACCCTGATGTAATTGGGCACCCCTCTACATCACCACCTTAGATCATGATTTGCAGCATTCCCCTTTACATAAGAGTTTTGTTTCACTGTATGAGAGAATCCTGCACACTCTGATGTAAGGGGGAACTCTGTGCTGGCTGGGTTCTAGTAACCTAACCTTCATGTCAATGCAGAAATATGTTTTTTTACTTTTGTTTAACTTAAACACATTGCTAATAGCACTAGATATATGTTTATAGATTAAATATTGATATTTGCACTGTTTAGCACTGAAAACTGTACTTTTTTGCAGTGCCAGTAAAAGATGTGGCTGCCAGTAAATTGCATGATTTTTTGCCAGTAAAAAAATGGTGCCTTAGTAAATTTTGACGTCCTGCAAATTTCGCTTCGGAGGGTTGGCAACTCTGATCTATGGTCTACCTTAGAAGGGATCCCTGTGAAGATTCAAGTACAGTTCTGATTAGCAGAAATGACACACAGTATTTTGAGGTGGAACTTTAAGTATGCCTTACACAACAATGTACCACTCTTATACAACAATGTATAAAAAAAAACTAATTTTACTGTACGCATAAGTAATAAAAAAACATTCAATCAAAAACTCTCTAGAGGTACACAAAGAGAACCTCCGTGAATTACAATGCCTTTCAAAGTTGCAGACTTGCAATTCAATTGTAGGTCCATCTACACGTTTCATGGGATCACCCGCTTCATCAGGACAATGTATAACAATGTATATTACAAAAGTGGGTTGGTTTACTAAAACTGAAGAGTGCAAAATCTGGTGCAGATTTGCATGGTAGCCAATTAGCTTTTAACTGCAGCTTATTTAATTAAGCTTTGAAGAAAAATCTGAAAGCTGATTGGTTTCTGTGCAGAGCTGCACCAGATTTTGCAGTCTCCAGTTTTAGTATATCAACCCCAAGGTATTATGTTTAAATAGAACAAACTATAAAAGAAAAAAATATATCAATAATATATTACCAAAATTTATAAAGCCCAAAAAAATCACTTAGATCAACTATCTCTACTGGGACAAAAATGATAACAGAAGGTGAAAAGAAAAAAAAAGATATATATATATACACAGACCATTACCTTACCTCAACCTTAAAAATATGTGAGGAACATCTACAATGTTCATGAAGATATCTGTCTCAAAAATGCGCCCACCAGCCCATGGGACGTAAGATAAGGCCCACTTCTGATTAATCCCTGCAGAGGATTGAATTATATAGTGTGCTATGATTTGCACTCATCTGTTGATTATTTTCATTACTGCATGATTTGTGATTTGTTTCAGTTTATATCAAGTAATGGATTGAGTACCGGCCAATTTGTATAGAAGCCCTGGTTAATTTAAAACATTGATTTGGAGGACCATGATCCTGCCATAATTTTTTTTGAATATCTGAACAGATCCTAGCAACAGAACATATAATAACAAAAGTCTTAGTTCTCTGTATTACCTGCATACAGACTCCAAAAAGTATCTAAAAGTGTTAGTAGGGAGGCAGTGTAATTTTTGAAGCCTGCTACCTCTCTGCTTCCCGTATCATCATCCATGTTCCAAATTAAAGGCATGATTGAATATGATTAGTGTCTTGCTAAAGACTGAAATTCCTCAAAGGTAGACTGTGTTTCTCTGTATGCATCTCAATGTTTCAATTTTGACTAAAGTGTACCTTTAATAGTCACCTGCAAGTTCTGAATGATTTGATATCACTATGCCTATCACCACTTTTACTGGTCATGTACTTGTCAATTGTCATGCAATTCATTTGTTACATGGTTTTAATATGCCATCAGGCATTCAAATATCAATAAGTTCAGCTGAGCAGTCAGTGTCAAGTTTTCAACAATTATGCCTCTTAACCTTCAAAGAGTCCTTCATCTGCTAGATATAATTACACGAAGCATGATATATGCAACACCTATTATGCTAAACTTGTTTACCAGCTTCTTGAATCTTCTTTTCTTTATCAATGATGTCCAATTTTTAAACGTATCTTTGATTAATAATCCTATAAATTTGTCCTATTCATTTAGGGTGAAATTTGGATCTGCATTTTGTGAAGGAGGATTGTACCTCTGAAATGTAATGCTCCTTGTATGTATACTAAATGGTTCTTCAGTAATTTCCAGGATTCTGTCTTGTTGAAAACCACAAGCAAGTCTTGCTTTTTGAAATATGGAGAATGTATCAGCCGCACACCACTCTTAGCTCCTCTTGTCATATTTATTAGTTGTCCCCTTTTCTTCCTCTGTCCTTGTGAGCAAGCCAGGAGTGGTGAAACTTGTCAAGTAAGGTTGGTTTCCAGGTGGTGATATTGTGTGCAGTCATTTTGTTGACAACTAATTAATGCGGCAAGAGGAGCTAAGAGTGTAGTGTGACCGATACATTTGTTCATCTTTCGTATAGGGAGTGGAGATGAACTACAGTGACCAGCAGCCAAATTGTCTATGCACAGGAGAGGGGAGTCTTGAATGGAGCTGTAGATTTGGGGATGTTTCTATTATAAGTCTTGCTATTTGCTCCTATATTGTATCTGTTTGCTTTACAAAATGGGGTAATTTTTTGCGTATTTCCATTGTCCTGGTGCTCCAGGGCCTTCAAAAGTTTAAGAGGTAGTCAAGAAATTAAACGTGTAATTTACAGTGCAAAAGTATTCACCTCCTTGAAATTTTTCGTGTTTTGTTGCCTCACAACCTGGAATTAACATGGATTGTTTGAGGATTTGCATTATTTAATTTACAGACCATGCCCACAACTTTGAAGATTTTTTTTTATTGTGAAGCAAACAACAAATAGGACAAAATAACAGAAAAAGTCAATGTGCATAACTATTCACCCCCCTAAAGTCAATACTTTCTAGAGCCACCTTTTGCGGCTATCACAGCTCCAAGTCGCTTTGGATAAGTCTCTATGAACTTACCACTGGGATTTTTGCCCATTCCTCCTTGCAAAACTGCTCCAGCTCCTTCAAGTTGGATGATTTGCGCTCGTGAAACGCAATCTTTAAGTCTTACCACAAATTTTCTATTGGATTGAGGTCTGGGCTTTGACTAGGCCATTCCATCACATTTACGTGTTTCCCCTTAAACCGCTCAAATGTTGCTTTAGCAGTGTGTTTCGGGTCATTCTCCTGCTGGAAGGTGAACCTTCATCCTAGCCTCAAATCACACACAGAGTGGTACCGGTTTTTCTCAAGAATATCCCTGTATTTAGCACCTTAACTCTGACCAGTTTCCCAGTCCCGACTGCTGAAAAACATCCCCACAGCATGATGCTGTCACCACCATGTTTCACTGTGGTGTTCTTTGGGTGATGTGATGTGTTGGGTTTGCGAAAGACATAGCATTTTCTTTGATGGCCAAAAAGTTCAATTTAGTCTTATCAGACCAGAGCACCTTCCTCCATACTTTTTGGGAGTCTCCCACATGCCTTTTCGCAAGCTAAAAACATACCATTTTGTTTTTTGCAGAAAGTAATGGCTTTCTTCTGGCCACTCCATACCATAAAGCCCAACTCTATTGAGCGTACGGCTTATTGTCGCCCTATGTACAGATATTCCAGTCTCTGCTGTGGAACGCGGCAGATCCTCCAGGGTCTCTGTGCTGCTTCTCTGATTAATGCCCTCCTTGCCCTGTCCATGAGTTTTGGTGTGCGACCGTATCTTGGCAGGTTTGCTGTTGTGCCATGTTCTTTCCATTTGGTTATAATAGATTTGATGGTGCTCCTAGGGATCATCAAAGATTTGGATATTTTTTTTATAACCTAACCCTGACTTGTACTTCTCAACAACATTGTCCCTTACTTGTTTGGAGAGTTCCTTGGTCTTCATGGCAGTGTTTGGTTAGTGGTGCCAGTTGTTTAGGTGTTGCAGCCTCAGGGCCTTTTAAAACGGTGTGTATATGTAATGACAGATCATGTGAAACTTATGCCCCTTACACACGGTACAGTTTCCAACGGAAAATGTCTGATGGGAGCTTGTTGTCAGAAATTCTGACCGTGTGTAGGCTCCATCGGACATTTTCTATTGGAATTTCTTTAACACACAAAATTTGAGATCTGGATCTCAAATTTTCCGACAACAAAATCTGTTCTCGTAAATTCCGATCGCATGTAGACAATTCCAACGCACAAAGTTCCACGCATGCCCAGAATCAAGTACGAGACGGAATTGATCGGTCTGGAAAACTAGCGTTCGTAATGGAGATAGCACATTCATCACACTGCAATTTTTTAAATCTTTTAATGCAGCGCAGTCTCTTCTTCTTTAGAATGCTAGAATAATGAAGTTGTTTTGCTGCTGATATTCACACAGAGTTCTGAAAAAATTATTTCTTCATTACTTCTCGTGATCTCCTGAATATTTTATTTTTTGGTTTTCGTCAGATCTCCATAATAATGTATTTAATTTTTGTTTATGGTGTGTTTTTTATCAAGATCTCCTTGTTTTTTTTTTTTTCTAATGCTCTCCATAATATTATTTTTGTTTTGTGTGTCAAGTTATCCTGTATTTTTTTTAACTTCAATGGAGGTTGATTTGTGTTGGTGTCCCTTGTTAATTTAACATTGTATTTTGGAAATGTACTTGCCACTCACAAAAAAACTGTCCTTTTGAAGTAAAACACATAGGCAAGTATTTGTAAATACAAAATAGCCATTTATTATGGGTCATGATAAAATAAAGAGGAAGGCAATGCTGGAGAAACTGCTGAAATTGGCGAAGCCTTTGTATCCCAGGGCATACATCAACTATTTTACACCCAAAATTGGTAGCCTGAGGAGTCCATATAATAGTGAGTACAATATGATCCCGGACTACAAGAGATCAGGAACAGCAGCAGATGACATATATGTCACCAGGCTGTGGTCATACAACAGCCTGCATCTTTTGTCAGACCAGACTGAACCCAGGCCATCACTTTCTTGTCTTACTTCCACTCTTCCTTCCCTGCTTGCTTCCAGGCTGTGGCTGTGGTGTTGGAAGTGTGGCAGGAGGTGGAGTAGGAGGAGGAGGATGGTCCAACTCACACAGGTGTGTTTTTGGTTGTGAGTTTGCCCCTCAACCCCTTATTTAGGGTCATATACAAAATTTCCTCACACAAGAGGCATTGGCCCTCCTCCATTTCCTGCATTTTGCTGGCAGTCATACAGGCAAAGGCCTCTTGAAGAGTGGGAGTGGCACTGAGGGCCACCTTAGCCTCCCAAATCAACCCAAGAACTGCCTCCTGCACAATACTGACCTTCCTGGGCCTTTTGGTTGGAAGGCGGAGGGGAGGGACCTGGTATTCTGTCAGGCTACTACTGGTCCCGGCCACCTCCTGGCTGCCACATTCCACAGCCTCCTCCTGGCTGCCACATTCCATGCCCTCCTCCTGGCTGAGGCTTTCCTGTTTATGAGAAAACATTTTTTTTAGTTTTGTTCATCAATCACACACGGTTTTCAGCTCATGGTTGCTGAAAATTTAATGTTAACAAATAGAAAAGACTATCATTCTGACCCCTACATTTTTCCTTCTTGTCCCAAACATTTTTGGCCACTGTCTATTGATACGTAAAACACTTTATTAAATCAGCAATTAGTGATCAATAATATCTAGTTAACATCATTAATTTTACGACCAGAAATATGTTGAACAATGCTATACCTGACTCAAGCCGTGCTCCTCCACTTCTTCCTGGCTGGAACGCCCAGGTTGGACATCGGAAGTCTCAGCTGGGGTGGAAGGAAGCGTGGAAGGAAGAGTGGAAGGAAGAGTTGAGAGGAATTGCCTGACTTCAGTCTGGTCTATCAGAAAACGCAATCTGTCATAGTACCACAGCCTGGGGACATAAATGACACCTGCTGCTGCTCCTGATCTCACGGATTCCTGGACCTTATTACGCTCCCTATTATAAGTGCTCCTCAGGCCACCAATTTTGGCTTTTAAATAGGTGATGTTTGCTGTGGGGACCACCGGCTTCACCAACTCCAGCAGTTTCTCTAGCGCTGCCTGACTCTTTTGTTTATGATTCTAATGCGGATGTTTCACCTGCCACAGACAGGACAGCTCCCTGTACTTGTCTATGAATATGGGGAGGAAGTTGTGGTCATTGATGCCATCCATTTTTCTCTGCAAGACACAACACAAGAAAAACCCTAATGTCAGGCTAAACTCTCCTAATCTTGCCCCAATATAGGCCTCACTCTATAAGCAGTATAGACCACTGATGCCCCAAGTTCAAATTGTACCTTCGTTCTAACGATCGGCGCTTCTGATACTCCTTCCTCTGCTCACAGATCGTATGTAGGATGCATGTGTGTTACGCTTTATATACACTGCGCATGCGTGAAACTCCGCCTGCCCCTGACCTTCTTTCTAGTCTATTCCCCGCCTCTTCTCTTTCTGCGCAGTGAGGAGAGCACATGGCGGAGAAAGAGCAAGTGCATGCAGACAGCAGCAGCAATGACGAAAGCCCGGAGGAGATTTAGGGCCTCAAATATGTCCTTTGTAGAGGTGGTGGACATCTTGAAGAGGGCCGACTATGATGGGAAGCATGGACCTTACCCAAACCCAAATGTGAGAGAGGCCAAGATCATGACTAAAGTTGTGAAGAGTCTGTGCCGGAATTTTGGGGTACAGCGATCCAAGAAAACAAATTGATCCTAAGGCTGAAATGGGACTTTAGATGAGGCAGTGAACTACACATACACCTCCATCCCCAATACATTGAGAAAAGGAAAACTAAATGGTGGGACTTTGAATGAAGCAAATCACTAAGTTATATAAACCAATCAGTATACACAATGTTTATTGATTGCAGGGTTTATACATAACCTATGAAGTTATAAATAGTAAATTGATGTAGCAATTCACTAATAGGTCTCAATGAGCGGATCTGGGCAATACAAAGTAATACATGGTAAGTTCATTAACAAGAACATAATAATATAACAGTATGATATATTAATGAACATCGATTGACAAGATCGGAACATTCCATATCAATACATAGTTGGTTTAATAGTATACATAGTTTTAACTTAGGTATGTAGACCCCAATAGTAGCAGAAGCAATGTAAGGGTATAAAAACAATGGTAGATTGATTCATTAAAGTAAAATAAGGTGTAGTACAAATATTGGGCATAAATACTGTGACAGCGCATCATAGGAAAGCTCTACGCGTTTCGTGGTTATACCACTCGTCAGGAGCAGATGCAGAATTAAGGGGTATCTATAATGAAATACAATTACCAAAATGAATATATTAATACATATATAAAATTGTAAAAAGCATAAAAGGGAAAAAGGGGAACAAAAAAAGGTCCCAAACATTCTCACCTAATTGTAGTATAAAGATATAAGTGTAGATGGTATCACAGGTAAGAAGCATTATAAGGAACGTCATCCCCAGAAGCTGAGATAGAAAACCTTTATCCTGATCTTTTACCATTTTTTTACCTATTGATCCCTACAGATACCCTTGGGAATTAGCTACAATACGATCCATATAAACCACTAACTATATATACCACAGCTGAAAAATGGGATCCTCTATTTTTACAACCACCACCGGTCACTGATCTCTTGCCGTGTCTTGAGGTTTTCCATCTCAGCTTCCGGGGATGACGTTCCCTATAATGCTTCTTACCTGTGATACCATCTACACATATATCTTTATACTACAATTAGGTGAGAATGTTTGGGACCTTTTTTTGTTCCCCTTTTTCCCTTTTATGCTTTTTACAACTTTATATTTTTATTAATATATTAATTTTGGTAATTGTATTTCATTATAGATACCCCCTAATTCTGCATCTGCTCCTGATGAGTGGTATAACCACGAAATGCGTAGAGCTTTTCTATGATGCGCTATCGAAGTATTTATGCCCAATATTTGTACTACACCTTATTTTGAATCAATCTACCATTGTTTTTATACCCTTACATTGCTTCTGCTACTATTGGGGTCAACATACCTAAGTTAAAACAATGTATACTATTAAACCAACTATGCATTGATATGGAATGTTCCGATCTTGTCAATCGATGTTCATTAATATATCATACTGTTATATTATTATGTTCTTGTTAATGAACTTACCATGTATTACTTTGTATTGCCCAGATCCGCTCATTGAGACCTATTAGTGCATTGTTACATCAATTTACTATTTATTACTTCATAGGTTATGTATAAACCCTGCAATCAATAAACATTGTGTATACTGATTGGTTTATACAACTTAGTGATTTGCTTCATTCAAAGTCCCACCATTTCGTTTTCCTTTTCTCTACAGCGATCCAAGGATCAACTGAGGAAACGCTGGTCAGACCTGAAATTGAGGGAGCACGATCAGTACAGAAGGATCAAGAGAGTTCTTCAAAAAAGTAAGTTGTTGTCGTGTGTTCCTATTATTATTAATATTATTATTATTACCTGCATGCTGCTCCGTGTGCTTTTCTTTACTGTTGTACAGTTTAAAATGGCAACTTTCAGGCAACTTTTCATGGGCACAGTAATCGTTTGTAGTAAACATCGTTCGTTCACCCACTAATATAATGTTTTTGGCAGATGCAGGTTAACTACATTTGTTCAGACCTATTTGGATTAAAATAAGTTTAGTACATTACTGTCTAGATGGGTTTGTAACTAGAATGAAATATAAACTTAATTCAGTGTAAGGAGAGGACACTCAGCAGCTGTTTACACATCTTAATGCAGGAGCACTAGTGTGGGACACCAGAACAAACTTTTTAAGGTGTCCAACACAGGTGCTACAGTGGATGCTAGGGGTGTCTCCAAGTGTGAAAATTGTACAAAAAGGTAAGTATTCCAGCTTTAGAAAAGGAAAATAAAATGTCTTCAGCTTGGAACTCTGCCCAAAAAGACAATTGTACGACAATTGTCTATTCCTATTTCTGGACTCCAATATCTGCGTGCTAAGTATACCTTTTTCTTATTCTCATAGGGGAGAAAAACTCAGGACATCTGAAGACACCAGGGCCCCACAACCCCCTAAAGAAGGGGAAATACCACCAACACAACCAGAGGATGTGGAGGAAGGAGAGGTTTTGGAAGTTGGCGAAATTGTGACCACAACAGGTGAGTGTCTGAGACCACAGCTTCAGGTAATAGATGTATGACTGCATATTTGTAATACATGGTGTTTTTTTAATTTAAGGTGATGTGGATGTAGGGATGAGCTGAACACCCCCCTGTTCGGTTCGCACCAGAACATGCGAATAGGCAAAGAATTCATTCGAACACGCAAACACTATAAAAAGTCTATGGGACACGAAGATGAATAATCAACAGTGCTAATTTTAAAGGCTTATATGCAAGTTATTGTCATAAAAAGTTTTTTCTGGACCTGGGTCCTGCCCAGGGGACATGGATCAATGCAAAAAAAAGGGCTGTTTTTTTCGGGAGCAGTGATTTTAATAATGCTTAAAGTGAAACAATAAAAGTGTAATATTCCTTTAAATTTCATACCTGGGGGGGTGTCTATAGTATGGCTGTAAAGGGGTGCATATTTTCCATGTTTAAAACAGTCTGACAGCAAAATGACATTTCAAAGAAAAAAAAGTCATTTAAAACTACTCGCGGCTATTAATGAATTGCCAGTCCGAAAATACACATAAAAGTTCATGGATAAAAACGGCATGGGAATTCCCCATAGGGGAACCCCGAACCAAAATTTAAAAAAAATGACGTGGGGGGGTCCCCCTAAATTCCATACCAGGCCCTTTAGGTCTGGTATGGATATTAAGGGGAACCCCGGCCAAAATTTTTTAAAAAATGGCGTGGGGTCCCCCCAAAAATTCATACCAAACCCTTATCCGAGCACGCAACCTGGCAGGCCAAAGGAATAGAGGGGGGACAAGAGAGCGCCCCCCTCCTGAATCATACCAGGCCACATGCCCTCAACATTAGGAGGGTGCTTTGGGGTAGCCCCCAAAACCCCTTGTCCCCATCCCCACAACCCTTGCCCGGTGGTTGTGGGGGTCTGCGGGTGGGGGGCTTATCGGAATCTGGAAGCCCCCTTTAACAAGGGGACCCCCAGATCCCGGCCCTCTCTCCTGTATGAAATGGTAAGGGGGTACAAAAGTACCCCTACCATTTCACAAAAAAAGTGTCAAAAATGGTAAAAATGACAAGAGACAGTTTTTGACAATTCCTTTATTTAAATGCTTCTTCTTTCTTCTATCTTCTTTCTTCTATCTTCTATCTTCTTTCTTCTATCTTCCTTCGGTTTCTTCCTCCATCTTCTTCTTCTTCTGGTTCTTCTGGTTCTTCCTCCGGTGTTCTCGTCCGGCATCTTCCTCTACGGCGCCGGCGTCTTCTTCCCTTCTTCTCAGGCCGCTCCGCATCCACCATGATGGGAGGCTCCCACTGTGTGACGCTTCTCCTCTTCTGACGGTTCTTAAATAACGGAGGGCGGGGCCACCTGGTGACCCCGCCCCCTCTGATGCACGGTGACTTCCCTGTCCGCCCCCTCTGATGTCCTGTCAAGTCCCTGTGCGTCAGAGGGGGGCAGAGTCACCGGGTGGCCCCGCCCTCCATTATTTAAGAACCGTCAAAGGAGGAGAAGCATCACACAGCGGGAGCCTCACATCATGGTGGATGCGGAGCGGCCTGAAAAGAAGGGAAGAAGACGCCAGCGCCGCGGAGGAAGATGCTGGACGAGAACACCGGAGGAAGAACCAGAAGAAGAAGAAGAAGATGGATGAAGAAACTGAAGGAAGATAGAAGATAGAAGATAGAAGAAGCATTTAAATAAAGGAATTGTCAAAAACTGTCTCTTGTCATTTTTAACATTTTTTACACTTTTTTGTGAAATGGTAAGGGTACTTTTGTACCCCCTTACCATTTTACACAGGGGGGGGGCTGGGATCTGGGGGTCCCCTTGTTAAAGGGGTCTTCCAGATTCCGATAAGCCCCCCGCCCGCAGACCCCCACAACCACCAGGCAAGGGTTGTGGGGATGAGGCCCTTGTCCCCATCAACATGAAGACAAGGTGTTTTGGGGGGCTACCCCAAAGCACCCTCCCAATGTTGAGGGCATGTGGCCTGGTACGGTTCAGGAGGGGGGGCGCTCTCTCGTCCCCCCTCTTTTCCTGCGGCCTGCCAGGGTGCGTACTCGGATAAGGGTCTGGTATGGATTTTTGGGGAGACCCCACGCCATTTTTTTTAAAATTTTGGCCGGGGTTCCCCTTAATATCCATACCAGACCTAAAGGGCCTGGTATGGAATTTAGGGGGACCCCCCATGTCATTTTTTTTTTAATTTTGGTTCAGGGTTCCCCTGTGGGGAATTCCCATGCCGTTTTTATCAATGAACTTTTATATGTATTGTTGGACCGGCAATTCATTAATAGCCACGAGTAGTTTTAAATTACTTTTTTTCCTTTGAAATGTCATTTTGCTGTCAGACTGTTCTAAACACGGGAAACATGCGCCCCTTTATAGGCATACTATAGACACCCCCCAGGTACAAAATTTAAAGGAATATTACACTTTTATTGTTTCACTTTAAGCATTATTAAAATCACTGCTCCTGAAAAAACGGCCGTTTTTAAAACTTTTTTTGCATTGATCCATGTCCCCTGGGGCAGGACCCAGGTCCCCAAACACTTTTTATGACAATAACTTGCATATAAGCCTTTAAAATTAGCACTTTTGATTTCTCCCATAGACTTTTAAAGGGTGTTCAGCGGCTTTCGAATTTGCCGCGAACACCCCAAATTGTTTGCTGTTCAGCGAACTGGTGAACAGCCGATGTTCGAGTCGAACATGAGTTCGACTGAAACTCGAAGCTCATCCCTATGTGGATGTTGTGGAAGAAGAAACTCATTTCACGAGTGCACAGATCCTCATCGGGGAGATCATGGTCTGCAATCGTGATTTACAGAAGATCAATGAAGACATCAATGATGTTGAAAAAAGACTCAAAAACTTCATTGATGTTTTAGGCCGAATGTAAAAAACACCTAAAGTCTTAATTTTTTTGATATTTCTCACCAATTTTTTTAAGTATCTTGAAAGCCAGATTTTGAGGATGCACACAAATTGAGAGTCAAAAGGCGGATTTCCCTCCTGATCCCATGCCTAATGTCAACATGTGCTATCTTCCACCACGGGATATCAATGTACGCGTTTGGTGGGTGCAACCCCTTCCTCGCAACTAAAGTAGCTGAGAGGAAGGGGTTGCACCTCCGAAACACGTCCATTGATCCCCCATGATGGGAGATAGCACATATTGACATTGGCATGGGATCAGGAGGGAAATCCGCCTTTTGACTCTCAATTTGTATGCATCTTCAAAATTTGGCTTTCACAGGGGTGACATCACCCCATCTGATGAACGGCAAGATCAACACAGTTTGAAAATACTAATGTCTGATCTTGCCTTAATTTTTTCAAAGATGAACTTTGTACAGCAAGTTCCTGAGTTGGGTATTGTTTTATGGTTTTAAACATGCCTATTTAACACAAAAAAGGCTATTTTTACTGTCTATACCAAAAACGTTACTCCTAAAATATGTTGGTTTGTTCAAAAACCCTTTTCTAACGCTCATGTGAATGTGCACAGAGTAAAAATTTTAAGACTCAACAATGTGTGGCTTCTTCTTTCAATGTTCAATAGCATAGAGTAAGTTGTTGTTTACAGTGACAATGGGGGTTATTTCCTAAAGGCAAATTCACTTTGCACTACAAGTGCACTTTCAAGTGCACTTTTGCAGTGCACTGGGAGTGCAAAGTGAATTTTCCTTTAGTAAACAACTCCCACAGTGCTTTATAATTTGCCACAACCATGCCATTTTCTGACTCCCCAAAATTCATTCATGGTGCTGAAAATGTTGAATCTTTTTATCAATACAGGCATACCCCACTTTTAAGTACACAATGGGGTTCATTTACTAAAACTGGAAAGTGCAAAATCAGGCTAACGTCTGCATAGAAACCAATATGTTTCTAACCTTGGCTTGTTCCATTAAGCTTTGGTAATAAAACCTGGAAACTCATTGGTTTCTTGCAGAAGTGAGCTTGATTTTGCACTTTCCAGCCTTAGTAAATAAACCCCATTGTGTACTTAAAAGTGGGGTATGCCTGTAATGCATTACATACATTAACAACAAAAACAAGGTTTGTGTGTAGCAGACCCACAACATAATATTTTGCAGAAGAAGAGATTGTCACCTCATGTATCAAATAAATTACGTTTGCACTATTGAAGAAAATGGCCATAAAAAAAGGCCATTGGAGAACCTAGGAGACAGCTAAAAGAAACACAAGCATTAAATCAAATGAAATATGAGTTCAGGTTATACCAAAAATATTTATTTGAGAAAAGTTTCACACATTGTCTGGCATATCAATGGCCCCCCTACCCACAAAGTACTCAAGATACTTCTGTCTAACTTAACGGGCACTTTGGGGGGGCAAGCCAGGATGGCCAGGTTTAAGTGTGGTCATGGTAGTTGGATTTGGAACACCGACCTCAGTCCCAACTGAGGCCACATAGTTTATAGCATTTTTCCATAGGAAATTGTGGAGAATGCAACAGGCAAGGACATTTTGATTCAGTTTATATTACGCCATATGGATCGCTGTCAGAAATAGGTGGAACATGCTGGCCATTATTCACAAGGCATTATCAACCACTCTTCTGGCTCTAGCCAGCCGGTAATTAAAAACCCTCTGGTCCGGGCTGAGGGCTCTCATCGGGAATGGTCACAGAAGATGGTCCCCCAGCTCAAAAGCTTCATCCGCGACTAAGACAAACAGGAGTCCCACCACATTGTCTTCCAGAGGTGGCAAGCCCAAGCTGCCATTCTGGAGCCGTCTGTAAAACTCCGTCTGGGTGATGACTCCACCATCCACAATCTGCCCATTTTTCCCCACGTCCACATACAGAAGCTCGTAAGTCACCGACACCACTGCCAACAACACTATACTATTAAACCCCTTGTAATTATAATAGTATGACCCTGAGTTGGGGGGTGGCACAATGTGGACGTGTTTGCCATCTATTGCCCCTCCGCAGTTGGGAAAGTCCCACCGCTGGGCAAACTGGGATGCCACAGTCTGCCATTCCTGTGACGTTGAAGGAAACTGTGCAGTTAAACAAGAAAAAAAAGAGTCATTTTGCACATAAACATTGCAAGCAAATTAAACAGAAACATTCTTGGCCAACATCAGTATAACATTTATTTGAAGGAGTATTTAAAGACAAATATATAAATTACACTTATCAGATTCCTCACCCTCTCTGATGGCCCATTGTAAAAATTATAGGGGGGGGTGTTTTGGACAGGTAACCCTCTCCACTTCCATGAGAGATGAATGCATAAATAATGCGTTTAACTTTGGCCAGCCCCTCCTTACTTACACTATTGGCAGCCCACTGGACAGGTAAGAAATGTCATAATACAAAGAGATAAATACACACTGTACAAATTGAAGTTGACTTAGCGGTTGTGGGGAGGGAGGGTTCCAAATGAGTTTAGGACCCCCAAAAAAAGCCTCAGGCACTCTGCATGAATTTAAGGACACAAATAACATTTGTACACATTTTAGGGGGTGATTAGGGTAAAGCATTACAATGGAGCTGACAAAATACATTGTTAAGTGACTAGACTAAGTGTGTATGGGCCCAGGATAGCATGCTGGGGAGGTTAGTGAAGGCAAATATGCATGAAGGCCAAAAAAGGAACTTTAAAAAATTCCAGCATGCATGAGGACAAAGGGGACATTCACAGCATATTACAATCATGGTAATTAGGGAATGATGAAAAAAATACAATACATTAGCAAAAATGAAATACATATAATGTGATGTTAAAGGAGACATCTTACCTTAATATAGTCCTTCTGCAAGACCTGAATGATGGCAAAACAGGTCTCTGGAATAATGATCCCCAGAGCCGGGGGGGGGGGATGCTTGTCGAACTTAATGTCCTGCAGACTTCTCCCTGTCGCCAAGTACTGCAGCGTGGCAACTAGCCTCTGTTCGGGAGTGATGTATTGCCACATGCAGGTGTCCTTCTTGGTAATATAAGGGGACAGCAAAGCCAACAGATGGTGAAAAACAGGGTCCGTGATCTGGAGATAATTCCTGAAATCATCAGGATTGTTCTCCTGGATCTTCTGCAACAAAGGCATGTGCGAGAATTGGTCATGCTGGAGCAACCAATTCTTGGTCCATGAACTCCTCCCTGCGCTGTTCATGGACTGGGCTTGGGTCAAAAGAATAAGAACCCCAACACCAAGCCCCTGCACAGCACGAACTCTGCGATGAGTACGTAACCGCAACATGGCTTCAAAACGGTCAGCTAGTCAGAACGAACTAACAAAACGCACTGAAAAACAGAAAGGCCTGAGAAGAGCGAGCTGAAAATCAGAAACGAGCGAACAAGAACGCACTGCAAAATCAAATACGTGCTATAAAATACGCACTGAAAAACAAATGCGAACTGACTACACGCACTGAAAACCAGATACAAACCCACAAGCACAAACTAAAGAGCAGTAACGATCTGAAAAGCACGAGGCTGAAAAGCACAAATCGTCTCTCACCAAGCTTCAACTAACACAAGATTAGCAGAAGGAGCCCAAAGGGTGGCACACTGGCTATTGAACTTCCCTTTTCTAGTGCCGTTGTACGCGTTGTACGTCACCTGGACGTTCAGAGTTTTCAAAAAGATTTGTGTGACCGTGTGTATGCAAGACAAGTTTGAGCCGTCTGAAAAAAATCAATGGATTTTGTTGTCGGAATGTCCGTGTGTACGCGGCATAAGATTGCACACAGGTAGACATCATTTCACTAATTATGTGACTTCTGAAGGTAATTGGTTGCACCAGAGCTTTTTATGGGCTTCATAACAAAGGTGGTGAATACATACGCACATGGCAATGATTTTTTTATTTCTGAAAAATATTTTAATGTATATATTTTTCAAATTCTACTTCACCAACTTAGACTATTGTGTTCTGATCCATCACATATAATTCAGATTTAAAAAAAAAAACATTGAACTAAAGTCTGTAATGTAACAAAATAGGTAAAAAGCCAAGGGGGGTGAATACTTTTGCAAGGCACTGTATGTCCCTAAAACACCTAATGGTGCTCCCTGCCTGTTGGATCTACCTTCCATTCAGCAGATCTTTGCGGTTTTGTCTGTACAACAATACTGTATTGCATTGTTTCTCGTTTCCAGATTACTATGTATTTATATTATATTTCATGTATGTGCTCATTATTTTATGATATTCTTTATTAAAAATTGATATACTTTTTACATTCTTTTCATATTTCATCTGCCATCTGCTCTGTCTAAAGTCCCACCCATAGGAATTTCTTTTTTCAACTTGTTGCTATTACGGATGTGGGGCAGTTTAGCGCAAACCTGGTGACAAGTAGCACTTTGTTCAAAATCATCCTCCCTGCCTGTTGGGCCTCTCTATGTGGCCAGGCTGTGTAAAAGTCTCACACATGTGGTATCGCCATACTCAGGAGGAGTAGTAGAATGTATTTTGGGGTGTATTTTGTGGTATGCATATGCTGTGTGTGAGAAAAACCTTGTTAATTTGACAATTTTGTGAAAGTAAAAATCTTTATTTTCCAAAGAATTGTGGGAAAAATTACAACTTCTAAACTCACCATGCCTCATACTAAATACCTTGGAATGTCTACTTTCCAAAAAGTCGCCCGACTCTTGTCCAACTCTGAAGCTGCCCCATACAGTGCGACTTCAGCGTGGCTTGCAAAATGATTTATGTATAGAAGTCAATGCAAGCCTCTCCGAAGTCACCCCAAAGTAGTAAAGGAACCTTTTTCTAAGTCGGAGCGACTTGAGTCACTCCTATTAGAACAGTTCCATTGGAATGCATGGAGTGTGACTTGTCAGGTGGCTAAGTTGCCTGACAGGTGACCCCTGTGTGAACCGGCACTTAGTGTCTCAAGAAATGAGACCGGCCATCAGTACATCAGGTGTGATCAGGTGTGATAATTTTTCAGAGATTGGCACCATAGTTTGTAGACTCTATAACTTTCACAAAGACTAAATAATATACACTTATTTTGGTTATTTTTAGCAAAGATATGTAGCAGTATAAATTTTGGCCAAAATTTATGAAGAAAATTTACTAATTTGCAAAATTATATAACCAAAATGAAGAAAAATGCATTTTTTAACAAAGATTTGGTGGTGATCAAATACCACCAAAAGAAAAAAAGCTCTATTTGTGTGAAAAAAGGACAACAATTTCATATGGGTACAATGTTGCATGACTGAGTAATTGTCATTTAAAGTGCGAGAACATTAAACACTGAAAACTGGTCTGGTTAGGAAGGGGCTTGAAGTGTCCAGTGGGCAAGTAGTTAAGGTTTCCAATATTTGCTCCCAATAACGATGCAGTTTAGGGCAACGCCACATCATATGTAGAAGTGTTCCAGTTTTGGTAGTACATCTTGGACAATTTTGTGTAGCTGATTTACCTCAGGTATATAATTTTTGAGGAGTATAGTGAGACCTGTGAATAATACATAACTGGGTCAAACACTGTGAGGAAGATGAGGAGACTTTGGTCAAATTCTCCAAAGCTTGCTCCCATTCCTCATCACTAATAGTATCCAAATTCCTACGCCACCGCTCAAGACTGTTTCCCTGTGTACTAATACTAGTTGTTGTTTGTAAAGAGGAATATATATCACCAATGAGTCCCTGTTTGGAACTCCTTGTAGATACTGCCATAGTTAAACTTGTAGAGGAATTATATTTTAATGGAAAAGTCACTGCCTGACTCTGCGGAGCATGCCGCAACTGCAAGTACTGAAAAAAAAATGTTTGATAGATTGTATTTCTCTGCCAGTTTATTAAATGGCCGTAAAGTCTCATTATCAAAAAGCTGATGAAGGACAATACCAGCCCTTTTCCAGGAGTCAACGCTTTTAAGTTTTGCTACCTCTGATAATCATAGATTATTCCATATGGGCATATATTGGGTATATCCCTCATGGGATGTAAGCTTTGGACAGTAGTCCAGGCTTTTTGAATTAAATGAAATGTAGGGAAGCAACGTTTACTGTAAAAATAATGAGCTATAATTAACTGCACCGGTGGTTCCACCGGAAGTTCAGAAAATATAATTTGTTGTATAGGGTCCTTAGAATCTATACCATTCCAGCCATATAAATGTTGAGGTTACATAGTTACATAGTTAGTTACATAGTTACATAGTTCGTGAGGTTGAAAAAGACACAAGTCCATCAAGTCCAACCTATGTGTGTGATTATATGTCAGTATTACATTGTATATCCCTGTATGCCGCGGTCGTCCAGGTTCTTATCTAATATTCTCTTGAAACTATCAATGCCCCCCGCTGAGACCCACGCCCGTGGAAGGGAATTCCACATTCTTGCCACTCTTACAGTAAAGGACCCTCTATCTACAAGTACCATCATGCCTCTGCCTGTGGGAGTAAAGCTTGTAATTGTCAGCCTTGCAATTCCTCATGGCACTTGTAGTTTCACAACAGCTGGAGGGCCGCCAGTTTGAGACCCCTGCTCTATGTAGTTTAAGGTTAAACCTCTTTTCTTCTAATTTTAATGAGCGGCCACGAGTCTTGTTAAACTCCTTCCTGCAAAAAACTGTTATCCCTTTTGGGGGCTCACCAGTATGGTATTTGTATATTGAAATCATATCCCCTCTCAAGTGATTCTTCTCCAGAGAAAATAAGTTCAGTGCTCGCAACCTTTCCTCGTAACTAATATCCTCCAGACCCTTTATTAATATCCTCCAGACCCTTTATTAGCTTTGTTGCCCTTCTTTGTACTCGCTCCATTTCCAGTACATCCTTCCTGAGGACTGGTGCCCAGAACTGGACAGCATACTCTAGGTGCGGCCGGACCAGAGTCTTGTAGAGTGGGAGAATTATCGTTTTATCCCTGACGTTGATCCTTTTTTAATGCATGCCAATATTCTATTTGCTTTGTTAGCAGCAGCTTGGCATTGCATGTCATTGCTGAGCCTATCATCTACTAGGACCCCCAGGTCCTTTTCCAAATCTAGATCCCCCAGAGGTTCTCCCCCCAGTGTATAGATTGCATTCATATTTTTGCCACCCAAATGCATTATTTTACATTTTTCTACATTGAATCTCATTTGCCATGTAGTTGCCCACCCATTAATTTGTTCAGATCTTTTTGCAAGGTTTCCACATCCTGCGGAGAAGTTATTGCCCTGCTTAGCTTAGTATCGTCCGCAAATACAGAGATTGAACTGTTTAACACATCCTCCAGGTCGTTTATGAACAAATTAAATAGGCTTGGTCCCAGCACAGAACCCTGGAGGACCCCACTACCCACCCCTGACCATTCCGAGTACTCCCCATTTATCACTACCCTCTGAACTCGCCCTTGTAGCCAGTTTTCAATCCATGTACTCACCCTATGGTCCATGCCAACAGACCTTATTTTGTACAGTAAACGTTTATGGGGAACTGTGTCAAATGCTTTTGCAAAATCCAGATTTTCCCCCATTCTACGGGCCTTCCTTTATCTACTAGGTGGCAACTCACCTCATCATAGAAGGTGAATAGATTGGTTTGGCATGAACGATTCTTCATGAATCCATGCTGATTACTGCTAATGGTACCATTCCCATTACTAAAATCTTGTATATAGTCCCTTATCATCCCCTCCAAGAGTTTACATACTATTGATGTTAGGCTAACTGGTCTGTAATTCCCAGGGATGTATTTTGGGCCCTTTTTAAATATTGGTGCTACATTGGCTTTTCTCCAATCAGCTGGTACCATTCCAGTCAGTAGACTGTCAGTAAAAATTAGGAACAATGGTCTGGCAATTACTTGACTGAGTTCCCTAAGTACCCTCGGGTGCAAGTTGTGATGCCAAGTAGTACAATCTGGCATTGGGGACAGCTAGACCATCTCCATCTTTGGGCAGCTGCAAAAATCAGTCTAATTGGGGGGTGTTTCTACCTCCAGACAAGATCTCTAAAAATGGTGTCCACCTGTCGAAAAAATCTCTGGGGCAACCATACAGGACAATTATGTAGGAGATACAACAATTGTGGCATCCAAATCCTCTTTATCAAATGGGCTCTACCAACTACCCTTAAAGGCAACGTACTCCATATTTTTTCCCTTCTGCTTAAGGCGCTTAAACAATTGATCTAGATTTCTTTCTACATACTCAGACATTTGTGATGTAACTTGAATGCCTAGATACCTAAATGTAGAGACTACAGTTATTTGGGATGCCAACCTTGGCATGTTATTTACAAATGGGTCTATTGGTAAAAGAACCAACTTGTCCCAGTTTATTGTAAACCCTGAAAAGGAACCACATCTACTAATTAGAGACATAACTGCTATTAGGGAGTATGAAGTATCTCCCAAGAATAGAAGCGTGTCATCAGCATATAAGGCAATCTTGTCCTCTCCTAAAGATCTGCAAAATCCCAATAATGTTCAGCGACTGACGAATAGCAGCTGCTAAGGGTTCAAGAGCCAGATCAAACTTGAGGGGTGATAGTGGACATCCCTGTCTTGTTCTTCGTTATAATGAAAAGGGGGCCAAAATATGTCCATTCACCTGAACCCGTCCCACCGGTGCAGCATAAAGAAGTTGTATCCAGTGTATAAGCTGGGACCCAAGTCCAAATTTCTGTAGACAATGCCATAAGAAATACCACTCTATACTGGGGATGGGCTTTATGTTCAGGTCGTACATGAGTTGGACTTGAACATTGGCTGTTCGCCCGTTTGCCGAATAGCGAACAATTTGGGGTGTTCGCTGCAAATTCGAAAGCCACGGAACACCCTTTAAAAGTCTATGGGAGAAATCAAAAGTGCTCATTTTAAAGGCTTATATGCAAGTTATTGTCATAAAAAGTGTTTGGGGACCCGGGTCCTGCCCCAAGGGACATGTATCAATGCAAAAAAAAAGTTTTAAAAACGACCATTTTTTCGGGAGCAGTGATTTTAAAAATGCTTAAAGTGACACAATAAAAGTGTAATATTCCTTTAAATTTCGTACCTGGGGGTGTCTATAGTATGCCTGAAAAGTGGCGCATGTTTCCCGTGTTTAGAACAGTCCGAGTGCAAAATGACATTTCTAAAGGAAAAAAAGTCATTTAAAACTACTATCACTAGTGCCGCCTATAATGAATTGTCGGTCCGGCAATACACATAAAAGTTCATTGATAAAAACGGCATAGAATTGCCCCACAGGGGAGCCCCGAACCAAAATTTTTAAAAAAATGCGTGGGGGTCCCCCTAAATTCCATACCAGGCCCTTCAGGTCTGGTATGGATATTAAGGGTAACACCACACCAACATTTTTTTTAAAAATGACGTGGCGGCCCCCCTCAAAATTCATACCAGACCTTTAAGGTCTGGTGTGGATTTTAAGGGGAACCCCGTGCCAAAATAAATAAAAATGGCGTGGGGGTCCCCCTCAAAATCCCTTCAGGTCTGGTATGGATTTTAAGGGGAACCCCGAGCCAATATAAAAAAAATGGCGTTGGGTCCCCCCAAAAATCCATACCAGACCCTTATCCGAGCAAGCAACCTGGCAGGCCACAGGAAAAGAGGGGGGGACGAGAGAGCACCCCCCTCCTGAACTGTACCAGGCCACATGCCCTCAACATTGGGAGGGTGCTTTGGAGAAGCGGCCCCCCAAAGCACCTTATCCCCATGTTGATGGGGAGAAGAGCCTCATCTCCACAACCCTTGCCCTTGTGGGGGTCTGCAGACGGGGAGATTATCAGAATCTAGAATCCCCCTTTAACAAGGGGACCCCCAGATCCCGCCCCCCGTGTGAATTGGTAATGGGGTACATACCCCTACCATTTCACAAAAAAGTGTCAAAAATGTTAAAAAAGACAAGAGATGTTTTTTGACAATTCCTTTATTAATTTCTTCTTCTTTTCCAGCTTCTTCTTCCATCTTCTTTCTTCTGGTCTTCCTTCGGTGTTCTTCTTCTTCCTCCATCTTCTTCTTCCCCTTCTTCTTCCCCTGCTTCTTCCTCTGCTGCTTCCTCCGGTCTTCTCGTCTGGCATCTTCCTCCGGCTACTTCTCCGCTTCATCCTCCACATGATCCGCCTCAGTGGGAGTCTTCCACTGTGTGATGCTTCTGTTGAGGTGACAGTTCTTATATAACGGAGGTCAGGGCCACCCGGTGACCCCGCCCCCTCTGACGCACGAGGACTTCCCTATGGCTTTCCCCATGTTGTCAGCGGGGGGGCGGGGTCACCTGTTTACGTAAACAGGGTGACCCCGCCCCTCTGACAACTCGGGGAAAGCCATAGGGAAGTCCCAGTGCGTCAGAGGGGGCGGGGTCACCGGCTGGCCCCCCCTTCATTATATAAGAACTGTCACCTCAACAGAAGTGTCACACAGCAGAAGACTCCCACTGGCGGATCGTGCGGAGGACGAAGCGGAGAAGAAGCTGGATGAAGATGCCGGATGAGAAGACCAGAGGAAGAAGCGGGGAAAGAAGAAGATGGAGGAAGAAGAACACCGAAGGGAGACCAGAAGAAAGAAGATGGAAGAAGAAGCCGGGAAAAAAGAAGAAATTAATAAAGGAATTGTCAAACAACGTCTTGTCTTTTTTAACATTTTTGACACTTTTTTTGTGAAATGGTAGGGGTACATTTGTACCCTATTACCAATTCACGCAGGGGGGGCTGGGATCTTGGGGTCCCCTTGTTAAAGGGGACTTCCAGATTCCGATAAGCTCCCCGCCCGCAGACCCCCACAACCACGGTGCAAGAGTTGTGGGGATGAGGCCCTTCTCCCCATCAACATGGGGACAAGGTGCTTTGGGGAGGTCACTACCCCAAAGCACCCTCCCAATGTTGAGGGCATGTGGCCTGGTACAGTTCAGGGGGGAGGGGCTCTCTCATGGTATGAATTTTGAGGGGGGCCCCACACCATTTTTTAAAAATTTTGGAGCGGGGTTCCCCTTAATATCCATACCAGACCTGAAGGGCCTGATATGGAATTTAGGGGGACCCCCACTCATTTTTTTTTTTAAATTTTGGTTCGGGGTTCCCCTGTGGGGAAATTCCATGCTGTTTCTATTAATGAACTTTTATGTGTATTGCTGGACCGACAATTCATTATAGCCGGCGCTAGCAATAGTAGTTTTAAAAGACTTTTTTTCCTTTAGAAATGTCATTTTGCACTCGGACTGTTCTAAACACAGGAAACGTGCGCCACTTTTCAGGCATACTATAGACACCCCCCAGGTACAAAATTTAAAGGAATATTACACTTTTATTGTTTCACTTTAAGCATTAAAGCACTGCTCCCGAAAAGATGGCCGTTTTTAAAACTTTTTTTTGCATTGATACATGTCCCTTGGGGCAGGACCTGGGTCCCCAAACACTTTTTATGACAATAACTTGCATATAAGCCTTTAAAATGAGCACTTTGGGAACCGAATGGGGGGGGGTGCTCAGCTCATCCTTACTCCTTATACTATACAAAGGCTTTTGCCATGTCAAGTGACAATATAGCTCTGTTACCTAAATTATCAGATGGAACCTGCAAGTTTAGGAATAGTCATCTAATATTTATTGCAGTAGATCTGTTTGGAATAAAACTAGACTGATCTGAGTGTACGTTCTTGGAAATTACTTTTGCCAATCTAATGGCTAGTTTTAATTAAACTATGATTGCCTCATTAATAGAGGGAGGAAGATGGCCACACTCTAAAGCTGCATTAACCGCTTCAATACAGGGCACTTACACATCTTCCTGCCCAATTTTCAGCTTTTAGCGCTGTCACAGTTTGAATGGCAATTGCGCAGTCATCCATCACTTTACCCAAACTAAATTTTTATCATTTTGTTCCCACAAATAGAGCTTTCTTTTGGTGGTATTTGATCACCTCGGCGGTTTTTATTTGTTGCTAAACAAATTTAAAAAAAAACAAATTTTGAAAAAAATAAAAGTTTTGCTTTTGTTTCTGTTTAAAAAAATTGTAAATAAGTAAGTTTTCTCTTTCACTGATGGGCACTGATAAGGCGGCACTGACAGGCACTGATACGGCGGCACTGATGAGGTGGCACCAATGAGCGGGCACTGACGATGGGCACTGATATGCGGCACTGATGGGCACTGGCAGGCGGCACTGATGGGTGGCACTGATATGCAGTACTGATGAGCATTGATAGGCGGCACTGATGGGCACTCATGGGTGGCACTGGGTGGCACTGGTTGGCACTGATGGGCACTGATAGGCGACACTGATGGGCACTGAAAGGCCGCACTGTTGGGCACTGATGGGCACTGATAGGGTGGCACTGATAGGCGGCACTGATAGTCTCTGATGGGCACTGATAAGCGGCACTGATATGAGGCACTGATAGGCATCCCTGGTGGCACTGGCAGTGGTAGGCATTGGAGTGGGCACTGATTGGCAGCTGCCTGGGCACAGTTTGGCAGCTGCCTGGGCACATATTGGTATTTCCCTGGGGGTCTAGGGGCATACCTGGTGGTCCAGTGTGGTGGCCATCCTGGTGGTCCTGGGCGGCTTCCCTGGTGGTCCTGGGCGGGATCCAAGGGGAGGCTGTGCTGGTAAACAATCAGCACAGACCCCTTCTGTCCGGAGAGCAGCCGATCGGCTCTCCTCTACTCGCGTCTGTCAGACGCGAGTGAGGAAAAGCCGATCACCGACTCTTCCTATTTACATCGTGATCAGCCGTGATTGGACACGGCTGATCATGTGGTAAAGAGTCTCCGTAAGAGACTCTTTACCTAGATCGGAGTTGTGGTGTGTCAGTTTGACAACGATCGCCGCGATGCGCGCCCCCGGGGGCGCACAGCGGCTTAATATACTGATCACGTCATATGACGTCCGGTCAGGATATTGAAACCACTTTGCCACCGTCATTTTGCTATATGGCGGGCGGCAAGTGGTTAAATACCTTTTAATAGTTCAGGTAATAAATTGGCTCCATACATTTTATAGACCTCCCCTGGTAGCCCATCTGCGCTTGGGGCTTTATTGTTAGATATACTGGCAGCAGTGACCCTAAGTTCCACTAAAGTCAAAGGTTTATCCAATGCCTCCCTGTCGGCTACAGACAGTTCTGGTAACGTAACGGAGTCAAGAAAAAGTTGCAGTTCAGCCTCTTCATAATATACTGAATACTGATGCATTCTTTCATTTGTAAACAGTGTGTATTCCTGATGAACAGGTGTGAGCACTTGAGGCATACATGAAGAGACGGAAACAATTACACTGGTGGGTGTGTCCTAGCAAACATAGCTAGGTTATTTAAAGGCCTGCATTTGTGGCGGGTGTTTGGCCTAAGAACAGGCCTGAATCTTATTTTGGAGTGTGTGTATTGGGTTACAAATAGATATGTTTTTTGTGTTTTTTTTTTGGGGGGGTGCATAATTCCCAACCCACATTCCACTAAGGCTGTGGTTTGATGATTGCTTCTAAATCTCACATGTTAGATTTAGAACTGCTATGTAAAGGCTTAGATGAAAAGAAAGGTTCCTGCCAATTCATTCCTGCTGTGTGTGTCCAAGTAGTTTGTGCTCTGCCTTTTTGGCTTTTGTATTAATTTTGTCTGTTTTTTCTTATGATAACCCTGCCATTTAACTTTTTAGGGGTTTGGGGCGAGTACTTCTGAACACCACAAAAGTTTGTCATGGTTGTTAGCTTGATTTGTATCCCTGCCATGTAACTTTTTTGGGGTTTGGGGCGAGGACTTTTGATCACCAAAAAGGTTAGTCATGCTTGTTATTAGCTTGAATTGTATCCCTGCTTTTCTCATGTGATTTTTTTAATGTGTCTAATTTTTAGTGTCCTACCCTTGTAGATTGTATGCTCTTTTGAGCAGGGCCCTTCTAACTATATTGTCAAATGCTGCAGCATCATTTCCATGCCTTTTATGTTTTTTGGCCTAAGTACATTAATGTACCAAATGTTTATACTAATGTTGAAATAAAAAGTTGATTTTTTTTTTTTTTTGCTTTGTTTGACTTTTGCAGGCTATAAAAACATATTTTCTACGTGAAAACTATTCATACCTCTTCCAATCTGTATTAAATCCTAGATGCATACAAAATTATTTGGTTGTGCACACATGCAAGTCCTTGAGTAGAAAGTGTAATGGGGGGCGGGGGAAGAAAACCCTCCAAAAAAAAAAAAACTCAGCTCCAATGCTGAATTTCAGGGCTCTATTAATTATTTTGTGGACTAGGTAAACCACGAGATATGTCAACTAAATGTGAATTCTCTCTAAGCACCAAATTAAGAAAAAAATACCCAAAAAACTAATTTTCAAACAAAATTTGGCATGGGGCTCCTCCCAAAATCGATACCAGGCCCTTTGGTCCTGGCATAGATTTTGAGGGAAACACCACACCAAAATGAAGAAAAAAATTGGTGTGGGGTCCCCCCCAAAATCCATACAAGACCCTTTATACGAGCATGCAGCCTGGAGGTCAGGATAGGGTGAAGACAAGCAAGCCCCCCCCTCCTGAACCATACCACGCCACATGCCCTCAATATGGGGGCGGTGCTTTGAGGCACCCCCCAAAGCACCTTGTCCCCATGTTGATGGGGGTGGAAGGGCCTCTTCCCGACAATCCTGGCTGGTGGTTGTTGGGGACTGCGGGCAGGAGGGCTTATCAGAATCTGGAAGCCCCCTTTAACAAGGGGGCTCCCAGATCCCACCCTCCCCCATGTTAATGGGTATCGGGTACATTGTACCCCTACCAATTTACTAAAAAAGTATCAAAAAATACAAACCACAAGATACAGTTTTTGACAATTTCTTTATTATAAAAATTTAAAAAAGTGTCCATCAACATTCACGGCACCTGATGGACCGAAAAATAGAAAAGAATCAAAAAGCTCCTCCTCAATGGGAGGGCTCCCGACATATGCGCTCTGTGCGCTTCGACAGTTCTTTTATAGGCAAGGGCGGGGCCACCCGGGTATGTCACCTGGTAGCCCCGCCCCCACTGGTGTCACGTGACATGGCTCTCAAATTCAAACAGATTTGTCAAGCCCTGGAGTAACAAGCTACATTTTGGCAGTATTTCCAGGCAGCTTTTCCCAGGGAGTTGGAGTCAGCCCCTTTTTATGTTGGTTGACCTAAAGGGGGCAGTAACCTTGTGGGTAATAGTGGGAAAATGTTAACCTTACAGCCTAGTTGATAGAAAAAATTGAAGAAACTGCGCTTAGAAAGTGAAAAATAAAATAAAAAATCTGAAGAATGTCGGAAGCTGCAATTCTCCTGTATACCATAAACACAGTGGGAGTAAATCAATAGAAAAATAGAATTGCTCTAAACCATAAAATCATAAATAATTATCAGTTATATAGATTCCAATTCAATATAAAGTCCATCAGTGCTCAAATAATATAGTCCATCCACATGTGTGATGGCGTCTCCAGACGCTGTCAAAAAGTTGTGCTGAATCCACCACCAATTAGAAGAAATTACTTCTTACCAGATTGCCATGATCCCCCGTTACAGAGGTTTAGGAAAGCATTTGTAGTTAAACACAGCTTGGTTCCAATGCACAGTGAGCACGCACAAAAGTCCTCAAAGCCGCCTCTTATAAGCTCGGACCAATCGGTGGGTGGGCATGGTATATAAAAGATAAAGGCTCCAAATAGTGTAAAACCTTTTACATTTAATAAAACTAGGGCTGTTACTGATTAAAATTTTTGTGTTTGATTAATCGATTTTTTCTAATTTTGATTAATTATAACGCACATACAAATCCAACTACTTTTAGCTGATTTAGCACCGTTGTTATGGCAACGGCCGAAGCCAGACATAGCAGGGCATGGCTAGGACGTCACACATCATAAACTCAGCCTCACTGTGCCCATAATCTCAGCTTTACCATGCCCATAATCGCAGCCTTACCGTGCCCATAATGCAGTCTCACCGTGCCCATAATCTCAGACTTACCATGCCCATACTCGCAGCCTCACCATTCCCATAATGCAGTCTCACTGTGCCCATAATCGCAGCCTCACTGTGCCCATAATTCTGTCTCACCATGCCCATAAACGCAGCCTTGCCGTGCCTATAATCGCAGCCACACAGTGCCCATAATGCTGTCTCAACGTGCCCATAATGCTGTCTCACCGTGCCCATAATGATGTCTAACCTTCCCCTATAATCGCAGCCTCACCGTGCCCATAATCACAGCCTCGCCATGCCTATAATGGCAGCCTCACCGTGCCCATAATGCAGTCTCACCGTGCCAATAATGCAGTCTCACCGTGCCCATAATTGCAGCCTCAATTTAGTCAGTGCCTGTGCCTGGATTACACAGTCTGCGGGCATCTCCCGCTGTGTGTCTTGGAGCTGAGTGTGAAAACTTTGGCCACATGAGCTGATCTAGGAGGAGGGCAGGACTTTTCTCACAGTGCGGCTAAAGTTTTCACACTCAGCTCCGAGACACACAGCAGGAGATGCCCGCAGACTGTGTATGTTATATAGGAGGAGGGAGCGGAGCGCTGCAGCCACAGCTTGGCCCAAAGCGGCCCCAGGGCAGGCAGCCTACCGATCAAAAAAATTTTGATCGATCGAAAAATTAATGATTCATCGAGGAATTAATCTTTAATTTCCGCAGCCCTAATTAAGACTTTAAAATACAAAGTATTGCACTTACAATGGTAGTGTCAATATGAGCTTTAAGTCTGATGTGCCGGCCAGCGCACAAACAGACAAGCCCGTCCTTCCAGGAAACATATTGTAAACCCGAGGTGATGTCAGCGCTTTGCTCCACCCTATGCGTTTAGTCAGAGATGACGTTGTCCAGGAATCTATATAACTGATAATTATTTCTGATTTTATTGTTTAGCGCAATTCTATTTTTCTTTTGACTTACAGCCTGGTTAACTCCTGCTCATAGGTCAGCCTGAAGACATAATGAAGTCATTTTGCACCTGGCTGGCTCAATAACATGAGGGCTAAAACACAGACAGGAAAAAGAAGAGCTCACACAGGAAGACATGTTAACCCTCTTGTAGGCCTACATACCTACGTATCACAGAATGATAGAGGAACACTTTCTTAGGAGGAGGTTATATCTTAAAATATCCCTGCAGATTTTGAGGAGACACCCTGTAAGGGGAAACCTACTCTTTCCCTCCTTGACAGGTACCTCTCTTTAATGCTACTCCCACTCTCTCCCTAACCAGCGGGGGCTCTGTCCCTATCTTACTCCAACACTGTGAGCACCCCGAATGGTGTTAAACTATGCTATTTATAGAACTCTCAGTCAAGATGGCTGCCCAACTCTTGCTGGAATTTGGTACCCAATAGAATTGCCATCCTTCCTAAGATGGCTATTTGGAGCCCATAGCAGGAGACCATTAGTCTTCAATGGACTCCTGTCAGGTTGAAGGATATTCTGCAGCCTCCATGTGCCTACAAGGTACAGTGGTTGCAGGTTAACCACTGAGTAGGGGAGTAGGAGAAAATGCTATTCCCATTGATTGCTGGGTCAAATAGGGCTAGAGAAAAAGATACACCAGGTATACTGAACCAGTGCTGAACCAGTGACGGCGACACAGGGACATTTTCATTACTTAAGAACACTACTGAGGAAAGGGAAAAAAAGACAGAGGTTTCCAGGAACAATGTGTTACTGAACCATGCATGGAGCCAAAAGAAGATATTTAGGAACAATGTGGTACTGAAAAAGAAAATGACAAAGACAAACTAAGGTCAGTGTGTACATGATTTTTTTATCTGTTTATGTACATATACTGCATTTATGGAGCAATGATACTGCTGCTTGTTGTTCAAAAATGTAGAAAGGTTGATGTCACTAAAAATAACAGCTTGTTATATGAGAGTAGGTAATTTGCATGCATTCATTGTATTTTTTCTTGATTTGCTTCTCATTTACTTCTCAGACATTTGTTGTGAAAGATAAGTATCTTTAGACAAAAGTATATAGTACTTAAAGCCGAGGTCCGCCCACCACTGCAAAAATTAAAAGCCAGCAGCTACACATACTGCAGCTGCTGACTTTTAATAATAGGACACTTACCTGTCCTGGAGTCCAGCGATGTCGGCACCACAGCTGATGTTTCCATCAGCTGTCGAGTGCTGCCGCTGCCATTGCTGGTAAAGGAACTCGGCAGTGTAGCATTACGGCTTCATGGTGAGTCCTTGCTGCGTATGCGCGAGGCACTGCTGCGCTTCTCTACTGGCCCGACGGTAGGGGAAGGAGGATGGAGGAGGAGGGAGCCGAGATGCTGATGTAATTCGCCATGGTGCAGTCTCCTTGAAGTGGGGACGGGTATCCCCCCCCCGAAAAGGTGCCAAATGTGGCACCAGAGGGGGAAGGAGACAAATGAGCGGAAGTTTCAACTTTGGGTCTTTGGGTGGAATGCCGCTTAGAGATAAATCCATGGCTTGTCTATGCTGGGCAAAGCATAAAAGGAATCTTCAGTTATTTTTAGGAAAGTAAAAGTCAGCAACTACAAATACTGTAGCTGCTGAATTTTATTAAAAATACTTACCTGTCCAGGGATCCAGGGCTGTCCTCAGCCACGCTAGTTCTTTGCCGTGTTTGGGTCCCTGGCGCCACCATGTTGACTATGGGAAGCTTGCTGGCGTGTACCTGGTCCTGAAACCAAAATGCTGAGGGGGCTCTCCTTTTGGCTGAGTGCTCGGTGTCCCTCAAACAGGGAACATGAAGCCTAAAGTAGCGGGGATTGCCAGCTGTGCCAAAGGTGAGAGATGTAGGTGTGGAGGTCTCTCTGCAGGTGGATACCAGATGAGGCGAGCAGCTGGACCCAGGAGAGCTTATGGTTGTGTGGACTGCACACAGTAGGAAGCAGGCTGTAGTGGTAAGTACAGCAGGCTGGGTAATGCAGGTAATTACTTTAAGCTGGAGCAACAATTTAGTACTGCAGGCAGGTACAGCAGATAGGCACTTAGGCGAATCATAGCAGACAGAGCAAAGCAGGAGGCATAGTCAGAAATGGAATCAATGGTCAGTGAGCCGGTGGTCTTCAGGCAAGAGACCCGAGATGTGATCAGACAAGCCGAGGTCATACAAAGGACAGAAGACTGGGACAAGTCGAGGTCAGAGCTTGGAGAAAAACAAGTGGTAACCAAGGGCAAGCCGGGTCGGTAACGGGTAATCTAGAAGCATAAGCAAAACAGGGCAACAGGAAGCAGGACGATGAAGACCAGTCAGGAATGTCCTAGTGCAACAGTCACTCTTTTAAAGGCCAGAATCTGTTGCACATTGCATGCGCCGGCACACACACGTGGGCACCATTGCACACATGAGTGCACACATTCACCTCCAATACTTGTGCATGCATTTCTGCGCAAGTGGGTGTGGCCATATTGGAAATTGGCCATTGTGCCAGGCCTATGGGCAACTCTCCTCTGGCTAGTCTCCTGACACTGACTGTGGCTCCTTGTGGCTTCACATCTGGCTCCCCACAGAGCACTTTTCAATACATTGATTTTATGATCCAAAACAGATATGCATATCAGGAAAGTCAAAGTAAAGTCAATACATTACGCTCTTAAGATTTTGGGGTTATTTTTTTGGGTTGACTTAAGTATTGAAACTGTGATTTAGCATGACAGCCAGACAACTGGCCTTTGCATAATAAGTGAGCAAAGGAAGCCTATATATTTCTCATAGGAAAGATTTTGTTTAAAGTAAACCTGTGCTTCACAATTTTTTTTTAATGTTCTTTATCTGTTTGCGTACATAAAGCTGTTTGAATCTATAGGGAGGGGACAAAACGGTTTTAAAAGGTGATAGTGTACAAACCATCACTGAGATTAAAAAGCACAGTTAAAGAAAAAAGGTTGTTGCCCCAGGGAGTACCCCGAGTTAAAATAGTGGAAAAGTTTAAGTATTTGGGAATAGTGATCTCTAGTACCCCTGAACAGTTTATTAGTGACAACTTAGTCCCGATCTTAGAAAGATTTAAAAGGAAGAAGGATATTTGGTGCCGGCTCCCTCTGTCGGTAGCAGGCTGGATAAACCTGATTAAAATGATTTGGATGCCGCAGTTAATGTACATACTCCACAACTCTCCGGTCTGGATATAAAGAGATTGGTTCGTTAAAATAAATTCCCTTTTCCGTGAGTTAATATGGAAAAAAGGTCAGGCTAGGATCAGTCTTCAGACATTACAACGCTCTACGGAGGAGGGGGGGTTGGCGGTTCCTCATCCATATAAGTACTTTTTGTCTGCACAGCTATAACATCTGGGAGGGTGTGAAAAGAGGGGGGAGATGAACAACAGTAGGGAAATTATGTTATCAGGTAACGCGCACAAATCCTTGGCAGGGGCATTAGAGGCTAAGTCTATTCACTGCGCGCTACCAACATACAAACTGGTGGCAAAAACCTGGCGGGTAGTGAAGGCGGATTTGGGATATGAGGGCTTTACGGAGTTCTCACCTATATGGAACAACGAGCAGTTGAAGGAATTAAACTCTGTTGGGAAAAACAGGTGGTGGGAAGAGTGCAGTTTGGTCCGGCTGGCACAATTATATAAGGATAAGGTTCTTAAGTCCTTTTTGGAGCTAAGAAGTGAATTTGGTATTCCAAAGGAAACATTTTACTACTACCTCCAGATCAGACATGCCCTGGATAAACAGTTTAAATCTAGGACGGTGGAATGGAGCAAGGCCCCCCTTCTTAATAGTGTGGTATCAACATCTAATTTTAAGGGAATGATTTCAAGGATCTATGGACAACTGATGGCTAGAATGACAAATATACAAATGCTTGGGCGTGCAAGGGAGGGATGGGAGGCGGATGTGGGGGAGTTGACGGACGACCAGTGGAATAGAATACTGGCGCTAGGCCCTCTGGTGTCGGTCTCTCCGTCGCAGTAGGTGTCTCACCTCTTGCTGATACACAGAGCTTATTACACCCCAAAGAAGCTGTTCAGGTTTGGTCGCAGATTAGATGAGAAATGTCCCAGGTGTGGTGAGATGGGCGATCTCATACACATGATGTGGAGATGCCCGAAATTAGCCAGATACTGGCCCGAGATCCTGAAGATTATTGAATCTAGGTTCGGGATAAGTCTGGATTTGGAGGCTAAGGCATGCGTGCTGGGTTTAATTGGCCAGAACATGGGAAATAAGCTTAAAATTACAGCAGTGGTAAGATGCTTATATCAAGCGAGGAAATTGATAGCACAGTCCTGGCTTTCAGCGGCCGCTCCTGCCCTGGAAGGTTGGTTTAGAACTATGAATGCGTTGGTGAGAACAGAGAGAATAACTTATATTAGAAGAGGAAGCTATAGGAAGTTTAGGAATATATGGGAACCGTGGCTCCAGGGGATGAGTATTGATCGGGGGTGCCTGTAGACAGGGTATTGACCGGGGGTCCCTGTAGGCTGGGCCGTAAGGAGTCTTGAGACTAGGTATGTGGGAAAGGGATAGAAGGGTAATTGGTAACTGTCGAAATATCTTTCAACTGTAGTTTAGATTATTGCGGTATGGTGTTAGAGTCTCTCTTGATAGAGCCAGAGGGTTGGGGGGGGGAGGGGTGGGTATAAAGGGAATGGGTAAAATAAAAAAAAGGTATGATGGTAATTGGGTGAGTTACTAGAGGGGGTCGTGCCGGGCCTCTGGAAATGATTTTATACTCATATTGAAATGTGATGCTGATTTATGTATTTGTATACCTTGAAAACTTAATAAAAAGGATTGAATTAAAAAGAAAAAAGGTAGCAGAAAGCTTTGGCAGAAACTGATGATTACATTTCAGCACCAGAAAGGTAATTGTTCACAGAAATAACAGTGAAAAGTACATTGTTAGAGAATGTAGGAGGCTCTATTTCTTCAATTATGACGTTAAGTGAGTAGGATGAATAAAAAGAAATGATTGACTGAAGAGAGAGACAAATATATTCTGTTTAAGAACAGAATTGACTGATAAAATTTAAAATGACAGCATTCCTTGCATTCCTTGCATGATTTTGTAATATAGTTGAAATAAAACTTTTTTGTTCCACAGAACATCATCAACATTTTTGTTGCTGGGCATGGACATGTGGGTCACTTTCTTTCGGTTTCTTGCTGAGTGCCCTGAGTCTCTGGGTTGCAACTCATACTCCTATCAGCAATGCAATCTGAATAATACAGGGTGCCAGAATGACCTTTGGATGGTGCTGTCTATGTCAGTTATAAAGTACGAAATTTGTCCTCAACAAACCTGGTTGCTTTTCTGTATTAAAAGATTAATGATCGTGAATGCGACTTTTCAAAGTTGCTACATCACCTGCGTCATTAGGAAAAATGCCTGATAAATTAATTCCTATAGCGCCCCCAAAATTTAATTTTCATGTGATCATTACAGTTTTCCAGTTTAGTCCCATTTTAAAATAGCAGCTGGTCTCAGAAGCTTCTGGGTCCCCCCCTAGGCACTGATGCAGGAACTGCTGACCTTCCCCAGATGAAGACACGTGACGGTGTCGTAACGCGTAGGGATTGGCTGGAGCGGCACATACAGATTGAAGCACAAGTGAGAGGGCGCTGAGAACGCCACACCATTTATCTATTTACTCTGCCTATTTTTTATGTAACAAATGTAAGAGCAACACTTAAATAAATATCCCCCCGATTGTTTCTAAAACGTTAATACACTAGTGGAGCCTTCTTTCTCTCCCCTCTCCTCCCTCATTTTATTTACTGAGTTTACCAGAGCGGAGTGACAGAGAAGAAATCATGGGAAGAAAGAGAGACTCCTAGATACTGTTTCTACTGCTTAAAGACACAACCACTGAAAGCCTGATTAACACATATTTAGGGTGAGAGTTCTGTGAGACCATAGTAGGAGGCATAATTACAGGAATAACATATCCAGCATATAACAAAGAACTAATTTGAACAGAAGAAACATTTTTATGAACTTTTTATTTATATTGCCACCTATCCTTTATCCCCAAGGACTTTATACAATGTATCACATGTATTCCTGAAGGCTATATTTTAGTGAATTGTGACTGGATCTATTTATTTTTAGCAAAGATTTTTGTTGGCACTTTCTGCTGTCAAGGATACTATCTTTGATTGGTTGCATATTTATTTCACAGAAGGATTTCCACTCACAACGTTACCTATTTATCTCACAAAATTTTTTTTTATTTATAGGTTTTTTCACGTCAATATTAATAATATTTTTTATCTATGTCACGGGAAGATTTTGTACCCATAAGTCTTATTTCATGTGAATGTGTTTAATAGATTTCAGCATGTTTTTTATTCACGAATATTTTCTCACAATATCATAATATTTATTCATACGTTTCTTATCTTTCTAATTTAGCACCAGCACTTTATCAATTAGTTATTTTTAGGCTGCGACAGAGAGATTACTGACCCTAGAGACCGCTGGGTCAGATCGCTGTATCTAGCGACCCTTAATCGCAGAAACTACTATCTACTACAGTCACTATTTATGTTTACACAGGATTTTACATATATTTATTGTTAATATTGCGCAAAATTTATTTTTATATTTATCCATTTAGTGTTTATGTGAACACCTTCATTTTGCTGCAATATTTTCCACGGTTTGATAAGAATCACTTAATTTTATATGCCCTAGTCACGATTAATATTGATTATTTATTATTTATCCACTAGCGCAAAGGAAATTTTTTAATAATTAGTCAAAACATAGCCAGAGTTCAGGCACCAGAATGGATAGTCAGACAAGCCAAAATGTCAGGTAGCCAGAGATGAGCGTAGTAGAACAGAAATCAGGATCTGGAGCCAGAAGGAATGTCAGCCAAGCAAGTCTTAAAAGGAACACAGGAGAGCACCTCTAGAGATGTGACCAAGGCGAAGGCAGAGATCATCTGGGCCGGACGGCTTAAGTAGGTAGGACTGACGAGCAGGATATCAACAGGTGAGTCACTGTGTAGAGATAGGAGCTGGCAATTAGCCGACAGACAAATAACTCCATAATCAACGGAATCGGATAGGCATTCTTAATCGTGAAACGATTGAGACCCCTATAATCAATACAAGGTCTCAGTTCACCAGCAGAAGACGAGGATTTGTGGATGAAACCTCGAGAGTGCATCTGCAACAAACTCCTTCATGGCCTTATCCTTCAAGACTGACAAAGGGTAAACCCGACCACAAGGGGGTATGGCACCAGGTTGAAGGTCAATTGCGCAATCATACGACCGGTGTGGAGGCAAACTACCGGCTTGACCTTTGTCAAAGACATCGCTAAAATCGCGGTACTCATCCGGAAGGGAGGAGAGAGAAGTGCCTTGGCTACCTTCTGGAAGCATATCTTATTTCATTGTGGCAACCAGGAGAGAGCCTAAGCAAGGAGCCAATCAAAAGAGGGGTTGTGCCTTTGTAACCAAGGATAACCAATAACCAGCGGAAACTTAGGTGAGGAAATAACTTCCAATTGGAATAGGATTTTCTCATGGTGAAGAGCCCCTACAGCCATAGACAATGGAACAGTCTCATGAGTCACATGGGCAGGCTGTAGAGGTCTTCCATCAAGAGCCTCAATGGCAAGTGGAGTGTCACGCAGCTGCAGCGGAATCGAATGCTTCGATACAAAGGCAGCATCAATGAACAGGCCTGCAGCCCCAGAGTTGAATAAAGCCTGTATCTCGACGAACGACTCAGCCCAAGAAAGGGTAACCGAAACCAGGGGCTTATCCTTCTGGATAACTGGAGATGAAACAACGCCACCTAAGGTATGTCCGTGACCAGACCTCAGGGTTTAGGCGTTCCCTGGATGGGTAGGACAAGACTTCAAAAAGTGACCTGCCTGGCCACAATAAAGGCAAAATCTCTCCCTCCTCCTAAGGGTTCTCTCATCCGCAGAGAGACACAAGAAGCCCAAGTGTATGGGTTCATCTTCACTGACCAACTCGGTACCAGGAGGCATGGGAGGTGAAGGAGGCAAGGGTGGGACTGCAAACCTCGGAGATAAATATACAGGAGGCTTCCGCAAGAGCTCCTTAAGAGAATCTCTCTGAGTCTGAAGCCAATGAGGATGGTAAACATGATCAACTTCTCCAGCTCAGTGAGTAGATCTCAGGCTGCTATTTCACCCTTGATGGTATCCGAGAGACCATGAGAAAAAGCAGCCATGAGGTCCTCATTGTTCCAAGCAACCTCTGCTGCCAGAGTACAGAATTCAATGGCATAATTGGCAAGAGTTCTCGTGCTCTGTTTGATGGACATGAGGCACTTGGCAGCAGAAGCGGAGCATGGGGGAACGTCACTGTGGAGAGATAGGAGCTGGCAATTAGCTGACAGCTGAGTGGCCAGCTCAGAGAAGGAAGGGCTGAGCTATTTTTGGCTAATAGCCAGCAAAAGATCACTATTGGAAGCAAATTGCTGCTGCAAAGCTGTATGGGCCTGGATCTGGTCTCTATTAACCAGATCCAGCCCTCACAGTGGAATAAACAAAATTGTAAAAAAAAAAAAAATTGTATGTGTTTGTGCAGCATTGAAACAACCTGAAAACAGATGAAACCATAGTACCTCTCAAAAGAAACGGGACTGTCCTGCACTTCAAAACACTGCAACAAATATATATTCAACTACTTATGGTAGAAAGATAGTTCATTTATTCCATTTGTGCCAAGTTTTTGCACAGTAGAGGACACTGTAAGCCCACCATGCTTCTTTACAAACGTAACCTATTTAGAAACATTAGGAGGGAGAATTACTAGTTCTTTGCACATGTTTGGGTCCCTGGCGTGACCATGTTGACTATGGGAAGCTGGCTGTTGCGTAACTGGTCCTGAATCCAGAATGCTGAGAGGGCTCTCCTTGTGTCTGCGTGCTCTGTGTCTCTGAAACAGGGAACATGAAGCCCAAAGAAGCAGGGATTGTCGACTGTGCCACAGATGAGAGATGTAGGTGTGGAGGTCTCCGCAGGTGGAATGCTGCCCACTGGGGAGGTAAAGGGTCAAGCTTGAAAGTCCTGCCTACAACTTTAATCATTAAGCCTAACATCAGCCGGTTCTGCAAAGGTAAGCAAATTGGAGGTGGAACCTTCTTCAAAATAACACGGCACCCTGAATTTTGGTTCATGTGAATATGCACATCTCAGCCAATGCATGAGGGTGTCATTAACAATTATTGGCACCGCTGTGTATCTGCTAAAGGGCAGCATGTTTCTGTGGTGTCAAGAAAGCGATTTTGCATGCGTTCCTGATACACAAATGTGAATGCAGGCTATATGTCTCAGTTACATTGGTGGTCAGTGTAAATCTTCTTATTGCATTGTGGCTTGGTTTACAATCCACACATTCACACTAGTGACCAGTGTGAAGGTCCCCCTTACATTGTTGATCAGTGAAAATCCCTCTTTACATTGGTGGTTACTGAGAATGCTCCTATTACATTAGTGGTCAGTGTAAATCCCCATTACATTGGTGGCCAGTGTAGCAACTCTTCTTTATATTGGTAATCGTTTAAAAAATCCAAACTTTCATTTGTAGTCAGTTTAAAATCCTCCCCTACATTGGTTGTCTATGTAGAAGCCCCCTTTAAATTGTTAGTGAGTGTAAATCCCCCTTACATTGGTGGCCAGTGTAGAAATCCCCCTTTATTGGCTGTTGATGTAAAATCCCCCATTACATTGGTTGTCAGTGTAAATTCTTCATAACATTGGTGATGAGTGTACATTTCCCTTTACATTAGTGGTAAGTGCAGACTTGCCCTTACACTGGTGGTCAGTGTAAATCCCCCTTTACATTGGTGGTCAGTGTAAATCCCCCCTAACATTGGTGGTCGGTGTAAAAGTGTCATCTTACATTGGTGGTCAGTACAAATCTTCTTGACAATGGTTGTCAGTGCAAATTCCCCCTTAAATGGAGGTCATTACATATTCCCCCCTACATTGGTGTCAATGTAGACATCCCTCTTTTCTATTGGTGGATGACGTAAAATCCCCCATTACATGGTGGTCAGTGCCAATTCACCCTCACATTGATGGTCAGTGTAAATCCCCCCCTCACATTGGTGGTCATTGTAAATACCCCATTATATTGGTAGAATCCCCCACTATATAATTGCCAAAGATTTCCAGCTTTGCTCTAAATGATTCAGAATTTGCCACAGTGTACTGCCTCCTAACTAATCCCATCCCCCCCACCACTGTTACTGATCCCATCAACCCCCCAGAATTGCCACTGATCACCCCCCCTGCCCCCAGCATTGCCACTGATCCCAGGAGTCCTAGGACTCCTAGGAGTTTTCTGTCTATTGATGAGTCCCCTCACCTCCCCAGTCCCTGGTGTGCAGGCAGTGAGGAGATGATGTGCTGCAACCAATCAGTGAGCAGTAATACTGTGCACTAACCTCTTGCTACCAGTCATTGAGCGGTAAGGATATGCAGTGCACACATTGACTTCTAATACTTGTGCGTGCATTTCTGCAAGTGGGCACGGCCATATTGGAAAGTGGCCATTGTGCCAGGCCTATGGGCAACTCTCCTCCAGCTAGTCCGCTGACACTGGCTGTGACTCCTTGCGGCTTCACATTTGGCTCCCCACAGAGCATTTTCCAATACATTGATTTTCTGATCCAAAACAGATATGCATATCAGGAAAGTCAAAGTAAAGTCAATATATTACGCTCTTAAGTTTTTGAGGTTACTTTTTTGGGTTGACTTAAGTATTGAAACTGTGGTTTAGCATGACAGTCAGACAACTGGCCTTTGCATAATAAGTAAGCAAAGGAAGCCTACATGTTTCTCATAGGAAAGAATTTGTTTAAAGTAAACCTGTGCTCCACAAAAATGTTTTTTTCTTTATCGTACATCACAGGACACAGAGCCTCAGTATTCACTGATGGGTTATATAGGCACCACTAGGTGATGGACACTGGCACACCCTAGACAGGAAGTTTAGCCCCCTATATAACCCCTCCCCTAACTGGGAGTATCTCAGTTTTTTCGCCAGTGTTTAAGGTGTTGGTCACGAGTAAAGATGTGCTGTGCTAAGCTCCGCTGGAATATTCCTTACTGCAGCAAGCCATGCAACCGGATCCATTCAAAGTGCTTTTTCTAGGCCGAATTGAATGGTACCCGGGCCTCATGTCCGAAGAAACGAGGTTCTGTCTGTAATGCTTCTCTTCCTAGAAAGCTGGACCCTGGTATCCAGTATTTTTTTTTTCATCCATATTCCTGGCGGGGTGCTTTACAGACCCAGAGCTAGGATCCTGCTTTTCAAAGGAGGCCCTAGTCCCTGAATTTTTTTTCAAACGGAGCCCACCGTGAGAGGTGAAGATTGGGTCTGTTACACAGAACCCTGCAGCTGGATAAGGTAAGGGAGATTCATACGGAATGTTTCTAGTTTCTTATGGTCTTTTCTCCTTTAAGTAATGTTGCTATGCCTAAAGTCGTCACCGGGGGCTGTCAAGAGCACGTACCTTCCATGCTTGTCTTTTCTCGTCTCTGTGATCATGCTGCACGCTCCTCCAAGCCCAGGCTAAAGGTAGGATGTGGAATGGGGGCTTTTTTCTCTCTGAGAATGTCTAGCCACAGCTCCTTTTAATCTAGGGCAGTCAGCGGTACCCGCTCCACCTCCCGCCTCCGCCATCGCTGCTGCTGCATTACAGTGGTTTCTCATCCACCTACCCTCCGCTCTCCTCCGCCCCCCTCCATAGCGATCCGATCAGGATCGAAACTCTCGGATCGCACGGGACAGCAGGGTTTGTTCAAAAGAGGACAAGGGGAGGGGCGATATGGGGGCCTGAAAAAGGGGGCGAGGCATTAGCGTGGTATCTGGCGTGGGTTGACACCCACAACAAGGGCTAATTGAGGCTATAAGATGCACTCTTTTACAGGTGCACAGTTTCAGGAGGGACACAGAGCGAATGGAGGGCATGTAAGTGTGGCTGACACAGGCATCCCCAAGCAGCATTTACTTAGCACCAGACTGGGATTTTTTATAGCAGCGGTAGTGGCTGGACTATATTGCTCAGCAGTACGTGCATTTCTGGTTGTACCTCTGCATTTGTGCTTGGCACTATGGGCAGAAAAGGTATGGGTACCCCGAGAAATAGGGGCTCTAGGGGATCTCCCTTAGGCTCTGAGGAGCCGCCCCTCTGCAGCACCAACTCCTCCTGAAGAACCTAGGGAGGCTGGTCAGGATGAGCTGTCGGGGTCAGGGGCTACATCTGCTGCTGGCACTTCAGCCCCTGTATTCATCACTCATACTAGAGTGCGAAACGCGTCAGCTGTGTCTGTACCATCTGCCTGATTGTCCTGTATTTTTGATGATCCTAATTTTACAATATGTGTGGCATCCAGATTCTCTTGTTTCAAACCTCACCTGGAAGGTGGTAACAACAGATGCCAGCCTTTCAGGTTGGGGAACCGTTCTGGAAGAGGCGACTGTCCAAGGAAAATGGTCCAGGATCGAGAAGACTTTACCCATCAATATTCTTGAGATTCGTGCGGCGTACCTGGCTCTAAAAACCTGGACTTTCAGGCTGCAGGGTTGTTCTGTCAGGGTCCAATCCGACAATGCCACACCAGTGGCTTATATCAATCACCAGGAGTCGTGCAGCCCAGAAAGAGGTAAATCAGATCCTATTCTGGGCAGAAAAACATGTGCCGTTCATATCGGCAATCTTCATTCCAGGGGTAGAGAATTGGCAGGCGGACTACTTAAGTCACGAGCAGTTGTTCCCAGGGGAATGGTCTCTTCACCCTGACATCTTCCTGGCCATATGTCAAAGATGGGGGATCCTGGATGTAGATCTGTTTCCGTCCAGGTTCAACAACAAGATCGACAACTTTGTGTTAAGGACAAGGGATCCTCTTGCATGCGGGAAGGATGCGTTAGTGACTCCATGGTGTCAGTTCTCACTGATTTATGCATTCCCCCCTATTCTGCTGCTACCACTGCTTCTTTGCAGGATCATGCAAGAAAAGAAGTCGGTGCTTCTAGTGGCCCCAGCGTGGCCCAGAAGATCTTGGTATGCAGAAATAGTAAAGATGGCGGCAGGGTCCCCATGGACCCTACCATTAAGGCCAGACCTGCTATCACAGGGACCAGTGTTCCATCCTACTTTACAAACGCTAAATTTAACGGTTTGGCTATTGAAGCCCACATTCTAAAGAGTCGTGGGCTTTTAGGCCCAGTAACTTCTACCTTGATTACTGCAAGGAAGCCAGCTTCCAGAGTCATTTATTATAGAATCTGAAAGGCTTATGTCTCCTGGTGTGAATCCATGGGTTGGCATCCCAGGAAGTATGTTATAGGGAGAATCCTTGCCTTTCTGCAAATGGGGTTAGAGATGAAATTGGCCTTGAGTACTATCAAGGGCCAGGTCTCGGCCTTGTCTGTATTGTTTCAGCGTCCGCTTGCTTCACATTCTTTGGTCCGAAGCTTTACAGAGGGGGTAACATGGTCTAATCCACCGGTTAGAGACCCCTTAACTCCTGGGACTTGAATTTAGTTCTGTCAGCTTTACAGAAACAGCCTTTTGAGTTGATACAACATATTCCTTTGGTCCTTTTGACAAGGAAGAAAGTTTTTCTAGTAGCCATTTCTTCTGCAAGAAGGGTATCAGAATTGGCGGCTCTTTCTTGTAAAGAGACATTTTTAAACGTTCATAAGGATAGAGTAGTGTTACGTTCTCGTCCTAGTTTTCTTCTGAAGGTGGTTTCAAATTTTCACCTAAACCAGGATATTGTTCTGCCTTCATTCTTCCCAGATCCCTGTTCTAAGGAAGAAAAGTCGCTACATTCTCTGGATGTAGTGAAAGCGGTCAAAGCCGCTCAGGTTCGCAAAACGGATGTTTTGTTTGTGTTGCCTGAAGGTCCTAAGATAGAACAGGCATTGGCAAAATCCACCATTTCTAAAAAGATTCGGTAGGTAATCTCTCAAGCTTATGTTTTAAAGGGGAAAGTTCCACCTTTTCAAATCAAAGCGCACTCCACCGGGGCTGTTCAGTGCATCACCAGGCCTTCATGGCTCAGATCTGTAAGGCTGCAACTTGATCTTCAGTCCATACATTCACCAGATTCTATCAGGTGGATGTGAAAAGGCATGAGGATATCGCTTTTGGGCGTAGCGTACTGCAGGCTGCAGTACAGGGTCCTTAGGTCTGATTGCTCTCTACTTTGTTTGTATCCCCTCCCCTCAGGTGGCATTGCTCTGGGACATCCCATCAGTGAATACTGAGGCTATGTGTCTTGTGATGTACGATAAAGAAAGTAGGATTTTTATAACAGCTTACCTGTAAAATCCTTTTCTTGGAGAACATCACAGGACACAGAGACCTCTTTTTTTGGGGATATGTATTACACACTTATTGCTTTGCTACAAAACTGAGGTATTCCCAGTTAGGGGAGGGGTTATATAGGGGGCTAAACTTCCTGTCTAGGGTGTGCCAGTGTCCATCACTTAGTGGTGCCTATTTAACCCATCAGTGAATACTGAGGCTCTGTGTCCTGTGATGTACTCCAAGAAAAGGATTTTACAGGTAAGCTGTTATAAAAATCCTATTTTTTTTAATGTTCTTTAACTGCTCGCTTACATAAAGCTGTTTGAATCTATAGGGAGGGGACCAAACAGTTTTAAAAAAGTGATATAGTGTACAAACCATCAATGAGTTTAAAAAGCACAGTTTAAGAAAAAAGGTATCAGAAAGCTTTGGATTAAATTTCAGGACCAGAAAGGTAATTGTTCACAGAAATAACCAAAAATAAATAAGTGAAAAGTACATTGTTAGAGAATGTAGGAGGCTCTATTTCTTCAATTATGATGTTAAGTGAGTAGGATGAATAAAAAGAAATGATTGACTGAAGAGAGAGACTAAATATATTCTGTTTAAGAACAGAAATAGCTAATAAAAATTAAAATGACAGCATTCCTGTTATGATAATAAAACTTTTTTTTTACAGATCATCAACATTTTTGTTGCTGGACATGGGCACTTTCTTTAGGTTTCTTGTTGAGTGCCCCGATTTTCTGGGTTGCAACTGATGCTTCCTAGAGTAGTTGCATTCCTATCAGCAATGCAATCTGAATAATACAGGGTGCTAGAATGACCTTTGATGGATGGTGCTGTCTATGTCAGTTATAATGTACGTAATTTGTCTTCAGCAAACCTGGTTGCTTTTCTATAATTAAAGATCATGTATGCAACTTTTTAAAGTTGCTACATCAACACAGTTATTAGGCAAAATGCCTGATAAATTAGTTCCTATAGCTCCCCCAAAATTTCACTTTCATGTGATCATTACAGTTTTTCAGTTTAGTCCCATTTTAAAATGGCAGCTGGTCTCAGAAGCTTCTGGGTCCCCCCCTAGGCACTGGTGCAGGAACCGCTGACTGTCAGTGACATGCAGTGTCCAGACCAGTGCCAAGCCAAGGAGCTGAAACAATCAGCTCTTGGGCTTCCAATTGTTTTACAGACCACTTCATAGGAATATGCTGTAGATGTGAATGTAAACACAACAGTTAATGGTTAACCAATATAACCTTTAAGAAGGTGTGGGCTCCCTTCAGTCCATCTGCCCTCCATCTATCCATCAGAATGCATGTGCTTCCATTGTGGAGTCACTCATAAGCTAGTGATAGGTCTACAGATACCAGGGTGCCTTGGCAGGGCCTGTAGCTTACGCATGTATTTGCAAATGTGTGCAGACTAAACCCCTGTTTTTTAATGCAAACTGTTAAACAGGTTAATTTGGTTGTCTGTGGGTTGGTCGGTAAGTGAGCTTCGAGTTTTCCTTGGATTTATCCTTGGCCTTTGTTCATGCAAAATTGTATGGACCTGGATCTGGTCTCCATTAACCAGATCCAGCCCCCCCACCCAGTGAAATAAAAAACAAAATTGAAAAAAAATTGTGTGTATGTGTGTGTGCAGCACTGAAACAACCTGAAAACATATTAAACCATCGTACCTCTCAAAAGAAAAGGGGCTGTGCTGCATTCCAAAACACTGCAACATATAGATATTCAACTGCTTATGGTACAAAGATTGTACATTTATTCTACTTAGGCCAAGCTTTTACACAATAGAAGACACTGGAAGTTCACCATGCTTCCTTACAAACATAACCTATTATTTAAAACATAAGGGGGGGAGAATTACTAAAACTGGTGCACACAGAATAAGAACCAATCAGCTTCTAGATTTATTGTCAAAGATTAATTGAACAGGCTGAAGTTAGAAGCTGTTTGGTTTCTATGCACAGTTTCACCAGATTCTTTGTGAGCCAGTTTTAGTAAATCTCCCCCTAAGTGACCACTCATTATAAATACATATATAACTGATACTGTGTAAATATTGTGACAGGACGAGACTCTTTCACTAAAAAGTTGGTCAGTTAAAGGATAAACAATGTGCACATTGGCTCCATGCAGGACTACAGAGCATAGATGTGTAGTGTAGAAAACTGCTTTTGAAGCTTTCTCCAGGCTTTGGTATACCCGTATTGGAGCTCTGTAGTTTGGACATTCCATAGTGTCATGGAAGGGGGTGGGGGTGGGGACAGAATCTATAACCATGTGTCTGTATTTTGTGGAGGACCAGCAGGGTGTGTGATCAGGTGCACACAGCCCTTATACTGGAGGTTTAAAAATACCTCAGGGCTCCCAGTTGGAGAATGCTCAACCCAAGAGAGACAGGGGGGCTCCAGGAATCAGAGAGGCTGCATGTGTGTCTGCAAGAGACCGTTAATGGCCTAAGGACTGAGGCCAGAGGAGCTGTGTGCATTAAGCTGTCCACCATAGGCGTCGCCAGGGGGTGGCTATTGAGACTGTAGCCCCGAATCTGGAGCCCATAGCCTCGAGTCTGTTGCCACAGGGTCCCTGCCTAATGGGTCGCAGCTGCGGCAGGTGGGCTACATTAGAGGTGGATGAGAGGAGAGAGACAAGCGGGTGGACGAGCAGAGATGACATCATCTCTCTCCGCCCGCTCCACGTCGCCACTCATCCGCCCTCACAGCCGCGCCACTTCAATGTGGGAGCAATGTGCGGCGGGGAGCAGAGAGATGACATTATCTATCACTGCCCGCCACACATCAGCGCTCTTCCACCCTCACAGCGCAGGTGCTCATTTTATCAGAACACAGGCCTCTTCAATGTTGGAGATGCGGTGGGGAGCAGAGAGATTACATCATCTCTCACTGCCCGCCCCGCATCTTCGCTCTCCTGCCCTCAAATGGACTAGTGCTGCCAGCCTGCCATCAATGCAGCAACAATGTACATTTGGTGGCACTGGCTGGCATGGCAAGTGACAACTCACATCTAGTGGCAGGTGACGTGGCTAGTGACAATCTACTAACGGTGGCAGGTGACGTGGCAAGTGACAATCCGTATCAGGTGGCAGGTGACGTAGCAAGTGACAATCTGCAAATGGTGGCAGTTGACATGGCAAGTGACATGGCAAGTGACAATCTGCAAATGTTGGCAAGTGACGTGGCAAGTGACAATCTGCAAATGGTGGATGTTGAATTGGCAAGTGGCAATCTGCAAATGGTGGCAAGTGACGTGGCGAGTGACAATCCGCAGCAGGTGGCAGGTGAAGTGGCAAGTGACAATCTGCTAAAGGTGGCAAGTGACAGTCTGCAAATGGTGGCAGGTGATGTGGCAAGTGACAATCTGCATCCGGTGGCAAGTAACAATCTGCAAATGGTGGCAAGTGACAATCCGCATCAGGTGGCAGGTGACGTGGCACGTGACAACCCACATCTAGTGGCAGATGATGTGGCAAGTGACAATCTGCTAAAGGTGGCAAGTGACAGTCTGCAAATGGTGGCAGGTGATGTGGCAAGTGACAATCTGCATCAGGTGGCAAGTGACAATCAGCATCAGGTGGCAAGTGACGTGGTAAGTGACAATCAGCATCAGGTGGCAGGTGACATAGCAAGTGACAACCCACATCTAGTGGCAGGTGATGTGGCAAGTGACAATCTGCTAACGGTGGCAGGTGACATGGCAAGTGACAGTCTGCAAATGGTGGCAGGTGACGTGGCAAGTGACAATCCGCATCATGTGGCAGGTGATGTGGCAGGTGACAATCTGCAATTGGTGGCAGGTGACATGGCAAGTGACAATCTGCAAATGGTGGCAAGTGACGTGGCAAGTGACAATCCACATCAGATCCAATCTGATTCTACATTATGGTGAGTTGAACCACTTCATTATATATTACAATGTAACAATAGAAACAATGCGCTTCAATCATCCTGGCACCATATCAAGCATGTTGCCATGATGAAACGCCAACACCAGCCTTTACCGGCAAAAAATTGCTTACCACCAGCGTGCCCCCCCCCCCCCCGAGCCTGCAAAAAGGATGGTGACCGCTGCTATGGGCTCTAGCCCCAGATCTTTTGCAGACCTATAAACGTTCCTGCCATCCACACTAGAGGAGCTGTGTGAAGCTGCCCACACCGAAGAACCTGTGGTCTGTGTGACCAGCATAAAGAGCAAAGATAGTGCTAAAGAGAGTAGTCAGACGAGCTAGCATTTTTGTGTGCATTTTTATTGGAAAAGAACCCCTGTGTGGGAGACATTATGGGGTTGATTTACTAAAGGCAAATCCACTCTGCACTACAAGTGCACTGCAAGTGCACTTGTCAGTGCACTTGGAAGTGCAGTCGCTGTAGATCTGAGGGGAAGATCTGAAATGAGGGGAATCTCTGCTGATTTTATCATCCAATCATGTACAAGTAAAAATGCTGTTTTTTTAACTTCCTTGCATGTCCCCCTCGGATCTACAGTGACTGCACTTCCAAGTTTAATTGGACACGTTTTATTGGACAGAAGGGTTACAGTAGACTGAGCATATTTAAATAATGCAAAACTGAATCTTGCTGAGCAGCACAGGTGATTGCTGTAGAAACTAAAGGTTATTGGCCTAGAAAATGAATCTAATGTTTTAGAGATTTTTATATGCATCTGGACAGAAAATTGTCTGAAAATGTCTAAGTTTGGCAGATGTTTAACAATGATTTGTGATGTACGTGAACTAAAATTATATATGTTATCACTAACCCATTTGAGCTAACACAAGTGTGTTGATAAAGTGTTAACCTTATCTAAATTGAGAATGAATTGAACAAGTGTTGGGATACATAACTTGCTACATTATATATTATATTTACAGTATGTAGGAAGAAATTATTAAATGATATGCCATTTTTTTAATATTTAGATGATTTGTCACACATCTAACTTACTACCTATGTGATATTTGGGGGTCTTCAGAAGCTTTATGACCAAACCAAATGATGTAATCAAGACATGCATAAATTAGACCTCTTACCTTAACCATATGGGTGGGGGGGAAGGTTGGTGGTTGATTGTCATGTCCTCCCATGTTTCCCTCCTCATTGGGCACCAAGCAAGGGTCCCATGAGCAGGGCCAGATTAAGAGCATCGTGGGCCTTTTTTAGGAATAAATAAAATGAAAGCACAAATAATTTTTGTTAAAATATATGATTTAGTTAAATAAAACAAAAGCCTTCTTCTACTCATAAAATATACTGAAATTGACGTCCTGCAAGCCAGAGTTTCATGGACATATACAATCCTCAGCACAACCATTATTTTAAAAATGAAACACTATCAATACTTATGATTTTATGTACACTGAAAATAGAGAGCTAACACTCTAATCTGTAATCCTTTCTCTGTTACCTCTGGACATCCCCCTTCCCCCGTCTGCTCACCTTTGCAGTACAGGCTGATGGTAGGCTCAGTAACAGTGGCCGGCAGGGCATGTTTATATCCCCAATGTCGGTAGCATTCAGCGGTGGTGATGATAAACTATGAATATGCCCCACGATTTACACATCAATGCCACCTGCCACCAGTGCTGGGACAAGGCCATCCAGTGCTCAAGGCAAAGATACCAAGCTGCACCCCCACACACACACCATAGGGGAAGGGTTGGCAAGTGGGTCTGTGGGGGGGGTAGGGTTGGTTGTATGAGGTGGAAGGTAGGTGCTGTGACCTGGAGGATGAGAGATGCATGGCACAAAGGCAGTGTAATGAAACAGGGAGGAGGGGAGTTCTGGAAGAAGTAAAAGATGGGTAGACTGGAGGTAGCATGGTGGAGAAAAGGCTTGCATTCAGAGGTGCTGTGAGCTGTAAAGTAAAGTAGTTGGTAAAGAGGCACAGTGACCAGCCAGAGGTGGGTGGCAGATGCTGTAACTGTAGAGAAGGTGAGTTGGTATGGGGCAGATTATCATGGCAGGGGGTCGCTGTGACTAGGAGAGGGGGTAGACTGTAATGAAAATGGGATTGGAGGGAGGTGTTGTGATTATGGGACTTTGTCAATGTTACCACTAGCTTCCTCCAAAGGTATATATTGCTCAGGAGACTCTTGACTCAAGAGTAATGTCTGGCCTTCCTTACACTCGCTATAAAGATAATCAATTCATTGGGAAGGAGAAAACGTTGTCTTTGACACAGCTGCTAGCATTTGGGGTCCATTGTTTAATTTTTCCTTTTTTACAAATCTAGTCAAAGTTAATGAAAGACAATTCATTGCACTTTAAATGCTGTCGTGACGTGCATTGTGCTGCAATAGAAATGCAGACATGTTTTCTCTTAAAAAAAAATGCAGACATTCTGCATTTTTACACAACACACCACAGTGCATGCATGGTGTGAACAGAGCACATACAGAGTAATGCCCCGTACACACGATCGGATTTTCCGACAAAAAACCGTGGATTTTTTTCCCGAAGAATGTTGGCTCAAACTTGTCTTGCATAAACACGGTCACACAAATGTTGGCCAAAAATTCAGAACGTGAGAACGCGGTGATGTACAAGACGTACGACAAGCTGAGAAAAAGGAAGTTCAATAGCCACTGGGGCTCCTTCTGCTTGATTCAGAGCATGCGTGAACTTTTGTGCGAAGGACTTGTGTACACACGATCAGACTTTCCGACAACAAGTTTTGGGAGCCTGCCCTCAAACATTTGTGTACGGAAATTCCGACAGCAAATGTTCGATGGAGCATACACACGGTCAGACTTTCTGACAACAGGCTCATATCGAACATCTCCCATCGGAAAGTCAGATCGTGTGTACGCGGCATAATTGTTTTCTCTTTGTACGTATGGTGAGTCTGCATCCTTCTTCCTAAAAGTAAAAAAAATGTACAATGCGTGCTAATATAGTAAGGGAGGAATGCACTTAAAATTTGCTGGAAGATGTTCTGATGTCATGATTTTTTTTTCTCATATCTTTACTATGGTGATCATTCATTCCTGCTGCTGTCACCTTTTCAGCTAGAAGATGTTTGCACAAAACACATCAATTACTTTGCAGTGTGGGAAAGTAACAACAATCAGCATTTGTGGCTCACCATCATGTATTGTAGAATGCTCTTGCTCATAGAACAGATAGATCTGTTGTTTGCATGAGAAGTAGACTGGGCACTGCACCCTCTCCCATCACTCGCGGGGCACCGATTTGCTTGTGTGTTCTCCCCCACACGCACTGCCAAGAGACAGGGGGGCGGATCTAGTGTAATTCACTGATGGTACCCTCTGCCAATCAGAGTGTGTGGATCCTTCCCCACACTCCCTCCACCAGCAAAAGACAAGTGTGGGTGCCCAGCAAGTGAGACTGTCACTGTAGGGGTGGGAGTTAGGAGAAAATGGGCGTTTGGTGAAAGCTGTGGGGAAGGAACAGGAGTCAGCCTCTATGTTGTGCTACACTACACTGTATGGATTTACATATCAATACCACCGCTGCCTACGATTTACATAACAATACCGACTGTCGCCCGCGATTTACATAACAATCCCGCCTGCCGCCCACGATTTACATAACAATATAGCCCGCAATTTACATATTAATTGTGTACACACACAGAGCAAACACATGACTCACTGGGCTGGGACTATCTCAAGGTAGGGGCCTGGAGCTACAGCTCCAATAGCCCCTATGTTAATCCGGCCCTGCTCATGAGGGGCCTACCCTGGGGTGGGTTCTTCTGGGCACCTTGTATAGGCTCACTTCACTACACATGGGGTACATTTGCTTTGTGCCATTTTCATCAACGCCCTGGGACAAGGATGAGGTTGCCATGGGGAATACTTAACCTTAAGGCAGGCCTCTACTCTTGAAGAGGTGAATGTACACTTGCACTGCATTTAGGAGAGACAGGCTAAGCAAACACACACACTCTGTATTGGACCACTGTCCCTTTTTTTTAAACACAGGATTAGTGGTCTGGATACGGAGAAGAACCTGCCAAAAAGACCAAAGAACCAGGATAGAAATTAGCTTCTACTCTCCCAGTCAAAATATTTTATTTAGTTCACATTAATAGACATAACATGCATGTTAATGAATAAGTGATGACAATTGGAATGAAGCTCATTATTTACATGAGTACACGAAAGTACAAAGCATGTAATATATAACATTGTACAACCTGGAGTATTGGTGAAGAAATTTTAAGAGGGTACAATTTGAATAAAGATAATTAACAAATCCAACAGTTGTAAATGTGGAGATTCTGTGGATTAAATACTTATACTGAAAGAACAAAGAGCTTCAAAAATCATAAGAGGGACAAGAGAGAAGAGAATTAAAAAGAGGGGGAGAAAAAGGGAAAGAGAGGAGTAGAGAGGGAAAGAAGCTCACAAGGTTGATCCGATAGCCAGTGTGTGGTAGAGTAAGGTCCTAAATCCATCCTTTTTTAATCAACTACCATGGCAGGAGGACAGAGTCATCTAAGGATGATTGTTAGGAAATTTGAACTCATGGGTGCCACGTATTTTTGAATTTGGGGATTTGATTACATTCTATAGCTGCCATTTTTGCGTGAATAATGAAGTTACTCATTCTATGCTTTGTCTCAGCTACCACCAAAGAAGGGGATTTCCATGCTTTTGCCAGAGTTTGTTTAGCGGCTGCAAGGAGTTGGACAAAGAGTCTAAACTGTATATGAGTCAAATTTTAAGTTAACTAATGCCGTAGTAGGGTCAGGTTGTATTGAAATTTTGAACATTCTGGAGGCAATTGTAAATATTTATTTCCAGAAGGTTTGGGCTATAGGACAGGCCCACCAAACATGCATTTGTGTGTCCGGGTGTGGACAGCCTCGAAAACAAAGAGCTGAGTAAGTTGGAATGTATTTAGCTATTCTAGAGGGTACAAGGTACCAACGGGTCAGAACTTTAGAATTGGTTTCAATTGCTAAAATATTAAAGCCCATACTTTAAATGACTTGGGGGAGACCCGTCCTGGGTAAAAAGCAGGGCTTTTAACCAGTTGCCGACCGCCGCACGCTGATGTAGGTTGGCACAATGGCATGGGCAGGCATAAGGGCTTACCTGTACGTCCCTGCCAGCCCGTGGTGCCTGCAGCGGTCAGATTACCGTCAGGAGCGATCCGAGGTGAGGGGGGGGGCCACTGATTCATGGCCACCCCCTCATGATCGCTCCTGGAGAATGTAATGCTTCCTCTGCTGCTGTAATGTAAACAGCGGCAGAGGAAGTGATGTCATCGCTCCTCATGAAGCCTTTTCATTCCGGCTTCCGAGGAGAGAAGACATCAAGTAAGTTTGCACCAACACAGTACTTACAGTAGAACACTCTAGGCACACTTTTCACTCCCGATCACCCCCCGTACCCCCTGTCACAGTGACACCAATAGCAGTTTTTTTTTCTGATTATTGCATTGGTGTCATTTTGTGACAGTTATAAGTGGTAGGGCAGTTAATGTTAGGCCCCTTTAGGTCTAGGGTACCCCCCTAGCCCTCACTAAAAAAGTTTTAACCCCTTGATCACCCCCCGTCGCCAGTGTCACTAACTGATCGTTTTTCTGATCGCTGTATTAGTGTCACAGGTGACGCTAGTTAGGGAGGTAAGCATACAGGTTCAACGTCAGCGTTTTATAGTGCCAGCGACCCCCATATACTACCTAGTAAAGGTTTTAACCCCCTGATTGCCCCCTAGTTAACCCTTTCACCAGTGATCGCTGTATAACTGTTACGGGTGACGCTGGTTAGTTAGTTTATTTTTTATAGTGTCAGAGCACCCGCCGTTTATTACCTAATAAAGGTTTAACCCCCTAATCGCCCGGCGGGTGATATAAGTTAGGTTTTAGGGTCAGATAGGGTCTGCGTCACCCCAGGCAGCGTCAGGTTAGTACCAGTACCGCTAACACCCACGCACACAGCATACACCTCCCTTAGTGGTATAGTATCTGAACGGATCAATATCTGATCCGATCAGATCTATACTAGCGTCCCCAGCAGTTTAGGGTTCCCAAAAACGCAGTGTTAGCGGGATCAGCCCAGATACCTGCTAGCATCTGCGTTTTGCCCCTCCACCCAGCCCAGCCCACCCAAGTGCAGTATTGATCGATCACTGTCACTTATAAAACACTAAACACACATAACTGCAGCGTTCGCAGAGTCAGGCCTGATCCCTGCAATCGTTAACAGTTTTTTGGTAGTGTTTTGATACAGTTGCTAACAGTCAGGAGCTTTTTTGCCTGTGAGTCTCATTAGTGTACCACTAAATTTAGAGCCCAAAATGGCAAATTGAAGGTACACTAGTGAAGAGGCCTACACGTTTCTGAGCATGACAGATAGTAAAGAGGAAGTCACTCATCTGTCAGATTCAGGCTCAGAATATGAACCTGTAGACAGCAGCGGCTCCATGACAGATAGCTCTGATGACGGAGTTGTGGTCCCTGCCAAGGTCAGGCGTACCAGACCCCAATCTTCTTCTTCTGCTGTTGAGGTGCAAGAACCGCAGGGCTCTCGTATGGAGCAGAGAAGTACTAGCTATTCCTTCTGGGGAACTGGCAAGCACCAGCAGCCTAGTACACCCTGGTCGTACATCAGTAGTAACACTTGCAGTAACACTTGGTGACGTGGCGAGTCCCATAAGTGCAGTTCAAGCTGGCGAGGTGGCAAGCACAAGTAGTGTCCCACTGCCACCAAGAAGATGAACACAGGCCCGTCGTGCCCATAGTGCCCTTCCTGCTGCATTCGCCAATCCTAATTGGGAACCCACCACTTCTGCAGCACCCGTACTTCCCCCATTCACTGGCCAACCCAGCATTCATGTGGAAACAGTTGATTTTACGTCACTTGATTTTTATTCGCTGTTTTTCACCGAAGATCTCTATAGATCTATTGTGGACCAAAGCAATTTGTAAGCTGGTCAACACATCACCACTATTCCCCAGTCCTCCCTTGCCAGAGATTGGAAACCAATTATGGTTCCCGAATATAAGATCTTTCTGGGCCTTCCCCTCCTCTTGGGCATAACCAAAAAGAGTGAGTTGCGATCATTTTGGTTCACTGACCCAGTTCACCATATGCCCATGTTCTCTGCTTCCATGGCCAGGGCACGATACGAGCAGATTTTGCGGTTCATGCAGTTCAACAAAAATTAACTCTGTCGTCCTCGTGGAGACCCTGGATACAATCGGCTCTACAAAATTCGGCCCCTTGTAAACCACTTCAACCAATGTTTTGCAGACATGTTTACTCCCCATCAAGTTGTCTGCTTTGATGAGTCCCCATTGAAAACATCACCTTATGACGAAACGCGCCTGGGAGGTACGTGCTGACGTCACCACAACACCCCATTGAGGAGGACGGGAGTCTGTTCGTTTCCTTTTAAACCAAGGATTTATTGTAAGTGTTATTTCGTTTTTTAAATAAATGAGTCTAAAAGGTATTACACTATTGTTGCTACTATTTCTTACTATGTGCAACGTGGAGCCTCTGACATGTCTGCTGTGATGGATTTACGTCGCTCTCTATACAAGCTGATTGTTCCTTCTGGCTGTGTCGTTCTGCTTGTTGAAGTTTGACATCTGGTAAGCAGGGTCTTTGTGTGGTTTGCTGCACGCATGAAATCCCCTCACGGATTAGTACCCAGCTGACCGATACACTATTCACATCTGTTATATAATATCTCCTGATCATCTCCTCTGGCCTTGTCATTCTGCTCACTGAAGTCTGATATCTGGTAAGCAGGCTTTTTACGTGGTTTTGCTGCACACATGAATTTTCCTCACGGACTAACACTCAGTTGACCAATATACTACACACGATCGGAATTTCCGACAACGGATTTTTTTGTCAGAAAATTTTATATCCTGCTCTCAAACTTTGTGTGTCGGAAAATCCGATGGAAAATGTCTGATGGAGCCCACACACGGTCGGAATTTCTGACAACATGCTCCGATCGGACATTTTCCATCGGAAAATCCGACCGTGTGTACGGGACATAAGTGTTACCAATTGGACAGTTAAAGAAGTTTTTTTGGGTTTTCTTCCTTTTGTTGGACTTTTATTGGTTTCATACTATCAAAAAAAAAAAAAAATATATTTTTTTTTTTCATATATGTTTTTTGCATGTTTATCTATATTAATGTATTCACGCATTAGTCCAGTGCGTGGCTTTTTCCACTTTTATTTCTTTTTGGTGTACCTCACTAATAGCCGCTGCCTCTAAAAAATGTTTTTGGTTTCTAGCGCAGTTTTCTTTTTTCTTTTCCTGGTATAAAAAAGTGTCTGTATACTTATTTCAATTGGCTTTGCTGAATGCTCATGTGATATACAGAGCTTCAGGACGGACTGGATCCTTCATTAAATTCCAGAAAGAGATCGTTGGAGCCCTTCTGTTTCAAGACGTGGCTCCGCCTCACCTTCCCCAACCAAATGCAGTAAGCCAGCAGCATGAGAGGCATTTTCCTTATGTCCTCCCGAGTACCCCTACCCAATGAGCCCCCCAAAGAAAATGTTGTTTCTGTAGAAAACGCGGATATAGGCGTGACACCCGCTATTATCCTCCTGTCCTGACAATCCTGGTCTTTGCATTGGTGAATGTTTTGAATGATACCATACACTAGTTGAGCTTTAGCATAGGGTACAGCATTGCCAGACTAGGCACAGTTTCACAGGGTCTCCCAAGATGCCATCGCATTTTAAGGAACCGGTTACAGTTACAAAAGTTACAGTTATAAAAAAATGTAAAAAAAAAAAAAAGTAAAAAAAAAAAAGTACACAAAAAAATATAAAATAAAAAAAAAAATAGTTGTTGTTTTATTGTTCTCTCGCTCTATTCTCTCTCTATTGTTCTGCTCTTTTTTACTGTATTCTATTCTGCAATGTTTTATTATGTTTTATCATGTTTGCTTTTCAGGTATGTATTTTTTTTATACTTTACTGTTTACTGTGTTTTATTGTTAACCATTTTTTTGTTTTCGGGTACGCCATTCAGCTGCAACGCAAATTTATTTATCCTGACAGCAACAGCGTTTGCTCCCACGATACATAAAGCCGTGACTCCAGCTCTGTTGGAGGTGATTTTACCACCACAGTTAAAAAAAGAGCATATATGCCGAAGCATGGGGGCAGCAGGGACAGAGGAGGAGCGATTTGCTCCTACCTTTTGCGGGTGGATGCCCCCATGCTTCGGCATATATATATTTTAGGCACAGGTTGCGTTAAAAAATGTTTTATTTTTACTATGTTTTTTTTGTATTTGCTTTGCAGGTATGGTATGTCTCACTGTTATACTGTAATGTTACTTTGTTTTATTGTTAACCATCATTTGCTTAGCAGGTACGCCATTCAGTTGCAGCACCGATTTACTTATCTTGACAGCAACAGCGTTTGCTCCCACGATACATAAAGTTGTGACTCCAGCACTGTCGGAGGTGATTTCACCACCACAGTTAAAAAAAAGAGCATATATGCCGAAGCATGGGGGCAGCAGGGGTGGAAGAGATTTGCTCCTAACTTTTGGGGCGGATGCCCCCATGCTTCGGCATATATAAATGGTGCATGTATGCCCATCATTAGAAGTGGGTGGATGAAGGGAGGTATTCTAATGGTGGGCATACCTACCGATCAATCTCTTTTTTTCATGCAGCACACAGGCTGCATGAAAAAAAAGATTACAATATATGCCCAACAAGGACCAGCAAGGTACTGGTATGTTGCTGGACTTTGAGTGGTTATACCAGAATGATGCCTGCAGGTTTAGGTATCATCTTGGTATCATTCTTTTCAGCCAGCGGTCAGCTTTCATGTAAAAGCAATCCTAGCAGCTAATTAGCCTCTAGACTGCTTTTACAAGCAGTGGGAGGGAATGTCCCCCCCCCACTGTCTTCCATGGATTTCTCTGGCTCTCCTGTCCCAACAGGGAACCCGAGAATGCAGCCGATGATTCGGCCAGCTGACCATAGAGCTGATCAGAGCCCAGAATGGCTCCAATCATCTCTATGGCCTAAGACTTAGATTTCGCCGGATGTAAACAACACCATTGGGAAATTGGGAAAGCATTTTATCACAACGATTTTGGTGTGGCCAGATGTTTTGAGAGCAGAGGAGAGATCTAGGGTCTAATAGACCCCAATTTTTTCAAAAAAGAGTACCTGTCACTACCTATTGCTATCATAGGCGGTATTTACATTCCCTGCGATAACAATAAAAATGATAAAAAAAAAAATGAAAGGAACAGTTAAAAATAAGATAAAAAGCAAAAAAAAAAAAAAAAAGAACCCCTTTCTCCCCCTGCTCTCGCACAAAGGCAAACGCAAGCGTCGGTCTGGCGTCAAATGTAAACAGCAACTGCACCATGCATGTGAGGTATCACCATGAAGGTCAGATTGAGGGAAGTCATTTTAGCAGTAGACCTCCTCTGTAAAGCTAAAGTGGTAACCTGTAAAGGCTTTTAAAGGCTTTTAAAAATGTATGTAGTTTGTCGCCACTGCACGTTTGTGCGCAATTTTAAAGCATGTCGTGTTTGGTATCCATGTACTCGGCCTAAGATCATCTTTTTTATTTCATCAAACATTTGGGCAATATAGTGTGTTTTAGTGCATTAAAATTAAAAATCTTTTTTTCTCAAAAAATGCGTTTGAAAAATCGCTGCGCAAATACTGTGTGAAAAAAAATGAAACACTCACCATTTTAATCTGTAGGGCCTTTGCTTTAAAAAAATATATAAGGTTTGGGGGTTCAAAGTAATTTTCTTGCAAAAAAAAAAAAATTTTTCATGTAAACAAAAAGTGTCAGAAAGGGCTTTGTCTTCAAGTGGTTAGAAGAGTGGGTGATGTGTGACATAAGCTTCTAAATGTTGTGCATAAAATGCCAGGACAGTTCGAAACCCCCCAAATGACCCCATTTTGGAAAGTAGACACCCCAAGCTATTTGCTGAGAGGCATGTCGAGTCCATGGAATATTTTTTTTTGCACAAAGTTGTCACTAAATTATATATTGCTCAAACATGCCATGGGCATATGTGAAATTACACCCCAAAATACATTCTGTTGCTTTTCCTACAGGGATACCACATGTGTGAGACTTTTTGGGAGCCTAGCCATGTATGGGACCCCGAAAACCAAGCACCACCTTCAGAGTTTCTAAGGGTGTAAATTTTTGATTTCACTCCTAACTGCCTATCACAGTTTTGGAGGCCATGGAATGCCCAGATGGCACAAACCCCCCCAACAAATGACCCCATTTTGGAAAGTAGACACACCATTTGGGTCATTTGGGGGGGGGCTTGTGCCATCTTGGCATTTTATGGCCTTCAAAACTGAAGCAGCAAAATGTATTGTGGGGTGCAATTCCGCATATAACCATGGCATGTGTGAGCAATATATCATTTAGTGACAACTTTTTGTAAAAAATATATATTTTTTGTCAATATTCAATCACTTGGGACAAAAAAATAAAATATTCAATGGGCTCAACATGCCTCTCAGCAATTTCTTTGGGGTGTCCACTTTCCAAAATGGGGTCATTGGGGGGGGGGGTTTGTACTGACCTGCCATTTTAGCACCTCAAGAAATGAGATAGGCAGTCATACTAAAAGCTGCGTAAATTCCAGTAAATATACCCTACTTTGTAGACGCTATAACTTTTGAGCAAACCTATAAATATACACTTACACTATACACTTTTTTGTACCAAAAACATGCGGCTGAATACATTTTGGCCTAAATGTATGACTAAAATTGAGTTTATTGGATTTTTTTATAACAAAAAGTAGAAAATATATTTTTTCTTTCAAAATTTTCGGTCTTTTTCCGTTTATAGCGCAAAAACTAAAAACCGCAGAGGTGATCAAATTCCATCAAAGGAAAGCTCTATTTGTGGGAAAAAAAGGACGCAAATTTTGTTTGGGTACAACATTGCATGACCGTGCAATTAGCAGTTAAAGCAACACAGTTCCAAATTGTAAAAAGTACTCAGGAAGAGGGTAAAACCTTCCAGGGCTGAAGTGGTTAGGGAAGGAGAGGAAAGGGTTGTGTGGGGATTGTAAGTGGTGCTTAAATTTAAGCCTGTCTCAAAGAGATATAAAGTGTTTAGTGATAGGGTCATGCAAACCAGGGTGGTCTTTAGGGTGTAGCCATAGTAGATTTTAGACCGATAAGGGATCACAGTCGGCTGCTTCTATCATCACCCACAAGGGAGTTTCTTGTGTTGCATGATATTTGGGTAAGCTTGTAATATGAGCGGCTTTGTAGTATGATGCAAAGTTGGGAAAGCCAAGGCCACCTTTAGATTTGGGAAGATATAATGTGTGGAAGGATATACGTGGTTTGGAAGATCTCCATACAAATGTCATCACCCTTTTTTGGATTAGTCGTAAAGTAGGCAGGAATTGGGATCGGTGGAACTCTGAACAAATATAGTAATTTGGGTAGGATCAACATTTTCATAGTATTCTACCTAGCCAAGACATTGGAAGGTGTGACCATTGTTTCATAAAATTTGTTACATGTTTTAGGTTAGATGGGTAGTTGGCTGAAAAGAGGTCTGAAATGGAAGCTGTTAGGTGAATTCCTAGGTATGGGATTGTTTTTTCTGCCCAGGTAAAGGGAAGTGCTGTTTTTACTGTGTCTATTTCTCTCTCAGATAGGGATATATTTAGTGCTAGGCACTTTTTAGGATTGATTATTAGTCCTGAGATGTTGGGAAATCTACTGAGGATAGGTAAGAGATTGGGGCCTAAGGAGATGATAAAAATAGAAAAAAATGTCATCTGCGAATAAGCAAAGTTTGTGGTGGTAGCCTCCTAGTTCTATTCCAGTTATCGTTGGGTCTGATCCGATGCATTGAGCAAGGGGTTCTATTAAAAGGGCAAATAGGAGGAGGGAGAGTGGGTATCCCTGACATGTGCCTCTTTCTATTTTAAAGGAGACTGATTTGTAACCTGCGGTTTTTATGTGTGCTTGAGGTCTGTCGTAGAGTGCGGCTATCCATTTAGTGAAGTGGGGGCCAAAACCCCATTTCTGGAGTGTGTGTAGCAAATAGGGCCAAGAAACAGAATCAAAAGTTTTCCTGATATTAAGGGAAAGGAATCAAGAGGGGATGTGGTGAGTTTTGGCAATGTGCGCCAAAAGGACTGCATGCTGCACATTGTCACCCACTTGGCATGTAGGCATAAGGCCTACTTGATCCCGATGAACAAGCCTAAGATTTTGTTGAGTCGATTTGCCAGGATTTTTGCTCATATTTTTATGTCAAGGTTTAGAAGGGAAATGGGGCGATAATTCGTGCAGGATGTATTATTGGAGTTAGGCTTAGTTATCGTACAGATAATTTCCATTAGAAATTCTTGTCTTAAGGAATATCCTTCTAGTATTATATTAAACGTTTTGGCTAGGAGTGGAGATAAGGTCTCTGCAAATGTATGATAATATATGTCTGAAAAACCATCAAGGTCTGGTCTTTTGTTTAATGTGAGTACTTTAATTGTTTTTGCTACATCATCTGCTGTGATGGGCTCTTCAAGATGAGATCTTTGGGTCTGGGTTAATTCAGGAAGAGTTAATTGGGAAAAAAAGGCGTTGCTTCAGTAAATTTAAATTCTTTTGTTGCAGAGTATAAAGAGGCTAAATGGGATCGGAATGTATGGACTATTTTAACAAAGTTACAGGTGTAATTATCTTTTGACAATTTAAATCGGATTGGTTTAGTTTGTTTAGTGAATTTGGAGCATGTGCCATGTAAGTGTCAGGTTTATTAGCCTTCATTAGGGATGACTTGACGGGACTTCCCAGTGACGTCACGGGGAATGCCACAGGGAAGTCCCATCATGTCCCGTGCGTCAGAGGGGGCGGGATCACCGGGTGGCCCCGCCCCCATTATTTAAGAACCGTCAGACAAGGAGACGCCGTCACACAGCGGGAGCCTCCCTCCATGCCAGCATGGATGCGGAGCGGCCCGGAGAAGAAAATGAAGAAGAGAAGAAGAGAAGAAGGAAGAAGAAGGAGGATGTAGAAGAAGATGAAGAGAAGAGCGGGAGCCTCCCCCCATGCCATGGCTGCGAAGCGGCCCGAGGAGAAGAAGATAGAAGACACCGCGGAGGAGATGCTGGACGAGAATGCAGGAGGAAGAACCAGAAGAGCCAGAAGAACCAGAAGAAGAAGAAGATGAAGGAAGATAGAAGAAAGAAGAAGCATTTAAATAAAGGAATTGTCAAAAACTGTCTCTTGTCATTTTTAACATTTTTGACAGTTTTTTAGTGAAATGGTAGGGGTAAGTACCCCCTTACCATTTCACACACGGGGGGCTGGGATCTGGGGGTCCCCTTGTTAAAGGGGGCTTCCAGATTCCGATAAGCCCCCCACCCGCAGACCCCCACAACCACCGGCCAGGGTTGTGGGGATGAGGCCCTTGTCCTCATCAACATGGGGACAAGGTGTTTTGGGGGGCTACCACAAAGCACCCTCCCAATGTTGAGGGCATGTGGCCTGGTACGGTTCAGGAGGGGGGGCTCACTCTCATCCCCCCCTCTTTTCCTGCCGCCTGCCAGGTTGCGTGCTTTGATAAGGGTCTGGTATGGATCTTTGGGGGGACTCCACGCCGTTTTTTTGGTTTTTTTGGCGCGGGGTTCCCCTTAAAATCCATACCAGACCTGAAGGGTCTGGTATGGAATTTAGGGGGAACCCCACATCATTTTTTTTTTAAATTTTGGCCGGGGTTCCCCTTAATATCCATACCAGACCTGAAGGGCCTGGTATGGAATTTAGGGGGACTCCCACGTCATTTTTTTTTTTTAAATTTTGGTTTGGGGTTTCCCTGTGGGGAATTCCTATGCCGTTTTTATCAATGAACTTCTATGTGTATTGTTGGCAAAGCAATAGCCGCGGGTAGTTTTAAATGGGTTTTTTCCTTCCAAATGTCATTTTGCTGTCAGACTGTTCTAAACACGGGAAACATGCGCCCCTTTACAGGCATACTATAGACACCCCCAGGTACGAAATTTAAAGGGATATTACACTTTTATTGTTTGACTTTAAGCATTATTAAAATCACTGCTCCTGAAAAAACGGCCGTTTTTAAAACTTTTTTTAGCATTGATCCATGTCCCCTGGGGCAGGACCCGGATCCCCAAACACTTTTTATGACAATAACTTGCATATAAGCCTTTAAAATTAGTACTTTTGATTATTCATGTTCGTGTCCCATAGACTTTAACAGTGTTCGTGTGTTCGAACAAACTTTTTTCCTGTTCGCATGTTCTGGTGCGAACCGAACAGGGGGGTGTTCGGCTCATCCCTAGCCTTCATATAGAAGGCACATCTAGAACGGCGCAAGGATTTATCTACATTTTCTGTGAGGAATAGATCAAATTCCAGACGGGCCTTTTCTAAACAAGTTTTTGTGGCTGAGGAGGGGTTAATTTGGAAGATTACAAAAGTAGTGTTGTATTCTAGCTCTAATTTTGGTTCAAGATTTCTTCATTCACGCTTAAACATTGCAGATTGTCGCTGAAACACCCCACGTAGCACTGGCATATGTGCTTCCAAAAAGAGTTATGCCCCGTACACACGGTCGGATTTTCCGATGGAAAATGTCCGATCTGAGCGTGTTGTCGGAAATTCCGACCGTGTGTGGGCTCCATCGGACATTTTCCATTGGATTTTCCGACACACAAAGTTGGACAGCAGGAGATAAAATTTTCCGACAACAAAATCCGTTGTCGGAAATTCCGATCGTGTGTACACAAATCCGACGGAAAAAGTGCCACGCATGCTCAGAATAAATAAAGAGATGAAAGCTATTGGCCACTGCCCCGTTTATAGTCCCGACGTACGTGTTTTACGTCATAGCGTTTAGAACGATCGGATTTTCCGACAACTTTGTGTGACCGTGTGTATGCAAGACAAGTTTGAGCCAACATCCAGCGGAAAAAATCCTAGGATTTTGTTGTCGGAATGTCCGAACAAAGTCCGACCGTGTGTACGGGGCATTAGTGGATACATTTCAGGGCATTTGTTGGACATCAGATATTCTTTTAGGACTTGTTCGATTTACTAGGCGATGAGATGGATTTTTAAGCAAGATGTTGGGGAGGTACCAAGATGGGTCATATGCTTTAGGTATAGTGGATGCTATAGTAGTATAGACCGTGCTATGATCTGACCAAGGGATTGGGATTATGTTTGATGCGAGAATCCCAAGTTTCATACCAATAGTTAGAAATATATGGTCAATAGGTGAGAAGGTTTGGTGTGGGTGCGAGTAATAAGTATATTTTCTTTTAGCCGGGTTATTTTCTCTCCAGGAGTCAACTATATTGTGTCATGAGAGAAGTTGTGAAAAGGATTGCGTAAATGGGCTTCTTGGTGGGATAAATGGTGATTTATCTAGGAAAGGGAGGAGGACCTGGTTCAAATCTCCACACATGATAATTATTCCCATCTTGTGTGTGGATACTACTTGTAGAAGGTGAGATAGAAAAGGTGTTGATTGTTTGGAGCATAATATGAGACAATTATGACTGCTGTGTCCATAATGTGTCCCGTGAAAATAATATATCTCCCTTTGAGGTCTTTTATTTCTGATTTAGGAGTAAATGGGATAGAGCGGTGAAAAGCTATAAGGGTTCCACGCTGTTTGGTGGCAGCTGAGGCCGTGTAAATTTGCGGATAATAGGAGCTCAAAAATTTGTGCATGGAGTTCACTGTAAAGTGAGTTTCCTGTAAGCATACTATGTGTGCTTTCTGTGTTTGAAAGAAACGGAACGCTTTAGTGCGTTTCTGCGGTATATTAATACCCTGAACATTCAGGGACAGAATGTTTGAGGGTGCCATGATAGGTGATAAGGGAGATGATACTCACCACTTCACACAAGTTTCTGACTGGATGGATCAATCCAAGTGAACAACAAGGAGGAAGAGGCAGAGGTGGACCATGAATGGTTTAAAGAAAGGGAAAAACATGTAACATATGAGGTAAGAGAAAATACTGCAAGAATTTATTTTTTGAAGAAATGCAAGATTTGCCCGTGATAAGGGAAAAAATTCTCTATCAGGGGAAAAAAGCCATCGTCAATCGTTCATATATTAACCACTTGCCGAGTGCCGCACGCCGATTTACATCGGCAGAATGGCATGAGTGGGCAAATGGGCATACCTGTACGTCCCTCCCCGTGGGCGGGGGCGCGATTGCGCCCCCCGGCTGCGGCAGTCGGATTCGTTAGAGGACCGATCAGTCCTCAGGTCCTGGCCAATGGCTTATGGCCTGGACCTGCTGATTGGTCCTAACAAATGAAATCATTCTCCTGTCTGTGCAAGTGTAAACACAGACAGGAGGAAGTGATGTCATCTCTCCTTGTGGAGTCTTTTAAATTCCAGTAAGAGGAGAGAGGACGTCTTACCGTGAGTTCACAACACTATACTAACACCAGTACACATAGGAACACTTGTCATCCGTCGATCACCCCTCTGATTGCACCCCACAGTTAACCCCTTTACTCCCTGTCACTGTGTCCCCAATTGCAGTTTTTAGATTTTTCACTGATCACTGCATTGGTGTAATTTGTACCACTAAGTGTTAGGGCAGTTAGTAGTAGGCCCAGATAGGTCTAGGGTACCCCCTAAACCCCCCTATTAAAGATATAACATCTTGATCGCCCCCCAGTTAACCCTTACCACCCCCTCTTGCCAGTGTCACTAATAGATCTTTTTTCTGATTGCCGTATTTGTGTCACGAATGACCCTAGTTAGCCAGTTAGTTGATTTGTTTCACCATCAAGTTTTTATGGCGCCAGGTACCCCCATATATTGCCTTAACTAATAAAGGTTTTAGCCCCCTGATTGCCCACTAGTTAACCCTTTCACCCCTGTCACCAGTGATCACCGTATTAGTGTTATGGATGACGCTGGTTAGCTTGTTTTTTATAGCCACAGGGCACCCGCCATACATTACTCAATAAGGGTTTAACCCCCTGATTGCCTGGTGGGTGATATCAGTTAGGTTTTAGTGTCAGTCAGGGTCTGCATCGCCCCAGGCAGCGTCAGATTAGTGCCAGTAGCGATAACACCCACACACACACCATAAACCTCCCTTAGTAGTATAGTGTCTGAACGGATCAATATCTTTGATCTGATCAGAACTATATTATCATCCCCAATAGGTTAGGGTTCCCAAAAATGCAGCGTTAGCGGAATCAGCCGAGATACCTGCTAGCACCTGCGTTTAGCAGAGTCAGGCCTGATCCCTGCGAACACTAACAGTTTTTTTGGTAGTGTTTAAATCAGTCGCTGACAGTCAGAGGCTCTTTTTCCTGTGAGTCTCACTAGTGTACCACTAAATTTAGAGACCAAAATGTCAAATCGAAGGTACACTAGTGAAGAAGCCTACACGTTTCTGAGCATGACAGATAGTGAAGAAGAAGTTCCCCATCTGTCAGATTCAGGCTCAGAATATGAACCAGTAGACAGCAGCAGCACCCTGACAGATAGCTCTGATGATGGAGTTGTGGTCCCTGCCAAGGTCAGGCGTACCCGACCCTGTTCTTCTGCTGTTGTTGAGGTGCAAGAACCGCAGGGCTCTCGTATGGAGCACTAGTGCCGCTCATCCTTCTGGTGAAGTGGCAAGCACCAGCGGCCTAGTACACCCTGGTCGTAGTCAAACCAGCACTGTATACTTATTTCAATTAGCTCTGCTGAATACTTATGTGCTATACAAAGCTTCAGGATGAACTGGATCCTTCCTTAAATTCCAGGACGGTGCTGTGGCCGTGCTGTGACCCAACTTCCCAATCCAAATGCAGTAAGCCAGCTGCATGAGAGGCATTTTCCGTATGTCCTCCTTGGTACCCCTACCCAATGAGCCCCCCAAAGAAAATGTGTCTGTAGAAAGTGCGGATATAGGCGTGACACCCGCTATTATTGTCCCTCCTGTCCTGATCATCATGGTCTTTGCATTGGTGAATGTTTTGAACACTACCACACACTAGTAGAGTATTAGCGTAAGGTATAGCACTGCACAGACTAGGACACATTTTCACAGGGTCTCCAAAGATGCCATCGCATTTTGAACCTGGAACCGAACCGTTACAACCGCTACAACTGTTACAACCACTACAACCGTTACAAGCACAACAACCATTACAGCTACAAATAAAAGTGTAAAAAAAATATATATATACTGTATATAGAATAAAAAAAGAAAATAGTTGTAGTTTTATTGTTCTCTCTCTCTATTCTCTCTCGTTCTGCTCTTTTTTACTGTATTCTACAATGCACTGTTTTATTGTTACTATGTTTTATCATGTTTGCTTTTTTAGGTATGTAATTCTTTTATACTTTACTGTTCACTGTGTTTTATTGTTAACCATTTTTTTGTTTTCAGGTACGCCATTCAGCTGCAGCACTGATTTATTTATCTTGACAGCAACAGCGTTTGCTTCCACGATACATAATTCAGTGACTTCAGCACTGTAGAAGGTGATTTCACCATCACAGTTTTTTTAAAAAAGAGCATATATGCCAAAGCATGGGGGCAGGGGTGGAAGGGGTGATTTGCCTCTACCATTAGGGGCAGATTGCCCCCATGCTTTAGCATATATTTTTTAGGCTCAGATTGTGTTAAAAAATCTTTTATTTTTACTATGTTTTATTGTATTTGCTTTGTAGGTATGGTATGTCTTACTGTTATACTGCAATGTTACTTTGTTTTATTGTTAACCATCATTTGCTTAGCAGGTACGCCATTCAGCTGCAGCATTGATTTATTTATCTTGACAGCAACTGCGTTTGCTCCCATGATACGTAAATCAGTGACTCCAGCGCTGTAGGATGTGATTTCACCACCACAGTTAAAAAAAAAAATGGTGCATGTATGGCCATCATTAGTGGGTGGATGAAGGGTGATATTCTAATGGTGGGCTTACCCACCGATCAATCTCAGTCTGCATGAAAAAAAGAACATTACAATGTATGCCCAACAAGGACCAGCAACGTACTGGTATGTTGCTGGACTTTGAGTGGTTATACCAGAATGATGCCTGCAGATTTAGGTATCATCTTGGTATCATTCTTTTCAGCCAGTGGTCTGCTTTCATGTAAAAGCAATCCTAGCGGCTAATTAGCCTCTAGACTGCTTTTACAAGCAGTGGGAGGGAACGCCCCCCTCATGTCTTCTTGGGCTCTCCTGTCACAACAGGGAACCCGAGAACGCAGCCGGTGGTTCCGCCAGCTGATCATAGACCAGAATGGCTCCAATCAATCATCTCTATGGCCTAAGAAACCGGAAGCTATGAGCATTTCACGACGTAGGTTTCGCCGGATATAAACAGCGCCATTGGGAAATTGGCAAAGCATTTTATCACACCGATCTTGGTGTGGTCAGGTGCTTTAAGGGCAGAGGAGAGATCTAGGGTCTAATAGACCCCAATTTAAAAAAAAAAAGAGTACCTGTCATTACCTATTGCTATCATAAGGGTTTTTTACATTCCCTGAAATAACAATAAAAAATTATTTTAAAAAAATGAAAGGAACAGTTTAAAAATAGATAAAAAAAGCAAAATAAGTAATAAAAAAAAAGGACCCCTGTCCCCCCGTGCTTATGCGCAAAGGCGAATGCAAGCGTCGTTCTGGTGTTATATGTAAACAGCAATTGCACCATGCATGTGAGGTATCACCGCGAAGGTCAGATCGAGGACAGTAATTTTAGCAGTAGACGTCCTCTGTAAATCTAAAATGGTAACCTGTAACAGTTTAAAAATAAGATAAAAAAACAAAATAAGTAATAAAAAAAAAGGACCCCTGTCCCCCCGTGCTTACGCGCAAAGGCGAATGCAAGCGTCGTTCTGGTGTTATATGTAAACAGCAATTGCACCATGCATGTGAGGTATCACCGCGAAGGTCAGATCGAGGACAGTAATTTTAGCAATAGACGTCCTCTGTAAATCTAAAATGGTAACCTGTAAAGGATTTTAAAGGATTTTAAAAATGTATGTAGTTTTTCGCCACTGCACGTTTGTGTGGATTTTTTTTTTTTTTAAGAATCTCTTTTTATTGAACATGTTTTTATCAAAGCATACAAACATCTGGGTTATGTCAACATGACAGTCACCCAGAAACAACCGGCCACGCAGGGCCTAGCATAGCTATCCTGACTAACATAGTCATCTGACTCTTATATATACCCCAACTTCTTGCCCCCTCCCCCCCTTGTCACAGCTCAATGGCACCAATGTTACCTAAATGTGTTCACAAGAATTTTTTTACTCTTCAAAGTTGTCAGTTCTACACATGGTCATCATTGAGTATAATTATTCTTATAATAGATTTCCGCTATCCATACCTTTTAACTTGTCAGTATAAGTGTCACCTTAATATTTTCACATTATCTTATAGCATGCCTATCCATGACTCACTTCTTAGATAAGAGATCCCAGGGTAAACACCCCCTACCCCACTGTAATGTCAGATTCAGACCAGGCCTTCCATACTTTGTCAAATTTTTTCCCACATCCACTCGCCCTATATGTGGATTTATAGAATGGCAACATAGTGTTAATCAGCTTTTTCCAAAAAACAATCTCTGGGGCATTTGTGTTTTTCCATTTAAGAAGTATGGCTTTTTTACCATAGAACAAAAGGATAGTGAGTAATGTTCTCAGTGCCCTCGTTGGAACCACCTCCTCCACCAATCCCCCCCCTGTATGTCAGGAACTTCCACCTCCCATTTATTTCTACAGTTAGTTACTATCTTTGGTGTTGTTTTAAAAAATTCTTTGTATGTTGATGAGAGAGTTTTGGTCAAGTCCTCCACTGAGAGCAGGGATTCAAATGTTGAGGGCAGGGATTCCACTCTCAATTCTCTAAATTGCGTCTGGTAAGCGTGTTAGAGTTGAAAAAAATTAGAGGTAAGAATTAGGTAGGTCATGCCTGGACTCCAGTTGGGAGAAAGTCAGGAGTTCCCCATATGATATGATATCTTTAATTGTTTTTACTCCCTTGACCGCCCAAATCATAGGATCTGGTAAGTTATAGAACTGAGGCAGCGTGTGGTTCATCCATATTGGGGTAGATGGGGAAATCCCCTGGTAGCTAGGAGATGCTAATTTTTTCTGCCAGTCCCCATGCTCTAATAGTGGCCGTCATCGTCAAGGTGATTGGCAAGTCTGATTTGGTACCCCTGAATAAAGCCAGGCGCAAGCTTTCATAGGACCCAAGATGGGCCACCTCCAGTACTTTGGCCACATCTCCATCATCTGACAGTAACCACCTACAGGCAAACACCATTTGGCCTGCCAGGTAGTATTTATGCCAATCCAGCAGCGCCAAACCACCCTGGTCTCCCGCTTCCTGCAGCACTTTAGATCTTATCCTAGGAGGTTTAGGTGCCCAGAGGAACGATCCTACTATTCCCTCTATCTGTTTGAAATATGATTTTGAGATCCACACTGGGGCATGTCTGAGGAAGTACAAGATTACTGGAAGGACCTTCATCTTAAGCAGGCTGATTCTACCTATTAAGGTAGTGGTTACATAGTTACATAGTAGGTGAGGTTGAAAAAAGACACAAGTCCATCAAGTCCAACCTATGTGTGTGATTATGTGTCAGTATTACATTACATATCCCTGTATATTGCGGTCATTCAGGTGATTATCTAATAGTTTCTTGAAGCTATCAATGCTCCCCGCTGAGACCACCGCCTGTGGAAGGGAATTCCACATCCTTGCCGCTCTTACAGTAAAGAACCCTCTACGTAGTTTAAGGTTAAACCTCTTTTCTTCTAATTGTAATGAGTGGCCACGAGTCTTATTAAACTCTCTTCTGCGAAAAAGTTTTATCCCTATTGTGGGGTCACCAGTACAGTATTTGTAAATTGAAATCATATCCCCTCTCAAGCGTCTCTTCTCCAGAGAGAATAAGTTCAGTGCTCGCAACCTTTCCTCATAACTAAGATCCTCCAGACCCTTTATTAGCTTTGTTGCCCTTCTTTGTACTCGCTCCATTTCCAGTACGTCCCTCCTGAGGACTGGTGCCCAGAACTGGACAGCATACTCCAGGTGTGGGCGGACCAGAGTCTTGTAGAGCGGGAGAAGTTGTTTTATCTCTGCAGTTGATCCCCCTTTTAATGCATGCCAATATTCTGTTTGCTTTATTAGCAGAAGCTTGGCATTGCATGCCATTGCTGAGCCTATCATCCACTAGGACCCCCAAGTCCTTTTCCATCCTAGATTCCCCCAGAGGTTCTCCCCCTAGTGTATAGATTGCATTCATATTTTTGCCACCCAAATGCATTATTTTACATTTTTCTACATTGAACCTCATTTGCCGTGTAGTCGCCCACCCCATTAATTTGTTCAGGTCTTTTTGCAAGATTTCCACATACTGCGGAGAAGTTATTGCCCTGCTTAGCTTAGTATCGTCTGCAAATACAGAGATGGAACTGTTTATCCCATCCTCCAGGTCGTTTATGAACAAATTAAATAGGATTGGTCCCAGCACAGAACCCTGGGGGACCCCACTACCCACCCCTGACCATTCTGAGTACTCCCCATTTATCACCACCCTCTGAACACGCCCTTGTAGCCAGTTTTCAATCCATGTACTCACCCTATGGTCCATGCCAACGCACCTTATTTTGTACAGTAAACGTTTATGGGGAACTGTGTCAAATGCTTTTGCAAAATCCAGATACACCACGTCTACGGGCCTTCCTTTATCTAGATGGCAACTCACCTCCTCATAGAAGGTTAATAGATTGGTTTGGCAAGAACGATTCTTCATGAATCCATGCTGATTACTGCTAATGATATCATTCTTATTACTAAAATCTTGTATATAGTCCCTTATCATCCCCTCCAAGAGTTTACATACTATTGATGTTAGGCTAACTGGTCTGTAATTCCCAGGGATGTTTTTTGGGCCCTTTTTAAATATTGGTGCTACATTGGCTTTTCTCCAATCAGCTGGTACCATTCCAGTCAATAGATTGTCTGTAAAAATTAGGAACAACGGTCTGGCAATCACCTGACTGAGTTCCCTAAGTACCCTCGGATGCAAGCCATCTGGTCCCGGTGATTTATTAATGTTAAGTTTCTCAAGTCTAATTTTAATTCCGTCCTCTGTTAACCATGTAGGTGCTTCCTGTGTTGTGTCATGAGGATAAACACTGCAGTTTTGGTTACTGAAGCCCCCCGATTCACTCGTGAAGACTGAGGAGAAGAATAAATTCAATACCTCTGCCATCTCCCCATCCTTTGTAACCAGATGTCCTTCCTCATTCTTTATGGGGCCAATATGGTCTGTCCTCCCTTTTTTACTGTTTACATACTTAAAGAATTTCTTGGGATTTTTTTTGCTCTCCTCCGCTATGTGTCTTTCATGTTCTATCTTAGCCATCCTAATTGCACCCTTACATTTCTTATTGCAATCTTTATAAATTCTGAATGCTGTGGATGATCCCTCAACCTTGTATTTTTTGAAGGCCTTCTCCTTTGCTTTTATATGCATTTTTACATTGGAGTTAAGCCATCCAGGATGTTTGTTCGCTCTTTTAAATTTATTACCCAATGGGATACATTGGCTAATGCCCTTATTTAATATGCTCTTAAAGCAAACCCATCTCTCCTCTGTATTCTTTGTTCCTAATATTTTATCCCAATTTATGCCTTTTAGCAAGGTTTGTAGTTTAGGGAAGTTGGCTCTTTTGAAATTCAGTGTCTTTGTGTTCCCTTCATGTCTCCTATTTGTGTGATTTATACTGAAACTAATTGACCTGTGATCGCTGTTACCTAAATTGCCCCGTATTTCCACATCTGTTATCAGGTCTGTATTGTTGGTAATCAGTAGATCTAGTAATGTTTTATTTCTAGTTGGTGCGTCTACCATCTGACCCATAAAATTGTCCTGCAAGACATTAAGGAACTGGCGAGCCTTAAATGAATGCGCGGTTCCCTCCGCCCAGTCTATGTCTGGATAATTAAAATCCCCCATTATGATAACACTTCCCATCCTTGCTGCTAATCCAATTTGTGATAGGAGATCCGTCTCCACTTCCTCCCTCAGGTTAGGGGGCCTATAGCATACTCCCAGTATTATTTTCCCCTTAGCTTCATCCCTTTGGAGCTCTACCCATAAAGATTCCACCTCCTCCCTAGCCCCCTCAGTGATGTCATCGCTCACATTCACTTGTACATTATTCTTGATATATAGGCATACCCCTCCCCCTTTTTTACCCTCTCTATCCTTGCGGTATAGGGTATACCCTTGAATGTTTGCCAGCCAATCATGAGAGCTGTTGAACCAGGTCTCTGAAATTCCCACAAAATCCAAATCCTCCTTGTACAACAGTATCTCTAGTTCACCCATCTTGTCCGCCAGGCTCCTGGCATTGGTGAACATGCCACATAGTTTAGACTATCGGTCGCATATTGTCCTCGTATTGGATGTTTCAAGATTGCAACTTGGACTTGCTACTATACTCTGAGTATTTTGCAGATCTCATTTATTTTTGAAGAAAGAAAATAATTTTTTTTTCTTATTACAAATTTCAAAACTTTGTGACAAAAAGTGAGGTCTTGCAAAATACTCAATATACCTCCCAGCAAATAGCTTGGGGTGTCTACTTTCCAAAATGGGGCCATTTGGGGGGGGGGGGTTGTGCTATCCAGGCATTCCATGGCCTCTGAAATTGTGATAGGCAGTGAGGGGTGAAATCAAAAATTTACGACCTTAGAAAGCCTGAAGGCGGTGATTGGTTTTCGGGGTCTTGTACGCTGTAATGCCCCGTACACACGGTCGGATTTTCCGACGGAAAATATGTGATAGGACCTAGTTGTCGGAAATTCCGACTGTGTGTAGGCTCCATCACACATTTTCCATCGGATTTTCCGACACACAAAGTTTGAGAGCAGGCTATAAAATTTTCCGACAACAAAATCCGTTGTCGGAATTTCCGATCGTGTGTACACAAATCTGACGCACAAAGTGCCACGCATGCTCAGAATAAATAAAGAGATGAAAGCTATTGGCTACAGCCCAATTATAGTCCCGATGTACGTGTTTATGGTCACTGTGTTCAGAATGATCGGATTTTCCAAAAACTTTGTGTGACCGTGTGTATGCAAGACAAGTTTGAGCCAACATCCGTCGGAAAAAATCCAGGGATTTTGTTGTCGGAATGTCCGATCAAGGTCCGATCGTGTGTACAGGCATTTGACTGCCAAAAAGTCCCACGCATGTGGTATCCCCATACTCAGGAGAAGCAGCAGAATGTATTTTGAGGTATAATGCAACATACAACCATGCCATATTTGAACAATATATCAATTAGGGACAACTTTGAAAAAAAAAATTGTAATATTCCTGAAACTTGTGGCAAAATATAAAATATTCCATGGACTCAACATGCCTCTCAACAAATAGCTTGGGGTGTCTACTTTCCAAAACCATTGGGGGGGGGAGGGATTCTTGGCATTTTATGGCCTTCGAAACTGTGATAGGCAGTGAGGAGTGAAATCAAAAATTTACACCCTTAGAAATCCTGAAGGCGGTGCTTGGATTTCGTGGTCCTGTACGCGGCTAGGCTCCCAAAAAGTCTCACACACGAGGTATCCCCATACTCAGGAGAAGCAGCAGAATATATTTTGGGGTGTAATTCCACATATAACCATGCCATGTTTGAACAATATAGAATTTAGTCAAACTTTGTGTAATTTTTTATTTATTTTGTCATTTTTCAATAACTGACAAAAAAATAAAATATTCAATGGACTCAACATGCCTCTCAGCAATTTCATTGGGGTGTATACTTTTCAAAATGGGGTCATTTGGTGGTGGGGGGGGTTGTACTGTCCTGTAATTTTAGCACCTCAAGAAATGAGATAGGCAGTCATACTAAAAGCTGCGTAAATTCCAGAAAATGTACCCTAGTTTGTAGACGCTATAGCTTTTGAGCAAATCGATAAATATATGCGTATTGACATTTTTTACCAAAGACATGTGGCTGAATACATTTTGGCCAAAATGTATGATTAAAATTGTACAAAAAGTAGAAAATATCATTTTTTTTCCAAATTTTTGGTCTTTTTCTGTTTATATCGCAAAAAATAAAAAAATCGCAGAGGCAGTCATATACCCTCAAAAGAAAGTTCTATTTGTGGGAAAAAAAAGGACACAAATTTAATTTGGGTACAGCATTGCATGAATGCACAATTACCATTTAAAGCAGCGCAGTGCCAAATTGTAAAAAGTGCTCTGGTCATTGAGCAGCCAAATCCTCCGGGCTGAAGTGGTTAACAGTGGGCGATCGAGGGAGGCAAAGTGGGGCACACTGAACTACCGTGTGACGAGGAAAAACCCTATAAAAAGGAACATCATTAAGATGTATAGAAACATAGCCTGCGCGGCCATAAATAGATGCTGGGTTAATAGCTCCAGTAGATCATATAGGGAGAGTTGTGGGTTAAATAATCTGCCTTTTATTTACTACTGATAATAGGAAGTTATCTTGGGGGTATTATGCGAGAGGATTGGGGGTAGGGAAATGGGAGGAGGAATAGGTATCAGAGGAGGGGAAGAATGAGCAAGCAGAGCTATATCTGCCCAGAAATACAATTATGATCTTAGTTAACATAATCATATTGGTATAATAGTGGGAGTAGAGGAGGATGACATCTAGTCTAACCTGCAGCAAGTAAAAGTGCATATAAACTAATCGAGTTGATAACAAATGCGTAATAATTATAAACATATATAACCAGAATTTGAACACATGGAGAAAGTTAATACCTACAATGAGTGCAGTGAATGGACAAAGAGGTAAGTGATTAGTAACCTGTATACTAAGGACTATTAGATAATAGGGTGCAGTTTTACAGCTTGTATTAAGAGAGAGCGCTCTATTTAGTATCATGTTAAGTCTATAAAGTAAGCGGGCAAAAAATGCTTGCAAGGATGCTGGTAAGGAGCCTTTCCAGAATGAGTTTCAAAATTAGACAATATGGAATGTTCTGGGAATAAACCTTGTTTAGCTATGTGACGGTCTTTCATTTTCTGAATGATTGGGTCAAGAGATCAGGAGTAACCGGGGGTATTATACATTGTCAGTCCATGGAGTCTTCTTGATCCAAAGGAGAGAAAGCTAAACGCCTTCTCTTATGCGCATGTTGGTTCCAATTTTTCTCAGAAGATTGGGAAGGATTGCATGAGGAAGAAGAGGTTGGTCTTCTGCTGGAAGTGTTGGTAACATGTGAGTTTTCCACTAGATGTAGGTCTTGTAGTGCCTGTTGTAATTCTTCTGAAGATTTACAGGTAAACTTTGAGCCCTGGTATGTAAAACAGATGGAATACGGGAATCCCCATTGGTAAGTGATACGATGGTTTTGCAGCACTGTAAGGTGACCTTTCATTGAACGCCGTTTGTTAATAGTCAGTTGGGATAAGTCAGTAAATAATTTATAATTATGACCCTGGAAGGTTAAGGCATTTTTTTCCCGGGCTGCTGCTATTAATTGCTCTTTCGCGCGATAGTAATGAAATTTTGTGATTATATCGCGTGGAGGGCCATCTGTTTTTTTGGGCGTGAGGGCACGATAAACTCTGTCCAGTTCCAGGCGTTCTATTGGTAAAGTCAGTTGGAGTTCTTGGAATAGGGCCGTTATGGTTGATTACAAATCAATTACTGTTTCTGGGATTCCTCTAATGCGGAGGTTGGAATGTCTGGCTCTGTTCTCATAGTCTTTGAGCCTGGATTGTAGTATTAAATTTTCTTCTTTGGGATTTTCCATTTCTGCCATATTATCTTGTGCTGAAATTTCTCACCCAGTTCTCTTATTTCTTTTGTGAGACTATTTGTAATGTTCTCTGATGTTTGTTTCAGTGCTTTTTGTAGCATATGTTCAAATTGCTTTAAAAGCATTGGGGAGCAGAGAATTCTTGTGGAGAGTCTTGTGAGGGATAAGATTCTGTGTCCGACTCACCTGGAGAGTTTGGTTGCAAAAGTTTTTGCTACTGTATGTGAGAGTGTGCTGAGGTGCTGTGAGGCAGGTACCAGTGCCATTTTAGCTGCAGCCCGTTTCTGTGTTTCCTTGATGGAGGAGTCCTTAAACTTGGTGCGGTCAGACGCATGCGCGGCAGCTCCATGAACGGTCGCTCCTTCTGAGAGCCCCGCTCCACTCCGGCCGGCATCCACCACCTCAGCTACAATAAGCGGCGGAATCAGCTCATCGGACCCCCCATGGACACTTTTTCTAATATGCTATCAAGAGGGTTAGCACACAATGCCTCACAAATCACCTCCACTATACAGGCAGACCTGCAGCAACTAGGCATGAGAATTGAAGCAATTGAATCTAAGACAGATCAAATCACAGCAGTTGCCAACCAAAACACTGACAGGATCCAAGATTTACATGACCAACTGGACATGGCGTACTCAAAACTCGATGACCTCGAAAATAGGTCTCGTAGATACAGTTTTAGGTTAAGAGGCCTTCCAGAATCGTTTAAAGACACAGATAAAATCGTTCGCTCTTTCATCAAACACTTACTACGGGATATTCCAGATTACAGACTGGAATTAGACCGAGCACACAGGGCCTTACAACCTCCGCGCCAAGATGGCCTGCCCAGAGACATTGTGGTCAAACCCCACTTCTTCAGGGTTAAAGAAGAAGTTATGCACAGAGCAAGGGAAACGGAAAATCTATCCTTCCAAGGACATCCGATTCAAATTTTTGCGGATCTTTCCCCCTTCACGATACAGAGACGGAGATCTTTAAAGCCTCTCTTGAATAGCCTATCACAAAAATCGATCGCTTACAGATGGTCGTTCCCTTTTCGCCTCAACTTTGCCTACCTAAATAAATCATATAGCTTCACGAACTTTGGAGACGGAGAAAGGTTGTTGCTGCAACTAGGCCTCATTTCAAACTCGCCTGCTCCACCTGCTGTTTTGGATCCCAGAACACCTCAATCAGCGAAATGACCACCACCCTCAAGTCCCATTCAACCCTTATGGCACAAGCAGCAAGCCAAGAGATCCAAGGATGGCCGCCCTCCTTAAAGAACAGTCTACTATCAACAGAGCCAATTCTTTCTTTTCTCCCCAGGACCTCCTGCGGTAGTCTTCGGAAAATGGGACGCTGACTGCCTAAGACCCCGTTTTCCCCTGGCAGAACCTTAGCCAGATTCTCTAAAATTTTCCTTTTTTTTTTCAATTCTGAGACGTTTTCTTTTTGCTTCATTTTTCTCAGGACTCCTTTCAGTATGGTCCCCCCCTTTTTTTTTTTTTTTTTTATGATTCTAATTTTGCATTTATTTTTGGCGGTTTGGCCGGAGTGGCTGCACTTCGCCTCCACGAGTTTTGGAGTGGTATTTTCCCCCACTCGGAGACACCTCCATGACCCGACTTTTAGGGGTTTTTGTTCTAAGGGAGAACCTTGCAGGAGGCGACTACCTGCCTTTCCCTCCTGCAGGGGTTCTTGATTGTTACCCAGTTATACTTAGAATGTTTTCTTGGTTATGGCTTTTGTTTCATATTGCTTTTGACACGTCTTGTCTCTCCCTCTCAGGGTCAACCTCACTCCATTTCCTCCCCTCCTCTCCTCTCATATCCTCGGAGTCACTCAGGCAACTACAACTTGGAATCCCGGGACCTCGGGCCATGCAGGCTTGGACGCAAGAACAACTCTTGAAGTCCCAGGTAGACACTCATTATGTGATGCGCTCATCCCCCCCTCTGATCCATGCTCACTGGCACACTTATACCTCCTCACCCCCTTTGCATAGCCACGCACAATGTGCAGGGAATGAATTCCCCAGTCAAAAGACACAAACTATTTAACCTCTACAAATCACAAAAAATCGAAATTCTTTTATTACAAGAAACTCACTTCCCTTCCTCATACAATCCCTCCTTCTTACATGGCCACTACACTCAGTTTTTTCTTTCCAATGCTGACAATAAGACTAAAGGGGTTGCTATTTGCTTTGCAAAACACCTTAAATTCTCCCCCTCTGAAGTTATTAAAGACCAAGCGGGCAGGTATCTTCTAGTAAAAGGCACGATTTAGGGAGTAATGCACTCATTTCTTTCTTATTACGCCCCGAACAAGGGCCAGGCTTCCTTCTTCTCCACAATGATGTCCACACTAGGCCCACAACTTGAGGGGAAGATAATAATGGGAGGTAACACAAACCTCCCTTTTGATATTTCTCTGGACAAATCGGGGTCTGGTCCTCCTCGCTCTAGAAAACCCCCAAAACAGAGTACTAAAATTGCCGATACACTGTGTTCTCTAGGCCTCGTGGACATCTGGAGAGAAATGAATCCTAGGTCCAGGGACTTCACACATTACTCCGCCCCACACCATCTCTATACCAGAATCGACCACATTTTTATTCAATTACATAACATCCCCTTGGCTATCAAAGCAACTATTAGGGACACCCCTATTTCAGACCACTTGGTGGTTATCTTATATATGCAACAATCCCCCAACCCAGGCAACAAATTTACTTGGCGCCTTAATGAAGGGCTCCTAAGTGACCCAATCCAATGCTCGATTTTAGCAAAAGAAATACAGGAATACTTTAGTTTAAATGATATTGAAAAGGTCTCCCCGGAGACATTGTGGGCTGCCCACAAGGCAGTTCTTAGAGGGAAAATTATTCAAATCTCCACTAATCTTAAGAAAGAACGCACGGCTGAAACCAACAAGCTTCGGTTAAAATTCCAATCTCTTTGTGGAGCCCATAAACGGAACCCCACCAAGGACTCTCTAGAGCCACTGGAAAACGCGCGGACTTCTTTGAACCTGGCCCTTACCTCCGAGGCTGAGAAACAGCTCCGGTGGTCAGGAGCCTGCTTCTACTACCAAACTGATAAAATAGGAGCTAAACTAGCAGCCAAATTGTCACCAAGACCGCAATCGTTTGCTTTCCCCAAAATTCGCACTCAGTCGGGTGATCTTTCCCAAAACCCAAAACGTAAAATGGAAACATTCCATGACTTTTACACTTCACTATATAAAAAAGAAAAAATAACATCTGACCACTCTATAGCGGACTTCCTAGACAACCTATCACTTCCCAAATTATCTCCTGATCATTCGGATCTACTTGATGATCCAATCACTGACTTAGAAGTCCTCAGTGTAATTAAGCATCTAAAACAATAACATCTAAGCATCTAGGATGCTAGATGTTAGGACAATACCAACCTAACATCAGAGGGCACCAAGAGGGAGTAGAGATTAGAGATGGAAGAATATTGCATAAGTGTTTAGACATAACCAATAGTACAGAAAGTTTGGTTTGATCAGAAAGGAGAGATCAAGTGCTGCTTGAGGAGATCTACTGTATATATTCCATTCTTTTCTCTTCTGTTTTCATGTCTTCCCCTTCCAGCGATCACTCTACTTAATGGGTGATTGTTCATGATTAATAGGTACTGTATTTGCTCTTTCCAAGTGCTAAAAATGTATTCATAGATATTATATTTTTAAAATTTGGATAGAGTAGGAAATGATTAGAACCTCTGTCAGGTCTTACCACTGTCTCTGCCCCCACTAGGCTAGGGAGATTCTTGCTATTTGTCCTGGTGACCATTATCACCAATACTAGGGATGAGTTTCGTGTTCGAGTCGAACCCATGTTCGACTTGAACATCGTCTGCTCGCCCGTTCGCCGAATTGCGAACGATATGGGCCGTCCGCGCCAAATTCGTGTGGCGCGTCACGGCCCATAATTCACTGCGGCATCGCAGTGCATTGCTGGCTGATGATTGGCCAAGCATGCACTATGACCCGCATGCTTGGCCAATCACAGCGCCGTCTGAACAGAGAGCCGTAATTGACCAAAGCCAAGGAGGCTTTGGCCAATTATAGCTCAGGGGATTTAGTACACGCCCCACACTATATAAGACCGCCTGCACGGTGTTCACCTAAAGCTACCTGTGAGCTCTGCACAGTGTTTAGCTAAAACTATAAGTTAGTGTAGTGTGAGCTCTGCACAGTGTTCAGCTAAAGCTACCTGTAGATGGTTGGTGGTGTTTTCCTGATCCTATCACTACCGCAGGCAGCTAAATAAGCTACAATTTAGTTTTTTGCGAGCTCTGCACAGTGTTCAGCTAAAGCTACCTGTAGAAGGTTGGTGGTGTTTTCCTGATCCTATCACTACCGCAGGCAGCTAAATAAGCTACAAGTTAGTTTTTTGTGAGCTCTGCACAGAATTGTGGGAGGAGGGACACGCCACCGAGGACAACGCCGGTCCATCGGGTCTACCGGCGCTGTTGGTCGCTGGCGTGTCGTCCCCCCCCCCCGCAAACCTGCAAACCTAAATCTAGACTTTTTCCAGTTTTAAATACAAACCCCAATATTTGGGCTTTTGTTCAACAAGTCTCTCGAGAAATAGAACAATTTAAGATTCTGTTTAATTTGCCCTCCAACCTGACCCCACAACAAAAAGACACCATAAAATCACTACAATCTAATTCAGAGATAATATCTAAGCCCTCTGATAAGGGCGGCAATTTGGTCATCATGGACGTTCCCCAATATGTTGCTATGTGTAAAAAAATTCTCATGAACCGAAATTGGTATCGTCCCATATCTAAAACAGTAATGGGCAACTTCAAGGCCAAATTTCAAGCCATCATTTTTAGGGCCTACCACTTTGGAACTATTGATCTTAACACCTAAAATTTTCTAAACGTAAAGGACCCAAGAGTCCCTACGTTCTACGCACTATCTAAGGTGCATAAATCTCTAACTGAGCCCTCAGGACGTCCTAATATCTCTGTCTGTTCCAGCCTCATGGAAAATGCTTCTTCCTTAGTGGATGGTTATCTTCAACCTCATGTTACTTCACTTTTTTCATATATAAAAGACACAATTGATCTCCTCAGAACAATTGAAGGTATCACCCTTCCCCCTAATACCTGGCTTGTGGCACTTGATGTAGAAAGCCTCTATAATGCTATCCCCCATGATAAAGGAATCGACGTAATGAAACATCACTTAGATGAAAGAGGGCCCTCCTCGGCTAATTACAATATTTTTGTTTTAGAATTACTTGATTACATCTTGAAACACAATGTGTTCCAATTTGATTCTTCCCACTACTTCCAGGTGCAGGGAGTTGCGATGGGGACTATATGTGCCCCATCGTATACTAACCTGTACCTGGGGGGGTGGGAAAAGAAAGTCTTCTCCAGAGAGGACCTGAGTCATCTTCTTGATAAGGTCGTTGCCTGGCATCGATACATAGATAATGTTTTAATCTTTTGGTCTGGAAGTGAGCCTGAACTAAATGAATTTCTAAGTATAATTTCAATTAACAACTTTAACCTAAAGTTTACTATGCACTGTAGCCAAATTAGCATTAGCTTCCTAGATCTAACTCTTTCAATCGACGCACAAAGGAAAACTAGACTCTTCTCTATATAGGAAGCCTTCAGCTGGCAACACCATCCTCCACGCTGAAAGCTCCCACCCAGCCTCCCTGCTCAAAAGCATCCCCTACAGCCAGTACCTGCTGCTAAAACGGAACTGCAGTAAAGACTCTGACTTCCAAGTTGCAGCTAGGGATCTCTATAACAGGTTAAAAATTCGTGGCTACAGCCACGCCTGCTTAAAAAGAGCATATAACCGTGCCAATGCAAAAACTAGAAACACCTTAGTTTTCTCGAATAAACAGGTCGCACAGTCCAACACAGTAAGAGTCATCACCCGTTACTCAAGCCAACACAAGGAGATCAGACGTATCTTAACTAAATATTGGCCACTTTTGTCAGCTGACCCAATTGCAAAAAAGTACATCAAGGATTTCCCTGAAATCACTTTCAGATGAGCCCCCTCCCTTAAGGACCGTTTGGTCCACAGTCATTTTGAAACTACAATGGCACCAACTACTCAAACCATCTGGGGCATTTTCCCCTGTAGATCGTGTGACGTGTGTGAATTTGTAGATAGCAAAACCAAATTTAAACTTCCTAACGGCAAGTGGCATTCAATCCAATGTAGGGTCACCTGCCAGACACCAGGGGTTATTTACCTAGCCCAGTGTCTGTGCGGTGGCTTCTACATCGGTAAAACTAAGCATAAATTCCTGAAAAGAATTAGGGACCATGTTAAACCCATTTTCAAGAAAAGTCTAATGGACACAGCCATCAGCCGTCATGTTGGTATGCATCATCAATTCAATCCCCATTTCATAAAGTTTTTAGCACTGGAGCATATCCCCATGGATTCCAGGGGTGGTAGTGTGGACCGTATTTTATTACAGTCAGAGGCCCGCTGAATATATGACCTTCGGGCTACAATATCTCCAGGATTCAATGAGAGTCTAAGTTTCAAACCTTTCCTATAATCTTCCTGGGTGGTATTTACCCTCCCTGGTGATTTTTATCCTAATTTACTGATGGCCAGGCTTGTACTCTTTTCCATGAACAAGTTTTAGTGGGGTCATTTGTTGGCTTGGCCCCCCCTCTCCCTCATTGGGCTCCCCCTCTCCCCCCATCTCCCCTGCTTGGCATGCCCATCGGTGTGATCATTTCCTTACTGTGTTTCCTTCACTTGGGGAGTTCGGACTTGATGGCCATACGGACACCCAGGGCATGTTATTTGACTTGTCAAATACACGCCACCTGCATGCCAATGAACGCGTTAGGTCCTCCACAGTGACAGAGTCCTGTCACCATGTCCATCCCACTTTTCCATCAGCTGCTCTCCCTAGGAGCATGTGTGATGGAGGCGTGTTAGTGTCTGCATCTATGCAGTGGCCTAGCGAGACGCGCCCGGCTCCTCCCCCTCGCACAGATCCCTGGGCATTGTAGTCTGGAAGTTCCTTTTGGCACTTCGCGCATGCGCGCTGGCGCGGTTCATGTCCGCATCGAGCCGATTACGTCAGATGCTGGCTCAGTGGAGAGTAGATAAGACCGGTGTCTTGCCGAATAAGTTCCTTCGGCGGATAAGTTCCCCCCCTGTACTGCGCAGGCGCAGCGCCTGCGCAGTACCAACTAGTAACAGCCGCCGGAGATAGCCGAAGCTCAAAATCCACAATTAGCTGCAGACGGCGCCTGCGCTCTGGGTCCAGGTTCCTTCCCTACCATCCAAGTGGACCTAGAGGGGGAATCTAAAAGAGCCGAGTGCAGCGAGGCCATGCCCGAAGCGTGGCGAGCGAAGCGAGCCCGCGAGGGGCCCTCTTACAGGCGCCGTCTACAGCTGATTTGGACCTATTCCCCTCTTACAGGCGCCGTCTACAGCTGATTTGGACCTATTCCCCTTCAGCTATTTCCGCCGGATCCTACTGCGCAGGCGCAGCGCCTGCGCAGTAGAGGGGGTCCTTATCCGCCGAGTGGAACTTTCTCGGCAGAACACCGGCTTGTCTGGTTGTCCATTTCAGCCAGAGCCGGAGGATCGGGCTCCACCAAGCTTGCGTCTATACTACCATACACTACCAGGTTTGCTATACACTTTTAAAATGTTTTTTACATTCACTTATTTCCTGCACTGGTCAATCACATCGCTACTACTCTCAGAGTGAGCAGCACTCTGAGCGTCTTTACCTGCACTCCTAGATTTCTTTTAAAAGACAGTTTTTTGCATTATGGCAATTACTGGTTTATTTAATCACTTTTTGGCTCACTGCACCTGTCACTCCGTCTGCTATATTTTCTACAAAGGTCACTATCAATTTTCCCTGAGGTTACTATTTATATTAATTGAACCATATTTTCTTTTTATTTATCTTTAGCATCCTCCCTAGCACGTAACTCTATGCCGTTAGTCCGTAGATGATTCAGAATTAGTCCTACCCCCACCAATTTCTATTTAAGTGACTACACCATACTTTATGAGACATTTGTCTCCCTACAATGTGTCAATTATAATTTTTCAACAATAAATCTCTCCCTAACATTATCATCTATGTTAGAAACCATTTATCCCTTTATATTCATCCCTTGTTTCACATTTCAGCCCGATCCTTCTACCCTCTATGGCCACCACATAGACCGTCTCCCTTCTGTGCTGGGAAACCTCTAGGGGTGAGCTCTCGCATCCAGTTGGCTTGTTCGTTGGCGGTGTTATTTTTGGGGTAAGTGGTTGTGTTAATTTGATTTGCAGTATAATCTTGGCCACCATTTTATATTAATATACATATGTTTATGCTATAAACCAGCATTTGATCTAAACTGCCTTTTTTTTATATTGTTTAGTTTGTCATACCAATTTATCTTTGTATTGCATGTCCCCTGAAGAAGCAAATAGCGAAACATGTTGGGCTAGTGTGCATTTTTTTTTTTCAAATATGGTTTGAACCTACGTATCTCTTAGCCACTTTGTTTTTATAACTTCTGTAAGAAGAGATGTATCAAGTGTAATGTATTTGCCTTATTCGAACATTTTTTTGTACCAATAAAATTTATATTTTATTATGAAAGCATTTTCCAAGCTTTGTTGGCACCGTTAAAGTCCCTGTTATTTTGTTCTCTATTAAGCTACAAGTTAGATTTTTGCGAGCTCTTCACAGTGTTCAACTAAAGCTACCCGTAGAAGGTTGGTGGTGTTCTCATACTATAGTCAGGCAGTTGATTTTGCTAGCTGCAGTATCAGTATATATATATATATATATATATATATATATATATATATATATCTATCCCAGCTTAGTGCAGCTACAGGCCATTAGTATGTCTGGAAGGCCAACAAGGAGAGGCAGACAGTCACAAGCCAATAAAAGAGGGCAAGCAGGCTCTGTGTCTAGAGGCAACAGTGCTGGTCGTGGAGACGGTGCATCCTCATCAGCACATGGCCGTGGGACACGCTTGGCCTTTTTTTCGGCAGCTGGCCGTGTTGAGCCGCAACATGTGGAAGACTTGGTCGAGTGGATGACCAAGCCGTCCTCATCCCCCTCATCCTCTCTTACCCATGCTCAGGGTACTTTGTCTGGCAAAGCAGCTACCAACGTGGCCACTTTCCTCGGCTCAATGGCATCAATGACTCCTTCCCTAGCCCCACCATGTCCTCCTGAGGAGTCCCTCAAACTGCTTGACCACAGTGTTGGGTACATGCTCCAGGAGGATGCCCAGCGTTTAGAAGGCTCTGATGATGATACTGAGCTAGATGAAGGCAGTAACGTGAGCACGGACAGAGGGGGTGCCCAAGAAGGACAGCAATCTGGCAGTCATGCTCCCCCTGCTGCAGCATACTGCCAGGTTTGCTCCAGTGATGAGGAGGGAGGGGATGATGAGGTCACTGACTCAACGTGGGTGCCTGATAGGAGAGAGGAGGCACATCACCAACGAGGCACTATGCCCTCCAGGGGCCAGCCTAAGGGCAGCACACCCCAAAGCTCCGCATGTGCAGGGCGATGCTGTCTCTGCGCGTTATTCCAAAAGTTCTTTGGCGTGGGCCTTTTTTGAGACAAGTGCATCAGATCGCACCGTTGCTATTTGCAACATATGTCTCAAGCGTATCTCACGTGGCCAAAACATCTCCCGCTTGGGCACCACATGCTTGACCAGACATATGTTGACCTGCCATACAGTTTGTTGGCAAGCGTATCTAAAAGACCCACACCAAAGAACAAAGAGGACCTCTCCTTGCTCCTCATCAGCTGAGATCTCCAACCCCACTATACCTTCAGTCCTTTCTGAGACCTGAACTGAGAGGAATGAAGGTGTAGAATTTGGTGTGTCACAGCCAAGTACTTGTGGGCAATCTGCTTTCGGTACACCGACGTCAGATTGTACCAGGCAAATTTCCCTGCCCCAGTGTCACGTACCTTGTGGACGAGCCCGACTTGCAGGGGATGGCCTCTCTTGCGGCTCTGACTCGAGGGCCCTGGTAGGGTATACAGGAAGCACAAGAGTCAGGAGTGGCACGAGTGCCTGGCAGGATCAACAGCAAAAGGTAGGTCTGGAACTCTGGAAACACTGTGCAGTGGAGATTAAGCTGATCTGGTGGGTAGACTGGAACACTGGTGCAGCAGACTGGAACTGGATAGCAGGCTGGAACACACAGGACAGCAGACTGGAACACTGGTGCAGCAGACTGGAACCACACAGCAGACTGGAACTGGATAGCAGGCTGGAACACACAGGACAGCAGACTGGAACACTGGTGCAGCAGACTGGAACCACACAGCAAACTGGAACTGGATAGCAGGCTGGAACACACAGGACAGCAGACTGGAACACTGGTGCAGCAGACTGGAACCACACAGCAAACTGGAACTGGATAGCAGGCTGGAACACACAGGACAGCAGACTGGAAGGTCAGACAAGCCGGATCGATAGCCAGGCGGACTGTAGATGAGCCAAAGGGTCAGGCAGAAGAGTGGTCAGACAAGCCGGGGTCGGATGCAGGCAGAAAGCAGGGATGGTCGGAGACAAGCCGGGATCAGATGCAGGCAGACAGCTAGGATAATCAGGAACAAGCTGGGTCTAGCACAGGAAACAGGAAGTGTTCTCAGGAAGTGCACACGTAACGCTGTAGAGCAGACAGCAAGATTCTCATGTGACAGATCAGTTTAAATAGCCCGCCTGATGCGCGTGCGCATGCGTGCGACTGCCCGCACAGGGCGTCTGATACTGACAGGACTTTCCTGACATTGCCCCCCCCCAAGGGGCAGCCTCCGGATGCCCAACCGGGCCCATTTCTCAGGATGGGTTCTCTTAAAGGATTGAACTAAGCTTTTAGCATGGATGTTCTCCTCAGGCTCCCACGAGTTCTCTTCCGGGCCATACCCTTTCCACTTGATCAGGAATTGGGCTTGATTGTTCCTTTTCCTGCAGTCAAGGATGGCTTCAATTTCAAATTCTTCCTCACCGTCCACTATTACAGGATCTGGAGGATTCAGATTTCGTTCAGGAAAAGGATTGGAGACAAAAGGTTTCAACAGGGAAACGTGAAAAACAGGGTGAATTCTGAGTGAGTCCGGGAGTTCCAATTCAAAAGCTACTTCATTTATTTTCCTTTTTACAGGAAAAGGACCCAGGAATTTAGGACCCAACTTCTTGGAGGGACAAGTCAGTTTCAGGTTTACAGTTGATAACCATACAAGATCACCTGGTTCGAGTAGCAATTCCCCACGTCTTTTCCTGTCGAAAGTTACCTTGTTACGTTCTTGGGACTTCGTCATGGTTTCCTGTAATATTTGGTTATTGACAGAGAAAAAATTTATTGTTTCCTGGACTGCTGGTACGGAACTTTCAGGAATGGAGCTGGGCAAAAAGGTAGGGTGAAACCCGTAATTGGCAAAAAACGGACTTTGCTTTGTGGCAGAATGGACAGCATTATTATAGGCGAATTCAGCCAAGGGGAGCAACGAGAACCAATCATCTTGAGAAAAGGAAGAGAAACAACGAAGATATTGCTCGAGAGTCTGGTTGGTCCTCTCCGTTTGGCCATTCGTCTGGGGGTGATAGGCGGTGGAAAATGATAGCTCAATTCCTAGGGCTTTACACAAGGCTCTCCAGAATCGGGAAGTGAATTGTACTCCTCGGTCAGAAATGATATTAGCCGGAATTCCATGGAGTTTAATCACTTCTCTAATGAACGTTTGTGCAGTTTCAGGAGCAGAGGGGGTACCCTTCATTGGAATGAAATGAGCCATTTTAGATAACCGATCTACCACCACAAAGATGGCAGTGTGCCCTTCAGCCGGAGGCAACTCGACAATGAAGTCAATGGACAGCATCTTCCATGGCCTGTCTGGGACAGGTAGAGGTTTCAGTAATCCCCAGGCCCTGGTTCTACTGACTTTATTCCGAGCACAGATGGTACAGGATTCCACATACTTCTTACAGTCCTTAGGCACTTGGGGCCACCAAAAGGTGCGCAGGACAAGATCAGCCGTCTTGGTAACACCAAAATGCCCTGCTAGTGCGTGATCATGACAAAGTTCTAAAATTGTGACCCGTAGGCCTTCAGGTACAAAGATCTTACTCCCAAACCAAAGCAGACCATCCTTTTCTTGTAGTTTTGTTCTCATAGCAGGTACCAACCCTACTGAAGCTTGCTTAATCCGGGAAAGTAGGTCTTCTTGCAACAGGAAAAAATTTCCAGGAGAAAGGATCGTATCTGGACGTGAGGTTTCTTGAGGCTTGTGGAACATCCTAGACAAAGCGTCAGGTTTTATATTCTTGGAGCCTGGCCGATAGGTCACGTGGAAGGAGAACCTGGAAAAGAACAAGGCCCATCTGGCTTGTCGCGGTCTCAACCTCTTTGCGGATTTAAGATATTCCAGGTTTTTGTGATCTGTGTAGATCAGAATAGGATGAGCAGCTCCTTCCAAAAGATACCGCCACTCTTCCAGAGCGGATTTTATGGCCAGTAGTTCCCGATCTCCTACATCATAATTCCTTTCTGCGGATGATAGTTTGCGAGAAAAGAAGGCTACAGGGTATAACAGAGCTTTGGTCCCTTGTCGCTGAGAAAGAATCGCACCAACAGCACTCTCAGAAGCGTCCACTTCCAGGACAAATGGTAAAGAGGAATCGGGATGTTTCAAAACAGCAGCAGAGGTGAACAGTCTTTTGAGAGATTCAAAGGCGGATTGAGCTTCGGGCGACCAATGAAAACGCACCCCTTGTTTGGTCAATTGAGTGATGGGCTCAATGATGGCTGAGAACCCCTTAATGAATTTTCTATAGAAGTTGGCAAAGCCAATGAAACGTTGGACTCCTTTCTTGTCAGTAGGGGCTGGCCAGTCAAGAATTGCAGGAACCTTATGGGGATCCATCTTGATCCCTTCCACGGAGATGATTAGCCCCAAGAATGGAATACTCTCTTGCTCGAACTCGCACTTTTCAGCCTTAGCGTACAAGCCATGTAGCCGGAGTCGAGCCAAAACACATTTAACATGTCTGCGATGGGATTCCAGGGAAGAAGAAAAGATGAGAATGTCATCTAAGTAGACTATGACAAATAGATCCAAATAGTCCCGGAAAACATCATTTATGAAGTACTGAAAAGTTGCAGGGGCGTTACATAGTCCAAAGGGCATCACCATGTATTCAAAGTGCCCGAAGCGAGTGCGGAAAGCTGTCTTCCACTCATCCCCTTTTCTGATGCAAACTAGGTTTTAAGCCCCTCGGAGATCTAATTTGGTGAAAATAGTAGCAGTCCCCAGTCTCTGGAATAATTCTGGTACCAAGGGGAGAGGGTACCGATTTTTAACAGTTATTTTATTGAGTTCGCGGTAATCTATACAAGGATGAAGAGAGTGATCCTTTTTTTCAACAAAAAAAATGCCTGCACCTGCTGGGGATGTAGAGGGCCGGATGAAACCCTTTTCTAGGTTCTCGTCGATGTATGCTTTTAGTGCTCCTTGCTCCAGCTCGGTCAAAGGAAAAATCCTGCCAAAGGGAACTTCGGCTCCGGGAAGGAGCTCGATGGGGCAATCATAAGCCCGATGAGGAGGAAGGGTTTCAGCCCCTTTTTTACTAAAGACATCTAAAAAGTCATGATAGACCTTGGGGACCGCCTGGAATAACTCAGAATCAGTGTTGAGACATAACAGAGCAGGGGATTCACCAGAGTCCTTCAAAGTGCAGAACTGTTGACAGTACTGAGAGGAAAACGTAATTTCTCCTGTGACCCAGTTGATAGTAGGGTTATGGGCTTGTAGCCACGGCATGCCAAGAATAATAGGAAATAAAGGAGAAGTGATGATGTCCAGGCGAAGCAGTTTTTGGTGAAAATTGAAGATGGTGACTGGAAGGGGAGCGGATTCTTGTATAACTGGCCCAGATTTTATTGCAGACCCGTCGGCCAGATGAATAGAGAGTCCATGGGCCTTGTAACGTAGTGGGATCTGGTGTTTAGCTGCAAAGGATGAGTCCAAGAAGCAGCTGCAAGCCCCGGAATCAATGATAGCGGGAACCTGTAAAGTCTTTCCTGGGAGCTGCAAAGATATAGAAAGAGTCAAGTGAGCGGAAGTCTTAGGCCAAGCAGTCACATCACCAGAGGAGACAGACAGGCACTTACGGAGTTTGTTAGGACAGTTCCTGACATAGTGTCCGGGTTCCCCGCAGTACAGGCACAGGTTGTTAGCCCGGCGACGTTGGCATTCCTCCGTCGTGAGAGATGGGCGGAAGACTCCAAGTTGCATGGGCTTAGAGGTATCAGGTGAAACAGCAGGACTAGAGGTGGGTGCAGGATGGGTATAGCTGGGGACCCTAGGCAACATCCAGGTTGGGAGAGTAGGCCCAGCACCTCTTTCTGCTCTTCGCTCCCTCAACCGTCGGTCGATCTGTATGGCAAGGTTAATCAAGGCATCCAGAGTCAGAGGAATTCCCACTCGGGCCAGTTCATTTTTTTTTTTTTTTTAAATCTTTATTTAAGAATTGCGGTTTGAACAAAGTGACAGAGTAACATACATGTCAACCTGCGAAATTCAGTGACAGGCAATAAACATAACTATCCAGAGAGGTCTACTGTATATAGGTTATGGATAATACAGGCAAGGTTCTAGAACAGTTGTATTAGTTCAGGAGTCTGAGTCTAAGGGCTCTACAACAATCGTGACCTGTAGTTAAACTTAAACATTGGATAGATCCTCCAACCGAACTATTGTGCCCTGGAAGACTAGACTTGAGTAACGTGCCTCCTACAATGCGTGGTTCCTGGTTCTGCTTTCGCAGGAACAATACCAGGGGATTACCGCAATCCAAAGGAGTTTTTCCTTTTTTTAATAGGAAAACAAAGAGGATGACGCCTAAGGCATCAAGAGGGAGAATAAAGAATAAGGTAGAAGTGGTAGAGGGTAGGTAAGTGGAGGGGGGGGGGGTGATAGGGCTCTGGCAGGGTCGACGGCCCAAAGCTTCAATTTCTCCCAAGACAGGTTATTCAAATGTAAGAATTGTATTCATCCGAGAATCGGAACAGGTTCCAGTGTGTCCAACGAGTGTTGTGTTCCTCCTCTCTGTCTCCCAGGGCAGCCGTGAGACCCTCCATCCGCTCTATGTCGCACACCCTAGCAAACCATTGTGATACCATCGGTGGAGACTGTTGCTTCCACACACTAGGGATGCACGCCCTGGCTGCATTCAGGAGGTGTTTCAACAAGGATTTGCGATATCGCTTACAAGACATAGGGGTTAGGTTTAGGAATACTGCTGCTGGGTTATCCTGGAGGGAGACATCTGTGATCTTGTGGATGATTTGTAATACCTGCCTCCAGAAAAGGGTCAATTCTGGGCAGTCCCAAAATATGTGGAGTAATGTGCCAGTTTGGTTACCACATCTCCAACAAAGAGGGCTTTGTCCTGGGAACATTGCCGCTAGTACAGATGGAGTCCTGTACCAACGGGTCAAAATCTTGTAGGTGATCTCTTGATATTTGCTACATAAAGATGACTTATGTGCAAACAGGAGGATGCGTTTTTTTTGGTCCTCAGTGAGTGTGATGTTAAGATCTCTCTCCCATTTCCTCAAGTATGGGGGATCATGTTGCGATATGTGAGCAAGTAAAATATTATAGGAGTGGGAAAGAGATTTCCTTATAGGTTCATCTCCTAGGCACAATTCTTCAAAGGGCGTTGGCTGTCTATGAAAGCAGTCATTATCAGGGAGGGATCGGATGAAGTGTGAAAGTTGAGAAATCTTCCACCTACCCAAGATAGATGAATTAAGAGTAGGATATATGCCTGCGGGGTCAACCCACCCTGAGGGGCTAAGAAAAGAGGAGGCTCTGACCATTCTCTGTTCCGGCTGGAGCCGAAAGGACTTGTCTGAAAGACCTGGTATGAAGTCCGGATGCCCAATTATGGGCGTTAACGGGGAAGGAAAGCTTACTGTTTCAGCTATCCTGAAATATCTGTGAAGCTCCTGGAGGGTGGGTTCGATTAGTGGATGTGGGGAGGAAAATTGAGAAAAACGAGACCCACTCCAAGGCAAACCCGCCAAGGGAATGGGCACTAATTCCTGTTCCAGTCTAACCCACAATTTATGTGGTGAATGTCTGCACCAATCCACAACTCTATTCATATGGACTGCTAAGTAATATAGGGCGGGGTCGGGAAGACCTACCCCTCCTCTGAGTTTTGGCCGCTGTAATAGTGATCTCTTAAGCCGCGATGACTTGCCCTGCCAGACGTAGTTTACGAAAATTGAGCGTAGCTTGTGAAAGAAGCTCTGTGGTATCCTGACCGGCAATGCCTGTAGGAGGTATAGCAGCCTCGGCATGATATTCATTTTTAAAACATTGCATCTACCAAACCATGATATTGCCAAGTTCTTCCATTTTTCTAAATCAGAGGAAAAGCCACTCAATAGGGGTTGAAAATTGAGTTGGTAGACGAGTTGTAAATCTGAGGGAATTTTAGTGCCTAAATATTGGATTGCCTGGGGAGTCCATCGGAAGGGGAAGTTGCCTCCAAGTCGGGCCTGAGAGCTGGGAGATAGGGTGACGTTAAGTGCCTCCGATTTTTGGAGATTGATTTTGAAGTCTGATATATCACCATATTTGCGTATTTCAGATAGGAGGACCGGTATGGAGGTATGCGGATTCGAGATGTAGAATAAGAGATCGTCTGCATAAGCAGCAATTTTGTGATGGTACGTGCCAGATTCAAGTCCCTTAATGTCAGGGTTAAGCCTGATGTGTTGCAATAGGGGTTCCAGAGAAAGTATAAAGAGGAGCGGGGAAAGTGGGCATCCCTGTCTCGTTCCGTTGCTTATAGCGAAGGGTCTAGAATCAACCCCGTTCACTCTAACCGTTGCAGTAGGTGTAGAATAGACAGCAGAGATCCAGGACATAATGGAGGCCGGCATCCCAAGACGTCGCAGGGTGGCTAGGAGGAAGGTCCAGTTTACCCTGTCAAACGCCTTTTCAGCGTCTGTAGACAACAGGATAAATGGGGTATTAAGACGTTTGGCCATTGCTACAATATTTATCGTCCTGATTGTGTTGTCTCGTGCTTCCCTATTACGTATAAATCCAACCTGGTCCAAGGGGACTATACGTTGGAGGACAGACCCTAATCTTTCGGCCAAAATTTTTGTGAACAGCTTAAGGTCACAATTGAGCAGTGAAATAGGCCTGTAACTCGCACAGAGAAGTGGATCCTTCTCTGGCTTGGGGATAACGGTGATGCTCGCTTGTAAAAGGTCCTGTGGCATATTATTATTGTCTAGTATTGCATTGAAGGCGGTGACGAAGTGGGTTGCTAATTGAGCTTGGAATGTTTTGTAGTAGGCAATTGTAAAACCATCAGGGCCGGGTGCTTTCCCTCTCGGAGACCCTGCAATGGCTCTCGCAAGTTCATCTGTCGTTATAGGCTGTGAGAGCATGTCTATCTCCTCAGCATTGAGGGAAGGCAAGTTAGCTGCCTCAAGGTAGGTTTCTATTGTCTCTATTCTATCCTGGGGCTGGCCCACTGAGGAGCGTGAGTGCAAGTTATAAAGAGCCTCATAGAATGCACGGAAGGACCCCGCCATTTCCGTGGAGACATGAGTTCTGAGTCCTGTAGGTGTGGATAAGGCAGGAATATAGGATAGGTTGCGTTGAGTTCGGATGGCGTTCGCTAACGTTCTGCTGCATTTATCTCCGTACTCATAGAACGTTCTGCGTGTCTTCAATAGGTTGTGTTTAGATTGGAATAAGGAGTGTTCCCTAATTTGTTCTCTAAGGTTAGTGACTTCTGTTTCGAGGATCCTGTCTGGGTGTGTTTTATGTCGTTTTTCGCAGTCGTGAAGTTTTGTGAACAACTCAGACAGTGTTTTTGCTCTGGCCACCTTAAGTCTGTGACCATGCTTAATGAGCATTCCTCTAATGTAGCACTTATGCGCAGACCATATAGAGAGAGGGTTAGGGACCGAGTCTTTGTTGCTCTCAAAAAAAAGTTCTAATTCCCGTAAAATATCGGCCCTAACCTCCGGGTTTTGAATGAGGGATTCATTAAGTCGCCACGTGGCTGATCTCGGTGTCGGGTGTTGTAGGGCTATTCCTATGGAGATCGGAGCGTGGTCTGAGAGCGCTATATGACCAATCTGAGCGCTTGTAACAAGTGGGATCGTGGCATGGGAGACTAAGAATAGGTCTATTCTAGAGTACGATCCATGGACTGCTGAGAAAAAGGTGTAATCCCTTTCCTGTGGGTGAAGTATACGCCAGATGTCAACTAACCGGTGAGAGTGTAGCAATTCTCTGATTCGGTTACGAGATCTCAGGGACAGAGCTGAAGAGCCCGACGAGGAGTCCTTCCGGGGATCAATGGTAAGGTTAAGGTCACCCCCTAACACCAAAGTTCCTTCGGCAAAAGAAGCTAATGCAGATAAGCAAGACTCCAGTACTGGAATCTGATCTACATTCGGCAGGTACAGATTAGCTAGGGTGAACGTCTGCGAGTGTAATGTACCCTTAACAAAAAGGTATCTACCCTCTTGGTCGGTATGGAGGTCCACCAGCTGCCAGGGCACAGTTTTGGCCAGAAGTACACTTGTGCCCTTTGATTTTGTGGAGGGGGACACACTGTGATATACTGTTGGAAAATGCTTGTTGTTCAACCTTGGGATCTTGTCCGCCCGAAAGTGGGTCTCCTGTAAAAACACTACTTGGGGTCTTAGTCTCCAGAGCTCAGCCAAGCAACTGGAGCGTTTTTCTGGGATATTTAAGCCCTTCACGTTCCATGACACAAATTTCAGAGTCATTTTTAGCAAAGCGGAAACGGACCGTCAAACCCTACCAGAACACAGAACTGAGGGGAACGGTTAAAAAGGGAGGGGGGGGGAGGGGGAGTTTGTCTGAGTGTTGGAATCTAAAGGAAGGTAAGTCAAGGAGGGTTAGGGAAAAGAGCTGGGGAGGAGAAAGATGAAAAGAATAGGAGAAGTATAGAAAAGGAGGGAGAAATCTAGATCTCCGTACGGAGGACTACTGCCTAGGTGAGCAGTTAAGGCCTAGTGGGGGATGAGGTAAGGCACTTCAGGGAACGAGCCCCCGAGCCGCGGGCTCCCCCAACAGCCCCCATTAAAGGCGGTCCCCAATGGAGCCGCATAACAGAGTTGAGCTTCATTTGTAATTGATAACCATGTATTTAAAAAAAAAAAAAAAACAAAAAAAACAATAAAATAAAAAAAAAAAAGGGAATCCAAAGAGTAGTAACAAATAATGAAACAGCCATAAACACTATGAAATTAACTCAAAATTTAGTTAGCAGGAGAAACCGCCCACTCCCATAGGGTATGGACCCCGCAGGAGCAGGCTGTGGCTGGAACACCCTCTGGGCGTATCCACGAGGCAGTGCCACCCCTGAAACAAAAGCCCCCATCACCCACAGTGGAGCCCAGTCCGAGGGGGCGAGCGCGGTCGTCTCAGAGAGAGGAAGATAAAATAAAAAAAAAAAAAAAAAATATTGCAGGATGGGGAAGGGGAAGAGGATGGGAAAGGGGAAGAGAGTGAGGAAGGGGAAAAGGATGGGGAAGGGGAAAAGGATGGGGAAGGGGAAAAGGAGCGGGGTAGGGGTTGAAGAAGGGTAAGCCTCTCCAGCAAGAACCTGAGACCAATTGTGGCCGCGCACCCCCCATCGCCCGGGCAGGCATTACTGAAAACTATCGAACGGTTACAAACATGCATAAAACAATGTTTTGAGGGTTCAGACTGGTGAAAGGAGGGGGCGTTCCGGGAACCGATGCCCAGGTGAGCGCATATGGCAGTTCAGGTCAGGCTAAGCCTGTTGTACAGGCGAGAACTCTAATCAGCTCCCCAAAGACCCCCCCCACACCCCCGCGTCGTCTATGTGTGCCATATAAATGAGTCATAGTGACCTGGGTGGTCTCCTATCTACCCCCCTGCAGGGCCCACCTATGTTGCAAGTGGGGAACAAGTGGGCAGGGAGCACCGAGATGAGCACCCAAGCCATGACCGACTCATCGTCCAAGGCTGCAGGTTCAGTCGGGTCCATCTCCTCTCGGTGCCAACAATGATAGAACTTCTTCATGTAAGTCCTGCAGTATGTTCCGTTCAGTGGATAGGTCAGTTCTGAGCTAAAGGCCCCTGGGGGTCCTTTCGAAAAGCATACAAGATCATGTGGCCATGACAAACAGTCTAGAGGGACCAGGGGTCATTCTCCGGGAAAGTCATTATGCCCATTATCCTGTAGCAGGCGGGGTAACAGGAACATAACAAATTATTGAAAAACGTACTTACGGAAGGAAACTCCGCAAACTGGGGTAGATCTTCAATCTGATAGCAATTCTAACCTTGGAAATCTATGGCTCATTGTCCTGAGGAGCCTGGGGTCTTCTGCGCTGAGACCGGCGATTACGTCGGGATCTTTGGGGTCTTCCTGTTGGGTTTGCCGAGGGGTTTGTTGTGTGATTGCTGTTACCGGAAGGGAGCACAAACGCCAGCCAGTTGGGTAGCGGTATCTGAGGCAGTCCAAGGGAAGTGAGGAAAGCCGGAACATCCGCGGGATGCCGAAGGGTATATGTGCGGCCTCTTTTACGTGCAATCAGATGGAAAGGGTGTCCCCATTTGTAGGTGATCCCCTGATCGCTGAATCTCTCAAGTAAGGGCTTCATGCAGCGGCGCATCTGCAGAGTCCTCCGTGATACATCAGGCAGGAGGGTGATCTGAGCGCCATCAAAGTCGATATGTCCCCTGTGCCAGGCCTTTTGTAGAATGTCCTCTTTGACTGAGTAATTATGCAGGCAACACAGGACATCTCTGGGTCTGTCTTCTTCAGGGCTTCTGGGGCCAAGAGTTCTATGAACCCTGTCAATTTCCACAGGTGTCTCTGGGGGGCGCTCCAGGCAGTTGTTGAATATGGCAACTACAGTCGACTTTAAGTCAATTTGTCGGGTGGCTTCAGGTAGGCCGCGGATTCTTATATTGCGCCTGCGGTTACGATTTTCCAGGTCGTCCATCAAGAGGTGTAGTTGCGCAATCTGGTCAACCGTTTCCTCATGTGTAATGTGGAGTCCAGAGACATCTTGGCGGAGGGATGAAATGTCGGTTTCTAGTGAGGAGACTCGGGCGGTCACCTCTGTTATTTCCTGCTTGATCCCCACAATCTCTCCACGAAGTGCTGTTTCTATTCTGGTCACTACAGAGTCTAAGTCGTCTCTGGTGGGCAGCTTTTGTAGTAGTGCCCACAGTGCCTGGTCATTATAATGCAAAGGAGAAGGTTCCTGTGTGGGTAATGCCAGAGGAGCGGTACACACTGTCATATGTGGCTGTTGTACAGGGGGCAGCGGTGTGCCTGGTAATGAGTGCTGAGAGGACTGATTGTCCCGTGAGGGCCACTGCACAGAGCCGCTGTGTTCCCCTCCTGGGCTGCTAAACGGTGTGGGAGACAGTGAACGGGGAAAGCAGGGGGAGAGATCACTTGATGGAGAGAATGGAGGCATGTCTATGTTGCGACCGTGTCTCTCATCTCCTCCCGCTGATGAGCCGAGCTCCGTCCTCGTGGCAGGCGCCGGCGCCATTTTGGCTGAGTCCGGGGTTGAAGCCGGCGGCTGTATCGGCACCAGGAACCTCTCCATTCGGATCCCGGAGAGCATGGAACGGTGGGCTCACTTCCTCAGACACAGGGGCAGAGCCGAGAAGCTGTAATGTGGGACAATTCTGCGCGGATGAGCTGCTAGGGAGCCGCGGACCGGGAGCTCCGGGAAGGTGCGTCTTCACTCTTCCATGCCGAGACCACGCCCCCCCCAGTTCATTTTTTAAAGGGTCAGAAAGTCCCATACGGAACTGGTAGCGGAGGGCAGCGTCATTCCAGTCCATGTCTGCACTCCATCGGCGGAATTCCGCAACGTAGTCCTCTACTGCCCTACGCCCTTGTTGAAGGGTGTGCAGGGCGGCTTCTGCGGTTGCAGAAAGCTGTGAGTCCTCATATAGCTGGGCCATTGCATCAAAGAAGGTGGTTAAATTGGTCAACACCTCGGCTTTCAGTTCCAGAAGGCGGTGAGCCCATGTTTGGGGGTCACCCAGGAGCAGTGAGATCACAAAACCTACTTTGGTGGCTTCGAGCGAGAAGGTGCGAGGTTGAAGGGCGAAGTACAGTTCGCATGCATTCCGGAATGCCCTGAATTTACTTCGTTCTCCAGAAAACTTTTCAGGAGTGGGAACCCTTGGTTCAGGGGGCAGCATCACTACTGTAGGGGAAGTAGTATGCTAGCAGAGGTAGATGGCAGAGAAGATCCCTGGGTCTCAGTGGGACCAGACAGTACTTGGACCCGTTCTTCCAGACGTGTATATCCTTCCTGGAGACTCTTAACAGCCTGTGTAAGGCCGGCCAGGTGCATACAAAGTTCTTCCATAGGAGAGGCTCCCTGCTCGGGCTCGGTCATGGCTGTCTGCTACTGTCACGTACCTTGTGGACGAGCCCGACTTGCAGGGGATGGCCTCTCTTGCGGCTCTGACTCGAGGGCCCTGGTAGGGTATACAGGAAGCACAAGAGTCAGGAGTGGCACGAGTGCCTGGCAGGATCAACAGCAAAAGGTAGGTCTGGAACTCTGGAAACACTGTGCAGTGGAGATTAAGCTGATCTGGTGGGTAGACTGGAACACTGGTGCAGCAGACTGGAACTGGATAGCAGGCTGGAACACACAGGACAGCAGACTGGAACACTGGTGCAGCAGACTGGAACCACACAGCAGACTGGAACTGGATAGCAGGCTGGAACACACAGGACAGCAGACTGGAACACTGGTGCAGCAGACTGGAACCACACAGCAAACTGGAACTGGATAGCAGGCTGGAACACACAGGACAGCAGACTGGAACACTGGTGCAGCAGACTGGAACCACACAGCAAACTGGAACTGGATAGCAGGCTGGAACACACAGGACAGCAGACTGGAAGGTCAGACAAGCCGGATCGATAGCCAGGCGGACTGTAGATGAGCCAAAGGGTCAGGCAGAAGAGTGGTCAGACAAGCCGGGGTCGGATGCAGGCAGAAAGCAGGGATGGTCGGAGACAAGCCGGGATCAGATGCAGGCAGACAGCTAAGATAATCAGGAACAAGCCGGGTCTAGCACAGGAAACAGGAAGTGTTCTCAGGAAGTGCACACGTAACACTGTAGAGCAGACAGCAAGATTCTCATGTGACAGATCAGTTTAAATAGCCCGCCTGGTGCGCGTGCGCATGCGTGCGACTGCCCGCACAGGGCGTCTGATACTGACAGGACTTTCCTGACACCCAGCTGCTGCACCGCCGAAAGAAGTTTGCTCCCAGCCATCCACATGCCCAGCGGTTGAATGCTAGCTTGGCAAAATTGCTAGCACTTCAACTGCTGCCTTTTCAGTTGACTCTGCCCCCTTCCGTGAGTTTGTGGAATGTGCGGTTCCTCAGTGGCAGGTACCCAAACTCCACTTTTTCTAAAGGAAGGCGATTCCGGCTCTCTACCGGCATGTGGAAGGCAATGTCAATGCCTCGCTGGACAGAACGGTCAGCGGTAAGGTGCATATTACCGCTGACTCATGGTCCAGCAGGCATGGACAGGGATGTTACCTAAGTTTCACCGCGCATTGGGTGACTCTGCTGGCAGCTGGGAAGGATGCAGGACAAGGTGCAGTAGTGTTGGAGGTTGTTCCGCCACCATGCCTCCAAAATGCCACTACTAATGATTGTGACACACCTCTCTCCTCCACCCCCTCCTCTTCTTTTTCCTCCATGGCCTCTTCCTGTGCTTGGTCCTTGGAACCAGCGGTACTCCGTAGCATTCAAGGGGCTACGCAAGTATGCAGGCCAAAAGATGCCATGCGGTGCTTGAGCTGGTGTGCTTGGGGGACAGGAGCCACACTGGGGCAGAGGTTCTGTCAGCTCTGCAGGGGCAGGTTCAGAGGTGGTTGATGCCACGCCAACTTAAGGCAGGAATGGTGGTTTGTGACAATGGCACCAACCTCCTCTCTGCTCTCCGACAGGGACAAATGACCCATGTGCCCTGTTTGGCTCACGTCCTTAACTTGGTGGTGCAACGGTTCTTGGGCAGGTACCCGGGCTTACAGGATGTCCTAAGGCAGGCCAGGAAAGTCTGCGTGCATTTCTGCTGGTCATATAATGCCAGTGCTTGGCTGGCAGACCTCCAAAAGGAGTTTAACCTGCCCAAGAACCGCCTAATCTGTGACATGCCCACCAGGTGGAACTCAATGTTGGCCATGCTGCAGTGGCTGCACACGCAGCAGAGGGCCATCAATGAGTACCTGTGCGACTATGGCACCAGGACAGGGTCAGGGGAGCTTGTTTTTTTTCCCCACGCCAGTGGGCCATGATCAGGGGTGCATGCACTGTCCTGTCACCATTTGAGGAGGCCACGAGCATGATTAGCAGTGACAGTGCATGCATCAGTGACACTGTCCCCCTTGTCCACCTGTTGGAGCACACGCTGCATGGAATAATGGACAGGGCAGTTGAGGCAGAACAGAGGAAGGAAGAGGAGGACTTCCTTAGCTCTCAAGGCCCCCTTTATCCAGACAGTGTTCCTGCGTGCCCGCCGATCACACAGGAAGAGGACGAGGAGGAGGAGGATTGTGTCAGTATGGAGGTGGAGCCTCGCACACAGCATCAGCAGCAGTCTTTAAGGGATCAGTCCCAAGAAACACATGGACTTGTACGTGGCTGGGAGGAGGTGGCTGCGGACCATGTCGTCCTTAGTGACCCAGAGGACTCCGGACCGAATGCCTCAGCAAACCTACGCTGCATGGCCTCCCTGATCCTGCAAAGCCCGTGTAAGGATCCTCGTATTTGTGGTATCAAGGAGAAGGACCAATACTGGCTGGCAACCCTCCTTGATCCACATTACAAGGGTAAAGTTGTGGACCTTATCTTGCCGTCGCAGAGGGAGCAGAGGATGAAACATCTTCGGGAGGCCTTGCAGAAAGGTCTGTGCAACGCGTTCCCAGAGACTGGGAGGTTGCAAACTCCTGTTTCTGGACAACGTGTTGCTGAGGCTTTGGTCAGTCAAAGAAGGAGCGGTGGAGAAGGTGGCCGTCTGACCGATCCGTTTAGACAATTTTTTAGTCCGCAGCCCCAAGGTATTATTGGTTCCAGCAACCATCGCCAGCGTCTGTTTTACATGGTGCAGGAATACCTAGGGGCAAGATCTGACTTGGACACCTTTCCCACCAAAAATCCTCTGGGTTACTGGGTCTTGAGGATGGATCACTGGCCAGAGCTTGCACAGTATGCAATTGAGCTACTGGCCTGTCTTGCATCCAGCGTTCTTTTGGAACGCACATTCAGTCCTGCTGGAGGCTTTGTAACCGATCACAGGTTGCGTCTGTCCACCGACTTGGTCGATCGACTGACCTTCATAAAAATGAATCAGTCTTGGATCACCACCAGCTACCAAGCACCTGATGCTGATGTAACTGAATATTTTTTTTTGAAATCTCAGATCTCTTCAAAGACTGCCTATTGTCAGGAAGCCGCCGGCGCCAGACCTGGGCGTTTGCATGCGCCTATGCACCGGCGCGCTCCTGTGCAAGCTCCTCAGCAGAATCCTGATGTTCCCAGGCATCAGCGCGGCGCTCGGGCACGCGCGGGTACGCAGTGCTTGTGCGCACGTGTGGGCGCGCGTGCGTTAGCGCCGTTTGGCACCAAAGGACGCATAAAGGTTCCCCTGTGCCTCTGGCACATTGCTGCTTCGTCTCAGCTCTGTGATCCCAGTAACCTGCATCTGATTGACTGATTGTTTCCTGATTGACCCGGCTTGTCTGACCATCCGTCCTGCTCCTATCCGACCCGGCTTGCCTGACTATCCTACTGCTCCTGCCTGATACCATTGCCAATCTCTGCCTGCCTACTGACTCTGCCTCTGCCTGCCGTTATTGCCTATGTTGATCTACCTGCTGACCCGGACTGTTTTACCTTGCTTGTGCCTGCTGTTGTTCCTTGCTGTTGCACCTTCAGCTTCAGCTCCAGTGCTTCCTGCATCTCCAGCAACCAGCCTGCTGTCTTCAAGTCTTCACTAGATCTGCAGTCCAGCCATCCCGGTGGGATCTCTCCCTCATCTCAGCATCAGAGACTTACCTCAAACAGGCACTCCTACCCCACTGTGCTCCGGAGACCACTGTTCCCATTCCAGTGGCTCCTGAACCAGCGCTGTATGAAAGGTCTTCTCCTACAAGTCAGGCTCTACTACCTAACACCTATGCTGATGCTGAGTGACTATCCTGGGTAATTATCCTCTTCCTCCTCAATGATCACGCTGATAGCTTGTAAGAACATTTTTGGTTCTGGGCGCCGCCACCAGTGCCTAAGACCCAAGGCTCGTTCCTGCGTTCCAACTAGAGTATCTGTGAGGGGTTGCAGTGTTGTGGCACCAGCACCAGTGCCTAAGGCCCAATTTTTCAGCCCCTGTTTAACAGGGGCATGGAAATACAATTTTTGATGCAATACTTTGCAGCAGGGCTCATTTCTGCGTTTCAACTAGAGTATCTGTGAGGGGTTGCAGTGTTGTGGCACCAGCACCAGTGCCTAAGGCCCAATTTTTCAGCCCCTGTTCAACAGGGGCATGTACTGTAATTACAATTCTTGATCTAATATTTCACAGCAGGGCCTGTTTCTGGGCCCACCAAGAGCAAGTGAGGACTTACAGTGTTGTGGCACCAGCACCACCACCAAAGGCCCAATTTTTCTGCCCCTGTTCAACAGGGGCTTATAATTACAATTCTTGATCTAATATTTCACAGCAGGGCCCTGTGAGGGCTTACAGTGTTGTGGCCACAACAACACCTAAGGCCCAAATTTCTGCTGAGTATATAGGGCAGGCCCCTACTTTCAAACATCCAACTTACAAACGACTCCTACTTGCAAACGGAAGGAGACAACAGGAAGTGAGATGAAATCTACCCCTAGGAAGGGAAATTCTCTCCTGTAAGAGTCAATATGGGAAAAGCATTTCTCCTTTCCACTGATGCTTTATCACCAATCCTTGTTTCACAAACAAACCTAAATTTTCAAAAAGCATTTGTCATTGGCACAAAAAGTGAGGTGAAATCTTCTAAAGATTAGCACAGACAGCAAAACAAATGTCACAGGGGTGATAATCCTTCCCTATGTTTTCCAAAAAGCTTAAAATAGATTTTTTGGCTGGAGCTAAACACGTTAAAAATGTACCAGTTCAAAATTACAAACAGATTCTACTTAACAACAAACCTACAGTCCCTGTCTTGTTTGCACCGCCTGTATACTGCTGTTCAGAGTACAGAGCCTGTATACTGCTGTTTTCTTTTTTAATTTGGGTGCGGGGTTCCCCTTAATATCCATACAAGACTCAAAGGGCCTGGCAATGGACTGGGGGTACCCATGCCGTTTGTCTTACTGATTTTCATCCATATTGCCAGGACCCGACATTACATTAAAGCCGCAAGCAGTTTTAAATGACTTTTTTTCCTTTAAAAATGACATTTTGTGCAGGGACTGTTCTAAGCACAGGAAACACACGCCGCTTTACAGGCATACTTTTAGACACCCCCCAGTTACTTATGAATGTGAACCACTTGATTTTTTCCATATCTACAATCTTATGCTACTTCTCGCCAATCTTTGATGGGCTGGGTAAGAGAATCCCACTTATGATGATTTAATTCTTTATGATACGGATAGTTTGTTCACTAATGTGGACACACAAATCAACATATAATATAATATATACAGTATGATTATCATAATCAATTGTTTGAATTTTTTGATCATTGGTTTTACACTTAGAGACATCTGTTTTTCACTATATGATAAGATCCTTTCTTCATGCATGCAATAAGTTCTTGTTTTTAATTTTAATCTAGAAGCGTTTTTGAATTATCTGACTTGTATATTCTTTCTCTCTTATTCGTAGTATGCCACATATGTACCAAAACTCCTGATGTAGCTCACAAATTGAGCGAAACATGTTGAGTGGTATTCATTGAGTGGTTTTGTCAAATATCATATCAATTGATTGACTCAGATTGAAAGATTGTTTGTTTTTTAGATGTCTTGGTGATACTTGTAATAAAGTTTTGAATAAAAGATCAATTTTTAGATAGTTCGGTATTTTGCATACATTATTTATTTGGTTTAATTTGATATTGGTAAGCACCTTAAAAGTCCCAGGGGTAATCTTACCCCAATCCCCCTTATATTTACTCCTATATGAGAGGGCACTTTAACTCACTCTAAAGAGATTTATTCTAACTTCCTGTTAGGTCTTTAGGGTAGACAGTGAAGGGATATTGCCTTAATGGAGCAGCAAAAAATAAACTGGCAGGGGTTTTAGCCATACCCCATTCTATCTAAAACTAAACAAAAAAATGACAATACACACTTTAACCTCCCTGGCGGTATGATTATTTCAGATTTTTGCATCTCAAAGCGGTACAATTATTTTGCATAGAAATTTGGCGTTTTATATTGTAGGCCTGTAATTCTTAGCATTAACACACTTAGACCTGTTCAACAAGAATATAGTAGATATCCCGGGTATGTTGAAGTTTGAAACACAAAATCATAAATTATAATATAATAAATAAACATAAATAATAATAAAAAAATAATAATATAATAATAATAAAATAAATTTCCCCCACGATTCACTATCGCTCAATTCTGCAAGTGTTCTAATTTACTATCACTGTTTTCTAGCTGGTCTAAAGCCACTTTTGACGTAAAGGGACACTTTTTGGTTGCTATGGACAATCTCAAGTTTCCAGGCAGAAAGAACAGTATATGTAATATAAAACTGCATGCAGGGCATGGGCCAAAACACTAGGGACAAAAGGGAAATGAAATGATTTCATACAGTACTGTAATCTGTAAGATTACAGTACTGTATGTGTTATGATTTTTACATTTTTTGAATTTGCCGCCAGGCTCCGCCCCCATGCGTCGCGATGCTCGCAGGGAACGAAGCCTGGCACAGAGAGGCTTCGGGCAGAGGACGGAGCCCGCAGACAGCACAGGGGGACATCGCAGGATCCTGTGGACATGGTAAGTAACCTGCACCAGGATCCTGAGATGTAAACCCGAGTATGGCACGGGGTTACCGCTAATGGTGCTGAAATTTAACCCCGAGCCACACTCGGGAATACCGTCAGGGAGGTTAAGGTGTGCAAAAACTCTCTAATTAAAGAAAAATAAATTATGATTAAAAAAAATAAGCAACTGTGTCTAGTTTAAAATTAAAGCAGTATTTAACACCAAAGCAAATATATATTATATTATACCTTACCAGATCTTGATGTGATGGCTGCATTTTTTTTTCTTTTTTAGGCTTTCTCTCCTTCATGTTCATCTGGTGATCCTGCCAGTAGGTCTGTTGTTTTTCAAAAGAACAAGCTCTCCTGCAGTTGTACCAGTTTAGAGTGTTGAGACAAACCATTTAACACTAACAGGGGTGCTTACAATGATCGGCTTGTATTTATATATGTAAGAACCTTTACCACAAAAGGAAAAAAACTGCTGTAATTTCTTGTGTACCTGCAGTGTGAACTGGAGTTTGAGTTCAATCCACTGGTATCCAGAGTGGGGGCACTCTAATACAAGAGGTATGTTGCTGGCCAGATCACAGAGGGAAAAGCCTAAAAAAAGAAAAGAAAAATGCATCCGACACATCTAATGATTGATAAACCGCAATTTATTACATTTTTGGTCTTGAGTTTAATATGGCTTGAAATCAAAGAGCCAGAAAGAATTTCCAGGCTAAGATAAAAACATTATATTTGGGTAACATTATATGTTCCTGTAAAATGTCAATACTTCATGATAGGCAGTACAGTATACTAAGCACTTGTGGTATTATTTTTGTTTTCTACTAAATTGCCTTTTGTAAAAAGACATGAAAAGGGGACACTTCTTAACAAATAAATTGATTTTGCAATAGCCTAATTGAAAATGAAAGAAAATAGATAATGGTCATCAAGGTTTGCATTATGCCTGAGGCATTTGTTTTGTGTTGTACACAAGATAAAAAAGCAATTATAGTGATGTGTTGTTAAAATGAACACCAAAGATATTTCTATAAACAGTGAATGGATGAAACAATTCCGTTATATTCACATGCAAGTTCAGTATTAGGCAAAATGGTTTAGTAAAGGAGCAAGACAATAAAATAACCTCAATGATTGTAACACATAAGTGTTAATTGATTGGAACATTGTAATTGTGGAATATACTGAGCATAAATGTGTTCATTAAGCTTAGATGCTTTGAGAGCCTAAAAAAAAAAAAAAGAGTGGTAAATGAAGATTGCTTTAACTAAATTATTACGCGTAACCTCTGATTATATCTACAATAATAAAACAGCTATACATTTGTTTCACTTAAAATAAAAAAAAAATTCTGAAAAAAGTGATAAAGTGTAAAGTAGGACAGTCATTTAGTAATGACTGTAGCCAGTGGAGGAATTACCAGGGTCGCAACAGTCGCACTTGCGACTGGGCCCTGACATTCCGCCAGTGTGGGGGGCCCCAAGACCCCGCACCTCCCCCTGTACCTCTGGCTGGTATCTAACTCTACAGGTGAGGGGGGTGATCGGCAGCTATGTGATGTGCATGGGATGTCTCTCCAGCCAGCACAGTTCACTTCCCGAGTGTCAGTGTATACAATGAAGAAGGGAGGGGCCTCTGACCCGAGCAGGCACCAGATTCAGTGCACAAGTTTGTCCCTCTGCTTGTATACTCTGAGTCTTGCCAATACATGCATGGGTCAGAGGCCCCTCCCCTCTCCATTGTATACACTGACACTTGTGAAGTGAACTGTGCTGGCTGGAGGGACATCCCGTGGACATCACGAGGAAGAATGCTGCTTCTTGCATCTGTGCTTCTCATGTAAGGTAAGCCTGACACTTGCCCCCCACCTATCACACTGGCCCCCCCACCTGTCTCCTGTGACACTGGCCCCCCACCTGTCTCCTGTGACACTGGCCCCCCACCTGTCTCCTGTGACACTGGCCCCCCACCTGTCACCTGTGACACTGCCCCCCACCTGACACCTGTGACACTGGCCCCCCACCTGTGACACTACCCCCCCACCTATCACACTGGCCCCCCACCTGTCACATTGGCCCCCTACCTGTCACCCATGACACTGGCCCCCCACCTGTGACACTGGCCCACCACTTGTGACACTGGCCCCCTACCTGTCACCTGTGACACTGGCCCCCCCACCTGTGACACTGGCCTCCCCATCTTTCACCTGTCACATACCGCCTCTTTTATCACGCTGCCCACGTCATACTATTTCCCCATCACACTGCCCCCCACCTGTCATACTGCCCCTACCTGTCTCACTGTCCCCTGTCACACTTCCCCCTTGGCACAATACCCACCTGTCATGCTGCCCCCCTCCTGTAAAACTGCCCCTCCATCATTCTGCCCCCACGTCACACTGCCCCCTTCTGTCATATTTACCCACCTCCTGTCACACTACCCCCCTCTTGTTACACAGCCCCCCTCCTTTCACAGTTTGCTCCCTTATTACACTGCCCCCCTCTTGTCATACTTCCTAGGTATCCTTTTCCTGTCACACTGCCCCTCTCTTGTCACAATATCCCCCTGTCATACTGCCCCCTCCTGTCACACTGCCCCATCATACTGCCCCTTCTTGTCACACTGCCCCCCTTCTTTCACAGTGCCCCCTCTTATAACATTCCCCCCTCTGGTCACACTTTCCAGATACCCTTCTTTGGTCACACTGCCCCCCTCCTGTCAAAATACCCCGCCATACTGCCCCGTCACACTGCCCCTCATCCTTTCATAATACCCCCCCATCATACTACGGGTCAGGGGCCCTTCATGGTTTCTTGCACTGGGGCCCTGAAGGGTTATTGTTACACCTCTGACTGTAGCTAATGCCGGCCATACATGTATCAAAATTTTACAAGTTCTGCAGAGATCGGAGGAATTAATCCATGCATGGGGACCCTGGCTGTACAGAAGTTTATCTATCTATCGACTTCTGTACAACCATCCTGTTGGTTTTTTCCCAAACAATCAGTGCCACAGCTATAGCTGACAACACTGATCATTGTGCCCTTACAGTGTGGAAATCTCCCTGCTGTCAGAACAAAATTATGTGCTTCTATCAAGCTATTTATTACACTGTGGATATTTTTTCTTCTGTAACCTAAAGCAAGACCACACACATATGCTGCTTGAGCTACTCTCTTCACAGCAGCTATCTGGGTTGGTGTATTCTCAGCAGCAGTGTTGGAGGTCGTACTAGGCTCCAGCTTTGCCAAAGATTGTGGGACTAGCCTGGAAGGTGACGTTTGGCCAATGGGCTCTGCATTTTTGTTTTTTCCAGACCTTTGTGTATTGTGCTAGCTACAGGGCACTCTCCAGGTCTAGAGAAATGTGTGACCCAGTCTCTGAATACTCACTCTGTGGATAGGGCAAACAAAAAAAAGCTTAAAATGTGATCTTTAGGCACTGGCTTTTATATTATGGCACTTTCCAGACTCATAGTTGCTGTGACAGTTAGCCACAGAGTGTCTTCTCCAAATAGAGAGCTGTGACAGGTTTCTGACTATTCCCTTTGTTGAGAAGTATATGGACTTGGATCACGACTGACTTGACATGTTGCCATCAACCATTAAGCTTTGCATTTTGGGACTAGCAGACTGTGCATACTGTTTCCATTACCAGCAGAGCGATTTTATCTTCTCTGAATCCAGAGCATTGGCGCAGCTATTGGTGTGACCCAGTCTCTGTTGTCTCACTTTGTCAATAAAGTGTTCATATTGATGGATAAAGGTATTCCTCAGCTTCCATTTGGAAGCCCTAACTGTATATCACTCAACTGGTAAATTGCGGGTTAACCTGGTATGTGACCTTTACTCACCACAGTCTACAGTATATTATAGTGCTTTCTAGACCTCTGTGTAATGTGTTAGCAGCATGCTCCCCAGTCTAGAGCAATGGCAAAACCTCTTCTGTGGCTCATCCTTTCCAGTCTCATTTAGCGACTGAAGTCATTGGATCTGTACTATGTTGGCATTTACATGACTGTATCTACACCCGACTATATTGTTAGCTGTTGTGATTTGCTTGACATGTAAGTTTTTTGGGGGCACGCTTTGTTTATGATGCTTTACAAACTTCAGAGTACTATGTCAGCTACAAATACTTTTAGGATCAGTGCAGAGGCACAGCCTCAGTTAGTGACTGAGACCATCTGGCCTGCACTATGTTGCCATTTACATGGCTGTATCTACTCTTGAAGGTATCTTTAGATGTTGTGATTTGCCAGATATGTGATTCTTATAACTACTGTAAAACCATCAGTAGCCATTTTAAATCTATATCTGTAGTGGATGCCAGCTGCCACCACTGCCCACACTCTTTACCCCCCCTGCACAGAGAACACTGCAAGCGGTTGCGGGCTGCCACTGTCTCCTTCTCCACCTTCCATCAGCTCAAACAAGCAGGGAGACTCACAGGGGACCAGAGCGGCTGTGCTGTGGGTGGCTGCGGGCCCCCCTCTGCTCAGAGTACCACCACAGTAGAAGACCGGAGGACCTGCATGTGATTGAGGAGAGGAGAGCTGTCTGTCTGTCTGTCTCCTTCCGCATCCCCCTCCACCCAATCGGGGCACATGCCGCCACAATGGGTGACAGGAGCAGCTGTGCCACAGTAACAGAGCATCTGTCAGTGTTTCCTCCCCCCACTCGATGAGGCTCCCTGCCTGTTCCCTATTGGGCAAAGGGTGGAACCAATGATGGGGGAATAGAGAAAGCCCGGGAAAGAGATCTTAGGAGAGTGGTCTGAGGTACCAGCATCAGGGTGAGGAGAGAGCCATCTAAAGGAGAGAGAGTGTGGTGACAGGACGTGAGGAAAAACTGCTGAGAAGGTAAAGAGAGAGAGGGAACCAGACTCTGGTAGCATCAGAGAGGGAGAAAGCCAAGCTTTTCCAGAGACTGCTAGGAGAGTGTTGCCTGGAGACTGAGGAGCGATGACGCCTGATAGAAGCCAGGAGCAGAGACAGTCATGTGGTCCACTACTATTCAGTCCAAGGATCCTACTCAGCAGTTCAGCATCACTCAGCTCAGCAGAGACGACCCACGCCTTTCATTGATCGTGATAACCATCCAGGTATTGGGTCGGCCGCTGTCTGTTCACCTTGCGAGTTTCGCTACCAATCATCTCGATCGGCCATCAGCAAGGGATCCAGTGCCTTTCAACATCGCTAGGAGCATCAGGAGCCTGAACCAGCACCTGGAATTATTGTGTCATCGCACAGAGGACTGGTGAGCGGGTGCAAATCCAACATCCTTCTTGACACAATACTGACACTGCATGCAGACACCAATTTCCCTTTTTAGTGTCACAGTATGCTTGTTTGGAGTTGCCATCTCTAGTAGTTTGTCCCTTTAAATCTCTACCCAATGGAACATTCTAGATGATTACTGCTCCACGCAAGTTTGTTTAAACCTACTCTTAAAACGAGGGTCCCACAGTTTGCTAGCAGAAGACACTACTATTCTTCACCTCAGGACCTATAACAGTACAGAACTGTGCTTACTGTACTTGTGTAACACATTTCTTTTCTTTGTATGTTTGCCTCTCAAGGGTGTTTGCAGCCCAGAAGGAGCTGATAAAGAAGTTGACCAGTCTTCTCTCCTCCCTTTCAGCGCCTGTGTTAGGGCATATAGATTACTGCCTTTTTTATACTTACAGTTACTAAGTGTTGAAGGTTGTCTTTTCTAATACATTAATTCTTTGCAGCAAGGATTAAAAGTGTTGTAAGTTTCCATATGCTTTAAATTGTGATATTATATTCAGCTCATTTATCACTGCCAGTTGTGTCTGTCTATTTCTGATATCAATCCACAGCCAGGATATTTGTACTTTCTTCACTTGCATTCTTGAAAGTGTTTGCAGTAATTTTATAACTAACCTGTTGTGCCAGAGGGGCTGAGGCCATTCTTGGAGTTGAGGCGTAGAACAGAGAACCCAAAATTACCAATCAGCTCCTTCGGGGGTGGCGCTGCATGTGGGGGCTTGTCTGGGATATTCTGTTTTACTAAAAACCACCAAGACAACACCCTCAAAAGAATCATGTTTTTAGCACAAGTCCACTAAAACATGTCAGCTGGTTCCGAGAAGCCAACAGGAAACCTCAGAGGGCCCTGGTGAAGAAGCCAAATGGGTGCCCACCTACAGCAGTTAGCTCAAAAGGCAAAGACCCAGGGAAGCCACAGGGGAACCCTAAACTGTCGCAGAGGGCCCTCACTGCTGTTTCTAAATGATCAGACAATCTGCTCCCATCGACCTCAAGTGCCCGGTCGTGGAGAGTCCATGCCATACCAGCCCTCTGGAGCCCAACAGAGACTCCACCAAAACCCGAAGCCCATCAAGAAGGGGGCGCAAATACAAACGACAGGACAAACTAACTACCCTACTTCTGTTAGATTCCCTGACAAACTAGGTGTCGTGTCAATTTTTTTTTTTCTTTTTTTTTTTTTTTTTTTTGTCACATCAGTTGACCATATCGAGAGGTGTAAATCAACTTTGCAGTTCATTTCCATAGCTGTCCCTCTCTCGTTTGTCTCATCATCGTGACTCATTGCCATATCAAAAGAGAAAAAGAACAATTAAAACCACCATGAACCCTGGCTAGTGGCCTTACTCAATCTCCTCTAGTGTCACTCATATGTGGTAAAAGTGTTAGGTTCTTCTTCAACTACCCCTGCCCACCCCCTACCCCATTTGACCCCTTTTACTACAGCCACCACCCCCCCCTCCCCCCCAACCCTCCCGTTCCCCCTATCCAGGGTCTAGTTTCGGTTAACCTCTCCTTTTTTTTTAGGCTATAGATTGGATCTCATTGGCGTAGTTCCATGTTTTTTTGAATTTCTTCCAGCGGTCCCACCTGCCCAAATTTTTACTCCTTAAGTCCTCTAATCTACTCCCCAGTGTCTCCATATTGCAACTCTCCTCTATTGCATCAAACCACTCCCATACCTCAGGGCTCTCCCTCTTCTGCCAATTCTTTGGGATCGTTCGTTTTGCCGCATTCAGGAGCTGTGGGACTAAGGACTGCTTATAGTTGTTTAGGTCCCTTGATCCCCCGAGAAATAGGACCTCCCAGGGGTCATCTGCCACCTCTATTCCTGTAATTTCCTTAATAAGAGATAATATTTTACGCCAAAAGTTTTGGATTGTAGGACAGCCCCACCACATATGTCCCATTGTTCCGATGGCTTGGCAGCCTCGCCAGCAGGTGGCTGGCCCTTTTTGATATTTACTTATTATCTCAGGGGTCAGGTAACTTCTACTGATGCATTTGTAATTCATTTCAGCTGTTCGGGAATCTATTTTTGAATTGGCGCTCATTTTGAAAATTCTTTTAATTGTATCTGTATCCTTTTTAGTGCCTAAATCCTTCTCCCATTTAACTATATATGGCGGTATCTCCAATTTTTCTGAGGCCAACAAGATTTTATATATCTGGGAAACTATATTTCTTGGCGCCTCCTTATCGCACAATTTTTCAAAGTCTGTTAGCTGCTCTCCCGACCTAATTGGCTGCTGGAGCCTTTTCAAAAAATGCTTTAATTGGAGATATCGCCATCCATCCAAACCCTGTGTGATCCTCCCGTGTGTGAGCTGGTGGAGTGGCATAATTTTACCTTCGTTCATGACTTCTCTCAATTGTGTTTTCCCCCAAAGTGCTTCCTTTCCTCCTATACTCTCCATTCCTGGTGTAAACAGTGTGTTATCTATTAATGTGACCAAAGGTGAATTATACTTTCCGTTTACCTTCTTGTAGACCCCATCCCATATTTTGAAAACATTTCTAGTTATTGTATGTGTGCTATCTGCCAGTGATCTAAAGTGTGGGGGATTCCAAACAATGGTGCCTAATTGAGTTTTACTTAAATCTTCTTCTAATTTCACCCATTTTTTCCGTTTTCCTCTTGTCGCCCATTCTACAACCCTAGATAGAACTACGGCTTTGTAATACAACTGCACATCGGGGACAGCCAGGCCACCATCTAGTTTTCTTAGTTTTAATGTCTGTAGTGAGACTCTCGGTTTTTTATTTTTCCAGATAAAGGTCATGAGTATTTTCCTAAGCATCTTCAGATAGTACTGAGGCAGTGGGACTGGTAGCATCTAAAAAAGATACGTAATCTTGGGCAGTAAAACCATTTTAATGACGTTGATGCGACCGATCCAGGATAGGGCCTTGCAATAGAGTCTATTGCATTCTGATCTTACTGAGTCTAGTAGGGGCATATAGTTGATGTTAGACGTCTTCTTGATTGAATTAGTTAGTTTAATGCCCAAATATTTTAGTTCTTTGGTCCATTTAAAACTGAATTCTTTTTTTAGGCTTTCTATCCCTGACTTTCTTATATTTATATTTAATATTTCTGATTTTTTTATATTTTTTTGGAAGTTGGATACCTCTCCATATTTCCTTATTGCTTTTAATAGGTTGGGCATCGTCGTGGTGGGGTCGGTTATAAAAAATAGCACGTCGTCCGCATATGCTGCGACTTTGTGCTCCTCCCCATCTACCACGACGCCTCGGATATCAGGGTCTCTTCGAATTGAGGCCAAAAAGGGTTCCATGGCCAAGACAAAGAGAAGCGGAGACAGGGGGCAGCCCTGTCTCGTGCCCCTCTCCATCTCAAAAGGCTGGGAAGTAGTGCCATTGATTTTAATTACCGCGTTTGGATGATGGTAGAGGGACTTTATCTTGCCGATCATTTTAGGGCCCAGTCCCACAGCCTCCAGGGTCTGAAACATGAACCCCCAGTCTACCCTGTCAAAGGCCTTTTCGGCATCAATTGACAGGAGTAGTCCTGGGGGTCCACTCTCCCTCATTTTCCCGGTCAAGAGAAGGGTTCTAATCCCGTTATCCTTTCCCTCCCTATTAGGGACGAACCCCGCCTGATCTGGATCAACTAAGAGGTTCATGAATTCCTTCAGTCTTTCTGCCAAGACTTTTGCGAGTATTTTTGTATCGTTATTCAGGAGGGAGATTGGGCGATAGCTCGAGCACAGTAATTTGTCTTTCCCTTCTTTCAAAATTGTTGTAATAGATGCTTTCAATGCATCTCTACTCATCTCAAATCTATCGCCCAACCCGTTTAGGTAACGGCATAGCCTTGGTACTAAGACCTCTCTAAATGTTTTATAGTAAAGTATTGTTAGGCCGTCTGGGCCAGGGCTTTTCCCAAGGGCCATTCCCGCCAGAGCTTTATTTATTTCTTCTTCAGAGATTGGTCTTTCTAGCAGTTCTCTATCTTCCTCAGAGATCTTGGGGAGCGCCGCACTTTTAATATAGTTGTTATATCTCAGTATCTTGTTTTTTGAGGGAGTATCTTGCTTGGGAGCTGAATAAATCTCCTTGTAGTAGTTTCTAAAAGTTTCTGCCACCTTCTTAGTTGAGTACTCAATATGTCCCTCTTTAGTTTGGATTTTTTCTATAAAATTCCTGTTTTTTTTCTTTTGTACCCTTTTTGCAAGCAGCTTGCTAGGTTTATTACCCCATCTGTATCTTTCCCAGGCTATCTTATTTAGTGATGTTCTAGACTCCTGTTCCAATAGCGTTTTTAGCTCAGATCTTTTAATGACCATCCGCTGATGTATCTCTTGGGGTCGCTGCTCAATAAATTTTTTATGTATTTGTTCTAATCCCGTAAGCTCATCAGTTAACTTTTTGATTTTTTCCTGTCTGTTCTTTTTCCTCCTCGTACCCATTTCAATAAACACTCCTCTAACATAGGCTTTATGAGCCTCCCATAATATGGCCTCCGAAGTCTCTCCTGTATCGTTAATCTCGAAGTAGTTCTCTAGTTCTTGTCTAATTCTATTATACCCCTCGGCATCACTTATCAGCTCCTCATTTAACCTCCACTGCCCCCTCACGGCTTGTTCTCTTTCGGACATCACTTCTATGGTCATAGGAGCGTGATCTGAATAGGTTATGTTTCCTATCGTGGATCCCTTAACCCTATCGATTCCCCAAGCTCAATTAGGCCCCAATCAATCCGCGAGTAGGACCCGAGTACAGGGGAATAGAACGTATAATCTCTTTTATATGGATGTTGGACCCTCCAGATGTCCACTAGTTGCCAGTAGGAGAGCTTTTGCTTTATCTTCTTTAAGTAAGTACAGTCCTTCCCCTGGGGACGGGCCGTACTGTCGATGTTCGGGTTGAGACAAAAATTAAAGTCCCCCATCAAGATCAAGTGCCCTCTCTTAAACTCCATTATTTTCCCCAAGATGTTTGCCAGGTACTTCAACGGATTTTTATTAGGAGCATAGATATTAACTAACGTATATTTTTCCTCATTTAATCTACCTCTTAGGCACAAGAACCTTCCCTCTGGGTCTACTAGTCTTTCCTCCAGCACAAACCTTGTATTCTTTGCGAAGCCAATAGCTACTCCCCGTGACCTATTTGAGATAGTGTCTCCTTGAAACCAGACCGGGTATTCCCCAGAGAACAATCTAAGTCTCGATTGGAGTGAAATGTGTGTCTCTTGAAGGAACACCACGTCTGGTCCCAATAATTTTAGCTCATTGAAGATATTTAATCTTTTCTTAAGTGAATTTAGACCTTTGACATTATAACTTATAAATTTTATTGTTGCCATCGCCCTTTTTAAGACCTCTAAGAATATCCCTTTTCTTTAGACCCTGGAGAGTTCCCCCTTTTCTTAGGGTTGAGGTTGAACCCAACCCCCTAATCCAAAAACACCCCCTCCCTTTTCCCCCAGCTCCCCCCCTCCAATCCCTCCATCCCCCCCATCCCCCCCTCCCCCCCCCCACTTCCCTCCCTCAGCTCTCTCCCCCACCCCCCACCCCCCCTTGGTCCCTAACGAACCCTTGGACCATTGAGGGTCACAGTAATTGTGGCCCACCATTGGTCTCCTCCTCTGAAGGTGAAGTTTTGGGCGTACTATCTCTAGATTTGTATTACCCTAGCAACTACTATGTTGCCCTACATGACCTTTTACTCCCTCTCCCCTCTAGCCCCTCCTGCCGAAAATCTCCCTTAACCCATGCTCAGTTCAATCCAACGTTCCATGGACCAGTCCAATGTTGGAGGCACCTGCAGCCCCAATTTCTCACAGAACTCATCTAATTCTCCTGGGTATCTAAGGATTGCGGTTCTCCCATCTCTCGTGCCCACCAGGCAGGCTGGGAATCCCCATGTATATTTAATGTTTTGGTTCACCATGTGCTCCAGTAGGGGTTTTAGGTGTCGTCTTCTTGCCAGTGTACCTTTGGCTAGGTCAGCAAAGACTTGAACTCTTGCCTCCTCAAACTGCAGTGGGGCATGACCCTTGATTTTATACCAGATGTTTTCCTTATCTTCATAAAATCTGAACCTCACAATTACATCTCTGCTTCTTTCAGTCCGTCTGGTGTCTAGCCTACCTACCCGGTGCACCCGCTCTATTTTTGGGAAGTCATCTCTTCCCAGCCCCAGGAGTGGACTAAAGATAGTCGCCACCGTCTGCCTTAGATCTTCGCCCCTATTTTCTGGAATCCCTCTGAGTCTCAGATTTTGTCTGCGATCCCTATTTTCCTGGTCTTCCAACCTGTAACAGGCTTTTATCTGATTTTTTTGAGTTGTTTTAAGTTGTTCTTTTAGTCCGGAGATCTCCCGCCCCTGCCTATCAAGCTTATCTTCAGCCTCTTCCACTCTTGCCAGGAGGTTGCCTAAATCAGACCTCAACAGAGTGATCTCCGCCTTGATTGATGACTTAAGCGCTTTGAGCATTTCTGCTAGGTCTCCTTTCGAGAGTAGTTGTGTATCGTGACTATATTCATGGCTTCTAGAAGCTTCCAGCGTGTTATCAATTAATGGCTCCTCTCTGGAATGGTCTGGGGTCAGGTCCTCCCTCTCGTCTCGTCCCTTCTTCTTTTTGTCAGCCAGGCTTGCCTTATGCGACTCTAGATGGGAACTCGCCGGGCTCTCCCCTCTAACCATATATTGCTTGATTGTACTAGCGGGATTACTCCCAGCTAGGTTATCTTTTGGGGTTTTCGGTGGGCCCCCCCTCCCGGCTTTAGATGAGCTGCGACACATATTTCTCTTATCAATATCCAGACCTATTTCGTTTTGATCACTGTGACCGACACAAACCGTGACCGGTAAGTCTCCGGGTTTCCTCTTTTAGGGAGCCAATAAAGTTGGATTTAAAGTACAAGTGCTGGTGTGGTAGTGGGGTAGGATTGACTCAGTGGATGAGCCTTTGTATCTCTAGTCTGAAATCGTGCCAACGCACGAGACTAATGTAGAGGATTCCTGAATATATTTTCCACCAGACTATGCCCGCCTCATAAGTACTTAAATATTAGAATACAGACTCAAAGATAACACAGTCCTGTAATAGGCATTGGTGTGCTTCCAGTATAGCGAGAAAAAGACCAAAATAACAGTCCACTGCTTCGCCCCAGTATCTCAGCTACTCCACCGCAGCCCCCATTGACCATGTTACACTTTATGTTAGATTTAGGTGTAATTATGAAAAAAAGATGTGCGGTATGGTACAGAAGAGACCTATTTTCCCTCCAGCCAGTTACCGTATTAGAGGCAAAACTCTTGCAATTGTTTCTACAAGATAGCTGCGGGCTTAATTCTCCAGGCTTATCTCTAAAGCATTCTTACCTTGGCTTTATTAGGTTTTAGTTATCTCTTACCAATACCATACATGACTCTCTGCCACCACTCCAGGTTATCAAGCGAGGCTCAGCTGTTCCCTTATCGCTCCCGGTTATGAGGCTCCAATCTTCAGACGCCTGCTTCCTGCAGCGTCTATGTCAGTGCTTGAATTAGTGCTGATGTTGTATGCAGGGAGGGGGGGGGCGGGAGAGGAGAGCGGAGATCCCTGAGCCGGCAGTGGAGACTGTCGCTTCGTCCGTACCCTGCCTTCCTCCAGCGGGAGCCCACAGGCTTTCAGCACGCCGTCACCCTGCACGCTACACCCGTGGTTCCCCGCTCAGCTGCCTCGTCCGGTCATCCCGCTCTGTGTAGGGGAGAGGAGGTCCGCCAGTGCTTCAGCTGGGCGGCACGCCTCTTACTCCTCCCTTCCCCTCAGCCGTCTGACGTCTCACGTCATCCCCCACCTCCAGCAGCCCGCTCGATGAGGTGTTGTGTCAATTTAAGTAGAAGGCATCTATACAAAGGCCCTTCTAGACATGGGGGCGCAAGTTACCCTGCTATATAGAGACTTTTTCGACCGGCATCTCAAACACTTACCCCTGCAGAAATAGGAGCAACTGGAGAGATGGGGTATTGGAACCCAAAATTTCCCAAATGATGGATACTTACCAGTCAAGATGACTTTTGACCCCTCTGTGACCAAACCAACAGAAACGTTTGATACCTTAGCCATTGTACGCCCTCGCCCATCAGGAGCCAACAAGAGTTCTCTGATAATAGGAATGAACACTGACCTTGTCAGAGGGTTGCTCACTCCTCTTGTATTAAAGTCTGACACCCCAACCAAAGGCATGCACCCTATGATAAGACAAGTGTATTAGCACCTAGTAGAAGAAGAGAGAGCAAGCTGAAGGAGTGGGGAAGATTTTGGCGATTGGACAGAAGTGAGAAGATACTACAACCTGGAGAGTGTGTCTACAAGCTTCAGTCAAGCTCAATTGGGAACAACTTGGGTCCCTTTGTTGTCCTTGAAGCTGACCGCCAGGGAGAGGACACGGGAGTGGAGGAAATCCCAGAAGTCATATCAATTAGGGCTCTGCAACGGAGTCGTGGGAAGATCCCTGTCAACATCTGGAATGTTGCGGCCTCCCTGTTGAAACTGTGAGCCTGAATGCTGTTAGGACATGTAAATCCAGCCACCCCAGTCTCAGCATATGATTTGGGGAAGGGAGAGAAGGAATTTCCATAGAACAGTTTTACCCACAAAACACCACACTATCACCTGTGAAAAGAAAAGTTCAAAGCCCAGATCCTAAGATGGCAGAATATGTTCTCAAAAAATGAGTTTGATGTGGGGTTTGCAAAAAGTGCCCAGCACCGGAACCGCCTTCAGTAAGACAAGCCATTCAGGGAAAGAGTCAGATGGATCCCTTTGGGCGACCTAGAAGATTTATGTGAGCAGCTGGCAGAATTGAAGAGATCAGGCATCATCAGGGAGTCTAGGAGCCCTTATGCCTCCTCCATAATGGTGGTGCGGAAGAAAAATGGGTCCCTGAGGCTGTGCATCAATTATTGTACGCTCAACAGGAGGACCAGCCCTGATCAGTACACCACTCCAAGGATGGAGGATGCCCTGCAGAGCCTATCGGGGGTGAAGTGGTTCAGCATGCTGGACCTGAAGAGTGGGTACTATCAAATCCCCATGCACCCTGAGGACAGGGAAAAGACAGCTTTTATCACCCCAGTAGGGTTCTTAGAATTTGATAGGATGCCTTAAGGTCTGTCCAGTGCCCCAGCAACATTCCAGAGACTGGTGGAGAAGACAGTAGGGGACATGAACCTAATTGAAGTGTGTATCTGGACGATAGCATCGTCTTCGGCAAAACTCTCGAAGAACATGAAGAGTGTCTGGAGAAGGTTCTGAGGAGGGATTGAAGCTGTCCCTGGAAAAATTTCAGTTTTACCAGCCTTTGGTTAATTACCTCGGCCATATTGTCTCCGCTGAAGGAATAGCTATTGACCCCCAGAAGCTGGAAGCTGTCACCTCTTGGCCAATGCCTACCAATGTAACTGAGCTTAGGTCATTCCTGGGATTTTGCTCATACTACAGGAAATTTTTGGAGGGATTTACTAGAATAGCCCGCCCCCTTAATGAGTTACTGAAGAACGAGGATGAGGATGACGACCCAGACCTAATGAAGACGGTCAAACATGGAGGGCCCAGGAAGCCTCGGGAGTCAATCCAAGAATAGTGGAGTGACCCGTGTGAGCAAGCCTTTCAGCAGCTGAATTAGAGTCTAACAGCTGCTCCTGTTCTGGCATGTCAATCCAGCCAAGCCATATGAGCTGCATCTTGATGCCAGTCAAGATGGGATGGGCAGGGTACTGAATCAGGAGCACAATGGGCACCTGTGGCCTGTTGTTTATTTGAGCCAAAGTCTTGCACCTGCTGAGAAACTATCCTACTTACAAGTTGGAATTCTTGGCTCTGAAGTGGGTAGTGGTGGACAAGTTGAAAGACTACTTGTATGGTACAGACTTTGTGGTCAAAACAAAAAACAACCCACTCCCGTACATACTCACCACAGCAAAACTGGATGCCACCGGGCACAGGTGGTTGGCCACCCTATCAGGGTTCCACTTCAGCCTAAAATACTGCTCAGGAATTGGGAACAGAGATGCTGATGCCCTGTCGAGGACACCCTATGACTTTTTTATTTCCTCTGAAGAGTGGACTCAACTGACTCCAGAAGGGATACAAGCCTTGTATCAAGGAGAGGAACATCAGGCCAGAGGAACAACTGGTGCAGAAGCCATCGGAGTCTCAGTGGCATGTATCCCCAAATACTACTGTGATTTGCCCCAGGTCAGGGATAACGGCCTACCTAAGCTTTCAGATAGGGACTTAAGAAAGGACCAGATAGCACATCCCCTCTGTAGTTTAACACTGAAGGGCCTGGAGGGCCAGCAACAAATATACTGCTAACAGACTCTCAAACAGGATCATGACTAGTACACAAGGAATGGGATCGACTGCAGTTACGCAATGGGGTAGCCTACCTGAAGATAAGTGGCAGCTATTTTTGCTTGGAAAGCATAGAGAGACCGTGCTGACTGCCTTGCATGACAATCACGGCCACTTAGGGCCTGAGAGGACATTCAAACTGGTGCGAGACCGGTTCAATTGGCCCTGTATGCAGGCTGAAGTTGAGGGAAATTGCCACTCCTGCATACGGTGTATACAGAGGAAGACTTTACCCCACAGAGCTGCCCCGATGGGCCATCTTCAAAGTCAAGGACCACTGGAATTGGTGTGTATTGATTTTCTGTGTCTGGAGCCTGACTCGAGTGGACAGGGAAATGGTTGTGACTGACTACTTCACCCGGTATGCCCAGGCATTCCCAACTAAGGACCAGCAAGCATCTACAGTGGCCAAAATTCTGGTAGAAACATTCTTTGTCCACTACGGCCTACCTCAGCGTATTCACTCTGACTGACTAGGGGAGAGACTTTGAGAGTAGACTCATTAAAAGACTGTTAGACCTGTTAGGTGTTCAGAAGTCAAGAACCACCCCCTACCTCCCTCAAGGAAATCCCCAGGCAGAACACTTCAATTGCACCCTCCTGGATATGCTTGGGATTCTTATGGCTGAAAAGAAACAGCAATGGAACAGGCACATTGAAGCTATTGTACACACCTATAATAGCACTGAGAATGATGCCACGAGCTATTCACCATATAGGCTGATGTTCAGTAGGGAAGCTCAACTGCTGGTGGACTTAGCATTTGGCACCTCTTTAGATCATACCTCGATGGTGTCACACAGAGGATATGTGGAACGCTTGAGGAAGAGTCTGAAGACAGCATATGAGAAAGCCCAGGTGGCCTCAGACACCCGGGGCCAGCAAAACAGGCAAAACTTTGATCTAAAGGTGAGAGTACATGATTTGCAGCCTGGTGACAGAGTGTTACTGAAGAACTTGGGCATCTCTGGGAAACACAAACTGGCTGATCGGTGGAAGTCGCAGCCCTCATCTGCAAGCAGTTGCCAGGATTGCCAGTATACCAGATTGGCCCAGAAAGAAGAACAGGCCCACTAAAGACCTGGCACCGGAATCATCTGCTACTTTTATCAGAAGCTGTTTGTATACCTTATCAACCAAATCAACAGCCTACTCAAACCACCTCTCAGGAATCACCTCCAGTAACCAGGTCCCAATCCTTGCCACCAAACATGGAGGCAGAAGACAGTGAGGATGAAGAAATGGGCATGGACTGGCTGAGGCAGACTACGCTGTCAGAGGCTGTCACTCCCCTTTCTCCCAGAGAAGCAGATGTGGGAACCCTCAGGCCTGAGTGTCAGGTCTCTCACTTACCAGACCGGAGAGTCCACTTGGGCAGAGGGTAGGCTCCCTTACGTATCCGACTTGCGGCCCCTGGTAGAGCAGACAGGAAGCACACAAGTGCAGAGTGGTATGAGAGCCTGTGCAGGAGTCCGTATTTCGGAAGCTAGCAGTCTTCAGACAGCAGGTGATGGTTAGAGGCACAGGCAACGGATGCTGGGCAGGAGCTAAAGACAGGTCAATGCACAGGCTGGGTTTGGCAACAGGCGGGCAGCAGAGGTACAGGAGGAGCAGGCAGAAGCAAGGTCAAACAAGCCGGGGTCAGATGCAGGCGGAGGTCAGAAGAATCCAAAGGCAAGCCGGGTCGTCAACAGATCAGGAACTCAGGAACTCAGGGACACAGGAACTAGAAACAGGAAACAGGAAACAGGAACTAGGCACAGAGCTGTTGATCAGGCAGCACTGATCAGAGATAACAGCAGACCTAAATAGGCTGATTGGCGCCAAACGCCGCGCTCGTGCGCGCGCCGATACGCACAGACGCCCGCGCACCCGCACGCGCCCGAGCGCGCCCCCGGACACCGGCGTGCACACCAGCACCACCATGCACAAAGCGGCCAGCCAGTTTAGATGCACCAGTGCCCCCAGAAGCACGCGCCCCAGCATGCACAGGAACGCGCGCACCAACGCGCTCCAGCGCGCACCGACGCCCAACCAGGTAACCTCTCTGACACTGCCTCCTCCTCAAGGGCAGACTCTGGATGCCCAGCTGGGCCAACTTTGAGACATGAGAAACTTTGAATGACTGCAAGAGCTCTCTGGCATGCAAGTTGCTTTCTGGCTCCCATGAGTTGTCTTCAGGCCCATAGCCCTTCCACTTTACGAGGTATTGGGTTTGGTTGCGTCTTCTTGGACCGATACTACGGCCAACAAAGGAATTGGGAGTAACCGGTTTCAAAAGAGACACGTGGAAGACTGGATGTATCTTCAGGGAGTTAGGCAGGTCAAGTTCATAGGCCACGTTGTTAATCTTCCTCTTAACCAAGAAAGGACCCAAGTACTTAGGGCCTAGTTTTCTTGACGGACAGGCCAACTTCAAGTTAGCGGTGGATAACCAAACTGGGTTGCCGGGTTCCAAGACAAGCTCTCCACGCCTCTTCCTGTCGAACATCCTCTTGTAGTATTCCTGAGCCTTGGCCATGGTGTCCTGTAATAGTTTATTGTTTGTTGAAAAGAAATCCAAAGTTTCAGACACTGCAGGGACGGAGCACTCAGGTATTGACCCAGGCAAAAAGGACGGATGGAAGCCGTAATTAGCATAGAATGGTGTTTGATTGGTAGCTGAGTGCAATGAATTATTGTAAGAGAACTCTGCGATAGGGAGCAGGGAGGCCCAATCGTCCTGGGAGAATGCAGAAAAACAGCGGAGATATTGCTCCAAGGTCTGATTCGTCCTTTCAGTTTGCCCATTTGACTGGGGATGATAGGCCGAGGAGAATGCTAATTCAATTTCCAAGGAGCCGCAGAGGGCTTTCCAGAATCTGGAGGTGAATTGGGCACCACGGTCAGAAACTATGTTCGTTGGTACTCCATGTAATCTGATAATTTCTCTGATAAAGATAGTAGCTGTTTCCATAGCCGAGGGGGTACCCTTCATGGGAAGGAAATGGGCCATCTTAGACAGCCTATCTACCACAACAAAGATGGAAGAAAACCCTTCTGATGGGGGGAGTTCAACGATGAAGTCCATTGAAATCATGGTCCACGGCCTCTCTGGGACCGGTACAGGTTTTAACAGACCCCACGTCCTTGCCCGGCTATTCTTGCTTCTGGCACAGGTATTGCAAGAATCAACATACTCCTTGCAATCTTTAACAAGATGAGGCCACCAGAAGGTACGTTGTACTAGATCGATTGTTTTTCGTGAGCCAAAGTGTCCAGCCAACTTGTGATCATGGCAAAGTTCTAACACCTGTACTTTTAGCTCCTCAGGGACCACAATTTTGTTTTCATACCAAAACAGCCCATCTTTGGCACGAGCTTCAGCAGGTGGTGTCATTCCCATAGAGGCCCGTCTAATTTGAGAGACAAGATCTTCTTGAAGCAGCAGGAAATTCGCAGAATGGGAGGATGGTGTCTGGAGGTAGGGCTTTTTCTGAGTCGTGGAACATGCGAGAGAGTGCGTCCGACTTGACATTCTTGGATCCGGGTCTGTAGGTAATGTGGATTTGGAATCGTGAAAAAAAAAGTGCCCATCTGGCCTGCCGAGGTTTTAGTCTCTTAGCCGTTCTCAGGTATTCTAAATTTTTATGGTCTGTGTAGACCAAAATGGGGTGAGCAGCACCCTCCAGAAGATAACGCCATTCTTCTAAAGCTGCTTTGATGGCTAGAAGTTCCCGATCTCCCACGTCGTAATTCCTTTCTGAAGATGAAAGTTTACGTGAGAAAAACCCCACAGGGTACAGGAGAGCTTTGGCGCCTTGTCTTTGCGAGAGCACAGCTCCTACCGCAATTTCGGATGCATCAACTTCCAATACGAAAGGTAGGGCTGGATTTGGATGTTTAAGAATGGTGGCTGAGGTAAACAAAGCCTTGAGTTCTTCAAAGGCCAGCTGCGCCTTAGGAGTCCAGCAAAACCGGGTCCCTTGTCTGATGAGTTCAGTGATGGGGGTTATTATCGAAGAAAATCCTTTGATGAACTTCCTATAGAAATTGGCGAAGCCAATAAAGCGCTGTACTCCTTTCTTATCTACAGGTGCAGGCCAATCCAGGATAGCGGATACTTTTTGAGGGTCCATCTTGATACCCTCGGGAGAGATCACCAGGCCTAGAAACTGAATGGATTGGAGCTCAAACTCACATTTTTCGAGTTTGGCATAAAGCCCATGTTGCCTGAGTCGGGTAAGTACGTTTCGTACATGTCTGCGGTGGTCGATCAGGGAAGCGGAAAAAAACAGAATATCGTCCAGATAGACTATGACATACAGGTCCAGAAAGTCACGGAAGACATCATTAACAAAGTGTTGGAAGGTGGCTGGTGCGTTACACAGGCCAAAGGGCATGACGAGGTACTCGAAGTGCCCGAATCGAGTACGAAAAGCCGTCATCCACTCGTCCCCCTCTCTTATGCGGATCAAATTGTAGGCTCCGCGGAGATCCAACTTGGTAAAAACTGTAGCGGACCCCAATCTTTGAAACAGTTCAGGTACTAAGGGTAGCGGATATCTGTTTTTTATGGTAATTTTATTTAATTCCCGGTAGTCGATGCAGGGACGTAGGGAGTGATCCTTCTTCTCAACGAAGAAGATGCCCGCACCTGCAGGAGATGTGGAGGGGCGAATGAATCCCTTCTTTAGGTTTTCATCGATATAGGTTTTCAGGGTGCCCAGCTCCTGCTCAGTTAAAGGAAAAATCCTTCCGAAGGGAACTTCAGTTCCGGGTAAGAGTTCTATTGGGCAGTCATAGGGCCTGTGTACTGGGAGAGTCTCTGCCCCCTTCTTGCTGAACACATCCAGGAAATCACGGTAGGGCTCGGGAAGGGATTGGAAAGGTTGGTATCGGAGTCTAAGCAAAGGCACTGAGATGGTGTAATGGGTGTTCCCAGCAGACAGTGTTGTTTTCAGTAATTGGAGAGAAACTGAATCTTTCCTGTGGACCAGTCGGTGCTGGGATTGTGAGCTTGCAGCCAAGGCATTCCTAGGATAATTGGAAAGAGGGGAGAGGAGATGACATCCAGGCGTAAGAGTTCCTGATGTTCCGGGCCAATAGTGGCCAGTAAGGGAACGGTCTCCTGGGTAACTGGTCCGGAGCTGAGGATGGAACCGTCTGCTAAGAATACTGCAAGTCCCTGGGCCTTGGGTTGGAGAGGAATACTATGGTTATCAACAAAGGTTCGGTCAATGAAGCCGCTGCATGCTCCTGAGTCAATAATGACCGGTACTGGGATGTTCCTTCCAGGAAGCTGTAACATAACAGAAAGTGTCAAATGGTTACCAGATCTGGGTAAGACAGGTGCACATAAAGAAGAGGACGGCAGGCACTTACGTCTCTTGTTGGGGCAGGCCCTCACAAAATGTCCTTGTTCTCCGCAGTACAGACACAAATTGAGCGTACGTCTGCGCGTCTTTTCTCTCTCTCAGACGGCGGTCAATCTGGATTGACAAGTTTATGAGCTCATCCAGCGTCTGAGGTATCCCAACACGTGCCAGTTCATCTTTGAGGGGATCAGATAACCCCAACCGATATTGGTGACGCAAGGCCGCGTCATTCCACTCTGTATCAGAGCTCCAACGTCTGACCTCTACGGCGTAGTCTTCGGCCGCTCTGTGACCTTGCTGCAGGGAGTGCAAGGCGGCTTCAGCAGTAGTCGTTAGTTGGGGGTCCTCGTATAGCTGAGACATTGCTAGGAAGAGGTCATCCAAGGAATCCAGAGATCTGGATTTTTGCTCCAGTAAACGGTGAGCCCAAGTTTGAGGCTCGCCGGTCAGTAGTGATATGACGAACCCCACCTTTGTGGCTTCCAGAGAAAATGTGCGGGGTTGTAAGGCAAAACACAGCTCACATGCGTTGCGGAATGCCCGGTACTTGCAACGTTCTCCAAAGAACTTTTCGGGTGTGGGTACCCTGGGCTCCGGGGGGAGCATTACTACAGAGGGTGCTGCGGAAGGGCCGGCAGACGCCGCGCCTTGAGGAGATGCTGAGAGGGCCTGGACTTGTCCCTCTAATCTGGTATAGCCTTCTTGTAGGCTTTTGACTGCCTGGGTGAGGCCCGCTAGGTGCCTACAGAGTTCATCCATGGGGGAGGCCCCCTGCCCGGACTCGGTCATGGCTGCCTGATACTGTCAGGTCTCTCACTTACCAGACCGGAGAGTCCACTTGGGAAGAGGGTAGGCTCCCTTACGTATCCGACTTGCGGCCCCTGGTAGAGCAGACAGGAAGCACACAAGTGCGGAGTGGTATGAGAGCCTGTACAGGAGTCCGTATTTCGGAAGCTAGCAGTCTTCAGACAGCAGGTGATGGTTAGAGGCACAGGCAATGGATGCTGGGCAGGAGCTAAAGACAGGTCAATGCACAGGCTGGGATTGGCAACAGGCAGGCAGCAGAGGTACAGGAGAGGACATAGAAGCTCCACAACCTTCTATAGCATCAGAGGATGAGGCTATTGTACCTGATACACCTGAGCCCAAAGAGCAGAGGAAAGCGAACAATTCGACCACCAAAAAGGCTGACTTACAATACTTTAGGCAAAAGTTCTCACAAAGCTATCCTCACATCACAGAGAATTCACAAGCTGCCGACCCTTCCCATTACAGATTTAGTGGAGGGCGACTCCAACTCACCCCCTGGCACATCTAGATGGACCATCCCAATATTGGTGGCTTGTGGGCAAGACAACATCACCTCTTATGACAAATGGTGGGAGGTTCCCTTGCCAGGTTCATATGTGCATGCCAATTGTTTGTTTCCATACATGTGCTAACCTGTTTTCCCCCTCTTGTATTTTGAAAGCATGTAATAGGTTGTGGACATTATATGTAGATGGACTCTGTCCCTCCTTTGGGGACCAAAGGTTCCTTGGTGGGGGGAGTGTGTAGCGGGTGACAGCTGCCACCACTGCCCACACTCTTTAATCCCCCCAGCACAGAGAACACTGCAAGCAGCTGCGGGCTGCCACTGTCATCTTCTCCACCTCCCGTAAGCTCAAACAAGCAGGGAGAATTATTATTATTATTATTATTATTATACAGTATTTATATAGCACCAACAGTTTACGTAGCGCTTTACAACTTGAGGGTAGACAGTACAAATACAATACACTTTGATACAGTAGGAATCAGAGGGCCCTGCTCCTTAGAGCTTACAATCTAAGAGGGAAGGTCAAGAGATACAAGAGGTAATAACTGTGGGTGATGTGCTGATTGAGAAGATAAGTGTACAGTTGTTAGGTGGGGGCCAGATAGGTTTCTCTGAAGAGATGAGTTTTCAGGGATCGTCTGAAAGTGGATAAAGTAGGAGAAAATCGGACGGATTGGGGTAGAGCATTCCAGAGGATGGGGGAGGCTCTGGAGAAGTCCTGAAGGCGAGCATGGGATGAGGTGACAAGGGAGTTTGAGAGCAGGAGGTCTTGGGAGGAGCGAAGAGAACGATTAGGTTGGTATTTTGTGACTAGGTTAGAGATGTAGCTGGGGGCCAGGTTGTGGAACAGGGGACCAGAGCGGCTGTGCTGTGTGTGGCTGCGGGTCCCCCCCAATCAGAGCGCCACCACAGTAGAAGACTGGAGGACCTGCATTGTGAGTGAGTGAGGGGAGGAGAGCTGCGGTATGTCAGTGTCTCCTTCCACCTGATCGAGGCACATGCAGCCACAACTGGAGACAGGATCAGCTGTGCTACAGTAACAGAGCATCTGTCAGTGTCTCCTTCCCCCCCGCTCGGCTCCCACCTTTCTCCTGTCAACAGTGTGAGAGACAGAGCCGCGATTAGGCTCCCTGCCTGTTCCCTATTGGGCGAAGGGTGAAACCAATGACAGGAGGAATAGAGAAAGCCCAGGAAAGACATCTGAGGAGAGTGAGGAGAGCGGTCTGAGGTACCAGCATCAGGGTGAGGAGAGAGCCATCTAATGGATAGAGAGTGTGGTGAGGTGTCAGGACGTGAGGAAAAACTGCTGAGAAGGGAAAGAGAGAGAGACAGACTCTGGCAGCATCAGAGAGGGAGAAAGCCAAGATTTTCCAGAGACTGCTAGAAGAGTGTTGCCTGGAGACTGAGGAGTGAGGATGCCTGAGGGGAGCCAGGACCAGAGACAGCCATGTGGTCCACCACTATTCAGTCCAGGGACCCTAGCCCCTCAGCAGCCCAGCATCACTCAGTTTAGTGGAGATGACCCACGCCTTTCAGGGATCGAGATACCCATCCGGGTATTGGGTTGGCCGCTGCCTGTTCACCTTGTGAATTCTAATACCAGTCATCTCGATCGGCCATCAGCAAGAGATCCAGTGCCTTACAACATCGCTAGGAGCATCAGGAGCCTGAACCAGCACCTGGGATTATCGTTGTGTCATTGCACAGAGACATGGTGAGCGGTTGCAAACCCAACATCCTTCTTGACACAATACTGACACTGCATGCAGACACCAATTTCCCTTTTTAATTTCAAAAGTTCTTTAATGAATGTAAGCATATCATATTACTGATACAATAGTAGCAGGCATGTGAAGTCATGACATAACTGCAATAATACACATCTTGCAGAGAGTTATAACGCCGTTACATCGCAACTTAAAATCACTTATCCTTTAATAAACTTGTGATAGCTATCCATTTTATCATGATACAGCTCCAGCAATTCCCCTGTCTACACAAGGGGTTGGGAGTGTATAGTTAGGGACAACAAAAAGGTTGAAAGTACAATTTTGAAACACGTGCACTTATTGGAACTTTGCGCAAACAGACATAAACCAACTATTCATCACAATCAGCGTACCAGAAAAATGTTTCCTCATTGGGTAACTGAGTAGTGTAATTTCCCAGTGTATCTCTCCTACCAATCTGACCAAGGTTTCCACCGCCGGCCGCCTCCATGAAGCTGGCCCTGCGTGGAAGCAAACAGCAGCTCGTATGTGGCGTGAGTGTGGGTAGTCATTATTACTTCTTGTATAGAAGGAGTTACGTGATCTTTCCAGTGGCGGGTTAGCACTAGTTAAACACCCAGTAGGACATGAGTGGCTACCGTTCTGACTTCTACAGGGAGGCTCTCGATGGTTAGCGGTAGAAGAGCCATACCTGGAGACAAAGGTATTTTGATTTTTAAGATTTGTGTGAGCATTTGAAACACTACCGTCCAATAATTTGTTAAAGCTGGACAGGACCGTAAAATATGATAGAGTTCCAACCTTCCCACAATTCCTCCAGCATAGGGCAGAAGAGTTTGGGGTGAAATTTGCGATCCTTTATGCGGTCAAGTACCATCTAAGTGATATTTTTGTTAAATTCCATAGGTTCACACTTTTAGTAGCTGCATATGTCACTCTGAAAGCCTTTTGCCATTGGTCCGGGGTAAAAGAGATCCCTATCTCCCTTTCCCAGGCAGACATTACGGACATTTTAGTAAACACGTCTTTGTAATTGAGCATCATGTAAAACAGGGATACACCTTTATTGTTAGTGTTTGGACTAGAGTAAAATTGATATATGTTCCATGGTAAAGATATAGCAGTGATTGGGTGTGAGCGCAGGAAGTGGGTAATTTGTAGGTAGGTATAGTATTCATGGGAAGCTAGGCCAAACTCTATTTGAAGGGATCAAAAGGTTTTGGGGGCAGGCCCTATCATTATGTCTTCAACAACTTTAATCCCTTTGGTAACCCACCTTCCTATGTTCAGGTCAGGTATAGCAGTATTCAAACTTTGTATTTGTAGAGATGTTATAGAGTTTGTGGCGTGTTGAAAAGGGAAAGTTATGAGTGTGTCCCAGGCTTTCAGGGATGCTAGAACCATGGGAGATAATGCTTTGTGCTGCAGGGTGGAGTAGCGACTTGTAGGGAGAAAGTGGTACAGGCTGTGTTCTTTTTGGGAGCTTTCTGTTTCTGTCCATCTATTCTTTTTAGACGTAGGGAACCATACCTTAAGCTGAGTTAGTATAGTGGCTGTGTAATAGTCTTTCAGAATTACCATTCCTACTCTGCTAGTTGTAACCAGTCTAGAAAAGGCGCACCTTACCTTGCCATATGTAATTGTTGATTACTGACTGGGCAGTAATGAAAAAAGAGTTTGGTACTGGTATCGGGAGAGTTCTAAATAAATAAATTAGTTGGGGTAGGATAATCATTTTAAAGGCCGCCAATCTACCTGATCATGAGAGTTCTACTTTAGCTAGATCTTGGAGTTTTGACCTTAGTTTGTCTACAAATGGGGTATAGTTATCCTTATATAGATCATCTGTTTTGGGCGTTAATGTGATACCAAGGTATAATCCCTACACATTGCCATGAATACAGATACGCATTGGCCAGTTTCTTTTGTACTGCTTGAAGAACATTCAAACCCAGTATATAAGACTTGGATTCATTCACTTTATAATATGATAGGCGGCTAAACATTTGTAGCGAATGGTGCACCGAAGCCAAGGATTTCTCCACATCCGTGAGTATTAAGATAACATCATCGGCGAATAGGCTGATGGTATGTGAGGAGTTTTGCGTTTTAAACCCTGAGGTGTGGGAATGGCTACGAATATGGCACGCCAAGGGTTCCATCAGCAAGTTAAATATTAATGGTGATAGTGGACAGCTCTAACGTGTCCCATTCATAATAGTAAACTGAGTTGAAAAGACTCCAGACATGTACACCTGGGCCGTAGGGCTGGTGTAAAGGGCCATGATAGCAGAGAAAACAGGACCTGTGAAGCCAAAAGCGGTTAGTACCTTGGCCAGATATCCCCAATGTATGTGGTTGAACGCCTTCTCCGCATCCAAAGCCAGGAGCAGAGAAGGCGTTCCTTAAACGCCTAGTGGCATCTGAAGTCTGGCGCCCTTTAGTGAACCCAGATTGATCAGGGTGGATAAGATCAGGAAGAACGTCTGTTAACCGTTGTGCGATGAGTTTTGCATACAATTTTAAGTCAGTATTGAGAAGTGAGATAGGCTGGAAGTTTTGCAGGGTGGATGGGTCTTTCCCTTGCTTGGGTAGAGTTATTATCAGCGCCTTAAGCATTTCTGAGGGGAAAGAGGCAGAGGCAACAGGGTCGTTATATAAGCGAACCAGATGGGGTGATTGGATCTGTTTAAACGTTTTATAATATTCCCCTATAAATCCGTCAGGACCTAAGGACTTGTTGGGCGGTAGCGAAGCAGTAGCTGTGTTAACTTCCAAAAGACTGAAGGGTAAATTCAGCTGTTGAAGTTGGCCAGTTGTTAGCTGAGGAAGGGACAGTTTTGCTAGGAAGTTAGCTATCAGCTCCGGTTCAGGTTGGTGAGTAAGGGGATCTTTCTCTAAGTTGTAAAGGGAGCCATAGTAGTTACTGAAAGCATTTGCAAATATCTTTAGGATGATCATTAGTGATAGGGTGGACTATGTAAGGTATTCTAGCTTTATACCTGCAGCCACGCAGGCGTTAGGCAAGAGTCTTCCCCGCTTTATTGCCTTTGGCATAATAAGTCATTTTTAGTCGTCTGGTAGACTTCTCAAAGTCCTCCAGAAGACAAAGTCTTAGATCATATCTGATTTGTGATAGTTTGTGGGATATGGAGGGTGAGGGATCTTGTTTTTTTTGGATTTCCAGATCTCGAATGCTGTCAGTAAGTTCTTTTATGCGTCTTTGCCTTTGCCTCTTTACCCCTGCTCCAAGTTTGATAAAAATGCCTCACATGAACGCTTTATGGGCATTTCACATGATAGAATAGTCATTCATAGAGTCCAAATTGTCAGCAAAGTAATTGTTCAGATGAGTTTCTAGGATGTTCCTGGTATCCTGTCTCTGCAGGAGGGATGGGTTTGCTCTCTAGATCGGGTTGGCACCAGATAAGAGGGAGTCTGCTATGGTAAAAGTCACAGATGCGTGATCTGACCAAGTAATAGTGTTAATCAATGTTTTAATGGTCCGGGCTAGAATACATTGGTCTACTAGAAAGAGGTCAATGCGGAAGTAAGAACGATGGGGTATAGAAAAAAAGGTAAAGTCTCTTTCACCCGCATGCCAACAAGGCCAAGTGTCGTACAATCTATGTTGATGAAGTGTGATCAGAAGAGAAGGGCCTATACGGGTCGATGTAGAGATTGAATCTATGGTTTTATCTGGAGCAAGGTAAAAGTCTCCGCAAATCCTTAGGGCCCTCTCCTGAGCAGCTCTATCTTCTTTAACAGCTTGTTAAGGTATTTAATTTGATGGGAGCTGGGGGAGTATACATTCACAATTGTATACGTGGTGGAGTTAATGTCGCATATTAAAATGAGATATCTGCCACTGGGGTCTTTAATTTCTTCATGGAGCTGAAATGAGACCGTATCTCTAATTGCTGTGAGGACCCCCCTTTTCTTTGACTCGTATCAGTGGAAGGTTTGAGACTTTGAGTGAGGCACGGGGTAGTACCTCCATCCCAGGTTCAGAGAAACAAGAGGGGCGGTGGGACTTTAAATGAGACAGTTGACAGATTGGGGTTGAGATAAAAAATTCTATTTATTGCATATGAATCGTACCGGTGTGTATTACATGTGGAAGGTAGCCTGTGCATGTGCAACAAGCATGTCCTATAAAATACATGCATATAAACAAGCAATACAAAATCTCAGCAATGAGTAGATAACACACATGTCCTATAAAGATTGTACATATAATGCTGGGAAAACACAAGACAACATGATGTAAAAAATGAGTCTAAAAGTTGATGCGTGAATAATTTATAAAAGTGGGATCCTATAGAACGCACAGTGGCTGCATCCATGATGTCCGACGCGTTTCTGTGAAATACACTTCTTCAGGGGCGGATGCTATAGGATTTCTGAAAAAACAAGGTAAAATAACATCAGGAGGTAGACTAAATGGCAGCCAGAAAAGACAGTGAGTCAGTTTCTGGATACTTACATACGTGGCCAAGCTATGGTGAGATACAGGTACTGGGTCAAAAGGCATTGCCCTTCCCCGGAGCTGAGGCGACAAAGGATCCAACACATGACAGGCGCAAACAGGCATCATCCACTCAGTGCATACCAACTCCTCCATAAGGTGACCAATGATTTCCAATTGATGGAGAGCATATCTGAAATGGATAAGTGAATTGTTTCTCTTTTCTTTGACTCAGATATATGGGTAGTTCTTGTATGAGCATTTGGGCTGTGTAGTGGCACAGAAGTGCATTTTCTGCATGCACAGGATGTCACACTTAAATTGTGAAGCTTCAGTCCACAGCAATTTGTGCTTAGCCGGATGATTGAGGCCTTTTGAATTAATAGATAGAAAACTCACCCCCATGTGAACGGTGTGAGGATGCTATGCTGTAATTCTTTGGGAGGAGAGTTGGATCATGTGGCAAGTGTTCCCCCCAGTGGTCAGAGAGGGAATGTCTGTTGTAGTGTAAAAGGTGTGTGGAAGCTTTGGTTGAGGTACTCATGTTCTGATGGTGTACCGTAGATGGGCGTGTGGGTAGCTTGACTGTGTTTTTGATGTAGGATCCTGAAGTCCGCACTGCGTCTCTTCTGGGGTGGAGGTTGATCGTGTGTAAATTCCTGAATGCGACACTTAAGAGGTTGCCATTTGTTAGTTGGAACAGACTGGGATTGTAACAACGCCCCGAGTATCAAAAGGGTTAAAGTTGTTTAGGACATTCCATACCCGAACACAAAGGCAGCTACCGAACACTCCAATCAGCCGAACAAGAAACCCACCTGAATAATTCTCCCCCAAGTACGACACAAGGCTCTGTATTGAGGTTCAAACAGGAAAGAATCTTTATTTTGAGATGTCACACAAATATATACTGTAGGATGAAAATACAACCCCTCACCAGAAACCTAATAAACATGAGCTAATTATCTAATCCGTTAGACAGCCTAGGTGACTCAGAGACATGACCTTTATGACAGACTTCACCTCTCCTAGCTCACCGACTATACAATACACATTGTCATACATCTCAACACAGAACTCCTTCATGCAATTGCAGGATTAATTAGCACACTGAATGAAAAGACTCTTAGAAGCTGTGACAAGTCATACTAGACTAATTTACAATATAGCAGACACAGAGACAGGTGGCTGGAATTGACATCAGCATCTCCTAACAGTATTTGTCCCAGCATTATGAATCAGCCACTATTTCTAATATGGCAGATACAGGGTTCATTATTTTCTTGGTCACCCTGTGCCCAAAAGTGACTCCCTTCACATGGCTCCCTCCTTATGGGACACTCCGGCTTGATCCTTCTCGGGTCAACTTGGGTATTTCTGGAACTAGGAGGCCAGAATGACGTCTGTTTGCTGGGACAGCCCATCAGCATTGCAATTTTGCTTACTGGGTCGGTAGCGGATGGTGAAGTTGTATGGTTGCAGGGCTAAGCTCCACTGCAGCAACCTGCCATTGTTTCCTGAGACCTGATTAAGCCAGACCAATGGGTTGTGGTCGGTGACTAATGAAAATTTCTGTTCATACAAATAAGGGTTCAACATTTTAAGGGCCCAGACCAGGGCCAAGCACTCCTTCTCCACTGCCGCATAGCTCACTTCCCGGGGTAATAGCTTTCTGCTCAAGTATGCGACAGGGAGTTCTCTTCCATCCTCCCTGATTTGGCTCAGTACAGACCCCAGTCCAAACATGGAAGCGTCTGTGTGGACAAGGAAACCTTTGTTAAGTGCTAGGGCAGCCAAGACAGGGGTATTTACAAGTGCTTGCTTCAGGGCTAAAAACACAGTGCTTGCTTCACAAGCTGGAGACCACAGGACCTGCCTAGGTAAATTCTTTTTTGTCAAGTCAGTCAGGGGCTTGGCGATAGAACTATAATCAGGGACAAAACGTTGGTAGTAGGGATGAGCTTCGAGTTCAAGTCGAACCCATGTTCGACTCGAACATCGCATGTTCGACCGTTCGTCGAATTGCGAACGTTATGGGCCGGTCGCACCAAATTCGAGTGGCGCGTCATGGCCCATAATTCACTGCGGCATCGCAGTGCATTGCTGGCTGATGATTGGCCAAGCATGCACTATGTACAGAGAGCTGTAATTGGCCAAAGCCAGGGTGGCGGAACAACCTCCAACACTACATATGTTGCAAATAGCAGTGATGTGATCTGATGCACTCGTCTCAAAAAATGCCCACACTAAAGAACTTTTGGAATAATGTGCAGAGACAGCAGCGCCCTGCACATGCGGAGCTTTGCGGTGTGATGCCCTTAGGCTGGCCCCTGGAGAGCATCCTGCCTCTTTGGTGATGTGATTTGGTGATGTGTCTCCTCCTCTCTCCTACCAGGAACTCACGTTGAGTCAGTGACCTCATCATCCCTCCCTCCTCATCACTGGAGCAAACCTGGCAGTATGCTGCAGCAGGGGGAGCATGACTGCCAGATTGCTGTCCTTCTTGGGCACCCCCTCTGTCCGTGCTCACATTACTGCATTCATAGCTCAGTATCATCATCAGAGCCTTCTAAACGCTGGGTATCCTCCTGGAGCATGTACCCAACACTGTGGTCAAACAGTTCGAGGGACTCCTCAGGAGGACATGGTGGGACTAGGGAAGGAGTCACTGATGCCATTGAGCCGAGGGAAGAGGCCGTGTTGGCAGCTGCTTTGCCAGACAAAGTACCCTGAGCAAGGGTGAGAGAGGATGAGGAGGATGAGGACGGCTTGGTCATCCACTCGACCAAGTCTTCCGCATGTTGCGGCTCAACGCGGCCAGCTGCCGAAAAAAAGACCAAGCGTGTCCCACGGCCACGTGCTGATGAGGATGCACCATCTCCATGACCAGCACTGTTGTCTCTAGACACAGAGACTGCTTGCCCTCTTTTATTGGCTTGTGACTGTCTGCCTCTTCTTGTTGGCCTTCCAGACATACTAATGGCCTGCAGTGAGATGTACATATATACTGGCCTGCAGTGAGATATATATATATATATATACTGATACTGCAGCTAGAAAAATCAACTGCCTGCCTGTAGTATGAGAACACCACCAATCTTCTACAGGTAGCTTTAGCTGAACACTGTGCAGAGGACGCACTACACCAATGTGAAAATAATGTAGCTGCCTGCGGTAGTAATAGGATCAGGAAAACACCACCAAACTTCTACAGGTAGCTTTAGCTGAACACTGTGCAGAGGTCACACTAGACTAACGTGTAAATAATGTAGCTGCCTGCGGTAGTGATAGGATCAGGAAAACACCACCAACCTTCTACAGGTAGCTTTAGCTGAACACTGTGCAGAGGTTACACTACACTAACGTGTAAATAAAGTAGCTGCCTGCGGTAGTGATAGGATCAGGAAAACATCACCAACTTTCTACAGGTAGCTTTAGCTGAACACTGTGCAGAGGTCGCACTACACTAACATGTAAATAATGTAGCTGCCTGCGGTAGTGATAGGATCAGGAAAACACCACCAACCTTCTACAGGTAGCTTTAGATGAACACTGTGCAGAGGACCCACTCCACTAACGTTAAAATAATGTAGCTGCCTGCGGTAGTGATAGAATCAGGAAAACACCACTAACCTTGTACAGGTAGCTTTAGCTGAACACTGTACAGAGGACGCAGCACACTAAAGTGTAAATAATGTAGCTGCCTGCGATAGTAATAGGATCAGCAAAACACCACCAACCTTCTACAGGTAGCTTTAGCTGAACACTGTGCAGAGGTCACACTACACTAACTTGTAGCTTTAACTGAACACTGTTCAGAGGACGCACTACACTAACTTGTAGCTTTAGCTGAACACTGTGCAGAGGTTGCACTACACTAAGTTGTAGCTTTAGCTGAACATTGTTCATAGGACGCACTACACCAACTTGTAGCTTTAGCTGAACACTGTGAGGAGGACACACTACACTAATTTGTAGCTTTAGCTGAACACTGTGTACTACACTAACTTGTAGCTTTAGCTGAACACTGTATAGAGGACGCACTACACTAACTTGTAGCTTTAGCTGAACACTGTGAGGAGGACGCACTACACTAACTTGTAGCTTTAGCTGAACACTGTGCACCACACTAACTTGTAGCTTTAGCTGAACACTGTTCAGAGGACACACTACACTAACTTGTAGCTTTAGCTGAACACTGTGAGGAGGACACACTATACTAACTTGTAGCTTTAGCTGAACACTTCACTACACTAACTTGTAGCTTTAGCTGAACACTGTTCAGAGGATGCACTACACTAACTTGTAGCTTTAGCTGAACACTGTGCAGAGGTCGCACTACACTAACTTGTAGCTTTAGCTGAACACTGTGAGGAGAACACACTACACTAACTTGTAGCTTTAGCTGAACACTGTGCACTATACTAACTTGTAGCTTTAGCTGAACACTGTTCAGAGGACGCACTACACTAAATAGTAGCTTTAGCTGAACACTGTGCAGAGGTCGCACTACACTAACTTGTAGCTTTAGCTGAACACTGTGAGGAGGATGCACTACGCTAACTTGTAGCTTTAGCTGAACACTGTGAGGAGGACGCACTACACTAACTTGTAACTTTAGCTGAACATTGTGAGGAGGATGCACTACACTAACTTGTAGCTTTAGCTGAACACTGTGCACTACACTAACTTGTAGCTTTAGCTGAATACTGTTCAGAGGACGCACTGCACTAACTTATAGCTTTAGCTGAACACTGTGCAGAGATCGCACTACACTAACTTGTAGCTTTAGCTGAACACTGTGAGGAGGACGCACTACACTAACTTGTAGCTTTAGCTTAACACTGTGAGGAGGACGCACTACACTAACTTGTAGCTTTAACTGAACACTGCACTACACTAACTTGTAGCTTTAGCTGAACACTGTGAGGAGGACGCACTACACTAACTTGTAGCTTTAGCTGAACACTGTGCAGAGGTCACACTAAACTAACTTGTAGCTTTAGCTGAACACTGTGAGGAGGACGCACTACACTAACTGTAAATAGTCTAGCTGCCTGACTGTGGTACTAATAGGATCAGAAGAACACCAGCAATTTACTTCAGGTAGCTGTAAATACTGTAACATCACAAGCCTGCCTGTTAGTAGGAAGATAATAACAGGAACGGATATAGCTAAACTGAATACAGTGTATATATATATATATATATATATATATATATATATATATATATATATATATATATACACACACAGAATACACTGTGTGCAACTAACTGACTGACTGTCCTGCCTAATCTATCTAACTTAAATCAAATGACACTGTCTCTCTATCTCTGTCTCTCAACGCCGGAACACACTACACAGGGCCACCGTGCAGGTGGCCTTATATAGTGTGGGGCGTGTACTAAACCCCCTGAGCCATAATTGGCCAAAGCCACCCTGGCTTTGGCCAATTACAGCTCTCTCTACAGATGGCACTGTGATTGGCCAAGCATGCGGGTCATAGTGCATGCTTGGCCAATCATCAGCTAGCAATGCACTGCGATGCCGCAGTGAATTATGGGCCGTGACATGCCACACAAATTTGGTGCGAATGGCCCATATTGTTCGCAATTCGGCGAACAGCCAATGTTCGAGTCGAACGAAGCTCATCATTGCTGTTGTTCTGATCCTATTAATACCACATGCAGGCAGCTGCAGTATTTACAGTTAGTGTACTGTGTCCTCTGAACAGTGTGCACCTAAAGCTACCTGAAAAAAATTGGTGGTTTTCTTCTGATCCTATTAGTACCACAGGCAGGCAGCTGCAGTATTTACAGTTAGTGTACTGTATCCTCTGCACAGTGTGCACCTAAAGCTATCTGAAGACAATTTCTGTTGTTCTGATCCTATTTATATTGCAGGCAGCTGCAGTATTTACAGTTAGTGTACTGTGTCCTCTGCACAGTGTACACCTAAAGCTATCTGAAGAAAATTGGTGGTTTACTTCTGATCCTATTAGTACCACAGGCAGGCAGCTGCAGTATTTACAGTTAGTGTACTGTATCCTCTGCACAGTGTGCACCTAAAGCTACCTGAAGACAATTGCTGTTGTTCTGATCCTATTAATACCACAGGCAGGCAGCTGCAGTATTTACAGTTAGTGTACTGTGTCCTCTGCACAGTGTGCAACTAAAGCTACCTGAAGACAATTGTTGTTGTCCTCATCCTATTAATACCACAGGCAGGCAGCTACAGTATTTACAGTTAGTGTATTTTGTCCTCTGCACAATGTGCACCTAAAGCTACCTGAAGAAAATTGGTGGTGTTCTTCTGATCCTATTAGTACCACAGGCAGGCAGCTGCAGTATTTACAGTTAGTGTAGTGCTTCCTCTGCACAGTGTGCACCTAAAGCTACCTGGAGACAATTGCTGTTGTTCTGATCCTATTAATACCACAGGCAGGCAGCTGCAGTATTTACAGTTAGTGTAGTGCGTCCTCTGCACAGTGTGCGCCTAAAGCTACCTGAAAACAATTGCTGGTGTTATCATACTAATAATACTACAGGCAGGCAGTTGTTTCTGCTAGCTGCAGTACTAGTATTTATATATATACACCCCAGCTTTGTGCAGCTACATCTCACTGCAGGCAATTAGTATGTCTGGAAGGCCAACAAGGAGAGGCAAACAGTAACAAGCCAATAAAAGAGGGCAAGCAGGCTCTTTGTCTAGAGGCAACAGTGCTGGTCGTGGAGACGGTGTATCCTCATCAGCACGTGGCCGTGGGACACGCTTGTCCTTTTTTTGGGCATCTGGCCGTGTTGAGCCGCACTATGCGGAAGACTTGGTAGAGTGGATGACCAAGCTATCCTCATCCTCCTTATCCTCTCTCACCCATGCTCAGGGTACTTTGTCTGGCAAAGCAGCTGCCAACATGGCCTCTTCCCTCAGCTCAATGGCATCAGTCACTCCTTCCCTAGCCCCACCATGTCCTCCTGAGGAGTCCCCTGAACTGTTTGACCACAGTGTTGGGTACATGCTCCAGGAGGATGCTCAGCATTTTAAAGGGTCTGATGATGGTACCCAGCTAGAGGAAAGCAGTAACGTGAGCCCAGAGAGAGGGGGAGCCCAAGAAGGACAGCAATCTGGCAGTCATGTTCCCCCAGCTGCAGCATACTGCCAGCTTTGCTCCAGTGATGAGGAGGAAGGGGATGATGAAGTCACTGACTCCACGTGGGTGCCTGATAGGAGAGAGGAGGAGGAGGAGGCGGCACATCTCCAACAAGGCAAGATGCCCTTCAGCGGCCAGCTTAAGGGCAGCAGACCAACTGCATCACACTGCAGAGCTCCGCATGTGTAGGGCGCTGCTGTCTCTGCGCATTATTCCAAAAGTTCTTTAGTGTGGGCCTTTTTTGAGATGAGTGCATCAGATCCCACCACTGCTATTTGCAACATATGTATCAAGCATATCTCACGGGGCGAAAACATCACCCGCTTGGGTACCACATGCTTGACCAGACATATGTCGACCTGCCATGCAGTTCATTGGCAAGTGTACCTAAAAGACCTACACCAAAGAACAAAGCGGACCTCTCCTTGCTCCTCATAAGCTGGGATCTCCAACCCCACTATAACTTCAGTCCTCTCTGAAACCTGCACTGAGAGGAATGAAGGTGTAGAATTAGGTGTGTCAAAGCCAAGTACTTGCGGGCAATCTGCTATTGATACACTGACGTCAGATTATACCAGGCAAATTTCTCTTCCACAGCTGCTGCACCGCCGAAAGAAGTTCGCTCCCAGCCATCCACATGCCCAGCGGTTGAATGCTAGCTTGGCTAAATTGCTAACACTTCAACTGCTGCCTTTTCAGTTGGTAGACTCTGCCTCCTTCCGTGAGTTTGTGGAATGTGCGGTTCCTCAGTGGCAGGTTGCCACTTTTTCTCACGGAAGGCGATTCCGGCTCTCTACCAACATGTGAAAGGCAATGTCTTGGCCTCACTGGACAGGGCGGTCAGCGGTAAGGTGCATATTACCACTGACTCATGGTCCAGCAGGCATGGAGAGGGCCGTTACCTATCTTTTACCGCGTACTGGGTGACTCTTCTGGCAGCTGGGAAGGATGCAGGACAGGGTGCAGTAGTGTTGGAGGTTGTTCCTCCACCACGCCTCCAAAATTCTACTAGTGGTGATTCTGCCTCACCTCTCTCCTCCACCTCCTCTTCTTCTTCCTCCATGGCCTCTTCCTGTGCTGATTTGTCCTCAGAACCAGCTGTGCTCTGTAGGCATTCAAAGGGCTACGCAGATTCAGAGGTGATTGACTCCATGCCAGCTTAAGCCAGTTATGGTGGTTTGCGACAATGGCACCAATCTCCTCTCCGCCCTCTGACAGGGACAACTGACCCATGTGCCCTGTTTGGCTCACATCCTTAACTAGGTTGTGCAGCGGTTCTTGGGCAGGTATCCAGGATTACAGGATGTCCTGAGGCAGGCCAGGAAAGTCTGTGTGCATTTCCGCAGGTCATATAATGCCAGTGCTTGGCTGGCTGACCTCCAAAAGGAATTTAACCTGCCCAAGTACTGCCTAATCTGTGACATGCCCACCAGGTGGAACTCAACGTTGGCCATGCTACAGCAGCTGCACATGCAGCAGAGGGCCATCAATGAGTACCTATGCGACTATGACACCAGGACAGGGTCAGGGGACGCTGGTGGGCTATGATCAGGGATGCATGCACTGTCCTGTCACCATTTGAGGAGGCCACGAGGATGGTGAGCAGTGACAGTGCATGCATCAGTGACACTGCCTCTCTTGTCCACCTGTTGGAGCACACGCTGCATGAAATAATGGACAGGGCACTTGAGGCAGAACAGAGGGAGAAAGAGGAGGACTTCCTTACCTCTCAAGGCCCCCTTTATCCAGACAGTGTTCCTGCGTGCCCGCCGATCACACAGGAAGAGGAGGAGGAGGATTGTGTCAGCATGGAGGTGGAGCCTGGCACTCAGCATCAGCAGCATTCTTCAAGGGATCATTTACAGTCCGAAGAAACCCATGGACTTGTACGTGGCTGAGAGGAGGTGTCGTCCTTAGTGACCCAGAGGACTCTGGACCAAATGCCTCAGCAAACCTACGCTGCATGGCCTCCCTGATCCTGCAAACCCTGCGGAAGGATCCTTGTATTCGTGGTATGAAGGGGAGGGATGATTACTGGCTGGCAACCCTCCTTGATCCACGTTACAAGAGTAAGGTTGTGGACATTTATCTTGCCGTCACAGAGGGAGCAGAGGATGAAACATCTTCGGGAGGCCTTGCAGAAAGGTTTGTGCAATGCGTTTCCAGAGCCTGGGAGGTTACAATTTCCTGGTCCTCCTGGACAACATGTTGCTGAGGCTTCGGTCAGTCACAGAAGGAGCAGTGGAGAAGTTGGCCGTCTGACCGATGCGTTCAGACAATTTTTTAGTCCGCAGCCCCAAGGTCTGATCAGTTCCAGCAACCATCGCCAGCATCTGATTTACATGGTGCAGGATTACCTAGGGGCAAAATCAGACTTGGACACCTTTCCCACCAAAAATCCTCTGGGTTGCTGGGTCTTGAGGGTAGATCACTGGCCAGAGCTTGCACAGTATGCAATTGAGCTACTGGCCTGTCCTGCATCCAGCGTTCTTTCGGAGTGCACGTTCAGTGCTGCTGGAAGCTATGTAACCGATCAGAGGGTGCACCTGTCCACCAAAGCGGTCAATCGTCTGACCGTCATAAAAATGAATCAGTCTTGGATCACCAGCTACCAAGCACCTGATGTTGATGTAACCAATTGATTTTTTTTTTTTAATGTGAGATCTCTTCAAGACTGCCTATGCTGATTCTGAGTGACTATCCTGTTATGCTGAGTCACAATCCTCTTCCTCCTCAATTTTCATGCTGATAGCTTGTAAAAACATTTTTGGTTCTGGGCACCACCACCAGTGGCCAAGGCCCAATTTTTCTGCCCCTGTTTAACAGGGGCGTGTAATTACAATTTTTGATGTAATTCTTTGAAGCAGGGCTCATTCCTACGCTCCAACTATAGTATCTGTGGGGGGTTGCAGTGTTGTGGCACCAGTACCAGTGCCCAAAGCCCAATTTTTCAGCCCCTGTTTAACAGGGGCGTATAGTTACAATTTTTGATGCAATACTTTGCAGCAGGGCTCATTCCTGTGCTCCAACTATAGCATCTCTGAGGGGTTGCAGTGTTGAGGCAGCAGTGGCTAAGGCCCAATTTATCAGCCCCTGTTTAACAGGGGTGTGTAATTACAATTTTTGCTGCAATACTTTGCATCAGGGCTCATTCCTGCGCTCCAACTAGAGTATCTGTGAGGGGTTGCACCCACCAAGAGTAACTGTGAGGGCTTACAGTGTTGTGGCAACACCACCACCACCACCACCAAAGACCCAATTTTTCTTCCCCTGTTCAACAGGTGCATGTAATTACAATTCTTGATATAATATTTCACAGTAGGGCCCCTTCCACGCCCACCAAGAGTAACTGTGAGGACTTACAGTGTTGTGGCACCAGCACCACCACCACCAAATACCAAGTTTTTCTTCCACTGTTCAACAATGACATGTGATTACAATTCTTGATCTAATATTTCACAGCACGGCCGTTCCTGCAACCACCATGAGTAACTGTGGGTAACTGTAACTGTGAGGGCTTACAGTGTAGTGGCAACACCAACACCAATTTCTGTTTTCTCCCATTTCTCTGAGGATTGCAGCTATTTATAGGCCTCCAGGACCGGTATCACGCTTCATTGATGACTTTGCTGCCTGGCTACCCTACTTTCTCTCCTCTGAAATACCCACCATTATTCTTGGTGACTTTAACATTCCTGTCAATGTCAACAGCCCAACTACAGCTAAACTTCTCAACTTAACCTCATCTTTTGACCTAACCCAATGGACACATACTTCCACTCACTCCAATGGTAATACCCTTGACCTTGTATTCTCCCATCTCTGCAACCCTGGCAACCTCACCAACACCCCCTTTCCTCTATCTGATCACAACCTCATTACTTTCACTGTATCCTTGCCTCCAACCACCCATCCCTCCAAGCAGCAAACAATTACTTGTAGAAACCTTCGCCACTTTAACCCTTCTCTTCTCTATTCTGCTACTGACAACCTATATGACATAATCTCTCCCCTGTCCTGTCCTGACCTGGCCACTTCTGTCTACAACAGTTCACTCTCATCATCACTAGATGCACTTGCTCCCCTAACCACACGCAGAATTAGGCCCCGACCGTTACAACCCTGGCAAACTGACAACACTAGAAATCTCAAGAGACATTGCCGTGCTCTTGAACGACTGTGGCGTAAAACCAAATGCCTGCAAGACTTCACCCTATATAAATCTGCCCTTCTAAAATACAATTCATGCCTCCATGCTGCCAAACAAGCCTACTTTGTCTCTCTTATTAATTCCTTGTCATCCAGTCCCCGCCTGCTCTTCTCAACCTTTAACGCTCTGCTTCGTCCACCACCCCCTCTACCCACTAACTCACTCACTGCCCAAGAGATTGCCAATCACTTCAAAGACAAAATCAATGCAATTCGTGAGGACATCTCCACTGTGCGTACATCTTCCCCACCCATCATACCTTGCCCAGCAGCACATTCAACCCTCTCCTCTTTTGAATTGGCTACTACGGAAGAGGTTACAAAAATTTTCTCGGATGCCCGCCTAACCAATTGTCCCTTGGATCCTGTTCCCTCACAACTACTACGGTCACCCTCTTCTTCTATCCTATGCTCCCTCACTCACATCTTCAATCTCTCCCTTTCTAGCGGCATTTTTCCCCCTCCCCTCTAAAACATGCACAGATCACTCCCATTCTTAAAAATCCCTCACTGGACCCTACCGACCTGAACAACTTAAGATGTATATATAAACAAGGGTTGTGGCGCTTCCTATGGGGTACTAGATGGGAGGGGTGGTAATAGTGTACACGGGTGGTAACCCTCAGTAAACCCCAATAAAGGTACCTGGTAGCTACCAGGGACAAATTTTGTTACCGTAAGGGTATGTATGTCTATAACTAGACATACACACATACATCCATATACACCCACATGTATCAACAAAGATAATATTCCTAATGATGGTTCATTCAGACCTAATTAAAAGGGGTGTGGGCTGAGGCCCCTGTGGCTGTGATACATATACCACCACTAGGTGAAGTACCTATATCATGTGTGTGTAACCTTATATGTGCTCTTCTACCACAATAATCCAACCACTCTGCTATCCGTGCAAGGTGAACATACATAAATGAACAAACATAAATATGTTACCCAAACATTACATATAGTAATCAAACTTAGTGCAAATGAACCTAATGTGATCAAATTACGTGCAAAGAAAACCAATATTGACAGTTTTTCAGTGATAATAGTCCATAAGATAAAGAACTTGTTCAAATCCAGTATTCCAAACAATTTCGTGACTTGGGTGCTCTCGGGTAATTCCTGTGACTTTAGTGCTCCCCCTTCAGATCCCCACTCACCAAATGCAACAACCCCGTAGAGGGGCAACCAGCATAAGATGTCTCTTTCACGATCTCTTCTCCACGCTGATCTGGCGGGCTTTACAGGATGGTTTCCGTTGGTTATCCCAGTGGGTTCCCGGGTCCGGGTATAGAGGTAGCTTTCTGATAGGTAGAATGTTCACAATGGTTCCCTCATGGAAAGGAAAAAATAGGAAGCTTCCATGGTGTAGTATGTAAAAAGCTTTTATTCAAAAAACTCCATCAACAATCAGCGGAGTTTATTAGGCAAACTGAGGTGCATAAAAACCATAAAATAATAATAGGCTAACTCAGACCGAAGCCTGAGAACAGACCCGTAGCAGTGTGGAAGGCGCGTACCGCCGGTAGGAGCTGTGTGCGCTCCACATGCGTTCCAACTAAAGTTCGTGTCCGGAAGTGGTGTGCGCTCCACCTGCGTTTCAGCTCGGGTCCGTAACCGGAAGTGACGTAGCGTGCGTGGCGTCGTTGTACGCGTTTCGTCATAGACGTCTTCAGCAACGATGCCAGCATGCCACGCGCTACGTCCATTTAAGGAGCTGTCAGTTTAGATCCGCCCCTTAATTTCTACCCCATCCAATCCTATCATACCAAGGCGGGGTGACACTCCCATCTAGGCTGGAGTGTCAGCAGGGATGGTCGTACGCCATTATTCGTATTGCAGACCCGACTAATGGGTTAGATACTGTCCTCCTATATATTAAATGATAACAGATGGTTAGGAAGTAGGCATAAGGATAAAAATAACGTAAAATAAAATTAAGATTAAAATTAAAATTAAAAATGGAATTAAATTTAATTAAAATTTATATACCCAGAACGTTGTGGGACAGTGAATATGGGAAAATCATGAGGCTAATTATGGACCAAGTTTATGAAGGAGGGGATCTGTCCATAGACTTGCTCTCAAACACTTAAGAGCAGGGAAGGAAAAAGGGGAATGTTGTTACAAGTCGAGACCCCCAGTATTAGTTATAATGAAAGTATACATAGGTTTCTGTATTCCAAATATTTGGGGGTATTGCCTTTTGGGTCAAAGGATTTTCTAGAAGGAGATTTGGGGTCACCCCCCTATTCTATGTGTAAGTGGCTAAGAGGCTAAGTATGCACTACCTTACACCTTATATCCATAGGGGGAGAAACAGTGGATGTTCACAGATACAAGTACAGTACCCCTATCCCTCACGGGTTGGCCAGGAAACAGTTTAAATCGATATCCAGGTTGAGGCCCCTCGGAGCAAGGGACCTCAGCCTGTATATCCATGCGGTTTCGTTTTGTGATATAAGTGTGGTTTTGTTGCCCCCTCGCCAGTGATCCCTCACACAGTCAATCCCATAGAAGATCATCCCTGTGGGGTCCCGGTTATGTACTGTGTCGAAGTGGCGGAAAATATGGTGTTTTGGGAACCCTTTTTTGATGTTTTTTATGTGTTCCCGTATTCTCACATATAGGGGTCGGGTGGTTCTGCCCACATATTGCATTTGGCACGGGCACTCGATGACATAGGTCACGTGTGTGCTCTGACAGGTGATGAGTTCCCTGATCTGGTATTGTTTATGATCTGGTCTTGATTTAAAAGTTTCCCTTTTCCGAGGTTGTTTCTTGGTGACCCTACATGGTAGACATTTTTGGCACTTATAAAACCCTTTCATGTCTGGAAAAATCCGAGTCGTTTTAGGGGGGTTAATAACATTATGTACTAAAAGGTGTCGTAGATTAGGCGCCTTTCGGTATACTACCTTTGGTTTATTAGGTAATATACCAGCTAATGTTCTATCCTCCTTTAAGATAGGCCAGTACTTCTTCAGGATCTGCTCAAATTCTTTGTATTGAGAGTTGAAACCTGTAATGAATGTCAGTTCTGCATTGTTTTTCTTCCTTTTGGGTTTTGTCAGTAAATTCTTGCGGTCTAGTTTTGCTACGTCCCCCTTCAGCTTATTCAACGAGTCTAGGTTGTATCCTTTTTCATGGAACCGCTCTACCAGGGTGCTCGCTTGTTCCAAATAATCATCCATGGTTGCGCAGTTTCTCCTTAGTCTCGTTAACTGGCCTTTGGGGATGTTGCCCTTCCACTGGGGATGGTGACAACTGTTAATAGGGATGTACCCGTTTCTATCGGTTGCCTTGAAAAAGGTTTTTGTAAACAGGCCATCATTCTTCTTAAATATTTCAAGGTCGAGGTATTCAATCTTTTGAGGGTCCCATTTCCCTGTGAAGGTTAATCCGTATCTGTTGTTATTCAGCCCTTGCAAGAACTTTTCAAAGGTCTCAGATGTTCCTTCCCAAAATATGATTAAGTCATCTATGTACCTACGGTACAGTTTCACTTGTGGTATATCTCTAGCATAAATGTATTCCTCTTCCCACATGTTCATGAGCAAGTTGGCCACACTTGGTGCGTACCTAGCGCCCATAGCGACTCCCTTGGTTTGAACATAGTAGTTTTGGTCATACCAGAAATAGTTGCAGGACATCGCCAGCTCCAGGCCTTCAAGTATGAAATCTATCTGTTCTTGTCTCATACTAGTAAGCTCATGGAGAGCTTTTTCCACACCAAGCAAGCCATCCTGTTGTACAATGCTAGTATATAGCGAATTCACGTCAATAGTAGCTAGTAAATAATTTTGTGCCCTGTCCATTTGCTGTAATTCTTCTAAAAGTTGGGCACTATCCCGTAAGTACGATTTTCCCTTCTTGACAAGCGGTTTAAGGAATACATCAAGATACTCTCCTAGCCTAGAGAACACTGAATTAATACCACTAATTATAGGTCTTCCGGGTGGTTTGTGTAATCGTTTGTGGATTTTTGGTGTATAATAAATCACCGGAGTTTTCGTGGAACTTGAGACCAAATATTCTGCTTCTTTAGTGTTTAGGATCCCAATCTGTTTTCCTTTGTTTACATAAGCTCTCAATTTCTTTTCATATGCACGCTTAGGATTCTTCCCAAGTTTGCTGTAGGTGTTTTCTACCTGAAGCAGGTTCCTCATCTCCTCCTCATAATCTTTCTTATTTAATATTACTAGCCCTCCCCCTTTATCTGCGGGTCTTATGACCACCTCCCTTCTCTTACTCAGAAATTTTATTGTTTTCCAGACATTTCTTGTTTTGTGGTTGTTCTGTTTTTCTAACTTCCTCAGATCGTCTTCCACCATTTTCTGGAATGCTTCCATGCATTGATTCCCAGATGTTTTGGGGTTAAAGATGGAGTTGTTTTTCAGACTTGTTTGCTCGTATATTGCTTCTCTCCTGGTTCTTGTATCGGTTTTTGTGAGGAAGTGTTTTTTAAGATTGAGTTTCCTCATAAACTTTTTCAAATCAATATAAGTTTCAAATTTATCCAGATGTTTTTCAGGCGCAAATTTGAGTCCTAAGTCAAGAATTTTCATCTCATCTTCAGAAAATTGGACGTCACTGAGGTTAAAAATACCCTTCCCTAATATTCTCGTCTTCGTTTTCTTCCTCCCTCCTCTATTTCCTCTGGTCGTCTTCTTCTTTCTTCGGGTTCCATCCCTTGTCCTCCGTACCTCCTGGGGTGCTCCTGTTCCCTGTAAGGTTGGGGTGCTTCCCTCGTTCTGTCTTGATCTTCTCGCGGTTCCTTCCGCCCCATGTATGGACCTCTCCATTCTGGGTTCCTGTAGGGTGGCCTTGCTCTCCATCTCCCTGGTGGTTTGTCTCTCCCCCAACGCCTGGGAAAATCCCTGTGTGGACCTCGATCTCTTCTATATTGTGATCCTGGGGTTTCTTCATAGTTGTATCTATATTGGACCCTCGCATTTTCCCTTAGTGGGGAGAATCTGTTTCTTGTAGGTATACCATATCCAGGTGTTTGAGGTGCTCTGTATTCACTTCTTTCTTGGTAATTCCCACTGTGAGTTCTAGGTCTTACCGTGTGTCTGTATGGCGTAGTTTGTTGTGCCCTATGAGGGAACTTGATATTAGTTCTTACTATCTGTTGTGGTGTGTTGTTAATCAGTCCCTCCATCTCCATCGATGTATCAGGGCTGTCATCCGTCTCCAATTCCTCCTCTAATAAGCCTGGGTCGCTACTCATGGTTTGCCATTTGTAAACATTCATACTCTGATAGTCGATCAGATCCCTTTTGTATTTTTTCTGTTTTTTTACTTGTATTTGGGTGTCGTATTTCTTTATAATTTCCTGGAGCTCTTTCTCTTTGTTTTTATATTCATTCTGGTTAGTAAAGGGTATTAATTGATTTTTAATATCAGTAATATTGGCTTCGACCCCTTTAAGTTTAAACTGTCTTCTTTTAAGAATTTTGTGTAAGAGCTCATTTTCACACCCATTGAGGAAGGTGTACCATTCGTCCATCAACGCTGGTTCATTAATACCATCATTGGGGTCCAGGTCCCACCTTAGTCTCCTAGGTGTCATCTTTGCTGTAATGTATGTTTCCAGGGTGGCTATGTCCCACCATACTCTCAGTTACATAGTTACATAGTTAGTCAGGTTGAAAAAAGACACAAGTCCATCCAGTCCAACCATAAAAAAAAAAAAAAAAAAAAAAAAGTTGTTTCTCCATAGTATGTCTTAGTTTCTTCATCAGCCCATTCATGTCTTGTGTGTTGTTCACTGACTCCTGACTAAAAATGCCACCCAGGTCAATGTTCCTATTCCCCATGTACCCGAATATGTCCATAGCTGCAAGCTAAAATGATCCCACCTAAGGTGGGAACACAGTATGAAGTTGAGAACAAAAAGCTGCGCTTAGGACACTAAGTTAGGTGTGCTGCCTCCCTTAAAAGAGCTTCCTAAAAGGATTCTCTGTTGACTAAAGATGTATATATAAACAAGGGTTGTGGCGCTTCCTATGGGGTACTAGATGGGAGGGGTGGTAATAGTGTACACGGGTGGTAACCCTCAGTAAACCCCAATAAAGGTACCTGGTAGCTACCAGGGACAAATTTTGTTACCGTAAGGGTATGTATGTCTATAACTAGACATACACACATACATCCATATACACCCACATGTATCAACAAAGATAATATTCCTAATGATGGTTCATTCAGACCTAATTAAAAGGGGTGTGGGCTGAGGCCCCTGTGGCTGTGATACATATACCACCACTAGGTGAAGTACCTATATCATGTGTGTGTAACCTTATATGTGCTCTTCTACCACAATAATCCAACCACTCTGCTATCCGTGCAAGGTGAACATACATAAATGAACAAACATAAATATGTTACCCAAACATTACATATAGTAATCAAACTTAGTGCAAATGAACCTAATGTGATCAAATTACGTGCAAAGAAAACCAATATTGACAGTTTTTCAGTGATAATAGTCCATAAGATAAAGAACTTGTTCAAATCCAGTATTCCAAACAATTTCGTGACTTGGGTGCTCTCGGGTAATTCCTGTGACTTTAGTGCTCCCCCTTCAGATCCCCACTCACCAAATGCAACAACCCCGTAGAGGGGCAACCAGCATAAGATGTCTCTTTCACGATCTCTTCTCCACGCTGATCTGGCGGGCTTTACAGGATGGTTTCCGTTGGTTATCCCAGTGGGTTCCCGGGTCCGGGTATAGAGGTAGCTTTCTGATAGGTAGAATGTTCACAATGGTTCCCTCATGGAAAGGAAAAAATAGGAAGCTTCCATGGTGTAGTATGTAAAAAGCTTTTATTCAAAAAACTCCATCAACAATCAGCGGAGTTTATTAGGCAAAACTACTATGTTCAAACCAAGGGAGTCGCTATGGGCGCTAGGTACGCACCAAGTGTGGCCAACTTGCTCATGAACATGTGGGAAGAGGAATACATTTATGCTAGAGATATACCACAAGTGAAACTGTATCGTAGGTACATAGATGACTTAATCATATTTTGGGAAGGAACATCTGAGACCTTTGAAAAGTTCTTGCAAGGGCTGAATAACAACAGATACGGATTAACCTTCACAGGGAAATGGGACCCTCAAAAGATTGAATACCTCGACCTTGAAATATTTAAGAAGAATGATGGCCTGTTTACAAAAACCTTTTTCAAGGCAACCGATAGAAACGGGTACATCCCTATTAACAGTTGTCACCATCCCCAGTGGAAGGGCAACATCCCCAAAGGCCAGTTAACGAGACTAAGGAGAAACTGCGCAACCATGGATGATTATTTGGAACAAGCGAGCACCCTGGTAGAGCGGTTCCATGAAAAAGGATACAACCTAGACTCGTTGAATAAGCTGAAGGGGGACGTAGCAAAACTAGACCGCAAGAATTTACTGACAAAACCCAAAAGGAAGAAAAACAATGCAGAACTGACGTTCATTACAGGTTTCAACTCTCAATACAAAGAATTTGAGCAGATCCTGAAGAAGTACTGGCCTATCTTAAAGGAGGATAGAACATTAGCTGGTATATTACCTAATAAACCAAAGGTAGTATACCGAAAGGCGCCTAATCTACGACACCTTTTAGTACATAATGTTATTAACCCCCCTAAAACGACTCGGATTTTTCCAGACATGAAAGGGTTTTATAAGTGCCAAAAATGTCTACCATGTAGGGTCACCAAGAAACAACCTCGGAAAAGGGAAACTTTTAAATCAAGATCAGATCATAAACAATACCAGATCAGGGAACTCATCACCTGTCAGAGCACACACGTGACCTATGTCATCGAGTGCCCGTGCCAAATGCAATATGTGGGCAGAACCACCCGACCCCTATATGTGAGAATACGGGAACACATAAAAAACATCAAAAAAGGGTTCCCAAAACACCATCTTTCCCGCCACTTCGACACAGTACATAACCGGGACCCCACAGGGATGATCTTCTATGGGATTGACTGTGTGAGGGATCACTGGCGAGGGGGCAACAAAACCACACTTATATCACAAAACGAAACCGCATGGATATACAGGCTGAGGTCCCTTGCTCCGAGGGGCCTCAACCTGGATATCGATTTAAACTGTTTCCTGGCCAACCCGTGAGGGATAGGGGTACTGTACTTGTATCTGTGAACATCCACTGTTTCTCCCCCTATGGATATAAGGTGTAAGGTAGTGCATACTTAGTCTCTTAGCCACTTACACATAGAATAGGGGGGTGACCCCAAATCTCCTTCTAGAAAATCCTTTGACCCAAAAGGCAATACCCCCAAATATTTGGAATACAGAAACCTATGTATACTTTCATTATAACTAATACTGGGGGTCTCGACTTGTAACAACATTCCCCTTTTTCCTTCCCTGCTCTTAAGTGTTTGAGAGCAAGTCTATGGACAGATCCCCTCCTTCATAAACTTGGTCCATAATTAGCCTCATGATTTTCCCATATTCACTGTCCCACAACGTTCTGGGTATATAAATTTTAATTAAATTTAATTCCATTTTTAATTTTAATTTTAATCTTAATTTTATTTTACGTTATTTTTATCCTTATGCCCACTTCCTAACCATCTGTTATCATTTAATATATAGGAGGACAGTATCTAACCCATTAGTCGGGTCTGCAATACGAATAATGGCGTACGACCATCCCTGCTGACACTCCAGCCTAGATGGGAGTGTCACCCCGCCTTGGTATGATAGGATTGGATGGGGTAGAAATTAAGGGGCGGATCTAAACTGACGGCTCCTTAAATGGACGTAGCGCGTGGCATGCTGGCATCGTTGCTGAAGACGTCTATGACGAAACGCGTACAACGACGCCACGCACGCTACGTCACTTCCGGTTACAGACCCGAGCTGAAACGCAGGTGGAGCGCACACCACTTCCGGACACGAACTTTAGTTGGAACGCATGTGGAGCGCACACAGCTCCTACCGGCGGTACGCGCCTTCCACACTGCTACGGGTCTGTTCTCAGGCCTCGGTCTGAGTTAGCCTATTATTATTTTATGGTTTTTATGCACCTCAGTTTGCCTAATAAACTCCGCTGATTGTTGATGGAGTTTTTTGAATAAAAGCTTTTTACATACTACACCATGGAAGCTTCCTATTTTTTCCTTTCCATGAGGGAACCATTGTGAACATTCTACCTATCAGAAAGCTACCTCTATACCCGGACCCGGGAACCCACTGGGATAACCAACGGAAACCATCCTGTAAAGCCCGCCAGATCAGCGTGGAGAAGAGATCGTGAAAGAGACATCTTATGCTGGTTGCCCCTCTACGGGGTTGTTGCATTTGGTGAGTGGGGATCTGAAGGGGGAGCACTAAAGTCACAGGAATTACCCGAGAGCACCCAAGTCACGAAATTGTTTGGAATACTGGATTTGAACAAGTTCTTTATCTTATGGACTATTATCACTGAAAAACTGTCAATATTGGTTTTCTTTGCACGTAATTTGATCACATTAGGTTCATTTGCACTAAGTTTGATTACTATATGTAATGTTTGGGTAACATATTTATGTTTGTTCATTTATGTATGTTCACCTTGCACGGATAGCAGAGTGGTTGGATTATTGTGGTAGAAGAGCACATATAAGGTTACACACACATGATATAGGTACTTCACCTAGTGGTGGTATATGTATCACAGCCACAGGGGCCTCAGCCCACACCCCTTTTAATTAGGTCTGAATGAACCATCATTAGGAATATTATCTTTGTTGATACATGTGGGTGTATATGGATGTATGTGTGTATGTCTAGTTATAGACATACATACCCTTACGGTAACAAAATTTGTCCCTGGTAGCTACCAGGTACCTTTATTGGGGTTTACTGAGGGTTACCACCCGTGTACACTATTACCACCCCTCCCATCTAGTACCCCATAGGAAGCGCCACAACCCTTGTTTATATATACATCTTTAGTCAACAGAGAATCCTTTTAGGAAGCTCTTTTAAGGGAGGCAGCACACCTAACTTAGTGTCCTAAGCGCAGCTTTTTGTTCTCAACTGAACAACTTAAGACCCATCTCATTACTCCCATTCACCTCTAAACTTCTAGAACGCTTAGTCTACAACTGTCTTAGCTCCTACCTCAATGAAAATAACCTTCTTGACCCCTTACAGTCTGGCTTTCGCTCGCAGCACTCCACGGAAACTACCTTACTAAAACTCACTAACGATTTACTAACTGCTAAAACCAACAGCCAGTACTCCATACTCCTACTACTTGACCTCTCTGTGGCCTTTGATACTGTTGACCACCCACTCCTTCTCTACATTCCCTTGGCCTCCGAGATTCTGCTCTATCCTGGTTCTCTGCCTATTTATCACAGCGCTCCTTCAGTGTCACCTACAACTCTGTCTCCTCCTCTCCATTGCCCCTTTCTGTGGGGGTCGGTTCTTGGACCCCTTCTCTTCTCTATCTACACCTCCTCCCTTGGTCACCTAATAACTGCCCACGGCTTCCAATGCCACTTATACGCTGATGACACCCAAATCTATCTGTCTACTCCTCACCTCACTCCTCCAGTCTCCTCTCGCATTACTAACTTACTAACTGACATATCAGCATGGATGTCGCACCACTTCCTTAAACTAAATCTCTCTAAAACTGAGCTATTAATATTACCCCCCGCCCGTGCCCCCCTCCATGACTTTTCCATCAAAATCAACAATGCAACCATCAGTCCCTCCCCTCACGCCAGGGTACTAGGTGTAATACTAGACTCTGACTTGTCATTTCAGCCTCAAATCCAATCGCTGTCAAAAGTTTGTAGAATTCACCTCCGTAACATCTCTAAAATTCGCCCTTTTTTAACAAATGAAACCACCAAGCTCCTCATTCACTCCCTTGTTATCTCTCGTCTTGACTATTGCAACTCCCTTCTCATTGGCCTACCGCTCCATAGGCTATCCCCTCTTCAGTCTATCATGAATGCTGCTGCCAGACTTATCCACCTTACCAACCGCTCAGTGTCTGCCAACCCTCTACTTCAATCCCTACACTGGCTCCCAATCACCCAGCGAATTAAATTCAAAATTCTAACCACAACATACAAAGCCATTCACAACTCTGCCCCAAGCTACATCACTAATCTTGTCTCCAAATATCACCCAAATCGTCCTCTCCGCTCTTCTCAAGACCTCCTGCTTTCAAGCTCTCTCATCTCCTCCTCCCATGCTCGTCTCCAGGATTTCTCCAGAGCCTCTCCCATCCTCTGGAACTCGCTACCTCCATCTATCCGGCTATCCCCTACTCTTGCTACCTTCAGGCAATCCCTGAAAACTCATCTCTTCAGGAAAGCCTATCACGTCTCCAACTAATCTCCTACCACTTCCACCAGCTCATTCCCCACAGTTACAACCTTTTGTACCACCTGCCCCACCCTATTAGATTGTAAGCTCTTCTGAGCAGGGCCCTCTTAATCCTATTGTATTGTATTGTATTGTATTATAACTGTATTGTCTCCCTTTTATATTGTAAAGTGCTGCGTAAACTGTTGGCGCTATATAAATCCTGAATAATAATAATAATAATATATAGGGCAGGCCCCTACTTTCAAACATCCAACTTACAAACGACTCCTACTTGCACACGGAAGGAGACAACAGGAAGTGAGATGAAATCTACCCCTAGGAAGGGAAATTCTCTCCTGTAAGAGTTAATATGGAAAAAACGTGTCTCCTCTTCACTGATGCTTTATCACCAATCCTTGTTTCACTAAAAACCCCAAACTTTCAAAAAACATTTGTCATTGGGACAGAAAGTGAGGTGAAATCATCTTAAGAGGTGCACAGACAGCAAAACAAATGTTACAGGGGTGATAACCCTTCCCTTCGTTTTCCAAAAAGCTTAAAATAGATTTTTTTGGCTGGAGCTATACTTTAAAAATGTACCAGTTCAAAATTACAAACAGATTCTACTCAAAAACAAACCTACAGTCCCTGTCTTGTTTGCACCGCCTGTATACTGCTGTTCAGAGTATATAGGGCCTGGGGGCCCCACGCCTTTCCTTTTTTTAATTTGGGTGCAGGGTTCCCCTTAATATCCATACAAGACCTAAAGGGCCTGGTAATAGACTGGAAAAAAAGGGGAAGACCCTGCAAGAGACAAGAAAATGCTGCACACCCCGATAAGTATAAAAAGGAAAAAGAAAAAAGTCCCTAGTTTGGGGTTTTTTAGCAGCAAAGGGGTGGAAAAAATACTACATGTGATTGGAGATTAATTGGATTTTTATTAATGACATGATATCAAAAAATGATGATAAAATATGGACTGTGGTACAGGAGGTGTAAAAGCAATAATACAGGAAAGGACACAATTTACATGATTAACAAGCGCTAAAGAAAATTTATGATGTTGAGCGAATCCTGACGTGTTTCGACCCCGCCGGGTCTTTATCAGAGGATTAATAAGCTGTAGAAATATTTATACATATATTGAAATTCATAGACATAACCACAAGATGGAATGCTATATATTGAACATTTTATCTATATAGTTACTGATCACACTGTATTGTGCGATATCTCCTGAAACAGAGGTCCTCTAATCTCTCCCCTCCATTCAATCCCACTGGAAGTCTCCGGCCAGCCGGAACACCAGCAATGCGAGCCCTCCAATGCATGTGTGGCTTACGAGGAGTCACAGTGTAAGGTAATCCCAAATGCCTGTGAGGTGGAGGCAAGGCACCTACAGTCAAAGCATCAAATGGTAATGCTATAAGTGCATTGTGTTTAACGCAAGTAAAGGTATTACATAATTTCAATACCGAAGTATTGGGAGTAATAAGTGGGCAGCTAAATCCTATATGGTGTGTGTTGTTTAAAGTTAGAAAATAGTGGGCGCATGCGCGAAGGACTCCAAGATGGCCGCGTAAGCCGGGAGCTCCTCACTATCCCAGCCAGTCAGCCACCCTAGAGCCGAATCGGAGCCAGCCACCAGCCCGCACACAGCGGGATCTCAGCAGCAACCCCCCTATGCCAGGTGGAACAGCAAAAAGGGATCTAGGACCCCAATTCTCCGCCGAAGGAGTGCAGGCCGAAACCAAGATGGCGGCCGCGCCTCAGCCACGAGACACAGTCTCAGGGGGAATGACTGAGAACAGGCAAGTGATCGCCCCTGCTATACTAGACTTCCCTCCCCAAGCAATCTCCACAGTCCCCCTCAACGCATCCCCCTCAATTAATAGCACAAACTCGCTGGAAGATCAATCCCTGGCCACCTTCATGCTAACTCCTATGGGGAATACCTCTATCCTTCAGCACGCTTATAATGCTATGGGAAGCTTAGACCCTGACATGCCACAGAATGCAGGTGATCTCTTCATGAAACTATCGGAGCTTTTAGAGCGGGGATTAGCTCACACGGCCCACAAAATAACAAATGATATTCTCTCTGATTTTCAAAACCTGGGCACCAGAATAGAAGCAATTGAACAGAAACTCGATTTTACAGTATCAAGGGCCAATCAGAACACAGATCATATTCAGGTCATACAAGAGCAGTTGGATGCTGCCTTAAATAGGATTGATGATCTGGAAAACCGATCGAGAAGGGAGAACTTCAGGGTCAGAGGCATCCCAGAATCTTGCACAGATATCCCCACAGCGGTTCAAGACCTGATCAAAACCCTCATACCTGCTATTTCTCCACACAAGCTGGAATTAGACAGAGCCCACAGATCCCTGGGACCCCCCAGGAAGAATGGGTCCCCCCGGGATGTGGTGGTGAAACCGCACTACTATGGAGTAAAAGAGGACATTATGAAACTCTCTCGTCAGCAATCACACATCTCCTTCCAAGGACATGATGTTCAAATCTTTGGGGACATTTCACCAATGACGATACAGAAGCGCAGAGCCCTCAAACCAATTTTAGTGATCCTGGCGCAAAAGGAAATCAGATACTGGTGGGCCTTTCCCTTTGCTCTCAAATTTACCTACAAAGGTAAAACCCACTCCTTCACCAATATACAGGAAGGAGAACGGGTCCTCCTCTCCCTGAAGCTCATATCTCAGGACTTAGAAATGGACACGTCGAATGTACAAACAGGATCCTCCAAGAGACCTACTCCTACCAGTCCAGTTTCCCCCTTATGGAAAACAAACAAAAGCAGACGATTAAGGGAACCTCTGCCCACCTGATTCCTGAAGTAACTCAAAATCATACATCCAACTCCTCAGGGACAGGTCAAGGGAGCTATTCTCCCTAAAAACTCTCCTCTCCGATATGGGGGCCCCCCAGAATCCCCCCCTTGGTTTGTATGACCATGCTTCTGTATCCTAAGGGATAACTGAGTCCCCCCGAACCCAGTCCACCTAACGATCCTGAGGCCTCAGGCCTGAAGGGCCCCACCCTTGCAAGCGATAGGCTTGCCACTCAAAGCATGAGTTTTTGCTCACTCATCAGAATCTGTCCATGTGAGCCGAACTTCCATGGGTCCTTCCCTATCTTTTTGAGGACTACCCTGCTCTCTTTCTCTCAACACTACAACATGTCCCAGGGGAATAGTCTTTTAACTCTCTTCCCTCTTCGATTTATTTAACACCAGCTCCAGGAGTTGAAGATATGCAGACGGACCAGAAAGCTCCCTGCGAAGGAAAGTTCAAAGACTCTAATGGGACTTATTGAGGGCATACCAGTGGGCTCCTAACACATACCCCTAACAACCCAGGACTTTGAAAGCTAATCCCTTAGTAGCTTTATGTACATCCCTCCCCGCAATTCTCCACCATCCCCCTCATTCCTCCCTTCCTTCCCCCAATCCCCTCCTTTACCCTCCCCACCCTTCCCGACATCTCCCTTTCCCCCACACCCCTCCCTGGCCTATTCTGCCACTCGTTAAACTACATCAGCCGGCTGGCTTTGATTCATACATTTTATAATGTTATAGTTCTTATTTGGTCTTTTCATAAGGTTATCAAAAATATTTTATTTTGGTTGACCAAAAGGGTTGGCGCTGACTGGGGTAGCAGTCATGCACCTCCATCCATCCCACGATAATGGGTACCCCAATTTCGGGAGATGGACAGTTAGCCCCATTTGAGGGCTACTATGGTTTATGGTTTGGCGACATTGGGAGGTACCTTGTGCCCTCCCGATGTCGCAGGCCCTTTATGGGCCAATTTGCACTATATCACTCGCTCTCTTATTTTATTTTCTTCTTTTCTTTTCCTCTAACCTTGTCTTTTTTTGTGCCAGTCCTCAGATGATGTTGCTCCACTCCTCTCCTCCAGGTTCCAGGTCCTGCTCCATACCTCAAGACACAACACTCCACAGTATCCCAGAGGGGGTAGGAAATGTCGATCTTAATATGCATCCTCCCTTCAGCCACCATGTCAAGTAACACCGTGCCCCCAACATCCATTAGGGTAGTATCACATAACGCCCAAGGTCTTAACTCAGCTATAAAAAGACGAAAAATATTTCAGTCCTATCAAGCCCAAAAAATGGCAGTAGTTATGCTTCAAGAAACCCATTTCCCCTCGAGATATAACCCATCATTTCTGCATGCTCATTACCCCCTTTTCTTCCTAGCTAACGCAGAGGATAAAACCAAAGGTGTAGCAATACTATTTGAGAAAACTTGTAAATTTAAGCACCTACTAGTACACAGGGACCCAGAGGGTAGATTTATTTTAGTCAAGGGCATGATAGATGAGTGCTTGTACTCATTCATATCATATTACTCTCCCAACAAGGGCCAGACGAAATTTTTTCAAGCAATGTTTCAAAACCTAAGCCCTCTTTTGGAAGGAACAGTAATATTCGGAGGTGACTCTAATGTCGCTTTCGATCAAAGCCTAGATAAATCTAAACCTCTCGCCGCACAACCCGTACGCCCCACGAAATCCAGTTCCAAGATAACAAAACTTATTTATCAACAAGGTCTAGCCGACATCTGGAGAGAACATAATCCCACGAAAAAAGATTTTACCCATTACTCAAACCCACATAGAACCTATTCCAGGATTGATCACATCCTCATTTCAGCGATCCATATTCCATGTGTACTCAAAGCCTACATCAAGGACTCAGCCCTGTCAGACCATTCCATGGTGGTTATCTCTTTACAAGGTAGATTCCACAGACCTCCCACTCCCCACTGAAAATCTTCTTAATGATCCTATTTCGGTTACAGAAATTGAAAAGGAATTGAAAGATTATTTTTTGCGGAATGATGTGGAGGGAATCTCGGCTGAGACTCTCTGGGCAGCTCATAAAGCTACTATCCGGGGAAAGCTTATTCAAATGTCTTCTCAACGAAAGAAGGAAAAAATAGCGGAGATAGAGAAACTTGAGAGGGACTTCTCGGCCTTATGCAAACAACACAAAAGGGACCCTTCTAAAGTCCAAATAGCTCAGATAGATGCAGCCAGACTAGCTTTAAACTTAGCTCACACAGTTAAGGCCGAGAGATCTCTAAACTGGAATAGTGCGAAATTTTACTTTCAGAGAGACAAGATGAGTACACTATTAGCGAGAAAGCTCTCCCCCAAATATAGTGCCACTATACTCCCAAAAATCAGAGGATGTCTCCACAACACTTAATCCCCAAAAAAACCCTACAAGCCTTTCAGTCTTTCTACTCTAAACTCTATCAGAAAAATGACACTGTAGAAGAATCTAACATAGAATCCTTCCTAGATGACCTTAATATACCCACTCTAAGTAGGGATCATGTAGAAATCATGGAGACTCCCTTCTCAACAGAAGAAACATTAGATGTGATTAAAAAATTAAAAGGGGGTTCAGCTCCCGGCCCAGATGGCTTCTCCAATCTATATTACAAAACCTTCACACACGCTCTAGCACCTCGTATTACTAAATTTTTCAACTCCAAAGGGGAAGGGATCCCGGTGGAGTCCCAACTTAATATGGCTTTCATCTCAGTTATTCCCAAACCCGACAAGGACCCAACTTTAGTAGAAAACTACAGACCGATATCCGTTATTAACAACGACTTAAAAATACTTACGAAAATACTAGCCAACAGAATAAATTCATTCATCAAGCAAGTGGGTTTTATCCCAAAAAGGCAAGGCCCAGATCAAGTTAGATGGGCAGTAGACATTGTCTCACTACTACAATCAGGGTGGGATGAAGGCCCACGCCAGGAAGGCCTACTACTGTCGTTGGACTTACAAAAGGCCTTCGACTGCCTCTCTTGGTCTTACCTCTTTGTAGTCCTGAGACGCTGGGGATTCGGAGAAAAATTCAAAGGAACTCTGAAAGTCCTATACTCTGATCCTAATACCAAGGTCAAATTACAAGGATATTTTTCGGACCCTATTCAAATAGCCAGAGGTACCAGACAGGGATGCCCCCTTTCCCCTCTAATATTTGCACTGGCGGTAGAGGTGCTCGCCATTGCGATCAGATCTAACCAAAACATTAGAGGCGTACAATGTGGACCAAACACCCACAAGTGCGCTCTTTTTGCTGACGATATCCTTCTATTTTTCACATCCCCAACAACCTCCCTTCCTAACTTATGTAAGCTCTTAGAAACCTTTGGGTCCTTGTCGGGTTTTCAGGTCAACATGGACTAATCCCAAGCTCTAAATATTTCAATGCAACCTGCAGAAGTAGAAAGGCTCAAACCTTCATTCAAATTTAAATGGAGCGACTCCACTATCCGTTATCCTGGATTAAACCTTACCCCCAAATTTGAGCAGCTTTATCTGGCTAACTTTCCTCCCATGTTCCGCAAACTAGAATCTGATCTCCTATCTTGGTCCCGATACAATATTTCATGGCTAGGTAGAGTACATTGTACCAAAATGACCCTATTGTCCAGGCTCCTCTATTTATTTAGATCACTCCCGATAGAAATTAGAAAACATCATCTCAAGGCATTCCAGGGGAAGATTATCAAATTTATATAGGGGAAAAAGGGTTACAGGCTAGCCCGCAATATTCTTTATAGCCCCAAAACAAGGGAGGGGGCTAGGTCTGCCAGACCTTTATAGTTATTACCAAGCAGCTAGACTAGCCCCAGCTCTCAATGTTATACTTTAGATTTGAGAAACCCGATTGGATAAATATAGAGAGACAAGCAGTCCCAACACACACCCTAGACTTCCTCCTCTGGTGCCCCATGAAATATAGGCCCTCTATCCTGTCACCGGCATTATCTCAGTCCTTTAAATTATGGGACACCCTGAAACACTCACCAGCACTGACCTCAGTCATCCGCCCTCTCGCACACATTTTTCATAATCCCAGCTTTGGACCGGGCATGGACATCAAGTCCTTCCAATGCTGGCTGGACAAGGGGATGTACCGTATTGGACACTTTTATACACCCTCTGTACCGATTAGGTTGAAACACTGTATTGATAAACTTGAGCTTCCGGGCTCAGAGAGATTTAGATTTCTCCAGATCTCTCACTTCTTCTCCTCACTACAGAAGGGGTACTCTAACCCTCTAGAATTCACACAACATGAGCGATGGTGCGGCCAAGCCTTAGACATTAAGGGGGGTATATCTCTCATATACGCATCATTTTTAGAACCCACCATCAAATTTTCCTACATGGAGGTGTGGGAGAGGAATCTGCAGGAAACCTGGGACCTGGAGGAGTGGCACAGGAGGGGAACAAGAGCCTTCAAAGGTATTTGAAATATTTCTTTGATAGAAGCTAATTTAAAAGTGTTGATGAGATGGTATCTTGTGCCCTCCCGATTGGCAACTATGTTTTCTTCTACCTACCCATTGTGCTTCAGAGATTGTCAAGCCCAGGGTTCCATGATCCATATATGGTGGGAATGCCCAAGATTAAGAGGATTCTGGAACAAAGTGTTCGCTTTGATTCGAAAAGTCACAGGTTTCCCTGTCATGAAATCACCCCAGGTAGCTTTGCTTAATGCCCAAATTCCTAAAATTTCAAAACATGCGCAAAAGATGATAACCTTTATGCTACTAGGAGCTAAAACCACCATAGCTAAGACCTGGAAGCAACCCACGGTATCTTTTCAGGCAGCCAAAAGAGAGATTTCGTGGATCATGTCCCAAGAAAAACTGGTCAGTAATATGACGAACACCATTAAATCCTTTGAGGCAACATGGGAACCCTGGGCTAGACATATGGGCATATCCTTTACCCCCGGAATACAAACAATACAGACAAGCTTGTGAAAGACCATATCTGGCAGCTGTCTTCTCAATCCTTCTTCCTTTGTCTTTTTTCTTTCTTTTTTTCCTTCTATACCTTTTACTCATAGGACTTATGCCCCGTACACACGGTCAGATTTTCTGATGGAAAATGTCCGATCGGAGCATGTTGTCGGAAATTCCGACCGTGTGTGGGCTCCATCGGACATTTTCCATCGGATTTTCCGACACACAAAGTTGGACAGCAGGAGATAAAATTTTCCGACAACAAAATCCGATCGCGTCAATTCCGACCGTGTGTGGCCTGTTCTGACGCACAAAGTGCCACGCATGCTCAGAAGAAATTCCGAGACGGGACAGTTCATTCTGGTAAACTTAGCGTTCGCAATGGATACAGCACTTTCGTCACGCTGCAATTTTCAAAATGGTTTAATACAGCGCACTCTCTTCTTCTTTATAATGTGACAAGAATTAAGTAGTTTTGCTGCTCATATTCACACACACTTCTCACAAACTTCTTTTGTTACTATTTATCGGGATTCCCTCAATATATTTTGATTTCTCACATCTGACAACATAATTTTGTTGTATTTTATTTATTTTTTTTGGCTTTAATGTAGATTCTTTTTTTGTGTTTGTATTTTTTTGAAAGGTGTTTTTTTTTTTGGATTTTTATTTGTACTCCCGAAAATGTTTGTGTGTGTTTTTTGGGTCAAGTTACCACAACACCATTGATATGTTGTTCTATTTAATCTGTAGGAGATTGTTTGGTGTTGTTGTCTCTTGTTAATTTCACATTTTATGTTAGAAATGTACCTGAATCGTCACCAACAAACTGTCCTTTTTGGATGAAAACACACACAGGAGAGTAGAATTTCCCCCAAAAATGTATTAAGGGCTCACAACTAAACAAAGAGGGAGGCAACGCTGGAGAAACTGGAGAAGTGGGTGAAGCCTTGGATCCCCAGGGCAGACATCAATTATTTAAAAGCAAAATTGGTGGCCTGAGGAGTCCATATCTAAGGGAGGGCAGTGTGGTCCAGAAGTCCCAGAGATCCGGAAAGCAGCAGATGACATCTGTGTCCCCAGGCTGTGGTCATACGAGAGACTGCAGCTTCTGTCAGACCAGACTGAACCCAGGGCCATCACTCTTTGGTCTTCCTTCCACGCTTCCTTCCACGCAGTGGCTCTGGTGGTGGAGTTGTGGCAGCAGGAGGAGGAGGAGGATCGTCCATCTCAATGACATCCGTCTTGGGTGTTAGTTCCCCACTCACCCCCTTACGTAGGACTTTATAAATAAGGTCCTCAGAGAGCCTGCGTTGGCCCTCCTGCATGCCCTGCAATTTGGTGGCAGCCATGCAGGCAAAGGCCTCTTCAGGAGTGAGGAAGGCTCTGAGGGATGCAGAAGCCTCCTGGATCAGCCTGTACGCTGAATCCTGCACGGGACTCGGAGTCGTCTTCCTGGCTCGTTTATGTGGCAGGCGGAGGGGAGGGACCTGAGACTCAGTCAGGCTGCGACTGGTCCCAGGCTTCTCTTGGCTGACACTTAGCCCCACCTCCTCCTGGCTGCCACTAATCCCCGCCTCCTCCTGGCTGCCACATTCCACAACCTCCTCCTGGCTGAGGTCTTCCTGTGTATGAAAAAGGGACATAGTTTTAGTATTTTATTCATCAATCACGCACAATTTTCACCTCCTGACTGCTGCAAATTGAATGTTAACAAATATAACAGACTATCATTCTGAGCCCAGCATTTTTCATTCTTGTCCCAATTTTGGGTGCCCACTACTGTCTATTGATATGTAAAACACTTTTTTCAATCAGCAAATAGTGATCAATAATAACATCTAGTAAACATCATTTATTTATTGACCAGAAATCTGTAGAAGAATGCTATACCTGACTCCAGCTGGGCTCCTCCACTTCTTCCTGGCTGGGAGGCCCAGGTTGGACATCGGAAGCCTCAGCTGAGGTGGAAGGAAGAGTGGAAGGAAGAGTGGAGAGGGATTCCCTGACTTCAGTGTGGTCTGACAGAAATCGCAGTCTCTCATAGTACCACAGCCTGGGGACATAAACATCATCTGCTGCAGCTCCGGACCTCTGGGAATCCGTGACCTTCTTGCGCTCCCTAAGATACGTGCTCCTCAGGCCACCAATTTTAGCTTTTAAATAAGGGATGGTTGCTGTGTGGACCACCGGCTTCACTAACTCCAGCAGTTTCTCTAGCGCTGTATGTCTCTTCTGTTTGTGGTTATAATGGGGATGTCTCAGTTGCCACAGACAGGGCAGCTCCCTGTTCTTGTCTATGAAGAGGGGCAGGAAATTGTGGTCATTGAACGCATCCATTTTCTCTGCAAGACACAACACAAGACAAACCCTAATGTAAGGCCAAACTCCCCTAATCTTGTTACAATATAGGCTTCCATTTCGAAGCAGTATAGGCCCAAGTTTAGATCTTACCTTCGTTATCACGATCGGCGTCTCCGATGCTCCTTTCTCCGCTCACAGTTCGTACGTAAGACGCACGTGTGTTACGCTTTATACACACTGCGCATGCGTATAACTCAGCCCGCCCCTGACGTTCTTTCTAGTCTATTCCCCGCCCCTTTTCATTTGGCGCAGTGGGGGAAGAGCACATGGCGGATAGACAGCAGGTACGTGCTAATTGTAGCAACGAGGAGGAGAAGGAGGAGGAAAGGCCGGAGCCTGAAACGTCCCGATCCAGAAGGAGATTTAAGGACTCAAATATGTCCTTTGGGGAGATGTTGGAGATGGTGGACATCCTGAAGAAGGCCGACTATGATGGAAAGTATGGGCCTTACCCCAACCCCAATGTCCGAAAGGCCAAGATCATGGCGAAAGCGGTCAGGAGTCTGCACCGGAAATTCGGGGTACGACGATCGAAAGATCAGCTCAGGAAGCGGTGGTCGGACCTGAAATTACGAGAACATGAGCAGTACAGAAAGATCCGGAGAGTGCTGCAAAAAAGTAAGTAGTTGTGCTGTGTTCCTATTCTTTTTGTGTTTATTACGTTCGTGCTGCTCCATGTGCTTTTAGGAACTGTTGTACAGTTTAAAATGGCAACTTTCATGTTCATGGGCACATTATTCATTCGGATCAAACATTTTTCGTTCCAACTATAAAATACCATTGTTTAGCCCATATGCATTTGGCCATCATTTTGATGCCCTATACTTCTCTTCAAAGAATTGGGTTGTGTAGATGGCTTTGTTACTAGAATGAAATGCAAACTAGATTCTGTGTAAGGAGAGGACACTGAGCAGCTGTTTTCACATCTGGACACTGGAGCACTAGTGTGGGACACAAAAACACCATTTTTATTAGGGGGGCCACACAGGTGCTCCAGTGTATACTATAGGGGGGTCTCCATCTGTGAAGCTCACACTAAACAGGTAAAGTATTGCAGGTTGACAAAGGGCATTCAAAAAATTACAACTTGGAACTCTGCTAAAATTGATAATTGTACCCCACTTCCAAGCAATGTTTCCTATTTATAGTTCTGACATTAAATATCTGTGTGCTAATTATACCATTTTGTTTCACATAGGGGAGAAAAGACTCAGAGGACATCCCTCATCTGAGGAGACCAGAGCCCCCCCCCCCTCTGGAAGAAGGGGAAATCCCCCCAACACAAGCTGAGCAGGAGGATGAAGACGTGGTGGAACTAGTCACCACAACAGGTGAGTGTCTGCGACCACAGGCTCAGGTAAGAGATGGATGGCGGCATTTTTTTGAAACCAAATTTATTTTGGGGTTCCTCTATTTTTAGGTGATCGTGAGGTTGTGGATGAAGATCCTTTCACATCCGAAAGTGCCCAGATCCTGATCGGGGAGATCATGGGGTATAATTTACAATTGGAAATCATCAAGCAAAACATCAATGATGTTATTCCAAAATATAAAAACATCATTGATGTTTTGGGGCGAGTTTAAAACCCCTCCAAATCACTTTCTTCTTTTGTGTGCTACAATGTGCTAAATGTTTTTGTGATTTTTCCCAAAGCCAAATTTGGAGGATGCACACAGTGTGTCAACATGTGCTATCTGCCATCACGGGAGATCAATGGACGTGTTTTGGGGGTGCAACCCCTTCCTCAATAATAAAGTAGCGGTGAGGAAGGGCTTGCTCCCCCAAAACACATCCCTTGATCCCCCGTGATGGCAGGTAGCACATGTTGACATTGGGAAATTTGTGTGCATCTTCCAAATTTGGCTTTTCCAGGGGTGATTTCCCCCCATCTGAACGCAATATCAAACACAACTCCTAAATACTCATGTCTGATATTGCCTTCAAGTTCTACCAAATGTGAACTTTGTAGGATCAAGATTTGTGTCTTTCTTGTTGGTTTTACACAGGCCTGTTTTCTATAAAATGGACATTTTGATTCTGGATAATGCCACCACAAAAATTGGTATACAACAAACATGTTGGTTTGTGTGTAAAACCTTTGGTAAATGCACATGTGATTGTGCAGGTATTAAAAAGATTGTTAATCAAGAATGTGTGGATTATTGTCTCAACGCTACAATACTTTTGGGGTGATGTAATTGTTGTTTTATGAGAAAATGGGGTTATTTCCTAAGGGCAAATCCACTTTGCACTACAAGTGCAGTTTCAGTGCAGTTGCAAGCGCACTTGTAGTGAAATATGTTTTTGCATTTAGTAAATAACAGCCAACAGTGCTTTGTATAATAAGGTTACACAATCACGACATTTTCTGCACTCCAAACATTTCTGTCAGGGTCAGCTAAAACAAACACAAGCAGTAAATGTCCACAAAGATTTATTATTTTTTTTATTATAAAAAGGCTTCACAGATTGTCTGGCATATTGATGGCCCCCCTACCCCCAAAGAACTCCTGGTATCGTAACCGGACATCACGGGCACTCAGGGAGGGCAAGCCAGGACAGCCGCTTTCAAGCGCCGTCAGTGTGGTTAGATGTATCATTCCGGCCTCAGGCCCAACTGAGCCAGCATAGTTGGCCGAATGTTTCCTTAAAAAGTTAAGGAGAACACAGCACGCAAGTATAATATGGTTCAGTTTATACTCCGCCATATGGATGGGTGTCATAAATAGGCGGAACCGGCTGGCCAGGATTCCAAATGTGTTCTCCACCACTCTTCGGGCTCTGGCCAGCCGGTAATTAAAAACCCTCTGTTCCGGGGTGAGGGTCCTCATTGGGAATGGCTGCATCAGGTGGTCCCCCAGTGCAAACGCTTCATCAGCAACGAACACGAATGGGAGTCCTTCCACATTGTCCTCTGGAGCTGGCAAGTCCAAGCTGCCATTCTAGAGACGCCTGTAAAACTCCGTCTGGGCGATGACTCCACCATCGGACATCCGGCCATTCTTCCCCACGTCCACATACAAGAAGTCGTAATTAGCCGACACCACCGCCAACATCCCTATACTATTGAACCCCTTGTAATTATAATAGTACGACCCCGAGTTGGGTGGTGGGACGATGTGGATGTGTTTCCCATCAATTGCCCCTCCGCAGTTAGGAAAGTCCCACCGCTGGGCAAAGTGGGAGGCCACAGTCTGCCATTCCTGTGGCGTGGAAGGAAACTGTTGAGGAAAAAACAATAAACATTACAATTTTTACTCAGAAACATGGCAAGCAGATTAGACACAAACATTATGGGGCAACCTCCAGATAGCATTTATTAAGGGGAATTTAACAACGCCAAAGTATAAGGTACACCTTTCATATTCCCCCCCCCTCTCATGGGCCATTTCTAACATTATGGGGTGTGTGGAAATTTTGGACAGGTAACCCTCTTCACTTCATTGAGAGATGAATGCCTAAATAATGGGTATTACTTTGAACAGACCCTCCTTAGTTACACTATTGGCAGACCACTGGACAGGTAAGAAGTGTCATAATACAAAGATATAAATACACACTGTACACATTTGAGGACATTTGGACATTCTGCTATTACCTATCAAGATAATAATAGGATACAAAAACTTTAAACAGTACCATTTGAAAGTATACAGGCAGGCCCTTGCACTACATACTTTGGGGAATTCATCCATAAATCTGAGCACTAAAGAGGTGGGTATAGTGTGTATGGGTTTGGCAAAGTCAGCAGATAGATGATTGAGGATAGATAGAGAATTGGGATCAGCTGACTTAGCAGTTGGGGGAGGGAGGGTTACTAAAAATTTTTGGGGGACACCACCAAAAAAAAAACTCTGGCACTCTGCCTGAATTTAAATAAAAAATAACATTTCCAAACATTTTAGGGGGTGTTTGGGGTAAAGCACTACTATGGAGCTGATAAAATACATTGTTAAGTGACTACATGAGGTGAATATAGGGCAGGAGACACCATGCTGTGGAGGTTAGTGAAGGGCAAATATGTATGAAGGACCTAAAATAATAATTACGTAAAAATCCAGCATGCATGAGAACAAAGGGGACATTCACAGCATATTACAATCATGGTAATTAGGGAATGAGGAAAGAAATACAATATATTATCAAACATTCAATACAATAAAATGTGATATTAAAGCATAAAAATCTTACCTTCATATACTCCTTCTGCAGGACCTGGATGATGGCAGAACAGGTCTCTGGGATAATGATCCCCAGAGCCTGGGGGGAGATGCCTATCGAGAACTTCATGTCCTGCAGATTTCTCCCTGTGTCCAAATACCGCAAGGTAGCGACCAACCTCTGCTCCGGAGTGATGGCTTGCCTCATGCAGGTATCCTGCCTGCTAATATAGGGGGTCAGCGAAGCCAACAAACGGTGAAACACGGGGTCCGTCATCCTGAGAAAGTTCCTGAAATCATCAGGATTATTTTCACGGATCTCACGGAGCAAAGGCATATGAGAGAACTGGTCACTCTGAAGCAACCAATTCTTGGTCCATGAACTCCTCCCCACCCTGGTTATGGACTGGACTTGTGTCAAGGTCAGGACCCCAACACCAAGCCCCCGCACAGCACGAACTCTACGAGGAGTACGCATACGAAACATGGCTAGAAAACGGTTGGCTGCTCAGAACGAAGTAACAGAACGCACTGAAGAACAGCAAGGCCTGTGAAGAGCGACCTGAAAAACAGTAATGAACGAACAAGAATACAATGACTACCTAAAGTCACGCGGAACTTGCTGCACGCACTGAAGAGCAGATACAAACCCACAAGCACAAACTGAATGGCAGAAAACGATCTGAAAGCCACGAGTCTGAAAAAGCGCGAATCGTCTCTCACCAAACTTTTACTAACACGAGATTAGCAAAAGGAGCCCAAAGGGTGCCGCGCTTGGTTCTGAACCGGCCTTTTCTAGTCTCGTCGTATGTGGTGTACGTGACCGCGTGGTTGGCGATCGGAAATTCCAACAACTTTGTGCGACCGTGTGTAGGCAAAACAAGTTTGAGCCAACATCCGTCGGAAAAAGTCCTAGGATTTTGTTGTCGGAAAGTCCGAACAAAGTCCGACCGTGTGTACGCCCTATTACTATCACAACCTCAGCTTACCAGTACAATTTCTCTTTCTATTACTCATTGGAGTAGAACCGTTAAAGTCAACGTAAGCACTTGAGTCCTTCTCAAAGACTCATAGAGGATCATCTCCAGTTAGAGGGGAGCTGTTGGAGAGGATCGTCTCTCTCTCTAGAAGCCTCTACAGTCTCCTCAGAAACCATTGTCAGGCATGGGACGCAAGGCTAGTAATGGTCCCTGGGGAGCCAAAACTCCTTCCCTAGAGATGGGGGGCACCTGACACAGTGTGATCCCATAAGGGGTGTCGGGAACGCCGACCCGCTCGAGGGTTTTGAGTTACCACTTTACATTTATCTCCAGTCTCATTTATAAGTCGCTGTGATTAACTTTAAGGTGCATTTCGTTGGCTATACCCTAACTGGTATGAGTTATGTCAGTTTGTATAATGATTTATTTACATTGTACTGCACTGCTCTTTAATAAAGCTTTTTTTTTAACTAAAAAAAAAAAAATAAAAAAAATAAATTTAGAAAATAATTTTAATTGATATTATATTGGTTACAGCCAGCAGTGTATAGATGTTATATTAATCAATGAATGAATTAATGTAACTACAATAGCAGTATCTGTAAGTGTCTGTAAGTTAAAAATTAATTGTAAAAATTAAATAAATTAGGGAATCTAGAGGTAATGCTGTGTTTTAACAAATTAAAAAATGTTGGTTGATAAAGGATCACAGGTGTGAAAAAAAAAAGGGTTAATGGGGGAAAGGAAAATGAGGTGGGTCATGACATGTGAGGGATGGAAGGGGAGAGAAAGAAGAGAGGAGAGAAGGGGAAGAAAAGTAAGTGAGTAAGTGGGGGAAAAAAGGGGGGGAGGAAAGGGAAAAAAAAATTGAGTAAGTGATTGTGATAGTGGTGAAAAAAAGGAAAGTGAAGTGTGTGTGATGTGTGGATGCAAGAAAACACGGGATCAAAAAACTAATGTGAGATGGCAAAAAATGTGAATAGATAAATGCAGTGAAAACCAAAACAAATCAAAACAAGTTACATGGGGAGGTGTGTGACGAGGAGAAAGGAGGAGACATGATAATGAATGTGTGTGTGCTGGTGTAGGCAACCATAGGTGATAACGTATGAATTTACCTAGTGCATGTGAATGAAGATGTATTCTGACAGTGGAAAGGAAATCACAATGTGGAATTAATTGGTGATTTTGTATGGTGATGTAGGCAATGCGGCCAATTCTAGGATAACAAACAGTATAAATAAAAAAAATAGTAATGAAATAAAAGGCAATGTAATGAACATCAGACAAGTTAGAGTTATGTATGTTCAAATAACATGGAGGGACCCGCGGCGCAAACCATGCACCGTCGGGTCAAGCCTGGCATGGTATAAAACTATATTTTACCTGTCTCTGGGCTGCTCGTCTATCTGTGGCTGACTTGGTGGAACCAAAGGATCAAATAAGGATCCCTGGAATGTATGATCACCATATATGGAAAGCGTGCCCCTAATTAATGGCCTCACCGGCTAATGGGTGCATGGGGTCTGCCCCCACCTCCCCTCCCACGGCATGGGATATGCCGCAATGGTGGCATTCCGTAAGTGGCTCCCCCGGCGTTCCGGAAGATGGGAGTCCCAGCATAACCGTCACTTCTGCCGCAATTGCATGACGTCGTGAATGTACATCATTGATCCATGACATCAGGACTGTCCACTCAACAAAAAGTTGGACATCCTCGTGGATGACATGGAATAGTGATATAAGTCAAATAAATGGTGCCTATATTATAAGAACAATGGTTGGGTTCCGAAACTGCACCAAAAACAGCTCACAGTTCATGTCTTGACTCAAGTGTCAATGGGGGAAATACTATAAAAAGGGGAAGACACTGCAAGAGACAAGAAAATGCTGCACACCCCGATAAGTATAAAAAGGAAAAAGAAAAAAGTCCCCCGTGTGGGTTTTTTTAGCAGCAAAGGGGATTGTGTTTAACGCAAGTAAAGGTATTACATAGGGGGGCGTGGCCTGACGCATTGGAGTGAGAGGACATGCTGAGCTCCAGCTCCCGGATCCCTCGGCTGTACAGGGCATTTCTACACCGATTTCGGCTGTGCAAACGACCACCATGGGGAAAGCTAAGTACAGAGACCAGCAGGGAACAGGGGGTTCTCGTCCTGGAGGGGATTTGGGGAGCTTTTTTACATGATCCTTGGCTGCGGCCCATCCAAGATGGCGCCTGCGCCTCCGTCCCCGGCCCGCTCTGAGTCAGCCCTGGACTCTATGGCATGCTCCCAGGCTTCCCACCCTATCCCAGCTACACAGGAGTCTCCCCCAGACTCTCCAGAAGCCGCTCTAATGCTTCCTTAGGCTCTGAGGATGGATAGGATCTGGAATCACAGATGAGATCCCTGCACAGCTACATGCGGTCTCTCCCTACAAAGGCTGACTTTGAACAATGTGTACACCGCATAGAAAAAACTTACAAGCAGGAGATCTCTGAGCTTAAAAGGGACATTGGTGTTCGTTTTGAGGATATAGAAGCCACTACTGAGACCCTCCATGCTACGGTACAGTCGCATGAGCAAATACTCAACTCCCACACAGTCATGCTGCAACACCTTGCGTACCAGCAAGATGATATTGAAAACAGAAACAGGCGTAATAATATCCGCATCCGCGGCATTCCTGAATCTGTGGAACCCAAGGACTTGAAAGCAGCGGTGACGGCCATTTTTAACCAGCTTTTACAATTGCCCAAAGATAATCCACTTGCGCTTGACCGGGTTCACAGGACCTCTGGCCCCAGGAACTCATTTGTTCATGATACGCTATGCAGAGTGCATTTCTACAACATTAAGGAATCCATCATGCGTGCCGCCAGTATGCAGGACTCTATTCTTTTCAATACTACCCCCGTGATGTTGTTGCCTGATCTTTCACGCTTAACTTTAACCATGCGGAAAGCTTTGAAGCCCCTCACACAGCTACTTCAATCACGCCAACTGAAATATCAATGGCGCTTTCCTTTCCAATTACGGGTGCACCATGATGGTGAAACCACCATTTTGCGGATGCAGGGTGATCTTCCCGCATTTCTCAGCACCCTGGAACTGCCTCATGTTTCTGTGCCGGACTGGCCCTTCACTCTTGCTACACCAGGCCTACCATACATCCCGCAGTGGCAAAAACAAAGTCGCAAACGCCACCCTGGATCCTCGTCTCGCACAGATCCTGACTATTGATGTCCTCTAGACCGGCTGGTCATTCATCTTCTTCTTTACGAAAGCAGGAACACCTCCTACATCATCTTGGAACCCTTGCAGATTTACCTCTCCGAGACTTCCATGCTGTTCTTCTCTCAACCACATACCTTCCAGCTAGTTCCGGTTAACCATTATCCTCAATTGGAAGGTTTTATTCATTTTTCATTATTGTTACCCACGTTGGGTTTTTTCTTCGGAAGACACCAGGTTCCTTAGCCTTAAGCTGGAATAATGGATCCAAGTTAAATAAGGTTGAACTTACCCTGACTCACCAATCTTGCCTTTTGCAGCCATTATCTTCCTCACCCGCCGTGAAGCCGGTCTTGAAGTGCATCAAGCTCCATATTGCTGGAGGTTTCCACCAACTGTCCTTAAACTTTTATTTTCTCCTTCTCCAGGGACAAGTGCGCCTGTTAGCACATCACTATTGCTCTCACGGCAAACACAAATGTTTACAGTTATTTTGTTAACTCATGTTTTATCCCAATGTCATACTTTAATAATTATACCCTCTACTCTTACCCATACAGCCTAGCTTAATTGCATATATTACCTGCCCATTGGGCCCTGGGGCTCAGGGAGCCCTCCCATGCTAAACACTAACCCCACCTTAGGAATATTCGGTGCTCCTAGCTGGCACCATACCCTGGTTTATAGATGTTACCTATTTTACAGTTTTATGTATTGTGTTTTCTTATATTTTTGATTACATGGTACCACCTAGTGGTCTATTTTAGTACATTCAGTATAATGTCCTATATGCATTTGTCAGGGTCCCAGCCCCCTCCTTCTGTTCTCCACAGAACATATGGCTTTACCTCTTCACCAGAGTTGGTTCCTGGGACCCTCCTTCTTCTTTCTCTCTCCTTTTTCTCTCTCTCCATGTCCTTTCCTGCTACTACCCATCTGTCATACATGTTTCCTCCTATTTGTTACCGTGCCTCTCCCCCCTTCCCTCCCCGTCCCCCCTCTCCTCCCCCCTCCTGCTGGCTGGGGATGTCTCACGAGGGACTCTCGTTATTCCATTTTCCTCCTCATTCCCAATACGCCCTCCCTAAAATGGCTGCTACTCCACCTCTTAGTCTAGCTTCCTACAATTGTAGAGGTTTTAACACCCCAGAGAAACACAGCCAGATCCTCTATCACTTTCACAAGCAAAGAACCAACATCCTCTTCCTACAGGAAACCCATTTCCCATCTGGTTCAACCCCCACAATTCGTAATCGTTACTACACTTCCTGGTTCCACAGCACCAACCCGATTGCGATATCCAAAGGGGTCTCTATTGCACTTCATAGGTCCTTTCACCCTGAAGTTCTGGACTCGTGTATGGATGACCATGGTCGCTTTGTGTTTCTCAAACTAAAATGTAATAATTTTCTTTTTACAGTGGCCAATATATATGCCCCTAACACTGACCAGGCATGTTTCCTATCATCCAGTCTCACCAGACTAGCTTCTTTTGGAGGTTCCTGTGTTATCCTTGGAGGTGACTTCAATGTGGCTCTTTCCCCATCTGTCGACACTTCTACAGGTAAGTCTTCCATTACCACGACCTCACTCTCCCACATCAGATCTCTTTTACATTCCCATCACCTAGTGGACGTGTGGCGCATACACCATCCTACAGACAGAGATTTCACCTACTTCTCCATAGCTCACAATTCATATAGTAGATTAGACTATTTCCTCATTTCCAATCCCTCTTAGACACACCACTACAAACCTCCTTGGGGGATGCCTTTTGGTCTAACCACTCTCCGGTTTACTTATCCTTTGCCCGACCCCCACAATCACGTAGAGGGAATTCTTGGCGTCTCAACGACAATCTTCTACGAGACTCAGTGTGTGTCGCTGAGGTCACTAAAGCGATCCAACATTTTTGTGCTGACCATATAGCGGATACCACCTCTCCACTTAATCAATGGGAGGCCCTGAAGTGTGTGGTTAGGGGTGTCCTTATACAAAACGGCTCTCGTCTGAAAAAAATTTGATCTGATGACATTAGGTGCCTTCTGACCACCATTTCGGATCTGGAATCCCTTCACAAACAAACCTTGGACCCCTCTACTTTTGTTACTCTTTCTAATTCCCGCCATGATCTCCTCCAACTACTAGACTCCCATTCTCTCATAGCCAGGGATCGTGCCCGCAAATATTATTATTCGATAGCTAACAAATGTGGTCAACTATTAGCACGGGTCATCCATCCCAGAGTGCCACATAGCCCCGTTCCCTTCATCACGTCAGATCAGACCAAAGTCTTTGATTGCAGAGGCATATCCACTGCATTTAAGGACTTCTATTCTCAATTATACAACCTCCCGCAAACATCTCTGCCTAGTCCTAAGCCTCCCTCCCAGGATCCAATGCAGACATATATAATGGAGATGGCGCTGCCCATGATCGACCCCCAGGAATCCGCAGACCTGGATGGCCCATTGTTGGAGCCGGAATTCCTGGGCGTCATCAAGGGACTAAAACCGGGCAAGTGTCCAGGCCCCGATAGCTACACCCCGAGGTTTTACAAAACCTTTGCGCCTTTGCTGGTCCCGTTCCTAACCAAGGCCTTTAACTCCATTGACGATACTACTCTTCCCTCCACAGAGCTATTATCAGCTAATGTTTCCATAATACTGAAACCCAATAAAAATCCCTCCCAATGCAGCAGTTATCGCCCTATCTCATTATTAAATATTGATCTTAAACTTTTTGCCAAAATCCTTGCTAACCGTTTCTCTCCCTCTCTCCCCGGGATCATACATAGAGATCAGGTTGGCTTTGTTCCAGGCAGGGAGGCACGGGACAATACTACCAAAACCATTCACCTCATCTCATATTCCCAACGCCATCATCAAAAGGTCTGCCTTCTCTCCTTTGATGCCGAAAAGGCATTCGACCGGGTCAACTGGTGCTTCTTGAAACTTTCACTTGAACAAATCGGGTTGGGGTCCTCTTTTATTTCCAAAATCATGTCACTTTACTCTCACCTCACCCCTCTGCTTCGGTCTTGGTTAATGGTACCTCGTCAGCAGCGTTTGATATATCCAATGGGACTCACCGGGGCTGCCCCCTTTCCCCCCCTTCTTTTTGTCATTGTGATGGAGCATTTAGCATGTGCCATTCACCAAAATGATTCCATACAAGGCATACACACGCCATCCGCACACCATAAGCTTTCATTGTATGCCGATGACTTACTCATCTATGCTCGTCAGCCCCATATAACCCTCCCTTCACTTTTCTTGGAATTCCAACGCTTTGGAAAACTAAGTAATTTTTAACTCAATATCTCCAAGACTGAGGCCCTCAACATCTTTCTTCCTGCATTTACCATGTCATCCCTCTGATCCAACTACTCTTTTCACTGGCAGACCAAGGGCATCACATACATGGGAGTGATAATACCGGTTAACCTTTCCAATCTTTTTACATTGAACTATATTCCCCTCCTCTCCCATCTCCGCAAAGACCTAGCTTCCTGGGGAGACAAAACTATTCCTTAGTTTGGACGCATAAATACCCTCAAGATGGACACTCTACCCAAACTGCTTTATCTATTCCAGACCATACTGGTCATCATACCCAAATTCTTTTTCTCTACCCTGCGCTCTCTCTCCATTCCCTTCTTGTGGAATAAAGGATTATCTAGAATCAAATTTAAATTACTCACACGACCAAATCTGCAAGGTGGTACAGGCTTGCCAGATTTTGAGCTATATTACAAAGCCACATTAATGGCGCGTATCCTCGAATGGTTCCCACGACCCTTTCAAAAAGCCTCAGTCATGGTTGAACAGGATATGTCCCCAGTGGATCTAAGGGCTTTACTTTGGGGTTATAGGAGCAACTTACGGGCTTTAGCCAACTCTTCTCCTCTAACTACAGCTGCCCTTATGCTCTAGTACAGGAGAGGACTATGTGAGATTCTGTCTTCAGATCCATCTCCTTTATCACCACTTTTTGATAATCCAGCCTTTCCACATGGTATAGGGGCTCACGCTCTAGGCTCTTTTCTCCGCACCTCCTGGCCACAAGCTCATTCCTTCGTTCATGCGGACAATGGAACCCCAAATATCCCAATGGGAAACCAGGACTGGCTCACCTCCCTACACCTCACTACCTTCACCAAACATCTTTTCGGTTCCTCTCAGATCCATCGCCCCCTGACTGAATTTGAACACCTAAGTTCCCTTCAAGAATTACCTAGACATTTACTCTCACACATTTACAGTCTTATTCAAACTCTCACACTAAATGACTTACCCACTTACACTAGAATGTGGTCAGCAGACTTGGGAAAGACCATTTCCAGAGCGGATTGGCAAACTGCATTTCATTTTGCACACAAGTCCTCAATCTCTTGTTATTCACAAGAGAAGAATTTTAAGGTTTTGTCGAGGAGGTACAGGGACCCTGCCACTCTACGGAAAATATTCCCCTCCACTCCGTCTACCTGCTGGCGATGTTCTATTGCAACAGGATCGTACCTGCATGTCTGGTGGGAGTGTGATCGGATCTGTCCCTTCTGGAAACAGGTATCCCCGGTATATGAAAAAATTTATGATGATACTTTGCAATTGACCCCTGAAATAGCCCTTCTCTCTATCCTGCCAGGATCGATTACCTCCCAAAAACGCAGTCTCCTCCGCTTCTTCCTGTCTGCGGCTTGCCAACTTATACCTCTTTTTTGGAAGACAACGACTATCCCCAAATTGGCCCTTTGGACCTCCACTATGAATGATATCATGCGTATGGAGGAGATGTTAGCGTAAGGCAATGATACCTATGAGAAATTCACAATATTATGGTCTGTCTGGCGACGCTTCTCCTCCTTGGATACGTTGGTTACTTTGCTCCCTGTTACCCCTACTCCAACCTCTTCCACTAATTTGAATGCCCCCTGATCCCTGTTTTCTTTTTTTTTCCTTGCCACCGATAAACTAGAGTCCTTCCTGTCCATTACCAGCCAACAGACCCCCCCCCCTCCCTTCTACTCCTTCCCTTTTTCTTACCCTTGTTCGTCCTCCTATCTTTTATCCTACTTCTCCCCCTTTCATTTTCCCTTTTTCCATTTCACCATCTTGCTGTTTGATATAATCTGTTTATATGATCTACCACTCAATAGCTGCCAGTATTGCTGTGGGCGATAGCCATTTGGCGTGCTGGTTGTCCTTTCACAGTATAATATTTTATGTCAACTGCATTATTTTCTTTTGTTTCTTCATACAAATAAAAACATTTTCAACTCTAAAGGTATTACATAATTTCAATACCAGGTCTATTGTAGTTAAATAACGTCCCCTGGCTATACGATCTAGCAGTTCGTCTACCCTGGACATCGGGTAGGCATCAGTGGTGGTCTTCTCATTGAGTTCCATCTTTCTTAGGCACCAGGACTACAGACAAGGCCCAACGGCTGTCAGAGGGCTCGATGACTCCTAACTAGGCATAAGCTTCAAGTTCGCCAGTTCTCCGAACAGCAAATAATTTGGGGTGTTCGCGGCAAATTCGAAAGCCGCGGAACACCCTTTAAAAGTCTATGGGAGAAATCAAAAGTGCTAATTTTAAAGGCTTATATGCATGGTATTGTCATAAAAAGTGTTTGGGGACCTGGGTCCTGCCCCAGGGGACATGGATAAATGCAAAAAAAAAAGTTTTAAAAATGTCAGTTTTTTTGGGAGCAGTGATTTTAATAATGCCTTAAGTGAAACAATAAAAGTGTAATATTCCTTTAAATTTCGTACCTGGGGGGGTGTCTATAGTATGCCTGTAAAGGGGCGCATGTTTCCCGTGTTTAGAACAGTCTGACAGCAAAATGACATTTCAAAGAAAAAAAAGTCATTTAAAACTACTTGCGGCTATTAATGAATTGCCGGTCCGACAATACACATAAAAGTTAATTGATAAAAATGGCATGGGAATTCCCCACAGGGGAACCCCAAACCAAGATTTAAAAAAAAAAATTTAAAAATGGCGTGGGGTCCCCCTAAATTCCATACCAGGCCCTTCAGGTCTGGTATGGATATTAAGGGGAACCCTGGCCAAAATGTAAAAAAAAAAAAATGGCATGTGGTCCCCCTCAAAATCTATACCAGACTCTTCAGGTCTGCTATGGATTTTAAGGGGGACCCTGCACCAAAATTTTAAAAAAAAATGGCGTGGGGTGCCCCCCAAAAATCCATTCCAGACCCTTATCCGAGCACGCAACCTGGCAGGAAGCAGGAAAGAGACTGGGGACAAGAGAGCACCCCCCTCCTGAACCATACCAGGCTACATGCCCTCAACATTGGGAGGGTGCTTTGGGGTAGCCCCCCAAAACACCTTGTCCCCATGTTGATTGGGACAAGGGCCTCATCCCCACAACCCTTGCCCGTTGGTTGTGGGGGTCTTATCGGAATCTGGAAGCCCCCTTTAACAAGGGGACCCCCAGATCCTGGCCCTCCCCCCTGCGTGAAATGGTAAGGGGGTACAAAAGTAGCCCTACCATTTAACAAAAAAAGTGTCAAAAATGTTAAAAATGACAAGAGACAGTTTTTGACAATTCCTTTATTTAAATGCTTCTTCTTTCTTTTATCTTCTATCTTCTATCTTCCTTCAGTTTCTTCCTCCATCTTCTTCTTCTTCTTCTTCTGGTTCTTCTGGTTCTTCCTCCATTGTTCTTGTCCGGTATCTTCCTCCGCGGCGTCTTCTTCCCTTCGTCTTCTCGGGCCGCTCCGCTACCACCATGATGGGAGGCTCCCACTGTGTGACGCTTCTCCTCTTCTAACGGTTCTTAAATAACGGAGGGCGGGGCCACCCGGTGAAGGATGGGGACATGACGGGGACTTCCCTGTGGCATTTCCCATGACGTCAGAGGGGGGCGGGGTCACCGCGGAGGAAGACGCCACGGAGGAAGATGCCGGACGAGAACACCGGAGGAAGAACCAGAAGAATCAGAACAAGAAGAAGATGAAGGAAGATAGAAGATAAAAAATAGAAGAAAGAAGAAGCATTTAAATAAAGGAATTTTCAAAAACTGTCTCTTGTCATTTTTAACATTTTTGACACTTTTTTTGTGAAATGGTAGGGGTACTTTTGTACCCCCTTACCATTTCACACAGGGGGGAGGGCTGGGATCTGGGGGTCCCCCAATGTTGAGGGCATGTGGCATGGTACGGTTCAGGAGAGGGGGCACTCTCTTGTCCCCCATCTTTTCCTGCTTCCTGCCAGGTTGCGTGCTCGGATAAGGGTCTGGTATAGATTTTTTGGGGGACCCCACGCCATTTTTTTTCATTTTGGCGCAGGGTTCCCCTTAAAATCCATACCAGACCTGAAGGGTCTGGTATAGATTTTGAGGGGGACCCCATGTTTCTATACGGTTTTATGCTATGGGTATCCCTCCTTTCTGTTATATGTAATACATCAAACAACACGGAAAGTAAAGTTTGGAGACATCTATGATTGCTACACAGTGGCAGATACTGTGACTGCCTGCACCCCTGCAGGGGAAAGAAAATCCGGTGAGTGAAAGCAGTATCAGAGCATGCAGATAAGGCATTAATTAAAAAGTCAGCACCTGGATAAGAAGTTTTCCCACAGAAATCTATTTCTCAGAAATTGAATATCCTAAAATACTCCAAAAAGTTTTTTTTTTTTTCATTAATGGAACTTTTCCTTAGGTGGTATTGTATCTGTAGAGGCAGCAGCCCCATAACCTAACTACACTCAACCACTGCGCGGATTTACCCCATATATCTATCTTTTTTCTAGTGATGTCACAACGTGTGTGTTCTCATCTTTAGTGATAGTGATATTTGTCGGGTACCTCCACCTATAGGATATCTGGTGGTTCCTGAGTGCCTTGGTGATGGTGACCAAGTTTCACCTTTTTTTCAATGTATACTGCGACAGGTCCGGATAAAATTGCAGGTGCTGGTATTGGGATGGGATGCATTCCTTGGTAAGCATGGCCGCCATGAGCTGCTCTTTGGCGTGGTAGAAGTGTAATCTCAGAATCACATCTCTCGGTGTTTGGTCAGGGAGGTAGGATGGTTTGGGGAGGCGATGAATCCTGTCTATAGTGACATCCAAAATGGTCAGGTCAGGAAGGAGATCTGTAAAAAGGGTGGTGGCTAGGGATGAACAGCGAATAATTTGGGGTGTTCGCGGCAAATTCGAAAGTCGCGGAACACCCTTTAAAAGTCTATGGGAGAAATCAAAAGTGCTAATTTTAAAGGCTTATATGCATGGTATTGTCAAAAAAGGGTTTGGGGACCTGGGTCCTGCCCCAGGGTATATGTATCAATGCAAAAAGAAGTTTTAAAAACATCCGTTTTTTCGGGAGCAGTGATTTTAATACATCATTTGGTCTGACAATACACATAAAAGTTCATTGATAAAAACGGCATGGGATTTCCCCACAGGGGAACCCCCGAACCAAAATTTTTTAAAAAAATGGCGTGGGGTCACCCTAAATTCCATACTAGGCCCTTCAGGTCTGGTATGGATATTAAGGGGAACCCTGCGCCAAAATTTTTTAAAAAAATGGCGTGGGGTCCCCCCAAAAATCCATACCAGACCCTTATCCGAGCACACAACCTGGCAGGCCCTCAACATTGGGAGGGTGCTTTGGGGTACCCCTCCAAAACACCTTTTCCCCATGTTGATGAGGACAAGGGCCTCATCCCCACAACCCTTGACCGGTGGTTGTGGGGGTCTGCGGGCGGGGTGCTTATCAGAATCTGGAAGCCCCCTTTAACAAGGGTACCCCCAGATCCTGCCCCGCCCTGTGTGAAATGGTAATGGGGTAAAAAAAGTACCCCTACCATTTCACAAAAAAAGTGTTAAAAATGACAAGAGACAGTTTTTAACAATCCCTTTATTTAGTCTTTTTCTTTCCATCTTCTTCGGGTCTTCTTCCTTCTATCTTCCTTCGGTTTCTTCCTCCATCTTCTTCTTCCTCTGGGTGACCCCGCCCCCTCTGACATCACGGGCAAAGCCATAGGGAAGTCCCTGTCAAGTCCCGTGTGTCGGGTCACTGGGTGGCCCCGCCCTCTGTTATAAAAGAAGTGTCAGAAGAAGAAAAGCGTCACACAGCAGGAGCCTCCCATGGATGCGGAGCGGCCCAAGAACGAAGCGGGGAAGAAGACGCCACGGAGAAAGATGCCGGACGAGAACACCGGAGCAAGAAGTAGAGGATCGGAGGAAGAAGTAGAGGTAGAAGAAGATGGAGGAACAAACTTAAGAAAGAAGGAAGGAAGAAGGAAGAAGACCCGAAGAAGATGGAAAGAAGAAGACTTTAGATAAAGGAATTGTCAAAAACTGTCTCTTGTCATTTTTAACATTTTTGACACTGTTTTGTGAAATGGTAGGGTTACTTTTGGACCCCATTACCATGTCACACAGGGGGGGTGGAATCTGGGGGTCCCCTTGTTAAAGGGGGCTTCCAGATTCTGATAAGCCCCCCGCCCACAGCCCCCCACAACCACCGGGCAAGGGTTGTGGGGATGAGGCCCTTGTCCCCATCAACTTTGGGACAAGGTGCTTTGGGGGCCACCCCAAAGCACCCTCCCAATGTTGAGGGCATGTGGCCTGGTACGGTTCAGGAGAGGGGGCCTCTCTCTCGTCCCCCCCTCTTTTCCTGCGGCCTGCCAGGTTGCGTGCCCCAAACAATTTTTATGACAATACCATGCATATAAGCCTTTAAAATTAGCACTTTTGATTATTCATGTTCGAGTCCCATAGACTTTATTGGTGTTCGCGTGTTCGAACACATTTTTTTGCCTGTTCGCATGTTCTGGTGTGAACTGAACAGGGGGGTGTTCGGCTCACCCCTAGTGGTGGCGTAGGCCCCCAGATCCCCCTGATGGACGGACTCCGGGATACCTCTTATTTTCAAGTTATTCCTCCTGCTCCTGTCCTCCATGTCTGCCATTTTTGCCTTAATACCCTCCATCTCATCCTCATTCTCCTCCTAGGCATCCACCAAGTCATTTATAGTGGATGCGAATTCCCCCATTTTACATTCGATGTGGTCCACCCTTGATTCCACCTCCTGTATGTCTGTGTGAAACTTTTGCATGCAGGACACCATGTCAGCCTGTATAGTGCTTTGTAGTGAAAGCAGCATATCTTTCAGCACAGTGTCCATGACAGGCTGATTGGTGGTGGGGAATTTCTCTATTCTGTCTGATAGTTCCCTAGTGTCTTCCCCGAATTCAGCCTCTGGCCCTGTCACCGGACTGCATTCAGGGCCATCCATCCTGAATCTAGCCTTAGCAGGGCTGGTTGATTGTGGAGTGTTAGGGCAGGATTGGGGACTCACAGGGGAACCACTATTTTTGCTGTGTGAGGTGGATGGAGGTGGAGGGGAACAAATGTTGTGGGCTTGGATTGATGCCTACCTCCTTGCTGCCGATACGTGTAGAACTCGGTCAGTTTTTGCGGCTTTCTGTTATCCTTCCATTTTCTGGTCATGATCATCCGATCGTGGAAGGTGTCCGTCGCCTGGCTGGGATATGTGGATGTATGCTGGGAAGCCGTTCTATGCCAATATGTGTCCCATTGTAGAGGAGCTCCGCTCAGGCAGCCATCATGGTCCACGGTTAGCCACGCCCCTCCAATTTCCCTTTTTATTGTCACGGGATGCTTGTTTGGAGTTGCCATTTTTAGTAGTTTGTCCTTTTAAATCTCTACCCAATGGAACATTCTAGATGATTACTGCTCCACGCGAGCTTGTTTAAACCTACTCTTAAAACAAGGGCCCCACCGTTTGCTAGCAGAAGACACTACTATTCTTCACCTGAGGACCTATAACATTACAGAACTATGCTTACTGTACTTGTGTAACCCATTTCTTTTCTTTGTATGTTTGCCTCTGAAGGGAGGTTGGCAGCCCAGAAGGAGCTGAGAAGTTTACCATTCTTCTCTCCTCTCTCTCAGCGCCTGTGTTAGGGCATAGAGATTACTGCCTTTTCTAAACTTACAGTTGCTAAGTATTGAAGGTTGTCTTTTCTAATATATTAATTCTTTGCAGCAAGGTTTAAAAATATTGTAAGTTTCCATATGCTTTAAACCGTGATAATATATTCAGCTCATTTATCACTACCAGTTCTGTCGGTCTGTTTCTGATATCAATCTACAGCCAGGATATTGGTACTTTCTTCACTTGTATTCTTGAAAGTGTTTGCAGTCATTTTATAACTAACCAGGTGTGCCAGAGGGGCTGAGGCCATTCTTGGAGTTGAGACGTAGAACACAGAACCCAAAATCACCAAGCGGCTCCTTCGGTGGTGGCGCTACATATCTTTCCACCTTACTGTTAATTGGACATTGCTTGGCTGTCAATTAGGGATGAGCCGAACACCCCCCTGTTCGGTTTGCACCAGAACATGCGAACAGGAAAAAAGTTTGTTTGAACACGCAAACACCGTTAAAGTCAATGGGACACGAACATGAATAATCAAAAGTGCTAATTTTAAAGGCTTATATGCAAGTTATTGTCATAAAAAGTGTTTGGGGACCTGGGTCCTGCCCCAGGGGACATGGATCAATGCAAAAAAAAGTTTTAAAAACGGACGTTTTTTCAGGAGCAGTGATTTTAATAATGCTTAAAGTCAAACAATAAAAGTGTAATATCCCTTTAAATTTCATACCTGAGGGGTGTCTATAGTATGCCTGTAAAGGGGCGCACGTTTCCCGTGTTTAGAACAGTCTGACAGCAAAATGACATTTCGAAGGAAAAAACCCATTTAAAACTACTCGCAGCTATTGCATTGCCGACAATACACATAGAAGTTCATTGATAAAAACAGCATGGGAATTCCCCACAGGGGAACCCCGAACCATAATTAAAAAAAAAAGACGTGGGAGTCCCCCTAAATTCCATACCAGGCCCTTCAGGTCTGGTATGGATATTAAGGGGAACCCCGGACAAAATGTAAAAAAAATGATGTGGGGTTCCCCCTAAATTCCATACCAGACCCTTCAGGTCTGGTATGGATTTTAAGGGGAACCCCGTGCCAAAAAAAAAAAAAAAAAAAAAAAAGGCATGGGGTCCCCCCAAAAATCCATACCAGACCCTTATCCGAGCACGCAACCTGGCAGGCTGCCCTGCAGGAAAAGAGGGGGGATGAGAGTGCAGCCCCCCCTACTGAACCTTACCAGGCCACATGCCCTCAACATTGGGAGGGTGCTTTGGGGTAGCCCCCCAAAACACCTTGTCCCCATGTTGATGAGGACAAGGGCCTCATCCCCAATACCCTGGCCGGTGGTTGTGGGGGTATGCGGGCGGGGGGCTTATCGGAATCTGGAAGCCCCCTTTAACAAGGGGACCCCCAGATCCCCCCCCCCCCTGTGTGAAATGGTAAGGGGGTACTTACCCCTACCATTTCACTAAAAAACTGTCAAAAATATTAAAAATGACAAGAGACAGTTTTTGACAATTCCTTTATTTAAATGCTTCTTCTTTCTTCTCTCTTCCTTCATCTTCTTCTTCTGGTTCTTCTTGCTCTTCTGGTTCTTCCTCCGGCGTTCTCGTCCAGCATCTCCTCCGTGGCGTCTTCTATCTTCTTCTCCTCGAGCCGCTCCGCACCCATGGCATGGGGGAGGCTCCCGCTCTTCTCTTCATCTTCTTCTTCATCTCTTCTTCATTTTCTTCTCCGGGCCGCTCCGCACCCATGCTGGCATGGAGGGAGGCTCCCGCTGTGTGACGGTGTCTCCTCATCTGACGGTTCTTAAATAACAGGGGGCGGGGCCACCCGGTGACCCCGCCCCCCTCTGACGCACGGTGACTTGACGGGACTTCCTTGTGACATCACGGGGAATGCCACAGGGAAGTCCCGTCATGTCCCGTGTGTCAGAGGGGGGCGGGGTCACTGGGTGGCCCCACCCCTCATTATTTAAGAACCGTCAGACGAGGAGACGCCGTCACACAGTGGGAGCCTCCCTCCATGCCAGCATGGATGCGAAGCGGCCCGGAGAAGAAAATGAAGAAGAGAAGAAGGAAGAAGAGAAGAAGGAAGAAGAGAAGAAGGAAGAAGAGAAGAAGGAAGAAGAGAAGAAGATGAAGAAGAAGATGAAGAGAAGAGCGGGAGCCTCCCCCCATGCCATGGGTGTGGAGCGGCCCGAGGAGAAGAAGATAGAAGACACCGCGGAGGAGATGCTGGACGAGAACGCCGGAGAAAGAACCAGAAGAAAAAGAAGATGAAGGAAGATAGAAGAAAGAAGAAGCATTTAAATAAAGGAATTGTCAAAAACTGTCTCTTGTCATTTTTAACATTTTTGACAGTTTTTTAGTGAAATGGTAGGGGTAAGTACCCCCTTACTATTTCACACAGGGAGGGGCCGGGATCATTCCAATAAGCCCCCCACCCGCAGACCCCCACAACCACCGGCCAGGGTTGTGGGGATGATGCCCTTGTCCTCATCAACACGGGGACAAGGTGTTTTCGGGGGCTACCCCAAAGCACCCTCCCAATGTTGAGGGCATGTGGCCTGGTACGGTTCAGGTTGCGTGCTCGGATAAGGGTCTGGTATGGATTTTGGGGGGACCCCACGGCGTTTTTTTTTTGGCACGGGGTTCCCCTTAATAATCATACCAGACCTGAAGGGCCTGGTATGGAATTTAGGGGAACTCCCACGTCATTTTTTTTTTTAAATTTTGGTTCGGGGTTCCCCTGTGGGGAATTCCCATGCCGTTTTTATCAATTAACTTCTATGTGTATTGTCGGCAATGCAATAGCCGCGAGTAGTTTTAAATGGGTTTTTTGCTTCGAAATGTCATTTTGCTGTCAGACTGTTCTAAACACGGGAAACATGCGCCCCTTTACAGGCATACTATAGACACCCCCCAGGTACGAAATTTAAAGTGATATTACACTTTTGTTTGACTAAGCATTATTAAAATCACTGCTCCTGAAAAAACGCCCATTTTAAAATCTTTTTTTTGCATTGATCCATGTCCCCTGGGGCAGGACCCAGGTCCCCAAACACTTTTTATGACAATAACTTGCATATAAGCCTTTAAAATTAGCACTTTTGATTTCTCCTATAGACTTTTAAAGGGTGTTCCGCGGCATTCGAATTTGCCGCGAACACCCCAAATTGTTCGCTGTTCGGCGAACTTGCGAACAGCCAATGTTCGAGTCGAACATAAGTTCGACTCGAACTCGAAGCTCATCCCTACTGTCAATTAGTCAAAGAAAGAGAAAGATAATGACTGACATAATAAATAAATTGTACTTGTGGGAGAGGGGTAATTTTGACAAGGTTGGCATCTGAACTTTAGCAGTGGTCTTCTTCAAAGCTGAAGCTGCCAGACTTGTATATCTACGCCAAACTAGTTGTTCAGGTACTTGGGACACAGCTGCTATAAGATCAAGATTTTCTACAATAGCTGAAAATCTGGATCTGTTATAGGAGTGAATCTGCCAGCTTTAGCTTTACAATAGACCACTGCTAAAGTTAGGATACCATCCTTCTCAAATTCCTTTTCCCTCAGCCCAATGGGTACTGTTTATTTGTGAAGTCAGTCATTATGTTTTTCTAACTCCCACAAGGACCGTTCATTCATTTATTACAATCAGAGACACAAGATTGCATGCCTTAGCAGTCTCAATTTAAGCCATTAGAAACAGATAGCTTATTTTCACATGCAATGGTGTTTCCCTTTACACATATCACAGATGACCACTGTTCTATTTTACATAGAAGAGAAAAAAGCTTAAAGCCCCGTACACACAGGTTGAATGTCCGGAGACAATGGCCAGTTCAAAAAATAAAATGTCAGACATTCGGCCTGTGGGTGTATGTCAAACTACCATGCTGGAAAACCAGCAGCCAACCAACACCCGATCAATGCTCTCGGCCAATGGCGCGGGGGGGGGGGCTTGGCAGGAGTGTCCTCCTGTCAGAACACAGCAGCTCAGAGGGGAAGATTGCTGAACTAACCTCATATGGTTAGTACAGCATCTCTGACCGGCGCTGCCAATTTTTTTTCGGGCAACCCAGCGTACAACTGTTAGTACCTGGCTTAAGAGTGTTCGATCAGAAGATAAGAACATTTAATTTTGCCACAACAGCTGATTACTTTGCACAGAATTAATATACAGGCAGTTTCACAGGGTAAATAGCTGTGCAAATGTTTAATAGATGAACCCCTAAGTGTCGATATTAATGCTAGCTGCTACTCTTTCATACTTTAGGCATCCAAAATTGTTTGAAAGCATGTCACTAACAATGAAATTCCTGTTTGAAAAGATGCTAAGCTTTGCACAGTGGTCTGCAACTTGACAATGAAGCAATCATATGAGCAAGAAATGTGATTCTCTGAAGACCTGTATACAAACTGAATACTGTTGTCTTATTACACAGAGAATATTTTTTTCTTGTTCCTTTGTTTGGATGTTTGCAGTATCCTGACAGTTACTAGTTTTCCAAAGGAAAGGATCATTTTTGATAACATTAATAACAAAATGGCTTGTGATAGTTTTGTCCTCCTTTTTTTCCCACAAATAAAGCTTTCTGGTGGTATTTGATCATCTCTGCGGTTTTTATTTTTTGCGCTATAAACGAAAAAAAATAGCGACAATTTAAAAAAAAAAAAAAAAAACACAATATTATGTACTATTGTTGTAATAAATAGCCTCAATTTTTTTTTAAAAAAGGTGATTTTTTCCTTAGTTTAGGCCGATATGTACTCTTCTACATATTTTTGGTAATAAAAAAAAAAAAAAAAAAAAAAAAAAAAAAAATCGCAAAAAGCGTATATTGACTAGTTTGCGCAAAAGTTATAGCGTCTACAAAATAGGGGATAGATTTAAGGCATTTTTATTAATATTATTTTTTTTACTAGTAATGGCTTTGATCTGCGATTTTTATCGAGACTGCGACATTATGGCAGACACATCAGACACTTTTGATAGATTTTTGGGTCGATTGACAAACATACAGCGATCAGTGCTCATAGGAATTTGGGATCTCTCTCTCCTCACAGAACTGGGACCGGCGGCTAGTTGGCAAGCGGTTAAGAGAAATGTGTGTGTGTGTGTGTGTGTGTGTGTGTGTGTGTGTGTGTGTGTGTGTGTGTGTGTGTGTGTGTGTGTGTGTGTGTGTGTGTGTATGTATGTATGTATATATATATATATATAAAATTTCTAGCTTTCCTGCATGGTTTGGAATGTGAGAATGTGTCCAATTTGCCTTCTTTTCATTCTGGGTGGTTGGCATTTTGGTCTAACTTTGACCTGCTTTATGTACATGTTTTTAATTTGAAAGGTGTTGTGGAAAAGCCACAATGATATTTGTGGGCTTTTCTATGGATCTAAGGTTGACTGTTCTTCAAAAATTAAATTCCTTAATGCTCCTTTATGATGTCTCAATATCCTTTTAAATATCTCTTTTCTTAAAGAGAAAAAAAAAAAAATTAAAAAATTCAGAATGTACTTTATACCCATATTATAGTGAAACTAATCAACGCAACCTCCCTTACACACTCCTAGTATTTAAACCTTAACACCCTAGGTGAATTGCCAATAACACTTAATATAGGTGTGTTCACTTACAACCACCATATAATATCACTAGTAAACTATATAAATATAGAAGTGCAGTGCAATAAAGTGTAAATAAACTGAAGACTAATAGATAAGTGCATATAGATGAACATAAACACACATGTGAAATACAAAACAATGACGTGTACCATATAACAATGAAAAATATAGTGAAATTATCAAATGTCCACTTCTCTCTGATATCACACAATTGTGTGCACAAAACCTAAAAAAAATTATCTGAAAAGTAAAACAACTAAAAGAAATCCTGTGATGATGTGAAGAACCACTTAATGTGTCTATCATCATGGTGCTCCTGGTGACTAGGGATGAGTCGAACAACCCCCCCCCCCCCCCACCTCAGTTCGGTTCACACCAGAACTTGCAAACAGACAAAAAATTAGTGTGAAAAACATGAAAAATCAAAAGTGCTCATTTTAAAGGCTTATATGCATGTTATTGCCATGAAAAAAGTGTTTGGGAACCCTGGTACTGCCCCAGGGGACATGTATCAATGCAAAAAAAAAGCTGAGGTTTTTTTCAGGAGCAGTGATTTTAAGAATGCTTAAAGTGAAACAATAAAAATGAAATATTCCTTTAACCACTTGACATCCGCGCTATGGCCGAATGACGGCCACAGCACAGACCTGAATTCCCGGGAGGCTGTCATATGCCCCCCCCCCCTTTTTTTTTTCTCACGGTTTAAGTTGGGTGGAAATAGGCTATTAAAACCTCATATATTACACGATGGGTAATTGGTAATTACACTTTTTAGGATAGTTTGGCCAATAAGGGCCTCTTACACTAATTCATTATTAATTGATAAACACATGAACACTCCTTTTTTTTTTCTTTTCTTTTCTCACGGTTTAAGTTGGGAGAAATAGGCAATTAAAACCTCATATATTCCACGATGGGTAACCGGTAATTACACTTTTTAGGATAGTTTGGCCAATAAGGGCCTCTTACACTAATTAATAATTAACTGGCAAACACATGCACACCCTTTTTTCCTTACCCTTTTTCTTTTTTTTCAATTATGCACTTACACAGGGGGTTGGTGAGGAGTAACGGATAGACTCCCAGTTAGTACCGAAATGGAGGTGGGGGGGATTGGGGAAGGGATAGGTGGGCATGGTTTAGGTGGGTGTGGTTGTGGAGGGATGTAATGTATTATGTTCTTGGTTTTGGTGAATAATAATGTATATGTATAATAATGTATGAATTGTTGTTGTATTTATAAAATGGAAATAAAAATTTTGATTATAAAAAAAAAAAAAGAATAGAATAGAAAATAATAGAAAAACAATAGAACAGAATAGAAAAAATATTATATATATATATATATATATATATATACAGTCAGGTCCATAAATATTGGGACATCGACACATTTCTAATCTTTTTGGCTCTATACACCACCACAATGAATTTGAAATGAAACAAACAAGATGTCCTTTAACTGCAGACTTTCAGCTTTAATTTGAGCGTATTTACATCCAAATCAGGTGAACAGTGTAGGAATTACAACAGTTTGTATATGTGCCTCCCACTTGTTAAGGGACCAAAAGTAATGGGACAGATTAACAATCATCCATTAAACTTTCACTTTTTAATAATTGGTTGCAAATCCTTTGCAGTCAATTACAGCCTGAAGTCTGGAACACATAGACATCACCAGACGCTGGGTTTCATCCCTGGCGATGCTCTGCCAGGCCTCTACTCCAACTGTCTTCAGTTCCTGCTTGTTCTTGGGGCATTTTCCCTTCAGTTTTGTCTTCAGCAAGTGAAATGCATGCTCAATCGGATTCAGGTCAGGTGATTGGCTTGGCCATTGCATAACATTCCACTTCTTTCCCTTAAAAAACTCTTTGGTTGCTTTTGCAGTATATTTCGGGACATTGCCCGTCTGCACTGTGAAGCGCCGTCCGATGAGTTCTGAAGCATTTTGCTGAATATGAGCAGATAATATTGCCTGAAACACTTCAGAATTCATCCTGCTGCTTTTGTCAGCAGTCACATCATCAATAAATACAAGAGAACCAGTTCCATCGGCAGCCATACATGCCCACGCCATGACACTTCCACCACCATGCTTCACTGATGAGGTGGTATGCTTTGGATCATGAGCAGTTCCTTTCCTTCTCCATACTCTTCTCTTCCCATCACTCTGGTACCTTATTGATCTTGGTCTCATCTGTCCATGGGATGTTGTTCCAGAACTGTGAAGGCTTTTTTAGATTTTGTTTGGCAAACTCTAATCTGGCCTTCCTGTTTTTGAGGCTCACCAATGGTTTACATCTTGTGGTGAACCCTCTGTATTCACTCTGGTGGAGTCTTCTCTTGATTATTGACTTTGACACACATACACCTACCTCCTGGAGAGTGTTCTTGATCTGGCCAACTGTTGTGAAGGGTGTTTTCTTCACCAGGGAAATAATTCTTCAGTCATCCACCATGGTCTTCCGGGTCTTTTCCATGGTCTTCCGGGTCTTTTGGGGTTGCTGAGCGTTCTTTCTTTTTAAGGATGTTCCAAACAGTTGATTTGGTCACACCTAATGTTTTTGCTATCTCTCTAATGGGTTTGTTTTGTTTTTTTCAGCCTAATGATGGCTTGCTTCACTGATAGTGACAGCTCTTTGGATCTCATATTGAGAGATGACAGCAACAGATTCCAAATGCAAATAGCACACTTGAAATGAACTCTGGATCTTTTATCTGCTCCTTGTAAATGGGATAATGAGGGAATAACACACACCTGGCCATAAACAGCTGAGCAGCCAATTGTCCCATTACTTTTGGTCTCTTAAAAAGTGTGAGGCACATATACAAACTGTTGTAATTCCTACACCGTTCACCTGATTTGGATGTAAATACCCTCATATTAAAGCTGAAAGTCTGCAGTTAAAGCACATCTTGTTCGTTTCATTTCAAATCCATTGTGGTGGTGTATAGAGCCAAAAAAATTTGAATTGTGTCGATGTCCCAATATTTATGGACCTGAATGTATATATATATATATATATATATATATATATATTTATGGTCGTGGCTCTAAGACCGAGACAAATGTGGATCACATAAACAAGCGACAAGACTCACAACATAAATAGACCTGAGGTGTGGCTTTTGGTCGTCTGGTAGGTATGGCAAGAAAAGGGGCCAAAAATAACCAGGTAGGGAAGTATCTTTATATCTTTATTGCCTCTAACCTCATTGAGTGAGCTTGGAGAAAGGACCATCTTGAGGGAATATATATCTGGTAAAGCAGGCAGACTTTCACCTGCCTAGCTTCTTGGTCACATGGTCTGGTACTCCGTGCTGAGATGTGGCTGAGGCTGCGCCGATCCAAAGGAATATCCAGAATACCGCCTGGGGTCTAGGCCTAGGTTGACCAGTAGGACCCAAACATGTTTAATAAACTGATTTCCACTCAGGTGGTTGACCTGAAAAGGCAGTAACGGGCTGGAGACTGGCTGGCTGGGTAAGTGAAAGAGCAGACGGTCAAAAGATCTGGTGCTGGGCACCAGGCGTTGCTGGTTCGAAAGAAGTTTATATCCACTCCGGGTCAGGTTTGTTGTGTTTTCCATAGGATAAAGGACATAGTGGCTTGGATACCGGCCAGGTACAGCCTGATAGGGGTATGAGGGAGAGCCAGCTGTGTGTGGCAATAAGATATAAAGGCTAGGACATGAGTGACGTCATCTACTGTGGTTCCGGGACAAGTGGCAAGGAACCTACGGTAGGTGTTCCAGACCTTGGGATAAGCCTTTAGTGTGTTGCTAGACAGTGAGTGGTTAATGAGCCGGGTTGCATTGGCAAGGTGTGGCTTCATTCCATTGTTAGTTGAGACCAAGGTGGGATAGGAGTGGATGATGGGTCGGCTCCAGGTTCCTGCTGGAAGAATGAGACAAAATTGGATCGGGACAGTGCATCGGCTGCGGTATTGCACTTGCCAGGGATATGCTTACAGTAACTGTTAAATTTGGTGATGTAGTGACAATTACAGCAGACTGCGCAGGAAGGACATGACGGGGAGCGACTTGGATCTACCCTTATTAATGATGTCAGCTGTAACCTGGTTGTCTGTGGTGAAGAGCTCTGTCTGATCTGTCCACGTGTGGCCCCAGACTTGGGCTGCTGCCACGATGGGGTACAGCTCGAACAATGACGAAGATCGAGGGAAACCAGGAATCAGGCAGATTTCCGGGGGCCAAGGTCTGGCAAAGCCAGTGGAGGCTGCAGCATCTGACTACCTGGGGCGACTGAGCTGATACTGAGGGAAAAACATTGATATGTCGTTCCAGTTGAAGAGGAACTCGTCCCACATAGCCAAGTCTGCTATTGCTGCTGGGTCTAGTCTGAGGACTTGGTCGGGTCCTGCACTCGGGCAAGAAAGACTAAGAGCCTTGAGATGAACGACCGCCCCTGAGGAATTGTTCTCATAGTGAAATTGAGCATCCCTATCAAGGACTGCAGCTGTCTTTTAGTACATTCCTGTGACCGGTTAAACTCCTGAATGACCAACCCAACACAAGCTAATTTGTCAGAAGGCAGGCCAGGCTGCATGGCGTGCGTATCCAGGACGATGCCTGAGAAACTTATGAAATGTGTTGGGCCTTCCACTATGTGTTCATTGAGATTGTTGAAGACCTCTCTTAGCTTGCCTAGATCTACCGGGGGGTATGTCTAGGTGTTCGATAAGCAGAAAATCGTCCGGATAATGGATAACCTGTGACACTGGGCCTGGTGTGACAGGTTCAAGTGAGGGATTGGGCGAAACCGTCAGCTTTGTGGGCGAAGTGGCGACAAAAGAGTTCCATGTCTGTGAGGCTCCAGTCAGAGCTTATCTGGAACTGGGCAAGTCTCACTGCTGCTTTGGCTGAAAATGACCGATGGTCGTAGACGGCAAAACCTCCATATTTGTAAGCAAAATCTGTCACTGCATGAAGGTATAAGTCCCACTCCTCCCTCCTGCTGAGGGTGGCTGAACAAAGTACATCTCTGAACATCCTGAAGGCCAGGGCGAACTCAGTGGCTGACAGCTTACGACTGAGGCTGGGGTCTCTCCACTTGACAACCACTGAGACATCCCCTCCAGGCGTATGATTTGTTGTCAGCTAAGTCATGGACTGAGATGAGCAGGGATGCCAATTGACATCTTTGCCCTCCAATATATCCTCCCTGATCCTGGTCGGGACAAGATGAACAGGGAGGATGATAGGTGCAGAGCCTGGTGTACCTGCAGAAGGAGAAGCTGTCATCGGGACCATGACCAGGTCCGGGAGGGCCATGGATGGGCGAACTTTCAAAGGTGTGACTCTGGTCTGGATGTCCGAACTGTTGCGTCTAAGGGGGAGACCAAAGAGTGCAGCTGGGCCCCGTGGATGGATTGTAGGGATGCCTGTTGGGCCCAGCTGCAGCTGGAGGTGGGAAGAGGAGCCTGAAAAGCTTTGCCTTCCTGGCCGTTAGCAGAAAAGGAAACATCCCTGCGACTCAGCTATGAGTTTGGGGGATGTTCCGTCCCCTGAGGGACTGCAGGCAGCCGCGCTCTGAGCTGCTTGGGGGGGGCAACAGAGGGGCGGGTGTGAAGTCCTCACTGCCAGAAGACAAAAAGGTGGCTGGGTGCTCATATTTAAGAGGAGTCATAGCCATAGGATAGAGAGCGGAGTGGTAAAGAGAAAACTCAGAGAGGAGGAAAAAAGGAAGAAGTACAGAAAAAGGAATGATAGGCATAGACAGGAGCTGACAGAGTTCTGTTGTGCAGAACTTATGTTGAGTGGAAATTTAGAAAACTCAGAAGAGTGTGTGGCGACCGAGGTGGGCCAGGAGGTGACTGGCCAGATAACCGATAGCTCGGGTGCCTGTTTGTGGCAAGCACAAACCTTAAGACCAGAACCCCAGGGCGTACTGGGGTGAGAAGTAGAAGTCTGGTACGGCCTACGTAGGAATGTTGCGGTCTGTAGGGGGTGACGTGTGCTCGGCCTGCTAACACTTGCACTGCCAGCAAGTCTACTGTTAGGCGACCTTGTCTGCGAGGTGAAGGGTCGCCCTTCGAAAACAGAGTGTCATGTATAAACATATGTGACAGAACTAACGCCTGGAGATCACGTCCAATGATGTATGTGAAGTAACGGTATAGTGAAAGGGTGCTGCAGAATGATGTGATAGAAAAGCCCATGAACTAGGCCCTGACTGACGCTCTAGTAGCGAGGTCCTGGTTATGATCGAAACTCGGTCGACCGGGAACACCTGCAGTAGGGATGACATGAGTGCAACAAGATTTCTTTACTTTTTTTTTTTTTTTTCTTTTTTTTTTATGTGTCCCCCTTGTATGCGACTGGCCCTGGTGAAGATGCAAACATAGCGTTTTTTTTTTTTTTTTTACCTGAGAAATAGCGTCCAACCTGGTACAGGATGGAACCTGAACTCGACTGACTTGAGGGAGAAAAGATAGACGAAAACGATGAGTGGCTCGCATGAATGCCACTGGAGACGCGTGACCGATTAAGTGCCACTAAAAAATAAAGTGGGCTGTATGAGCACCACTGAGTGTGCTTGCAGGGATTGCAAGGAGTATATGTTGAGATGCTTGTTTGCAGCGATTGCAAATGGGTATATGCTGAGAGGCGTGTTTTTGCAGCGATTGCAAGGAGTATAATCTGAGATGCGTGTTTTGCAGTGATTGCAAAAATGGGTAAATGCTGAGATGCGTGTTTTGTAGCGATTGCAAGGAGTTTATACTTAGATGCGTGTTTTGCAGTGATTGTATACGGGTAAATGGTAAGATGTGTGTATTTGTAGCAATTGCAAGGAGTTTGTACTGAGATGCATATTTTACAGGGATTGCAAAATGGGTATATGCCAAGATGCGTGTTTTTTGCAGCAAATGCAAGGAGTTATGATGAGATGCGTGTCTTGCAGCGATTGCAAGGAGTTATGATGAGATGCGTGTCTTGCAGCGATTGCAAGGAGTTATGATGAGATGCGTGTCTTGCAGCGATTGCAAGGAGTTATGATGAGATGCGTGTCTTGCAGCGATTGCAAGGAGCTATGATGAGATGCGTGTCTTGCAGCGATTGCAAGGAGTTATGATGATATGCATGTCTTGCAGCGATTGCAAGGAGTTATGATGAGATGCGTATCTTGCAGCGATTGCAAGGAGTTATGATGAGATGCGTATCTTGCAGCGATTGCAAGGAGTTATGATGAGATGCGTATCTTGCAGTGATTGCAAGGAGTAATGAGATGCGTGTCTTGCAGCGATTGCAAGGAGTTATGATGAGATGCATATCTTGCAGTGATTGCAAGGAGTTATGATGAGATGTGTATCTTGCAGCGATTGCAAGGAGTTATGATGAGATGTGTATCTTGCAGCGATTGCAAGGAGTTATGATGAGATGCGTATCTTGCAGTGATTACAAGGAGTAATGAGATGCGTGTCTTGCAGCGATTGCAAGGAGTTATGATGAGATGCGTATCTTGCAGCGATTGCAAGGAGTTATGATGAGATGCGTATCTTGCAGCGATTGCAAGGAGTTATGATGAGATGCGTATCTTGCAGCGATTGCAAGGAGTTATGATGAGATGCGTGTTCTTGCAGTGATTGCAAAATGGGTATATGCTGAGATGCGTGTATTTGCAGCAATTGCAAGGGAGTTTGTACTGAGATGCATGTTTTGCAGAGATTGCAAAATGGGTATATGCTGAGATGAGTGTTTTTTGCAGCGATTGCAAGGAGTTATCATGAGATGCGTATCTTGCAGCGATTGCAAGGAGTTTATACTGAGATGCATGTTGCAGCAATTGCAAAAATGGGTAAATGTTGAGATGCGTGATCTTGCAATGATTGCAAGGAGATTATACTGAGATGCATGTTTTTGCAGCGATTGCAAATGGATAAATGTTGAGATGCGCAATCTTGCAATGATTGTAAGGAGATTATACTGAGATGCATGTTTTTGCAGCAATTGCAAATGCGTAAATGTTAAAATGTGTGTTCTTGCAGCGATTGCAAGGAGTTTATACTGAGATGCATGTTGCAGCGATTGCAAATGGGTATATGCTGAGATGCGTGTTTTGCAGTGATTGCAAGGAGTTATGATGATATGTGTAGCTTGCAGCGATTGCAAGAAAGGTCACCTACTGATTGGCGAAAAAGAAAAGGATAGCAGAAATTGTATATGTAGGAAGGAACTGTGAAGTGGCATACGTAACGAATCGTAGATTTGTTATAGGGACTGCTACGTATTGGTGTGTGGGATACTCGTGACGCGAACCGCTTGTGCGACTAGGTTCGGAGTGGACTGTGATGCATGTAGCTGCTGAGGTGATGTGAATAGGACAAAAATAAATAATGAATCGTAGGGTATGGTAAGAACCACTACAAATTGGTGTGCAGGACAAGACCGATGCAAACCGTTGTGCCGCCGAGGCGACTAGGCTTGAATCCGACTGTGATTCGTATGACATGAAAGCAATACGAAACAGTCAATAGAAAATTACATAAACAACAAACCATTTGTGGGGTACAACAGGGACTAATAAGAATCAGTGAGCGGGATGCATCCGATGCGAACCGTTGTGCTGCCGATGCGACTAGGTTCAAATCAGATTGTAGCAGGTATGCAATATGAATCGGTTGTAAAGAGATGGCACTGATACAAATCGGTTGTAAGATGTATGAAGTGAATCCAATACAAATCGGTTGCAGTATGTATACCACACCTTACTTCTAAAACCGAACACATGCCAACCACCCAGCCCCCCAGGCTAATCAAAGTGCAGACAAGGCCCCATGTGGGTCTAATTACCACCTCAATCAGACACAGAACCCATGCAAATAATACATGCTGATCTCCAAATGGATGAGACGGCAACCCCATAGACAGTGAATCCTATAAGAAAATAAAGCCTGTATCGAGTGATATGAGAGAACAACCGACAATGGCTCAGAGGCTTGGATCTACAAACGAATCGTATGTTTGTGGATAGGATGACAAGCAAGGCAGAGCGAGCCTGCAAATCTAAGTTTGCAGGTATGGGAAACATATCCAATGGTAACATTGCATATGAACAAAAAGGTTTGAACCCTACCTGCAACAGCAAGCGAGAACCGCCGACGAAGACGCCACAACCCACTTGTAATCGAACGCACAGACTTATGAACACAAGGTAAGCTGGGAAGAGTCAGCACAGTGACATGTAGCATCGTGCACTGAAACTGACAAAGAGGGAGGGGAAGTGGTCAGCTTAAATACCCTCCGGGCTCCTCCCATAAATTCAGGCCAGCACACTGGCCTTCTAACATATAAACCATCTTCCGAAATTCGAATTTTGTATAAAATGAATTTGAATAGAAAAGATTAGAATAGAGTAGAAAAGAATAGACTAGAAAAACAATAGAACAGAATAGAATAAAATATAATATATATATTATATTTTGTTCTGTTCTATTGTTTTTCTAGTCTATTCTTTTCTATTATTTTCTATTCAAATTTGAATTAATTCTATACGAAATTTGAATTTCAGAAGCCATCTTCCAAAATTCGAATTTCTTATAGAATGAATTCAAATTCGAATAGAAAAGTTTAGAATAGAATAAAAAAGAATAGCATAGAAAAAAAAAATAAACAGAATAGAAAAAAATATAATATATATATTATATTTTATTCTCTTCTGTTCTATTGTTCTTCTAGTCTATTCTTTTCTATTATTTTCTATTAAAATTTGAATTCATTCTATACGAAATTCGAATTTCAGAAGCCATCTTCCAAAATTCGAATTTCGTATAGAATGAATTCAAATTTGAATAGAAAAGTTTAGAATAGAATAAAAAAGAATAGCATAGAAAAACAATGAAACAGAAGAGAATAAAATATAATATATATATTATATTTTATTCTCTTCTGTTCTATTGTTTTTCTAGTCTATTCTTTTCTATTATTTTCTATTCTAATCTTTTCTGTTCAAATTCAAATTCATTCTATACGAAATTCTAATTTCAGAAGCCATCTTCCGAAATTCAAATTTCGCATAGAATTAATTCAAATTTGAATAGAAAAATTTAGAATAGAATAGAAAAGAATAGCATAGAAAAACAATGGAACAGAATAGAAAAAAAAATATAATATATATATAATCATCTTCCGAAATTGGAATTTGTTACAGAATGAATTTGAATTCGAATAGAAAAGATTAGAACAGAATACATTATATTTTTTTCTATTCTGTTCTATTGTTTTTCTATGCTATTCTTTTATATTTTCTATTCTATTCTAATCTTTTCTATTGGAATTCGATTTCATTCTATACGAATTTCAAATTTCCCAAAATTATTATATATAGTTTACTTTTTCAAATTCAGTTATTGTTTTTTTCGAATGCAGTAGAATTTTTTCGAATTTGACAGTTTTTTCGAATGTGGTAGAATATTTTTGAATTTGATAGTTTTTTTTCGAATGCGGGTGAATTTTTTCTAATTTGAATAAGAAACAAATTCCGAAAACTAATGTAACGAATGCAACAAATTTAACTAAACTAATTTAGTTAAATATCGAAACAAAACGAAACAAAAATAAACAAATTTTTTCATCCTGCACATGTCTACTTTGCCATGAGGTGCCATGTTTAACTTCCAGTGACCAGTATGAAAGAGTGAGAGCAATAACACCAAATTTAACACACCTGCTCCCCATTCACACTTGAGACCTTGTAACACTAATGACACCGGGGAGGAAAAATGGCTAATTGGGCCCAATTTTGACATTTTCAATTAGGGGTGTACTCACTTTTGTTGCCATCGGTTTAGACATTAATGGCTGTATGTTGAGTTATTTTGAGGGGACAGTATAACAAATTTTCACTGTTATACAAGCTGTACACTCACTACTTTACATTGTAGCAAAGTGTAATTTCTTCAGTGCTGTCACATGAAAAGATATAATAAAATATTTACAAAAATGGGAGGGATGTACTCACTTTTGTGAGATACTGTGTGTGTGTGTGTATATATGTATATATATATATATATATATATATATATATATATATTAGTCTAACTGTATATATATATCTGTAGTCAGAGTCTGGATACTGGAGGAGACATAACCCCACCCATGGTGACCTGAGATGTGCCATGGTCGCCCATAAGTGTATCCTTAAAAGAGGGCATACCCTAAGTATGGCATGTGGGAAAAAAGGGGGACGGTTGGGAGGAAACCCGGAAATGCTAGCCAACAAGAAATCAGAGGAGTAGGGGGGATTATAAGGCCCCAATTCCTCTTACAAATACAGGCTAGCCAATGGCCAGCCTTCTAACTTGTAGTCAGAGGAGACCTAACCCCACTCATGGCGACCTGAGGGCCATGGTCGCCCAATAGAGTATGCTTAAAAGAGGGCAAAAAAACACTAACCAGGTACAGGGATGTAACTTTTAATGCAACACATGACAACTAATTAATCCAACAAAGTAGCAAAAGCATGTTTGACCTCCACATGAGGATCAGGAATGTACCGATTGTAACAAGATGATTGCCAGCGTCCTATGTATTTGATGACATGGGATGGGACCCCCTGTTTTGATGCTGCCCCAATCCTGAATGCATGACCCGAAAATTGCTTTGGGTTCAACCTCAAGTTAGTAATTAAAATCCTCACATGCGGGGGGGTGTGGCTTGATGGTGGAGCGAGCAGCCGCATAGACACACTGCTCCGGCTCTTAACTGCCATCCTACAGGCATCCTGCGCCCTATCTCCTCACCGAAGGACTCCAATTGTTCCCCACGGCGGTATGCACCCGACAGGCTGGCAAACATGGTGAAATACGGGCCGGCTTGGGCCCCATCCACGTCAGGCCGGCTGGCGGGATTCCGGAGGCAAGATGTCGCCGGGACACAGGCTCCTCAGACAGACACGCTGCAGACATTCTCCCCTGCTGACCGGAGCTCTGCTAGTGGGGTGAGTGCTTCTTCTCATGCCATATTTCATACACAAATAGACTCCCAGCAACTACATGACTCTCAATCAGCACAGGACCCCCAACACTTTGTTGATAATGACCCAGAGGAGGCTTCTCCCTGTGCTGAGCCTACCTTAGCCTCCATTATGCTGGCTATACAAGACTGTGCAAAGCCTCACTCACTACCCAAATAGCCTCTATAAGGATGGACTTTTCTCTCCTGAAACAGGACGTTCAGAATCTCCGTGACAGGGCTGGGGACATGGAGGAATGCATTAGTTCCATAGAAGACACCGTGCATCCCCTCTCTGTTAAAGTGCGTGATAATACTGGGGAAATGGCGGCCCTCCGCGCTAAAGTTGATGATTTGGAGAATCGTTCCAGAAGGAACAACCTTCGCTTTGTAGGATTCCCTGAGTGCGCAGAGGGCACGCACCCTGAAAAATTTCTTTACTCCTGGTTAAGGGACATTTTTGGCACAGATGCACCCTCATTCTCCTATGTGATTGAAAGGGCACACCGTACCTCTCCACGTCCTCCCCCAGAAGAAGCACCCCCACGCTCAATTATAGCACGTATTCTCAATTTTCAAGACAAGGTAGCTATCCTGCGCATTGCAAGAGAAAAAGGTCCGCTTAAGTATAATGGCAATAACATATCAATCTATCCTGACTTCTCAGCTGAAGTTCAACACCAGCGTATCTCCTTCTCAGCAGTGAAGAATCACCTACGTGAAGAGGGACTGAAATACGCCATGCTTTTTCCCGACAAGCTTCGCATCATACACGACGATAAAGCTCAATTTTACACCAGTCCTAAAGATGCCATGGCTTGGCTGAATGATCATTACGGACCCGCAGCCAGACTAAGAGGTAACTGACAGCAAGCTCATTGATCCCTTTGCTGCCTTCCATCTTGAAACAGCACTGCAATCTTCTATCCGCAATGTGCTGACCCAAATTATGGCGGTCGCTCACCTTTATTACATGGACTGCAAGTCCCATGACAGCATTTGATTTTTCCCTTTTTTTTTCTTTGATTAGCCTATTGTTTTTCTCTATCACATAGAAGGCCTACATGATTCCTGAGCTTCTACATACCTGCAGAGATGAACATCCTGGATCGGGACATGTTCAATTTTTCCTTTTTTCGGTTGAGAGCCACACCGGACTCCACAGTACCCCCTCACTGGTTAGTGGCGTGGCCACGGAATAGTTTAACCCTCGATAATGTTCCTCTTTTCTTGCTTACGGGGTAAGAGGGATTCCTTAAGGTTTAGGGATCCAAGGCTCACTAAGTTGGGGATGGCAGAGCGGGGTGGGGGATACGGGTTTTTCATGCAATGTTCTTTTTTGGTTTCTTTTTTTCTTTTTTCTTTTTTTTTCTGTTTCTCCCTTTTTTCAATTTTTTTTTTCATTGCTGCTCAGAGCAGCTTATTGGTATTCTCTGCCTTATCGGTTAACGGTACATACCTCTGTAAAAATAGATATTTGCAATACAATATGGATGTAATTGAGTGGGGGTGGACTGGCATGGCCTGTGAGGTATTAGAGGTGAAAGTATTTACATGCCTATGTGATTATGGTATAAAATCTGTCTTACAATGACCAGGTCCCTGAAAATAGTGTCCTGGAACACTAGAGGTATGAATGCACCTCAAAAAAGGTCCCTAGTCTTTTCAGTCCTAAAAAAATACAGTCCCCATATCATTTTCCTCCAAGAAACTCACCTGACTGATACTAGGGTGAGGGCCCTTAAGCTTCCATGGCTGGCTCAATATTATCATGCTATCCACACAAATTACTCTAGGGGGGTTTCTATTTTATTGGCTAAATCCCTTCCAGCTGAAACTATACAAGTCAAGACAGACCCAAATGGGAGATTTGTTATACTCACCTTACAAATTTCTTCTGTGACACTCACTCTGGTAAACATTTACATTCCTCCCCCATTTTCGGTGTAAATGCTGTCCAAATTGTCATTTCAATTGTTGAGCAGACCCCCAGGGCCTTTACTTTACGTGGGTGATTTTAATGCTGTACTGGATCCAGCCATGGATCGCTTGGGGGGCGGGGGTAGATCCTTTCCCTCCCTTCTAGACTGGATGCAGGTTTATGACCTTACTGAACTTTGGCGCTGGAAACACCCAGACGATAAACAGTTTTCTTGTCACTCGGACTCTTTCCGCGCCATGTCTCGGATTGATATGGTCTTTGCCCCTGCGGACACTCTTCCCCTCGTCTCTGCAGTTACATACTTACCCAGAGGGGTTTCGGATCATGCTCCTCTCTCTGTGGACCTCGCCATCCTTCCAGGCACAGGTCCGGCCATTTGGCGGCTAAATTCTTACTGGCTGGAGGATGAGATGGTACAAGAGACATGTAGGAAAGGTATTGTGGAATACTGGAGAGACAATGTGGGAACAGCGGACCCCTCTGTAGAATGGGAAGCCTTTAAAGCCACACTGAGGGGCACTTTCATGTCCATCACTGGGGTTCTGAGAAAAATAACCAGCAGCTTTCTGCGGAACTAGAGACCGCTATGGTGCGGGCCGAGTCTGTCTACGCCACGGATCCATCTCCTGACAAGAGAGAGGTATGGTTACAGAGGCGTAGAGAATACGAGATTCGTTTACTAGACTTTACACAAAAACGACTATTACACACCACACAGAAAGCATTTGAACACGGTAACAAAGCTGGACATCTCCTGGCATATTTGATGCGACCCAACCGACCTCCTGTATCTATCCCACGTATCCAGACCATACAAGGCCAAGTTAGTGATGTTCCTGGAGATATTATGGAGGCTTTTCTAAACTTTTACAAAGACCTCTATACATCCAGGGCTGAGCATACTGAAACTCAGCTGGACGATTACCTCGCTGACATATTCCTCCACTCCCTGTCTTCTGAGAGGAGGGATGAGTTGGAGGCACCCATCTCAGTGGCAGAGATTGCCGCAGCCATTTCACAAATGCCAGCCAATAAAACTCCTGGGTTGGATGGTTATCCCACCGAATGGTGTACACAGTTTAGGGAGTTGCTATGCCCACTTCTATTGCGTACATATAATAAAGCTTTAGACACTGGGGTCCTTCCCCCCCACTATGCGAGAGGCCTTGATGATACTTCTGCTGAAACCCCGCAAGGATCCGCTTAAATGTGAATCATACCGCCCAATATCCCTCATAAATGTGGACGTTAAGATATTGGCTAAAGTGCTTGCAAACCGTTTAAATAAGGTGGTCACCAACCTAATCAATAGTGACCAAGGGGGCTTCATACCAGGAAGATCCACCAGATTGAATATTCGTAGATTATTCCACAAGCTGCAATATCCACATGATTCCCCCCCTACGTGGGCCATAGTATCCTTGGATACTTGCAAAGCATTTGACAGTGTGGAATGGCCGTATCTTTTTCGGGTGTTGCAGCTGTATGGTTTTGGTCCTCGTGTGGTGGCATGGATAAGACTCCTTTATGCTTCCCCCCAGGCCAGGGTTCGGGTTAATTCCTCGGTCACTGAGGCATTCTCCATTACTAGGGGTACAAGGCAAGGTTGCCCGCTGTCCCCGCTCCTATTCGCCCTGGCCATGGCTCCTATTCGCCCTGGCCATGGAGCCGCTAGCGGCACGTATTCGTTCCTCTCCATCTATTAAAGGCCTTCCTATTGCTACCATAGAGGAGCGAATTTCGCTCTATGCTGATGATACACTGGTGTATCTGGCAGATACCAACGGGTCACTTCAGTCTTTGCTGGCCGAAATTAATATATTCGGAGATTTCTCCAGATTCCGGGTGAACTAGGATAAATCGAGTCTTTTCCCCTTGGATTCAGCAGCGATTTCACAGATTCATCCGGATTCCAAACTACAGGTGGTGTCCTCTTTTCAATACCTTGGGGTCCTAGTCCAGTTGCCCTTATCCACTTACATTACTAATAATTTAGATCCCTTATTGAGTCGCTTAAAGGAGCAAACTAAACAATGGATGGATCTACCCCATGATCTTATGGGGAGAGCGAATCTACTCAAAATGGTTTACCTTCCGAAATTGCTATATGTTCTGGCTAATTCCCCATGTAAAATCCCTAAATCTATCTAATTCCTGTGGAGTGGGGGATCCCTTAGAGTGACACTTGAGACGCTAAGGCTGCCGTCTCACATGGCAGGCCTGGCGTTTCCAAATTTTTTTCTTTACTATTTAGCGTCGCAATTGGTGCATATACAAGACTGGTTACATCCAGACTCGACAAATGCATGTACTACCACTGAAGGAGCCATTGCGACTTCCATGGAAACTCTCCACAATATCATTTAAAGGGCAGGATCCCAAATCGACCAGGCATCTCCATGCTGGCTACTTCACTTTCAATACATAGTCAAAAAAATTTCCCGACATACCTGGTCAGCATCCCCGAATAATCCTCTGTGGTTTAACCCTACTCTACAGGAACTATACTCCTTGCCCGACACCAAACATTGGTACTCCAAGGGGGTAAAATATTTATGCCATCTATACAATGCCAAGGCTTCAAAACTTTTCACCAACTGAGACTTGACTTTGACTTACCACGCTCCTACCTGTTCTACTATTACCAGCTTAGACATGCTATCCGAGCTCAGTTTGGCTCCCTAAATGATCCCACTAACTTGCCCCCACTGGAGAGACTGCTGAGACAACCTGATCCTAATAAACTTGTCTCTGCCTACTATGCTGCCCTAATCACAGATTTTAACCCCAGATTCAGTAAAGCGCAGGAAAAATGGGCATCCATGGACATTTCACTTACGGAGGAGGACTGGACTGAATTTGGCGACGCATACAAAAACACAGTTATCTCATCTAAGGACCGGGTTATACAGATCAAGATTTTCCACCAATCTCATCTTACCTCAGTTAGGTTGTGTAAAATGGGGTTGAAGCCCACTGCTGGATGTTTCCAGGGCTGTGGAGGGGACACTGGTTTTCTGCACTGCTTCTGGACTTGTCCAGTGGTTCAGGACTTTTGGAGGGAGGTGGGTTATTTCATTTCCTCTGCTCTAGGCCTCCCTAACATTATTCACCCCAAGAATGGTTTACTATGGGTCTTTGGTGAATTACAGATATTATCACAGGCTAAGAGACTATTACGTATCCTTTATTTTTATGTTAGAAAGGCTATACTGTTATCTTGGAAAGGTATGCAAACACCTTTGAAATCTCTATGGCTAAAATTAATTAATGACATCATACCGCTGTATAGACTTACCTTTGAATTCAGGAAACAAAAAAAATGTTCCATAAAATATGGGACAGGTGGCTGGCTAGCCCCATGACCCTCTCTCTATAATGTATACTCAGTCTGGACCACTTACAGGCCGTGCCAGGAGATACACCATATATGCGAATTACTTATATTCCTATTCATCAATAGAAGGTTGTGTATGTACTTGTGCAATCAATCTCACATCGATTTACCATTAGCTGTCTGTTTTTTTTTTCCACATATAGGCAATGTACTTGACAATGTATACAAATGCTTAACTGAGCTTCATTTAGTGATTGTTTGTTGAGCTTGTTTTTTGTACAACTGGTTTGTATTAAAACCAATAAAAATATCTTTAAAAAAAAGAATCCTCACATGCAAGATAAACTGACTGGAAGTAAGACCCTGTGTGGGGAAGGGAAGCAATAGGCTATCAAGAGGAACTTCTGCAAACATGGAGGAGAGCTAATCCAAGACCACGACTGGACACCAGACAGCATTGGTTTTGTAGTATTTGATCACAAAACCCTGCCCTGACTGCTGGTTCTTGTTGTTGGGGAGTTGAAGTGCAAAATGATCAGGTAACCTAGTAAGACTACCTTTGAGGAGTACCGGTGTGTTAAGTCCAGCTCGGGACACCTCCCCAGGCCTAAGGAAACCGAAAAAACGGAGGTTGACAGCCGACAACAAATCTGCTAGTTGACAGAACAATTGACCGGAGATAGGCAATCGTGTCACCGTTGGTTTCCCCTGCGTTTTCTGGATACCTTTGAGCAAGGCTTTAATAGGGTGAGCTGCAAAAAGGACGGTCTGTCAGGATGGAGAAGTGAAAAGAAGTGAATACCTGAAAGCTATAGCTTGATGGTGTTGAATGACAGTGACAACTTGTCATGACAATAGGCCATGAAAGTCCTCATGTACTTCACATCCCCACCCAGTTGCAGGGATAGAGGGACATGAAGCCACAGAAACACCTCCACACTGTCTTGTATGCTCTGAGCGTATTCCTTGACAATGAAGCATTCACCAGGATGGCCGCCTGCACTCTGAGCGCGCCTAATCCAATGTCAGCAGAGCCAAAGGTGGAACCGACTTGCCCACCCGATCTGCTTCTGGATGCTGTTGGAAGAAACTCTGGAAATCAGAACGAGACAAGGCATCGGGGACGCTCAGATCCAAGAACAATTCTGTGAGAGCTGCGAGGTCTCTGGGAGGCTGAGCCAGGCTTTCTAACAATAAAAAGTCATCCAAGTAATGAATGACCTTGCCACACGCTAACTGAGAGGACAAGACCCAATTGAGAGCTGAGGCAAATGTATTAAAGAGTCAAGGACTGCTCTTGGAGACAAACGTTAATTTTATTACAAAGTAATATTGCTCCCACCATTTGAACCTATGCCATTGCCAGAGAGGTGGTTTGATGGGGAGGAGTTTGAAGGCATCCAAAATATCAGCTTGAGACAACCATGTGCCCTTACCTGTCTGTAAGATATGCTGAATGGCCAGGTCTACAGAAGAATATTGTAATGAAAATTCCTCTCATGGAATGAGATCATTTAAACTAGGTATGGGTGATGAATGAGGAGCTAACAGATCATAGATTAAATGGAATTTATTGTAAAATTTACCTTTGACCACACCAATGGGGCTAACACTCCACATGCTAAATGGTGAAGATACAAAAGGCCCAATGACAAAACCCTTGGTTAACTCTTCCTGCAATAATTCATATACTAACTGGGCGTTGCTGTCAGCAGATAACAAATTGGTACACTCAAAGGACTCCAAAGGTAGGGTGATAAGGCCTGTATGAAACCCCTCAGAAAAGCCTTCAATCAGAAACTGCCTAAGAGCAGGGGATGGGTGGTGACTCAACCAGAACTCTAACCTAGGGGTGTTAACCTGGCTCAGTCATGAGGAACTGGATGCCTTAATGGGACAGGTGGACTTGGGGTGTGCCCAGAAACAATTGGCACAAATATGGAGGAGTCTGCTCTGGTTGTAATTTGCAGACCAAGTAGTTAAAATTCCAGCTTAGCCTTGCCTAACAAACGTATAGGTCTGCCTAGTTTATCAAACTGACTAGAAGGCCCTGTGGAAGAACCACTGGACCCTGGCATATTGGAACCCATGGAAACAAGATGATCCAGGTTAGGGCACCAGTTGGCAATGTGGGCAGATGATTGACAGTTAGCCCAAGTTGGAGATTTTTGACTGGCAAAATGACTACAGAATGCTCAGTGTCAATGTTTCTCCAACATGTGACCAACTGAAACTGTGCCCATGTGGCAGCAACTTTAGCTGAAAAATACCGGTGATAATCATAAAACGTGGAACCACCATATTTGTGGCCAGATCTACCACCTTGTGGAGATAAAGGTTCAGCTCCTCTCTTCTACCGGGACTGACTGCACAAATAACATCTCTGTAGATATCAAAAGAGAGGACAAATTTGGCAATGCTCAGTTTGCAGGTTAAGCCTAGGATTACGGGTTTTGTGAACCACCGAGACTTCCCCACAAGCATAAGCCTTGTTCTCAACAACTTCCTGCGATGCTATGTGCAGGGATGCCAAATTGACGTCTTTCCCTTCCAAGATATCTTTCTTCAGATTAGCAGGAATGAAATGGGCAGGAGATACAGATGGTAGCACCGTTAACGGGGAAGGAACAGCCAGAGGTAGAGGCACACTGGTGTTACCTACGGAGGATCCAGAGGGCCCAGGGCCTGCGGGATCTACTGGATCTTCTACTATGGCTGTACGGGTCTCCAACACATCCGTCCTGTCCTGCAACTGCTGAACAGAAGTGGAGAACGTGTTTAACACTGCGTGGATCTGCGTCAGTGAAGTAAGCAAAGACACATGCTCCACACTGGTAAATGGCTGAGACGGGTTTGAAAAGAGAAGTCTGAACAACTCTGCTTTCCTGGCCGTGGCCAGGAACGGGATGCCCCTGCGTTGGAGCTCAGTAATAAGTTTTTTTTTTTAACTTCTATTTCTTTATACAACATTTTCTTAAATCCAACAATGTTAAAAATACATACAAATAATAATCAGACATGTCTCCTAGATCGCATTTCCCACACCTGTTCAGACCACCCTTAGGAGAAGAAAAAGGGGTCAATCTATTCCAAAGACAGTAAAACCTACTAACCAAGGGGAGGTCTGACGGCCTAGGGGGAAGACTGTCTGGTATGTTGTTAAGGACTAATCTGTCATCCAACCAGTACACCTATCCTATACACTCATACCACTCCTTTCACCCAACCATACACTTCTCAGACTCATAGGGGAATAGACTCTTTTGAGTCATTTCTCAACTCAACATTTTTGCCAGGTGTCTAGGTTTTTACATATCATTTTCTCTTGCATCCCACCAAGGTTTCCAGATCGGGTCATATTTCCATAATGCACTTTGCCTTATGTACACCGTTCTTTCTTTAAGAATAATGGTATTCATAGTGTTAAACCATTCCTCACTGGACAGGGGGATCACCGATTGCCACTTTCAGGCAATCAGGTTCCTTGCTTGGAATAAACATCTTGTGACCACTATCTGCCTGTTTCCTAGTTCCCCCCTCCCCCCACCAGACCCAGCAAGCAACGTTTTGCCTCCAACTCAGTAGAGGCACCAAATACCCGGTCAATATGTTCAAACACCCCCGTCCAGTAACGGAACAGTTTCGGACATCTCCAAAACATATGGAGCATGTTTGCCTCTAGATCCCCACATCTAGGGCAGTTCGAGTCAGAGCGGCAACTAAACCGAAAAAGTTTTAGAGGGGTATAGTAAGTTCTATAAAGCAGAAACAGATGTGACATCCTCTGAGAGGGAGACAAAGAAACCAATGGGGCCAATTCCAAAACTCTGCTCCACTTTGTTACAGCAATATTTCCCACTTCTTTTTCCCACTTTTCCCTATACTAAGGGGGCTCCATCTCACTCAGTTTCTTCTTATTAATGTATAAATATAGTTTTTAAATTAAACCTTTCCCTGTCTCGGTGTTAATTAAATTTTGGAGTACTGGAATTGCGCTCCACTCTATCGTCCTTTCTCTAAGTTGTTCCTTCAAAGCATGCCTGATTTGTAGATAACTAAAAAAAGATTTATTTGAAAGGGCATATTGGTCTCTCAAATCCTGAAAGGACTTCAGATAACCATCTGTATATAGTTGAGAAACAAATTTTATTCCATAACTCTTCCATTCCTTTACTGTCCCAATTTTCTGCATTTCTCCCATTTTACCATTTTCCCATAGTGGTGTATGTTCAGTAAGGCCATCGTACTTCAAAATTGTTTTCACTGTATCCCATACTTTCATCATAAGGTTTAGGGTAGGTATTTTTGAGAGGAAACATCCAGCCTCCAGAGCCTCAAGTATCGAGTCATGTGGAGTGTTTTGTAAAAGCCTCTTTCTTCTTAGTTCTTGATCTACTAAGTTACAACCTCCGATATGCTGGAGTTGTGACACTAAGAAGTAGCTAAATGGGTGTGGGAGGGCTACTCCTCCCTCCTGTTGCTGGAGTTGAAGGGTACTTAACCAAATTCTTGTGGTACTGCCCTTCCAGATCAATTCCCTAAACAACCTGTCAATCTTCTGAAACCATTTTTTATACAGCCATATTGGAGAATTATGTAACACATAAAGAAGTTGCGGCATCCAGATCATTTTAACTAAATTGCATCGCCCCGCCACCGAAATTGGCAGACGTTTCCAGACTTTTATTTTATCTCTGAATTTATTCAGTAATGGGGCGATGTTATCTAAAGCATAGCTCCGAGGGTCTTTAGATATAGTTATACCTAAGTATTTAAATTTATTCACTACTGGAATCTGGGCTATTTCTTCTGGCAAGGGGTCACGCAGCGGGTCTACAGGTAACAGGGAGGATTTTGCCAAGTTTTTTTTAAACCTGAGATTTGTCCAAAGTTATTAATAATCTTCATTGCTTCCCTGGGTGAATCCTGCATGTCTCCCAAAAACAACAACAAATTGTCTGCATATAATGCAAGTTTGTCCTCGTGGTCACCATCTCCAAAACCCCTCATCTGTCTTGAGGTTCTGAGAGCAATGGCCAGGGGTTCTATTGCGATGGCAAAGCGGAGGGGGGACAGGGAGCAACCCTGTCTCATCCCCCTCCTCAAGCCGAATCTATCAGACAGTTCATTATTTACTTTAACTCTGGCCCCAGGGGTGCCATATTGCATTTTAACCCACCTAATAAATCCCGGCCCGAGCTGAGCTGCCTCTATGGCCCTCCATAGGTACCGCCATTCCAAACAATCAAAGGCCTTGACGGCATCTAGCGAAAGAACAGCTCTCTCGCCATCCTCTTCCATTGTCTGCTATTGTTACCTTCTCGCCTACTGATCTCTCCCAATCCTTTGTCTGTTTTTTTAATTTTAGAGATCCGTAGAATCAATAGGCCTCTTAAGAAGGCTTTCCTGGCATCCCATACTAGTCCCTCCAAAGCAGACCCCCGATTCAGATCGATAAATTCTTGTAGGGGGAGTAAAATTTCATTCGGATCTCCCATTAGTTCGATCCAAAGGGGGCTTATCTACCACTCCCCTGATTGGGGACGTTCTCCCAATTACAATATTACTGTCACCGGGGAGTGGTCCGACAGACCCCTTGGTTTATAATTTACATTTTTTATCAGGGGTATCAATTCCTCATTCCCCAGAATTAAGTCAATCCTGGAGAGTGTGGAGTGCGTCTTAGAAAAACATGAATATTGGCAGGTCTCTGGATTCCGAGTTCTCCAAATATCACTCAGTCCAGTTTCCCTCAAAAATTTGATTAACCGGGTATTTCCTATGTTCCTAGTTTGTGTCAAGGAGGAAATCTGTCCAAAATACAGTCTGTTACCATATTGAAGTTCCCCATTACTACCACCAGCACCCCTGGCTTATCCAGCATAAAATTGACGAGTCCACAAAGAATCGAAATATTAAAGGGAGGGGAAAGATAAGCATTTGCCAGTATGCAGGGTCTGTTTTCGATTCTACAATACAGAAAAACCTATCTTCCTAGCTCGTCTATTTTAGACTGTATAAGGAAAAAAGCCACCTCATTTCTGATAAAGATACTAGCCCCTCTAGACTAAGAGGTGTGGACAGAGTGATATTGTGTCTTATATTCTCGCCATCTCACTTGGAGGGCAGAGGCCTTGGTGAGGTGTGTTTCCTGCAGGCATAAAATGGCTACTTCGTATGTTTTTGCTATAAGGAGAATTGCCGCCCTTTTCCCTAGATCACCCATTCCTCAGATATTCCAAGAACATAAAGTAAGTTTTTTAAAATGCATATTTTTAACCATCAAAAATTAATTTTCTATAAACCATAAAATCCTTCTATTTTATCGTGAAATTCCATATATATGTTAATTTCGTGATTTTGTTTTCCTTAATCTCATATCTGTAAATAAATCCAAACACTCTAGTGTACCATCCACACCACTTATACCTCTTACATCCCATTTTACATCCCATTTTCACCCGCCCACAGGGCCTGCTAGGGGGCATCCTAATGTGACCATGCCAAACTCTAGTGGTTTTAAGTGTTTTTAGCAACTCTATCTTTAACTTATAACACTTTTGCATCCCTTTCCCTACCTCCCTCTCCACCCCCTCCAACCCTCCCCTGCAACAAAACCAACCACATGAAAGACAAACAAGACAAACTAGACATACAACAAAAAACACACATGTAGAGAACTTTTCACCATGTCCCTTCACTACAGGGGATGGTATAAACATTTCCCTCCTCGCTACCTCACCCCCCCCCTCCTTCAAACCTAGTGCATATTTATGTGATAAGAGCTACAGCATAGAAAAGTGACAATCTAGAAAATATACAATCAAATTATCCTGCAGTGCCTTAAACTAATTTCCAAACTGAAATAATCATAAATCACAATGTTCATAGAATCCTAGGGAAAAAGGGGGATGGAATTTTTTTTTTTTAAGTTTCTTCTTATAGGATACTATCCATTCCTCGACTCTCTCTGGGTTGTCAAAAAATACAGTCTCTCCCATAGCATTTATTCATAATCTTGCCGTGTATAACAAAGCATACTTCACTTTTAGTTGTGGCAGCTTGCGCTTAACCTCCTCAAACTTAGCCCTCTTTTTCTGCAATTCTGGGGAGAAATCAGGATACATAGAGACCCGGTTCCTATTATGCATAATGTTACCCATTTCTCTGACCTTGTTTAGAATAGTCATTTTGTCCTTATAGTAAAGTAACTTTACCAGAAGAGATCTAGGAGGGGCTCCCGGTTGAGGGGGTCTAGGGGGGACCCTATGAGTTCTTTCTAATGCAAGAAAGGGTGAAAAGGACTGGTCAACAAACAGCTCCTTTAACCATTTTTCCAAAAAAGTGATGGGGCCTGAGCCTTCACTTCATTCAGGGAGTCCTACTATTCGAATGTTCTTCCTGCGCATCCTATTCTCCATTTCGTCAAGTTTTAACTGGTAGCTGGTCATTTGCTCCTTTATAATGTCCAACTCCCGTTTCATTGGATTTACATCATCCTCCAAGGTACTGACCCTCCCCTCTAAAGCAGTAGTCCTTTCCCATACCTTCTGCATGTAATGTCTCACAAGTGACAGCTCTTCCCGCACAGTTTTAAGTTGTAATGATATTTCATTTATGGAAGACTTGCAGGAGTTAATTGCGTGCAGTATGTCTTTTAATGATGCAATAAGTTTAGGAATAGTCCAATTCCTTAGGGATGGAGTACTTCCGTGTTCCGAGCCCCAAACTGGAATAGGAGGTATAAAGGAAAATTCTAGACTCTCCGACACGTGTGACATGTTCCAATCTGTGGAATAACCAACTAAATATAGTCAGCCCAACCACCAACCCTAATCCTCAACAATACCAAATGGTGAGTGGTGCTGAAAAGAAATAAAACCACGCACGAGTAACTCTAGTGACTTTGACCCTCTGCAAGTGTGTGAAGCGAACCCGGGTAACCTGTTGTGCTGAGACAGACAATTAACAATGAACACTCAGGGCTAGGTACCTACAGACCGTGGTATGCAGAAAATAGGAATGTATGTGACGTGCAACGTATGACATATGATGTGCTGGTGAGAAGATTGCAAATTACAATAATTAAAAACGAAACCTCAGCGTGCACGGATCTGTAGACGTGACAGATCCTGGTATGTAATGTAGAAGGAGAACAAAAGGTGAACCTGTGGCGAAAGCAGCCGTGAACAACTTTTTTTTTTTTTTTTAAAGTTAGATGACCAGGCTATGCACTAGGTAACGTGATGTGGCTGCCCAGTGAGGGGCTGATGTGTGGCCACCAAGCTGTGAAATAACAAGAAATGGCAGTGTGTCTGGGAACGCCAGATTCCTAAGAAACTGATCCCAGGTGCTGGAGTGGCTGTCTGCTACCAGGACTGCCCCCAGAACTAGCGTGAAACACCATGTGTGTGGGTGTTGGTGATTTGGCAACCACCCCCCAACCCATGGTGCAGCAAACCCTGACCGCCCCCAAAAAAGGTGCTGCTTGCAACACCAGATCTGGTTCCCTAGGGTCTGGCACCAGCAGTCCCCTTCCCCTACCACCTAGCCCCGCACCTATCTTGAACAGAACGCTGTACCTGGAACAAACTGCAGAAGGTCTAGTGATGAAAAAAACATTCAGACACAACAAGCACTAAAAACAGCGCCCATTGCCCAGTACAAAACAAAAGCCCTCCCTCTGCTGTTTAAGAAGTTTGTTATGGTTAATGCATCTACCACATGTGACATAAATACAGCATGGACAAAAAATACAACCCCCCTGGAGCTGCATGATGATCATAGTTAGTATCGTGAAACAATAGGTGACAGGTGCACATTAACAAGTGACAGAATGAAAGTTGCAAAATCAAATGTTTAACCCCCTGAGCCAGTGAACCACAATGCTCAGCAGGCTAACCTGGGGGATGCCAGTGAGATTCCCGGCGCTGTGACCTAGAGACAATAAGAAGCCGCCTGCTGCCCCGAGGACTGAAACGTGCCCTGCCCATGGGTAACAACTTGGTGATAACCCCCAACGCAGCTGGCACTGCTGTGTGGAAAAACAATCCCCCCAGTATGGAGTCAGCTTCCGCCATCTTGAGGTCGATGCAGATGACCCAGATGGATGCAGACAATGGGGGGAAAGCGAACTTAGGACTTTAATTGGGACGCAAGGGAAGGTTTTCTTAATATCATGAAAAAGAGGGGAGGGGTGGGACTTTAAATGAGGTGCGCATGATGCAGCCCAATCACACTCACAGAGGTGCAAACATGTCATGTGAAGTAAAAAACATCTGAAAATTGGTCAATATGTGTTTAATGCATCATCAAAGGTAGGCCCGACACTGCGTTTCATGGACTTCAATCCACTCTTCAGGAGCCAGATGCATGTAAATTCTATAAAAGATGTATGAAAAGCAATATAGTTTCATAGGTCTAACAAAATCAGCAGAAAAGGGGGAAATTTGGGCATAATGGGCCATGCCAAAAAGGTTACTCACATGATAGCCAAAACTGGGACCTTGCGACAAAACAAAGCCAGGGGTAAGCCATGGAGCCTGGCCCGGGAGCTGAGAGGGGACCTCAATGAGGAACACCAGACCGCACACACCAACAACCCGCAGTGGAGGGGACTTCTATAATGTAGGAGATATATAAAATGTATCTATGATGATACAAGTAACAAAAAACGAGTTGATATAGGCTGCAGATATCACCAAGGTGATTGAAAAAAGCTCCCGGAAGATTACCTTGGAAAATACATATGATGTTTGAAGCCACATAGATAGGAGAGGAGCAGGGTGTGCATAGGTTGTATTAGCACCATCTCTGAATACCATGAAGCAGAGAGTGAGATGCAGCCCAAGTATGAAACGCCAGCTCCCCCTCAGCGTCACGCAGGCACGACACAGTGGAGCAAAACCTCGGCAAATGCCAGAGAAGCTCACCGCATGTCAGCCCAGCTGATATACTGGACGTCTGTCTGTTCGACGCCCAACCAAGGAAGTCACATGCACAGTGCCAGGGGCATGGCACCGATGCACGGTGGAAAGATCCGCTCAGCCACCCACCCCCAACCATGTGGAGGGGAGGTAGGATGGTGGACACCAGCATGCATCGCAGCTCCCGGGAAACAGGACATCTGCCCACCCACCGACAATGAGTCACACAGACCCAGTCTGGCCACAGGGAGTAAAAGATGTATGAAGTAGTGAGAGATCAAAGTATGTGAACTGTCAGTGCAATGAATGTTCCATATAAAGCATGCTGAATTACGGCCGGACTCGGTAGGAATCCGCCATAAGAGAGCGATGGGCTACAATCATGAGCACCTCCATCCCTAATCAATGCAAGCAATGGGGGGAAAAGCGAACTTAGGACTTTAATTGGGACGCAAGGGAAGGTTTGCGCCGCCATCCCTAATATCATGAAAAAGAGGGGGGGAGGTTGGGACTTTAAATGAGGTGCGCATGATGCAGCCCAATCACACTCACAGAAGTGCAAACATATGTATGTTTATTAAGGACCAATGATCAACATGGCATAAAAACGCATTGCATGCATTAGACATAAAATAATCGCATATAGACAATAAATCTATGTATATTCAACCATGGGACATGGGTGAGTACAATTATGCATCTTAATCCCCCCAAACAAGATAAAAGTCATGTGAAGTAAAAAACATCTAAAAATTGGTCAATGTGTGTTTGATGCATCAAAGGTAGGCCCGATGTTGCGTTTCATGGACTTCAATCCACTCTTAAGGAGCCAGATGCATCTAAATTCTATAAAAGATGTATGAAAAGCAATATAGTTTCATGGGTCTAACAAAATCAGCAGAAAAGGGGGAAATTTGGGCATAATGGGCCATGCCAAAAAGGTTACTCACATGATAGCCAAAACTGAGACCGTGTGACAAAACAAAGCCAGGGGTAAGCCATGGAGCCTGGCCCGGGAGCTGAGAGGGGGACCTCAACGAGGAACACCGGACTGCACACACCAACACCCCGCAGTGGAGGGGACTTCTATAATGTACGAGATATATAAAATGTATCTATGATGATACAAGTAACAAAAAACGAGATGATATAGGCTGCGGATATCACCAAGGTGATTGGCTGTGGATATCACCAAGGTGATTGAAAAAAGCACCCGGAAGATTACCTTGGAAAATACATATGATGTTTGAAGCCACATAGATAGAAGAGGATCAGGGTGTGCATAGGTTGTATTAGGACCATCTCTGAATAGCATGAAGCAGGGAGTGAGATGCAGCCCCAGTATGGAACGCCAGCTCCCCCTCAGCGTCACGCAGGCATGACACAGTGGAGCAAAACCTCGGCAAACACCAGAGAAGCTCACCGCATGTAAGCCCAGCTGCTATACCGGACATCTGTGTGTGCGACGCCCAACCAAGGAAGTCACATGCACAGTGCTGGGGCCGTGGCGCCGATGCACGGTGGAAAGATCAGCTGGGCTGACATGCTAGCCAATGGCCAGCCTTCTAACATATCAAATACACTGCCTGTACTAATTGAATATATATATATATATATATATATATATATATATATATATATATATATATATATATATATATATATATATATATGTTTATATATATATATGTATATATATATATATATATATATATATATATATATATATATATATATATATATATATATATATATATATACTAGTCTGACTGTATATATATATCAAATACACTGCCTGTACTAATTGAATATATATATATATATATATATATATATATATATATATATATATATATATATATATATATGTATATATATATATATGTATATATATATATATATATATATATATATATATATATATATATATATATATATATATATATATATATATATACTAGTCTGACTGTATATATATATCAAATACACTGCCACTAACTAACCTGCCTGCCTAATCTAGCTCAATCTCTCAATCTCCATCCACTAAAACAAACACTATACAGGCGCTGTGTAAGCAGCGTTATATAGTGTGGGGCATGGACTTAGTCCCCCAGAGCCATGATTGGCCAAAGGCACCTACCTTTGGCCACTTATGGCTCTCACTGAGGAGCATGCTGTGATTGGCCAAAGCATGCAGGTAAGGTGTATGCTTTGGCCAATCATCATACAGCAATGCACTGCGGTCTTGCAGTGCATTATGGGGCGCTTGAATTTGCCGCGAACGCCCCATAAAATTTGCTGTTCGGCGAACGGGTGAACACCTGCTGTTCGACTCGAAGCTCATCCCTACTGATGACCCACCACCATCAGGTGAAGTGTTTGCTCACCTCCAATCTCTGACCCCACCACAGAGTCAGATATGCCTTAGACAAATACCTCCTCTGGGGAATGCAGCAATATCTCCTTATCTTCCCATTCAAGGTACTGAATTAAAAACACTCACCGCGGGGGGAGATGGGCGGAGCCTAGCGGAGCAGACATGCATTGTTAGAGCTCTGCACCGCTGAGGAGAGAAGAGAAGGACAAAGCGGAGCCTGCAGGCTCAAAAGGTATCCATTTGAACCTTTTTGCCCCAGGGAACAAACTGTGAAAGTTTGGGCAGGAAATATGGTACTGGGAGGAAACCGTGGCAGAAATAAAAATCACCTCACAAAGAGCTCACAGGCACTCACTGCAACTAAAGCAGCTCCAGTCACCTCACAAGATACAGCATCAGGGTGCTCTCACAGACAGAAAATGTCACAGCAAGACTCTCCATTTGAGTCAGATACAGAACAAATCCTCTCACAAACTTCTCCACAAGCCTCCTCAGCATCCCCAGTAATATTATTACAATTTGAAAAGATGCTTCATAAGGCTTTAAAACAAACCTCAGACCAAATAACAAAAAGCCTAACCAAAGAAATAAGAGAGCTGGGAAACCGCACCGCAGCCTTAGAAATAAAAATGAATGAAATTGAAATTACAACCCAAGTAAATATAACAGAATTGGAACAATTAAAAGAAGAGAATTTAATACTTCAAACTAAGCTCGAAGATTACGAAAATAGAGCCAGACGTTCAAACTTGCGCATAAGGGGAATACCTGAAACTGTGACAGACCTGCAATCTACTATTACTGCTCTATTACAAGAACTAAAGCCAGATATCCCTATTGAACATTTAGAACTGGACAGAGTACACAGAGCCCTCACAGCCAAAAAGAAAGATGGACCCCCACGTGATATAATCACAAAATTTCATTATTACAGAACAAAAGAATAAATACTAATTGCTGCAAGAGAAAAAAAGGAACTTAATTTTCAAGGACACAATTATCAAATTTTTGCTGACCTATCCCAACTTACTATTACTAAAAGACGATACATGAAACCCCAACTAATGGAACTGCAACGCCACAACATTATGTATCAATGGGGCTTCCCCTTTTCAGTCAGATTTAACTACCAAGGTACAATTTACAGAAGCAGATCAGCAGATGAACTACAAAAGACCCTTTTAAAATTAAATCTGACAGAACCCACAAGCAGCAACTCTCCCACACGCAGAAGAATGACATCATCGATGGGGCGTGTCCGGACGTTGAGGTGGGTGGACATGCTGCAGAGGAGCTCCGCCGAGTCCTCTGCAATCCGGAGCCATCCGCAGCCTATACAACCCAATATTCTCCCCCATCTGTGCCCCACGACTGCCAGGGGCTGGCTGCAGTATTTTTGGGGCAAATTGACCAGTATAGCCTGTGGATTGATCTGGTCCCAGACCGCCGCTGGCCCTGCACTGAATGCCGGCTGCCATCTTGCGGCCTACAGGACAGCCGGAATCCCTCACCCCCTGACGGGAGTGCCCATCAGAACGGAAGCCACGGCCCTATTGTCTGCCTTCAGAACTGACTTCGAATCCTGGGCAAGCAAGATAGAAGATTCCCTACAAGTAGAGCTGAACAAAAAGTTACAGCTAATGAGGAAGCGGTATCAGTCTTACATACTGCTCAAGATGACCATGAGGCACGTATAACAGCCCTTGAATCTATATCCGCGACACATCTCCATCGCCTACGCCAACAGCAGCCTCGCATCGAAGACAGCGAAAACCGCAGTCGCAGAAACAATATTAGACTGCAAGGTCTACCTGAAGCAACATCGGGAGCGGAACTGAAACCCACTGTCATATCTATCCTCAATAAAGTGCTGGGCAGAGAGGCAACATCACCAATTGAATTGGATCGTGTTCACAGGGTGGGTGGACCGGGGGGAGCCCAGGAGGGTCGCCCCGCGATGTCCTCTGCCGGGTCCACTATTATACCTTGAAGGAGGAGATCATGCGAAAAGCATGGAACGTGGGCCCAGTGGACTTCTTTGGAGCCTCTATCCATCTCTACCCTGACTTATCTCGCAATACGCTATACATGCGTCGAGTGGTGCGCCCTCTACTAGATCTTATATGGCAAGCCGGTGCCTCCTACACGTGGGGCCACCCCTTCAGCATCAAGGTGACACGGGGAGATAGCAGGCTCTCCGATCCAGATCAACTGCCTGACTTTTTCATATTTCTCGAGCAAGAGCCGGTAGATGTCTTGAACTGGCTAGACCCTCCAGTTGACCGATCGAGACAGTTGGGACTTGGTTCACTCCCACAGCGTCGCAGACGTCCTAGGTCTAGGTCAGTCTCTTCTGGCCCAGGGATGAGACGGCCTACCTCTCCAGAAGATTAACCCAGAAGTTGTCCGAGATCCCTGGATCACTTGGTAAATGATGAAGTGACAGTGTGGGTCGGACCTTCTGGCTCTTTTCCTGCTCTTTGCCAATTCATTGTATGGCTGGGGTTCGGGAGAGAAGCCTATGGTCACCTTAAGACTCTCACTAAAAAGGGAGTCAGGTACTGATACAATACAATAGTTTTATACAAAATCTTTTGCTTCATGTTAGATTGATCCTTCTCACCTCCTCCCTCTGTGGCGTACGTTGGGGGGGTGTGGCGGGAGTGGGGGAACCGCACCGGAGGGAGGTCTGGCCATCGGCCTTAATCAACCCCCATTTTGGGAGGCTGTAAGTTTAGAAGGCGCCACACATAATGCGTTTGGACGCCTCCTCGGGTGGGCCCCCCATTTCCCCATGCGCCCCTATGCGCATACTGCAGTTGTGACTAACTGATTTATTTACAAGAGGGAACCAATGTAATTGTATTGTATTTTTTATATGATCCCAGGTTAACTACTTAAACCCACTGCTGATATTTAATTGGTTGTTCTCACCTGTTCTCGTTAAGCTGCCTTATGTTCCACATATGTTTCACATACGTTTTATATGATTAGTGTGCCACATATACTATATGCATGCCTGATTCGCTGTCGGGATCGCGGCTCAGGTCCACCCATTTTGACCTTCCCCCCACAATAGGACAGGCACGGTTTGTGCCTAAAGCGTGATATATCACGCAGTGTTTTGCGCTAGGAAACACATTAGTCTTCTGGACATATTTTTAGGTGTCCTTTTACTTACACCTTACCTTTTCTACTATCCTCATACTCTTCTTTCTCCTTTAATTCCTCTCCTTTTTCCTTTCTCTTCCCTTTTTTCCCACTTCTATATTCCACCTCATCTCCCCACTCTACCCCGAACTGATCTCCGTACCCCCCCCTCCCCCTTTTTTTTATTTTTTTATATTCTATTGTTCTTGCCCCTGCACGGCCTCTAACACCCCGACATGGCTCATACGGTAACCTCACGCCCCCCAATTGAAACTCTGTTCATACAACGTCAATGGGCTGAACATTGCTTCGAAACGTGCGCAAATACTATATCAGATGCACAAAAGACGAGTTAACGTGCTATTGTTGCAAGAGACTCACTTCCACTCTGAATCCACCCCTTCCTGCTCCAGTAGATATTTTAATAGATGGATCCACAGTACCAATCCAACACAAAAATCTAAGGGAGTATCTATTGCGTTTCATAAAACACTCCCTATTGAACTACTTGATCATATGGCAGATCCCCAGGGCAAGTACGTCTCTCTATGGGGGACTAAATTTACAATAGCTAACTTATACTTACCTAACACTCACCAAATCCCATCGGCCTTACAGTATTTTAAGATCTTATCGAGTTTCGCGGAGGGTAAGCTCATACTCGGAGGGGACTTCAATACTCCTATGGATCCACTTTTCGATTAATCGACATCCCGTTCTTCTATATCCTTCCCTAAAATACGGGCCCTAAAACGTGCCATTTACAGTATGCATCTTGTAGATATATGGCGGATATTGTACCCAGAATCACGAAACTACACACACTTTTCCAACGTGCACCGAACGTACAGTCGTTTAGACTACTTTTTGATCGACCACAGTTGTCTAGATTGGTCCCCAAATTGCGAAATAGACCCGATGGTTTGGTCCAACCACTCTCCTGTATTCCTGACACTCACAGTCCCCTCTACGCCAATAAAAGAATGGACATGGAGGTTGAATGACTCGCTTCTGACTGAGCCAGGGTTCGATACTCGGATAGCGGAGACTATCTCAAATTTTTTTACAGACCACACTTCTGATGACACCTCACCACCCATTAAATGGGAGGCATTAAAGGCCGTTTTACGGGGGAGTTTCATCCAAATGGGTGCCCGCATGAAGAAAGAACGCTCGGCCGCGATAGCCATACACAAACTCAGGACACTAGAGACTACCCATAAACGCTCCCCGACTGCGGAGGTGCTTGCGGAGGTCTCTTCCGCTCGCTCTCAGCTTAGGGAATTATATGAGGCATCAGCTCGTACATTTGCGGACAAACTAGCCGTTCACCAGTACAAATTCCGAGATAAATGTGGTAGATCACTAGCTCGCACCCTACATACCAAACAACCCAACACCTTTATACCCCATATACGGGACAGTTCTGGGAAAGTTGTCTCGTCACCCTCTGGGACAGATTTTCCGGGACTTCTATCAATCCCTCTATAACATACCTGTAACAAGCCCCACTGATCCCCTTTATTCTAAAGCGGACACGCAAGCCTCATATATCGCACAAAACGCTTTACCTACTCTAGATGACGAAACGATAGAGGACTTGGAAGCTCCGATATCGGAAGATGAGGTTGCCCGCGCCATTGCATCTACCCCATCTGGTAAAAGCCCAGGCCCTGATGGCTTTACCCCGAAATTTTATAAACAATTTGCTCCCCTTCTCACCCCTTTCTTAACAAAAGTATTCAATTCAGTCTCTGAGCGATCGGTATTCCCACCGCAAACTCTAGAGGCACATATCACTCTCATCCCAAAACCGGACAAAGACCTGACTATATGTGCTAACTACCGACCCATTTCGCTGATAGGGGTTGATCTGAAAGTGTACGCGAAGGTGCTGGCTAATAGACTACAACCGTTGCTACCCCGAATCATACACTTAGATCAAGTGGGCTTTGTGAGTGGACGAGAGGCACGAGATAACACCTTGAAAACACTTCTCATTGCAGATTATGCTCGAACCCACAATGTCCCATTGTGCCTTCTAACGGTAGATGCGGAGAAGGCCTTTGACCGTGTCGATTGGCAATTTTTGCGTCTATCACTACAGCAAATGGGTCTGGGCCATAATATGCTCTCAAGAATAATGTCCCTTTATGCTTCTCCCTCCGCCAGGATTAGACTAAATGGATCTCTAGCTCCAAAATTCACTATCCGCAATGAAACGCGACAGGGGTGCCCCTTGTCCCCTATTCTCTATGTTCTTGTTATGAAACACCTAGCCATTGCCCTTAGAAACAACCCGGCTGTCCACGGCGTTAGTATAGGCCCCATACACACTAAACTTGCCCTATTTCAGATGACTTACTCATCTTCGTGACCCAACCGCAAGTCTCATTACCCTCTATTATGCAGGAGTTTCAGAGATATGGAAATGTTAGTAACTTTAAAGTTAATCACAGTAAATCAGAAATACTCAACATTTCACTCCCAGAAACAGCTCTCAAACAACTTGCGTCTTCCTTCCCTTTTAAGACAAATTCCACGTCTATTCGTTACTTAGGAATCCATATCCCAACAGACGCTTCCCAATTATTCACCAGCAACTTCACCCCCCTACTTCTTAGAACACAAGCGGATCTGACCACATACGCATCTAAACAGCTCTCTTGGTTGGGTAGGGTGAATGTTTTAAAGATGGATGTCCTCCCCCGATTCCTCTATCTTTTTCAAACCTTACCTATTCACATTCCCGCCCCGTTTTTCAGAAAACTTCGCCAGATTTTTTCTAAATTTATATGGCAAGGAAACCGCCCCAGGATAAAATACGACACAATGATTCTTCCGAAGGCCCGGGGGGGGGGCGGGGGTCCCAGATGCTTCCTCCTACCACAGGGCAGCAGTACTCACACATATGGTGGATTGGTTTCACCATTCCTCCTCCAAGATCTGGGTTCAATTGGAGGAACATTTCAATGAGGCTGATCTCTGCGCCCTGCCGTGGACACCTGCGGCTCGGCGTAGAGGTGGTATCCTCTCTACTGCCCTTACCCGTCAGACTTTGCAGATATGGGACCGACTGCTATTAACAAGTAAATTATCTAAACCCCGGGGCCCGATGACTCCTCTCTTTGGGACTCCGGCCTTCCCCCCGGTGGAGGTTGAGGAGAGATTTGGACCCTGGAATAGGGATAGTCACAGACGTTTAGCACAGGTACTACGCGCTGACCCATCTTTGAGACCGGACATACCTCCCCAAACGAGCGCGGGGCCCCCAACCATGTGGTTACAAAGGAGTCAATTAATATCGTACATACGTACTCTCTCCCCCATCTCAGAAATCCTAGATGACCCGACAGACTTTGATGAGCTGCTCTTACAGCCAGATCCCCCAACACATGTAGTATCACTATTATACTCCCTTCTATTAAGTGTATCTACCCCTGACCTTCCGACATACACGCGGAAATGGGAAACAGATCTACAGCATTCCATCTCCCCTGCTGATTGGCAAAAAAGTTTTATTTTAACACATAAGATCTCTTTGGCAACTAAGAATCAAGAAAAGGGGTTTAAGCTATTAACAAGATGGTACAGGTGCCCGGCGACTATCCAACGATTTAACCCCTCTATCTCAGGTACTTGTTGGAGATGCCTGTCCTCTAGTGGGACAATGCTCCACATATGGTGGGCATGCCCTCCAATTCGGAAATTTTGGCAAAAGGTCTTTGATCTTTACAGCAGACTGATGGCGACCTCAATTAAGCCCACACCAGAGATAGCTATACTATCTATGCTTCCGGGCCCACTCAAGCTGATTAAAAAGGACATACTGCGCCACTTTTTGGCCACGGTCAGGACAGTGATCCCCAGACATTGGAGAACAATAGACGTGCCTTCCTTGGGAGATTGGGCTGTCGAGGTGGATCGGATAAGAGATCTGGAGCGTTTGCTGGCACAGGAAGCAGGGAAGGAGGAACAGTTCTCCATCACTTGGACCTCATGGTCGATGTTTCGATACTCGGATGACTTCCTTATATGGATCAGAGATGCCCCGTCTTTGCCCACTGATTAGCCATGTCGGGGTGCCCCCCAAGTCTGTTGTCAACCCCTGTCTTTCCACATGCTCTTACTCATCCCTTTTTCTCTGCTATCTTTTCTTAAGTACTGATCCAGTCACTCAAATTGATATATAAAAGACTATATTCCCAGAATTGCTCAACAACTTAAATTTCTACAACAAATGATTGAATGATCTATACAGCGTTTCAGCTCAACGAGGAGGAATCTCCTGATAACACAAACACGCAAAAGTTTAAAGGTGGTTATAGGTTGGTTCCCCCCACACTTGTTAGTACACTAATACATTACAAACCTCTATATCTTATGTACTAATACAATATTTTTCTTGTATGGGTATATAATGTATACAATATTGTACTATACGGTACTATATCTTTCTGTTATATCTTTATTTTGAAATAAACTAAGATTGAAAAGAATGACATCATCTTCACCTTCAGGCAGCACTCAAAAAATTTCAGAACAAAATGGGAATCATCATTCTCACAAAAGAGGCAGTTATGCCACATTATCCATGGACCAAGAAGATTCAATGGACTGACATCCTAATTCCTGATATCTCTTCATTTATTATACTAAGAGACGGTTCTCTATAAAAAAACCTGTATTTATAACTGAATGTAACTGCATTCTGATAGTCACACACTGTGTGGGATCATGTTACATTCCAGTTATATTTCTTATTACTTCTGATTCATATAGCCTTAGAATATATAAGTGAAATAAGGAAATTCTTGTTCAGTTATATATTATCAGGTAATAACAATAGATTTATTACTTTTTAGGACAAATATGTTCAATAATCCAGAAGTAATGGAAGCTTTTTCTTTCTTTCTTAAAACAAATATATTATTACCTAACTAGTTCCTAGAATTATATTTTTGTTTATTCTAATCTGAAGCAATACAACCTCAATTTTATGAGTTAACATAACTAAACAGTTACATATGAATAAAATATGTAATCGTTTACTCTAAAAGGGTTAAAATCCCAAAATAATTCAAACTATCTTCATCAATACCAAAGTTATTAACAGTACCTTTCTAACTGAATTATTTAGCCTAGGGCAAGACTAACCATGTACAACCACCCTGGAATAAATAATTTCAACAAAAACTATATTCTGCACTCCAATTAATGAAACATCATTTTGATGTCTTTTGACATAGCACTTCTCTCCTGTAAGCGGAAGATCTGTGTACCCCCATTAGCCCTCCTCATTCTCCCAACCATATTATGTGGGAGTGTGACGAAGGCACTTATCCCCCTGAGAGAGATATTTACTCTCTTTCACGGGTAAATTGTGATTACTTGCAAAAAATAATTTATACAATGTATCATCTAATCTCATATGTTTTTTGTTTACTCTTTACTCCAGAATTCACTGGTTTCTTTTCTATCTATTCATCTCTTCAGTCCACACAGGTTGATCTGCGCAGTCAGCTCTGCATAACAAAAAGTAAGCCAAAACTATTTGATTTGTTGCCATGGCACCACTGAATATACTTTCCCTGAATGTTCAGGGAATAAATGTCCCTCAAAAAAGGACCAAAGCCTTCCGTACTTTTCATAACAAGAAGGCTCACATAGTATGCCTCCAAGAAACACACTTCACCAAAGATTCTACTCCAAAATATATTTCTCCTTTTTATCAACAAATTTACACGGCTTCTGCCTGTACCAAGCAAAGGGGAACTCTAATTGCATTTCACCGATCCACACCATTCACCTTATCATCAGAAATTAAAGACCCAGAAGGTAGATACCTGATACTCATGGGTTATATAATGGATACAGCAATCACGGTGATTTCCTACTACGCTCCTAACAAACAACCTACACCATTCCTCTCACATATATTACAAGTGATTAATACACACAAAATAGGAACAGTGATAATGTGTGGGGATTCAAACCAGGTCCTCCTCCCATTTCTAGATAAATCACCTTTTACACCATCCAAAATAACCTCTAGATTACCTTTTCTCAACTTCTTTCCAAATACAATCTGGTAGATTCGTGGAGAGAAAGTAACCCAATAAAAAAGAAATTCACTTATTTCTCGCACCCTCATCAAACCTTCACCAGAATAGATCATATTTTTCTAACAATAGGAATGATACCAGAAATTATTGCATCAGATATAATTCCGATTCCGTGGTCTGACCATAATGCAGTATACACTACTATAGCCTCAGCCATACCAAAAGCGCATGATCCAACGTGGTACTTACCGGACATAATGCTCAAACACCCACTACATCAGATGGCCATTGAACAAGCTTTAAAGGAATACATATCAATTAATAATACAGCAGACATCTCCCCAATAACACTGTGGGAAGCTCATAAGCCTATCTTGCGTGGTACAATACAAAGACAAATGGCACTATTTAAACGGGAACGCAAAAATCTAGCAAAAAAACTAGAACTCAATTTTAATGCAGCCTACATATCATTTCAAGATAATCCATCTCAGAGTACAAAATCTCATCTGGAAAAATCTAGATTGGAATACAATCTATTTCTCACTGAGTCAGTTGATAAATCCCTCAAACGCTCCAAACACAATTTCTACATGAATACAAACAAACCAGGTACATATTTGGCTCGGGCATTAAATTCAACTAACAAATCTTTCAAACCAATACGTTTGAAATTACCAAAAAATGTTTACACTTGTAATCCAGTTAAAATAGTCCATAAATTTCACTCACATCTCACAACTTTATAAAAGACAAACAATGAATTTAATCCTACAGAGGCTGAATCCTTCTTCTCAAAAATAACCTTACCTGAGTTATCTCAGAATCAAAAAAGCAGTTTGGATGAGCCTATAACTATAGATGAAGTTGCTAACGCCATAAAAGACCTAAAACTTAACAAAAGACCAGGCCCAGACGGCTACTCGGCTTTATACTATAAAACATTCTCAGAAATACTCTCTCCCATTCTCACTGAAACTTTTAACAAACTTCTAGATGGACATTCTTTTCGGCAAGAAACACTAATGGCAATTGTTTGTATGATCCCAAAACCCCTTTCTGATGATACTTCCTGTGTGAATTATCGGCCTATCTCTCTGTTAAACCTCAATATTAAATTATTAGCAAAAATAATAGCAAAACGCCTCAATAGCATTATAGGAAAATTAATAAATAGAGATCAAGTAGGCTTCATGCCAAATAGACAGGCAGGCGATAATATACGCAGGGCAGTGTTATTGGCACATATTGCTAAAAAACGGAAAATCCCTTTATGTTTTCTATCTCTCGATATTAAGAGGGCATTTGACACAGTATCCTGGCAATATATGCAATATTCATTACAAAAATGGGGTTTTGGACCCCACTTTTTAACATGGATTATATAATAAACCTAAAGCCTATATAAAATATGCTGGATACAAATCTGATGCCTTTAATATCGAAAGAGGTACCCGACAGGGTTGCCCATTATCTCCCTTATTATTTGCCCTTATACTCGAACCCATGGCCCAATACATCAGAACAAACCAAACTATAACTGGCATTGAAGTAGGAGGTATTACACACAAATTATGTATATTTGCAGACGATATATTACTTTTTCTATCATCACCACAGGTCTCTGGTCCTAACTTAATACCAGCTCTTGATGGATTTGCAGCCCTATCCGGCCTTATGATTAATCCTAAGAAATGCCTAGTGCTTAATATTTCACTCACAAACATGGAATTGATCCCGGCTAGGGCTGCACTCCCATTCACATGGGCACAAAAATCAATCCCATATCTTGGAATTCATTTAACAGCATCTCATTCTGACCTATTATCAACCAATTATCCTCCTGTATTAAGACAGATCACAAATCTAATAAAACAATGGTCACAACTTCCTTTATCCTGGATAGGGAAGATTAATGCAATCAAAATGACTATTCTACCCAAATTGCTTTATCTATTCAGAGTCCTCCCTATTCCAATTCCTTCCTATTTTTTGAGAATAGTACAAAAAAGAGCAACTTAGTTTATATGGGGCTCTTCTAAACCACGTATACCTATACACACACTACATCTTCCCAAAAATAAAGGAGGCCTGGGATACCCTAATTTTACTAACTACTACAGAGCAGCACATTTGGCCAGTCTGTCCAAATACCATGCAAAACAGGAAATCCCATTATGGGTATTTATAGAGGCTTCAGAAAATGACCCTCTATTAATATCAATTTTATTATGGCTTGATCCTAAAGACCACTTTAAAATTCATAATCCCATAACTAAACACTTCTTATCTCTCTGGGATAAACTAAAAACCAAATATCAGTTACAATCTCCACACAATCCTCTCCTTTCTTTTATCAGAAATCCGGCCTTTTATCTGGCATGGATCTACCCAAATTCTTTTAAAGCTTGGACAACATCAGGCATTCAGACACTAAATGAGTTCATAGCATCTAAATCATTCCTTTCATTCCCATCGCTTAGAGAAAAATATGATCTACCAAACTCTGAGATATTTAGATATCTCCAAATCAAAAATTTCTATACACCATTCCTAAAGGGGGATACACCATTATCCCAATTAATCATTTTTGAATCAATCTGTACAAAAGATCCATTTGCTAAAGGTACAATTTCATCACTTTATAATCAATTATATGGAGTAGCAAATCTTAATAGACCCTCTTACGTTCAGAGGTGGGAGGAGGACCTGGGACGAACTTTAGAAGACACGGACTGGTCTAACATATGGCTCACATCTAAGTCATCTTCACCCAACATCTTAGCACTGGAGACAAATTATAAAGTCCTAACTCGCTGGTACCTTGTACCCGCTAGAGTGGCAAAATATTCACCTAATACCTCAGCTCTTCGTTTTCGAGGATGCCCAGAAATAGGCACATATTTACACATATGGTGGATGTGCCCAGTAATCCAAACCTTCTGGAAGGAAGTCTTCGTGATTGCATCTAAAATATTTAAAAAAATAATACAACCAGATCCATATTTAACTTTACTTAATCTAAAACCGGAATGGTTAACACTCTCTCAATTCAAACTTATGATCCAACTAATAACGGCTGCAAAACAAACAGTGGCCAAGGCATGGAAATCTCCTACATTGGTACTAGCAGAAACAATTCACAGAATGAATAATACAATGTCCCATGCTAGGATGGTAGCCATCGATCAAAATCAAATTCCAAAATTTTAAAAACTTTGGCATCCTTGGATAAAACAACAGTTCCTGTCAAACTTCAATGACTCTGTCCTGTTGCCATGGTAACAGATTAAATGACTTACAGAGACACCCATTCTAAGGCTTCAAAGAGAAGTAAAAAGAATAATAATCTGAGGAGCAGGACAACCTTGTGGACCATACCTCTACCTTTCAACCCTTTTTCTTCTTTCTCTTTCCTTTTCTCCACCTTACGATTAAAGCTCATTATCAGAATTTATTTGACCTATATACACTCTACTTGTAAACAATATGTATAGTAGGTATAAATCATTTAAATACCTACAAAAGTAACTGAGGAAATGATATATATCTTTAATTTAGGTTTACGTGAACCCAATGTTTAATATTTGAAATTTCATGATATTTACCTATATAAACCCTACTGTAAAAACAATGAGCTTACTTTATAGATCCTTGTAATCTTACTTTATGTATCTTTATAATATTGTATACTCAATAAACTTCTTTTGACAAGGAAAAACACTCACCGCATTTTACATTGTTATATGGTACACTTCATTGTTTTGTATTTCACATGTGTGTTGATGTTCATTTATATGCACTTATCTATCAGTCTTCAGTTTATTTACACTTTATTGCACTTATATATTTATATAATGTACTTTATACTCAGTCTCAAAGCTGAAAAAAGGTATTTTTGCACCTTGTGCATTACTGTGGTATTGTTGCACTATTTTTTTTTTCAGAAACACTTTTTCTTTTTTTTTCATTGTTCTTTTTGCCTAAAGTTGTATTGGCACCATTGCTGTCAACCAAATAAAAAGTTTTAATTTATCCCATTTTTCTTAGCAAACACACTTTCCTCTTATATTTTTGTAGCACCCTCAATGAACAGAGGAGTAAAATTTAGCTGAGCTCCTCTGTAGGCACAGGAGATGGGGTTAATTTGTTTGTGTAAGCTGGAAGGGCTCCAAGGGCCGAGTCTCTGTTGCCTCCCCTGGCTTCCAGAACCTGCTTGATAGATTTGGAACTTAGAGGGCAGAGGAACAGAAATTAATCCTGAATATTTATGGAGTCTCCTCCAATCCCTAGGTAGGCAAGGCCCAGTAGGTGCGGAGACAGGCCATAAATGTTCTGGAGCCTGACCATGTGGGAGCAGTGTGTAGGGTCCATTTGCCTGAAGGGGATCCCTGTGCAGGGGCAAAGGTTCCTGGGCAGAAGGAAGAGAGAGAGAGTTGAAGACTCATTTATAGTTGGGCCTACTCATCAGTAGGCCCGTGCAGCAGCCACCTGGACTTCAGGATTAACTTAAGAGGGACAGAGTGAGTAACCTTCATTCTTCACACCGTAAGCTTGAATAGAGGAGGGGCAGCAAAGTGAAATACTCTGCTAGCTCATAACCTGGGGGGGGCAGCTTAGAGACAGCTTACAACTGTTAAAACCACCCAACACCTCTAGCTGGGGATTCAAGAGCATCTAGGTGCACTGGCATTTCTCCACAGAGTAGCATCTGTGTGGAACTTTTGCTATCTGTTTTGCTGTACCGTCTATTCTAAGGGAGGACAGCTTTGCAACGTTAATTCCTAGCAGCCAGAAAGCTAGCAAGTCCTCAAATAGTATCCAAGTTTTACAGTTCATCCTATGTTTCCATTCCCATCCAAGTTTGAACCCCCCCCCTAAAATAAACAAAAACAAAACAAACATCTCCTTGACCGATTCTTGAGTCTGCATGAAAGCTGTAAAAATTCCCGTTGTCTGGCTGTGTGTATGGGAGGACCCGAAATCCAGCGGCCCTTGTGGGAGTAGCACTACATTTTGATGTGGTCTTCCTTCTAGATTTCTGTTGAGAATATCAAAAGAAGGGTGCATCTCTATGTCAAAAAAGTTAACCCTTAGTTTTACCACTTCCCGCCCGGCCTATAGCAAAATGACGGCCGGGCAGTGGTTCAGTTATCCCGACTGGGCGTCATATGACATCCTTCATGATAACAGCCGCCACGCACCCGTGGGGGTGTGCATCGTGGCGATCAGTGGAGCGGTGTGTCAGTCTGACACACCCCTCCACCGATCTTGGTAAAGAGCCTCTGGCGAAGGCTCTTTACCATGTGATCAGCCGTGTTCAATCATGGCTGATCACGATGTAAATAGGAAGAGCTGTTGATCAGCTTTTCCTCACTCACGTCTGACAGTAGCGAGTAAAGGAGAGCCGATCGGCGGCTCTCCTGACAGGGGGGTCTGCGCTGATTGTTTATCAGCACAGCCCCCCTCAGATGACCACACTGGACCACCAGGGACACCACTAGGACCACCAGGGAAGGGAGCAACATGTGGATGGCTAGGTATGTACCCCATGGCCATCCACATGTTCAAATTAATGCCCAATCTGTGCCAATCAGTGCCCACAAATGGGCACTGATTGGCACCAGTATGTAGTAAGAGACATCAGTGATGCCCAGCAATGCCAGCCATCAGTATCATCAGTGCCACCCATCAGTGACATCTATGCAACCCATCAGTGCCACCCATAAGTACCCATCAGTGCCACCCATAAGTACCCATCAGTGCCGCCTATGAGTGCCCATCAGTGCCGCATACCAGTGCCACCTATTAGTGCCCATCAGTGCCACCTATCAGTGCCCATCAGTGCTGCCTATCAGTACCCGTCATCAGTGCCCGTCAGTGCCACCTCATCAGTGCCACCTCATTGGTGCCACCTCATCGGTTCCCATCAGTGCCGCCATATAAGTGCCCATCATTGAAGGAGAAAGGGTACTTATTTACAAAAAATTTTAACAGAAGCAAAGAAAAACTTGTTTTTTTTTTTCAAATTTTTTTTTTTTTTTTTTATTTGTTGCGCAAAAAATAAAAATCCCAGAGGTGATCAAATACCACCAAAAGAAAGCTCTATTTGTGGGAACAAAATGATAAAAAATTTGTTTGGGTACAGTGTAGCATGGCCGCGTAATTGTCATTCAAATTGCGACAGCGCTGAAAGCTGAAAATTGGCTTAGGCAGGAAGGTGTCTAAGTGCCTGGTATTGAAGTGGTTAAAGCTTGAAATTAGAAACAAGCCCAATCAAGCAAATCTTTCATATAGTGAATACCATTGTTCTTAACACACTTTCCCCTTATATTTTGATGTGGTCTTCTTTCTAGATTTGTGTTCAGAAAATGAAAGAAGGGTGTATATCTATGCCAAAAAGTTAACCCTAAAGCCGACCATACATGAGTCAAATTCCTAAGGAACTTACTTTCAAACGTTTTTTCCAAAGTTTTTCATTTGAATTTCGAACCATTAGTGGGTTGCAGCAATGACCAATTTTCGTGCAGCCATCGAATCTGAGTGATCAGGCATGTTGGAATTTTTTTTAAAAACAAACAAATTTCTAATCAATGATGGAAGAATTGTGTGAGAAATATAATAGAAAAAGAAATGCGCATGTGCTGTGACCTGGAAAGAAAAGAAGATTCCCGGCCATTATTTTCTGTAGCAACACGAGTTGAAATTTAAGGTTTGGTTGGTCGAATTTTAAAATCAACGGTGGCACCATCGGATCACAAAATGCACAAACTTTCTTATTTTTTTAACCTCCCTGGCGGTATGATTATTTCGGATTTTAGGTGCTGAAAGCGGTACAATTATTTTGCATGGAAATTTGGCGTTTTATACTGTAGGCCTGTAATTCTTAACAATAACACACTTAAATCTGTCCAAACCAGAGTCTAGTATATATCCCGGGTATGATGAAGTTTGAAACACAAAAACATAAATTATAATATAATAAATAAATATAAATAATTAAAAAAAAATATATATGATAATAATAAAATACATTTCCCCACGATTCACTAACACTCAATTCTGCAAGTGTTCGAATTTACTATCGCTGTTTTCTAGCTGATCTAAAGCCACATTTTGACATAAAGGGACACTTTTTGGTTGCTATGGACAATCTCCAGTTTCCAGGCATAAAGAACAGTATATATCATATAAAACTGTATGGAGGGCATGGGCCAAAGCACTGGGAACAAAAGGGATGTGAAATAATTTCATACAGTACTGTAATCTGTAAGATTACAGTACTGTATGTGTTATGATTTTTACATTTTTTTAATTTGCAGGGAACGGAGCCTGGCACGGAGAGGCTTTGGAGGAGACAGAGCTCGTGGACACTGCGGGGGACATCGCAGGATCCTGGGGACAAGGTAAGTAAAGCCGCACCAGGATCCTGCAATGTAATCCCGAGTGTGGCTCAGGGTTATCGCTAATGGGACTGAAATTTAACCCGAGCCACACTCGGGATTACCGTCAGGGAGGTTACAGAAAAGTTGTTTGGAATTTGACCAATGTATGGCATGCATTCGTTTAAAACTTGAAGTTAGAAATTAGCCTTAATTTCTATAGCTGAGAAGATACTGGAGAGTTTATGGTTGAATATGTTTTTAATAAAACATTTCAGAAAATTACAAAGATAATCCATCTAAGTGTATGTAATAAAATATCCATGAAACCATGTACAAACAAGTAAATACAGTGCAGTAAAACAGTTTCCAGAGGAGATTTTATCCCTCTGCTTGGGTAGTTTCAACAATAAAGGTTCAATAAGAAGGGTTAGGAGGAGTTGCGACAGCAGTAGAAAAGGGACCCCCGAGAACCATTGTCTCCAGAGTGGCCCGTATTGCACATGTATTCAGTGCAGTAGTAAATGACCCCCAAAAAAAGGAAGCGTTTCAAAAGGTTTGTAACCGTGTTCAAGGAAAGAAGAAACAGAAAATATTTAGAGAGAGAAAAGCGAGAAAGCAAAGCAGGAAAATAGAAAAGAGAAAAGGAAGAAGACCTAGGGGTGGACACCAATTTATCTGCTGTATAAAAGAAAATATATATACAGTTGCAATAAAAAGTATGTGAACCCTTTTGGAATTACAGTCAGGTCCATAAATATTGGAACATTGACACAATTCTAACCTTTTTGGCTCTATACACCACCACAATGTATTTGAAATAAAACAAACAAGATGTGCTTTAACTGCAGACTTTCAGCTTTAATTTGAGGGTATTTACACCCAAATCACGGTGTAGGAATTACAACAGTTTGTATATGTGCCTCCCACTTTTTAAGGGACCAAAAGTAATGGGACAGTTGGTTGCTCAGCTGTTCCATGGCCAGGTGTGTGTTATTCCCTCATTATCCGATTTACAAGGAGCAGATAAAAGGTCCAGAGTTCATTTCAAGTGTGCTATTTGCATTTAGAATCTGTTGCTGACAACTCTCAATATGAGATTCAAAGAGCTGTCACTATCAGTGAAGCAAGCCATCATTAGGCTGAAAAAACAAAACAAACCTATCAGAGAGATAGCAAAAACATTAGGTGTGGCCAAATCAACTGTTTGGAACATCTTTAAAAAGAAAGAATGCACCGGTGAGCTCAGCAACACCAAAAGATCTGTAAGACCACGGAAAACAACTGTGGTGGATGACCGAAGAATTCTTTCCCTGGTGAAGAAAACACCCTTCACAACAGATCTGTTGTGAAGGGTGTTTTCTTCACCAGGGAAAGAATTCTTCGGTCATCCACCACAGTTGTTGGCCAGATCAAGAACACTCTCCAGGAGGTAGGTGTATGTGTGTCAAAGTCAACAATCAAGAGAAGACTTCACCAGAGTGAATACAGAGGGTTCACCACAAGATGTAAACCATTGGTGAGCCTCAAAAACAGGAAGGCCAGATTAGAGTTTGCCAAACAAAATCTAAAAAAGCCTTCACAGTTCTGGAACAACATCCCATGGACAGATGAGACCAAGACCAGAGTGATGGGAAGAGAAGAGTATGGAGAAGGAAAGGATCTGTTCATGATTCAAAGCATACCACCTCATCAGTAAAGCATGGTGGTGGTAGTGTCATGGCGTGAGCATGTATGGCTGCCAATGGAACTGGTTCTCTTGTATTTATTGATGATCTGACTGCTGACAAAAGCAGCAGGATGAATTCTGAAGTGTTTCGGGCAATATTATCTGCTCATATTCAGCAAAATGCTTCAGAACTCATTGGATGGCGCTTCACCGTGCAGATGGACAATGACCCGAAGCATACTGAGAAAGCAACCAAAGAGTTTTTTAAGGGAAAGAAGTGGAATGTTATGCAATGGCCAAGTCAATCACCTGACCTGAATCCGATTGAGCATGCATTTCACTTGCTGAAGACAAAACTGAAGAGAAAATGCACCAAGAACAAGCAGGAACTGAAGACAGTTGCAGTAGAGGCCTGGCAGAGCATCACCAGGGATGAAACCCAGCATCTGGTGATGTCTATGCATTCCAGACTTCAGGCTGTAATTGAATGCAAAGGATTTGCAACCAAGTATTAAAAAGTGAAAGTTTGATGGATGATTGTTAATCTGTCCCATTACTTTTGGTCCCTTTAAAAGTGGGAGGCACATATACAAACTGTTGTAATTCCTACACCGTTCTCCTGTTTTGGATGTAAATACCCTCAAACTAAAGCTGAAAGTCTGCAGTTAAAGCACATCTTGTTTGTTTCATTTCAAATCCATTGTGGTGGTGTAAAGAGCAAAAAAGATTAGAATTGTGTCGATGTCCCAATATTTGTGGACCTGACTGTATATGGATTTCTGCACAAATTGGTCATAAAATGTGATCTGATCTTCATCTAAGTCACAACAATAGACAATCACAGTCTGCTTAAACTAATAACACACAAAGAATTAAATGTTACCATGTTTTTATTGAACACACCATGTAAACATTCACAGTGCAGGTGGTAAAAGTATGTGAACCCTTGGATTTAATAACTGGTTGAACCTCCTTTGGCAGCAATAACTTTAACCAAACGTTTCCTGTAGTTGCAGATCAGACGTGCACAATGGTCAGCAGTAATTCTTGACCATTCCTCTTTACAGAACAGTTTCAGTTCTGCAGTATTCTTGGGATGTCTGGTGTGAATCGCTTTCTTGAGGTCATGCCACAGCATCTCAATTGGGTTGAGGTCAGGACTCTGACTGGGCCACTCCAGTTCTGTCTTGATAAACTTGGGAATTCATTTTTCCTTCAATAAAAGCAATCCGTCCAGGCCCTGATGCAGCAAAGCAGCCCCAAACCATGATGCCCCCACCACCATACTTCACAGTTGGGATGAGGTTTTGATGTTGGTGTGCTGTGCCTCTTTTTCTCCACACATAGTGTTGTGTGTTTCTTCCAAACAACTCAACTTTGGTTTCATCTGTCCAAATAATATTTTGCCAGTACTGCTGTGGAACATCCAGGCGCTCTTGTGCAAACTGTAAACGTGCAGCAATGTTTTTTTTGGACAGCAGTGGCTTCCTCTGTGGTATCCTCCCATGAAATCCATTCTTGTTTAGTGTTTTACATATCGTAGATTCGCTAACAGGGATGTTAGCATATGCCAGAGACTTTTGTAAGTCTTTAGCTGACACTCTAGGATTCTTCTTCACCTTATTGAGCAGTCTGCACTGTGCTCTTGCAGTCATCTTTACAGGGCTCCCACTCCTAGGGAGAGTAGCAGCAGTGCTGAACTTTCTCCATTTATAGACAATTTGTCTTACCATGGACTGATGAAAAGCAAGGTTTTTGGAGATACTTTTATAACCCTTTCCAGCTTTATGCAAGTCAACAATTCTTAATCGTATGTCTTCTGAGAGCTCTTTTATGCGAGGCATCATTCATCAGGCAATGCTTCTTGTGAAAAGCAAACCCAGAACTGGTGTGTGTTTTTTTACAGGGCAGAGCAGCTGTAACCAACACCTCCAATCTCATCTCATTGATTGGACTCCAGTTGGCTGACACCTCACTCCAATTAGCTCGTGGAGATCTCATTAGTCTAGGGGTTCACATACTTTTACCACCTGCACTGTGAATGTTTACATGGTGTGTTCAATAAAAACATGGTAACTTTTAATTCTTTGTGTATTATTAGTTTAAGCAGACTGTGATTGTCGATTGTTGTGACTTAGATGAAGATCAGATCACATTTTATGACCAATTTGTGCAGAAATCCATATCATTCCAAAAGGGTTCACATACTTTTTATTGCAACTGTATTAAAAGTAACGTTTGAGGGGTGAGTCTGTTACCGAGTTCTCAGAAGAGCAATAATGCATCCAAATGTACCAGAGTGGTAAATTTCTCCCATTTATCAAGTTCTCTAGCTGGTTGTTCCTCCATAAGCACAATGTCATTGATTTTGTTCACCCATGTCGGTAAAGATAGAATCCACGTGCTCTTCCAATGTCTAGAGATCAACTGTCTAGCTGCAGAGATGAAAAATCTAAGCAGGCTAGCTTTTTGGGATTTTACCACCCACGGGAGGATGAATAATGTCCTCACCTGTACACCTTCTAGAAGAGCTGGGTTATCGAAGAGCGGGGTTAGAGGCCTTGGGTCCGAGGAAAGTGAGTACCTGTCCTTTCAACAGTACCAGACTTGGAGTGCAGCTCTCATCAATGGTGAGAGTGTAGGGAGGGATTTGTATAAGTGATCGTGGCCCCAGAGCAGGGCACGTAGGTCAAAGGGGGACATATCTTGTTCCACCATAATAGAAACTTTGTTCAATGTGTGCAGGAACTATTCCAACAAACAAGATACAATTGTGGAGGTATAATATATTTCAAAGTCAGGGAGGCCCATTCCACCCTCTGATTTGGTGTAACAGAGAAGTTTATGGTTTAATCTGGAATACCCCCCACGCAAAACAAACCGTATGGGGAAAGAACGGAGAGTACAAAAGAAGGTGGAGGGAAGTGCAATCGGAAGACTTTAAAATAGGTACAGCAATTTCGGGAGTACATCCATTTGAAGTATATTGATTTGACCAAACCAAGAGGCTTGAACATCTTGCCATGTCTCAGTCAATCACCTAATGTTCTTGAGTAATGAGCTATAGTTGAGAGTAGGGATGAGCCGAACACCCCCCGATTTGCAGCAGAACATGCGAACAGGCAAAAAATTTATTCAAACCCGCAAACACCGTTAAAGTCTATGGGACACGAACATGAATAATCAAAAGTGCTAATTTTAAAGGCTTATATGCAAATTATTGTCATAAAAAGTGTTTGGGGGACCTGGGTCCTGCCCCAGGGGACATGTATCAATGCAAAAAAAAGTTTTAAACGTTTTTTCGGGAGCAGTGATTTTAATAATGCTTAAAGTGAAACAATAAAAGTGAAATATTCCTTTAAATTTCGTACCTGGGGGGTGTCTATAGTATGCCTGAAAAGTGGTGCATGTTTCCCGTGTTTACAACAGTCCCTGCACAAAATGACATTTCTAAAGGAAAAAAAATTTAAAAGTACTCGTGGCTATAATGAATTGTCGGTCCCGTCAATACACATAAAAGTCATTGATAAAAACGGCATTGGATTCCCCCACAGTCCATTACCAGGCCCTTTGGGTCTGGTATGAATATTAAGGGGAACCCCGAACCAAAATTAAAAAAAAAAATTGCGTGGGACGAGAGAGTGCCCCCCTCCTGAACCATACCAGGCCACATGCCTTCAACATGGGGAGGGTGCTTTGGGGTAGCCCCCCCAAAGCACCTTGTCCCCATGTTGATGGGGACAAGGGCCTCATCCCCACAACCTTTGCCGGTGGTTGTGGGGGTCTGCTGGTGGGGGGCTTATCGGAATCTGGAAGCCCCCTTTAACAAGGGGACCCCCAGATCCCAGCCCCACCCCCTGTGTGAAATGGTTAGGGGTACAAAAGTACCCCTACCATTTCACAAAAAAACTGTCAAAAATGTTGACAGCTTGGGGACAAGTCCTTTATTAAAAAATAAAAAAAAATAAAAATGTTCCATAAAGTCTTCTTCTTCTCTTGCTCTGCCGACGGACCGAAAAATGAAAAAAAAAAACTTGCATGCTGCCACAGATCAGCCTCCATGGGAGGCACCCACCGTAATGACTGTCCTCTCAGGTGACAGTTCTTTTATAACTGAGGGCGGGGCCACACAGTTATGTCGTCTCGTGAACCCGCCCCCTCTGACACTATGGGGAAACCATAGAAATGTCCCCCACAGAACCTGTGTAATTAATGTGTCCCCTGGATTAAAGGAATGATGTAGCAACCCTAGTCCCCATGCATCAGAGGGGGGTTGGGTTACCCGGGGACGTCACTGTGTGGCCCTGCCCTCAGTTATAAAAGTCAAATAAATAACTGTCACCTGAGAGGACGGTCATTATGGCGGGTGCCTCCCGTGGAGGCGGATCGGTGGCGGCGTGCTGGGTTGTTTTTTCTTTTTTGGTCCATCGGCGGAGCAAGAGAAGAAGAAGAAGACTTTGTGGGACATTTTTATTTTTTTATTTTTTAATAAAGGACTTATTCCCAAGCTGTGTCATGTCATTTTTACCATTTTCACACTTTTTTTGTGAAATGGCAGGGGAACATTTGTACCCCGTTACCATTTAACACAGGGGGGAGCCCCTGCCCAAAGACCCCCACATCCACCGGGCAAGGGTTGTGGGGATGAGGCCCTTGTCCCCATCAACATGGGGATAAGTGGCTTTGGGGGGCTACCCCAAAGCACCCTCCCCATGTTGATGGGCATGTGGCCTGGTACGGTTCAGGAGGGGGGGCAATCACTTGTCCTCCCTCTTTTTCTGCAGCCTGCCAGGTTGCATGCTCAGATAAGGGTCTGGTATGGACTTTTGGGGGGCCCCCCACGTCATTTTTTTTTACATTTTGGCGCAGGGTTCCCCTTAATATCCATACCAGACCTGAAGGGCCTGGTATGGAATTTGGGGGGACCTCGTGCAATTTTTTTTTAAATTTTGGTTCAGGGTTCTCCTTAATATTCATACCAGACCCAAAGGGCCTGGTAATGGACTGTGGGGGAATCTCATGTAATTTTTTTCAATGACTTTTATGTGTATTGCCAGGACCGACAATTCATTATAGCCAAGAGTACTTTAAAATTATTTTTTTCCTTTAGAAATGTCATTTTGTGCAGGGACTGTTGTAAACACAGGGAACATGCGCCCCTTTACAAGCATACTATAGACACCCCCCAGGTACAAAATTTAAAGGAATATTTCACTTTTATTGTTTCACTTTAAGCATTATTAAAATCACTGCTCCCGAAAAAACGGCCGTTTTTGAAACTTTTTTTGCATTGATACATGTCCCCTGGGTCAGGACCCAGGTCCCCAAACACTTTTTATGACAATACCATGCATATAAGCCTTTAAATTTAGCACTTTTTATTTCTCCCATAGACTTTTAAAGGGTGTTCCGCGGCTTTCGAATTTGCCGCGAACACCCCGAATTGTTCGCAATTCGGCGAACTGGCGAACAGCCGATGTTCGATTCGAACTCACGTTCGACTCGAACATCGGGCTCATCCCTAGTTGAAAGCATAGAGGTCGTAATGTGCGCCGGGATGGAGGTGCCTAAGTAGGTGATTGCCTTGGGCTGCCAGCGAAATTAGAAATTTGATTTAAGGGTATGAAGCGTGTCATGGGAAGAGGAAATGTTCAGGGCTTTCGTTTTGTTGAGATTTAGTTAAAAATGACTGAGGGTGCCGAATTTGTTTATTTCTGCTAAGATGGAAGGGATGCTAATTTGTGGTTGTGTGACATATAAGAGAAGGTCATCCGCTTAAAGTGATAATTTACAGGGAACCGATGGGGCACCACTTATGCTGTGTGCGGAAGGGTTAGAACATATGGCATGTGCAAGTTGTTCCATAACAACCACAAACAACAAGGGCGATAAGGGGCAGCCTTGCCTGGTCCCATTGAATATGGAAAAGTTAATGGATCAGGTACCATTTACAATCACCGAGGCTGAGGGAGTTGAATATAGAGACATAATATACGGGAAAGCATTTTAGGCCCTAATCCTATCTGAAGGAGTGACTGATGGAGAAAACAACAACTGATCCTGTCAAAGGTCTTTTCTGCGTCACGGGAGAAGAAGCAAGCTGGGATTCTGTTGCATTGAGCAAATTCTATTAGATGGTTGGTTTTGGTAGTGTCCCTAGCTTCCCGCCCAGGGACAAAACCTGATCTCTATGTATAATCTCCGGTAGTAAAGGGGATAGACGATTTGCAATAATTTTCGCAAACAACAAATCTACATTTAGTACAACAAATCTACATTTAGTAGAGATATTGGTCTATAGTTACCACAAATTGATGGTTCCTTACCAGGTTTGGGGACTACTGCTATTTGAGCTTTTAGTAGCAAGGAGGAGGAGGGAGGGTAAGATTCGTCGATGGACTCAAACTCTTTGCCTAATATCGGGGTCAATAAAGGTGCAAATGTTTCATAAAAACATGGAGAAAACCTGTCAGGGCCAGGGCTCTTACCATTTTTAAGTCCTTTAATGACTTGCAGAAGTTCTGTATCTGAGAAAGGAGCATCTAATTCGTCTGCTTCAGTAGTTGGAATAGTAGGTAGGGCTGTGTCGTGGATGTAACTCAACATATCTGGGTTAGTGGGGGGTGAGGAGGAAGGGTCTGCTGGGGGAGATAGGTTGTAAAGGGAGTATTAATATTGTCAAAATTCCTCGCTATTTTGGAGTTTGTATATTTTTTTAACGTTGGAAGAAGTGTAAATATAAGGGACCGAGGATCGAGTAATTCTAGGGTGCAGAAGTCAAGTGTACTGGGGCATGGTCTGACCAAAGTCTCAGCCTGATAGAGGGGGAGGGATTAGAGTCCAGTAGTGATTGGAAAATCAAAAGGTAGTCAATGTGACTATAAGACGAGTAAGCCAGAGAGAAATAGATGCAACCTCTGCCCAAGGGGTATAGCACCCACCACACATCTATCAGCAACATTTTAGTGAAGAGAGAGTGAATTGTGGTCAGTGAGGAAGGTAATATAGAGTATTTACCTGAGGAAGAGTCAAGTATGGGGATCAATGGTGTGTTGAGGTCTCCCCCGAAGATTAAAGCAGTTGTAAAGGCAGTAGGTTTTGTATCTTAATGCATTATATGCATTAAGATACAAAACCTTCTGTGTGTAGCAGCCTCTCCAGCACCCCCTAATTATTCAGCTGAGCCCCATCTCTCTCCAGTGATGTCCACGAGTGTCTTAGCTGTCCAGGACACTCCTCCTGATTGGCTGAGACACAGCAGTGGTGCCATTGGTTCCCACGGCTGTCAATTTAAGTCAATCAGCCAATCAGGGGTAAGAGGGGGCAGGGCCGGGTTGGGGCTTTGTGTCTGAATGGACACACGGAGCTGTGACTCGGCTAAGGTGCCCCCAAAGGAAGCTGCTGACTGTAGGGACACTTGATAGGAGGGAAGGGCCAGAAGCAGCAAAGAGGAACCCAAGAAGAGGAGGATCTGGGCTGCTCTGTGCAAAACCAACTGCACAGAGGAGGTAAGTATAACTTTTTTTTTCTTAATAAAAATAGTCTGCAGATATTTCACTTTCAAGAATATGTAACGTCCCAAGTGATCTATGAGAGAGTCCAACATCAATGAGTAAAAAATAGTACAAACGAATAATGAAATGCTATAGAGACACCCTAATGCTGTGTACACACGACCGGTTTTGCCGTCGGAATAAACACCGACGGAACTCAGATGGAATTCCGCTCAAGCGGTCTTGCCTACACACGGTAAAACCGAAGTCCGACCGTTCAGAACGCAGTGACATACAGCACATACGACGGGACTAGAAAAAGGAAGTGCAATAGCGATCGTGCCACCCTTTGGGCTCCTTCTGCTAATCTCGTGTTTCTCTTGTGTAGAAGTTAGGTGAGAGACAATTCAAGCTTTTCAGCTTTCGTTTTGACACTTTTTTTGTGAAATGGTAGGGGTACTTTTGTACCCCCTTACCATTTCACATGGGGGGGCAGGATCTGGGGGTACCCTTGTTAAAGGGGGCTTCCAGATTACGATAAGCCCCCTGCCCGCAGACCCCCACAACCACCGGGCAAGGGTTATGGGGATGAGGCCCTTGTCCCCATCAACATGGGGACAAGGTGCTTTGGGAGCTACCCCAAAGCACCCTCCCAATGTTAAGGGCATGTGGCCTGGTACGGTTCAGGGGTGCTCTCCCCCCCCCTCTTTTCCTGTGGCCTGCCAGGTTGCGTACTCGGATAAGGGTCTGGTATAGATTTTGAGGGGGACCCCACTCCATTTTTTTTTAAACATTTTGGCCGAAGTTCCCCTTAATATTTATACCAGGCCTGAAGGGCCTGGTATGGAATTTAGGGGGACCCCCCACACCATTTTTTTTTTAAATTTTGGTTCGGGGTTCCCCTGTGGGGAATTCCCATGTCGTTTCTATCAATGAACTTTTATGTGTATTGTCAGACCGGCAATTCATTAATAGCCGCAAATAGTTTTAAATTACTTTCTTTCCTTTGAAATGTCATTTTGCTGTCAGACTGTTCTAAAAACAGGAAACATGCGCCCCTTTACAGGCATACTATAGACACCCCCCAGGTACGAAATTTAAAGGAATATTACACTTTTATTGTTTCACTTTAAGCATTATTAAAATCACTGCTCCCGAAAAAACGTCAGTTTTTAAAACTTTTTTTGCATTGATCCATGTCCCCTGGGGCAGGACCCAGGTCCCCAAACACTTTTTATGACAATAACTTGCACATAAGCCTTTAAAATGAGCACTTTTGATTATTCATGTTCGTGTCCCATAGACTTTAATGGTGTTCGCGTGTTCAAACAAATTTTTTGCCTGTTCGCATTTTCTGGTGCGAACCGAACAGGGGGGTGTTCGGCTCATCCCTACTGATACCGCAGCTAGCAGAATCAACTGCCTGCCTGTAGTATTATTAGTATGAGAACACCAGCAATTATCTTCAGGTAGCTTTAGGTGCACACTGTGCAGAGGACACAGTACACTAACTGTAAATACTGTAGCTGCCTGCCTGTGGTATTAATAGGATCAGAACAACAGCAATTGTCTTCAGGTAGCTTTAGGTGCACACTGTGCAGAGGATGCAGTACACTAAGTGTAAATACTGCAGCTGCCTGCCTGTGGTACTAATAGGATCAGAACAACAGCAATTGTCTTCAGGTAGCTTTAGGTGCACAGTGTGCAGAGGATGCACTACACTAACTGTAAATACTGCAGCTGCCTGCCATACTAATAGGATCAGAAGAACACCACCAATTGTCTTCAGGTAGCTTTAGGTGCACAGTGTGCAGAGGACGCATTACACTAACTGTAAATACAGCAGCTGCCTGTAGTACTAATAGGATCAGAAGAACACCACCAATTTTCTTCAGGTAGCTTTAGGTGCACACTGTGCAGAGGACGCACTACACTTACTGTAAATACTGCAGCTGCCTGCGGTACTAATAGGATCAGAAGAACACCACCAATTTTCTTCAGGTAGCTTTAGGTGCACACTGTGCAGAGGACGCACTACACTAACTGTAAATACTGTAGCTGCCTGCCTGTGGTACTAATAGGATCAGAAGAACACCAGCAATTTTCTTCAGGTAGCTGTAAATACTGTAAAAACACCTGCCTGCCTGTCAGTAGGAAGAGAATAACAGGAACGGATCTAGCTAAACTGAATACAGTGTATATATATATATATATATATATATATATATATATATATATATATATATACATATATATATACACACACAACACCTAGGATGCATATATATATATACACAATGCACTGTAGGTGCAGCTAACTGACTCGCCTGCCTACTCTATCTAACTTAAATCAAATGACACTGTCTCTCTGTCTATCTCTCTCCGCCGCCGCAATACACTACACATGGTCATAGCGCATGCTTGGCCAATCATCAGCCAGCAATGCACTGCGATGCCGCAGTGAATTATGGGCCGTGATACGCCACTCGAATTTGGCGCGAACGGCCCATAACGTTCGCAATTCGACGAACAGTCAAACATGCGATGTTCCGAATCGAACGACAAATTCAAGTGGCTCATTCATAATACTGATGTTGGCCAAGAATGTTTGTGTCTAATCTGCTTGCAATGTTATGTTCAAAAATACTATTATTTTTTCTGTTTTGACTCCACAGTTTCCTTCAACGCCACAGGAATGGCAGACTGTGGCCTCCCATTTTTCTGACCATTGGGACTTTCCCAACTGTGGAGTTTCTATAGATGAGAAGCACATCTACATCGTGCCACCACCCCATTCGGGGTCATACTATTTTAACTATAAGGGGTTTCATAGTATCGTGTTAATGGCGGGGGTGTCGGCACAATATGAGTTCCTCTATGTGGATGTGGGGAAGAATGGCCTGATGTCAGATGGAGGAGTATTCACCCAAATGGAGTTTTACCAACGGCTCCAGAGTGGTGGCCTGGGATTGCCACCTGATGCAGACAACGTTGATGGACTTTCTTGCTGATGAAGTGTTTGATCTGGGCGAGCACCTGATGAGACCATTCCCCCAGAGGACCCTCACCCCCCTTCAGGATAATGGCCAGCCGGTTCCACCTGTTTCTGACAGCCATACACATGGGGGAGTATAAACTCAACCACATAATCTTATGCTGCTTATTATAATCTTATAATCTTATTGCACAACTTTTTACGTAAAAATTCACACAATTATCTTGCTTCAGTTGGGCCTGAGGCTGGACTTACTTCCCATCCTCTTACGGGCCTGGATACTGGCCGTCCTGCGCCCGTGAAGTTCGGGAGAAATATGTTAATTATTTTACAGGTAGGGGGGCCATTGCAATGCCAGACAATGTCTAATTTTTAATAATAAAAAAAAATCTGATAAAATCTTGAAATTTCTTTATTGCTTGTGTTTCTTTTTGGCTGTTTCCTAGATTCTCCTAGTGCACTTGTAGTGCCAAGTGGATCTTCCTTTAGTAAATAAGCCCCATTGCCACTGTAAACACCAAATTACTTAAAAAACGGGTATTGAGCATTGAAATAAGAAGCCACACATTGTTCATTAGCAAAATTTTTACTCTGTGCACATTCACATGTGCGTTTTAAAATTTTGCTTTTTTTTTTTCTCATTTTTTTTCAAAAAACATTTTTTGTTGTTACATGCATGTTTCTAAACATAACATACCCAACTCTGGAACTTCAAAGTTCAAAACTGAAGGCAATATCAGACATTATAGTGTCAAAAATGTCTTGATATTGCCTTCATCAGATGGGGTGACGTCACCCCTGTAAAAGCCAAATTTTGAAGATGCACAAAATTTGGGAGTCAAAATGGGTATTTTCCACCCGATCCCAGGCCTAATGTCAACAGGTGCTATCTCCCATCATGGGGGATCAATGGACGTGTTTTGGGGGTGCAACTCCTTCCTTTTACCTCCTCAAGTTACGAGGAAGGGGTTGCACTCACAAAACACGTATATTGATATCCCCTGATGGCAGATAGCACATGTTGACACATCGTGTGCATCTTCAAAATGTGGCTTTTAACCACTTAAGGACCGCCTCACGTCGGCAAGGCGGCACGGGCAGGCAAAATCACGTACATGTACGTGATTTGCCTCCCGCGGGTGGGGGGTCCGATCGGACCCCCCCCCGCCGCCCGAGGCGGTCCCGTTTGGTCCGCCGGCGATCGGAGGTGAGGGGGAGGCCATCCGTTCGTGGCCCCCCCCTCGCGATCGCCGCCGGCCAATCAGATCACTTCCTTTGCTGCTGTATGCTAAACAGCAGCAAAGGAAAAGATGTCATCTCTCCTCGGCTCGGTATTCCGTTGCAGCGCCGAGGAGAGAAGACTGAACTGTGAGTGCACAACACTACACACACAGTAGAACATGCCAGGCACACAAAACACCCTGATCCCCCCCCGATCGCCCCCCGATCCCCCCCCCCATAACCCCCCCTCCCTGTCACAAACTGACACCAGCAGTTTTTTTTTTTTTCTGATTACTGCATTGGTGTCAGTTTGTGACAGTTACAGTGTTGGGACAGTGAATATTACCCCCCTTTAGGTCTAGGATACCCCCCTAACCCCCCTAATAAAGTTTTAACCCCTTGATCACCCCCTGTCGCCAGTGTCACTAAGCGATCATTTTTCTGATCGCTGTATTAGTGTCGCTGGTGACGCTAGTTAGTGAGGTAAATATTTAGGTTCGCCGTCAGCGTTTTATAGCGTCAGGGACCCCCATATACTACCTAATAAATGTTTTAACCCCTTGATTGCCCCCTAGTTAACCCTTTCACCACTGATCACCGTATAACCGTTACGGGTGACGCTGGTTAGTTCGTTTATTTTTTATAGTGTCAGGGAACCCGCCGTTTATTACCGAACAAAGGTTTAGCGCCCTGATCGCCCGGCGGTGATATGCGTCGCCCCAGGCAGCGTCAAATTAGCGCCAGTACCGCTAACACCCACGCACGCAGCATACGCCTCCCTTAGTGGTATAGTATCTGAACGGATCAATATCTGATCCGATCAGATCTATACTAGCGTCCCCAGCAGTTTAGGGTTCCCAAAAATGCAGCGTTAGCGGGATCAGCCCAGATACCTGCTAGCACCTGCGTTTTGTCCCTCCGCCCGGCCCAGCCCAAGTGCAGTATCGATCGATCACTGTCACTTACAAGGCACTAAACGCATAACTGCAGCGTTCGCAGAGTCAGGCCTGATCCCTGCGATCGCTAACAGTTTTTTTGGTAGCATTTTGGTGAACTGGCAAGCACCAGCCCCAGGCAGCGTCAGGTTAGCGCCAGTAGCACTAACACCCACGCACGCACCATACACCTCCCTTAGTAGTATAGTGTCTGAACGGATCAATATCTGATCCAATCAGATCTATACTAGCGTCCCCAGCAGTTTAGGGTTCCCAAAAAGCAGTGTTAGCGGGATCAGCCCAGATACCTGCTAGCACCTGCGTTTTGCCCCTCCGCCCGGCCAAGCCCAGGACACCCAAGTGCAGTATCGATCGATCACTGTCACTTACAAAACACTAAACGCATAACTGCAGCGTTCGCAGAGTCAGGCCTGATCCCTGCGATCGCTAACAGTTTTTTTGGTAGCATTTTGGTGAACTGGCAAGCACCAGCCCCAGGCAGCGTCAGGTTAGCGCCAGTAGCACTAACACCCACGCACGCACCATACACCTCCCTTAGTGGTATAGTATCTGAACGGATCAATATCTGATCCGATCAGATCTATACTAGCATCCCCAGCAGTTTAGGGCTCCCAAAAACGCAGTGTTAGCGGGATCAGCCCAGATACCTGCTAGCACCTGCGTTTTGCCCCTCCGCCCGGCCCAGCCCAGCCCACCCAAGTGCAGTATCGATCGATCACTGACACTTACAAAACACTAAACGCATAACTGCAGCGTTTGCAGAGTCAGGCCTGATCCCTGCGATCGCTAACAGTTTTTTTGGTAGCGTTTTGGTGAACTGGCAAGCACCAGCGGCCTAGTACACCCCGGTCGTAGTCAAACCAGCGCTGCAGTAACACTTGGTGACGTGGCGAGTCCCATAAGTGCAGTTCAAGCTGGTGAGGTGGCAAGCACAAGTAGTGTCCCGCTGCCACCAAAAAGACAAACACAGGCCCGTCGTGCCCATAATGCCCTTCCTGCTGCATTCGCCAATCCTAATAGGGAACCCACCGCTTCTGCAGCGCCCGTACTTCCCCCATTCACATCCCCAACCAAATGCAGTCGGCTGCATGAGAGGCATTTTCTTTATGTCCTCCCGAGTCCCACTACCCAACGAACCCCCCCAAAAAAGATGTTGTGTCTGCAGCAAGCGCGGATATAGACGTGACACCCACTATTATTGTCCCTCCTGTCCTGACAATCCTGGTCTTTGCATTGGTGAATGTTTTGAACGCTACCATTACTAGTTGACTATTAGCGTAGGGTACAGCATTCCACAGACTAGGGCACACTTTCACAGGGTCTCCCAAGATGCCATCGCATTTTGAGAGACCCGAACCTGGAACCAGTTACCGTTATAAAAGTTAGTTACAAAAAAAGTGTAAAAAAAAAAATATATATAAAATAAAAAAAAATTGTTGTTGTTTTATTGTTCTCTCTCTCTATTCTCTCTCTCTATTGTTCTGCTCTTTTTTACTGTATTATATTCTGCAATGTTTTATTGTTATTGTTATTGTTATTATGTTTTATCATGTTTGTTTTTCAGGTATGTAATTATTTATACTTTACCGTTTACTGTGCTTTATTGTTAACCATTTTTTTGTCTTCAGGTACGCCATTCACGACTTTGAGTGGTTATACCAGAATGATGCCTGCAAGTTTAGGTATCATCTTGGTATCATTCTTTTCAGCCAGCGGTCGGCTTTCATGTAAAAGCAATCCTAGTGGCTAATTTGCCTCTAGACTGCCTTTACAAGCCGTGGGAGGAAATGCCCCCCCCCACCGTCTTCCATGTTTTTCTCTGGCTCTCCTGTCTCAACAGGGAACCTGAGAATGCAGCCGGTGATTCAGCCAGCTGACCATAGAGCTGATCAGAGACCAGAGTGGCTCCAAACATCTCTATGGCCTAAGAAACCGGAAGCTACGAGCATTTTATGACTTAGATTTCACCAGATGTAAATAGCGCCATTGGGAAATTGGGGAAGCATTTTATCACACTGATCTTGGTGTGGTCAGATGCTTTGAGGGCAGAGGAGAGATCTAGGGTCTAATAGACCCCAATTTTTTCAAAAAAGAGTACCTGTCACTACCTATTGCTATCATAGGGGATATTTACATTCCCCGAGATAACAATAAAAATGATAAAAAAAAAAAAAAATGAAAGGAACAGTTTAAAAATAAGATAAGAAAGCAAAAAAATAATAAAGAAAAAAAAAAAAAAAAAAAAAGCACCCCTGTCGCCCCCTGCTCTTGCGCTAAGTCGAACGCAAGTGGCGGTCTGTCGTCAAACGTAAACAGCAATTGCACCATGCATGTGAGGTATCACCGCGAAGGTCAGATCGAGGGCAGTATTTTTAGCATTAGACCTCCTCTGTAAATCTAAAGTGGTAACCTGTAAAGGCTTTTAAAGGCTTTTAAAAATGTATTTATTTTGTTGCCACTGCACGTTTGTGCGCAATTGTAAAGCATGTCATGTTTGGTATCCATGTACTCGGCTTAAGATCATCTTTTTTATTTCATCAAACATTTGGGCACTATAGTGTGTTTTAGTGCATTAAAATTTAAAAAAGTGTGTTTTTTCCCCAAAAAATGCGTTTGAAAAATCGCTGCGCAAATACTGTGTGAAAAAAAAAATGAAACACCCACCATTTTAATCTGTAGGGCATTTGCTTTAAAAAATATATAATGTTTGGGGGTTCAAAGTAATTTTCTTGCAAAAAAAAATAACTTTTTCATGTAAACAATAAATGTCAGAAAGGGCTTTGTCTTCAAGTGGTTAGAAGAGTGAGTGATGTGTGACATAAGCTTCTAAATGTTGTGCATAAAATGCCAGGACAGTTCAAAACCCCCCCAAATGACCCCATTTTGGAAAGTAGACACCCCAAGCTATTTGCTGAGAGGCATGTCGAGTCCATGGAATATTTTATATTGCGACACACGTTGCGGGAAAGAGACAAATTTTTTTTTTTTTTGCACAAAGTTGTCACTAAATGATATATTGCTCAAACATGCCATGGGAATATGTGAAATTACACCCCAAAAAAACATTCTGCTGCTTCTCCTGAGTACGGGGATACCACATGTGTGAAACTTTTTGGGAGCCTAGCCGCGTACGGGACCCCGAAAACCAAGCACCGCCTTCAGGCTTTCTAAGGGCGTACATTTTTGATTTTACTCCTCACTACCTATCACAGTTTTGAAGGCCATAAAATGCCCAGATGGCATAAACCCCCCCCAAATGACCCCATTTTGGAAAGTAGACACCCCAAGCTATTTGCTTTGAGGCATGTTGAGTCCATGGAATGTTTTATATTTTGATACAAGTTGCGGGAATGTGACAATTTTTTTTTTTTTTTTTTTGCACAAAGTTGTCACTAAATGATATATTGCTCACACAGGCCATGGGCATATGTGGAATTGCACCCCAAAATACATTTAGCTACTTCTCCTGAGTACGGGGATACCACATGTGTGGGACTTTTTGGGAGCCTAGCCGCGTACGGGGCCCCGAAAACCAATCATCGCCTTCAGGATTTCTAAGGGCGTGAATTTTTGATTTCACTCTTCACTGCCTATCACAGTTTCGGAGGCCATGGAATGCCTAGGTGGCACGAAACCCCCCCAAATGACCCCATTTTGGAAAGTAGACACCCCAAGCTATTTGCTGAGAGGCATATTGAGTCCATGGAATATTTTATATTTTGACACAAGTTGCTGGAATGTGACACTTTTTTTTTTTTTTTTGCATAAAGTTGTCACTAAATGATATATGGTTTTCGGGGTCCCGTACGCGGCTAGGCTCCCAAAAAGTCCCACACATGTGGTATCCCCGTACTCAGGAGAAGCAGCTGAATGTATTTTGGGGTGCAATTCCACATAGGCCCATGGTCTGTGTGAGCAATATATCATTTAGTGACAACTTTTTGTAAATATTTTTTTTTTTGTCATTATTCAATCACTTGGGACAAAAAAAATAAATATTCAATGGGTTCAACATGCCTCTCAGCAATTTCCTTGGGGTGTCTACTTTCCAAAATGGGGTCATTTGTGGGGGTTTTGTACTGCCCTGCCATTTTAGCACCTCAAGAAATGACATAGGCAGTCATAAACTAAAAGCTGTGTAAATTCCAGAAAATGTACCCTAGTTTGTAGACGCTATAACTTTTGTGCAAACCAATAAATATACGTTTATTGACATTTTTTTTACCAAAGACATGTGGCCGAATACATTTTGGCCTAAATGTATGACTAAAATTGAGTTTATTGGATTTTTTTTATAACAAAAATTAGAAAATATCATTTTTTTTCAAAATTTTCGGTCTTTTTCCGTTTATAGCGCAAAAAATAAAAACTGCAGAGGTGATCAAATACCATCAAAAGAAAGCTCTATTTGTGGGAAGAAAAGGACGCAAATTTCTTTTGGGTACAGCATTGCATGACCGCGCAATTAAAAGTTAAAGCGACACAGTGCCAAATCGGAAAAAGACCTCTGGTCCTTAGGCAGCATAATGGTCCGGGGCTCAAGTGGTTAATATGTAAAAAAAAATTTTTGGTTGAGTCCAAAAAATGGGAAAATGGTGGGATTTAAAAGAAATTCAGATTCTCCCCAACACATCAATCATGTTCTTCATTTGTTGTTCCATAACATTCAGTTTCTTCCTTATGATGTCCAGTTCCCCATTCCACACCATGATGTTGTGGATGAGCTTTTGGGCACTGTCACTTGTGAAATGTTCAGCTTGCTCTTCCACAACCAGCACATCACCTAAAAATTAGAGTAAAAACATGTATTATAAATATGCAGGCATACATATATTACCAGAAGCTGGGGTGTCAGACACTCACCTGTTGTGGTGACAATCTCACCAACTTCCTCCACCTCTCCTTCCTCCAGATCCTCAGGGTGTGTTATTTTTCTCACTTCCCCTTCTTTTTGAGGTGGGGGGTCCCTGGTGTCCTCTGAGTGGTGTCCTCCGAGTCTTTTCTCCCTATGAGAATGAAACAAAAGGTATACTTGGCACACAGATATTTGAGTCAAGAAATAGGAATATGAAACATTGCTGGGAAGTGGGGGACAATCGTCTGTTTTGGGCAGAGTTCCAAGCTGAAAACATGATTTTTGGCCTTACCAAAGCTGGAATACTTCCCCTTTCTGACAATTTTCACACATGGAGACACCCCATGTATCCACTGGAGCACCTGTGTGGGACACCTTAAAAAGTTTGTTCTTGTGTCCCACACTAGTGCTCCTGAGTCCAGATGTGTAAACAGCTGCTAAGTGTCCTCTCCTTACATTACACTGAATCAAGCTTGCATTTCATTCTAGTTAAAAACACATCTAGACAGCAATGTCCAAAACTTAGTTTTAGACAAATAGGCATGACCAAATGTATTTAACCTGTATCTGCCCAAAACATTGCAGTTAATGAGCGAACGATGATTCCGACGACCGATTACTGTGCCCACGAACATGAAAAGTTGCCATTTTAAACTGTACAACAGCTAGGAAAATCACATGGTGCAGCATGCAAGTAATAATAATAATAGGAATACAGGACAACTACTTACTTTTTAGAAGCACTCTCTTGATTCTTCTATACTGATCCTGCTCCTTCAGTTTCAGGTCTGACCAGCGTTTCCTTAATTGCTCCTTGGATCGTCGTACCCCAAAATTCCTGTGCAGACTCTTCACAACTTTAGTCATGATCTTGGCCTTTCTCACATTTCGGTTTAGGTACGGTCCATGCTTTCCATCATAGTCGTTCCTCCTCAAAATGTCCACCATCTTCACCATCTCTTTAAAGGCCATATTTGAGGCCTGAAATCTTCTCCTCTGGGATCGGGACGTTTCTGGCTTCGGGCTTTCCTCCTCCTCCTTACTATAATAAGTAGCACACACCTGCTCTTTCTCCGCCATGTCGCTCCTACTGCGCGCCTTAAAGAGAAGGGGCGGGGAATATTCTAGAAAGAACGTCAGGGGCGGGCGACGCGAGTGTAGTTTCAGGCATGCACAGTGTATATAAAGTTAACATGCATGTGTCGTACATACGTTATGCGTGCGGAGGAAGGAGGACCGGAAGCGACGTATGTTATAAAGAAGGTAAATTTTGAACTTGGGCCATCAGTGGCCTATACTGCTTCAAGATGGAGGCCTATATTGGGATATGATTATGAGAGTTTAGGCTGACATTAGTGTTTTTTTTTTTCTTTTCCCAACAAAGTTTTTTATTGTGAATCAGATTGCATACAAGTCATATTATTTGCACATACTTATACATGTATACATTGCAAGGTAATTGTACATGAAATAAAGATGGTTACATACATGAGTGGTCTGTTGTGCGTTTCTTCTGACGTTCTCTATTAATATTATCATTTGATGTAGGATATGATTATAATGCTTTCATTGAGGAGAGGTATTTTTCTGGTGTAAAAGAAATCTACAGTGTTGCTACAGTGATCATGAGCAAGTTTCTGAGTCCTGTAGCCATCGATCCCATATTCTATTGTATTTGTCTGGGCACCCTCTATTGATGTATATCACCCGTTTATACGGGAGTGTCCCATTTACCTCTGCTTTCCATTCTTTAGTCTCGGGTGGTAAGGGACGCATCCATTTCCTAGCTATTATCTTTCTACATGAGAAGAGGGTCTCCTGTAGAAATACCTTGGTGTATTTTTCCAGTGGGTTCGGGAATACGCCTAACAGGCATTGTTTGGGGTCCAGTGTCACAGGTGAGCCCATGTTGTCATGAAGGAAGGTCACTATCTGTTTCCATAGGCCCTGTATCTGTGGGGTTGACCAGAGGAGATGGTAGAATGAACACTCTGAGGACTTACACATTGGACACAAAGTTGAGTGGTTGTGTTTGTATCTGGCTACCCTATGCGGGGTTAGGTATGTACGGTGTATTATATATAAGTGTGTCAACCTGTCTGTCAGTTTGGGAGATACTTCTTTACACGTGTCCAATGCTTCTTCCCATTCCTCATCTTCTAGGTTACCCAAATCCCTTTCCCAGCGGGATTTGAGACCGTATGCTATTTTTGTGGCTATTGGGATAGTGAGCATGTCGTAGAAACAGGAGATTAATTTTTTTGGGTCTGTATCTTTTATGATTGCTATTAGAGGATTGGGAGCTGACTGTAATGGGAGTTGTGGAAATTGTGCCTGCATTGCGTGTCTCAATTGGAGGAATCTGAATACCATATTGCTGGTCAGATGGAATTCCTCTTTAAGGGTGTCGAAACTTTTAAGGGTTCCGTTTGACCAGACATGGTGTAAGTAGAGTATACCCCTTCTCCATCCAAGGTCCCGGGTCATGGATGCTGTGGAGCTCTGGTAAGTCTCTGTTACACCACAAGGGAGTGAAGTTGTTATGTCTGGGTATATTGAGTTTGTTGTTTGCGAGTTCCCAGATGCGTCTGTACTGGTACAACAGGGATGTTCTGTGTGTGTTACCTTCATTGGTCCTAGTGCCCATGGTGATAGCATATATGGAATCTGAGGTTCCTTGGGCCCATTGTGGGCAAAGTAGCATCCGGAATCTTTCACTGTCCACCTTATCTATATGGTAAAGTTGGGAGAGTTGGGACGCAATATAGTAGTGATTAAGGTCTGGGAGTGATGTACCCCCCATGTTTGTTGGGTTTTTGAGGGTTTGCCATGCAATCTTGTGTCTATTTTTCCCCCACACAAAGGGTTTGAGAAGGGACTCCATTATTTTAAAGTGTTTTAGAGGTATGTATGTTGGGGCGTGCCAGAGTATATATAATATTTTAGGGAGTAGTATCATTTTTATAAGGTTGATGCGGCCCCATACTCCTAAGGGCAGCCTAGTCCACGATTGCATTTTAGTTTTAATAAGGGAATATAATGGTTTAATGTTGAGTGTTATGTAGTCTGCTGAATTTTTGGAGGTATTTATTCCTAAGTATTTAATTGTGTCTACTCTTTGTAATGGTAGGGTGGCTTGGAATTCCGTGAGTGGGAAGGTGTCTATTGGTAAAACTTGAGATTTCCCCCAATTTATTTTGAGACCCGAGAATTTCCCAAAACGTTCAATTGTCTGAAGAGCCCGGTGGAGGGAGGGACCTGGGTCCGCCAGATAAAGTAATGTGTCATCAGCGTACATGCTGATTTTTTCTGTAAGGGTTCCAGTTTTTAATCCTATGATCTCTGGGTCTGTCCGAATAGAAATAGCCAGTGGTTCCGCAGCCAGAGCATACAGTAGTGGGGACAATGGGCAGCCCTGTCTCGTGCCTCTGTGGAGGTCGAACTACTGAGACGGCCATCCATTCGCCACCACTCTGGCCGCGGGGTTCTGGTATAGTAATTGTACCCATTGAATGAAGTTTGGACCAAAGCCATATCGTTCGAGACAGCACCAGAGATATCCCCACTCAACCGAGTCGAAAGCCTTGGCTGTATCAAGGGTGACTATTACTCTTGTGCCTACATTCTCATGTGTAGCCTGCAGGTTTATAAATAGTTTCCGTAGGTTAAAGGAGGTGTTACGGCCCGGCATAAAACCTGCCTGGTCAGCATGTATAAGGTTGAGTATCACTTGATTGAGTCGCATGGCTAGAATTTTGGCCAGAATCTTGATATCAGCCTGTAGTAATGAGATAGGGCGGTAGGATTCCGGGTGACCCAGGTCCTTGCCCGGTTTAGGTATTAAGACTATTGTGGCTTCACCCATAGAGGCTGGGAGGGTGAATTGTTTAAACATGACATTGTAGAGGGTAAGCAATTTGGGGGTGATTATTTCATTGTAATGTGAGTAAAATTCTATGGGTAACCCATCTGAGCCTGGGGATTTAGATTTGGCAAAACTTGCAATTGCGGTGTCTATTTCTTCCCTAGTGAGAGGGGCCTCTAGAAGCTCCCTTTGTTCAATCGTAAGTTGAGGGAATGCTACTCCTTCCAGAAAGGGAGTCATATCGTCTGGTCCCTCTTGGGTCCTAGAATTATATAAGTCCATAAAGAACTCCCTAAACTTAGATGTTACAGCAGGAGGATCTGTGATTTTTTGCCCCTCTGGGCCTTGAAGTGCAATTACCACTGGGGGCTTATCCTCATTTCGAGCTAGAAACGCCAGGAGTTTTCCAGCTCTCTCTCCCTGCTCAAAATACTTCTGTTTGGCAAAAAATAATTTCTGTCTTGCTTTTTCTTATTGGAGTTGGTTCATGATCCTGGATTGTAGTTTTAAGTGGGAGGCGTTATCTTGGGATGGGTCAGTTTGATATGTGTGTTCTGTGCGTGAGAATTCAGTCTCCGCCTTCTCATATATGTCTGATGAGTTTGTTTTGATCCTGTTGATGCGAGTTATTAGGGTGGCCCTGGCGTGTATTTTAAAAGTTTCCCATACTATCAGGAAAGAGGCAGAGTTTGTGTTTTCTCGGAAGAAGGTCTCCCATTCGGCTGACAAATCGTCATCTTCTGGCAACAGTGTCAGCCAGAACGGATTAAGGTGCCATGAAGTTGGTGGTTTATCTATGTGGAAGGTGAGGGTGATCCAGTATGGAGCATGATCCGAGAGCAGTCTAGGACCAAACTCTGTCTCAAGGAGACATGCTAACAGATTTTGGGATATAAAAATAAAGTCAATTCTTGACATAGTATTGTGTGTTGCTGAGAAGCAGGAGTATTTACGCGTGTGCGGGTGTTTATGTCTCCAGGTGTCTATCAAGTGAAAGGGTGAGAAAAGCCTGGCGAGTTTAGTATCTTTGGGAGGGTTTGTAGCAAGTGGAGTTGGTCTCAGTCTGTCTAGTTCTTCATTAAGTGTACTATTAAAATCTCCCATCCATATTGTTTGAGCTGTTGGGTATTTTGCTATAAAGGAAATTCCCTCTAGTAGTATGGAGGTGGAAAACGGGGGAGGGACATAGACAGCCAGGATCAAGAAGGGTTCCCCGTGTAATTTAGAGGATATAAATGACATTAGTGTTTTTTAGTCTTGTGTATTGTCTTACAGCAAAGATGAATCACTTTAAGGACCCAGAATTCATGTCCAGTTTCATAGACAGATACAGGGAGATGAGGAATTTGTGGGAGGTGAAACACAGCTTATAATATAATAAACAAGCTAGGAGGTCATCGCTGAGGAAACTTCTGGAATTTGTGGAGACTCGGGTACCCAATGCAAACATGAGGTTTTTGGACAATAAAATTGGGATCTTGAGGAACATGTATAAGAAGGAGCATATTAAAATCCAGAAATCACTCAGGTCAGGAGCAGCAGAAGCAGCAGCGCAAGTGTATATACCCAGGCTGTGGTACTTCAACAAACTGTGGTTTGTGGACGACCAGACTGAAGCCAGGGAATCACTTTCTACCCTTCCCTGCACAAGAGATAAAAAACAAGCAGCGCAAGTCCCAATGTTCATCATCTATCTATGTTATCACACAAATGTCCTTTAGAGCAAACTGCTCTTTGTGAGATATGAACAGTCTATATGCAGGGCAGCCTTTTTAAAGGGAGATGAAGCAGCTCCAGATATGCAAAAAAGAGAAACAAGAAAAGGCGCCTCTTAGTAAAGCTGTATATTTAATGATAACATTCCATTAAAGCCACTCACATGTAAAACTTAATTCGTCCGGCGTGGGAAGCTACAGTATAGCTATACAGGATAGCGTCCTCCTCTGTCACATAGTCTCACTCCTTTCTCTTGCTGCCGGCCGGTCTGTATAGCGCGGACTTCCGGGATTCAGTGGGACTCCAGAATGAGGCTTGGACATCCGCCGAGCAGTTGATAGGAGGGCTGGGACACTGGAACGCAAATCCAATTGTATTCGCTGTACTGCCGAAAAGCAACGCGTTTCGGAGCATGCGCACTAGAGCGCGCTCCTTTCTCAAGCTAAGGAGATGGTATTACGTTGCAGCCTATTTAAGTGCTCTCATAGCACCGCCACCTAATGGTTACTAATATAATTGCAAGAAAATAAAAACATTTAAAAACAAATATAGAAAAGAAAAGTGGTATTCCTATTGTGCAATATTCCTCTGCATGTACTAGTTTCCACTATGTACATACACAGTATCTAAACATATAGTAAAAATGGTTTTTGTATATATCATGTATTACAATACAGATTATGTGTATAAACAACTATAATGTATGGATGTGAGCAAACTCTATCAGCTTGTCCAATTATATAGGGAAAGATCCTATGTAAAGTATATGGGAATATTGGTGACACTAACGTACTTTAAAAACATCATTCTAAAATATATAATAATAAATATATAGTTCATTAAAATTTTTTTGGGTGTGAAGATTATTCTCATGTACTCGTGTAAAAAATGATTAAAGCCGTATTTTTATAACATAATTGCATAAAAGGCGAGTGCCATATCCAAATAAAATATTTTATAGAATGGTGGATATTTCTAATTCCTCATTAATTCCACCAGGATTCAGAGCGTCTAAAGAATAAATCCAGAAGGTTTCCCTTTCACATAATCTAAAAAATCTTTCAGCTGCGGGTAAGTTTTTTGGTATTTGCTCAATAACCCATACCTCAAGACCTTCGGTGGATTTTGCATGGTGTTCACAGAAATGGCGGGGGACACTATGTTTGTCCCTCCCTCCTTCTATTTTTCTTCTGTGTTCGCCAAATCCAAATTCTTTTCTATATTTGTTTTTAAATGTTTTTATTTTCTTGCAATTATATTAGTAACCATTAGGTGGCGGTGCTATGAGAGCACTTAAATAGGCTGCAACGTAATACCATCTCCTTAGCTTGAGAAAGGAGCGCGCTCTAGTGCGCATGCTCCGAAACGCGTTGCTTTTCGGCAGTACAGCGAATACAATTGGATTTGCGTTCCAGTGTCCCAGCCCTCCTATCAACTGCTCGGCGGATGTCCAAGCCTCATTCTGGAGTCCCACTGAATCCCGGAAGTCCGCGCTATACAGACCGGCCGGCAGCAAGAGAAAGGAGTGAGACTATGTGACAGAGGAGGACGCTATCCTGTATAGCTATACTGTAGCTTCCCACGCCGGACGAATTAAGTTTTACATGTGAGTGGCTTTAATGGAATGTTATCATTAAATATACAGCTTTACTAAGAGGCGCCTTTTCTTGTTTCTCTTTTTTACCCTTCCCTGCAGCCTTCCCTCCACCCTTACCTCAACCCCAGAAGAGGCTGACGAGCAACAACCTGGGCCTTCCATCCTGGAAGAAGTGGATGCGCCCAGCTGGAGCCAGGTATATTATTTGTAGACATATTTACTTAATATTAATGATGTTAACTAGATGTTATAATTGATAACTAATTAATGATTTTAAACAAAGTGATTTACATATGAATAGACAGTAGTGGCCAAAATGTTTGGGACAAGAAAGAAAAATGCTGGGGTCAGAATGATAGTCTTTTCTATTTATTAACATTCAATTTGAAAGTCATGAGCTAAAAATTGTGTGTGATTGATGAAGCAAAAACTATGTCTCTTTTTTATACACAGGATGAGCTCAGCCAGGAGGAGGGTCTGGAAAGTGTCAGGCAGGAGGAGGCAGTGCACAGTGGCAGCCAGGAGGAGGCTGTGCCCAGTGACAGCCAGAAGGTGGGCGGGTCCAGGCCCGTCGCGACAGGACAGGCAAAACAAGCAATTGCTTGGGTTCTGACTAGAAAGGAGAGCAGGGGCAGAGTCTGTGTGGGCAGCTGCAGGAGGAGCATCTTCTCCCCCAGGCAGCAAGACTTGTACAGTGTGGAGTGGAGATCAAGAATAGCTATTCCCCTCTAGCTCCGGCACTCCATAGCCTCTGGCATCCTGTCACAGTGATATAGTGAGAGCGTGGAAAGCCAGCTAGCTTGTGCAGGAGTCGAGCTGTGTTCTGTCTCCATTGTCCTCCTAACCCCTCCCTCACTGCACTGCTTGTCCAATCCAATATTCCGCCTCCCATTTGTGCCCGCCCACACTCCAGCCACATGCATGCAATGCACAGTACTGTGCTGTGAGGGGAGTTCTGTTTTCAAACAATAGCTGCCACAGCCCTGGGGGGGACCAGCCTGAATGGGAGAGCATAATTGGTGAGTGAGACCCCCAGAATAACCCCCCTCTCTGTTCCCACCCCTTTGTGCTATTCACCTTCTTCCTCCTCCCCTCTCTTTCTCATCACCTTCTTCTCTCTCTCTCCCCCCTAGGCTAGGGCCTAGTGTGCCTGTTTACTGTCCTAGTCTGTCTGTATACTGTTCCTACCTGTCTATATACCCTACTAGCCTGCCTATATACCATCCTAGCCTGCCTATATACTGTCCTAGCCTGCCTGTTTACCATCCTAGCCTGCCTATATACCATCCTAGCCTGCCTGTATACCATCCTAGCCTGCCTATATACCGTCCTAGCCTGCCTATATACCATCCTAGCCTGCCTGTATACCATACTAGCCTGCCTGTATACCATCTTAGCCTGCCTGTATACCGTCCTAGCCTGCCTGTATACCGTCCTAGCCTGCCTATATACTGTCCTAGCCTGCCTGTATACTGTTCTAGCCTGCCTGTATACCATCCTAGCCTGCCTGTATACCATCCTAGCTTGTCTGTATACCGTCCTAGCCGGCCTGTATACTGTTCTAGCCTGTCTGTATACCATCCTAGCCTGTCTGTATACCGTCCTAGCCTGCCTGTATACCATCCTAGCCTTCCTGTATACCGTCCTAGCCTGTCTGTATACCGTCCTAGCCTGTCTGTATACCATCCTAGCCTGCCTGTATACCTTCCTAGCCTGTCTATATACTATTCTAACCTGTCTGTATACCATCCTAGCCTGCCTGTATACTGTTCTAGCCTGCCTGGATACCATCCTAGCCTGCCTGTATACCATGCTAGCCTGTCTGTATACCGTCCTAGCCTGCCTGTATATCTGCAGGCCACGGCTGGTATGAGGAAGCGAGCCGGTGCAGCCACTATTTGCAGCCAGGTGCAGGTGCGGGCATGTGGACCACGGCAGAAGAAATAGTGCAGAGGCACCGCAAACATCTCCCCCGTTACCTTCACTGTATACATGTGCAGGGCAAAGGGGGTGGAGTCAGAGGCGGAGCCAATGGGGCGGCAAAATTAGGTTTCGCCTAGGGTGTCAAAAATCCTTGCACCAGCCCTGCCTGCAGTCCGCGTGGTACAGGAGATTCAGTTTCCTGTTCCGGCTGGACTGACAGGAAGTGCACACACTGAGTGCTCACTTCCTTTTAGTTCGGCCGTCCGGGAACAGAAAATTGAATCTCCTGCCGCGCGGTATGCGGTAGGGAGGGGGATTAAAAAGAACACGAGGTGGGGGAGTAGTAAGGGGGGAGGCAGTCATTAAGACCCATTTAGTAATAAAAATATGGTAGCTTGCTGACCATAATAAAAACAATTACCATAGCTTTCTTTCCATTCTCTTCTTTCTTTACCATCCCATTTCCATCTTATTGCTTCTTTTTTGAATCAGGTAATATTTATTAAAGCTTTTTGCAAAAAATTACAAAGCAGAGAAATGACTCTCTACTGCCTGTATACTGTCCTAGCCTGCCTATATACCGTCCTAGCCTGCCTGTATACTGTCCTAGCCTGCCTGTATACCATACTAGCCTGCCTATATACCATCTTAGCCTGCCTGAGTCTTTTCTCTGCTTTGTAAATTTTTGCAAAAAGCTTTAATACATATTGTCTGTTTCAAAAAAGAAGCAATAGGATGTAAATGGGATGGTAAAGAAAGAAAATGGAAAGAAAGCTATGGTAATTGTTTCTATGGTAAAGCTATGGTAAATCTTTTTTTTGCTCTCCTCATTAGATGAGATACGCGTGTATTTTAAGTATGTTGGATTTAGTTATTGTGCACTTTTTTAATGTATATTTGATTTTATGGTACAGTGGTGTTTTTTTGCAAATGTTCAATTGTTGAAAATGTTCAAATTTTATGCACATTATATGCAACAGCAATATTTGCACTGTAAACCTTTTTTATTTTAATAAAGTGTTGGTGAACTTAAACTGTATATGCTGTGATTCCTGTAGGGTTTGCGTGCGTGCATGCGGGGGGGAGGGGCCTCCATGTCCGTTTTGCTTGGGGCCCCCAAATTTCTTCAAATTGCCCTGGGCGGCCCTGGGTGGGCCCAGTCTCAGCCAGGAGGTGGCTGGCCCCAGTATGAGCCTCACCCAATACCAGGTGCCTCCCCTCCACCTTCAAACAAAAAGGCCCAGGAAGGAGACAATGACGGAGGAGGCAGCACTGGGCCTCAGCGAGTGATGTGCTCAAAGACCCCCCCTGACGCTGAAGAGGCCTATGGATGCTATATAGCCACAAGATTGTTGAAATTGGAGGAGGGCCAACGCTTACTCTGTAAGCAAATTATTTTTGAGGGCCTTCAGAAGGGGTTGAGGGCCAGCTGACAGAGAACAGCCACATATATGATCTCACCCATCCTCCTCCTCCTCCTGCCACAAGTCTACCACCAGAGCCACAGCCTCCAAGGAAGGCTGCAGGGAAGGCTGCAGGGAAGCGTGGACGGAAGGTTGCAGCGAAGAGAAGAAAGTGATGGCCTGGGTTCAGTCTGGTCTGACAGAAGACGCAGGCTGGTGTAGTACCACAGCCTGGGGACATAGATATCATCTGCTGCTGGTCCTGATCTCGGGGAGTCCTGGACCAGATTGGGCTCAAAATTATATGGACTCCTCAAGATAAAATTTTTTGTTTACACAGACTTGATGTATGCCCTGGGGCCAAAAGGCTTTGCAAATTCCAAAAGTTTCTCCAGCCTTGCCTTCCTCTTTATTTTGTTAACCAGAATAAATGGATATTTTACTTTGAGAAAATACTTGCCTATATGTGTTTTTATTAAAATAGGACAGATTGTGAGTAGGTAGGTACATTTTAAAAAGATAATGTCAAATTAACAAGGGACACCAACCAGCCTCCTTGAGGTTACAAAATACAAGATAATAATGTTATTGTGGTAACTTGACACACCAAAAAAAAAATATTATGGAGATCACTAGAAATTTTTTTTGCAATAATCAAAAAAAAAAGAGATCTTGATGAAAAAAAAATGATAAAAAAAAGATGATTATAAAAAATAATTCTCAACATTATTCTGGAGATCTGGCTTTAAAATAATAAGAGATTATTCATGAGATCATGAGAAATAATAAAGAAAAAAGTTTGTGAGAACTCTGTGTGAATATCAGCAGCAAAACAAGTTCATTCTTCTAGCATTATAAAGCACAAAATAATACGCTGCATTAAAAGATCACAGAATTTGCAGCGTGAGGAATGTGCTATCTCAATTACAAACGCTAGTTTTACCAGATCGAGCGCTTCCGTCTCGTACTTGCTTCTGAGTAGGGATGAGCCGAACACCCCCCTGTTCGGTTCGCAAGAGAACTTGCGAACAGGCAAAACATTTGTTCGAACACGCGAACACCATTAAAGTCTATGGGACACGAACATGAATAATCAAAAGTGCTGATTTTAAAGGCTTATATTCAAGTTATTGACATAAAAAGTGTTTGGGGACCCGGGTCCTGCCCCAGGGGACATGCATCAATGCAAAAAAAAGTTTTAAAAACGGCATTTTTTTCGGGAGCAGTGATTTTAACCACTTGCCGACCGCCTCACGCCTATATACGTGAGCAGAGCGGCACGGGCAGGCAAAATCACGTACCTAGTACGTGATTGCCTTCCCGCGGGTGGGGGGTCCGATCGGACCCCCCCCCTGTGCCAGCTGCGGTCGGCATTTGGTTGGGAGCGATTACAGACGAGGGGGAGACCATCCGATCGTGGCCCCCCCCTCGCGATCGCTCCCAGCCACTGACAAACATCCCCTGCCTCTGTATAGTACACAGAGGCAGAGGATGTGATGTCATCTCTCCTCGGCTGTCAGTTTCCGTTCCAGCGCCGAGGAGAGATGACATGTAAGTAAGTACACAACACAAACACACACAGTAGAACATGCCAGGCATACATTACACCCCCGATCCCCCCCCAATCACCCCCCCCCCCTGTCACAAACTGACACCAAGCAGGTTTTTTTTTTTTTTTTTTTTCCTGATTACTGCATAGTGTCAGTTTGTGACAGTTAGCAGTGTTAGGACAGTTACTGTAACCCCCCTGTAGGTCTAGGGTACCCCCCTAACCCCCCCTAATAAAGTTTTAACCCCTTGATCACCCCCCCTCACCAGTGTCGCTAAGCGATCATTTTTCTGATCGCTGTATTAGTGTCGCTGGTGACGGTAGTTAGGGACGTAAATATTTAGGTTCGCCGTCAGTGTTTTATAGCGACAGGGACCCCCATATACTATCTAATAAATGTTTTAACCCCTTGATTGCCCCCTAGTTAACCCTTTCACCACTGATCACCGTATAACCGTTACGGTTGACGCTGGTTAGTTAGTTTATTTTTTATAGTGTCAGGGCACCCGCCGTTTATTACCGAATAAAGGTTTAGCCCCCTGATCGCCCGGCGGTGATATGCGTCGCCCCAGGCAGCGTCAGATTAGCGCCAGTACCCCCCCTAATAAAGTTTTAACCCCTTGATCACCCCCTGTCGCCAGTGTCGCTAAGCGATCATTTTTCTGATCGCTGTATTAGTGTCACTGGTGACGCTAGTTAGGAACGTAAATATTTAGGTTCGCCGTCAGTGTTTTATAGCGACAGGGACCCCCATATACTATCTAATAAATGTTTTAACCCCTTGATTGCCCCCTAGTTAACCCTTTCACCACTGATCACCGTATAACTGTTACGGGTGACGCTGGTTAGTTAGTTTATTTTTTATAGTGTCAGGGCACCCGCCGTTTATTACCGAATAAAGGTTTAGCCCCCTGATCGCCCGGCGGTGATATGCGTTGCCCCAGGCAGCGTCAGATTAGCGCCAGTACCGCGAACACCCACGCACGCACCGTACACGCACCATACACCTCCCTTAGTGGTATAGTATCTGATCGGATCAATATCTGATCCGATCAGATCTATACTAGCGTCCCCAGCAGTTTAGGGTTCCCAAAAACGCAGTGTTAGCGGGATCAGCCCAGATACCTGCTAGCACCTGCGTTTTGCCCCTCCGCCCGGCCCAGCCCAGCCCACCCAAGTGCAGTATCGATCGATCACTGTCACTTACAAAACACTAAACGCATAACTGCAGCGTTCGCAGAGTCAGGCCTGATCCCTGCGATCGCTAACAGTTTTTTTGGTAGCATTTTGGTGAACTGGCAAGCACCAGCCCCAGGCAGCGTCAGGTTAGCGCCAGTACCGCTAACACCCACGCACGCAGCGTACACCTCCCTTAGTGGTATAGTATCTGAACAGATCAATATCTGATCCGATCAGATCTATACTAGCGTCCCCAGCAGTTTAGGGTTCCCAAAAACGCAGTGTTAGCGGGATCAGCCCAGATACCTGCTAGCACCTGCGTTTTGCCCCTCCGCCCAGCCCGGCCCAGCCCACCCAAGTGCAGTATCGATCGATCACTGTCACTTACAAAACTCTAAACGCATAACTGCAGCGTTCGCAGAGTCAGGCCTGATCCCTGCGATCGCTAACAGTTTTTTTTGTAGCGTCTTGGTGAACTGGCAAGCACCAGAGGCCTAGTACACCCCGGTCGTAGTCAAACCAGCACTGCAGTAACACTTGGTGACGTGGCGAGTCCCATAAGTGCAGTTCAAGCTGGTGAAGTGGCAAGCACAAGTAGTGTCCCGCTGCCACCAAAAAGACAAACACAGGCCCGTCATGCCCATAGTGCCCTTCCTGCTGCATTCGCCAATCCTAATTGGGAACCCACCGCTTCTGCAGCGCCCGTACTTCCCCCATTCACATCCCCAACCAAATGCAGTCGGCTGCATGAGAGGCATTTTCTTTATGTCCTCCCGAGTACCCCTACCCAGCGAACCCCCCCAAAAAAGATGTCGTGTCTGCAGCAAGCGCGGATATAGGCGTGACACCCGCTATTATTGTCCCTCCTGTCCTGACAATCCTGGTCTTTGCATTGGTGAATGTTTTGAACGCTACCATACACTAGTTGAGTATTAGCGTAGGGTACAGCATTGCACAGACTAGGCACACTTTCACAGGGTCTCCCGAGATGCCAGCGCATTTTGAGAGACCCGAACCTGGAACCGGTTACAGTTATTATAGTTAGTTACAAAAAAAAGTGTAAAAAAAAAAAAAAACACAAACAAAAATATAAAATAAAAATAGTTGTCGTTTTATTGTTCTCTCTCTCTCTATTCTCTCTCTATTGTTCTGCTCTTTTTTACTGTATTCTATTCTGCAATGTTTTATTGTTATTATGTTTTATCATGTTTGCTTTTCAGGTATGCAATTTTTTATACCTTACCGTTTACTGTGCTTTATTGTTAACCATTTTTTTGTCTTCAGGTATGCCATTCACGACTTTGAGTGGTTATACCAGAATGATGCCTGCAGGTTTAGGTATCATCTTGGTATCATTCTTTTCAGCCAGCGGTCGGCTTTCATATAAAAGCAATCCTAGTGGCTAATTAGCCTCTAGACTGCTTTTACAAGCAGTGGGAGGGAATGCCCCCCCCCCCAACATCTTCCGTGTTTTTCTCTGGCTCTCCTGTCTCAACAGGGAACCTGAAAATGCAGCCGGTGATTCAGCCAGCTGACCATAGAGCTGATCAGAGACCAGAGTGGCTCCAAACATCTCTATGACCTAAGAAACCGGAAGCTACGAGCATTTTATGACGTAGATTTCGCCGGATGTAAACAGCGCCATTGGGAAATTGGGAAAGCATTTTATCACACCGATCTTGGTGTGATCAGATGCTTTGAGGGCAGAGGAGAAATCTAGGGTCTAATAGACCCCAATTTTTGCAAAAAAGAGTACCTGTCACTACCTATTGCTATCATAGGGGATATTTACATTCCCTGAGATAACAATAAAAATGATTTAAAAAAAAAAAAAATGAAAGGAACAGTTTAAAAATAAGATAAAAAAATAATAATAATAAAGAAAAAAAAAAAAAAAAAAAAAAAGCACCCCTGTCCCCCCTGCTCTCGCGCTAAGGTGAACGCAAGCGTTGGTCTGGCATCAAATGTAAACAGCAATTGCACCATGCATGTGAGGTATCGCCGCGAAGGTCAGATCGAGGGCAGTAATTTTAGCAGTAGACCTCCTCTGTAAATCTAAAGTGGTAACCTGTAAAGGCTTTTAAAGGCTTTTAAAAATGTATTTAGTTTGTCGCCACTGCACGTTTGTGCGCAATTTTAAAGCATGTCATGTTTGGTATCTATGTACTCGGCCTAAGATCATCTTTTTTATTTCATCAAACATTTGGGCAATATAGTGTGTTTTAGTGCATTAAAATGTAAAAAAGTGTGTTTTTTCCCCAAAAAATGCGTTTGAAAAATCGCTGCGCAAATACTGTGTGAAAAAAAAAAATGAAACACCCACCATTTTAATCTGTAGGGCATTTGCTTTAAAAAAAATATATAATGTTTGGGGGTTCAAAGTAATTTTCTTGCAAAAAAAAATTATTTTTTTATGTAAACAATAAGTGTCAGAAAGGGCTTTGTCTTCAAGTGGTTAGAAGAGTGGGTGATGTGTGACATAAGCTTCTAGATGTTGTGCATAAAATGCCAGGACAGTTCAAACCCCCCCCAAATGACCCCATTTTGGAAAGTAGACACCCCAAGCTATTTGCTGAGAGTCATGTTGAGTCCATGGAATAATTTATATTGTGACACAAGTTGCGGGAAAGAGACAATTTTTTATTTTTTTTATTTTTTTTTGCGCAAAGTTGTCACTAAATGATATATTGCTCAAACATGCCATGGGAATATGTGAAATTACACCCCAAAATACATTCTGCTGCTTCTCCTGAGTACGGGGATACCACATGTGTGAGACTTTTTGGGAGCCTAGCCGCGTACGGGACCCCGAAAACCAAGCACCGCCTTCAGGCTTTCTAAGGCCGTAAATTTTTGATTTCACTCTTCACCGCCTTTCACAGTTTCGGGGGCCATGGAATGCCCAGGTGGCAAAAAAAACCCCCAAATGACCCCATTTTGGAAAGTAGACACCCCAAGCTATTTGATGAGAGGTATAGTGAGTATTTTGCAGACCTCACTTTTTGTCACAAAGTTTTGAAAATTGAAAAAAGAAAAAAAAAATTTTTTTTTCTCGTCTTTCTTTATTTTCAAAAACAAATGAGAGCTGCAAAATACTCACCATGCCTCTCAGCAAATAACTTGGGGTGTCTACTTTCCAAAATGGGGTCATTTGGGGGGGGTTTGTGCCACCTGGGCATTCCATGGCCTCCGAAACTGTGATAGGCAGTGAGGAGTAAAATCAAAAATGTACGCCCTTAGAAATCCTGAAGGCGGTGCTTGGTTTTCGGGGTCCCGTACGCGGCTAGGCTCCTAAAAAGTCCCACACATGTGGTATCCCCGTACTCAGGAGAAGCAGCTAAATGTATTTTGGGGTGCAATTCCACATATGCCCATGGCCTGTGTGAGCAATATATCATTTAGTGACAACTTTGTGCAAAGAAAAAAAAAAAAAAAAAAAAATTGTCACTTTCCCGCAACTTGTGTCAAAATATAAAACATTCCATGGACTCAACATGCCTCAAAGCAAATAGCTTGGGGTGTCTACTTTCCAAAATGGGGTCATTTGGGGGGGGTTTATGTCATCTGGGCATTTTATGGCCTTCAAAACCGTGATAGGTAGTGAGGAGTAAAATCAAAAATGTACGCCCTTAGAAATCCTGAAGGCGGTGCTTGGTTTTCGGGGCCCCGTACGCGGCTAGGCTCCCAAAAAGTCCCACACATGTGGTATCCCCGTACTCAGGAGAAGCAGCTAAATGTATTTTGGGGTGCAATTCCACATATGCCCATGGCCTGTGTGAGCAATATATCATTTAGTGACAACTTTTTGTAATTTTTTTTTTTTTTTTTTTTTTTTGTCATTATTCAATCACTTGGGACAAAAAAAATGAATATTCAATGGGCTCAACATGCCTCTCAGCAAATTCCTTGGGGTGTCTACTTTCCAAAATGGGGTCATTTGTGGGGGTTTTGTACTGCCCTGCCATTTTAGCACCTCAAGAATCGACATAGGCAGTCATAAATTAAAGGCTGTGTAAATTCCAGAAAATGTACCCTAGTTTGTAGACGCTATAACTTTTGCGCAAACCAATAAATATACACTTATTGACATTTTTTTTACCAAAGACATGTGGCCGAATACATTTTGGCCTAAATGTATGACTAAAATTGAGTTTATTGGATTTTTTTTAGAACAAAAAGTAGAAAATATCATTTTTTTTCAAAATTTTCGGTCTTTTTCCGTGTATAGCGCAAAAAATAAAAACGGCAGAGGTGATCAAATACCATCAAAAGAAAGCTCTATTTGTGGGAAGAAAAGGACGCAAATTTCGTTTGGGTACAGCATTGCATGACCGCGCAATTAGCAGTTAAAGCGACGCAGTGCCGAATTGTAAAAAGTGCTCTGGTCAGGAAGGGGGTAAATCCTTCCGGGGCTGAAGTGGTTAATAATGCTTAAAGTGAAACAATAAAAGTGTAATAGAAGATATAAAAAAAAAATAAGCATTTAAATAAAGGAATTGTCAAAAACTGTCTTGTCATTCTTAACATTTTTGACAGTTTTTTTGTGAAATGGTAGGGGTACTTTTGTACCCCCTTACCATTTCACACAGGGGGTGGGGCTGGGATCTGGGGGTCCCCTTGTTAAAGGGGGCTTCCAGATTCTGATAAGCCCTCCACCCGCAGACCCCCACAACCACCGGGCAAGGGTTGTGAGGATGAGGCCCTTGTCCCCATCAACATGGGGACAAGGTGTTTTGGGGGGCTACCCCAAAGCACCCTCCCAATGTTGAGGGCATGTGGCCTGGTACGGTTCAGGAGGGGGGCGCTCTCTCGTCCCCCCTCTTTTCCTGCGGCCTGCCAGGTTGCATGCTCGGATAAGGGTCTGGTATGGATTTTTGGGGGGACCCCATGCCTTTTTTTTTTTTTGGCGCGGGGTTCCCCTTAAAATCCATACCAGACCTGAAGAGTCTGGTATAGATTTTAAGGGGGTCCAACGTCATTAAAAAAAAAAAAATTGGCCGGGGTTCCCCTTAATATCCATACCAGACCTGAAGGGCCTGGTATGGAATTTAGGGGAACCCCCCACATTATTATTTTTTTTAATTTAGGTTCAGGGTTCCCCTGTGGGGAATTCCCATGCCGTTTTTATCAATTAACTTTTATGTGTATTGTCAGACCGGCAATTCAATAATAGCTGCGAGTAGTTTTAAATGACTTTTTTCCTTTGAAATGTCATTTTGCTGTCAGACTGTTCTAAGCACGGGAAACATGCGCCCCTTTACAGGCATACTATAGACACCCCCCAGGTACGAAATTTAAAGGAATATTACACTTTTATTGTTTCACTTTAAGCATTATTAAAATCACTGCTCCCGAAAAAACGGCCGTTTTTAAAACTTTTTTTTGCATTGATTCTTGTGCCCTGGGGCAGGACCCAGGTCCCCAAATACTTTTAATGACAATGCCATGCATATAAGCCTTTAAAATGAGCACTTTTGATTTCTCCCATCGACTTTGAAATGGTGCTCCGCGGCTTTCGAATTTGCCGCGAACACCCCAAATTGTTCGCTGTTCGGCGAACTGGCGAACAGCCGATGTTCAAATCGAACATGACTTTGACTCGAACTCGAAGCTCATCCCTACTTCTGAGCATGCGTTGTTTTTGGTACGTCGGAAAAGCATACAGATGAGCGGGTTTCCCGATAGTAATTAGTTCCGTCTGAAAAATTTAGAACATGTTCACTATCTAAGTTCGTCAGAATTTTCGACGGAAAAAGTCCGATGGGGCATACACACGGTCGGAAAATACAATGAAAAGCTTCCATTGGACTTTTTCTGATGGACATTCAGATCGAGCGCTTCCGTCTCGTACTTGCTTCTGAGTAGGGATGAGCCGAACACCCCCCTGTTCGGTTCGCAAGAGAACTTGCGAACAGGCAAAACATTTGTTCGAACACGCGAACACCATTAAAGTCTATGGGACACGAACATGAATAATCAAAAGTGCTGATTTTAAAGGCTTATATTCAAGTTATTGACATAAAAAGTGTTTGGGGACCCGGGTCCTGCCCCAGGGGACATGCATCAATGCAAAAAAAAGTTTTAAAAACGGCCGTTTTTTCGGGAGCAGTGATTTTAATAATGCTTAAAGTGAAACAATAAAAGTGTAATAGAAGATATAAAAAAAAGAATAAGCATTTAAATAAAGGAATTGTCAAAAACTGTCTTGTCATTCTTAACATTTTTGACAGTTTTTTTGTGAAATGGTAGGGGTACTTTTGTACCCCCTTACCATTTCACACAGGGGGTGGGGCTGGGATCTGGGGGTCCCCTTGTTAAAGGGGGCTTCCAGATTCTGATAAGCCCTCCACCCGCAGACCCCCACAACCACCGGGCAAGGGTTGTGAGGATGAGGCCCTTGTCCCCATCAACATGGGGACAAGGTGTTTTGGGGGGCTACCCCAAAGCACCCTCCCAATGTTGAGGGCATGTGGCCTGGTACGGTTCAGGAGGGGGGCGCTCTCTCGTCCCCCCTCTTTTCCTGCGGCCTGCCAGGTTGCATGCTCGGATAAGGGTCTGGTATGGATTTTTGGGGGGACCCCATGCCTTTTTTTTTTTTTGGCGCGGGGTTCCCCTTAAAATCCATACCAGACCTGAAGAGTCTGGTATAGATTTTAAGGGGGTCCAACGTCATTAAAAAAAAAAAAATTGGCCGGGGTTCCCCTTAATATCCATACCAGACCTGAAGGGCCTGGTATGGAATTTAGGGGAACCCCCCACATTATTATTTTTTTTAATTTAGGTTCAGGGTTCCCCTGTGGGGAATTCCCATGCCGTTTTTATCAATTAACTTTTATGTGTATTGTCAGACCGGCAATTCAATAATAGCTGCGAGTAGTTTTAAATGACTTTTTTCCTTTGAAATGTCATTTTGCTGTCAGACTGTTCTAAGCATGGGAAACATGCGCCCCTTTACAGGCATACTATAGACACCCCCCAGGTACAAAATTTAAAGGAATATTACACTTTTATTGTTTCACTTTAAGCATTATTAAAATCACTGCTCCCGAAAAAACGGCCGTTTTTAAAACTTTTTTTTGCATTGATTCTTGTGCCCTGGGGCAGGACCCAGGTCCCCAAATACTTTTAATGACAATGCCATGCATATAAGCCTTTAAAATGAGCACTTTTGATTTCTCCCATCGACTTTGAAATGGTGCTCCGCGGCTTTCGAATTTGCCGCGAACACCCCAAATTGTTCGCTGTTCGGCGAACTGGCGAACAGCCGATGTTCAAATCGAACATGACTTTGACTCGAACTCGAAGCTCATCCCTACTTCTGAGCATGCGTTGTTTTTGGTACGTCGGAAAAGCATACAGATGAGCGGGTTTCCCGATAGTAATTAGTTCCGTCTGAAAAATTTAGAACATGTTCACTATCTAAGTTCGTCAGAATTTTCGACGGAAAAAGTCCGATGGGGCATACACACGGTCGGAAAATACAATGAAAAGCTTCCATTGGACTTTTTCTGATGGACATTCAGATCGAGCGCTTCCGTCTCGTACTTGCTTCTGAGTAGGGATGAGCCGAACACCCCCCTGTTCGGTTCGCAAGAGAACTTGCGAACAGGCAAAACATTTGTTCGAACACGCGAACACCATTAAAGTCTATGGGACACGAACATGAATAATCAAAAGTGCTGATTTTAAAGGCTTATATTCAAGTTATTGACATAAAAAGTGTTTGGGGACCCGGGTCCTGCCCCAGGGGACATGCATCAATGCAAAAAAAAGTTTTAAAAACGGCCGTTTTTTCGGGAGCAGTGATTTTAATAATGCTTAAAGTGAAACAATAAAAGTGTAATAGAAGATATAAAAAAAAGAATAAGCATTTAAATAAAGGAATTGTCAAAAACTGTCTTGTCATTCTTAACATTTTTGACAGTTTTTTTGTGAAATGGTAGGGGTACTTTTGTACCCCCTTACCATTTCACACAGGGGGTGGGGCTGGGATCTGGGGGTCCCCTTGTTAAAGGGGGCTTCCAGATTCTGATAAGCCCTCCACCCGCAGACCCCCACAACCACCGGGCAAGGGTTGTGAGGATGAGGCCCTTGTCCCCATCAACATGGGGACAAGGTGTTTTGGGGGGCTACCCCAAAGCACCCTCCCAATGTTGAGGGCATGTGGCCTGGTACGGTTCAGGAGGGGGGCGCTCTCTCGTCCCCCCTCTTTTCCTGCGGCCTGCCAGGTTGCATGCTCGGATAAGGGTCTGGTATGGATTTTTGGGGGGACCCCATGCCTTTTTTTTTTTTTTGGCGCGGGGTTCCCCTTAAAATCCATACCAGACCTGAAGAGTCTGGTATAGATTTTAAGGGGGTCCAACGTCATTAAAAAAAAAAAAATTGGCCGGGGTTCCCCTTAATATCCATACCAGACCTGAAGGGCCTGGTATGGAATTTAGGGGAACCCCCCACATTATTATTTTTTTTAATTTAGGTTCAGGGTTCCCCTGTGGGGAATTCCCATGCCGTTTTTATCAATTAACTTTTATGTGTATTGTCAGACCGGCAATTCAATAATAGCTGCGAGTAGTTTTAAATGACTTTTTTCCTTTGAAATGTCATTTTGCTGTCAGACTGTTCTAAGCACGGGAAACATGCGCCCCTTTACAGGCATACTATAGACACCCCCCAGGTACGAAATTTAAAGGAATATTACACTTTTATTGTTTCACTTTAAGCATTATTAAAATCACTGCTCCCGAAAAAACGGCCGTTTTTAAAACTTTTTTTTGCATTGATTCTTGTGCCCTGGGGCAGGACCCAGGTCCCCAAATACTTTTAATGACAATGCCATGCATATAAGCCTTTAAAATGAGCACTTTTGATTTCTCCCATCGACTTTGAAATGGTGCTCCGCGGCTTTCGAATTTGCCGCGAACACCCCAAATTGTTCGCTGTTCGGCGAACTGGCGAACAGCCGATGTTCAAATCGAACATGACTTTGACTCGAACTCGAAGCTCATCCCTACTTCTGAGCATGCGTTGTTTTTGGTACGTCGGAAAAGCATACAGATGAGCGGGTTTCCCGATAGTAATTAGTTCCGTCTGAAAAATTTAGAACATGTTCACTATCTAAGTTCGTCAGAATTTTCGACGGAAAAAGTCCGATGGGGCATACACACGGTCGGAAAATACAATGAAAAGCTTCCATTGGACTTTTTCTGATGGACATTCAGATCGAGCGCTTCCGTCTCGTACTTGCTTCTGAGTAGGGATGAGCCGAACACCCCCCTGTTCGGTTCGCAAGAGAACTTGCGAACAGGCAAAACATTTGTTCGAACACGCGAACACCATTAAAGTCTATGGGACACGAACATGAATAATCAAAAGTGCTGATTTTAAAGGCTTATATTCAAGTTATTGACATAAAAAGTGTTTGGGGACCCGGGTCCTGCCCCAGGGGACATGCATCAATGCAAAAAAAAGTTTTAAAAACGGCCGTTTTTTCGGGAGCAGTGATTTTAATAATGCTTAAAGTGAAACAATAAAAGTGTAATAGAAGATATAAAAAAAAGAATAAGCATTTAAATAAAGGAATTGTCAAAAACTGTCTTGTCATTCTTAACATTTTTGACAGTTTTTTTGTGAAATGGTAGGGGTACTTTTGTACCCCCTTACCATTTCACACAGGGGGTGGGGCTGGGATCTGGGGGTCCCCTTGTTAAAGGGGGCTTCCAGATTCTGATAAGCCCTCCACCCGCAGACCCCCACAACCACCGGGCAAGGGTTGTGAGGATGAGGCCCTTGTCCCCATCAACATGGGGACAAGGTGTTTTGGGGGGCTACCCCAAAGCACCCTCCCAATGTTGAGGGCATGTGGCCTGGTACGGTTCAGGAGGGGGGCGCTCTCTCGTCCCCCCTCTTTTCCTGCGGCCTGCCAGGTTGCATGCTCGGATAAGGGTCTGGTATGGATTTTTGGGGGGACCCCATGCCTTTTTTTTTTTTTTGGCGCGGGGTTCCCCTTAAAATCCATACCAGACCTGAAGAGTCTGGTATAGATTTTAAGGGGGTCCAACGTCATTAAAAAAAAAAAAATTGGCCGGGGTTCCCCTTAATATCCATACCAGACCTGAAGGGCCTGGTATGGAATTTAGGGGAACCCCCCACATTATTATTTTTTTTAATTTAGGTTCAGGGTTCCCCTGTGGGGAATTCCCATGCCGTTTTTATCAATTAACTTTTATGTGTATTGTCAGACCGGCAATTCAATAATAGCTGCGAGTAGTTTTAAATGACTTTTTTCCTTTGAAATGTCATTTTGCTGTCAGACTGTTCTAAGCACGGGAAACATGCGCCCCTTTACAGGCATACTATAGACACCCCCCAGGTACGAAATTTAAAGGAATATTACACTTTTATTGTTTCACTTTAAGCATTATTAAAATCACTGCTCCCGAAAAAACGGCCGTTTTTAAAACTTTTTTTTGCATTGATTCTTGTGCCCTGGGGCAGGACCCAGGTCCCCAAATACTTTTAATGACAATGCCATGCATATAAGCCTTTAAAATGAGCACTTTTGATTTCTCCCATCGACTTTGAAATGGTGCTCCGCGGCTTTCGAATTTGCCGCGAACACCCCAAATTGTTCGCTGTTCGGCGAACTGGCGAACAGCCGATGTTCAAATCGAACATGACTTTGACTCGAACTCGAAGCTCATCCCTACTTCTGAGCATGCGTTGTTTTTGGTACGTCGGAAAAGCATACAGATGAGCGGGTTTCCCGATAGTAATTAGTTCCGTCTGAAAAATTTAGAACATGTTCACTATCTAAGTTCGTCAGAATTTTCGACGGAAAAAGTCCGATGGGGCATACACACGGTCGGAAAATACAATGAAAAGCTTCCATTGGACTTTTTCTGATGGACATTCAGCTCGTGTGTACGTGGCATTAGACTTGGCTGAGGGGTTGGTGCTATGAAACCACGTAGGATAATGTTTTCTGTGTAATTTGGGAGTTTTGTCTGAGTGGAAATGGGTTTCCTGTAGTAAAATTATTTGGGTGTGGGCCTTTTGGAAATGCTATAGGATTTGCCTCAGTTTTTCAGGTGTGTTAAAACCTGTACGATTTAAAGAGGATATTTTCAAAGAAATCAGAGGAGCTATTGGGTATGAGGAGAGGAACAGGGAAAGGCATACTGGGTGAGGGAACTTGTGTCCTTTCAAAAGAGCCACAGTAACCAAAATATGATTAGAAAGGAAAGAAGAATAAAAAGGAGGAGAGATAGCACAAGAAAAGAGAAGCAGTGATTAGACTGAGAAAAGGTAGCTGCCAGAGTGCAGGCCACAATGCACAAGGTGATAGTCAGGTGAGGTAAGAAACTTTGCAATTGTGGAATGCGATCCAACCAACACAATGGTAGATTGTGCGACTGATAAATGAGAGGGCAAGGCCCTCTAGTGGAGCACAAGAAAAACAAAATATAAAACCATAGTCAGATAGGCCATGAAAAGATCACTACATTTTTAATTGAAACCAGAGCCACTATGGGCACTGAAAGCTCTAAGGTGGGGACCGTGAGTAGTGCACAGAGTGGCTCGCATACACTGGACGTTTTGAGTAAATCAAAAATGAGAACAATGAACAACAGATCGTAGGAATGTGTACTACAATATATTGGAATAACTTTTAATAACATGCTCAAAACCAGCATTTAGCAAAATATCATATGAATGAAAATATCAATAACAGGAGGGAGATGAATATCAAAGGGATTAAGAGAGACAAAATATTAAACATTTAGATAACTGAGTATCAATGATGAAACATAATAACAGATTATTGGCCATCGTGGCCAGAACGACCAGTATAAGGTAACTGGCAAGTGGGGTAGAAAAGCAGCTACAGTACAATTCTTCACCCCGCAGGTGACTTAGATGTGGTGGATCTGGAGCGCTTTTTTTTGGACTGGCTTGCCATCCCATAGGCAGAGGGAGGCCGGGGTGGCAGACTTCAGGGACCAGTCCGGTATGGAAATTTGTGGCTTGTCAAAGGTGCAGAGAAAGGTGGGGAGAGCTCCAAGAGTGCAGAGAGCTGCAGATTTACCATCATGTGAAGAGGAGAGTTGGAATGGAATTCCCCAGTGATACTTGATGGTTTCACTTGAAGTGAGCGTCAATGGTTTCAAGGCTCTTCGCATATCCAAGGTCAGCTTGGAGAGATCAGGGAGCAACATGAGCAGGGTTTCAGTAGCCTCCCTGTCAGATTTTTGCGTCTCAAAGCAGTACACTTATTTTGCATAGAAATTTGGCGTTTTGTATTGTAGGCCTGTAATTCTTGGCAATAACACACTTAAATCTGTCCACCAAGAGTCTAGTAGATATCCCGGGTATGATGAAGTTTGAAACACAAAATCATAAATTATAATATAATCAATAAATATAAGTAATTATAAAAAATAATAATATAATAATAAAATGAGTTTCCCCACGATTCACTATTGCTCAATTCTGCAAGTGTTCTAATTTACTATCGCTGTTTTCTAGCTGGTCTAAAACCACTTTTGACGTAAAGGTTGCTATGGACAATCTCAAGTTTCCAGGCAGAAAGAATAGTATATATAATATAAAACTGCATGCAGGGCATTGGACAAAGCACTGGGAACAAAAGGGATGTGAAATAATTTCATACAGTAATGTAATCTGTAAGATTACAGTGTACTGTATGTATTATGATTTTTCACTTTTTTGAATTTGCTGCCAGGCTCCGCCCCCATGTGTCACGATGCTCGCAGGGAATGGAGCCCGGCACAGAGAGGCTTCGGACTGAGGACAGAGCCCACGGACACAGCGGGGGGACATCGCAGGATCCTGGGGACATGGTAAGTATATCGCACCAGGATGCTGCAATGCAATCCCGAGTGTGGCTCGGGGTTACCGCTAATGGTGCTGAAATTTAGCCCCGAGCCACACTCGGGAAAACCACCAGGGAAGTTAAAAAGGATTGTTTCCTGCGTGTGGACCACTTACATAATTTCTGATTTGGTTTTATAAAAGTGTACTCTGCTGATTACATCCCTGGGGTATGCAGGGTTAGGATTTCTCTGGCCCAGTGCTCTGTGCATATGGTCAAGCTCCAGTGGGGCATCTTTGGGTTGTTGCAGAAGTTGATTAAAGATCACTGTAACTACTGCAGCCAAATCTTTGTCAACTGTTTCAGGTAGTCCACGGATGCGTATATTATTACGTCTACTCCTGTTTTCTTGATTGTCATGATGATAGAAAAGCTGCTGAATTTGCACAGTATGCTGCTGTAAAATCGTCTCATGTTCATGCACTTTACCGACTGTATCATCAACTGTTTGCTCAATATCCTCTATTCTGCCTGCCACATCTTTGTGTAGATCAGAGATCTTCTGCTTGTAGGAAAGCTCCTGCCTTTTTATATACGCCTCAAAGTCATGGTGTGTGGGAAGGACCTTAATGTAGGTCTCCATGTCCCAACTCTCTCCTGAGTGCTGTGATATAGGGGAGGGACAGTCGGAGTGAGCTGAACTGTGCTCAGGCTCCTGTGGGGACCTGGTGCAGTGCCTGGTTCTCATCTGAGAGGCCGCATGCTGTCCGGAGGAGCGAACCGGCATCATCTTGGAAGCAGGGGATCTGTGGTGAGTCTGCCCAGATTGGGTAAAAAAACGTCCAACTTCCCCTGCTTTTTGTGAGCTGGATGGTCCATGGCCCTCACTGGAGCTTCTCCTCCCCATAGCAGTAGAGTACAGCGGGTGTGTGGGTGCTGGGAGCCGCGGTATGCCCAGTATAAGCGGCAGCCGAGGAGACAGGCATCCTACTCCTCCATGCGCTCGGACATGCCCACCGATACTGGAGAGTTTAATAAAAGACCACATAGATGAATTCTTGATGGAAAAAAATATTTTAAGCAACAGACTGCATGGATTCATTAAAGACAGAAGTTGCCAGACAAATCTGATTTTGTTTTATGGGGAGGTAATTCAAATCAAAGGAGTGGCTGTGGACGTAGTATACCTGGATTTTGCAAAAGCATTTGACACAGTTCCCCACACACTGCTAATGTGTTGTGACCCTTGCTTTTTCCTTGTTCAATGTTTTTATTGAGATTTACATCAATAAGAACAATAGAATATGAACAGTGGTACATGGGATACTGTCAAAATCATTGAATTTTTGATAAGTATATGAATATATTGTGACTTACAATAAAGAGTGAAAAAAAAAATTAAAAAGGAGGGAGTAAAGTATATGAGCAATCTGTGTACTATAGACAGTATAAGATCGGGCTGAGAGCCTCCTATATATCATGCCTCCAGACCACCCATCCACCCCAGTGGGTTCAATCTGTGGAAGAGTGGGGGCATTCAATCATGTTAGCTACAATGATAACCAAGGGTAAATTAAATGGAATATATTATAAAACAGGGTCATAACCCTCTTATTTGCAAAATTTGATTGCTTAAAATAAATATACAGATGCAATATGTCATACTATTTGTAAATAGTAAATAATGTAATGATAGTAAGAGTATCCCAAATGTATTTATCATATAGTGAAAAGAAAGAGTAAGAAGGTAAGGGAAAGGGTAAGAAAAAGAAGAAGAAGAGTAATCTCTCCAACACGTATTTAGTTGGTAAGCAATCAAGAATCCTAGTAGGGTAACAATAATGACTGGTCAAAATCATAGGAGAAGTAATGTTTAACCCATGGTTGCCAAATTTTGCAAAATGTATTAATGTTATTGTCCTCAATAGTTGTCATTTTGGCATATATGAGGGCTCTATTCATTCTGTGTTTAGCTTCTGCAACTATCAAGGTTTGAGACTTCCAAGCCATTGCTATAGTTTGCTTGGCTTCAGTGCTAAGCTAGATAAATAACTGAAATTGAGTGCCGCTTAGCGTAGTGGGTTTCAAATTTAGGAGTGCCAAGGCTGGGTCTGGGGGAATAGAGGTTTCCAGAGCTTTAGAGGCCATCACAAACATATTCTTCCAAAATTCTTGGGCTACGGGGCATTGCAACCAGATATGGAAGTGGGTACCTGGTGTAGAACAGCCTCTAAAACAGTTAATTGGGTATGTCGGGATAAATTTTGCAATTCTGGCTGGTACTAAGTACCATCGTGCTAAGACTTTAAAATTTGTTTCCAAAGCATAGCAGTTTGGGGAGGAATTCTTAGTGGCTAACCATATATCGGACCAGTCACTAGTGTCAAATACTCGGTTCATGTCCCGTGCCCATTTATCTGTGTAAGAGGGTAGTGATCCATTATGAATCTCAGTAAGTTGTTGGTATAAAGATGAAATCAATCCTCTCACATGTGGGTCGCTTTTACAAATACGCTCAAATTGTGACATTTGATTCATTGTTGAGCCTGTGATAAGGAATGGAGTGTAGACATTTTTGATTTGCAAGTAGCAAAAAATTTCAGATCTGGGAAGCCCATACGTTTCACATAGCACCGGGAATGCATGAATAGTGGTATTGTTGCTTGATTGATAAAATCAAATTAAATTTGTAGAAGACCATGCAGAAAATTACTTCGGGAATTTCCAAGCAGGATAAAAGGCCGGGTTCCTGAGGAACGAAAGAAGAGGATTATGTGGGGATTGGGGATTTACAAGCTCTGCTTAATTTATCCCAAATAGCCAAGGAAAGTTTTGTTATGGGATTAGAAAGGTGCAATCTATCTTTAGGTTGGAGCCATAGCATATTGGCCACAGAGATAGAGTCGCTGTCAACTGATTCAATATGAACCCAGAGGGGTGTTTCCACCATTGAGTGATATTTAGGAAGGGGTGATAGTTGTGCAGCGTAGTAGTAGGAAGTGAAGTTTGGCAAACCTAACCCGCCATTCAATTTTTTGAGATACAGTGTAGTTTTAGAAATTCTGGGTTTAGTGTTTCCCCAAATAAAGGACATGACTCTACGTTGTGTGAGTCTTAAAAAATATGTAGGTAACGAAATAGGTAATACCCTATATAAGTATAAAAATTTTGGTAATATTGACATTTTTATAGCATTGATCCATCCCAACCATGATAATGGAAGAGAGGTCCATTGTTTCATATAGCCTGTAACTTGTTTCAGTATAGGAAGATAATTAGCCGTAAATAGATCTTTAATCAAGGTTGTAAGTTGTTGTAGTATGGGTCTATATTCATATATAACTTTAGTTATTGAATTACAAGAAACTTAGTAATAGTTTTAAGGTGATTACTTATATATATATACATATATATATTTCTATATATGTAAAAATGTATGATTCTGAGCTAACAGATGGTCATTCACAGAGGATCACATTGTCTCTGGACCATTCTCTGGCTAGCCTGTTGTTAGTACCAGATTAAACCAGCTTTTCGCGCCTTCCATCTAGCCTTTGAAAGGTCAGACAATAGAGCAGGCCGGTGAACCTCGTTGAGGACATGAGTGGTCCTAGATCTTGAACAGGCTGTCGGCTTCCAGAACTATCTGAGAATTCAGAAGTTGAGGGGTTCCCTGGATTGAATGCTGAATTTATCCTGTATTGTAACATCTGTAATACATCTTTAATCAAAGCTAAGTAAATCTCTTTTATTACATTCTTTGTTTTGTGTGTTTTAATCATTGCATTTGCTGACCACATATCTAAAAGGGTAAATATATAAATGAATCTATGAATAAATGTAACACAGAATTTAACCCCTTCTTACATAATGGCGCTGCGAGCAGGATATTTAACCCTTTCAGTGCTGGTTTGAAGTGCAGTGATTAATCCTAGTAATACTGTTGTGAATTGTAATGTTTTTTGACAATTGGGAAACTGTATTATTAGTGTGCACTGTGATGGGAGGTTTGTTGCTAGCTTTGCTTTGGTGGCAGTTAGTGGCAGATATGTTTAACTGGATAAAAAAAGCGAAGGGGGGAGACAGTCGAAAGAGCCCCATATCAGAGTGGGCAGATTCTAGACGCTGGTCTACTCTGGCTCGTGAATTGATCAAGTATCAGGATGCATTTAAAGTGGAAGACCCCCACCACTGTCTCCTGAATCTTGACTTGTTTCGATATTCAAAATCGGAACAGAAAGCTGCATCTATATTAGGATGGATATTTTTGAAGGCATTGAGACAAAAAGGGGGTAGATGGTGAAATGTTTCCACTCATTGTGTGCTTAGCGAGCCCCTGGCAAGCTTTAGATTTTTTGAGATATAGAACAGATGAGCTGATGACCGCGTTAGGTGGTCGAGTGGCCCTTTCGCTGGTGCTCACATAATTGTTCTTTAAGGTTTGAAAACGATGAGCAGAAAACAGGTAGGAAAAGGAAAAATATGACCTATGTTGATGCTTAGATTATGATTACTGCAGTAATATATGTGTTGAGTTTAAATGTTGAGCTCTTTTGTTGGTTGTTTAGCTAGCTTTTGGTGAGGAAAAGTTGCTTGTATGGATGATATGTAAAAATTTATTTGGCTACTGATGTTTAGGTATGTTTAACATTAGAATATTCAAGTAATGAAACTAAGGCAAACGCTTTGAGAAAAGTGAGTCTTTTGTATGTGTAACTGAAGAGTTAGCAGGAATGGCTAGTCTGCAGCATCCCCCTCCGCTGAACAATGGACAATAGTCCAGCATTTTGTGAAAAGAAGAGCTGCAGCTGTAGACTGTATTTGTGAGAGTCTGCTTGAATGAGACGATCCCTTAAGAGAGGGAGATTCCCCCTTAACCCCCCCTTAAAAAAAGTTTGTGCCTGTGAAAAGCAGGACAGTGCTGAACATCTAAGAAATGCTTAATTATGTTGAAAAAATAACATCCCAGTTGAAATTGTTAGTTTTTGTTAAAATCTAGGATTATTTGAAACAAAGAAAGTAAATGGCTGATTGATGTTAACACCCTTTAAAATCCTGAATATCAGTGGTGATTATTATAATTCTGTTGGTGAATGTAATAGTGTCATGTTCTAGTATACAACACTAATGTTTTTTTTCGTTAATACAGATCTATTCCTAGAAGTTTCGTAGATCTGTATGGTATTGAACAAGAGGTTGCAATAGAAACATCAATATGAGTTTGGTGATGTATAATGTTTGTGCACAAATGTAATGAACACCATATAATGTTCTTGTGAATTATTTCAACCATGGTTAATGACAACTTTGAATGGACGTCCTTTAATAAAAATCCACGTGGTGATAACTAATTAAGTAATATGAGCTCAATTAATAAGGGTAATAAAAGTGCACTCATGAATAACAGAAATAATTGGCCATATGTTTTGTTGTTTGTGGAAAGTGTTGGTTAAATGTGTTTGTTGATAACTATTTGTTACTTTCTAGGAAGGAGCTGTAATAATATCACACTAAATAACCTTTCTTTCTCGAACATCACGGGACACAGAGCCACAGTAATTACTGATGGGTTATATAGGTATCACTGGTGATTGGACACTGGCACACCCTATCAGGAAGTTCAACCCCCTATATAATCCCTCCCCCTTGCAGGGATACCTCAGTTTTTACACCAGTGTCTTAGGTGATGGACGCGCAAGGATGTCTTGTGCTGAAGCTCCAAAGGGAATATCCTATATCCTATACTGGGGCAAGCCAGGCGAACAGGATCCATTCAAAGTGTCTTTTCATGGCCGAATTGAATGGTACCCGGGCCTCGTGTCCGAAGAAACGAGGTTTTACCCGTAACGCTTCTCTTTTTAGAGAGCTGGACACCGCAGATCAGATAATGGCTTTAAACTTCCTAATTTCTGGCAGGGTGCTTTACGGTCCCAGAACTGTTGGATCCCCCTATTCATAGGGGGCCCCAGTCTCTGACGGTTTTTCAAACGGAGCCCACCGTGAGAGGTGAAGATTGGGTCTGTGTAAACAGCACCCTGTGGCTGGATAAGGTAGGAGGAGATTCCACAGAATGTTTTGAGTTCTAGTGGCTTTTCTCCTTTAAGGTAAATGCATGCTATGCCTATTGTGACCACCGGGGGCTGCCAAGAGCACAAACCTTCACATGCTGACTGTCTGTCTCAGTGTTCTTCACTGCTTGTGTTTCTCCTCACAGCATCTCAGGCCGGCTGCAAGGTAAGATGGAAGGGGGGATTTCTCAGGTTTGAATGTTCCCCCCCAGGCTAGAGAGGGGTCTAGAAAGTGGTTATACCACCCAGGCTCTGTGGCCTCAGGCCACCATCTATGACTATGGCCGTTCAGGCAGATCTTACTACCAGCCTCTCTCTCTCTCCTCCCCCGCCCCCAGCCTTCCTCCAGAAGCATGACAGGAGAGTCGGCCAGAGCTCGTTTTTTTCAAAACTCGAGGGGGGGGGCGGTAGAGGGGGGGCGGGACGTCAGCACAGGTGCTTAGACTCCCACTCAGGCCAGCTGCAGGCTATTAAGGCACTCTGTACAGGTGCACTCAGCCTTCTGAGAGACACAGAGCTGACGGTCGCATGTAAGGTGGGACACAGGCATTCTCCTAGGCAGCATTTACTGAAGTAACACCAAACTGAGCATTGGGTAGCAAGGCTTTTAGCCAGACTACATCGCTCAGCAGTCAGTGTTCATTTGTATACCTCACACCTTGTTGCTTTGCACTATGGGTAGAAGAGGTTCAAGCACCCCAGGAACCAGAGACACTAGGGGATCTCATTCAGGTTCTGAGGGCCCCCTGTCGGCAGCATCCTCCCCCCCTCAGGGGCCAGGGACGGCTAGCCAGGGAGAGCCATCGGGGTCAGGGGCTACACCTGCTTCTGGCACTTCAGCCCCTGTGTACATTACACAAGAGGTTTTTTCCTCAACCATTAATGGTCTAGAGGAAAGATTAATGGCCGTGGGGCGTGGCCTGCTGCAGCATGGAGTAGGACGTGTTAGACCCGAGCTCCGTCCAGTACTCCTAAATCCTTGCCCATACTGTCTCCCAGCATCATCCTCCAGCAGCCTGAGGTACCTCCTGAGCCCCCTGCAAACATATTGACCTGTTCCTGCAGGTCTTTGATCGAACGGGCGTCCGAACTGGCACGGAGCTCCTCCACGGCGGCAGCCGCAACTACAGGCCGCGGCTTCGGGCCTACTGTATTCTTGAGGCCATCCTGCCCTCCTCGGCCTCCCGGGTGTCTGGCTCTCCTCCCGCCCACGGACCCTGCCCTGAGGGCTTCCAGAGGAGGCTCAGACGGAGCGGTATAAGTCCGCACGGCGGTAGCCCCCTAAATTTAGGCCGCGGCTTCGGCCTGGTCCGGAGCTCAGGCGGCCATCTTGCTCCTCCAGGCCTCTCCAGGGGTGCTACGATCTGGCCCCTGGGACACCTTGCTTTCCCACTACCAGCTGACCCCCCTGCATGGGATCCTGAGAGGAGTCTGAACCCAATAGTGCCCCCCCACACAGCGACAGCCTTAAATCCGAACCGGGGATCCGGCCTAGTCTCGGCGGCCATCTTGGTACTCTCAGCCTTCCCACCAGCATTGCATCCTTACTTCCTGGGCTCTGTGCCCTGCACTCTCCGACCTGAAAGTGGACACTAACGGTACCGGAGCTTCTCGGGACCGGTATGACCGGAGGGAGACACTCCCAGGCATCTCGCAAGCCCCAGAGTACTCCGAAGAAGCAGGCCTCCGAGGTGCGCCTGTCTCCCGCCACAGCGGCCAGCATGGCGTCTCAGGCAGAGGAGGGAGAGGCAGCTCTACGGGAACAAACTAACTTTGAAGCCCTCATGCAGGCTATTACTACCTGCCGAACTACCCTGACGGGGAAAATAGAGTGCATGCAGCTGGACATCAGCCTCATTCGTAGAGACATGGACTGTTTCCGCTCCAGGCTCACTGAAGCTGAAAGAAGAGTGGGGGAGGCAGAAGATATACTACAAGACCAGGGAGTCTCACTCCGCACGCTGCAGACCAAAATAAAAGTCCTGGAAGCTCGTGCGGAGGACGCAGAGAACAGAAATCGAAGGAACAACCTCCGGATAGTGGGATTGCCAGAGGGCGCAAAAGGTAAAGATCCTACGACGTTTACTGAGCGCTTGCTGTGCACCCTTCTCCCAGATGCCAAGTTCTCTGATGTCTTTGTGGTGGAGAGGGCACATAGAATGCCTGCTACCCGGGGGCCCCCGGGAGCTCCTCCACGCACATTTATTCTGAAACTCCTCAATTTTCGGGATCGAGATCTGGTTTTGCGGGAGGCGAGAAAGATCGAGGTGCTTCGCCATGAGGGAGCGAGACTCATGATCTTCCCAGATTTCTCCATCGACACACAAAAGTCAAGAAGATCGTTCGATCAGATCAAATTGGATCTCCGTAATCGCAAGATCAAATATAGTATGCTATTTCCCGCCCGTCTGAGAGTACAGGATGGAGAGTCAGTGCGGTTTTTTACATCTCCAGAAGAAGCATCCAGGTGGCTTGAAACAGTACCACGAGGCTGATCCGATCGCTCTTACTAAATCCCCTTATAACATAAGTTTTACTGCAACAAAGATCACCTTCATCTGCTGACTTCACTACAAGCCCGAACCCTTTACCTTGGCTTGTCCAACCAGTTCAGAATAAGTCACTTTTATATTCTTCTTAAGATCCGGCTCTGTGAGTATATATGCCTACTAGTTAAAGAACATTTACGCACAAAGAGATGAAGAATTGTTTGTGATCGTGCTTAAATATATGGTGAGGGGACCGGAATCTCCAGTTTGCAACGTGTTTAAGTTTAAGAATAGTACCCCCAGATTTTTTTGGGAGACATTTTGATATGCTGGGATCGTTTATCTGGGAAATTTGGGTCTTGTTGGCTGCTCTCTATGAACACAGACTAAGTCGCTCTGATGGCTCACTGTTCACTAGTCCCATGGGCAGTTGTCACAATTAGTTTTGGGGAACGAGCATCCCGAAAGTTTGGGGGGTGGTGCGGGGAGGGGGGAGGTTGGGAAAGGTTGGTGCTGGGGTTCTTACCCCAGATTAGTTTTACGTTATGTTATTTTTATTTTACTTTTTATACATATGGCATTTATTTGCTCCAGATTGTACAATCAGTGCTCTACTCAAAGCAAGACATGCAGTGTTAATCTGCTAATACTAGAGAGGGAGGGTTATTCGCCTCACTGTATCATCACAAATGTGTATCTCACTAAGAGTATTCTGTTATCATGTAGGCTCTGTATGGAGCTTATGCTGTACCAATCCTGTGGCACATGTATCAGGGCACCAGAATGAATCTCCTTAATGTTATGTCCTGGAATGTACGGGGCCTAAATTCTAAGATAAAACGCTCCTTAGTTTTTACTTACATAAAAAAATACAATCCCCATATCTGCATTTTGCAGGAGACTCACTTAACGGGGAGCAGGACGCTGGCTCTAAAAAAGCCCTGGGTAGGTTCATATTATCATTCTACATACTCTACCTATTCTAGAGGAGTCAGCGTCCTGGTCCATAAATCACTGCCCTTTACACTGCTTGATCTCCACCTAGATCCCGAGGGGAAGTATGTTGTCATGCATGCCATGTGCGACAGGATTGAGATGGTAATAGTGGGCTTATATATTCCACCCCCAGCCTCCATTGCGATTTTACATAAACTGACCCCTATACTGGCTCAATACCCGGCTGCAGCCATTCTTCTAGCTGGAGACTTTAATATGCCACCGGACCCCAGTATGGATAGGCTGGGTGACGATGGGGCTTCTGACTCCCCACTGAAGAGATGGGCGGAGGGATATGGCCTTAGTGATGTGTGGAGATGGCGTCACCCCAGGGATAGGCAGTTTACTTGTCACTCTGCCACGTATGCCTCTTTCTCAAGAATTGATCTGTTCTATGCTGGGGGACCCATTCTCTCCCGTGTCCAGGAGGTTAAGATTCTGCCACGTGGCATTTCTGACCACGCTCCCCTCCTACTTCAACTAAACACGGACTCGCCAACGGGCTCCGGCCTATGGCCGGTCTCAGGTTTTTGGATAACGGATGAGAGTGTTGCCCCTGAGATAGAGGGAGAGATGAATGCATTTTGGTTACAAAATAAAGCAACGGCCTCCCCTGCAATGGTGTGGGATGCCTTTAAGGCATATACACGAGGTCAGTACTGCATGGTTATAAATAAAGTTAGGAAACTCAATAGGCTTGCATTGGAGGAGGCTGAGTGACGGGCTCAGAGTTTGGAATCCAGCTATGTGACAACCAAAGATGTGGGAACTTATACCACACTTCAAGCTCTCCACCATGAGATTGCGTTGTTGCGAGCAACTGCGACCCGCAAGCTACTGCTCTCACAGTCCCAGAGGATATTCGAACAAGGTGAGAGATCAGGGAGGCTGCTGGCGTGGCTGGCCAAGGAGCGCTCCACCATAGCACACATTGCCAACATCAAAGATGACATGGGGAACCTTTTGGCGGATCCCGCTAAGATCAATGCCAGATTCGCACAATTTTATGAACGCTTATATACATCCAAAACTGACTACACCCTAGATACCTTGCAACACTTCCTAGGTCAAATAGAGTTCCCAGTCCTCTCGGAGGAAAATAAAACTAAATTAGATGCACCCATTACCCTCAAAGAAGTGCAGACGGCAATCTCTTCACTGCAATCTGCAAAGTCCCCAGGCCCAGACGGTTTACCGGCCGAGTTTTATAAAACTAATAGTGAGTCATTGGCCCCTCAGTTTCATGAACTTCTTCTGTCTATGCTAGAGGGTCAAACCCTTCCTCCATCAATGTCAGAGGCGGTGATTGTTGTAATACCTAAGCCCCGTAAGGACCCCGAGCTATGTGAGTCATACCGGCCTATTTCGCTATTAAACGTCGACGCTAAGATCATCACAAAAATTCTAGCGAATCGGCTTAATACTGTTATCCTTTCTCTGGTTCATGGAGACCAGACGGGTTTCATGCCAGGTAAGGGAACAGACATCAATTTGCTATGGTTGTGTACAAATATATCCCACGCCCTTGCCAGAGGTACCCCCGGAGTAGTGGCCTCCCTAGACGCCGAAAAGGCGTTCGACTCGGTCAAATGGGAGTATCTTTGGCATGTCTTGGGAAAATTTAATATTGGGCCTAAGTTTATCTCTTGGATAAAACGGATGTATGCTAACCCCACTGCCAGAGTCAGAACCAATGGGTCCCTCTCGCCCCCCTTCAAGCTACACAGGGGTACTAGACAGGGATGTCCTTTATCCCCGGGTTTGTTCGCCCTAGCTGTTGAACCTCTTGCTATCCTTATTAGGTCCTCCGTGGCTGCAGGGGGGTTGGAGGTGGGCCCTCTACGGGAACAGATCTCCCTTTACGCGGATGACGCTCTTCTTGATCTCCCAGATGCTTCCCACTCCCTCGAGGAGTCCTTAAGGATCATAGACTTATTTGGCTCCTTCTCAGGTATACGCATAAACTGGAACAAATCCATGCTTTTCCCGATCTCCCAGCCGCCCCTACTCCCTCCCCACCATATACCCCTGCAAACGGTCACTAAGTTTCGGTATCTGGGCATTGAAATACAAAGGGATCTCTCTTGTTATCTGACAGATAATGTATACCCCATTCTACAGCAACTAATAAGACGCTGCTTAACATGGAAGTCCCTTCCCCTGACACCGGTGGGTAGGATAAACCTCCTCAAAATGATATTCCTCCCCAAATTCCTGTATGTATTTAGAAACACTCCAGTACTTATCCCTGAATCATTTTTTAAGCAACTAGATTGGGTGATTAATAATTTCATTTGGGTGGAACAGACCCCCAGGGTTGCCAAAACAAGCCTGCAACTTCCCCTATCTGCGGGTGGGCTGGCATTGCCGTGCTTCAGGAAATATTATTGGGCAGCGGTGCTGGTGACGGTACTCTGGTGGTTTGTTCAGTCACGACATAACCCAGCGGTTAATTTAGAAGCAGCCATATTGGGGTCGTATTCAGCATTGAGCAACCTGGTATTCAGGGGTCCAAAAGCACACGATAATATGACCATCCCCATGCGCACGACCGCCAAAATATGGGAACAGCTGACAGCTAAGCTAAACCCACCACAAACTTATTCACCCTATACACCACTCTGGGGTAACCCTAAACTACCACATCTGCTAATGATCCCAGACCCAGCAGTCTGGGCTAAATATGAAATTAAAATCTTGCAGCATATTATGCCAGAGGGTAAACTCCTTACATTTGACGAATTGCGTAATACCTTCCAACTCCCTACCAAAATGTTTTTCCGCTATTTGCAACTGAGACACGCAATTCAGGCTCAATTCCCTTCAGAAACTCAACTACAATCACATATGGTGGAGCGCTTCCTTATTTCCAAGCATGTGGACCGTATCCTTTCCTCTTTGTATCTCCGGGTGTCCCTGGGTACTGATAACCAGGGGACTAGGCTATTTAACAAATGGAAGCTGGCTGTGCCCTCCCTGAGGGATGATGATTGGGAAGAGGGAGTCCAACAATATATTCCTTTGATGATATCCGCCAGGGACAGGTACATCCAGTTAAAATTCCTTCACCAGGCATACTACACACCCCAACGGCTTGCTAAAATATATCCCTCTCACTCTCATAGGTGCCCAAAATGCAATACTGATATAGGAACTTTCTTACATGTGGTGTGGTCGTGCCCCCTTCTTCAACAGTTCTGGAGGGAGGTGGTGCAGTACATCAATTTAATTGGGAACCTGACACTTACACTGGATCCCCGAGTCCTTCTCTTGGGGATCTGTGATACCCTTTTCGCAAACACCCATAAGAGGCTATTCGTTTTCTACACTCTATTCTATGCAAGGAAAACCATTTTATTAAAATGGAAACAGACAGACCCCCCAACAGTGGGACAATGGAAAACACTCATTGATAAGACCCTCCCTCTATATAAGCTCACATTTATGAGCCGGAAATGTCCCAAAAAGTTTGAAAAAATTTGGGGTGCATGGGTTTCTAAGTGAATGGCCACTGATGCGGATCCCCCCGGGAGAACTCGCTGAACTTCTACACCACTAGTTTGGTTAAGAAATATTTAGAATACACTTAAAATTACCACTAAAATATACTTTTTTTTCTTTGAGGAGGAGGTATTGCTCCTAAAATACAACTTTGCAGTGATATGAATACTTGCAACTAAGATGTGAACTGATGTGCCTTGCTTTTTGATGTAATACTGGAGACTTTTTATCCTAGATTGTCACTTTCCTTCTGGAAATGGTTCTTCTTTGCCTTTTTTATGTAATCCTCTCTTATTGTCCCCTTTTATATTTTTATGTATATGTATAGATATATGTACATTTATATATATATTTGTGAATGTACTTCTTTTTTATCTTTGTACTGAAACTTTTCTCCGTTGGAGATGAATAAAAACGTAACTGTTAAAAAAAAAAAGATTAATGGCCGTGATTAAGTCTTCACTCAGTGGAAGAAAACGCACTAGGCCTTCCTCTGTTCCCCAAGACCCTCAGGAAGAGGAGCTTTGGGATAAAGGAGATGAATCCCTTTCAGAGGATCGGGATGGGACGGATGATTCCTCTTCAGAAGAATCAGGTGGAGAGGGACCCTCTGCGACTTCCCAAGAGGAGAAAGTCTTAGTGCAGATCCTCACTGGATTGGTCCACTCCACATTTAAGTTGCCCCGACCTGAAACTGCTAAAGAATCCTCTTCTGCTTTGGGGTCACTGAAACCTTTCCAAGCAGCACATGCTTTTCCTGTTCATACTTTACTTGAAAAGCTCATTTATTCTGAGTGGGATCACCCAGACAAACGTTTTTTTCCGCCGAGAAAGTTTTCAACACTTTATCCGATGGAAGAAAAGTTTATTAAAATGTGGGGAATACCGGCTATTGATGCCGCCATTTCCTCCGTAAATAATAGCCTGACTTGTCCTGTAGACAATGCTCAGATGCTCAGGAATCCTGTAGATAAAAAGATAGAATCCCTATTGAAGGATGTTTTCTCCTTAGCAGGATCAGTGGCCCAACCTGCAGTAGCAGCGATTGGAGACTGTCAATACTTAAGAGACCATGTTAAGCAGGTCATCAAAGTATTACCTGAACAGCTGGCCCAGGGGTTTGCTAACCTTCCAGCGGCCTTATGCTTTGTGGTTGACACCATTAGAGATTCTATCGTGCAAACCTCCCGTCTTTCACTGGGGTTGGTGCATATACGTAGAATCCTATGGTTGAAAAATTGGTCAGCCGAAGCACCATGTAAGAAGCTACTGGCTGGGTTTCCATTTCGTGGTGCAAGGTTGTTTGGAGAGGACTTGGATAACTATATCAAGAGAATCTCTTGTGGGAAAAGCACTCTCTTACCTGTCAAGAAGAAGAGTAAGCGTCCCTCTTTCAAACGGACTCTTTCCCTAGCGCCGGGGGCTTCAGCCTCCAGGCAGTCTCGACGGCCACCTCTATCGGGGTCCAGAGACAAGAGTCAACCCCAGGGACAAAAGAAGTCCTGGGGAAAGAAGCCTACTAGGCAAAACACTAAGACCTCTGCATGAGGGGGCGCCCCCGCTCACTCGAGTGGGGGGAAGACTGCGACAGTTCTCAGAGCTCTGGCAGGAGGATTTCCAGGACAGATGGGTAATCTCCACAGTAACCTTAGGGTACAAGCTGGAGTTTCAGGAATTCCTCTCTCCTCAGTTCCTCAGATCAAGTGTCCCCAGAGACCCAGAGAAGAAGCAGTCGCTCCTTCTAGCGTTAGAGCGACTTTTGTCGCAGGAGGTCATTATGATAGTTCCCGCAAAGGACCAGGGATTGGGCTTCTATTCCAACCTTTTTACGGTCCAAAAGCCAAATGGGGATGTCAGGCCCATTCTGGATTTAAGGGATCTGAACCGATTCCTAAGGATTCAATCCTTCCGCATGGAATCAATTCGAACAGTAGTTCCCACCCTGCAGGGAGGAGAATTTCTGGCATCAATAGACATCAGAGATGCATATCTGCATGTGCCCATTTTTCCTGCTCATCAGAAGTTTCTGCGCTTCGAGGTAGGAGGGCGCCATTTCCAGTTTGTGGCTCTGCCTTTCGGGATAGCCACTGCACCTCCAGTGTTCACAAAAATCTTGGCCCCTCCTCTGGCCAGATTAAGGGCTCAGGGTATAGCTGTCATAGCATACCTAGATGACCTGCTCTTGATAGACCGATCGGTAGCCTCTTTGAATGGAAACTTGAGGACCACAGTCAGGTATCTAGAACACCTGGGTTGGATCCTCAACTTAGAAAAGTCTTTCCTAAAACCAGTAAGAAGACTGGAGTATTTAGGCCTGATTATAGATACAAGCCAGGAGAAAATATTTCTACCCCAGGCAAAGATCGCTGCTTTAAGAGAGCTGATTCTGACAGTAAGGACCAAGAAGGGTCCCTCAGTCCGCCTTTGTATGAGGCTACTAGGGAAGATGGTGTCTTCATTCGAAGCAGTTCCCTATGCTCAGTTTCACTCAAGAATGCTGCAACACAGTATTCTGTCGACCTGGAACAAAAAAGTGCAGGCATTAGACTTTCCGATGCACCTGTCGCATGCGGTGCGTCAGAGCCTCAATTGGTGGCTCATACCCAAAAACCTGCAGCAGGGGAAATCCTTTCCACCGGTTACCTGGACGGTGGTAAAAACAGATGCCAGTCTGTCAGGTTGGGGAGCAGTTCTGGAACAGGCTGTGGTCCAAGGGGTATGGTCCAAGACAGAGAGGACCTTACCCATCAACATTCTGGAGATCCGGGTGATACATCTAGCTCTAAAAGCCTGGACTATCAGGCTACAGGGTTTTCCGGTCAGGATCCAGTCCGACAATGCCACAGCAGTGGCTTATGTCAATCATCAGGGAGGCACCCGAAGCCGAGCTGCTCAAAAGGAGGTGAACCAGATCTTAGCCTGGGCAGAGATGCATGTGCCATGCATATCCGCAGTTTTCATCCCGGGAATAGAGAATTGGCAGGCGGACTATCTAAGTCGCCAGCAGTTACTTCCAGGGGAATGGTCTCTGCATCCCGACGTCTTTTGGGCCATATGCCAAAGATGGGGGGTTCCAGATGTAGATCTCTTTGCATCCCGATTCAACAAAAAGATAGACAGATTTGTGGCAAGGACAAAAGATCCTCTTGCATGCGGGACGGATGCGTTGGTGATTCTGTGGCATCGGTTCTCACTGATTTATGCATTCATGCCTATTCTGCTGTTACCACGACTCCTTCGCAGGATCAGGCAGTAAAGGAAGTCGGTACTTCTGGTGGCCCCCGCTTGGCCCAGAAGGACTTGGTATGCAGAAATAGTAAGGATGACGGTAGGTTCCCCGTGGACACTACCGGTATGCCCAGACCTGTTATCTCAAGGTCCAGTGTTCCATCCTGCCTTACAAATGCTAAATTTGACGGTTTGGCTATTGAGACCCACGTTCTGAAGAGTCATGGGCTCTCAGGTCCTGTCATATCTACCTTGATTAATGCAAGGAAGCCAGCTTCCAGGATGATTTATCATAGAGTCTGGAAAGCTTATATAACCTGGTGTGAATCCAGAGGTTGGCATCCCAGGAATTATGTCATAGGTAGAATTCTTGATTTTCTACAATTAGGATTAGAGATGAAGCTGGCCTTGAGTACCATCAAGGGCCAGGTCTCTGCTTTATCAGTATTATTTCAGCGGCCACTTGCTTCACATTCTTTGGTCCGAAACTTTATTCAGGGGGTGATGCGTCTTAATCCTCCAGTTAAAGCGCCCCTAAACCCCTGGGACTTGAACTTGGTCCTGGCTGTGTTACAGAAACAGCCTTTTGAACCAATAAGTCAGATTCCTTTGGTCTTGTTGACAAGGAAGTTAATTTTTCTGGTGGCCATCTCTTCTGCTAGAAGAGTATCAGAATTAGCAGCTCTTTCCTGTAAGGAGCCTTATTTGATTATACACAAGGATAGAGTGGTACTACGCCCTCATCCTAGTTTTTTACCGAAGGTGGTTTCTGATTTTCATTTAAACCAAGACATTGTTCTGCCTTCCTTTTTTCCAGATCCCTGTTCTCCGGAAGAGAGATCTCTACATTCGTTGGATGTAGTAAGAGCAGTTACGGCCTATCTAGGGGCAACTGCTCAGATCCGCAAGACTGATGTTTTGTTTGTGCTGCCAGAGGGTCCCAATAGAGGACAGGCAACATCAAAAGCTACCATTTCTAAATGGATTCGACAGTTGATCATTCAAGCTTACGGTTTGAAACAGAAGATTCCTCCGTTTCAGATCAGGGCACATTCCACAAGGGCTATTGGTGCTTCTCGGGCAGTGCATCACCGGGCCTCTATGGCTCAAATCTGCAAGGCCGCAACCTGGTCTTCAGTTCATACTTTCACCAGATTCTATCAGATGGATGTGAGAAGGCATGAGGATATTGTCTTTGGGCGTAGTGTGCTGCAGGCAGCGGTACAGGGTCCTCAGGTCTGATTGCACACTACTTGGTCGTGGTTCCCCCCCCTCAGGTAGCATTGCTCTGAGACATCCCATCAGTAATTACTGTGGCTCTGTGTCCCGTGATGTTCGAGAAAGAAAAAAGGATTTTTTAAAACAGCTTACCTGTAAAATCCTTTTCTTTTGAAGGACATCACGGGACACAGAGGTCCCGCCCCTCTTCTAATACACTATATTGCTTGGCTACAAAACTGAGGTATCCCTGCAAGGGGGAGGGATTATATAGGGGGTTGAACTTCCTGATAGGGTGTGCCAGTGTCCAATCACCAGTGATACCTATATAACCCATCAGTAATTACTGTGGCTCTGTGTCCCGTGATGTCCTTCGAAAGAAAAGGATTTTACAGGTAAGCTGTTTTAAAAAATCCTATTTTTTGTTTTGTTTAGTTCCTAGACAATATTAAACAGCATCAATCCACCTGTCTGATATGGTTTGATGTCCAAGAACTAAAGATGAAGATTACAGTCAAACTGAATCATTTATGTTGTTTTTGTTATTTTTTATGCAATATGCAAATGTACTGAAAGTTTTCATTGGAACTGATTGTAAACCAGAGCAGCTAATACTCTTGATGCTGCATAATAGTTTTATAAGGGTTTCCTCTGATAGAGTTGATTATAAAATGATATAGAACAAATAATGTTTGAATATTGACAGCAAGATTGTTTTGATATCTGGAATTATATAATACTTGTAATGGTTTGAAGGGTGTAAGAATACCCAAACATTTACATATTGTTCTTTTCTGTGTATATGTAAGCTAAATTATGGCGGCATCTACTTCTGTATATTCTGCCATAATTATTTTGGTACCACTGTGGGAGTGTGCCTGGGGTTTTACATATAAAGTACACTTTTCTGCATGATTGACAGTTTAAATTTAAAGTAATCATTTTGTTTTTCAAGGAAAAAAAGTACTTTTGTCTACTTATAACTGTACATTTAGGTTAATATTATTGCACTGAACACAATTTTTAAGTCTTTCAACATGAGGTGTTCTAGTGATATATATATTGTCAGTTATATTTGACACTCAGTGATTCTTTGACCACCCTGTTCTATACACCTGATTGAGTTTTCATAAAATTTTCTTGGCAAAGAAAAAGAGTTATAAAATAGGTTCTCAGGTTTTGTTTTCCTCAATTCTCCTTGATTGCTTGGGGTGGGACTGGCATGTAGAATACAGTGACACATATGCATGGGCATATTATATGCACATATTGGGAGCAGTGTAGACAAGTGTAGACAAGAGCCAGTTAGCCTGCCAGAATGTCTTTAGAGTGTGGAAGGAGATCAAAGTGCATAGAGGAAACACACATGAAGTAGTTTAAAGTTGGGCCTATAATTTGAGACAGAGTAGTGTATAGTTCAGGTGGGGGATGAGTAATATACCTGTAATAATATTTCACCTTTAATGTAGAAAGCTGAGTTTTTCAGTGTTAAGACAGGTCACTAATGATTATCGATTTGCCTGTTCAGAAATCTATAATGGGCTATATGGGCATTGTTGTTAATTAAGGAATGTTGGACTGACATATTTGGTAACACATCTGTCATGATGTCAACTAGAAGCATATTGGAGAAAGAAGACAAACACTTTTGACAGCAGCAACGGTCTATAAAGTCTTTACCAATGATCAGCAGCTGAACTGTTCCATCCGCTATCATGGTTAAGTACCTGAATCTGATGGTGAAGTACTTGAACTGTTTTATCTGCTCTGATGGTCATGTGTCTGAACTGTCTGTAGAAGTTCCAGCTACTATGTGGTTATGTGCCTGCACGTCTATGACCTATGAGCTGCAATAGTCCGAAGGATATGGACTTTGTATTCTACAGTTCTTTCAGTTCTACAGTGTTGCAAGTGTTATGCTGCAGCTGCGATCTGGTAACCGGATGTCTAAGACTCTGCTGTCCATCACCAGATATGGAGGACTTTGACAAGTATCTATGCGTTTAAACTCTTGGAAAGGAAAGTTTGATGCTCATGCCTGTACTTTCAAAAGGAAGTTTGGTGTTATTCTGTTAGTCCAACATATAGTTGTTTTTATAAGCCTGGACATTTTTTATATTTTTCAGCCCTAACATAGCAGAATGAGATTTCCTGGACAGGTAAATGAGACAGAGAAAGTGGGTCAAGAGAACTTTAGATAAATAAGACGAGGTGTGGAAGGATGTAAAACTGTTATACGTTGATTTACATGTGGAAAATACCCAAGGGGTGGGATATATGGGACCATATTTAATAATGAGGAGTGTTTCACATACATACTCATAATACTGGAAATGTGAAGGATGAAATTAATGAAGTCAGAAATGTTTATATTGGAGTACAAGCGAAAGGACTTCCCTGAGTAGAACATCTTGATATATCTATAAGTAATCTTGAGTATTATAAACTAAACTAAGAATCTTGTAAGTCAAGGGGTGGAATGTAGTATGGGTCTATATTCATATATAACTTTAGTTATTGAATTACAAGAAACTTAGTAATAGTTTTAAGGTGATTACTATATATATATATATATTTCTATATATGTAAAAATGTATGTTTCTGAGCTAACAGATGGTCATTCACAGAGGGTCACATTGTCTCTGGACCATTCTCTGGCTAGCCTGTTGTTAGTACCAGATTAAACCAGCTTTTCGCGCCTTCCATCTAGCCTTTAAAAGGTCAGACAATAGAGCAGGCCGGTGAACCTCATTGAGGACATGAGTGGTCCTAGATCTTGAACAGGCTGTCGGCTTCCAGAACTATCTGAGAATTCAGAAGTTGAGGGGTTCCCTGGATTGAATGCTGAATTTATCCTGTATTGTAACATCTGTAATACATCTTTAATCAAAGCTAAGTAAATCTCTTTTATTACATTCTTTGTTTTGTGTGTTTTAATCATTGCATTTGCTGACCACATATCTAAAAGGGTAAATATATAAATGAATCTATGAATAAATGTAACACAGAATTTAACCCCTTGTTACAGTTGTACTCCTAAATATGGGATTTGATGGGTAACCCAGTTGAAAGGTAAGGAGGTTTGGACGTGTCGAAGTTCTGCTTGTGGCAAAGATATATTTAACACATTCGATTTTCTGGGGTTAACAAAAAGTCCAGAGACTTGGGCAAATTTTTCTAAGACATTTAGTAAGTTTGGGGCCGATATATGGAGATGAGATAAAAAAATAAGAACATCATCTGCATAAAGACATAACTTGTGCTGATATCCGCCCAATTTGATTCCCTTAATATCAGGATAAGATCAAATTAACTGTGCTAGTGGTTCAATAAGGAGAGCAAAAAGCAACGGGGATAGAGGGCAACCTTGCCTTGTCCCCCTTCTAATGTCTAACATTGCAGATTTAAATCCCGCATATTTAATGTATGCCTTTGGGTTGTTATACAAAGGGGAGTTCCATGTAAGAAAATGGTTCCCAAATCCCCATTTTTGAAGCATGTAATGCAAATATGGCCAGGTGACAAAATCAAAAGGATTTCAGATATCTAGGGATAATAGGCATGTAGGGATGTGTCTGACTTTAGCTGCGTGAATAAGTAAGAGAGCTCGTCTAAAATTATCACCTGCCTGATGTGTTGGCATAAATCCTCTTTGATCCCGGTGAATTAGTCGACCTATAATGTTATTCAAACGAGTCGCCAGGATCTTGGCTAGCAATTTAATATCTAGGTTAAGGAGAGATATGGGGCGGTAATTGGTCCAAGAGGTAGAGTCTGAGCGGGGTTTGGGAATCATTGCTATAATGGAGGTCAGTGTTTCAGACCCAAATGAGTATAGAATTAAAGGCTCTGGTTAAGATCGGTGCTAAAATGTGCGCACACTGTTTGTAATATAATGCCGAGAACCCATCGGGACCCGGTCTCTTATGTAGTTTTAATATAGTAGTTTTAATATTTTAATGGCAGTCAGAACTTCAGGTGCTGTTATGGGACACTCAAGGGTATCAGGGTATCTCGTTGTTCCTGGTCTAAGGTAGGGAGCATAATATTGGAAAACAAAGTGTCTGCTTTTGTCTTATCAAAGTCTTGAGCAGGGGAATACAATTTAGCGAAATACCTCTAATTGACGTTTACGTAATAATTTATCAGCAGAGTCAGTTAGAAAAAGGTCTAGATCAAGACGGGCTTTCTCCAGCTTTGAGTTGTTGGTGGCATTCGGGGAAGATTGAAAGGCCATATGGCATTATTGTAAACAGCCTCAAGCTTTGCGAACATTAGTTTGCGTTCTTTTTTTATTGCTGTCACTTGTTGTATCAATCTGCCCCGAATGACAGCTTTATGGGCCTCCCACAGTGTGAGGGGGGAGACATCACCCGTGTCATTGAATGAAAGGTAACCAGTGATTGCCCCTTCAATCTCAGTTCTATGGGATGGATGGGTTAGTATGAAGTCATTAACACACCAAGTGGTGTTGTGTGATCTGGGAATAGTGGAAGCTATAGTTGTGAAAACAGCGCAGTGGTCAGTCCATGGAAATGGGATTATTTTAGAGGAAATAATTTCTGGTATCATGCTAGATGGGGCTAAGATATGATCAATACGTGAGAAAGAGTTATGTGGATATGAATAATGTGTGAAACGTCTACTGGTAGGATTAAGTTCTCGTCAAGTATCTACTAAGTTATGAGTAGTAAGCAGACATTGGAGAGTTAATTTAGCAGAGCTTGTAGTTGGGGCCGAAGATGATTTATCTAAAAAAGGAAAAACCATTGCATTAGAGTCTCCACACAGGACAACCATACCAAATTTGTGCGTATCAAGAAGTTGAAAAAGATGGGATAAAAAAGCTTCTGGGCGTTTATTTGGGGCATAGTAAGATACAATTGTAATGGGAGTATCAGAAATATAGCCAGTAAGTAATATATATCTTCCTTCTGGGTCATTTAACTGTGACACAAGGGTAAAGGGCATATTGCGATGGAAGCCAATAAGAGTTCCACGCTTTTTAACTGAGGCAGAGGCGGCGTAAAATTGTGGGTATGAGTTCGAAAGGAACTTAGGGTAAACTTTGTCTGTAAAATAGGTTTCCTGCAAACAAATAATATGAGCTTTCTTAGCTGTAAAGGAGCGCATAGCCTTTGTGAGTTTATGTGGGATATTAAACCCTTGTACATTTAAAGATAAAATAGTTATGGGGGCCATAATTGTGTCAGGGATATTATTATATCATGAGGAACATAACACATACCAAGAACCATGACCACCACCTGGAGGGATAAAAGAGAGAAGAAAGTGATAGAGATAAAAGTAACATAATGAAATTGAACTACCCTAGTATAAAGACATAATATCAATAAATTGAGACGGAACAATAGGGTGTGGTAACGTCTCGAGAGAGTGATCAAAAATGTCCGAGAGGTTCCAGAGCCACCAATAGAATCCCGCATAATAGTAGCAGGGATCTGAGGGTGGTAAAGGGGGCACCAAGAAATTCCTAGGGGAAGAGCAACACCGGAGAACCACAGGGGTTATATAAGTAACTATCCTTAAAATATAGCATTTGTAATCTAGGTGTAACAATAACTACCAACTACCAAGCTCACTCTAATCAACAAAAAAGAGAAAAAATATACATGTATATATGTATATATACGCACACATACATATACAAATACATAGCCCCATGAAAACCTGAAAAAAAGAAATAGGTAATTAATGAGATCAAAAATTATAGTGGTAGCTTGGTTCTAAAAAGGTAAACAAGGACCATCAAAAGCGAACGAAAAATCATATATAAGATATGTCAGGAGAGTTAGTAGATCCCACAACTCTCAAAAAACACTATTTTTATGAGTAAAGATAAAACAGAAAGGCTTAAGGAGTCTCATCAACTTAAGATGAAAAAAAAAAATAAAAAACCTCATAAAAATGATATATGATTGGCAGTTAGTAGGTACCAAAAGTGACTGAAGTCCTGGGGAAGGATAAAATAGCAGATACAAAAATAAACGTTTAAGATTCCAGATAGATGAAAAAAAAAAAAAATGTAAGAGTCCAGTAAGAATTCGTGACTTTGTTGGTGTCAGCAGAAAAGTGTATTAACTAGCGCCGAGTACTGGGATCTAATAGTGAGTTGTTATCTGGACAAAGTGTATAGGTCAGTCCATGGAATCTTCATTAGATGGCGATGAATTTTCAAATCGCCCACGTTTATGGATATTCTGATGTGAAGAGGAAGAGGGATTATTGAAGCCTGCTGCTGTATTTTGTGGAGGGGAGCTGGAGGCCGATCGTCTACGAGGTTGATCTCTAGGTAATGGAGGCATCAAGGGGCTAGATAATGGGACTTTAAGGTCACAACCATATTGAACTACAAAAAATATTAAAAAAAACTTAATTTTTATTAATCATATACAAAAAACACAGAGAATAGACATGAGAGTTTAAAAACACATCTGGTATAGGCATACAACTCAGTCACATAGACCATAGTGAATCCTATCCTGCAGTCTCCTAGATAATTCTCTATAGCTATGTACAGACAAATTAAGCAGTGATTCCTAGTAAAAGAAAGGGTACACTTCCCCTGTAAAGTTGGATTTAAGAGAGCACTGCAGGTCGGGTATTCCAAGGTGGTGTAGTCTCTAATTGCTCTACATGTTTCACGTTGACAAGGAACGCTTCTTCAGGAGCTAGAGGTTCTATTAAAAATACATACAAACAAAGAAAGCAAACATCATAATCACAGTAATTAAAAGCTATTCTCAGAATGTAAACCATAAAAAATATATGGGTAATAGCTTTATTAGAGAATCCGCCCTACCCAGGGTGAGGCACGGCAGAGGCCCTATACTTTGTCGGGGATGTTGGCACAAATAACATTAAAGTACCTACAGAGTCACCCTGTATCTTAGGTACTTCAATACTAGGAGCTTTTTCTGATCTCTAGGTAATGTTTTATCTGCAATACCCATTTCAATCATGGCCGACTGCAAGTCCTCTGAAGAGCGACAAACATACTTGGTTTCAAGATGTGTGAATCGAAGAGAAAAGAGAAATCCCCAATGATAGGTGATTTGGTATTGTTGTAGCACCTATAATTGAGGTTTGAGTGCTCGCCTCTTTGCTACTGTGAGTGGGGAAATATCTGCAAAAAGCTGATCACATGGCCCTGGAATTGCAGAGAATCTCTCCCTCTAGCAGCTGAAAGTAAATGCTCTTTGGTTCTATAATAATGAAATTTGGCAATTATGTCTCTAGGGGGGCCATTAGTTTTGCAAGGTGCTAAAGCCCTGTGCACTCTGTTCATTTCCAGTCTATCCACAGGAATACCAGGCAGTAATTCCACGAATAATGCTATCATAGTGGCTTGAAGATCAATGACAGTCTCAGGGATTCCCCTAATTCCCAGATTCGATCGCCTGTCTCTATTTTCTTGGTCCTCCAAACGTGACTGTAGTATAAGATTGTCCTCTTTAAGGTTCTCAAATTCAGAGATATAGTGCTGTGTGTGGCTATCTATTTTATCCACCCGCAATTCCAGCTCAGTCGTTCTCTGTCCCAGCTCCCTTATTTCTTTTGTTAATTTATCAGTAATGTGATCTGAGGTTTGTTTGAGGGCTTTCTGTAGCATGCGTTCAAACGTTTTAAATATGTCAGATCAAATCACAGTCTGTGAGCCACCAGTATCAGTGTCAGACTCAGCGGTTGAAATCCTGAATCGTTGAACTGTGTTGCAGTGCTTTCCTAGCGTGCGGTGTACAGGGCTGTGAGGTAACTGCCGCCGCTATCTTGGAAGACTGCCTGGCCATACCTGCTTTATGCTTAAGTTTCGGGCCCTGCAGGACAATGATAGTAATACCTCAGGGCTCTAGGGAGTACCAGCTATCGCTGTGTACCGTTCGCGGTGCCTCTGGGAACTGTAGTCCTCCGGTGTATTCGTCCCAGGAGCGGAGCTCTAAGACGGCATTACCGCTCTTCTAGGCTTCCGCGAATGCGCCCCCTACCCTTGCTTTTTAATATATTTATAAATTATAAAGGGTCTGGGATTAAAAGTACTGTTTCAGTCTTTGCAGGTGACACCAAACTATGCAGTGGAATAAGGAGGGTGAAGGGGGATGCTGACACCTAAACATTTTTTACCTTAATGCAAGGAATGCATTATGGTAAAAAATGTTCAGACTTTACAACCACTTTAAGAGAGGTATAGACTCCAGAGAGATATGATTGTGCCCCTGTATAAATCATTAGTAAGACCTCATCTGGAATATGCAGTTCAGTTTTGGGCATAAATTCACAAAAAGGATATGGGGAAACTGGAGAAAGTGCAGAGAAGGGCAACCAAACTGATAAGAGGAATGGAGGAGCTCAGCTATGAGGAAAGAATAGAGGAACTGAATTTACCCTCTCTTGAAAACAGGAGATTAACCACTTGCAAACCGTGCTATAGCCGAATGAGGGCTACAGCGCGGGCAGGTAGTTCTGGGAGGCCGTCAACAGTTGGAAGTGCCAGATGATGTATCCAATATTGGATCAAGACGAACATTGAAGTCTCCTCCAAGAATCAGAATACCATTTTGGGAGTTATGTTTTAAAGTGGAATTATATGCCACAAAAATAAATCTTCTTCACTGTCAAGTAATGCAACGGTTACATCCTTGGCTGGCAGCTGTCATCTTCTACCTGGGTTGCTAGCTGGGTTTTTGTTGGCTGGAAGGGGATGAAGTTGTCCCACATATGCGCACAGGCGTCAGTCATTTCCAAACGGTCATAGTGTGCTGGGAGTGCTCGCTAAGCTGTGCATGCGCAGCTTAGTGGACATTCAATAAAAGACTGCAATCAGACAGCTGTATGTTATTTTAGAAGAGACATGGGGATATTTCTTGTGCAATTAGTAGCTGCCTACTCGCAATATTTTGAATTACAGGTTAGTTCTGCTTTAAAATGCATGCTGACTCCTGGTGACTACATAGTGTTTTTTCCAGAATGATCTCTGTTCTATTTGCATCTTCAGTATAAACAATGGTGTTTTTGTAATTTCTGTAACTCAATCCAGCCTCTTTATTGCTGGGCCTATTGTTTTTTAGCCTCAACTTTTCAAGCATAGACAAGAATATTCCCGGTCCACCTTCTCTTGTCTAAAGAACATGTCACTTTTAGACATGTTTGCTGTCACTTTCTTTTACTGGAACAGTAAGCAAGGCTAAAAATCCTTTCTAAATATCCCCTACTGTTTGGTTTTAACCTGGAGCTGTGCCCTTTCTACTAGTTGACACTTTGCCAATATCACTGGCATTGCTTTTAACCAATAAAATTGCCTTTCTTCGTTCTGTTTCTTTACTGTTCTCGAGCCCTTCAGCAGACAAACTTCTTGTTAAATATTTCAGATTTTGACTCATCAATTGAAAGCATTTGTTGCCATATTCCTGCAATATATTTCTGGTGTTTTCATGCTCCAATGATTGATATGTCTTTATTTCCTCTCAGAGTAATGGCTTTTTAGTCATGTCTGTTTCATAAAGACTATTCCAACTGTTTGTGTTTCTTAAGAAGAGGTTGGACAGCACATACACGTACTACTGTCTGCCACTAAATTTGTTCTTGGTAGGGACTTTTATGATGCAGGGTGACTGCCTCGTGTCTTGTTGTTTTGCTTAGATTTGTCATTGTGCAAGATTTACTGCAGCCACTGCAATTACACATTTTTAGTATGGTTGTACTTTGCCCAATTGGATTACCTATACAGAGCTGCTTTTCTTTCAGATCACTATCTAAAGCACAGTGCTATACATAATGTATGTGGACTGACTCTGTCTGCTGAATCAGGAAGAAATGTTTAAGGGCAGATGACGGTTAGTGATGATGTGCACAGTACTGTAACTATTGTACCTTGGATTGGTAAAAGATTAATTGTCATGGACCACTCCTCTTTGCTCTTTGATGTAACGAGAAAAGAAAGGGGGGACTGTGTAATGACACAGGTGGGACTTTTAATGGGGTGCACATAATACCCCAGCTTCCAGGACAGACATCTTTTTGGTTGCTTTGGCCACACACCCAATACACCCCTACCACATACCATTCCTCATATGTAAGTACTTTGGATGGGCTTGATTGCCACTTCCTTTAAAATTTAGTTTCACACCAGACTTAACATATATATCTTTTTAGATATTTTGAAGCATCCACCCCTGATGAGTGTATAAACACGAAGGGGGCGTGGCCTGACCTGACACGAAGATGGCTGCTTAATTCCACAGCTCCTGCCACCTCACGACCTGACATCAGCCTACAGGAGGTTCACCAGCACGATACCTACCTCTTACTATGGGGACCGCTTCCAGGAACACTTCAGCCTCACGTTCCCGTTCACCGAGGGAGCACACGGAGCACACGGGACACAATATTCCCGAAATGTTCAGGACGGGCAGAGGTAACATGGCGTCCTCCCGTCACAGTTCCTCACAGGCCGCATTTTCCTCCCCAATAGGAGATCCATCCCTCACTACTCCCGTAAGCGTAACAAGAGTCATCACAACGGAGGAACAACCCCACCACCAGCTCAACATAAACGATCTACGGATGATCGCCACTGACATCAAAGATACTCTCTCTGCTGCCATCTCGGAACTTCGTCTAGATATTCGCGCCCTGTCTGACAGAGTTACGGCGACGGAACACATAGCTGAACAACATGATCTGCAACTACGCAAAACAACCCGACATGTGGATACCCATACCCTGCAAATGAGAGAAATGCAGAGACACCTCGAGGATCTCGATAATCGGGGCAGAAGATGGAATCTGAGGGTCAGGGGTCTCCCTGAAGCCATAGAAGGAGATCAACTTATCCCCTCTGTCACGAGCCTGTTCAATGGCATCTTACACAGACCCCTTCAGACGCCAGTGGAAAATGAAAGAATCCACCGTGCATTGAGACCCAAGGGAAGAGACACTGATCCGCCCAGGGACATCATTTGCTGCCTGTCTGACTATAAGGTCAAAGAAGAAATTCTTAGACAGGCTAGAAGTATCCCGCAGCTCATACATGAGGGGAAGAACATCCAGATTTTCCAAGACCTGTAACCCTCCAACACCGCAGGGACCTGAAACCCCTGCTAGACATCCTCCGCACTAATGGCATCACCTATAAATGGAAGTATCCTTTTTGCCTGGCTGCCACCTCGCACGGCCGCACAGCCTTCCTAAAAGTGCCTGAAGACCTTCCTTTCTTCTGCGAGGCGTTAAACATCCCAAATGTAGAAGTGCCCAATTGGTACGCAGAATTCCGTCGCTCGGCCGTGAGGAGGGAACAACAACCTACAGATGCCATGGACGCTACCAATTCAGGCCACAGAAGGAGAAGATCACCCTCCGCCACAGCGTACCGAGGAACACACAACTCTCGCCACCACAACTCTGACAACATCGAATCACCATCATCACGGAGAGCCAGACGAGACCGCTAGAGTTACAGAGAAGTTATCCATGTCACAGCATTCCACTTTTTATATTAGGCCTCGTTAGGCCACACTTGTTCTTTATTTAGGTCTTTCTTTTTTTTTTTTTTCTACAACTAAGCTGTTTCAGTTACTGGACACATTGTTCAAATGCCCGCACTAATAACTACTCCACTAACTAGCACTGTATGCAGAGATCAACCGTACTCGGAGCGCGGACACTAACGAGAACGGGCCTAATCTCCTCACACGGCGCTGCCTTCTTGCGGCTCCACTGCACTAGCAGCAAACTACAATTCCCATACTGCCTCAGGAACCAGAGCCGGAAACACGTACCTCCCTACGTACTAGACGCGACACTCTTCGCATGTTGGCTTACGTCATCGTTGCCCTCAGCACAGGAAGAACGCTCCAGGCGCAATGTGGATACAGGCGACGCCTAACAACACTCAACGAGACCCGCAATCTAAACCGCAGCTCAATCACAGACGAACGTCACACAGGATTAGCACGGCGCACCTCCTGAACGGAAATCGCACCGGACGTCAGAGGATATATGGCTCCATACGAGTCCCCACATCTACTGCCTCGCCTCAGAAGCTCATCACACAGACCCCAGTATGCAGAGACACGGTACTCACACCTTTGATGCACTACAGTCAAGCGATACACCTCTAATTTACTTTATGTACATCTGCTTGAAGGTTGGTGACAGACTTTCTCCTTACCACTCTTACTGCAGTTACCGCAGAACTTCATAGCGGTAGCAGCAAAGGGCTCATCACAGTCCTGGTACCTCCATGCATACATCCTAGTCTGTCTCCCAGGTTACAATAACCGCCTTAAGATATGCCATTTATATGCAAATACAATATGACTTGGGTCCTCCCCCCGCGTGGGATAAACCACAGAGGGGAATACCCAACACAAAATAGGATGCTATATTACAGTGTCGTATGCTTGGCACGGTCTTAGGCACCAGACCTTTATAAACGGGCAAGTCCACAAAACACACTTAAGGATGATTTAGTGATGCGCATGGACTATGTGTAGGTTGTTACGTTGTATCTCAGGTTTTAGTTTACTAGATAAAATGTTAGAATACATTCACAGCCGCAGTAAACACGGAGCGGTGGGGTAAATTCGGATTCACACCGGGGACTCTCCACCATATACATGTCCCGATATGGTGATCACTCCAAAAGGTTGTGTCTGTCTCAGGTAAAGTATGAAACCGAAAACTGCACTCACAAAACGCTCCCCTACAAGAGTGGTTACTGTGATTATAGGAGTTAACTGGCTTGCTATATATTTCTCCTCATGCTCCCACAAGCTTACACAATAATGCTGTGCACATACGTCATACTGACTTGTTTACCACCCCTCCCACCAACCCTTCTACATGGTCAAGGGATGGCAGGACACCCACCACTCACATAGATCCTACAACTATCTTGTGTCAAGCTGTTACCAACCCCCACACAGTAACGGTACAGTGTGGTGGCCTACCTAACGTGGGCTTAACACTGTTCCTACGCTGTACACTACCGATTTCTTTTCTTGATCCGAGGACACCGGGTAGCGACTTACCCAAGGTGACTCATCGGTTAATCCCCAGAGTCATACTCGACATAATATCAACAACCCCCCTCAAGATAGCGAGACTCTAATCAGACCCACCCCTTGTTCCCCTACCTATCCTCTCATACCCCCCCCCCCTTACCTGACGGAGGCCATGAACCCCAACAGAACATCAAACGGTGTGGAGCAACTACACACTTCTCTAAATCTCAAATCTATTAACGTCCGCGGTCTGAACACGCCTGAAAAACGCTCCCTTTTGCTATCCTCACTACGCAAATCCAAAACCCATATAGCACTAATCCAGGAAACACATTTTAGAACTGACGCAATACCCAAACTACATAGTAAACAATTCCCAACGATATACCATGCAATAAATACTGAAGCCAAATCAAAAGGGGTATGCATTCTCATTTCTAAAGACTGCCCGTTCATGGTCTCAGACACATACAGCGACCCACAAGGACGCTTCATTTTCATGAAAGGTACCATATACGGGAAACACATCACAATTGCCAACCTCTACACCCCTAGCAAACAGCAAGTATCCTTTTTTCGCAACACGCTACGTTCACTCATGACTTTTAGCTCTGGTACGCTAATCATCGGAGGTGACTTAACGTACCTCTCAACCCCACGCTCGACACCTCCAATGGCCATTCCTCCCTCACCTACAGAGCACTTCGTGCCATAAAAACGCAACTGAAAGACCTACTAGTACACGACACCTGGCGCACAATGAACCCTAACGGAAAGGATTATACCTTTTTCTCTCCGCCGCACTCCAAATACTCACGAATAGACTACTTTTTTATCTCCCAAGGGGACCTATCATTAATGAAAAACACTACCATCGAACCAACGGTTCTCTCGGATCACAATCCCATAACTCTGACCCTTCATCTTCCCAACATGTCCGTACGTCAACGTATATGGAGATTGGACAACTCCCTACTTACCGACTCTGACATTTCCAGCAAAATCTCCCTACATCTAACTAACTATTTCAAGGAGAATGAAATAGGTGACACATCACCAGACATAATCTGGGCCGCACATAAATGTGGTATACGAGGCACTCTCATTTCACTGGCTGCACACAGGCACAAGCTTAGGCAAGAAAAACTGGTCGAACTGACTACACGTATCTCTAAACTGGAACAAAAACACAAAAAATCCTTAGCATCAGAAGCACTCTTGGAACTCACGCAAGCCAGAACAGAACTTCTAGAAGAATTACATACCAGGATTAAACGCAAATACACATTGCAACAGAAATGCTTCTACGAATTTGGGAACAAATCGGGGAAGCTTTTAGCTAGAGCCTTACAAGCCAAAAAAGCAGCCCACAACATACATACAATCAAAGATCCTACAGGTAAATCATACGTCGATTCGAGTGACATTGCAGACCAATTCGTACACTATTTCTCAGACCTTTACAACTTACACTCCCCTCCACAGTCCAATACACCAGCGGATAGACAGGAAACAATCAAAACATTCCTCGCCCAATATGCCCTCACCCCCCTCACAACGGAAGAATCAGCCTCCCTAGACTCTCCACTGACACCAGAAGAACTTACAATAGCCTTGAAACAAATGAAGGCAGGAAAGAGCCCTGGTCCTGACGGACTCACAGTAGGGTACTATAAATCCTTTTCAGATATTCTAATTCCCCCCCTTGTCAAAGCTCTAAACAATTTTTCTTCAACCAGTACAGCATCGAAGGAGATATTGGAAGCACACATCACGCTCATCCCCAAACTGGGTACAGACAATACCATGGTCTCAAATTACCGTCCAATATCCCTCCTTAATGTAGACGTTAAAGTATATGCCAAAGCTATCGCCAACCGTCTCCTACCACTAATTCCCAAACTTATTTCCACAGAACAAGTAGGTTTTGTCCCCGGTAGGGAAGCCCGAGACAACACCACTAAAGCCCTAGACATCCACCACTGGCTAACCACATCTGACACACGAGGCTTCTTCCTGTCCTTGGATGCAGAGAAGGCGTTTGACAGGGTGGCCTGGGATTTTATGGAAGCTACACTACACTCTATCGGCTTACCATCCCAAATGGTCCAGATGATAATGGCTCTTTACTCCACACCCACAGCCAGAATAAGAGTAAATGGTCGCCTGTCGGACGCCTTCTCCGTGTCCAATGGTACACGACAGGGTTGTCCCCTATCTCCCTTACTTTTTATACTCACAATAGAACCTTTACTCTGTAAACTTCGAGACAACCCAAACATCAAAGGGATAGAAATTAATAATAAACAATTTAAAGTAGCGGCATATGCGGACGACATCCTATTATTTCTCACAGACCCTATCACTACTATTCCCAACCTCCTTAAAGACTTCGCAACATTCAAATTCCTATTGAATCTCCAGATAAATTTCTCCAAATCCAAAGCTCTTAACATTTCCTTACCCGTCGAGACAGTTGCACAATGTAAACAAAACTTCCCATTTGGCTGGGAACCCCAGGCACTCACTTACCTTGGTATTAAAATACCCACAAAATTGACAGAAATCTATCGACTGAACTTCCTGCCCATCCTACGAACTATACAGACAGACCTGCATAAATGGACAGGGGGCCCATTTTCATGGTTTGGAAGGTCAGCTATTTTAAAAATGAATGTATTACCTAGACTGCTCTATTTATTTCAAACTATACCTATTCATATACCCTCTGCCTTCTTCTCAACACTGAAAAGGCATTGTAGGAATTTCATATGGTCCTCCAAACAACCCAGACTGAACTGGAATAGATTAACGACCCCCAAACTGCAGGGGGGATTACACGTACCGGACATGGAAAAATACTATTGGGTATGTCACCTTTCCAGAATAGTTGACTGGCACGTTCATAGTACAAACAAAGACTGGGTATATATCGAGAACGCATTCACCCCGATACCACTACAACTTCTGCCATGGATTAATCAAACTAAAGTTCCTAAAACAGCCTCCTCAAACCCACTTATCACCTCCACATTATCTAATTTCAAAGCAGCATGCAAAATGCTCAAGCTGAATCCTAATTCCGGTCCCATGACACCTCTGGAAAATAATCCGGACTTCACCCCAGGCATACGCTCCCTCCACCCCGTAACTGACACAAACAGACCAGGAATCAAGGTACATCAATTGTTTCACCAAAAAACTCTCCTAACGTTCCAAGCCATGACTAGCAAATTTCCAGATTATCATATACCATTCCATAACTACCTACAGATCCGCCATTTCGTCCATAGCCTCAAACCCACTTCAAACCTGCATAGGGAACTCACACCTTTTGAACTTTTATGTAACAATCCTGAACCCCAAAGACACCTCATCTCATCCTTATACACACTCCTCTTTTCAAACAAAGACATCAAAACTGACGAATTAATTAAAAGGTGGGAATATGATCTGCAACTAGATCTCTCTGCCGAAGAATGGAAGCTTGCCCTTTCTCATATACATAAAGGTTCTCTCAACATATCGACTCAGGAGAATAGATATAAAATCTTTTCAAAATGGTATAGAACTCCTGACAGAATCCACAAATTCCACCATAACATCTCTCCACAATGCTGGCGGTGCAACGCGTCAAAAGGGACCCTTCTTCACATATGGTGGGATTGCCCTCTCATTAAAAACTATTGGACCGAAATTCATCACTTAATCACACAGATAACGACATACACCCCGGACTTCACCCCTGCCCAATATCTTCTCCACCACACGTCACTCCCACAACGCACTTATCGAAAATCGTTAGTTCTGCACCTCATCAATGCAGCCAACTCATGTGTTCCTGTACACTGGAGAACCACAACCACCCCCACCACTACTGAATGGATTCAGAGGGTTGATAGAGTGGCGGAAATGGAAAACCTCATCCATCAAGCCTCGGACACACCATCCAAATACAAGAACACCTGGGCGTGTTGGTTCCATTTTAAATCATCCCGAGCCCAGACCGATTCCACCAGTCCCTCACCCACTGGTTCAGGTGACCTCTCAAACACACAAACACTTGCATAACTTCCTAGACTACCACAATATAGACCACTAATCTCCGTCCTCCTTACCTTCCTCGTTTCCTTTCCTCCCCTATAATACATTCCCTAACACTTAATAGGTACACTAGAAACCACACAGTGTCTTGGGGAAAGACCTGAGGTTATACCAATATGCATGGCCAGATCTAACAAGCTCCACACGAGTTTTTTCCTTTACTCCACACGCTGGGCACAGATAGTTCCCCATAGGGGTGCCCAGGGTTAGGAGTGGTACTGCCTAGGCCAGATACATCAGAACCTTCCCCAAACATCATAAGGTATGATACGACAGTATGACACTTTTTCTTGACAATTTTTATCAATCCAATCCTCTCTAACCAACAGAGATAACGGATAGGATATATGCTAACGATTTCTGTTGTTCACATTACTCCATACAATGTACAATATAGACCTTTGTATTTCGTCTGTTAAACTGATTATCTGTTAATCTGTGACATACGCCTTTGTTTCAATTGCTGTACTTTTGTGAAAACTTAATAAAATACTCTTAAAATAAATAAACACGAAACGCGTCAGCCAATTCAGGATGCCGACATATACTACCACCAGCAATCAACCTATCAACTGTTCCCTCACGAAATTGTACTTCTATGCATTTATATTATGCTATTTTTATGCTGTGTGCCGTATTCAGACTTGTGTTTACGTATATGGACTCATGGGAATTGCTCAATAATTCTTATTACTGTCATGTGTTCCTAAGCCGACACTATTTCGCATCCTTGATGTACCATGTTATATATATGCACTGTCATATTGTCATGATTTTCCAAGTTGATACGATTATGTGCTGCCTATGTCCATGTTGTGTATGTATATTGTGTGCTATACCATGACCCATGCATGTACACTCACACATCTACTATGTCAATAAATATGTGATTTTTTATATGTACTTCCACCATGTCTTGAACCTCATCTAAAGTCCTAAACTTCCGCATATATCACACTGCTCTTTGATGTACTTAAAAACTGTTGATGTTTATGATTTTTTTGTTGTTACCAAATCCCCCATGCTGTCTTATATATATTATTTTTTAAAGTGTTGCATATAGACAACATGCTTTTGTTTTATTGAAAAGCTTAAAATGCTTTGAGGATTTAACTGATTTTACAGAACAAAAACTGAGTAAGTTAAAAGCAAAGCCAGTAATTGTTTTTCGTATTGCCATTTAGCTTTAGATAGGGAATAATCAACAGAATGGTAGAAACTGCTAGTCTGTTCCAAAGAGCCAAGGACGCAGAGCTATTTTATAAAAGATTAGCTTAATGGAATGGATTAATATTTCCCTAATTAATTTGTAGAATGTGTTCTGCTTATTGCAAGTGTTCATTAGAGTAAAAAAGAATACACCGCTGGCTACGATTAATGGAGAAATAGTCTTTTATGGTCATGGAAAACCCTTCAGCAAAGATTTCACAAGGAAGGCTGCCATTTAACATGCACTTTAATTAGATCTGCTGAATTGTCTTATACTTAGCCCCAAAGTGACTTTCTAGCTTAAGCCTAAATTCTAGGCAGACAAAAAGCTTGATATATTTATTATTATTCACATTTTTTGCTGCTCTGGTAATTTTAAATGTGTAATCTCCTACCGTGTTCTAACAATTCAACAGGTTGAACAAAAAAACTCTAAAAGATTCCACCACCATTACATTCTGAAAGCAGGACCCACCACTGTCAGAATACACTGATCAGTGGCTGCAGCTGACTGGCTGCAACTGCTAATTGGCAAAAGTTTTCCAGCACATCCCTTTGACAGAAAGAAATCAAACTATCAACTTCTGTTGAAAGAGGGGTGCCATGCACTAATGAACTGGCCTTTTTTCGATCAGTTTATGGTCAAATTTATTCTCAGCTGAAAAAGTGACCCTCAACACCCTTAGCAATATCATATAAAGGTTCTGGTGTACAATGCATTTTATGTCTAGTTACAACTCTCTTTATTTTGCAATGTACAATGGCTTGCAAAAGTATTCACCCCCTTGGCTTTTTACCTATTTTGGTACATTACAGCCTTTAGTTCAATTTTTTTTAATCTGAATTATATGTGATGGATCAGAACACAATAGTCTAAGTTGGTGAAGTAAAATTAGAAAAATATATACATAAAACTATTTTTCAGAAATAAAAAACTGATAATTGGCATGTGCGTATGTATTTACCCCCTTTGTTATGAAGCCCATAAAAAGCTCTGGTCCAACCAATTACCTTCAGAAGTCACATAATTAGTGAAATGATGTCCACCTGTGTGCAATCTAAAGCCTCACACACACTATCAGATTTTCTGCTTTTCCTTCAGATTTACCAAAATCATGTAGTGCAAGGGCCTGCCTGATTGAATACACATTGAAACTGCTAAGGTTTGACCTCATATTATAAGGTTTTGGTAAATCTGGAGGAAAAACTCAGCAGAAAATCTGATAGTGTGTATGGGGCTTAAGTGTCACATGATCTGTCATTACATATACACACAGAGGCTACACCTAAGCAAGAGGCACCACTAACCAAACACTGCCATGAAGACCAAGGAACTCTTCAAACAAGTAAGGGACAATGTTGTTGAGAAGTACAAGTCAGGGTTAGGTTATAAAAAAAAAATCAAAATCTTTGATGATCCCTAGGAGCACCATCAAATCTATCATAACCAAATGGAAAGAACATGGCACAACAGCAAACCTGCCAAGAGACGGCCGCACACCAAAACTCATGGACCGGGCAAGGAGGGCATTGATTAGAGAGGCAGCACAGAGACCTAAGGTAACCCTAGAGGAGCTGCAGAGTTCTACAGTAGAGACTGGAGTATCTGTACATAGGACGACAATAAGCCGTACATTCCATAGAGTTGGACTTTATGGCAGAGTGGCCAGAAAAAAGCCATTACTTTCAGCAAAAAACAAAATGGCACGTTTTGAGTTTGCGAAAAGGCATGTGGGAGACTCCCAAAATGTAATGAGGAAGGTGCTCTGGTCTGATGAGACTAAAATTGAACTTTTTGGCCATCAAAGAAAATGCTATGTCTGGCAAAAACTCAACACATCACATCACCCAAAGAACACCATCCTCACAGTGAAACATGGTGGTGGCAGCATCATACTGCGGGGATGTTTTTGAGCAGTCGGGACTGGGAAACTGGTCAGAGCTGAGGGAAAGATGGATGGTGCTAAATACAGGGATGTTCTTGAGCAATACCTGTACTACTCTGTGTGTGATTTGAGGCTAGGACGGAGGTTCACCTTCCAGCAGGACAATAACCTCAAACACACTGCTAAAACAACACTTGAGTGGTTTAAGGGGAAACATGTAAATGTGTTGGAATGGCCTAGTCAGAGCCCAGACCTCAATCCAATAGAAAATCTGTGGTCAGATTTAAAGATTGCTGTTCACAAGTGCAAACCATCCAACTTGAGGGAGCATGGAGGAAAGGGCAAAAACCCCAGTGGTAAGATGTGGCAAGCTTATAGAGACTTATCCAAAGCGACTTGGAGCTGTGATAGCCGCAAAAGGTGGCTCTACAAAGTATTAACTTTAGGGGGGTGAATAGTAATGTACATTGACATTTTCTGTTATTTTGTCCTATTTGTTGTTTGCTTCACGTTAAAAAAAAATCTTCAAAGTTGTGGGAATGTTCTGTAAATTAAATGATGCAAATCCTCAAACAATCCATGTTAATTCCAGGTTGTGAGGCAACTAAAAAATATCAAGGGGGTGAATACTTTTGCAGGGCACTGTATGCATCAAGTGGTTGTTGCTTGCAAAGAATATGGCATAGGCTGGAATTTCCCTTTTCAGGCAATAAGAATTAAAAATGCTATTGAGAAAACTTGTCCGACTTATTTTACTTTAAATTAGAGGTAAATGCTAACTGAATAACATTTAGTGTGCTAAAACACTTTTGTACCATAGTTGCACAGTTGCCATTTTGGCCCGTACCTCAATCCCCAAATATAAAATTCCTTGTTTGTAATGAGTTTAATCAATCGGCATTAGTTGATGTCCACTTGCGTGTGTGTGTGTATACAGTATAAGTATTATTTTTCAGTCATTTAGGTGGTCAGACACTATAGCTAGCTACTGTGTGCTTCACCTATAGCAGCCCCCTTTTCCTTAAGATAAGCAGGCCTACCTGTACTTGGTTGCCCCCAGGACTTATACACAATGCTATAGTGCCTGGCCACCACACTAGGGCAGACGTGAACAGAGAAAACAACAGACTACTTGAAATTTAGCAGACAGATAACATGGTTCTAAGATGTTCCAGGTAATAAGGCAGGCTGAGTTCAGGGAATAGTCCAATATCCGATCCAATGACAGTCTAGGTAATAAGGCAGGCGGAGTTAAGAGAATAGTCCAATATCCGATCCGGATCATACACAGGAAAATCCAACAGCAAAGCAAGGCAGACAAATGAGAGAGCTTGAACAGCAACAATGCAGGTAACTGTCTCTATCACAAGCAAGGGATAGAGTGTTCGGTTTGCTTATATCAAGTGACTGATCAGATCAATCACCTGCAGGTGAACACAGACAGGGGAAAAGCAACAGCCAACACCCGGGTGCTGGAATGAGGAACAGGAACACTAAGTGATCCTGACACTATAATAACAATTCAAGATCTTGCCTTGACAGGATGACAAGACAGGAACACAACTAGAAGACAAAAACATTGCATTGTCTACCTATACCAAGAAAAGCCCGAAGAAGGAATTTCCTGACAGGATTACCTAGTAGCAAAGAAAGAAAGAAAGCCTTAAATGCTGTATACATTTTCCACAGAAATCAGTTGGAGAGCTAAGTTGGTTACTTCTATTCATCCTAATGGGTGCACTGAAGCACAGGCTCCAGGTAAAAAATTTAAAGTAAATGTAGCGCTACCCACAAGAGGGCCGCTGGATTTTTGGATTCCTGCACCGCCAGGTAACACACATTTTCCAACTTTCACACAGAGTCAGTAACCAATCCACGGGCTTGTTTATGTTGATTGTTTATTGAGGAAAAACAACTTGTATGGGGAAGAGGAATTATGGGATGCCCAACTTGAACTTTGAAGCACAATTTGAGGACAAACTTTTTTCTCTATGTACAAATAAAATGCAGATTCTGGACTGTACTCCCTTCAGATTGATCTCAATCTCTAATGGATCATTAGCAAAGGCATCCTTTTTCAGGAGCACTATGTTCCCTTTGATGAAATAGCATAAAGTCCCAAACTTGCAGGGGCTCCCCTGGGTGAAACTCTTAAAGTTCCAATACTTGCAGACATTACCAGCCCACCGGGTTGCATTGAAAAGTGTCCCGGAGCAAGGGATTTAGGTTAGCTGTGACTCTGTACCATGAAAGCATGCTGCATATTGCATCTGGCAGCCTTCTTCCTTGTAGGTTCTGGGGGTGTTAGGTAGTGGTACTCATATTGTCCCTTGAATCCTGTTGCTTTGGATATGGCTGCTGTTTAGGCCTTCTGCTGGACAGATCTTCCCATGCTAGACAGGGTCTTCTGGGTGAGACTGAATGAGACTGAAGGGTGGTGAAGGTCCCTCTCTTCAGCTTCCTCTCCTTAGCTCCAGTCTGGAGGCAGAGCCCCCCAACCGAGGGCCCCTCCCAGGCCACATGATCCTCAGCACTCCATCTTCCACCTGACCACCACAACAACCTAAATTTCTTTATCGTACATAACGGGAGACAGAGCCATAGTATTAACTATATGGGTATATAGGCACCTTCAGGTGATGGACACTGGTATACTTAATACAGGAATTTCATATCCTATATAACCCCTCCTCCTACCAGGAGTAACTCAATTTTTTTGCCAGTGTCTAAGGTGTTGGTCACAAGTGAAGATGTTCTCTGAAGAGCTCTGCTGTAGGGATCCTTGAGGGATTTAAAACAGCCTCCATAGACTGGATCCATCCAAAGTGCCACTGAGGCCAGATTTTGCCTGTAAGGCCTCTCCTTGCAGGGCTGGACCCCCGGACCCAGGGCTTTGGTCATGCTTACATTACCTAAAGTTTTTCCTGGCAGGGTGCTAATACAGGTCCAAGGGAGTGGAACCCCAATAAAAAGGGTCCCGGTCCTTGAAGGTTTGCTAACACAGCCCGCCGTGATTGGTGAAGTTTGGATCTGTCTGTCTTCAGTAGTATCCTGTGGCGAGGATAAGGTAAGGGAAGAAGCCTAGGAACTGTAAAAAGTCCACCTATGGCTTTTCTTCCATGAGTAAAATGTTATAATGCCTTAAGTCTCCACTAGAGGGAGTAAATGCACATACCTTGGTATGTTGCTTCTCAGTTCAGCTCAGGGTCCCAGCTAACAGCACGTGTGTGGTCTTGGCCAGTAGCAGATATCAGGGGGGATTCCTCGTCCAGAACAAAATTTGCCAACAGCATGTTCTTTTCTCCCCTGGAAGAACTAAGGGGCTGGGAGGTACAACAGTAGTTTGTACCCCCCCCTCAGGGGGTGTGGCGGCTTCCCTATGCTGTTTTTTTATGTTCCCCACAGAAGCCCAGAAAGCGTCAAGCTTGATCCCGCATCCCCAGCCTTATCTTTTCCTCCCCTCTCGCTGAGTCTGCCGACTCGCAGACCCGAATGCCGTCTGTGCGCGTGGACTGATGGTAGTTTTAAACAAGAGGGGGGTGGGTTAATGAGCAGAGGGGGCGTGGCTTAGGCACGGCACCATGTGCGTGATGTAGCGTCCACGAGGACACACGGCGCAGGCAATGGGAAAAACAGAGTCTCCTCAGCCAGGAGCTGGAGAGTATGGCTGTCTGGTCACACAGGACACAGGAGCATTGGGGGCACGTAAGGTGATGCATACAGGTATTTCCACTAAAGGAAATACATTTTACTCAGCACTAAGCTGAACTTTATTAGCGGCATTGTATTGCTAGACTATTGCCCAGCAAATAATGCATTTACTTAGTGCCTCTGCTTTTGTGCTTAGGACTATGCCTCCCAAAAAAGACACCACAAAGATCTCAAAGAAGGTACCAAAGATTTCACCCCCAGGTGCTGGGAACTCCAGTCATGCCTCCACACTATCATCTTCTCCTGAAATACCAGATATTGCAAGCCAGGGTGAGTCATTGGAACCAATTGGTGGTGTAGCTGCTTCTCACATCTCAGCTCCTGTACTCATGACTGAAGATGCCTTTTCCTCCGTCCTGTTAGGCCTAGAAGGAAGATTAGCGGCTTTAATCGCATCCTCCATCCAAAAGGATAGGAAGCGTGGTAGATACCCCTCCCACACCTTAGACCTTTTACCAAGGGAACAGTAGATAGATGATGAGATATTACCCTCAGACAATCAGGAAGAAAGACAAACCGATTACTACTCTGCAGAGGAAACAACAGTGGATGAACCCTTTTCAGCCTCGCAATCTGAGAAATTGCTGGTACAATCTCTTACGGAGATGGTTCATTCCACTTTCAAGCTACCACTAATAGAGTCTCCCTCCAAAGTGATTCACAGTACTCTATCCCATGGAGGAGAAATTCACCAAAAGATGGAATGTACCAGCAGTTGACGCTGCTATATCCAGTGTGAATAAAAGTCTAACTTGTCCAGTAGACAATGCACAAATGCTTAAGGATCCAACAGATAAAAGGTTGGAATTCCTGTTAAAATCCTCTTTTTACTTGGCAGGTGCGGTTACTCAGCCTGCAGTTGTTGCAATAGGCATCTGTCAATCCCTAAAGGACCAGTTTAGACAGGCTCTTAAGGAGGTTTCTGTACAGCAAGCCCGGGAATTGGCCGAACTACCAAAAGCATTATGTTTTGCCATAAACGCCATCAAATAATCTATTCTAACCAGGCGTGCCGCCTTGCGATTGTGCTAGTACACATGCATAGGATCCTGTGGTTAAAAAATTGGTAAGCTGAAGCACCATGCAAAAAGCTCCAGACTGGGTTTCCTTTTTATGGGCTCAGCTATTTGGGGATGATTTGGACAAATACATCCAAAAGATTTCAAGTGGGAAAAGTACTCTTTTGCCAGTTAAGAGAAAGAATAAACGCCCTTCATTTAAGCAGACTCTTTCTCCTGCGCCAGGAGCATCCGCCTCTAGGCAGTAGCAATGGCCTCCGCCATCAGTCTAGAGGAAAGCCTCAGGGTCAGGCCCAGGCACAAAAGAAGTCCTGGGGGCGGAAACCGGCAAAACAGAATTCTAAAGCCTTGTTATGAAAGGGCGTTCCCACTCGCCAGCATGGGGGAAAGGCTTCTGCGATTCTCAGAAGTCTGGCAAGAGGAAATTCAGGACAGATGGGTCATCTCCGTGGTAACTCTAGGGTACAAACTAGAGTTTCGGGAGTTTCCACCATCTCCTTTTCTGAGGTCAAATGTTCCCAAAGATCCAGGGAGAAGGTAATCTGTTTCGGGCACTAGACCAATTACTGGCTCAGGGGGTGATCATACAAATCTCCACAGAAGAGCAAGGTTTGGGGTTTTATTCAAACCTCTTTACAGTACCAAAACTGAATGGAGATGTCAGACCCATTCTAGATTTAAAGAATCTAAATCAGTTCCTGAAGATCCGCTCTTTACGCATGGAGTCGATCAGGTCTGTGGTTTCTATCCTACAAGGAGGAGAACTTCTGGCATCTATCGACATCAGGGATGCATATATGCATGTTCCTATATTTCCCGCTCACCAAAGGTTTCTGTGGTTCGAGGTAGAACAGCATCATTTTCAGTTTGTAGCCTTGCCCTTCGGGCTAGCTACAGCACCCCGGGTGTTTACAAAAGTTCTGGCCCCACCTCTAGCCAGGTTAAGGGCACAGGGCATAACAGTCTTGGCGTACCTAGATGATCTATTGCTAATAGACAAGTCGGTGGCTCGTTTGGAGCAAAGCGTGCGCATTCGACCAGTTACCTGGAACGTCTAAGTTGGATTCTCAACCTAGAGAAGTATTCCTTAAAACCGATAAAAAGGCTGGAGTACTTGGGTCTGATCATAGACACAGCCCAGAAAAAGGTGTTCCTCAGGCAAAGATCAATGCCATAGGAGAGCTGGTGCAGATGGTCAGGTCGAAAAGAAATCCCTCCATTCGCCTTTGCATAAGGTTGTTAGGAAAGATGGTGGCTTCATTCTAAGGAGTTCCCTATGCCCAGTTCCATTCGAGACTGTTGCAAAACAGTATCCTGTCTGCTTGGAACAAAACGGATCAAGCTTTAGATTTGCCATTGCGACTGTCCCCAAGGGTGTCCCAAAGCCTCAGTTGGTGGTTGGTAACCCAGAAACTGCTGAAAGGAAAATCCTTCAGACCAGTTATCTGGAAGGTGGTAATGACAAATGCCAGCCTTTCAGGTTGGGGAGCAGTGCTAGAAAAGACAACTGTCCAGGGACAGTGGTCAAGAACTAAAAGGTCCTTGCACATCAAAATCCTAGAGATTCGGGCAGCGGGTCTGGCTCTGAAGGCCTGGACATTCAGGTTATGATGTTGTCCTGTCAGGATCCATCCTGACAATGCCACAGCTGTGGCTTACATCAATCACCAAGGGGGCACCAAGAGTCTCGCAGCACAAAGGGAGGTGAACCATATCCTAACTTGGGCAGAAGGGAATGTTCCATGCCTATCAGCAGTTTTCATTCCAGGAGTAGAGAATTGGCAGGCGGACTTCTTGATCCACCAGCAGTTGCTCCTGGGGGAATGGTCCCTTCACCCCGACATTTTTCGGGCTGTTTGCCAAAAGTGGGGGACTCCGGACGTAGATCTTCTGGCATCTAGATTCAACATGAAGTAGGTCAACTTTGTGTCCAGGACAAGGGATCCACTCGCATGCGGAACAGATGCGTTGGTAACCTCGTGGGATCAGTTCTCACTGATTTAGGCATTCCCCCTATTCAGTTTCTGCCCAACTTCTTTGCAGGATCAAGCTGGTAAGAAAGCCGGTAATTCTTGTAGCCCCAGTATGGTCAAGAAGGTCCTGGTTTGCAGAAAACCTGAAGATGGAGGTGGGGGATCCATGGTCCCTTCCACTACGACCATACCTACTCTCACGGGGGCCGATATTCCATCCTACCTTACAAACTCTAAATTTGATGGCTTGACTATTGAAACCCACATTCTGAAGAAACATGGGCTTTCCGGGTCAGTTATCTCTACCTTGATCAATGCAAGGAAGCCAACTTCCAGAACAATATATTATAGAGTCTGGAGGGCTTATGTTTCCTGGTGTGAGTCCAAGGGTTGGCACCCTCGGAAGTATAACATAGGCAGACTTCTTGCCTTTCTACAATTAGGGGTAGAGATGAAGCTGGCCTTGAGTACCATTAAGGGCCAAGTCTCAGCTTTATCGGTCTTATATCAAAGACCGCTTGCTTTGCATTCTTTGGTCTGGGTTTTTATGCAAGGGGTGATAAGGACAAGGTCGTGTTGTGTCCTCGTCCAAGTTTTCTGCCTAAAGTGGTCTCAGGTTTTCACCTGAATTAAGATATTGTCCTGCTATAATTTTTTCCAAAACCATGTTCTAGGGGAAGAGAAGTCACTACATTGACTTGATGTGGTGAGAGTGGTCAAAGTCTACTTAGAGACGATTGCTCAGATCCGGAAGACTGGTGTCTTATTTGTGCTGCCAGAAGGTCCTAGGAAAGGACAGGTAGCGTCGAAATCCACTGTCGCTAAGTGGATTCGGCAAGTTATAATTCAGGCTTATGGTTTAAAAGGTAAGATTCCACCTTTTCAAGTCAAAGCGCACTCAACCAGAGCAGTTAGTGCTTCTTGGGCAGTGCCTGACCAGGCCTCCATGGCTCAGATCTGTAAGGCCGCAACTTGGTCTTCAGTACATACATTCACCAGGTTTTATCAGGTGGATGTAAGAAGGCATGAGGATATCACTTTTGGTTGTAGTGTGCTGCAGGCAGCAGTATAGGTCCTCAAGTCTGGGGGTGCCCTACGGGTTGTGTTTCCCTCCCCTCAAAATAGCATTGCTATGGGATGTCCCATATGTTTAACACTGTGGGCTAGTCTTACCATGCTGCCAGGCCTCCTAGCTGGGGATTTATCAAAACTCCCATCAATATGCCTCCAAAACCCTGCCTCTTTATCTCTGCCAACTAGTTTCTAGAAGTTTCCATGAATCTCCAGAACCAGGGGGAGGCGATAGAGGTCTGATCTGCAGAGTCTTCCAGCCTGACCGTAAACTAAACCCACAGCAAATTCAGACTCACACAAATTACTATGAATCAGCATAAATTTACCTCACTACACTGTACATTAGGGGTCTGTCTATTAGTAGTTTATCACATTCAACTGGAATTGTTCTGAAAAGTTGAAGATGTGTCATAGCTTACCAAACCACTTCTAGAGTGTCAGGAAGATATCCCAGCATTTATATTTACATTTTAGGAAATCTTAAGACACCTTAACCCAAAGCCACAACATTTTTTTTTTCCACAAAAAATTTTTATTGGAGAAAATTAAGATGAGTTTACAATACAATACAGTCAGCATATCATTTTGGAATGGGTTTCATGGCTAAACAATACAGTAAGATGATACATGGTATGAACAACCCGTAAAACATGGTAAGGGTAACTGTTGAAGTTATTCAGTAGACTTTATTATATGCAGATTAATTGGTCTTGCATTAACATAAAACAATAAGAAAACATAGAAGTATTTGTTGCTTTTCAAAGCCAACCCACTTGGCTGATTGGGACAATACCACTGAGACCAATATCAGCAGGTCTGGACAGTGGTAATTTCAATTCTGGTGGGGTCAACCTCCATCTTGTGTTATGGGTCTTAATGAAAAATGCTGGTGTGTAGGGTCTAGTCATGTGTAGGAATAGGGAGAGAGGAATGGGTGAAAGGGAAGAAGAGGGGAGTGAAAGGGGGGTAAAGTAAAGAGAGAGAGGAGCGGGGGATGGGGGAGAGAGGGGAGGGGTAGGGACCTCTCTCCAACCTGGACCCCCACTCAGGACATGTATATGGGGTTTCCCAGTAGACTATTCAGGCTACCGCGTCAATGGACGGGAAGTAGGATTTATAGCTTTCCGTAGATTTGAAATGAGTCCAACATGCCCAGACATTTGTGAAGTTTTGTAAGCGTTCTTGGGAGACATGGATCAATTACTCCATCTCCTCAATCTTAGAGACCCTGACTAGCCATTCTCTAATGAATGGTGTATCTGTAGATCGCCAGTGCATGGGAAAGCAGAGTATAGCTGCATTGACCATATACATGGCAAGTGATTTGTGATAGTGTTTCCTAGGTAGAGTCGAATGGTGCAAGAGATATTGAGCTGGGTTATAGTCTAGCGGGTATGTAATGATTCGTGTTGTTAGGGCGTGCACTTCTTTCCAAAACCATTGGATTGGAGTACACTCCCACCAGATGTAGCGCATCGAGCCTTCCGCTTTCTTGCATCTCCAGCATATGTTATGGATGGTAGGGGAGAATTTGTGTAGGCGAGCAGGAGTTCTATACCATTTGGTTGCGATTTTGTAGCAATTTTCCTAGATTGCCACATTCAGTGAACCTTTATGAATGCACTCATATGTCCTCCCAATTATCATCCATAAGGGTCATTTGGAGGTCTCTTTCCCAGGACAGACGTGAAGCATCCTTCTTGGGGGGAGGGAAGTCTCCCTGGAGTAAAGTGTATATGTATGATATTAGGTGTCTTTGAGGCGGTGTTCATGTGTGTAAGGATTCGAAGGCCGTAAGCTGTCTGCCCCTTGTAGTCGAGAGATCTCGTGATGCAAAAAAGTGTCTCAATTGTCTGCAAGTCCAAAAGGGAAACGTTTTAGTACATGATAAGGACACCAAGTCTTCAAAGGGACGTATGTGTCCCCTGCGGAAGAATTGGTGTGCAAGTACTTCCTTGTGGGGCCATTCCCTTCCGAGGAACATGTCAGACTCCCCGGTGGGGAATTCAGGATTCCCCCACAGAGGAGTCAACGGGCCTGGGTATGAAGATAGCTTGAAAGGCCCCATAGTCTTTTTGAAAGCCAAAAATGAGGGGTAAATAAAGGGGTGTGTCTTCAGGTTCTGGGGCCAAAGTGAAGATTTCAGCCAGGGGAGCGTGTGTATTAAGGTGTCCGTGAATGAATTTTCCAGAATAACCCAAGCCTTCTCATGTCTGTGGGCCCTTCAATCCACCACTCCGTTCAAGTGACAGGCTACATAGTATTTATGTACATCAGATAAACCGATCCCACCTTTGCTCTTGGCACGCATGAGGCGTGAGTAGTTGATACGTGGAGTGCAATTTTTCCAAATAAAATCTGTGAATGCTTTTTTGTATAGTGTAAAAAAGGATGGGGGAAGGTGGATAGGGATCGTCTGCATTAGGTAGAGTAGGCGGGGAAGGATAATCATTTTTACTAGGGCTGAACGTCCAAACCAGGAAACGTTAAGGCTGGCCCAATCTTTCAGGTTTAATTGAATCTTGGTTAATATAGGTAAGAAGTTGTGATGATAGAGTTCATACAGTTTCCTGGTTATATGTATACCCAGATATGGGATAGAGTCCTTTTTTCATATGAAAGGGAAGGATTCTTGGCAATGTAATACTTCTGGTTGGGGAAGTGAGATATTCAGGGCATGCGATTTGGAAAAATTATTTTGAAATTTGATAGGTCTCCAAACTGTTTCATGTCTTTTAGTAGGTTTGGCAAGGAAACTTGAGGTGCTTGAAGTGACAATAGGATATCATCAGCGAACGCCGCTACTTTGAAGTCTCTATGCGCTATGGTGATCCCCTTAATGTCGGAGTTTGCCCTTAGCTTATTTAAGAGGGGTTAGGGGTGAAAGGGGACACCCTTGACGTGTCCCATTGCTGATGGTAAAGGCATTTGACAGGTGTTCATTCACTTTCACCCTCGCTGAGGGGTTGTAATATAATGCTGCTATGTAGGAACACATGTGAGGTTGAAGGCCTATACCTTTCAGCACCTTCTGCATGTAATCCCAGGCCACTCTGTCGAATGCCTTCTCCGCACCTAGGGAAAGGAGAAACCCCTGAGTTTTAGAAGGAGTAAGCTAATGATGTAAGTTTAAAGTGCGTGTGGTATTATCTCTTGCCTCCCTACCTGGTATGAAACCAACTTGATCGGAGGATATGAGGCTGGGTATGAGGGGTAGTAATCTATTATCTAGTATTTTGGCATATAGTTTAATATCCACGTTTAACAGTGAAACGGGCCTATAGTTGGAGACTAATGTTGGGTCTTTACCATCCTTCGGGATGACCGCTATATGGGCCTCTAACATTCTGCCTGGGGAAGTTTGAGGATGGGCAAGGGTGTTGAACATTGTTAGCATTTTAGATGATAAAACATCTAGGAAGGATTTATAATATTGGAGTGGTAGGCCATCAGTTCCAGGGCTTTTCCCTACTTTCATTTGGTTAACAGCCATGCTTAGCTCTTCCACAGTAAGCGGACTGTCCAGGTCCTCAGCTGGTTGGGTGGTAATCAGTTTGGGGCAAAATTGGTTAAAAAGTCCTGTACTTTGGCAGTGCGGGAGTGTGAGGGATAGGGGTCATGGTGGTCCTTCAACAAGTTGTAAACTTCGAAGTAGAATGTTTAAAATTGTTTAGCTATATCCTCATTTTTGGAGAGGAGTCTGCCTTATTTGTCTCATATATGATGGATCGTGGACGAGGCCTTAGCTGCTTGAATTGTGCACGCCAAGAGTTTCCCACTTTTATTGTCGTGTTCACAGAACACTTTTTGCCTGAGTACATAGCATCTCCTAGTTTGTTTTCCTAATCCATCAAGCAGTGTGGATCGTGTAAGTATTTGATCTTGGAGTGTGGCTTGTGAGGACGATTGTTTGTGGGAAGCTTCCAACTTTCTAATGGTGTTGATCAGTGATTTAATCTGTTCCGGGTGTGCTTTTTTGGCTTTAGTTGCTAGGGAGATAAGTTCCCCCCGTATAACACATTTGTGGGCTTCCCATACCGTGATGGGGGAAATGTTTGGAGTAGAGTTTTCCGCAAAGTATAATTGAATTCGGGATCATACCTGCTGTAGTATGGCTGGATATTTCAGTAGTAAGAGGTTTAGTCTCCATGATTTGGTCGTATGCATCAATTCAGGGACAGTGGGAGTTACCGTAATGGGGTGATGATCAGATAGGAACATTGGTCCTATTGAGGCTTGTGTGAGGAGGGGTAGGTCTGTTTGTGTGAGGAAGAAGTAATCTATTCTGGAATATTTTAGGTGTGGTGGTGAGTAAAAGGTGTAATCCCTGTTGTTTGGGAACAAAGTACGCCAGGTGTCATGGAGAGAAAGGCTCTGCAATTGTAGTTTAATCTGCCCGGTATGGTAGCACAGTTGTGCCCGTGGAGGTGTTACATCGGGTTAACCGGGAAATTAACATTATGGTAATGGAATAGTACAATAAGTTATGACTAGCAAAATATCTGTATAGACAGCCCTGTGGCTCTGCGCCAACCCATTATTGAGCGCATACCTTTGTGGGAATTCTATTGGATGGGGCTATCAAGCTCACTGAGAGTCTGTAGGTTAAGGCTCTGACCCTCAAGAATGGGGTTTAAAGCCAGTAGGCCACAACCACAACCCAAGTCTCAAGTCTCAGGGAGACTGCCAAGGCGCATCAGGTATCTGCCATGGCTCACTTGGTTGGGTAAGGTAAGCCCCCCGCTGATCAGCCGTCGTCTGGGTAGGTGGCTCTTTAAAGTTTTAGAGCATCACCGATAAGACATACCCCTAGTATGTTCTGGTGTAATGGTTTCCCTTCAAGTGATGTGTGTCAAATTTACGTCAGTTATTAACGGTCGTGGGTACCAGAAAGGTGCTTGGAACAAAAAGGGTATTGTGGGGGTCTGCCCAGAGGAGATCAAACAATGAGGCATTGGGAGCATGGAGATAGGGGAGGGGGGACGGAGCCAGTACTATCACAGAAGCCCGTGAGGGCGTCATACTCGCGATCTCTGAAGGGTTAGTACAGAGAGGAGACCTGTTGGTTAGTGTTAGACGGTAAGCTACGGTCTTAAGTAGACCAGGTCATATAGTGCATGAATTGTTATAGTCCCCGTTCCAGTCCCCCATCACCCCCCAGTAAAGGAGCCGTATCAAATCTTATTCCCAGACACTGAGGCATATAAGCGTTTAGTACAATTGTGAGGGTGGCCTCGCCCCACGCCGGGAAGGCTGCCGCACCTATTAGAACGCCTGATAGGAGGGTGCTTGATTGTTGAGCAAGGAAATATCCAGTAGTGCATGGCTAAGGGCGGAAGTACTGGTATTTTATTTAGTCTTCTGATCGGCTAAGGCCCAGACCCTCCTCAAAAGGCTTTCTTCTGTGTTGTTTAATTAATGCATGTATAATGCAGAAGATATAAACACAGGTTAGTTAGGTAGGAGGTGAACAACAACAGAGAAAAAAAAAAAAGGCCAAGGGGGGGGAGGGGTCTCTGTCAGAAAATGTCCTTCCCCCGCTTTCTGACCATTAAGTCTAATGAAAAGTGGTTTGAAGGACATGAAGCAGACGTGGTGCTTTGTGAAGTGTAGGCAGCAAGGAGGGCCAATGTCCCATTTATAGGTGATGGTTTCCTGGAGCTTTAGCATGGAGATAGGCGTCCGCTATGACTGCGAGTGCGATGACGCACCTCGACAGACCCCTCCGGTTTCATGTGAAATCGAGTCCCTCACAGATCTCAAAGGTTGATGGGTTCAGGCCTTTTAAAGAAGTCAAACAGGCAAAAAAAAAATTTTTCACAGAAAAGGGCAACAGTTAACAGTACATACGAACAACCCAATGTAACATAGAGCAAAAGTGGTTAAACATTCTGTTGGTCACGCTGGGGGGTCACAGCCAACCCCGGGCTGCGCATGGGCAGGTCCCGGCGTGAGAGACGATCAGCTGGGGAAGATGGGTCCAATCTGCGACGCCTGGACCGTTGCCTTTGAGATTTTGGTGTGAGGCTGTGGGATATCGACTTCCATGGTTCCGACGAGAAGTAAAAGGAATACCACTAGATGGGTAGATCCACTTGGGGGATGTCAAGCTGGTCGCAAAAAGCAGGCAAATCTTCTAGTGTTTGGAGTAGTGCAGTGCGATCTCTTGTGGAAGCAGAGAGACAAAATGGGAACTTCCATCTGTATTGGATATTTTGTGTACGCAGAGCTTCCAATAGGGAACACAGTGTACGTCTATTTTGCAATGTTATTTGAGAAAGGTCCTGAAATAATTTAATGTCTGTGCCATTAAATAGAATGCGGTCTCTTTCTCTTGCTTTGCCAAGGATTTCTTTTTTAAGAGAGAAGTTTACAATGCAGCAAACAATGTCTCTTGGGGGATCAGGTTCACAGGGAAGGGGTCTCAGTGCTCGGTGCAGTCAAGCCACGCCAAGGGAACAACTGATTCACAAGAGGCATGAAAAAGACTACCTACATGAAACAACCGTCCCTGAACAGGAGTGGGGGCCTTTATTACAAACTTTCTTTGACATATAATTCTGCTGTAACATCTCTACATAATCTACACCTTTAGGCATGTTAATCAAGGAACTAACACCTACCTGACGCCAACAATGGGGTTATGTAACTGGGACAGCATGGCACCCCAATTTTCACAGGACCTACCCTGCTCTTGGACAATCAATATATACTGTACATATTCTATGGGAATTGGATTAAGGTGTGTATATAAATATCAGGGTAAATTCCTGAAAATCTAGGAACTGAAGAAGTGGCTTGGTAAGCTACAAAACATCTTTATTACAGAACAAGTCCAGTTGAATGTGGTTAAGCTCACTTTGCTGTGACCTCTATTTTAGATGACACTGTATTGAATAAAGGCAATATTTTTGGAGTGCAGCTGTCCATGATTTCTTTGATGTCTAACTGAATGTGGTTAACTATAACTAGATATTGCCTGGCAGGGAACAAAAATCTAGGCCATGTGGAGGTTCACCTCACACATCACCTCACACATCTGAGATTTGATATTTGCTATCGTAGATTACCAGGTAGGGTGGTGGTGGCAGACATGAGTTTTGCACACATTTCCTATACACTGATTATCTGAAAAGTGTGGCGTGCATTTGTATTCAGCCTCCCTGAGTCAATAGTACAACCACCTTTTGCTGCAATTACAGCTGCCTGTCGAGCTCCAGGAGACCCCCTCTATTCTGGTCTTCCGCGGGTTACTGAAGACTTGGCTTTTCATGCAGGCGTTTCCTGCGTAGTCTCTCTCTCTCTTCTACCCTTCCGCCGCTCTGTGCTGCTTCTGGTCCCTGGGCCCTCTCTTTCCAGGATCTTTGCTATGCGCTTCGGGACCCTTTGGGGTAAGACCACGCTATATTAAGATTCCACTTAACTCAACTCAAGTCTTTTTGAGTATGTCTCTACCAGCTTTGCACATCTAGAGAGTGGAATTTTTGCCCATTCTTCTCTCCAAAATAGCTCAAACTCTGTCAGATTGGAACAGCAATTTTCAAGTCTTGCCACTTATTCTCAATTGGATTTAGGTCTAGACTTTGACTGGGCCATACTAACACATGAATACGCTTTGATCTAAACCATTCCATTGCAGCTCTGGCTGTATGTTTAGGGTCATTGTCCTGCTGGAAGGTGAACCTCCACCCCAGTCTCAAGTCTTTTGCAGACTCTAATGCTGCGTACACATGACCGGTTTTGCCGTCGGATCAAACTCCGAAGGTTTCTTCGACGGAACTCCGACGGAATTCCATTCAAGCGGTCTTGCCTACACACGGTCAACCCAAAGTCCAACCAAAGTCCGACCATCCAGAACGCGGTGATGTACAGCACATATGATGGGTCTAGAAAAAGGAAGTTCAATAGCCAGTAGCCAATAGCTTCCGTCTTGTACTTGCTTCAGAGCAAGTGTCCTTTTTCGTCCGTTGGAACAGCATACAGATGAGCGGTTTTCCCGATAGGAATTGGTTCCATCGGAAATATTTAGAACATGTTCTATTTCTAGGTCTGTCAGAATTTTCGGGAAAAAAAAGTCCGATGAGGCACACACATGATCGGAATAGATGATGAAAAGCTTCCGTCTGACTTTTTCTGTCAGACATTCCGCTCGTGTGTATGCGGCTGTGTTTTGGATTCAGAACAAAATTTGATATTATTATATCTACCCCTTTGTCAAATTAAAGAAAGCATGCATGCAATGAAGTAATTGAGCTCTGACACTTATTTCAGAATAAAAACTTCTGATCTCTTTATTTCCGCTTTCACAGTTTTATACATTTTCGCCAGACAAAAACAAAGCACTTGCAAAACACTTTATTGTGACATTGTCTTTTTTAGCAGTTTCAGCAAATTTAGCAAATTTAGCAATTGATCATAGCTATTATTAAATGTTAACATTATGTCTGCTATTGGTGCGATTTCTCGGAAGAGGAGGAAGCAACAGCCTTTTCATAATTCATTGCGGTTTGGCTTCAGACTGAAAAAGAGGAACTAGCAGATGTCTGAAAAATCTTCAGGTTTTTAACATATCAAACCTCTAATGCAATATTACATTTGAAACAGCCATTTTAATATTTTTTTTACCTGGTGACACCTTATTCACATCCATTACAGTTCCCCCCTTTCAAAATGTCTATTTAAAATCTGTCCCTTGGGGGCGTGTCTGGACACGAAGCAGAGCAGACGTGTCTGTGTTGAACTCCGCACAGACAGTGATAATCCATCGCCATCCTGCCTTTGTTCTATCTCCGTTTGTATTGAAGACATCGGCATACCTTTGGGGACATTGTGCGCTGCCGCCACAACCTTTTATTTTTAGTGGACTTTACTCGGCTGCGTACTTTCAGGCCCGGCCTCTTGACTCTTGGGCTCGAGGCCCACCGCCATCTTTGGGCCTGCAGGCCCTCCTTCCCAGTACACTGAGGCCTGAGGGAGAACTGTTCGCTCCATCCCGGGGCACCGGAGACCTATCCTCAGAGGACATCGGTGGACTCTGTGGCGGGGGAGAACTACCTACAGCCACCCGGGGTCTCCCAGACTCTGATACTCTGCGGCTGCCACTCTGTTGGGACCTGTGACCTATCGATCTGTCTCCTACCTTCTTCCACATGCGCAGTGAGTAACAGGCCATCCACCTCCCCCATACATAGCTGACGCCCTTGACAGCAACCATTAGCCATCATAAAGGTTGAACTGTGTAGAAATTAACTGGCCCTGAGCGGAGTGGAACTCTCGTGACCGGCAGCTACTCTTAGGAAAGTCCGCGGCTTCGGCCTAGGTGCGGAGGTCGGCGGCCATCTTGGAACTCTACATACACCCAACTTCTCTTGCTCTGCCCGCAATCCATTCCTGCACTAACTGAGCGGTGATCTGAGTTCACCACCTCACCCGACAGTAACTCAAGCAGGTACTTTCAAAACAGATGTAATTAACAAATGAATGGTGGCCGCCCCACCTAATATGAACTATGTGCCCTAAGTGAACTTGGAGGCCCGCCTGCTCACCGAGACCTCTGCTATGCCATATTAAGCATCTATAGATTCAGAGGTAAGCCAGATTGTCTGCCACAATTCCTGACTATTACATGGACAAAGTTGGCCAGCAGCAGCAAACCTATAATCCCCTATTTGGGTCACGCGAAGGTTCAAATATGGAACGCTATGTCACCAGGCCACAACTTATGACCTCAAACTCCCCCACGGACCCTTTTGCGGTGATGGATACATACATGGGAGCGAAGAATGCTGTAAACATACCATCTACTATTACTCAAGGCCCGGGTCTCAACTCCCCCACCTCACGCAAGATTCTTACCCCAGACATACTAGATGCCAAGCTTGATGCCAAGTTGCAGCTCTTGCTACAACAAATTACAAATAATGTCTCATTAGAGGTAAACAAATTAGCTACAGAATCAGTTCTGTAGCTAATTTGAGGAGAGATCGACCAAATTGGTGAACGTACTAATACTCTCGAAAATAAATTTAATGAGATGATAAATTATGTGCAAGCAATTGAAGAGGAAAACCACAACTTACGTTTATCAGTCTCTCAATTACAGCTACATCAGGAGGACTTGGAAAATAGAGAAAGGAGACAAAACTTACGCTTTCCAGGTATCCCGCCGTTTCGGGGGGAGATTCTGATCTACGTACCTATCTTGTGGGTCTCTTTAATACTTTGGCCAATACGGTGGTGGATATTGATTGGAGCCTTGATAGGGCTCATCAGTCTCTGGCCCCCAGGCCTCCAGTTGAAATTTCATTATTTTGAAAGCAAGGAAGAGCTCATCATTGCCACTTGCAACAAATCCCAACTTACATACAAGGGGGCAAAACTTCAGATCTTCAGGAACCTTTCTCCCATTACTCTTGCCAAACGTAGGAATCTGTGCCCAATCACACTCCACCTACAACATCACAAGATCCCATATTACTGGGGCTTTCCATTCCGCCTCACCGTATCCAAAGATGGCGTACAGCATACTCTGCGTGAGTTATTGGAAGGTGAGGCATTTTTGAAAAGTCTTGGCCTACCTCCACTCCCGAAAGAGGATTTAATCCCTCCAAATAATCAGGCTTGTCCACGTCCTAATACACCCAGCCCCATCTGGACCCCTGTGAGAGACAAATCCAGGAAACGCTTCTCCACACCTCAGCGTCTTCATACCTCCAAGCAACCTCCTTGACCGCTCAACATCTATCTTCATGGATCCATCCACATTGTACTACTCAGAACGTTCTCAATTTTACATGTTCCTAGAGTAGTAGAAGTTAATACTCTGATCTACCATATTTTTTCTTTGGACACCTACCCTGCTCCTTTTGGTTTTGGTTTTGTTTTCATTTTATTCAAGGGTAGAACTATTTTTCCTCAACCTGTGAGGTCCTATAGTTAATATCCATTCCCCCCCCCCGGTCATAAGTGTTTCAGTTGACAGACCCTTCAGTACATTTTGCTGACTTTTTTTTCTCTGTTAGGTTAACCACTCTTGTAACGGCAGAATCTATTCCTAGTGCTAACGAGCTCATGAGGTGAGCGGCGGGTACTTCCCAGTTCTCTACCTAGAGTCTCCTGATGGAAGTCCGTATACGCCCCTACCTGGTCTTGACATTTGTTCAAGGCCTCCTGAGATGCAATTGCCTCTCAGGCCTTAGAGAATTTCGGTTTTTGTTTTTATTTTTTTCCAGTTGGTTCTTGTTTTTTTTTCTATGTTCATGGATATCACCCTGGTGCTAAGGATGCAAATGTCTTATTCCTACCTTTCTAACCAAATGCAGTTTTATTACAGGATATGTCTGCTGATATGTGGGTATGTTTCTTTGTCCCTCGATGTCTGTAACCTTACAAAAGCTAATCTACTGGGTCTATACATATGGCTTTGAAAATTATGTTGTATAATGTTAAAGGTCTGGGTTCCGTCCGTAACCGCTGGATGGCCCTGAAGGACTTCAGGGCCTCAGACGCAGATGTGGTGATGGTTCAAGAGACCCATTTTAAGTCTGATGTCATTTGTTAAGTCTGATGTCATCTGATGTCATTTCTAAGTCATTTGCCTCAAGGTATTTCCCCACTTCCTTCCTTGCCTCGGATTCCTCGGGCAAGGCGGGAGTGGCGATTTTGATTAGGAAGTCGTGTCCTATTAAGGTTAAAAGATCTCATGCTGACCCTCTTGGTAGATACCTCATTCTGGATTGTGAATATGTGACTGCATTGTTTTCCCTCATTAATCTTTATGCTCCTAATACAGGCCAAATTGAATTTCTTAATAAATTGTTTGACTCTCCTCATTACCCATCGCAACCTTTAATGATCATAGGAGGGGATTTCAATCTGGTTATGTCCCCCAATAGATACAGACAAACCCTCTTTAATACCATGCCCTCTAAAAAGATTTCATCCCAAGCTAACTCTTTTCGCAAATGTATAAGGTCTCATCGATTGTTTGACTCATGGAAGATCAGACACCCCTCCTCTAAACAGTTCACCTTCTATTCCTCGGCCCACAAAATGTACTCACGCCTTGACCACTTCTTTATATCGGCCCCACTCATATCTTATGTGGCTGAGGCTGATATATCACCTATTACATGGTCGGACCATGCTCCCATCATGTTACATCTTATGCTTTCCCAGGCCTACCCTAAGTCATGCCATAGGCGCCTAAACGACCACCTGCTACAATCTGAGGTCTCACGTACTATACTGGCAAAAAATCTAGAAGAATATTTTCAACATAACATAGGGTCAGTCTCAGACTTCTCCACACTTTGGGAAGCACATAAAACTGTTTTCCGTGGCGCCTGCATAGCTGAAAGCTCCAGGATAAAGAAAGATAGAAATAGTCTTTTACAGTCACTTACCTCCGCTTTGGTTGTTGCTGAGCGGAGACTGTTGAGAGACCCTACAGTTTCAAAACTACGCAGGGTCACCTCTCTTAGGGAGCAAATCAAATCAATACAACTGGGCAGGGCAGTCAGATCTTTACTATGGACAAAGCAAAAGTTTTACCAGTATTCAAATAAACCACATAGAATGCTAGTTAATAAACTCCATCCGCGTCTATCTAACTCATTTCCTGATTTCCTTCAACAGACAGATGGATCTAGAGTTTACTGCCCCCGTGGAATGTCCAGCGCCTTTGGCAAATTTTACCATAAATTGTATAACTGCCTCACTCCTGAGCACGGTTTTAACTTTGCTCAGGAAAAATTTGAAATTTTTTTTTCTAATATAAAACTCCCAAAGCTGTCTTCGGAAGACTTGGACAGTTTGAATACAGACGTAACGACTGAAGAACTTTTGTCCATAGTTAAGAAACTCCCATTACACAAATCGCCCGGTCCTGACGGTTTACCCTTACCCTATTTTTACTACAAATCTTTTTTTGATATTCTATCTCCAAACATGCTAGCCCTCTATGAGTCCCTGCTTAAGGGTATATCTCCTCTTTCATTCATTTATCTCTGTCATTCCGAAGCCAGGTAAGGATCCCTCTATCCCAGATAATTATAGGCCGATAGCTCTTCTAAATTCAGATTATAAGATTTTTACAAAAATTCTTGCATCCAGATTATCTAGGATTATTCCCAAATTGATTCATAAGGATCAAGTGGGTTTTGTGCCTGGTAGACACGCGGGAGATGACACCCGTCGTACAATAGACCTGATAGATCTTTTGGATAGAACCTCTAGACAGGCATTGATCTTGAGTTTAGATGCACAAAAGGCCTTCGATAGGTTAAGCTGGCCTTATATGTTTAATGTTTTAGAGACGTATGGCTTCAGGGGTCCTTATCTGAAGGCTTTGGAGGCTATATATTCAACAATCACAGCTCAAGTACAGATGTCATCCTTCCTGTCACCAAGCTTCCCCATGACTAATGGTACTCGGCAGGGTTGTCCTTTGTCACCATTGCTTTTTATTCTCTGCTTGGAACCCCTGGCCGAGTCCATACGCACCCATCCGGATATTCGGGGGGTGGTAATGCGGCAGGGGGAATATAAATTATCACTCTTCGCGGATGAAATCTTACTCACGACCACCAATCCAAAGATTTCTCTCCCCTCTCTACACAAATTGTTGTCTTCCTTCTGGGCCATTTTGGGCTATAAGGTTAACACATCCAAAACTGAAGCCCTGCCCATACATATCCCATTACCCATATTATCACAGCTCAAAGAGTCCTATCCCTACAAGTGGTGCAAAACCTCCCTCAAATACTTAGGTATTCTTCTCACCCCATCCTACTCTTCTCTTTAATCTGCTAACTTTACACCCTTGGTTTTGGAAATTAATAAATCCTTGATGACTTGGGCTAAGTATCCATTGTCCTTGTTGGACAAGATAAATGTTTTAAAAATGTTTATTTTACCTAGACTGCTATACCATTTTAAATCATTACCAATTGCTTTGCGCTCATCCCAATTAAAGACACTTCAGAGTAACTTTCTAAAGTTCATATGGGGCGATAAGGCTCACCGTATTGCAGGTTCAGTGGTGTTTGCTCCGAGGTCCAGGGGTGGAATGGGTGCACCGGACATTTTCAAATATTATTATGCCTCACATTTAAGGCCTAGTATTTCCTGGTCCTCTCTATTTGCTCCAAATCAATGGTGCGCTATTGAAAAAGGTGTGATATACCCAGTTCACCCGAGTTCCTTGGTTTGGGAGGGTTCCTTATTTCTGGATCCCACTTTCAAACACCAGTGCACTGGCCCAATGAATTTTACTCTAACCATTTGGCGTAAATGTCTTAAAGAATATCAACTTGCCTCGCCTTGCTCCCCGCTCATCAATGTATTGTTTAATCCACTTATACCAGACAGTTTGCCCTTGGGCAGGATCTTCCCATGGCTTAACGCCTCCCTTTTCCAACTTTGAAATTCAGTACACCCTGTTACGCGAAGGCTACATCCCTTTGACACTTTACGTGAGAAATTCAATATTCCTCCCCAACTTTTCTACTTCTACCTGCAGGTTAGGCATTTTTTTCACTCTAAATCTTCAACTTTATCCCTCGACAGTCCAACTACCTTCGAATACATATGCGCTCAAGGACCCCACCAACTACACTTAAAATCTGTCCCTTACACTGAAAAACCTACCCCTGGCCTGTTCCCCTGCAACTTTTTTCAACTGTATATAGAGGAATGACTAACTCATTACACTACTCAATACAGCTGGGAGGGGCAATCAGGTGCTGTCTGTCCCTGTAACCTTATGGTGTTGCATCCCGAGGGGAGATGACTGTAACAGAGTGCATTTCATAATTTTCATCTGGTATTTCCTGATTCATAAAAGCAAAAGAACATTGGTTAATAGCTTCCCCTACACACTTTTTAAGAGAGGGGAGAATACAGCAAACTATTAGACATGTGCATTCGTTTTCGTCCGAATCCATTTTCGTCCTAATTTCAGGTATTTTCGTTATCGTTTTAACAAACGATAACGAAAGTGCAGAATCCGAAAAACGTAAGATCCGACATAAACAAATGCTTTATTTTCGTTTTCGTTGCTACAACAGTTCGATATAGATAGGAGATTCGACATGATGATGACAATAACAATCTGTGTCCATCAAACCTGTGGTCGAATGTACCTAACCTTAACTCTATTAGTCCAAGATTATTCTACAGAGAGAGAAAAGATTTGACATAGAGAGAAAAGATTTGACGTAGGGGAGAAAAGATTCAACGTAGGGGAGAAAAGATAAATACAAATAATGATGATGATGAATGTTATTGGCTGACTGTAACCAAAGAGGAGGAGCAGTAAAATAGCTAGAACTTAGTACACACGTACTTTGGCTTATGGTACAGGGGGCTGCACATACAGGGGGTTCTTCCAAAGAAGTGGCTTTCTTAAAATAAGTGGCACTTCTGCTCTTGCACAATCCATCTGTACATCTTCTTCTCTCTTCACAGGTAAACCTGCGTTTATATCTCCACATACCTTAAAACTGAATATTGCATGACTGCAAAAAAGCTTATTTGGTAAACCTGCGTTTATATCTCCACATACCTTAAAACTGAATATTGCATGACTGCAAAAAAGCTTATTTGGTAAACCTGCGTTTATATCTCCACATACCTTAAAACTTAATATTGCATGACTGCAAAAAAGCTTATTTGGTAAACCTGCGTTTATATCTCCACATACCTTAAAACTGAATATTGCATGACTGCAAAAAAGCTTATTTGGTAAACCTGTGTTTATATCTCCACATACCTTAAAACTGAATATTGCATGACTGCAAAAAAGCTTATTTGGTAAACCTGCGTTTATATCTCCACATACCTTAAAACTGAATATTGCATGACTGCAAAAAAGCTTATTTGGTAAACCTGCGTTTATATCTCCACATACCTTAAAACTGAATATTGCATGACTGCAAAAAAGCTTATTTGATAAACCTGCGTTTATATCTCCACATACCTAAAACTGAATATTGCATGACTGCAAAAAAGCTTATTTGGTAAACCTGCGTCTATATCTCCACATACCTTAAAACTGAATATTGCATGACTGCAAAAAAGCTTATTTGGTAAACCTGCGTTTATATCTCCACATACCTTAAAACTGAATATTGCATGACTGCAAAAAAGCTTATTTGGTAAACCTGCGTTTATATCTTCACATACCTTAAAACTGAATATTGCATGACTGCAAAAAAGCTTATTTGGTAAACCTGCGTTTATATCTCCACATACTTTAAAACTGAATATTGCATGACTGCAAAAAAGGTTATTTGGTAAACCTGCGTCTATATCTCCACATACCTTAAAACTGAATATTGCATGACTGCAAAAAAGCTTATTTGGTAAATCTGTTTGTCACCACTGTTTCAACTCCATCTGTAGCCATGCTCACATTATTTCAATGTTTATTTAGCCATTAAGTCTTACCTAAATTATGGGTTGCCTTATCTTTACAATTTTGGCCTTTTAGTCCCCTTGCAGTTTGATTGTGGTGTGAAAGTTATGCCCTGCTAGCTGTGTTGCTAATATGCCCTCCTAATTGATTAATTGCCAGATTCAACCCACACCCAACACACAGTATAAAAACAAGGCCTTCCTTACGGGGGAACACATACAGGGGGCTGCACATACAGGGGGTTCTTCCAAAGAAGTGGCGTACTTAAAATAAGTGGCACTTCTGCTCTTGCACAATCCATCTGAACATCTTCTTCTCTCTTCACAGGTAAACCTGCGTTTATATCTCCACATACCTTAAAACTGAATATTGCATGACTGCAAAAAAGCTTATTTGGTAAACCTGCGTCTATATCTCCACATACCTTAAAACTGAATATTGCATGACTGCAAAAAAGCTTATTTGGTAAATCTGTTTGTCACCACTGTTTCAACTCATCTGTAGCCATGCTCACATTATTTCAATGTTTATTTAGCCATTAAGTCTTACTTAAATTATGGGTTGCCTTATCTTTACAATTTTGGCCTTTTAGTCCCCTTGCAGTTTGATTGTAGTGTGAAAGTTATGCCCTGCTAGCTGTGTTGCTAATATGCCCTCCTAATTGATTAATTGCCAGATTCAACCCACACCCAACACACAGTATAAAAACAAGGCCTTCCTTACGGGGGAACACATACGGGGGGCTGCACATACAGGGGGTTCTTCCAAAGAAGTGGCGTTCTTAAAATAAGTGGCACTTCTGCTCTTGCACAATCCATCTGAACATCTTCTTCTCTCTTCACAGGTAAACCTGCGTTTATATCTCCACATACCTTAAAACTGAATATTGCATGACTGCAAAAAAGCTTTTTTGGTAAACCTGCGTCTATATCTCCACATACCTTAAAACTGAATATTGCATGACTGCAAAAAAGCTTATTTGGTAAACCTGCGTTTATATCTCCACATACCTTAAAACTGAATATTGCATGACTGCAAAAAAGCTTATTTGGTAAACCTGCGTTTATATCTCCACATACCTTAAAACTGAATATTGCATGACTGCAAAAAAGCTTATTTGGTAAACCTGCGTTTATATCTCCACATACCTTAAAACTGAATATTGCATGACTGCAAAAAAGCTTATTTGGTAAATCTGTTTGTCACCACTGTTTCAACTCCATCTGTAGCCATGCTCACATTATTTCAATGTTTATTTAGCCATTAAGTCTTACCTAAATTATGGGTTGCCTTATCTTTACAATTTTGGCCTTTTAGTCCCCTTGCAGTGTGAAATTTATGCCCTGCTAGCTGTGTTGCTAATATGCCCTCCTAATTGATTAATTGCCAGATTCAACCCACACCCAACACACAGTATAAAAACAAGGCCTTCCTTATGGGGGAACATATACGGGGGGCTGCACATACAGGGGGTTCTTCCAAAGAAGTGGCGTTCTTAAAATAAGTGGCACTTCTGCTCTTGCACAATCCATCTGAACATCTTCTTCTCTCTTCACAGGTAAACCTGCATTTATATCTCCACATACCTTAAAACTGAATATTGCATGACTGCAAAAAAGCTTATTTGGTAAACCTGCGTCTATATCTCCACATACCTAAAACTGAATATTGCATGACTGCAAAAAAGCTTATTTGGTAAATCTGTTTGTCACCACTGTTTCAACTCCATCTGTAGCCATGCTCACATTATTTCAATGTTTATTTAGCCATTAAGTCTTACCTAAATTATGGGTTGCCTTATCTTTACAATTTTGGCCTTTTAGTCCCCTTGCAGTTTGATTGTGGTGTGAAAGCTATGCCCTGCTAGCTGTGTTGCTAATATGCCCTTCTAATTGATTAATTGCCAGATTCAACCCACACCCAACACACAGTATAAAAACAAGGCCTTCCTTACGGGGGAACACATACAGGGGGCTGCACATACAGGGGGTTCTTCCAAAGAAGCGGCGTTCTTAAAATAAGTGGCACTTCTGCTCTTGCACAATCCATCTAAACATCTTCTTCTCTCTTCACAGGTAAACCTGCGTTTATATCTCCACATACCTTAAAACTGAATATTGCATGACTGCAAAAAAGCTTTTTTGGTAAACCTGCGTCTATATCTCCACATACCTTAAAACTGAATATTGCATGACTGCAAAAAAGCTTATTTGGTAAACCTGCGTTTATATCTCCACATACCTTAAAACTGAATATTGCATGACTGCAAAAAAGCTTATTTGGTAAACCTGCGTTTATATCTCCACATACCTTAAAACTGAATATTGCATGACTGCAAAAAAGCTTATTTGGTAAACCTGCGTTTATATCTCCACATACCTTAAAACTGAATATTGCATGACTGCAAAAAAGCTTATTTGGTAAATCTGTTTGTCACCACTGTTTCAACTCCATCTGTAGCCATGCTCACATTATTTCAATGTTTATTTAGCCATTAAGTCTTACCTAAATTATGGGTTGCCTTATCTTTACAATTTTGGCCTTTTAGTCCCCTTGCAGTGTGAAATTTATGCCCTGCTAGCTGTGTTGCTAATATGCCCTCCTAATTGATTAATTGCCAGATTCAACCCACACCCAACACACAGTATAAAAACAAGGCCTTCCTTACAGAGGAACACATACAGGGGGCTGCACATACAGGGGGTTCTTCCTAAGAAGTGGCGTTCTTAAAATAAGTGGCACTTCTGCTCTTGCACAATCCATCTGAACATCTTCTTCTCTCTTCACAGGTAAACCTGCGTTTATATCTCCACATACCTTAAAACTGAATATTGCATGACTGCAAAAAAGCTTATTTGGTAAACCTGCGTCTATATCTCCACATACCTAAAACTGAATATTGCATGACTGCAAAAAAGCTTATTTGGTAAATCTGTTTGTCACCACTGTTTCAACTCCATCTGTAGCCATGCTCACATTATTTCAATGTTTATTTAGCCATTAAGTCTTACCTAAATTATGGGTTGCCTTATCTTTACAATTTTGGCCTTTTAGTCCCCTTGCAGTTTGATTGTGGTGTGAAAGCTATGCCCTGCTAGCTGTGTTGCTAATATGCCCTTCTAATTGATTAATTGCCAGATTCAACCCACACCCAACACACAGTATAAAAACAAGGCCTTCCTTACGGGGTGACACATACAGGGGGCTGCACATACAGGGGGTTCTTCCAAAGAAGCGGCGTTCTTAAAATAAGTGGCACTTCTGCTCTTGCACAATCCATCTAAACATCTTCTTCTCTCTTCACAGGTAAACCTGCGTTTATATCTCCACATACCTTAAAACTGAATATTGCATGACTGCAAAAAAGCTTTTTTGGTAAACCTGCGTCTATATCTCCACATACCTTAAAACTGAATATTGCATGACTGCAAAAAAGCTTATTTGGTAAACCTGCGTTTATATCTCCACATACCTTAAAACTGAATATTGCATGACTGCAAAAAAGCTTATTTGGTAAACCTGCGTTTATATCTCCACATACCTTAAAACTGAATATTGCATGACTGCAAAAAAGCTTATTTGGTAAACCTGCGTTTATATCTCCACATACCTTAAAACTGAATATTGCATGACTGCAAAAAAGCTTATTTGGTAAATCTGTTTGTCACCACTGTTTCAACTCCATCTGTAGCCATGCTCACATTATTTCAATGTTTATTTAGCCATTAAGTCTTACCTAAATTATGGGTTGCCTTATCTTTACAATTTTGGCCTTTTAGTCCCCTTGCAGTGTGAAATTTATGCCCTGCTAGCTGTGTTGCTAATATGCCCTCCTAATTGATTAATTGCCAGATTCAACCCACACCCAACACACAGTATAAAAACAAGGCCTTCCTTACAGAGGAACACATACAGGGGGCTGCACATACAGGGGGTTCTTCCTAAGAAGTGGCGTTCTTAAAATAAGTGGCACTTCTGCTCTTGCACAATCCATCTGAACATCTTCTTCTCTCTTCACAGGTAAACCTGCGTTTATATCTCCACATACCTTAAAACTGAATATTGCATGACTGCAAAAAAGCTTATTTGGTAAACCTGCGTTTATATCTCCACATACCTTAAAACTGAATATTGCATGACTGCAAAAAAGCTTATTTGGTAAACCTGCATTTATATCTCCACATACCTTAAAATTGAATATTGCATGACTGCAAAAAAGCTTATTTGGTAAACCTGCATTTATATCTCCACATACCTTTAAAACTGAATATTGCATGACTGCAAAAAAGCTTATTTGGTAAATCTGTTGGTCACCACTGTTTCAACTCCATCTGTAGCCATGCTCACATTATTTCAATGTTTATTTAGCCATTAAGTCTTACCTAAATTATGGGTTGCCTTATCTTTACAATTTTGGCCTTTTAGTCCCCTTGCAGTGTGAAATTTATGCTCTGCTAGCTGTGTTGCTAATATGCCCTCCTAATTGATTAATTGCCAGAATTAACCCACACCCAACACACAGTATAAAAACAAGGCCTTCCTTACGGGGGGAACACATACAGGGGGCTGCACATACAGGGGGTTCTTCCAAAGAAGCGGCGTTCTTAAAATAAGTGGCACTTCTGCTCTTGCACAATCCATCTAAACATCTTCTTCTCTCTTCACAGGTAAACCTGCGTTTATATCTCCACATACCTTAAAACTGAATATTGCATGACTGCAAAAAAGCTTATTTGGTAAACCTGCGTTTATATCTCCACATACCTTAAAACTGAATATTGCATGACTGCAAAAAAGCTTATTTGGTAAATCTGTTTGTCACCACTGTTTCAACTCTATCTGTAGCCATGCTCACATTATTTCAATGTTTATTTAGCCATTAAGTCTTACCTAAATTATGGGTTGCCTTATCTTTACAATTTTGGCCTTTTAGTCCCCTTGCAGTGTGAAATTTATGCCCTGCTAGCTGTGTTGCTAATATGCCCTCCTAATTGATTAATTGCCAGATTCAACCCACACCCAACACACAGTATAAAAACAAGGCCTTCCTTACAGAGGAACACATACAGGGGGCTGCACATACAGGGGGTTCTTCCTAAGAAGTGGCGTTCTTAAAATAAGTGGCACTTCTGCTCTTGCACAATCCATCTGAACATCTTCTTCTCTCTTCACAGGTAAACCTGCATTTATATCTCCACATACCTTACAACTGAATATTGCATGACTGCAAAAAAGCTTATTTGGTAAACCTGCGTTTATATCTCCACATACCTTAAAACTGAATATTGCATGACTGCAAAAAAGCTTATTTGGTAAACCTGCATTTATATCTCCACATACCTTTAAAACTGAATATTGCATGACTGCAAAAAAGCTTATTTGGTAAATCTGTTTGTCACCACTGTTTCAACTCCATCTGTAGCCATGCTCACATTATTTCAATGTTTATTTAGCCATTAAGTCTTACCTAAATTATGGGTTGCCTTATCTTTACAATTTTGGCCTTTTAGTCCCCTTGCAGTGTGAAATTTATGCTCTGCTAGCTGTGTTGCTAATATGCCCTCCTAATTGATTAATTGCCAGAATTAACCCACACCCAACACACAGTATAAAAACAAGGCCTTCCTTACGGGGGAACACATACAGGGGGCTGCACATACAGGGGGTTCTTCCAAAGAAGTGGCGTTCTTAAAATAAGTGGCACTTCTGCTCTTGCACAATCCATCTAAACATCTTCTTCTCTCTTCACAGGTAAACCTGCATTTATATCTCCACATACCTTACAACTGAATATTGCATGACTGCAAAAAAGCTTATTTGGTAAACCTGCGTTTATATCTCCACATACCTTAAAACTGAATATTGCATGACTGCAAAAAAGCTTATTTGGTAAACCTGCATTTATATCTCCACATACCTTTAAAACTGAATATTGCATGACTGCAAAAAAGCTTATTTGGTAAATCTGTTTGTCACCACTGTTTCAACTCCATCTGTAGCCATGCTCACATTATTTCAATGTTTATTTAGCCATTAAGTCTTACCTAAATTATGGGTTGCCTTATCTTTACAATTTTGGCCTTTTAGTCCCCTTGCAGTGTGAAATTTATGCTCTGCTAGCTGTGTTGCTAATATGCCCTCCTAATTGATTAATTGCCAGAATTAACCCACACCCAACACACAGTATAAAAACAAGGCCTTCCTTACGGGGGAACACATACAGGGGGCTGCACATACAGGGGGTTCTTCCAAAGAAGTGGCGTTCTTAAAATAAGTGGCACTTCTGCTCTTGCACTTCAGCAAGTTGCACAAAGCAAACTATAAAAGACTGCAGGTGATCCCATTTCCTAATTTTAACATCTTCCTCTCTGAAACATGCACTCTTTACCTCTCCTCCTTTTCACAATTGCTGCCTCTCTCCTCAAACTCCCTTTTGTACATCCCTCTGCTCCACCACACAATCTGTACATATCACTCTCACTTCTCCCCTCCCCCTATTACTGCACTCATCACCTCTTTCTAACTCTAAGCCCACTTGCTAACATACCCCCCAGGATACTGAAGTATGTCCCCTCATACAAATCATATTCTCATATTACCTCCCTCACTCTTCTGCTTCTCCTAATCGCTGGAGATATTTCCCCAAACCCTGGGCCCACTTTATTTAACTGTGCCCAACACACCCATCACCCTACACCCTCTGGCAGTAGTCGCAATCTACACAATCTAGTCTCCTTTCCTCTTCTTCCCAACACCAGCCTCACTCTCTCCTGCGCCCTCTGGAATGCCCGCTCTGTCTGCAACAAACTCACTGCTGTTCATGACCTCTTTGTCACTAATTCCTTTAATCTACTTGCTCTCACAGAAACCTGGCTCAACGAATATGACACCCCTTCTCCTGCTTCCCTCTCCCAGGGTGGCCTTCACTGGACTCACTCCCCCAGGCCTAATGGACGCAAGGTAGGTGGAGTGGGATTCCTCCTATCCCCCCAGAGCACCTTCCAGGTTATTCACCCTCCTCCCTCTTTTTCACTCTTATCATTCGAACCCCACTGCATACGTCTATTCTCTCCCACTTCCCTAAGAATTGCTGTGATCTACCGCCCCCTGGACCATTATCGACTTTCCTTGATGAGTTTTCTGCCTGGCTACCCTACTTTCCTTCTCGGTGATTTCAACATCCCTGCTAATACAAACACTCCTGCTACTTCTAAACTTCTTAGTCTAACCTCTTCATTTGACCTGAAGCAATGGGTACAGGCTTCTACTCACTCTGATGGCAACACCCTTGACCTTGTATTCTCTTACCTATGCACTCCATGCAACTTCTCAAACAATCCTTTTCCTCTCTCTGACCACCACCTTATTAGTTTCTCTCTCCCCCTGTCTTCCACCACCTTTCCCTCCAATCGCCTAACCATCACCCGTAGAAACTTTCGCAACTTCAACTCCTCTCTCCTCTATTCTGCTACCGACCACCTCTATGACAAAATCTCCCCCCTTTCCTGCCCCAACCAAGCCATATCCATCTACAATAAATCTCTGTCCTCCACCCTGGACAAGCTCGCTCCCCTCACTACACGCAGAATCAGGCCTCGACCCCTACAACCCTGGCAAACAGTTGACACTAAAATTCTCAAAAAATATAGTCGCACTCTTGAGCGTCTGTGGCACAAGACTAAGTCTCTCAAAGACTTCAACCAATACAAATCTGCCCTCCAAAAACACTATTCTTCCCTCCACACTGCCAAGCAAACCTATTTTACAACTCTTATTAATACCTTGTCATCCAATCCCTGTAAACTCTTCTCTACCTTCAACTCTCTACTTTGTCCTCCACCGCCTCCCCCCACTGACTTACTCACTGCCCAGGAAATCGCTAATCACTTCAAAAACAAGATTGATACAATCCGTGATGAAATCTCCACTCTACAGGTATCTCCCCCAGCTAAGACCCCATGTCAACAGATACAACTGACACTCCCCCTATTCAAATCTGCTACTCCAGACGAAGTTGCTAAACTCCTTTCTATCGCCCACCTAACCACCTGTCCCCTGGACCCTATTCCCTCTCAAATGCTACGGTCACCCTCTGACCCCATCCTACACTCTCTAACCCACATCTTCAATCTCTCCCTCACCTCTGGCGTCTTCCCCGATGCTCTAAAACATGCACTGGTCACTCCCATACTCGAAAAACCATCCTTGGATCCTTGCCCCCCTTTTCCTCTAAACTCCTTGAACGCCTGGTTTACAACCAACTGAGTGACCACCTCATTAAAAACAACCTTCTTGATCACCTTCAATCTGGATTTCGCCCTCAACACTCCACAGAAACTGCTCTTTTAAAACTCACAAATGACCTACTAACTGCAAAAACCAACGGACACTATTCTGTACTCCTACTTCTGGATCTTTCAGCTGCCTTTGACACGGTTGACCACCCCCTCCTCCTCGAAAAACTTTACACCCTTGGTCTCCGTGACTGTGCTCTTCAGTGGCTCTCATCCTACCTATCCCAACGCACCTTCAGTGTTACTTACAATTCTACTTCCTCCACTCCTCTTCCCTTCTCTGTCGGGGTCCCCCAAGGTTCTGTTCTTGGACTTCTTTTATTTTCAATCTACACCTCTTCCCTGGGTCAGCTGATAGCCTCTCACGGCTTTCAATATCATTTCTATGCTGATGACACACAAATCTATCTCTCCACCCCTCAACTCACTCCATCAGTCTCCTCACGCATCACTAACTTACTAACCGACATATCTGTATGGATGTCACACCACTTCCTCAAACTCAACTTGTCCAAAACCGAGCTTATAATATTTCCTCCCCCACGTGCCTCTTCCCCTGACTTCTCTGTGAAGAGCAAGGGCAAAACCATCCACCCGTCCCCACATGTCAGGGTGCTAGGTGTTATCCTAGATTCTGAACTCTCCTTTCAGCCCCACATCCAATCACTTTCCAAAGCTTGCCGCCTCAACCTCCGCAACATCTCTAAACTACGTCCCTTTCTAACCAGTGAAACTACAAAGCTCCTGATTCACTCCCTGGTTATCTCTCGCCTTGACTACTGCAACTCACTCCTCATTGGCTTACCTTTAAATAGACTATCCCCCCTTCAGTCCATCATGAATGCTGCTGCCAGACTCATCCACCTTACAAACCGATCAGTGTCTGCTACCCCTCTCTGCCAATCCCTCCATTGGCTACCACTCGCCCAACAAATTAAATTCAAAATACTAACAATAAGTTACAAAACCATCTACAACTGTGCCCCCAGCTACATCACTAACCTAGTCTCAAAATACCAACCTAAACGCCATCTCCGTTCCTCCCAAGATCTCCTGCTCTCTAGCTCCCTCATCACCTCCTCCCATATCCGCCTCCAGGACTTCTCCCGAGCCTCGCCCATCCTCTGGAATTCCCTACCCCAATCTGTCAGACTGTCTCCAAATGTATTCAATTTTAGGCGATCCCTGAAAACTTTCCTCTTCAGAGAAGCCTATCCTGCCTCCATCTAACAACTGCACTACTTTCTCCATTAGCTCATCCCCCACAGCTATTACCCTTTTGTATAATTTGACCCTCCCTCCTAGATTGTAAGCTCTAACGAGCAAGGCCCTCTGATTCCTCCTGTATTGAATTGTATTGTACTTGTACTGTCTGCCCTAATGTTGTTGTAAAGCGCTGTGTAAACTGTCGGCGCTATATAAATCCTGTATAATAATAATAATAATTATTATGGTGTCTGTTGAAAGTTCTAAGAAGGATCGACGGAGCAGGTAAACTATACGGCGTCGTACAGTTTAGCTGCTCCGTCAAATCTTCTTTGAACGTTCGACAGACACCATAAGCTTTCAATGACAGATTCGACCTTAATTTGGATTTTCGGCCGAATGCAATTTTTAACGAAAAACTAAATAAATAAAAACGAATTTCAAAAGTAACTAAATAAATTTATTTTTCGGACAAAAACGAAATTACGAAATGAAATATTTCAGTGTGCACATGTCTACAAACTATGACAGCCAAGGTCACCAAAATTATCAGGATGGTTATTCCTATCTGTATTAGTAATCCCTGCTACCCTCCCCCAACCCAGGTGAAGTATTGATCCCAAGGGTTGGTGAGCCCTGAATTCTTTTTTAATTCTTCGGACAAATTCTCCTGATGGCCAAAGTCACCTTACCTTTTGGGCCAGTGTTGTCTGGGATGTAGGTACAACATGTACCTGTTTTAGGCACCATTTTACACACTCCCCCCTTCTCAGCTAGGACCATATCTAAGGCCATGCGGTTTTGGAAAGTCATGTGTGACGTGGCTTCTAGTTGTTCGGCTAAACCTTGGAGTGCATCTCTGGTGTAATTAACAAACCTTTGTTGGTTATAGTAGATGTAATTTATCCAGTCTACATTTTTATTTACAGTGATGATGGGGATCAAATATTCAAATCCTGCTGCTACTTGGTCTCTTGCTTTGAACTCATCTGGGACCCCTCTAGGGACCCCTATGTTGTCTATGTATACACGAGGGTCAAAGTTCCTGCTGGGGCACTCCTACGCCTCCTGTTAAGCCTGGGTATGTCGTTTAAGTCTGGTTCTACTTGTGGAGTGGCCTCTGGAAAAATATACAGAGGCATTATGGCCTTGGCCAATGCGCATTCTCCTGTCCACTGCTCTGTCAATCTGCTTCTGAATTTCATGTCCCCGCAAATCCAGTATATGTCTCCCAAGGACTGGACTTGATTTTGTGCTAGATCTACGGAGGCATCACTATAAGATCCACAGTAACCCCTAGTGAAATTCCCAAAGGGTTTCCCCATTCCCTGATACCATCCACAGCATGTGTAATTGCCAGGATATATGGTATCCTTTGAAAGGGGTACTGGGCCTGTGCTAGATGCTTCAAAGGGACCTTTTCCGTTCTTCCTGAGATATATTTAGCATAAATAGTGCATGCCTTGCAAAAGTTGGTGGTAAGTGGTGTAATCCCCGGGGCTAAGTAGTATTTATTGATCAGGGCATTCGTCAAAGTTTTTTTTTTTTTTAATAATTTTTATTCAGAATTATGTCAGTTTACAAAGACATACATCACGTTTACAAGTTGCAGGAGATATCGTAAACTGGATTAATAAAAGAAAATAAGAAAATAAGAGAAAATAAAACCAAACAATAGAGGCTAACAGATACATATAACTTTGTTGGTTCAGTACTATAATTTAATTATGAGGAATAGATCAAGGCAGGAGAGACTATGTACCTCTGCCAGCCACCCCATTGGGAACTAACTGTGGCACAGCGGAGGCATAGCCCCTACATGTCTACATGTCCACATCAGTATTAATCATTTTATGTCTGTTAGTATTTATATAACAAGAGCGTATAGCTCATAACTAGATAAAAAGTAACTATTATGTAAATTATACAGGATCAATTCAGAAGCCATATGGAAAGGGAAGGCTAAGGTTCTAGGTGAGCAGAAAAGTTTGATATAATGCACCCGAGTGGTAGTAAGTAGTGTCATATTGGTTTGCGATGGGTGTTGTACCAATTAATCCAGTGTTGCCAGCGTGGGAGAAAAATGTCCTACTTTCCACTAATTGATGCTAACATCCTCTCATAAGTGTAATGCAAAGACAATGTAGTTACAGTTTCTTCTATATCAGGTGGATCTAACGATCTCCATTTTCTTAGAATCACCAATTTAGCAGCTAGGAATAAGTGAGTAGTAAATTGTCTATACAATGGTGGGATATGTTCTATGCCTATATTTAGGATGGCTAATGAAGAGGTGTTATTTATGTTGAGATTTGTTGTTTGATGTAGGATTTTGAAGACGTGGGACCAATATGAGGTCAGGTGTTTACATTCCCATAGGATGTAATAGATAGTGCCTGGATGCCCACAATTCCTCCAACAAGTGGAAGGTGTGGAGCGGTCAAATTTAGCTAATTTATAGGGTGTTAAATACCATTGTTGTGTGATCTTATGTGAGAGTTCCCAGAGGTTGGCGCTCTTGGTGGCTGAATGGATATGTTGCAAAGCCTTGTGCCATTGTTGTGGGGAAAAGGAGTCATTGAGATCTCTTTCCCACGCTAACATAGAGTTTGTCTTGGTAAATATACTTTTATCATGAAAATAAGTATAGAATAATGATATACCTCCCTTGCGAGGTATCCTGGCATTTAAGTATGCATGAATCTGCCAAAATATCTTGTATTGGATGTCATGTGTTTTGAGATAAGAGGCAATTCTGAAGTGCTGAAATCTGTCTGAAATAGGTAGGTCATAGGATTTTTGTAGATCATCAAACGATCTAGTATTAAGGCCAGAGTACACATCTGAGACCCATTGTATTCCTTTCCCTATCCATTTAGCCACGGGTACATCTGGGATCAATAGAGCCAGTGTTGACAGAGGGATTGACAAGGATTTGGTAGGGGATGATCTAGATTTGGTAGTTATCAATGTCTTCCATGAGTTTAGTGTCGCTAGAATCGGGAGAGAGAGGTCAGAAGGTTTGGATTTAAGATGCATAAAAGCTAACAAATAATCATATAGGTTGCCACCTGGTATTGTGGATTGTTCAATAGTGCACCAAAGCGGTGGTTGGTGGTGGGGAAACCACCCTCTTAATTGTGCTAGGATTGCAGCTAAATGGTAGTCAGCAAATATTGGTAGGCCAACGCCTCCTGCTGTTTTTGTTGGTTAGCGCTCTTCTGGCTTTTTTACCTTCCCAAAAGTATCTAGAAAGTGTGGATTGTAAAGTTTTAAAGTGCTGTCGAGGAGCTGGAATAGGAACTGTACAAAATATATAGAGTATTTGTGGCAAGATTTGCATTTTAAAGGCGGCCAGCCTACCTGACCAAGACAATGTGTGTTTGCTTATGGATTGTAGACTCGTATTTAAAGAATGTAACAATGGAAGGTAATTAGCATGAAATAGTTGCGTAGGGCGGGACGTTAGTTTAATACCTAAATAAGTTATTTCATGGGAGTCCCATATATACAGGTATCTGTTTTGCAAAATTAATCGTTTGCCTCTACACCAAGATCCAATATGTAAGATTTGGTTTCGTTCACTTTGTAGTATGATATTAAACCATATTCGTGTAGTAAATGAGACACGTGTTGCAGAGAAGACACCGTATTTGTTAACATGAGGATCACATCGTCTGCGAAGAGACTTATGACATGTTTGCGATGATTAATAGGAAAGCCTTGTATATTAGGGTTTTGTCTTATGCTGGACGCTAGTGGTTCCATTAAGAGGTTGAAAATGAGTGGGGAAAGGGAACATCCCTGGCGGGTGCCATTTGTAATCTGAAAAGGTTTAGATAGCATACCTGAAGTGTATACTCTGGCTGATGGTGTAGAATATAGAGATAGTATGGCAGATAGTATGTGGCCTTTAAAACCTAATTTTTCCAAAGTGCTTGCAAGATATGTCCAATGTACTCTGTCGAACGCCTTCTCTGCATCCAGAGCAAGAAGCAGAGAAGGCGTCCCGATTTTCCTAGCTATATGAATCACATCTATTAATCTTCTGGTAGCGTCAGATGTTTGTCTGCCTTTGGTGAATCCACATTGGTCAGGGTCGATTATAGTGGGGAGAATGTCAATGAGCCTTAACGCTATCATTTTAGCATAAAGCTTCAGGTCAGTATTCAGTAATGAAATCGGTCTAAAGTTTTGAGGAACATCCGGTGTCTTCCCTGGTTTAGGCAGCGTAACTATCAAAGCCTCTAACATCTCAGAAGGAAAATAAGATGAGACAGCAGCGGCCTTAAACACCTTAAGGAGGTGTGGTCCTAAATATTGTTTAAAATTCCTATAATATTCCCCTGTCAGACCATCCGGTCCTGGTGATTTATTGGTGGGTAGGGTGTCAATAACTTTCAGTAACACAGATAGTGAGAAGGAGGAATTCAAGGCTTGGATTTGAAAAGTTGGTAGACTAGGTAGATTAATATCTTTTAGGAAATCATTTATGGCGTTTTGTGACAGTTGGTTGATAAGATTGTCTTGATTTAAGTTGTAGAGGGAACCGTAGTATTCACTAAATGCATTGGCAATGCTTTGAGGGTCAAACACTTTTTGTTTGGAGGAAGGGCTTATGATGTAAGGTATTTTATTTTTGTAGCGTTGACCTTGTAATTTGCGAGCTAATTCTTTCCCAGCTTTGTTACTGGTCGAATAGAATGACATTTTGAGTCATCGTTCCTTTTGCTCAAAGGAGTGGAGTAGTTCTAATATGAGATCATGTCGCAGAATAGTCAGTTGTTTACTAATCTGTAGGATTTTTTTAATCTAGGTCCTCTAGGGATTTGATATCTGCAAGAAGGGTGTCAAGCCGCCACTGTCTCTGTCTCCTAAGTTTTGAGGCCAATTGAATAAATATTCCTCTAATGTATGCCTTGTGAGCATTCCATAAAACAAATGGATCATTAGTGGAAGAGGAATTGATCTGGAAGCAATCAGACAAGTGGTTTTCTAATAATTTTTTTAGTGGTTGGTGTTTGTATTACTTGAGGATTTGCGCACCAGAGGTATGCCCCATTAGTAGGGTAGTTATCCCCAAGTGTCAGGAGGATAGAGGCGTGGTCCGATCACATGATGTTATTTATTTTAATTTGAGATACCTTTTGTAGCAACCACTTGTCCATCAAGACCAGATCGATCCTCGAATAAATACAATGTCTATGAGAATAAAATGTGAAATCTCGTTCACTAGCATGCGTGCATCGCCAGCAATCGAATAAATCATGCGATCGTAGGAAAGCATGTAGAGAAGGAGATTTTTTGGAATAGGTCAAGGTAGAGTCCATGTGTGGGTCAGGAGTAATATTGAAGTCTCCATAAATTATAAGGGAACCTTGTTGGATTTTTTTAAGCTTTTTCTTTTGTTTGGTATTAGGAACATGCACATTCACCAGAGTATAACGGGTGGAATTGATGTCGCATACAAGTATGAGGTACCGGCCCGCATTGTCTGATATTTCGGAGTGAAGTTGAAACGATATAGAGTCTTTAATAGCCACCATAACTCCTCTCTTTTTCGCTTTCATACTGGAGAAGAAGTAGTGTTGGAAATTTCTGTGAGAGCAGTGTGGTGAGGCTGCTTGATGGAAGTGTGTCTCTTGAGCACATAGAATATCGCATTGGGAAGAGTCAACTTCTTTCCAAAGAGATGCTCACTTGGCTGGATGGTTTAAACCATGGGCATTGATGGATAATATTTTAACTGGCATGAGGCATGTTGGAGGGTATGCTAAACGTCAAGGGTTTATAGTACTCACGTCCGATGAATGACAGCGGTGCCAGGCTGGCTTTGCCTCTAGAATATCCCTTGAAGTGGACAGTTGGAGTGCAAATGTTGTAGGTTACTTTCCATAATATTGTAGGTGGGCATGGCTCTGTAGAAGGTTGTTGATCCATAAAAACAGTAAAAAGCAAAGAACAAAACAAGTTAGAGGGAAAAAAAAAGAAAGGTTACAGGGTGATAGGAGAATCCACAGGGGGATTCTTGATCCATAAGCACTGTTCAATAAGGTTGAGGGGTTTTGGAAAAATTTCCAAGTGTGCCTGCACCGGGGGAGTGTAGACATAAGGATCTAGTAAAATGAGTAGGAGCGATCAGACATTTAAGCAGGTTTTTTGTCGCTTTTTTTCCTTTTCACCACCTGCCATTCTGCCTGCATGTATTGAGGAGAGTCAACTTGTATAGGAGATGGAGATGCTTCCATCAATATTCCCCATTGCCTGAGGATATGCAGACCTTCTTCCATAGTGGAGACCATGGTGGTCGTGCCGTTATGTGTGATTGAGAGCGTAGCCAGATACTTCCACCTGTGAAGTATGCGATGGTTACGGAGCGCCTTAGTAATGGTCGCTAAATTACGGCGTTTCTGGAGGGTATGCCTGGACAAATCAGGGAGTAGCTGAAGAGATGTATATTGAGGTGGGCGCTGATCGGGGTTGCGGAATGAAGCCAAAATGGTTTCTTTCGTTTTATAAAAGTGGAGCCTCAGCAGAACATCTCTGGGTACATCATCGGGCAAAAAGGACGGTTTTGGTATTCTATGCACCCTATCCACTGTGAGCTCCAATGCAGATGTTGCAGGGAGCAGCGTCGTGAATAATTCTTGGACATTTTGCGGTAATTGCAGTGCAGAGACAGATTCAGGAATGCCTCTTATTTTGAGGTTATTCCTTCTGGATCTGTCTTCAAGGTCAGACAATTTATCTTTGATCCAGGAAATGTCACCTGAGTGAATGGTGTGAGCATCCACCATTTTGTTGAAAGAGGATGCATGTGAGACTAGGGTATTCTCAAGTTGATCCACCCTCCCTCCCAAAGCATGTACTTCAGCTTGGCATTTTTGTACTGTCATCAGCATATCTTGATGTAGAGATGACCTTAGGGACATTAGCATCTCTTTAAGGACAATATCTGATATAGGTTGTCCTGAGGTGGGGAATCCCTCTATTGGATCTGAGGTGGCTGAGGCCTAGGAATGTGAGGGGGAGTGTGCGCTCACCTCCATAGCTTGCTGCGGCTGATTTCCCTGTGGAGAAGACGTCCTCTGTCTGGACTTAACAGGGCTCCTTGTAGTGGGAGTGGATGCCACTGAGGACGATCCGCTGTGCTGGGTCTGTGGATTGGCGCTGCTTAGGCTGGGCGGACAGCTGGTGGATGTGGCCTGCTTCTGTTTTCACTTCGGCTGGGTGCCATTTTGGTGAGGCCGTGCTGAGGCGGAGAAATACTCCGGCTGCTTGCTGAGCTGCGGTGGAGGGTCCTTTCGTCTCCGCGGCATCCCTGTCGGTATATGGGACTCCGATGGGTCGGATGGCGGCGGATGGCACTTGCGATCGTCCCGATGGAAGTGGATTCCCCCGGTGGTGTGGCGGAGCTCGGAAGCTAAGCAGCCATCTTCGGGCTTGGACGCCACGCCCCTCCCATTCGTCAAAGTTTTTGACAGATGAGAGGCATTGTGGGCCCACTGTACCACTGCAGGAAACATTGATCATGGCAGACACGCCCTCTTGTTTAATTCCACGATCCCTTCAGTTTCCGTGGCTCCTTTCTTGATCCACACTTCTTTTTCTTCTTTGTCAGCTGCTTCTTGCTGCTCCATGAGATCGGTCCTGCTTACAGGAGGGTTTTGAAGAAACATGGTGGTCTGTACCGTTTCTTCAGGAGTACCCACTGTATCATCCAGGATAGGTGCATCCACTCCACTGAGCACTTCTTGTGTTCTGTTTGCAGCTTGTTTTGCAGCAGTGTCTGCCAGATGATTGCCTCGTGCTTCTTGGGAATCCAGCTTGCCGTGCGCCTTTATCTTGAGCATAGCCACTTGTGCTGGTAGGAGTAGGGCATCCATTAAGTCCTTGATAGCTGTACTGTGTTTTACAGGTGTACCTGCTGCTGTTAGGAACCCTCTGGTTTTCCGGATGATCCCAAAATCGCAGGCAAAGCCGAGGGCATATCTTGAGTCTGTATAGATGTTAGCTCTTTTCCCCTCTGCCAATTTGCATGCCATTGTTAGGGCCTGGAGTTCTGCTTCCTGGGCAAACATGGAGGAAGGCAATGCTGAAGCCTGGAGAACTGTCTCTTCAGTGGTGACTGCGTATCCTGTGTGCTCCGTCCAGCGCTGTCCTGGAACAATCCACAAAGATTGTCAAGTCAGGATTTTCAAGGGCTGTTTTACTGACTGTCGGTAAATGTGAAGTCTCCATTCTCTAAAAAGGATACCCCCTCGAGAAGTGGAAGTAGAGTGGACGGGTTGAGAGTATCGCATCGGAGGAGAGTGATGTTATCAGGGAAGAGCAAGGCATACTGGAGTCTGAGGTGTCTTGTTGAAGACAGGTGCTTGGGCTGTACTTGGTTTAGTATGGCAGCTACGTCACGAGGGGCAAGAAGGATTAACGGGTGGCCCAATACCAAGTCAGCAGTCTTGTCCAAAAGGGCTTGGGCTGCAAAGACAGCTCTGAGACAGGAGAGTCCCCCCTTGTCTCTCTGAGACAAACAGTTTGAAAGTCTTTTAGTACCAAAGCGGAGGCTGTTGAAAGGATCTCCTTCAGAGTTTCAAAATTGTCCACAGCTTCTGGAGAAAGCAAGAAAGGGCATCATAGAGGGGTTGCATCAAGAGGGAGGCTTATGGGATTCAAGAGTGGCCATAGGAGATTAATCCTAGGAAAGCATGTAAGGGTTTATGACCTTGAGTCAAAAGGATGGCTTTGATTGCAGCAACTCTTTCTTCAGTGAGATGTTGGGTGCCTTAGGAGATGCAGAGGCCTAGGAAAACCACTTTCTCTCTGGACTTTTTGCTTTAAGGCCAGCCCCTTCATGGTCGCCTGCATCCTTGCTCAGTCAGGTAGTGGAGGAGGCTTTCAGAGAAGATTAAGGCATCACCAAGGGTATCTGCACAAAGCAGAAAGTCATCTACATACTGAAGGAGTACAATGTACACCCATGTCTGGGTGTAACTTCATCCAGGTGTCCAGAATGAGGGCCATTGCCTTGGAAGGGGAGTTCTGGGCACCTTGTGGCATAACAGTCCAGCTAAGTCTACTACTGTAAAGTATTTTGCTGAGGGCGGTATTCCTGCCAGCAAGGTGTGTGGGTTGGCCACAATAGGTGTCTCCAATACAGTAGCTTCGTTCACAGCCCTAAGGTCCTGTACCATTCTGTTGTTTTCTGGCTCTCCTTTTGCAGTTCGTTTCTTCACTGGGGACAGTGGTGTGTTGCACGGAGATGTGCAGGGCATCAGAACTCCATTTGACAGAAGGGTCTTGATTTGCTTTGAAATAGATGCAGCTTGAGCTGGCTTCAAGGGGTATTGTGGTCTTCTGGGCAAGGGGTTCCCCAGGCTTTAGCTGCACACAGGCATGTAGGGATTTGATCCAAAACCTCTTTTGAGATTAGGGATTCCAACCTCACATTGTGCATCCAATGATAGTAAAAGGGGAACGGAGCACAGTACTGAGGCATCGTCGATGGTTAGCGGTGGGGAGACCAGAACACCACCATCGGGTTGGAAGGAAATAGAAGCCTGGAGTCTGGATAAGACATCAGCCCTAAAAGATTTAAGGGGCATGTGGAAGGGACCACAAATCTTGCTAGTAGATCAGGAAAGTTGCCCACTTGTAAAGGGCGTGTAAGGGGGTTTTTCTTATGCCGCGTACACACGAGCAGACTTTACGGCGGACTTTGCCCGGCAGACTTTTCGTCGGACTTTGTTGGCTCCTTGCGCCGGACTTAAAAACGGACGGACTAGGCCACACACGCTCACTGCAAAAGTCCACTGGTTTGGAACGTGGTGACGTATAGCACGTACGACGGGACTAGAAAAAGGAAGTTCAAGCCCCACTACGGCACCCTTTGGGCTCCTTCTGCTAATCTCGTGTTTATCTCGTGTTAGTAGAAGTTTGGTTAGAGACGATTCGCGCTTTTCACACTTCAGCTTATTTCGTTCGTTTTCTGCGGTTCAGTTTGTGCTTGTGAGGTTTGTATCTGCTTTTCAGTGCGTGTTGGTCAGTTGGTAACCTGCCTTGCAGGCCGTTCTGGTCCACTCGTTCCTGATTTTCAGGTCGTTCTTCATAGGCCTTGCTGTTCTTCAGTGCGTTTGTTATAAGATTGTTTGTTTGAGCAGCCGACCGTTTTGAAGCCATGTCGCGTGGACGTTCTCGAGTTCGTGCTGTGTGGGGACTTGGTGTTGGGGTTAATACTTTGACCCAAGTCCAGTCCATGAACAGGGCGAGGAGGAGTTCATGAATGAAGAATTGGTTGCGCCAGCGTGACCAGTTCTCTCATATGCCTTTGCTCCGTGAGATCCGTGAGAATAATCCTGAGGATTTCAGGAATTTTCTCAGGATGATGGACCCCGTCTTTGAGCTTCTGCTGGCTATGCTGACCCCCTATATCAGCAGGCAGGATACCTGCATGAGGCAAGCCATCAGTGCGGAGTAGAGGCTAGTTTCCACGTTACGTTACTTGGCGACAGGGAGAAGTCTTCAGGACTTGAAGTTCTCAACAGGCATCTCCCCCCAGGCTCTGGGGATCATAATCCCAGAGACCTGTTCTGCTATTATTCAGGTCCTGCAGAAGGAATATATGAAGGTAAGTTTTATCCTTTAACATTACATGATATGTATTAAATGTTTTTTGATGTATTGTATAACTGTCCTCCTTACCTAATTGCCATGCTTTCAATATGCTGTGAATGTCCCCTTTATCTTCATGCATGCCTGTTTTAATCATTTATTGCCCTACATGCATATTTTCTTTCATTAACCTCCCCACCATGCAATCCTGGGTCCATTTATATCTCTAGCCTATAGTCCCTTGAACAATGTATATTGTCTGCTCCATTGTCTTGTTTGACCCTCCAACACCCCTCAAATGTTTCAACCAGTCAGGTGTGTTTGTTAACCTAATTAGAACCCCTCCCCCACCCCTCAAATGTTTCAACCAGTCAGGTGTGTTTGTTAACCTAATTAGAACCCCTCCCCCCACATTCAAATGTATCAATGGGCCATCAGAGGGGGTGATTAATCTTATAAGTGTGCCTTATGTTTTTAACATTTCAATTACAAACACACATATTAATAATGTTTGACTGCTGTTGTTTACTAATGTTTTGGTGTAATCTGATATACAATTTATGTTTTAAAGTCCTTATATTATTTTTTTTGCACTCCACAGTTTCCTTCAAGTACACAGGAATGGCAGACTGTGGCCTTCCAGTTCGCTGACCGTTGGGACTTTCCCAACTGTGTAGGGGCGATTGACGGGAAGCATGTCCGGATTGTGCCACCACCGCATTCGGGGTCTTATTTCTATAACTACAAGGGGTTCCATAGTGTAGTTTTGATGGCGGTGGTCTCGGCACATTTGGACTTTAAGAACGGCCGGATGTCTGATGGAGGAGTCTTTGCACAGACCGAGCTGTGCCATCGTCTCCAGACCGGTGGCCTGGAATTGCCACCTGATGACGAGAATGTGGATGGACTCCCCTCAGTTTTTATTGCTGATGAAGCATTTGCTCTCGGTGAGAACTTGATGAGGCCGTTCTCCCAAAGGACACTCACCCCTGAGACGAGGGTATTTAATTATCGGCTGGCCAGAGCAAGAAGAGTTGTGGAGAATGCCTTTGGGATTCTGGCCAGCCGGTTCCGTTTATTCCTTTCTTCAATTCATTTGGCGGACTATAAACTAAACTCATCCTTTTTTTTTTTTTTTTTCTTTTTTTTATTGCCACATCAGTAAACTTTTATCCAGAGACTATTTTCAGAATAGTGTTGTGTTCATATATATCTCTACTTCAGTCACATCATTGTGGCATTTCCATATTTACCCCTTTTTTTTTTTGTATCTATTATAACTTTGAGTATTGTTACAGTATAAAATACAGGATATATGTGATTGTAACAGTGCCACACTGCAAGATACATAGTGTGCATCCTATACCTTAAAAAACCACTTAATCTCGTACCCTCGTATTACTACTATGCGTATAATGTAGTTGATACTTTTCTTTCTGAAAGTCCCGCCCCCCCTCCCTCCTGTGACCCCCCATCCTCCCGTAATCCCCCCCTTGAACCCCTGTGATTCCAAAACACGTCCGGTGGGCAGCGTAAGGTCATGTGTTGTTCTCTCTCCGCTCTAGGCTCTAAGCTGCTCCTAACTCGGCCTCTCCCCATTGGTAGGGAGACAGGTATTCTCAGCACTAGGATAGCACTGTTGACGGACAAGGCATTGTTTGAGCCCACAGATTCCACATTCTTGCAAACTTATTATAGTTGCCAGACCTAATGTAGAATGTTCTTTCGCTCCACACTGAGGAGTTGACAGCTCCTATCCACTCTTCCGGGGTAGGGGGGGTCCTAGATTGCCAAGACTGTGCAATTAATTTTCTAGCTTGGAATAGACACCTTGCTACCGCTACCCCTGTACTACTGTCTCTCAGTCCGCTGGTAACACATCCCAGCACACAGATCTTAGGGTCTAGCTCTAGATTAACTTTAAACGTGGTGTTTATTTTCTTTAGGATCTCGGGCCAGTACCTGACTAGTTTTGGGCACCTCCAAAACATGTGGATCAAGTCGCCTGTTCTTCTACATCTAGGGCATTCGTCATTAGTTCGGCGACCGAACATAAAGAGCTTTTTTGGTGTGTAGTAGGATCTGTACAGCAGCATCAGATGGGAGGCCTTTTGTGAGGGAGAGACCGCCACCTCTGGTCCCAGTTCCAGAATCCTTTTCCATTGTATGTCCGTTATCTCCCCCACATCAGCCGCCCACCTGTCTCTACCCCCCGAAGAGCACACTTGCATATTTGTTTTCTTTATTAGCTGAGTATATATCTCTGTGGTTAACCCCTTGAAGGTCTCTGATTTGATTATTGTTTGTAATAGTGGGATCTTGCACCATGTGGGGGGTAGCCTTCCAAACTGCTTTCCCAAGGCGTGTCTAATCTGTAAATAACTATAGGATGCACGATTTGGCAGCCCGTACTCTTGCCGCAGTTCCTCGAAAGGCTTCAGGGTGTCCCCCTCGTATATCTGTATCAACCGACATACCCCGTTCCTCTCCCAATGCTTATTCCTATCAACAGATAATAGTTCCTGCAGATTCTTGTTGTTCCAGATTGGTGAGTATTCTGGGATTCCCTTATACCCCATTATTCGCTTGGCAGTCTGCCAGACCCTAGTGATCATTTTAAGTGACGGAATCTCTCTTTGTATTGAGTCAGCCTCCAGCGCTTCAACTAGTGAACTATGTGGGCTTCCCTGTAGGATAACCTGGGCGTTCTTACTACCCCCTCCGTCGATGGCGCATCCCCCGAGTTGCTGTAACTGGGCTGCCAGGAAGTAGGTAAACGGGTGGGGGACCCCCAGTCCCCCCTCCGTGACAGGGCACTGCAGTTTTTGTAGGCCTATCCTGGCCTGCCCTTTTTTCCAAAATAATTCCCTAAAAAGGGATTGGATTTTTTGGAACCACTTCTCCCCGATCCATACTGGGGAGTTGTGGAGCAAATATAACAACTGAGGCAGCCATACCATTTTAATCAGATTGGCCCGGCCTGCCACGGAGAGGGGGAGTCTACTCCAAATATCGCATTTTTTTCTGAATTTTAATAGAAGAGGGACCAAGTTGTCCTCAATAAACGCACCGGGGTCCTTGGACAACACAACGCCAAGGTACTTCATTTTCCCCGTGATTCTCAGTTGGGGCAGGCTCGTTAGGATAGAATTGGCCGGTGGGTCGACCGGCAGGAGCGATGATTTCTCCCAATTGATGGTCAATCCTGAGAATTTTCCGAAGTCCTTCACCAGGTGCATTACTTCCTCCAATGAGGAGGTCGTATCCCCAAGGAAGAATAGGACATCGTCCGCAAAAAGGGCTATTCTCTCCTCCTCGCCCTTCCTGTGGAAGCCCTGCAGTTCAGATGATGATCTCACCGCTCCGGCCAATGGCTCCATGGCCAAGACAAACAACAAAGGAGACAAAGGGCAGCCCTGTCTAGTCCCTCTTTCGAGGGGGAAGCTTTCCGAGTAGTCATTATTTATCTTGAGTCTTGCCTTTGGGTGATTATATAGGATTTTTAACCAGCTAATAAATACGGGGCCGAATCCAAACCTCTCTAGTACCCACCAGAGGTATTCCCACTCCAGGCTGTCGAAGGCCTTGGCGGTATCCAAAGACAGTATGGCTCTAGACCCCGCATTCTCCGCTGGGACCTGGAGGTTCAGATATGCCCTTCTGATATTAATGCTGGTAGACCGACCGGGGATAAACCCCCATTGGTCTGGGTGTACAAGTTTTACAATGCACTTATTTAACCTGGACGCCAGCACCCTTGCTACGATCTTGGCATCCGAACACAGCAATGATATCGGTCTATATGAGGTGACTTCCAGTTGGTCTTTCCCCTCTTTTGGTATCACCACTATGTCAGCCTCCGACATTGACGGAGGTAGCCTTCCGTCCTTTGTCGTCTGTTCCAGTACTTTTAAAAGCTCCGGGAGTAAAACCTCCCCGTACTTCCTATAGATTTCCAATGGCAAACCGTCCGGGCCAGGAGATTTCTGGCCTGACAACTCTGCGACAGCCTTTTGCAACTCCTCCAAAGTCAGAGGAGACTCCATCTCGCTCCTGTCCCCCTCCGAAAGCACAGGCAAAGCTACCCCCTCCAGAAATCTATCCATATTGCGCCGGTCCGACCCCCGGTGTGACCTGTACAAGTCCTTATAAAACGTGGAAAAGGTTTCTAGGACCTCGGCGGGGTCTGAGGTAATCTCTCCAGCTGGCGTCCTAATTGAAAAAATGGCCGATGGGGATAGGTTAGACTTGGTTATAAGTGCCAACATCCGACCCACTTTCTCCCCTTCGCCGTAATAATTTTGTTTCTGGAAGAGTCTTTTATTTTCTGTTCTTTTATTAATTAACTCTCTGTACTCCTGTTGTCTACTGAGCCATACCTCCTGTTTTTCAGGGGTTGGGTCCACCACGTATTGTGCCTCTGATTCCATGGCTTCCCTACTGGCTCTCGCCTCCCATTCCCTTGACGTTTTCTTTACTGTAACGACCTGCTGGTGGAGCAGTCCCCTGAGGTATGCTTTTAAGGTGTCCCACACTACCCCCGCAGGGGCTGTACCTGAGTTAAATGTTACAAACTCTTTTAGTTTAGATGTAACTTCTTCTGGACTACTTATTAAGTCCAACCATAGTGGCTTTATTGTCCACCTTTTCCGATTAGGTCTAATACTTAGATTCAGAGTCAAGGTCAAAGGAGAATGATCAGAAATACCCCTCGGCTTATACTCTATATTCCCTATTAGTTGCAAAGCCTCATTGTTGCCTACTGCCATATCTATACGCGATAGAGTAGAATGTGATCCTGAATAGCAGGAATACTGCCGAGTTTTTGGATTATGGGATCTCCATAAGTCACACCACCCAACCTCTGCCAGGAGTTGGCCTAACCGGCCCTCCGATAGCCTTTCCACCCGGTTCATAGGTGGAAACCGGTCCATTTTATTATTCAAAACTGCATTAAAATCTCCCACCAGTATTATCGGTACGTCTAACTTGCTTTCCACGAATTCCAACAGATCTAAAATGGTTTCTGTTTTAAACGGAGGAGGAATATATATGTTTGCTATTACTAGAGGCTTATTTTCCACAACGCAGCTCAGGAAAACATAGCGTCCCAACGCGTCAATTCTGGCTTCCCTGCAGGAAAACGAAATACTTCTCCCCACCAGTATGCTCACCCCTCTTGAGTACGAAGTGTAAACTGAGTGGTACTGTTCTTGAAATTTGTGGTTCCGAACATGCAGTTTAGTGTCATTGGTAAGGTGGGTTTCCTGCAGGCAAGCCAGCTCAACGCCGTAGGCTTCCAATGCCGTGAAAACTGCTGCCCTTTTAGCGGGGTCAGCCATGTCTCTGATGTTCCAGGAGCCTATCTTTAAGGTTTTAAAAGGCATCTAGAAAAAGAAGGCAAGAAAAATAAACAAGAAAGGCCAAGAAAAAGAACAAGAAAAAAAAAAAAGTGCCAGTCAGAAGGAAAAAAAAGGCAATTCCTTAGTACGTTTGTGAATGTCAAAATTGGTCGTGGGCGCTGTGATTGTGCTGACAAAAGAAAAAAAAAAAAAAAAAAAGAACAAGAAGAAAGAATAATAGATAGATAAGGTGGAAAAGGGCAGGGGGGCCCCCGCGTCCAGGGACCCCCCCCCCCACATTTCCTTGACTGCGAATGCAAACCACCTGTGCTAATATGCTTTACTTTTACTATTGTGAACCCGCCTATCATAGCTCTGTGTACCTTACAATCACCCCGTTGTCTACCCCTATGACTCATTGTAAGCCCCCCTTCCCCCCCACCCTCTCCTTTATACAACCCCCTTCTTGCCGCCCTTCTTCGTGACCCCCCCTGCCTAATTAGGCTAGCCCTAGGGGCTGCGCTTGTGACCTTTTTCCCCCCACCCAACCACGCAAAATATACCTCCCCACGCATGCACTTAGAAAATACATTGTGACTCGCTAACCCACTCATCCCCCCCTCCCCCCCTTCCATAACCCTCCCCCAAACCCCCAGTGCAACATTTGAAACATACAAAACTAGTGGAATCATGTTTTTCATCCGTGGTTCCGTCTCACATACCCCCCCTCCCCCCTCCTCCGTGCCAACTGCTCATTATTGTGAGAAAGGAGAGAAAAAAAAAAAAAGAAATCGCACCTTCCTCCTTTCCTATCCAAGTTTAAATAGCCTTGTTTAACCCCTAACTCTGCAGGCCCGCCTTGTTATCCTCCAGCCACTTTGTTACCCCCGCTGATGTATCAAAAAAATGGGTAGTCCCTAAGGCAGTAACGCGTAGCCTGCAGGATACAACAGGGCATATTCTATTTTATAAGTCCGTAGGTTGCGCTTAATATCCCTGAATTCAGCTCTCCGCTTCTGGAGGTCTGGGGAGTAGTCAGGAAAGAATGAAATTCTGACTCCGTTGTACAGGATCTCCCCCAACTCCCTAGCCCTACGCATCAATGTCACCTTGTCTCTAAAGTTAAAGAGCTTCATTATTATTGGCCTAGGATGCCCCCCTGACGGCGAGGCCCTGGTTGGCACCCTGTGGGCTCTTTCAATGGCGAAGAGATGAGAGAAGGTTTCCGTCCCGAATATTCCCTTGAGCCACTTCTCCATGAATTCCTCCGGGTGGGGGCCCTCGCACCGTTCTGGTAGGCCTACCACCCTCACGTTGTTCCTGCGGGACCTATTTTCAATTTCCTCCATTTTAACTTTATGCAAACCCATCTGTGTTTTCAATGCCTTGAGCTCTTGCTTCAGTGGGGCTAATTCATCTTCAGCCTGACTAACTCTCTCCTCCAGAGCAGCAGTTCTAACAGTAGTCCTTTGCAGTTCTTGGCTTACTCTAAGTAGTTCTTCCTTTAGTCCCGTCAGCTGATCGCACAAGTCGCTTAAGGAGGCCTTACAGGCGTTAACGGCGCATAGGACGTCTTTTAGTGTGGGTTCAGCTTCTGCTGGTGCGTCTTGCGCAGCAGCATTGTTAATTGCTAATCCCGCAGGCTCACCCACGGAGCTTTTACCGCTCGTCGTTTTTGTTGTGTGCGTTGCTGCTGGTCCTTTTTCCTAGGCTCTTCCTGTCCCCTGAACCCCCCACGTGTGATCTGTCCTGCTGCTGCTGGATGTTTTTAGATGGTGATGAGGCGGAGGGGTGCTCAAATTTTTCCAGTTTGGCCACCGCGGCAGCTGCTGCCTGGTTCACCTTTTCTTTTGAGGTACGAGTCGTTTGGGAACTAGTATTGTCCTGCTGTTGCAGTTCCTCGCCCTTCTTTCTAGTCATGGCTATTTTTGTAAGCAAGGGGGAGTGTATTGGACAGTTGAGCCGCTCGTGGGATTGATGTCTACCCCCCCCTCTTCTCACCCCTCTCTTCGCCTTTCCCTTGTTCTACCTCCCTTCCCTCTATACTGTCTCAGCCCCAACAGTGTCCTTCTGGTTTACAGCTGTCGCTAGACTAATTGCCCAGTCTAGAGTAGCCGGTGTTTCAGCTCTGTTGAGATTATGTAATGTGGCAAAAGGTTAGTGGCTTTCACATCAATGCAACCCTCCACCAACCGGCGAAGGGGTATCTTCTCCCTGGTGTACACAAATCGCTATGTGCCGGTGTGTCAAGTTGCCCAGGTCTGCCAGGACCTGGGGGCAGTTCATTAAGTGACAATATAGCCGGCTGCCTGAGCCCGCCCGTACCTCCACCCCCCCTCGTCCGTGGCAATAAGCTAGCGTTTGGAGAAAGGCAGTCCACCTCTGGGTTAATCTGCGAGGGTTGGTACCTTGGTGCTGCCAGGGCCTGGGCAGTACAGGGACGCTTCTAGAGGCGATTCCTCACACTGATGGCGCATGCTGTCCCCGCCGCCTCTTCCTGTTGGGGCCGTTGCCCGGGTGACCTAGCCCAAGCTCCTCCTCGCCGCTCCGAGGGCTCTCGTCCACGTCCTATCCCGAGCGGCTGTACCGAGGCTCCGCCGGCACACTCCGGGCTGGGCGGCGATGAGAGAGCCAGGCAGCCAGGCAGGCACAGACGCTGCGGGGGAAGGGAGACTCACACAGCTGGTCCAGAGCGCCGAGATAGTTCCGGTAAGCACGGAGGCATCGGGCTGGGGGAAGCTCACTCACCCCTCCTCTCACTCCTGCATCCGGTCACGCCCCCAAACTACATCATCCTTGCTTGCTGCATCTTGCATAACTTTTTAAGGAGACATTCAGCAACATATATATCCTCTGTTGGGCCTGAGGCCAGACTGGACAGGATAGCACTTTGACAGGCCTAGAAATTGGCCGTATTGGCTTGGCCCCCCGAACCGCACGTCAAGTGCGTGACCGTTATGTCAATTATTTTAATGGTTGGGGGCCATTGCTATTCAGCAACAGCTGTAATTTTCTTTAAAAAAAATAAAAAATAAAACATTTTTCTCAAAATATCTTGTTTTTATTCTTGTTTACGTTTAGTTATGTCTGTCTCCTAGTGCACTTGTAGTAGTGTCAAGTGCATTTAGCTTTAGTTAATCAGGCCCACAAAAACAATCCACAAAATTTGACTTCAAGAATCAGCCACACACATTGTATTCCGTAAAAAAATTTAATTTGTGCACATTGAAAGGTGCATTTTTTATATAATTTTTTTTTGTTATTTTTTTTTTTTTAATTATTTTACGTTGTGTAAAATTTTTTTTTTTTTATAAATTATTCAAGGCATATTTTCACAAATATATAGACCTTTCTATAAAAAGATTTACATACACAACAGTGTTTTTATAAAACAACCAAAAAAATAAAGAACTTACAAAGTTCAACATTTAGAGAACGGTGCATGTGATGTCACCCTTGAAAATTGTTCATTTTGAATATGCTCAAAATTGAGCTTTACAAAAGGGTCAAGTCAACATGTGCTATCTCCTATCATGGGTGAGCAATGTACGTGTTTTGTGTGTGCAATCTCTTTTTTGGTTCCTCTCACCACCAAAGAATTTTCAGGATGAAGGGGTTGCAAACACAAAACAAGTACACTGGAAGATAGCACATAATGACACACTGTGTGCACCAGACTGTAAATTTGGGTATACCCCTAAAATTTCTAAAACAAGTTTAGCAAAAAAAAAACTTCCCAAGGAAATGAAGAACATGATTGATGTTTTTAGGCCAAACGTGATTATATTCGGCCCAAAACATCAATCATGTTCTTCATTTCCTGTTGCATGGAGTCCAGGCGAAGTTGCATGCTGTGAATTTGATCACGCATTTTATCGATATGGCCATTCCACAGCATTATCTGGCCAATCAGTCTTTGCGCACTGTCTGTGGTGAAGGGCTCTGCCGCTTGGCCTTCCACAACCAGAAACTCACCTAAAATGAGTGAATAAAAACAAGCTTTACAATATGCACGCCAAAATACAGTAACTCAAGCTGGGGTGTCAGTCACTCACTTGGTGGGCTTGAAACCTCGCACACTTCCTCCACCTCTCCTTCCTCAAGGTCGTCGGGTGGGCGTGGTCTTGGGCTGGGGCTTGGGGTATCTTCTGCCTCAGGCTGGTGACTTGGGGGGGTCCTGAGATCCTTGGACTGTTGTCTGAGTCTTTTCTCCCCTATGAGAATTGAACAAAAGGTATAGTTAAAACACACTGATATTTTAGCTTTTAATAAATAAACTTAAACGTTGGTTATGAGTTGTGGCCAATTTTTCATCATAATTAATTTTGAAGACAGGATGAACATTCCCTCTGAACAACAATTATAAACAATGCTCATTTTCTGGCAAGTTTCACAGATGCAGACACCTCAATTATCCCCTATGTGTATTACCCCTCTAAAATTTATTTATGGTCACATAGTACACTATAGTGCTCATGAGTCCAGATGTGGAAACAGCTGCTGTGTCCTGTCCCTACATTACACTGAATCATTTTTGAAGAAGCATTATATTTTCAAACACATCTACACCACATCAACTAATTGTGGGAATTTGACAAATTAGCAAGACATAAATGTATGTCCAACCCTGTCCCATCGTATTTGGCGAAAAAATAACGTCACTTTCTAAAGTATCATATATATTCTAAAGAACGGTCTTTACGAACGATGCTGAATAAAGTCCAAAAATAAGGATCAGCATGCAAGTTAAGTATCTCAATAATAAAACACAACAAGTACTTACTTTTTTTAAGCAGCTTCTTTATTCGCCAATATTGTTCTGGCTCCCGACTTTTGATGTCAGACCACCGCTTCCTCAATTGTTCTTTCGAACGTTTTGTACCAAATTTTTCTTCAAGAGCGGTGACAACTGAGGACATTATTTTGTCCTTCCTCATATTCGGTCGTGTGTAGGTCCTTTTTTGCCATCGTAGTTCTCCCTTCTCAATATGGACACCATCTCCACCATCTCTTCAAAAGCCATGTTGGTGGCCTTATATCTCCTCCGGGATGTGGATGTTTGGGGCTCCGGGCTTTCCTCCGCGCTACTTCCACTGATTCTCTCCGCCATCTTTTGCTATCTACTCCCACTGAGCAACGAAGAGTAAAGGGGCGGGGCCAAATCGTACTTACGAACGTCAGGGGCGGGCGACGCAGGCGGAGCATGACACATGCGCAGTGTATATAAAGCTATTACGATGGCCTACGTATGTCCGTGCGGAAGTAGCGAGCGTCACAAACGAAGGTAAGATTAAAGTGTGTGTGTGTGTGTGTGTGTGTGTATGTGTCCCCTAGATTACAACCAAAACTAATCCTGTGATTTGGGACTGACATTTAAGTTTGGATCTTGTGTCTTGTCTTGCAGAAAATATGAATCCCTTTAAAGAGGAAGAATTTTTGTGCCAATTTATTGAGCTCTATGAGGACAAGAAAAACCTGTGGGAGGTCAAATACCCCCTATATTATAATAGGGATGTTAGGAAGGCAACACTGGGCACACTTTTAGAGTTTGTGAAGACTCGACTCCCCCAGGCAGACCTCAAGTTTGTGGACAAGAAGATTGGTATCTTGCGAAACATGTATAAGCGGGAACACAAAAAAATCCAGGAGTCGCTCAGATCCGGGGCAGCAGCTGACCAAGTATATGTACCCAAGTTGTGGTACTACAACAAAATGCGATTCCTGGATGACCAGACCAAAGCCAGGCAATCACTTTCCACCCTTCCCCCCACCCTTCCCTCCAGACTTCCTTCCACTCTTCCCTCCAGCCTTCCATCCACCTCAACCCCAGCTGAGGAGTCCCAGGATGAACTGGGCCTTTTCAGCATTGATGAAGTTGATGCGTCCAGCTTCAGCCAGGTATCCTTTTTTTAAATTTGGGATTGTGTAAATGCTATTAATGATGTTAACGTGTTCATTTTGAAAGTGCTTCATAAAAAATGACTTCTGCACAAAGATTAATATGTAGACATATCACTAGACAGTAGTGGCCAAAAATATACTTAACTTCAGATCTTGTTGATCATCTGAAATAATGGTGGTGTCAAATAGATAGCCTTTACTATTTTGTGTAATTATATTTGAAAGTCATGAGCTGAAAATTGTGTGTGATTGCATAACACAAAATTACAACTATGTCCCTTTTTTTTACACAGGATGACCTCAGCCAGGAGGAGACCTTGCCCAGTGGGAGAGAGGAGGAGGCCTTGCCCAGTGGGAGAGAGGAGGAGGCTGTGGCTGGGCCAAGTCGAAGCCGCACAGAGTGTCAGGTGCCTCCCCTCCGCATTCTCCACAAAAGGCCCAGGAGAATGACACCAACTGAGCAGGAATCCCTAGACCTCATACGGGAAGCAAGCCTCATCCTGAGCAAACCACCCAATGCAGAGGAGGCGTATGGCACCTATATAGCCAGCAGATTGCTGGAGTTGGAAAAGGGCCAACGCCTCCTCTGTGAGGATCTAATTTTTGATTTCATAAAGTTTTTATTTTGTAAGTTAAAAGTACAGAGTACAAATCATGAATTACAGAAACAAAATCAGCTTACATATCTTATACTTGTTAATCAATTACAGACCAATATCAGAGTGGAGTATAGGAAACTTCTCCAAACGGGGACAGGTACATTAAGGACCTATATAGAGCCATAATCTATGAACTAGATAGAAGCTTAGTGGGGCCTAATAGAGTTCTGGGACGTGACAGGTTCCGAGAGACGAGCCACCTAAATGAGAGCCTAACCCAGATCTCGGAGCCAACCGGCACACCACCCCAATGGGATCATGCTGTGGACATGCCAGGTCATCTCCGGTCCAGGGTCAGCCCCCCCCCGTCCCATCACCTCCGCCCTCTTCTGACTCTGTCTCTGGCCCCTTTAATACTGTAATCATTCTATGGGGTACTCACTCCACCTGCCAGACTGCTGTAATGCCTTCCCTTATAGTGCCAACCAGTGAATCTGATTTAAAAGAAATGAACTAACTAAAATGGGCGAAGGCATACCAACCACCAACAAATATCTATGCTTTTCCGTAATCAACCTGTAGAGGAGACAAGAGAGTCTCAAGCAAGAGAATAGGAAGAGGAGTGAAAGTGCTAGAGTGCGGTAAAAAGAAGAAAGAAAAAAAAAAAAAAAAAAAAAAGAAAAAAGGAAGGGGGGGGGGGAGGGGATTAGTATGAGTACCAATCCGTCTAAGGAGTTTGTGGAGTGGTCGGAAACAATGGAACCTTACAAAAATTTGCCCAAGGCTCCCAAACGGCAAAGAACATTAATGTTTTGTCATTTATTTTTGCTACTACTTGTTCCTGCGTCATGATCCACGAGACCTTCCTCTTAAAGCCCTTAAACGAGACACTAGGTTTTTTCCAGGATTTTGCCAGAGAAATTTTAGCTCCCAATAGGATAAAGAACATTAATTTCAGCGAAAATTTAGGAATTCTCCCTACCCTTCCATTAAGCAACGCAACAGAGGGGTCAGGAGCGATCGTGTGCTGCAGGACAGTACTAATGGTGTTAAAAACTTTCCTCCAAAATGATCTGATTCGAGGGCATGACCACCATATGTGCAACATAGTACCTTCCAGTTCGCATCCCCTAAAACAAAGGGGGGATGACCCCGGGAAGACGACCGAGATGCGAGCCGGGACATAGTACCACCGTGTTATCACTTTAGCGCTGGCTTCTATTAAAGAGATATTTAGAATGCCTTTAAAGGATCTTTCAAACCTGCTGAACCAGTCCTGCGACGTCCATGAATAGTCTAGGTCCTCCTCCCAGGCTCGAGCGTAATCAGGCTTATCTGAAGAGGATTTTAAAGCAGTATAGATCAATGATATCCCTCCCCTCTGGACTTCAGTGTTGGAGCACCAATTTTCAAAGGGGGTCAATCCAGAGTTCTTTTGGTGACGTTTCCAGATTGTGTGTAGAAAATGGTTGATTTGGGAAAATCTAAAGAACTCAGAGTCTGGCATGTCTAATTCGTTCCGACAGTGAGTCAACGTGATCGGGCCATTAGGAGAGATGAAATGGCCAATCCTATATAATCCTTTATCCGTCCACCATTTAAAGGCCTTAATTACCATTCCCGGCTGGAACGCTGGGTTATGGAACAGGTGATCTAGTGGCCTGATAGGAGAGATGAGGTTGCGATGTGAGAAGAGCTTCGTGCATAAGGCTATAGAATGGGAGAGTGTGGGGGACAAAATTGCCGGCCTAACCTTAGGATCACACCAGAGAAGATAGTCTATAGTGTTCCGAGGGGTGGCCCACCTTTCCATTGAAAGCCAACTTGGTTTAGGGCCTTTAACGAGGGCCATCGATATTTGGGAAAGCTGTGCTGCCTGATAATAATGCCATAGGTCCGGAAGACCTAGACCGCCCTGGCTTTTAAGGCGATAGAGTAAACTGGAAGGACATCTATACCCTTTACGATTCCAGATAAAGCGGACGATCTCAGATTGGAATTTGAGAAGAGTCTTTTTCTTAATAGGGATCGGGAGGGATCGAAAGAGATATAGCAGGCGTGGAAGAAGAGTCATTTTGACGGCATGAATTCTGCCCAGCCAGGACAGACCACATCTCCCCCACCTATCCATGTCACCTCTACATTTGCTAAACATAGGTGGGTAATTTGCATTGAACAGCCTTTGAAAGTCTGAAGTTATCTTGATTCCTAAATAGGGAATTTCTGTAGGCGCCCATGGGAAAGAGAAGTTAGTGGAGAGCTGATTGAGAAGCTGCTGTGGTACTGAAATGTTCAACGCGACGGATTTGGACATGTTAACCCTGAGGCCCGAAATTGTGCTAAAGTCTTTGAGAGTCTTATAGATCGAAGGGGTGGTGGTGAGAGGGGAGGTGATGTACAGGAGAAGATCATCCGCATAGAGAGCACATTTATGTTCTGTATCCCCACATGTGACCCCCTTTATATCCGGATTTGATCTGATTGCTACAGCCAGGGACTCTATCACTATCGCGAATAGGAGAGGGGAGAGAGGGCAACCCTGTCTGGTCCCCCTACCAATGGGAAACTGTTCTGAGTACCTCCCCATAAGACGAACCTGAGCAGTTGGATTTGAGTAAAGGGATTTGATGTAGTTTAGAAAAAAAGGGCCAAATCCCCACCTTTGTAATATATCATACAGATAATCCCAGTTAACAGAGTCAAAAGCTTTATGTAAGTCTATGGAGAGGAGAAAGCCCTGCTGTTTAGAGCCCCCATCCCATCCAGACCCCAACAGGGAAATAACATCAATGGTTCTACGTATTTGATCTGGTCCCTGTCTGCCAGGGATGAAGCCCACCTGGTCGTTATGAATATATTTTGAAATAAAGCACGCCAACCTGTTAGCTAAAATTTTAGTTAGAATTTTGATATCATTATTTATGAGTGAAATAGGCCTGTAGTTGCTAAGTTCACTTGGATCTTTCCCCGGCTTCGGAATCACCGAGATGAATGCCGAATTAAGATCAGATCCCAGGAGGGCTCCATCCCGGAGGGAGTTGAAAAATCTAGTTAGGTGTGGAGCTAGACTAGGGGCAAATTTTTTATAATATCCGGTGGAAAGGCCATCTGGACCCGGGGCCGAACCAGTTTTAAGAGAACTGATTGTGTCCAACACCTCCTCTACCGATATTGATTCCTCCAATATGTCCCTATGTTCTTTAGACAGAGAGGGAAGAGGCAGATCTTTGTGGAAACTATCCCGTTGTGTCTGTGAAGGGGAGTCAGAGGGTTTATACAGGTGAGCATAAAACTGAGAGAAAGCTTCCATAATTTTTAGGGGATTTTGTGTCAAGTCTCCTGATATTGTCTTGATCTTGGGAAACGCTAAAGAGCGTTGTTTGGGGCTGAGTTTGGCTGCTAGTCTGGAACCCATCCGGTCCGTTTGATAATAAAACTTAGCCCCCGTCCATCTTAAGTGCCTCTCAGCGGCTGAGGTCAGAGCTAGGTTAAGAGTGGTCCTAGATTTGTCAAGGGTCTCTAGAGAGTCGGATGTGGGTAGTCTCTTGTGGGCCCTGGCAGCTGCTCGGTATGCTGAGGTGAGTTTGATAATGTCTGCTTTGTGGGCCGCTCTGATATGAGAAGATAAGCTAATGATGTGTCCCCTAATAACCGATTTGTGGGCTGCCCAAACGGTAAAGGGGGAGACATCCGCCGTTTGGTTAATTTGGAAGTAATCTTTTATGGCCTTAGCTATATTCAGACAGTTTATAGGATCACTGAGGAGGGATTCCTGTAATCTCCAGCGAGGAGGGCCCTTAGAGGGGCCTGCTTTCTGGGCCAAAACCAGGACCATGGCGTGGTCTGACAGCGGGGAGTCAACAATCTTGGAGCTAAAGACAAGTGGGATAGTGTGTGCACGGGTAAAGATGTGGTCTATCCTGGCGAAAGAGTTGTGGGGAGCTGAAAAGTGAGTATAATCTTTTTTATGTGGATTCGTTTCCCTCCAGACATCGACCAGACCCTCATCAAATAGGCGGGCTGCTATTTTGGTGCTCTGTTTAGATGGGCGTTTAGGTTTAGATGTCCCGTTAGCACGTCTATCAAGTGCAGAGTCAAAGGCAATGTTCGTGTCCCCTCCTAGAAATACAGTACCTTTGAGGTGAGCTTGTAGTTTTGTTAACATTAGGTCAAAGAACTTTCTTTGTCCTCTATTTGGAGCATAATAAGACACGAACGTATAGAGTTCGCCGTCGATGTAGCCCGATACTAGTAAGAAACGCCCTTGGGGGTCGACTATCTTCTCTGGCTGTGAAACATTCAGATGCTTTGCGAAACAAATTGCTACCCCCTTGGTTTTGTTTTCTGCCGAGGCAAGGAAGAACTGGGGATAGTGCTGATGAAGAAAGGACGGCTTGTAGCTCGCTGGGAAATGCGTCTCTTGTAGTAAGAGGACGTCGGTATGCATAGTATGATAGGATTGAAAGATCTTTCTTCTTTTAATTGGGGAATTTAAGCCCTGTGTGTTGTGTGAGATAATTCTAAGAGGATGTTTCGGATCTTTAAAACTAGCCAGAGTCCAGAGGGGAGGGAGCTATCAAACCACAACACCGCTTACCTGCTCCTGAAGAGCTTAAAACGCATTGAAGCCTGATTGGTGCAGCACAGCATCCGCTAGAGCCTGGGATGAGGAGCCAGAGAAGTTCCTGGATTCCGGAAATACCCATACTGGGGAGCCTAAGGAGAGAAAAGGGTGGGAAAGGAAGAGCGAAGAGAAGAAAGAAGAATAGTGCAAAAAAAGATATGCAGTGAGTGAAGAGTAACAGTGAAATATCCAACATATCTGCTAAGTGTACTGAGGGGGTTGGGGGCACCAACCCTACCCAGCCCAGAGAAAAGGAAGGACGTACGTTCCTACCTTTGCGGCCAATGAGGCCAGTGCCTCCCCTAATCAGGGAGGACAATGTAGAACCCAGGGGAACCAAGGTACTCCTGGGGTCTGTGAGCAGCGCACTGAGACCTCTTCGGCCCCAGTTCCTCATTTAAGCTAACTGAAGACCACATACGGGTCTATAAGCAAACTAATGACAGAGCATATAGTGATAGAAATAACTCTATGTCTAAAAACCCGTTAGAACCTTAAGTTTCAAAAATAACCTCCAAACAGAAGTATAAACTTACCCCTTAATATATAAATGAGAAGGTTGAGCCCATTGTAACTTGGGAGGAGGTGGGAGGCCAGGAAACAGGACCAGCTCCCCACAGGGAACCCCACGGGCGTAATCGCCCCCTCAGGGGACCCCCCAACAAACCCTCCCCTGCCCCTCCTAGACCCAATGAAGAAGAAACTACATAACTAATACCGTTTCTTGTGTGGTAACTTAACAGTGCCACCTCAAGGTGAGCAAGAGAAAAATAACATAAACTTTAAAAAGGGCCCCGGGAAAAAAAAAAAAAAAAAAAAAAAAAAAAAAATTAGGGGGAGGAACGAGGGGGTCAAACCCCAGCCATGAGATGTCTCTTGACCCTTGTAACAATCAGGAGCAAAAACGTTCTTCAATGTGTCCAAAGACAGGCGACAGTCGCCTTAGGGAATCTTTGATCCTAAAAAGAAAAAAAGGGGGGGAGGAACAAGAGTCATGTGGGGAAATTTTCTTTCGACCTCTTCGTGCTTTGTTTGAGCCAGGATGGTTGGAGAGGGCTTGCTGGAGGGGGTCTTTTGGTGGAAGAAGAATTACCCCTGCTTGATTGAGTCGCAGTAGGATCTTGCGGGATGAGGCCTAGCTGGAGAAGAAGCCTTTCGCCGTCCGCGAAGGAGGAAAAGCTGCAATTTCTGCTCTTATGTGTGAAGTTAACCCGCAAAGGGAAAGACCATCTGTAAGGAATATCCTTCTCTTGTAGGAGCTGCAGTAAGGGTTTTAGGGCCCTCCTTTTCTGTACCGTGTAGGGGGAAAGATCTGCAAAGATTTGAATTTTGTGTCCAAGAACCGTTAAGTCATTCAGATTTCTAGCTTTCCTCATGACTTCCTCCTTGACAGAGTAATAGTGGGGTTTCACTATTATATCCCTTGGCAGTCCATCTTTACGGGGAGGTTGCAGAGCTCTATGAGCTCTATCGAGCTCCAGACGGTGCTCCGGAATCCCAGGGACTAGATCTTTAATGAGGGTCTTGATGACTGGGAGAACCTCTTTTTCAGCTTCCGGGACCCCCCGTACTCTAAAGTTATATCTTCTTGATCTGTTCTCCAAATCGTCGATCTTTGCAAAAGCTGTCTCAAGTTGATCCTGCATGTCTTGCAGCCGTGCAGTGTTCTGGTTGATCCTAGCCCCTGCTTGATCTGCTTTTTTCTCCATGTTATCTAGTCTGAGCCCAAACTGCTGCATGTCAGCATGTATGGAGGAAGTGATATGTGCTGCATTTTGAGCTAGGCTTTTGGAAAGAAGCTGGGCAAAGGCCTCCATCATGGAGGGAAAGTCAGTGGGGATGGGAGAGGCCTCCTGTGCCTCACTGACAGACAGCAAAAGGCCTGTATGTGGATCCAGCATGGGGGTGGATGGAAGGCCTGTTTGCAGGCTGAGCAGGAGGGATTCAGTGGATGCTGGTGAATGGGCCTGTGGAAGAGGGGAGCCCCCCATACCTGGTGATTGTGGTGAGTCACAGTCCTGGTCAGCAATAGATTCCTCTGCTGCGGTCATGCTGTGTCTTGGAGGAGCGGCGGCCATCTTGGCATAGCTGAGCGGCCCGGGCGCAGCCGTCATCTGGCTTGTTAGGCTTCGTTTGGCCGTCCCCGTCAGCATCGGACGATTCCTGGGGGTAATGTGCTCCTGGGGGTGTCGTTATCAGGTCCCGGTTGTGGCTCTGTCAGCGCTGGAGGAACGAACGGGGCCGGAGTGGAGCGGAGCTTCAGAGGCTAGCGGCCATCTTGGAAGCTACCGCGCATGCGCCTGAGGATCTAATTTTTAAGGCATTTGAGAAGGGCTTGAGAGGGGAGCTTACTGCTACCACATATCTGGCAGATGAAGCCACTCCTCCTCCTCCTCCTCCTCCTCCTGCCCCAAAAACACCACCAGAGGCACAACCTCCAAGGAAGGCTGCAGAGAAGCGTGGAGGGAAGGCTGCAGAGAAGCGTGGAGGGAAGGCTCCACGGAAGAGTCGAAAGTGATTGCCTGGCTTCTGTCTGGTCTGACTGTGCTCCCTATAGTCGCAAGATACCAATTTTCTTGTCCTCAAACTTGATGTGTGTCCTGGGGGACGAAAGGCTTCCCAGATTCTAAAAGTGTCTCCAGTGTTGCCTTCCTAATTTTTTTTAAGGAAAAATAAATACATTTTTGGTTACCTTACATTCTTGCCTATGTGTTTTGATTAAAAAACGCCATTTTGTTTGGGAGTAGGCAGGTACAGGTCCAAAAGACTATGGGGTTGATTTGAGAAAAACAAATAGTCTGTGCACTTTGCAGAGGGCAGTTGCTCCAGAGCATCAGAAATTATTTAAAAGCTTGACTTTGCAAAGAGTACCCAATCCTGTGCAAGGAAAATTCTAAAAAAAGCATTTTTGCTTGCACATGATTGGATGATGGAAGTCAGCAGAGCTGCTTCACATTTAATAAAGCTTGGGAGCAACTGTTCTTGCAGAGGGCAACTGCACTTTACAAAGTGCACAGTCTTTTTCCCTTTAGTAAATCAACCCCTATGTGTGTTTTTGACAAAAGGCTAAATCATTTAGAATATCAAGTGAAAAGTACTAGTGAAAAGTTCACTTGAGAAATTGCACAGCAAGTGCACTTGTTGGAAGTGCAGTCGCTGTAAATCTGAGGGGAAGAGCTGAAATTAGGGGAAGCTCTGCAGATTTATTCAGAAAATCATGTTAAATAAAAATTATTTGCATTTTTTTGGGCTTCCTTGCATGTGCCCTTCGGATCCACAGCGAAGGCACTTCAAAATGCTCTTTCTGTGCAATTCAATGTAGAATTAGCACTTGTAGTGAAAAATGATTTTGCCTTTGTTAAATACACCCCCCTATGTCTAATGAACAAGGGACAACAACCTCATTAAGGTTCATCAAAACAACACAAAATATGAATGTTAAATGTGGTAACTTGAAAATACACACAAAAAATGTGGTTATCATTTAACACACATTGTAAAATAGATAAGTGTTGAAATAAAAAAAAAAAAAAAAGAGTCCAAAATCGATTTTAAATTTTATAATTTATGGAGATCTGGCTTTTACAAAATATTATATTAGTCATGGCAGGAGGATAAATCATGAAGAAAGTAGTTTGTGAGAACTCTGTGTGAATATAAAGCAGAAAAACAACTTCATTCCTCTCGCATTATCAATCCTAAAAAAAGGCTGTATTAAAAGACCACAGAAGAGGAATGTGCTAGCTTCAAGACGAAGGCTAGTTTTACCAGACCGAGCTCTTCCGTCTTGTAATTGCTTCAGAGCATGCGTCAGTTTGAGTTCGTCGGACTAGCACACAGACGATCGGTTTGTCCGCTAGAAAGAAGAGTCCGCCGGATAAATTTTAAACAAGTTTCAAATCTAAGTCCGTCCAACTTTTGAGCAAACAAAGTCCGCTGGAGCCCACACACGATCGAATTGTCCGACGAAATCCAGTCCGCCGGGCAAATTCTGCCCTAAAGTCCGCTCGTGTGTACGCGGCATTAGGTGTTCCATCCACCCATACACATGTTATGTCAATGTCTGATAAGAACGAGGTATCGGATAGTTCTTCTGCCCTAATTACACTTTTGGCAGCGCCTGTGTCACATAAGAACATAGTAGGATGGCCCTCGATGGGGAGAGTTATTTTTGCGAGAGGGCCTCCTGAGTCACCAGAGGATACTGTTGTAGGGGTAAGTGACACAGGTCTGCCGAAATCCTAGCGGAGAAGGTCTATATGGTCTGGAGGGGGTGGAGGAGGAATGTCATGTCTCCCATTGGGCGTCTTCACGTTGGTTACGGTTGGGGCCTGGTTGCCTGTGGGCAAGCTTCTGCTGTCTTCGGTATTCTCTTCTGGAACGGCCAGGTCTTCCGCAGTTGTAGCAGTCACATGGAGTTGGTACTGGTGGGCGCAGATGTGTCAGAGGCCATCATGAGAGGAGCTACTCTCTACTGCTCTTGTGAGGATTCTGGACCTAATAACTACTAACTCCATTAGCTCCACTAGCTACTAGCGTCTCAAGCTCCATTACTCTTTACTCAGACCCTTTCGGATTGACTCTTTAAGAGCTGAAATAAATTAACATGTGTCTTTGTGCTTTGTTCAGCACGCTAAAACCCAACTCAGTAAACTTCTTGTGCTATTTCTCAACAGATTTGGGCTTTCCTTGTGTGACCTCCTGTACACATATAGGCTTCAGGCGTTTCAGAGTGGATATATGAATACATACAGAATAAATGTTTTCTTTTCTCTTTTTTTTTCAGAATAACCTACAAAATGCTCAGATGTGAATGGGCCCTAAATCTAGATACAGATTTATGCAAGGAAAGCACTTCCTCTTTCGTTCCTTCTCTTGGCATAACGCTCAGAATACATAAACTTCCTCTTTATCTATACTACTCTTAAATATATTCTTGATTTGAATTTGAACATTTTAAACCAGTTATTGCTAATACAGCTTAAACACAATTAAAACCATTTGCATAAATATAGCACATTTGCTACATTCACTGTTATTAAAGAAACTCCTTAAAGTCAGACTCTCAGACTCTCGTGATGAAGGGAAGGTGCCGTATTGGGGTTGTTGTCTTTGGGGGTGTGAGGGTCCAGGTGTAATGGAATGTGATTATGAGTGTTATTGTGAAATGCCTATTTCTAGTATAATCGCATAGATATAAGTGCTTATTTTCTTATAACCAGCTATTAGCCTTAATCATGCTCAAATTAGATGTCTGCCAGCTTCTCCCTTCATGTGGAACAGAACTGCAAGAGTTAAAGAACAAAGCTGAGAAGAAGATTGCACCTATTTTCAGGCCTATGCAAGAGAAACAGGAACTGAAAATAAGACACCATAATTAGCTATGATAGTCTGCTATTCCCTTATACAGATATAACCCAGCAAAGCTTACATTTCATCACAATAATGAATATGTATAATTTGTGGTTTGTACAGGCTTGTTTTATTTGATATTTGATTTGATAACAAAATATCCGGCTCTCAGTATATCATTTTGAGCCCAGGAAGTAAACGGCAGAAGTACCAAACTTACTGAACATGTCCGTGTCAGTTATTTGTGGTTGACTGTGCATATTTTCACATCGAAGGTTAATTTGGCCAGGGGGACAGAAACAAGAGTACCGAGCAGTTATGTTCAGTCCAAAACATTTTGGCGCCCAACGTGGGGCTTGAGATTTTGGCCCAAAAGGAAGCCGTACTTAGAGGACACTGAAACAGAATCAAATACGGGCGGAGCAGAGCCTGATAAACTCTGCAGAAAACGGTAAGACACTTTTTAATAATTTGTCTGCTGTTTGATCCGCATCTGTATTTGGTTAATTTCTGTCTCCGCATCGGCTTCCCGCGGTCCACAAAGACAGGTATATATCTTGTCTCAAGCCTATTTATATAGTACGAACCTGCAATTGTTTCTGACCCGCCTGTATTTGGAGTATATTCTGTTTTGTTTTGTCGATCGATCGTGTTGTGTGACGGCTATTGTGAATAAGGGATTGATTATATGTTCACGGATGGAATTGACGTGGTTAAACTTCTCTTGAGGATTGATATCAAGAGAGGGCGTCGGGATGCGGTAAACTCCTCCTGGGGCAAATAATTGTGCGGTAAAGCACGGGTGCAGTAAAGCACGGGTTACCATGAAAGGGCTCGTCAAATTACGCCCAGCAGTGGCGTGGGGATCCCGTGAGGATCTGATTAAGTCCAGAATTCACTCCAGTCATCACATCAATTGTTGTTGGTAATGTCATGTCTCGGTTACAAACCTCTAGTGCCAGAGGTCCCCCAAGTAATGGTATTCAGATTGAATGTACGTTATCCAGTGAAGTTTTCAGTTGGTAAGAGATTGGAAGTTATTGAGGCTGAGGCTAGGATAAGAGGATAGGGAAGTAAAAAGTTGTCCCCTACAACCTCAGCAGCCAGAAGATTACGAGGGGGCAGAGAAAGCCAGAGTGAGGAGTTTGGGTTTTGAGTTGGGACGTGTAGAAGACATTTAAAATGGTTCACTGAATACTAGCTGTTGACTTACATTCTGTGTTTTGTCTGGTCTGTTTCATGTCTCCCCTTTTGCAGATTTAACAGAGATCTCTTCGCTTCCTCATCTTCCACATCACCCTGTCACTGCATATCTTCGTTTCCTTTCTGTTTTGTCTCAACCTTTCTTGCTTTTCTCTCCTTCTATTTAATCAAAGAATTGTGTAAAATGGGTAATAAGTTAATTAGGCCCACAGAGGGCAGTTTGGCTTGTGATTTGGTACTAGAGCGGGAGGGAGAGGATGCGGTAAAAAAAGGGAAAGAGATTAGCAAAAGTTTGTGGAATTGATATGCATTTGGGTGGGAGATTACAAGTAGATGAATGGTGTACTGTTTTTTGAAACGTAAATAAGGTCTGTTGTCAGATTTGCTACGAGCAGCAGATGCTTAGTTTAAAGTTGCAAATGCTATTCATGAAGAAGAGGGTGGATGGAACCAAAATGGCCACATAGTGTACGTGAACAAGAAAACTAGAAAAGAGGAAGCCACCACCCTATAATGGCGTCTGGTCCCCAGGAAGTAGAAACTGCCCTTCGTCTACCGCCCCTTTGTTCTAAGTGACACCTCCCCCTGTGGCAACACGCCCTATGCAACCGCCTACACCAAAACCCACCCACATGTTTCCAGTGATGGAGCATAGTAGCAACCAATGTAGCATTTTATTTAAATAAATCATTTTTGTATAGGATGTATTGAATATTTCTGAATATTTCAGTCAGAGTCTGAATTTTGTTGTAATTGTGTTTAAGCTGTATTAGCAAAAGAGGAAGTTTATGTATTCTAGGCATTATGCCAGAAGAGCAAAAGAGGAAGTGAGTCAGTATCTAATTAGAATGTTTAGAAAGAAAGATAAATATCTATGTTGTGGAGATCGGCTGGACCGAGGCTCCCTATAAAAAAAAAAAAATATTCTGTATGGAGATGGTTCACATCTCTACTCTAAAATGCCTGAAGTCAATATGTGTACAAGAAGTTTACTGATTTGAGTTTTAGCGTGCTGAACAGAGCGCATAGACACATATTAGCTGCCGCATTTATTTCAGGTTTTAAAGAGTCAATCCAAAAGGGTTTGAGTATAGAGAACCCACAACCTTAGAATTAGAACGTTGTTATTAGTAGTTATTAGGTCCAGAATCCTCACAGAGCAGTAGAAGGTAGCTCCTCTCATGATGGCCTCTGACACACCCTAACTGCGCCCACCAGTACCAACTCCATATGTCTGCTTGCTACAACTGCGAAAGACCCAGCCACTCCAGAAGGGAATACCGAAGCCCATGGAAATTCACCCACAGTCCCCCAAACCCCAACCACAGTCAAACTGGGCCGTACAGAACCAGTCACACTCGTCGCCAAGAATCTCAGGACCCACCTCACCAACTGCCACACCCCACTCCGGAACACATGGACCTTCTCCGCTAGGATTCCGGCAAGCCTGTGTCACCTGCCCCTGTCATGACACAGGTGCAGCCCAGTCTGTAATCAGGGCAGAAGAATTACCCAATACTTCATTCCTATCGGACATTAACATAGCATGTGTAGGGGTTGATGGAACGCCCAGAAAGAGCCCGTTGACCCGCCCCCTTCAAGTCGGCAACTTTCCAGACTTATTAGCGAGATTTGTGGTCTCATCCACATGCCCCCTGAACCTACTAGGAACTGATGTTTTGTCCAGGCTCCAAGCCTCTATCTCCTTCCAACCTGATGGTGGTGTACTGATCACCTCACCACTGGCCATCGATGACGCATCGGCACTCCGCTCCATCCCACTCCTGTTATCCCTGAACCCAAAAGACGAACCTGAAGTCCCCGAAGAAGTTTTGGATCGGGTCCCCACATGCCTATGGTCCACAGGGCCGGAGGACATAGGACATCTGAAAGTGCCGCCAGTCATGATACAACTGAAGCCTGGGGCTCCCCTACCCAGAAAACCACAATACCCCTTGAAGCCTGCACAATCGGTATCCATCTCAAAACAAGTTGAGGCTCTTCTGTCAAATAGAGCCTTGGTACCCTGGAGACCCCCATCATCCCCAATCCCCACACGTTGCTAGCAGGAATACCACCCAGAGCAAAATACTTCACAGTGGTGGACCTGGCAAATTCCTTCTTTAGTGTACCGCTTAGTCCCTACTGCCAGTACCTTTTCGCTTTCACCCATGAGGGGCGGAGCTACACTTGGACTGTTATGCCACAAAGTGCCCAGAACTCCCCTACTCAGTTTCCCAAAGCAATGGCTCTCATCCTGGACACATGGATGAGACTACACCCAGATGTTGTACTTCTCCAATATGTAGATGACCTCCTTCTGTGTGCAGATTCCTTCGGTGACGCCTCCATATTCTCAGAAAGTCTCCTCCACTACCTGGTTGAGCAAGGTTACAAGGCCTTAAAAAGCAAAAAGTCCAGAAAGAAGGTGATTTTCCCAGGCCTCTGCATCTCCCAAGGCACCTGTTATCTCACTGAAGAAAGAGTTGCTGCAATCAAGGCAATCCCTTTGCCTCAAGGTCAAGCAATCCCTTTATGATGCTCTGAAATCTGACCCTTTCCTGCTTTCTCCAGAAGCTGTGGACAATTTTGAATTTTGAAACTCTGAAGGAGATCCTCTCAACAGCCTCTGCTTTTGGACTAAAAGACTTTCAAGACTTTCAAACTGTTTGTCTCAGAGAGGCAAGGACATGCCACAGAAGTTTTGGCTCAGGCCCATAATAACAGACTCAGGGTATCACTCCTGTCAACTGGACTCAGTGGCCAAGGGGGGACCTTCCTGCCTCAGAGCCGTCTTTGCAGCCCAACTTCTCCTGGACAAGACTGCGGACCTCGTCTTGGGTCACCCCTTAATCCTCCTTGCTCCTCATGACATCACTGCCATCCTGAACCAGATCCAACCCAGACACCTGTCCTCACAAAGGCACCTCAGACTCCAGTGTACCTTACCTCCCCCTGACAACATCACCATTCTCCAATGTGATCACCCTCATCCAATCCACTCTACTTCCCCTTCTCGAGGGGGGAACCTCTGTGGAAGATGATTACCACTATACCGCCCATGACTGTTTTGAAGTGATGAAGATGGAGACATCACACCTGCCGACAGTCAGTGAAACTGCCCTTGAAAATTCTGAACTGACAATCTTTGTGGATGGTTCCAGATATGCAGATGATGCTGGGCGGAACCATACAGGATATGCAGTTACCACAGAAGACACGGTCCTCCAAGCTTCAGCGTTACCCCCCTCCATGTCTGCACAAGAAGCAGAGTTGCAGGCCCTAACTATGGCATGCAAGTTGGCAGAAGGAAAATGAACTAACATCTACACAGACTCAAGATATCCTCTGGGAGTGGCCTGCAATTTTGGGATCATCTGGAAAACTAGAGGATTCCTGACAGCAGCAGGAACTCCTGTAAAACACAGCACAGCTATCAAGAACCTGATGGATGCCTTACTGCTCCCAACGCAGGTGGCCATACTTAAAGTAAAAGCACATGGCAAACTGGTTTCCCAAGAAGCATGAGGCAATTATCTGGAAGATACTGCCACAAAGCAAGCTGCAGATGGAACGCGAGAAGTGGTCAGCAGAGTGAATGCACCTATCCTGGATGACCCAATAGACACCCCTGAAGAGACTGTACAAATCACTATGATTCTACAAAACCTTCCTGTAAACAGGACTCACCTCAAGGAGCAACAAAAGACAGCTGACAAAGAAAGAAGAAAAAGAAGTGTGAATCAAAAAAGGAGCCACAGAAGTTGAAGGAATCACGGAATTAAACAAGAGACTGCGTCTGCCACGTAGACCGGAATCCTATCCCGTTACCAACATGATGGCGAAGACTACAGCAAAAAGACCTTTGACCGAAATTGTGTGCAGATATGGTGTTCCAGAGGTTATAGAGAGTGATCAGGGGCCGGCTTTCATGGCTTCAGTAACCAAGGAGATATGGACAGCCTTAGGGGTCACACTAGCTTTCCACACTCCATACCATCCTCAGAGTAGTGGGAAGGTGGAAAGACTAAATGGCACAATAAAGTCTAAAATGCTAAAAATGTCTCAGGAAACAGGAATGAGTTGGCCAGACAGCCTACACAATGCCTTGTTCAGTGTCAGGTACACCCCAAGGGGAAATCATGGTTTGTCACCCTATGAGATATTGTTTGGTTCAGCCCCCAGACTGGGTTGTTACTTTCCACAACAGCTGCAACTGCAATCTGATGTATTAACTGATTATGTGACTGCCTTATCTCGAGAATTAACCCGTATCCATGTGCAAGTGTTTTCTTCCATTCCAGATCCTGAGTTAGACACAGGATCGCACAAGTTGGTCCCTGGTGATTGGGTCCTGATAAAGAAGTTTTTGAGGAAACACACCCTTGAACCCAGATATGATGGTCCTTTCCAAGTCCTTCTGACAACCACCACATCAGTAAAAGTGGCCAGAAGGAACTCGTGGATACACGCCTCTCACCCCAAGTCCTGTGCTCAAGGAAGAGGCTGAGAAGACCAAGCCATGATCCTGCTTATCCTTTTTGTTATAATCTTTGCTCAGGCCCAAGAGGTAGCCATCAAACAGGAAAATGGTATAACTCAATTCTGGTACAACTCATCCAACACACATGTTGCCACGTTTATATCCCCTTATAGAAGGATACTTCCAGGTACAGATTACAGAATCCGATCCTATGAAGGAACAGTAGGTCCCATGACTGTGTATGTATGTGTCACTGACACATATTGAAGTCACTCATTGATAGAATGACAATCAACAAGCACACAGATCAATACTTCACAAAAGAGTTTAGACTAACCATCGAGAATCCCAGCCCAGGGGACAGTGGGACCTATGTATTGGGTCTGTGGTGGGCAAATGGGTATCCCAGCTTTAGGAAACCTTTTCAACTGAAACACATGTTCAATAACCCAGAGTGGACAGTTCCCCAATCTACATCCAATTCGAACCCCCTAAAGCCTCACATGCAAACATTAGGAGACATGGTAGCCATAGCAGACCCTACCTTTGAGGACACCATGGCTGCTGAGACCGGTTTTTCAGATGTCAACTTATGGCTCGAATGGATGAGGTACAATGCAGGGAAACATAACAAGACTAATTGCTACGTGTGTGGGGGGCTAAACCACATCTAGGAACAGTCCCCCTTAACATACCCCCAGAACATGAGACCTGTGTCCTTAGTTTGTTCACAAACACAGCTACAAACCACTCCCTATGCAAGCATTGGAAAAAGGAGTACCCCATAGTCACTAAAGCCCCTAAATCAGCAGAAGTTATTACCATATATCCTGGCAATTATACGTGTTATGGGAAGTACCATGGGGTGGGAAAACCCCTTGGGAACCTCACTGAGGGTTACTGCGAGTCTAATGCCCCACACACACGGTCAAATTTTCCGACGGAAAATGTGTGATAGGACCTTGTTGTCGAAAATTCCGCCCGTGTGTAGGCTCCATCACACATTTTCCATCAGATTTTCCAACACACAAAGTTTGAGAGCAGGATATAAAATTTTCCGACAACAAAATCCGTTGTCAGAAATTCCGATCGTGTGTACACAAATCCGACGGACAAAGTGCCACGCATGCACAGAATAAATAAAGAGATGAAAGGTATTGGCCACTGCCCCGTTTATAGTCCCGACGTACGTGTTTTACGTCACCGCGTTTAGAACGATTGGATTTTCCGACAACTTTGTGTGACCGTGTGTATGCAAGACAAGTTTGAGCCAACATCTGTCGGAAAAAATCCTAGGATTTTGTTGTCGGAATGTCCAAACAAGGTCCGACCTTGTGTATGGGGCATTATAGTGAGGTGTCTGTAGACCTAGTGCAGAATCAAGTCCAGTCCCTAGGAGATGTGTACTGGATCTGTAGAGACATGAAAGTTAGAAGTAGAATGTGCAATGGCTAAAACCATAATTCCCCTGCATATTTTCTCAGAGAACCCAGAGACAGAAGCAAGCGATGTACCCAAACCCAACAGGAAACTTAGGAGTGCCCCAGCAGGAAGCTTTGACCCCCATGTATACATAGACGCCATAGGGGTCCCAAGGGGGGTCCCAGATGAATTCAAAGCAAGAGACCAAGTAGCAGCAGGTTTCGAATCACTGATTCCCATTATCACTGTAAACAAGAATGTAGACTGGATAAATTATATCTACAACCAACAAAGATTTGTCAATTACACCAGGGACGCACTCCAAGGTCTGGCCAAACAGTTAGAGGTAAAATCACACATGACTTTCCAAAACCGTATGGTCTTAGACATGCTCCTAGCTGAGAAGGTGGGTGTATGCAAGATGATCTATGAGACAAGTACATGCTGCACTTACATCCCAGACGACACTGGCCCAAATGGTAAGGTGACCTTAGCCATCCAGAAACTTGAGGACTTATCCAAAGAACTGAAACAGAACTCAGGGCTCACCAACCCATGGGACCAGTATTTTACCTGGATAAAGGGAGGGTGGCAGGGACTACTGACCCAGATAGGGATAGCCGTCCTGACAATAGCTGCCATAATCTGCTGTGTCTTTCCCTGTATTAAGAAGTGTGTAGAAAAAGCTGTTGACCAAAATATCCCCACATTTGTGAACCAAGAGATCCCAGATGACGACGATGTCTATGTAAGGCTTGATGAAACCCATGATAATAGTTATGCAGTACGCTCCGTTACAGTCACCCTTCCCTGAGATGCAACACCGTAGGGCTATAGGGACAGATAGCACCTGGCGGCATTTCACCAGCTGTATCGAGGGGGGTGGTGAGCTAGTCACGGCCCTCTCTCTACATACAGCTTAAAAGAGTTGCAGTCAATGAAATGAGCCGGGTGCAAATGACAGGTTGTTCTCCAGTGTGAGGGACAGTTTTAAGGAAATATGCATTTCAAGGGGGGACTGTAATGGAATGTGATTATGAGTGTTATTGTGAAATGCCTATTTCTAATATAATTGCATAGATATAAGTGCTTATTTACTTATAACCAACTATTAGCCTTAATCATGCTCAAATTAGATGTCTGCCAGCTTCTCCCTTCATGTGGAACAGAACTGCAAGAGTTAAAGAACAAAGCTGAGAAGAAGATTGCACCTATTTTCAGGCCTATGCAAGAGAAACAGGAACTGAAAATAAGACACCATAATTAGCTATGATAGTCTGCTATTCCCTTATACAGATATAACCCAGCAAAGCTTACATTTCGTCACAATAATGAATATGTATAATTTGTGGTTTGTACACGCTTGTTTTATTTGATATTTGATTTGATAACGAAATATCCGGCTCTCAGTATATCATTTTGAGCCCAGGAAGTAAACGACAGAAGTACCAAACTTACTGAACATGTCCGTGTCAGTGATTTGTGGTTGAATGTGCACATTTTCACATCGAAGGTTAATTTGGCCAGGGGGACAGAAACAAGAGTACCGAGCGGTTCTGTTCGGTCCAAAACACAGGAACCCATTCAAAAGGGGCTCAGGGAAAGTACTGGGTAATGGCTGCTGGATTGCAAGGGGTGTAAGAGGGACTGTAAACGTATGTCACCATGTAGGTGGTCAAATGGGTCGTTGGACAATGGCACGAAGGAACCCATTGCCCCAGCTGATGAATCATACATGGGGATGGATCCAATGTGGGGTGTGCCTTGAAATGTAACAGTCTGTCGTTTTGGGGTTGTACCTGTTCCAGCATGCCTGTCAGCTTGGTGCATCCTGGCAGGGCCCGGCGTGACCCTGGTCGGGACTTTAAGAGTAGGGACCGGGTTGGGCCTAAGGTTGGGTCCACCTTGGGGTCCCACACAGGTGTGTTGCTCCCCAGCCATTTATGTACTGTATAGACTTTTTATGTATGTACTTATTGTACTTGATATAATTCAGTACTGTTTCAATGGCTTTTTTTCTTCTCTCATGTGTCATATATTTCATTCATATGTGTTTTTGCCTGTCTCCAATTATATATCCCCATGGATTACGACCTGACACATATTTGTATTATTTGAGATTAAAAACACATAACATTTTTGTTCTTGCATTTTTTTCATTGTTCAATGAACTGTAATAACATATGTTTTCTGTCACAGTTATATCGCTGTTTGTATGGTCACTGGGTGACTGGCTGATTGGCTGAGCTGCCTGGCTTTGGAGCTCTGCTAGGCGGCTCCTTGTTTGGCCCACCCCTCATCTCCTCCTGCCCTTGCCATCTCACTTTCATTTGTTCATCCACCCCTATGTCGCCCTCGGTCGGTATATTTCTGGCTGCTTCCCTGTCCTGGTCTTGTCCGCCCTTTCACAGCCTGTGGCTGTATGGACATCCAAGGGCTGACTGTTTTTAACATTCAGCCCGCCCCCTGGCCTATCCTCGCCCCTTGCCCTCCGCTCTGTACATCAGCCTCCTTTATCATCCTCCCCATGGTTGTTGGTTGCATCCGCCCCCTGGGCAAGCTCACCATATGGCCACACCTCTGTTGGATTGCGTCCAACGGCCGTCGTCTATGGATGCTTAACATCCGGCGTTTGGCCTCATGGGGCTTGTAGGCATGCGCGACGGTCATTGAGCAGGTGCATAGGCCCCTTTTTGTCCGCTCCTGATTGGCCTACTTTCTTGGCCAATTAGGTGGGGGGCTTTAAATATATGTGTGCCTCACATCAGTTTCGCTGACACAACGGGACGCTGCTATGTTTGAATGTTATACTGCAGGTAACCTTTATTATGGCAATTTTGCTGCTTTCTTGTGCTGTCTCCTCAGCTTTATTTGGTCACAATCATTGTTTCTCTGATTGAAATACATGCTCGTTCCATTCAATAGGCTGATATATTCAACTCGTGTGAACATCCCTTTTACTTATTCTGGTCTTCTACCTAAACCTTAGTAACCCTTGCACCGCTTTGGTTGATTATCAACTCAAGGGTAAGTCTCTATTTTTGTCATTGAGAGTTTTGGCCATTCTAACTTGCTGACATATCTTTATAATATTTGTTTCTTTGCCCTTCTTTTTTTTTTTCTTATTCCCTCTTCCCCCCCATCCAGCTACCTTTTGATTTTCCTACTGTAGCCGCCTAATAAGGTCCAATTATACACTATCAACTTCCTCAGTGTCCCGTTTAATAGACATCCTATTTGTGCATTTGATATGTAACTATGCATTGTGTTTTTATTTATTATTTTTTATTCTTAGTCGAGCTTCCTATAGCCTTACAACTGCATATTTTTCTAGTTTTTACCAGGTTTCTATCAAGCCCCCTACAGCCACGCTATGGCAGGATAGGGTGGCCATTACTATGACGGTGGATTGCATCCATTCTGCCCCGTGGAGCTCATAGGGTATGTTGGGGTGACCTATGTAGGTGATAGCGTCCATCGGATGGCCCAATCCCCGGGGGGAGGGGATTTTGGGGAGGAAGCACTGACCTGTTTAGCCTGTATGCATAGCCATCCAGTGACATCTACAGCGATGTTTGTGTGTTATTTTATTGTTATTTTTTTGTTGCCCGATTTCTATTTATGCTTCTTGTAGAACAACTACGCCATACACCTTGTTCTGTTCCCCTGATGAAGCCAATGTTTTGGCGAAACTGGTAGGGACACCTCAATCCTTAATCTACAAGGCTGTACATTATACTGTTGTATGCTCCCTCAACCTTATTGTTGTCCATGAATTGTTGATTTTTAACTAATTACAATAAACTTAATCTTCTTTTATATTGTTTTGCATTGATGTACTCTTGGCACAGCGATAATCTCTTCTCCCTGTGCCCTGATGTATTGACTATGTATTGTTCCCTGATGAGGTGCCCTATCTATTAGGGACAGTTCAGCCACCACCCCCTTTTCTCTTTTTTTCACAAGTGTACATTGTCTACTATTAAGCACGGTGGTGGAGGTGTCACAGGCTCCTCTGTTACTTGTAGCAAAGGGGCAGTAGACAAAAAGGAGTGTCTACTTCCTGGGGTCCAGATGCCATTATAGGGCGGTGGCTGGCTGTCTTAGCTTTTGACCCCTTTTCTGGCTTCTTGTACACATACATAATACAACCATTCTGACATATTTCATGTTCTATCCATCCTTCTTCATGAATGGCTTTGGCAACTTTGAACCAACTTTGAACCTGTTCGCAGCAGCCCATGGCCCCACAACAAGCCCCTTTCCCTATTTAAAAGAGCACGCCATTCATTCACCTCTAGCCGACCACCCAAATGCATAGTGACCCCACACACTTTTGCCAGTCTCTTTCCTTTCTTGACAGCATCTTTTCCTTCCCGCTCTAATACCAAATCACAAGCCAAACTACCCTCTTTAGGTCTCTCTAACTTCTGCCCCTTCATTAGCTATTGGGAAGTTTGTGTCCAGGCTCAGGATTTGTATGGCGGTTTTATGAAGCTGCCCTGAACTCGAGGGTCCGACAATCCTCTGACCACCACCTGTCCTCTTTCGGACCACCTTCCAATATATAACACTATCTTGCTATGTTCTGTCTTGATGACTGTGATATTTATGTGTGTTTGCTCAGGATTTTTAACGGGTCATGAGGCTGTCCTGACTCAAGGGTCTGACAATCCTCTATCCGTCACCTGGTACCGGTTCAGACCATATCACAGTCTCAAGTTAACGAGGACAAAAGACAAAATGGATAGAGAGAGAGAGAGAGAGAGAGAGAGAGAGAGAGAGAGAGAGAAAAGAACTACAGTGTTCGACTGCCATGCAAGTCTTCTTACACGCGTCTTCCCAAAACGTAGACAAGTCACACAGCCCTGCCCACTCAAGTGGCCACAGGTAAGGGAGCGAGCGAGTAATACGTGACTACTTATTACCCTGAATGAGACAATTAACAAACAGATAAGAAGTACAGTAACTAATATTCAATGCAGCACTTTAAATGTCATTTACATGTTCCAACTCAAAACCCAAACTTCTCACTCTGTCTGTTTCCCCTTCTTCTAGCCCTTCCAGTTGTTCAGGTTGCAAGGGGAACCTTTCGGCTGCCAGTCCTGTTATTCTAGTTTGAGCCTCTATTACTTCCAGTGATTTGCCAACAACAATTTTTACTAGATAATGCACATTCAATCTGAACACCAATAAATGCGCAATATGTGGCAGTAGGGGTTTGTAACCAAGAGACTCAGGCCTATATCTTGGCTCTACCACTTCAATCAACCCCCAGCCCTCTTCATGTATCCCAAATAACAGACCACAAACACACTTAGGACATGACATTACCACCAACAACAAGATATGTGACCAACAACCAACAACAAGATATGTGAGGGCCGCAGTGAAGTACAGGATTTCTCAAACTGTCACGGGATCCTCCATGCCATTATGCGTGTTCCTGATGCCCCCCTGGGGTTTCGTTTCCAGGTTGCCCGTACTTCCGTACTTATTGTACCCGTGCTTTGCCTGCACAATTATTTTTTTTATTCCTCCCAGGAGAAGTTTACCCACGTCCTGACGCCTTCTCCTAGTCCCAGGAGAAGTTTAACCGCGTCAACTAATTTCATCCGTCATCCGTAACTATATAAGCAATCCCCAACTCCCAACAGCCATCACAAAACACAAGATCAATCAACAAAACAGAACAGAACAAAACAGGCGGTAGATATAATTTGCAGGTTCCTTAACTTATCAACAGACTCGAGGCAAGATTAATACCTGTCTTTGAGGGCCACAGGAAGCCGATATGGGCACAGAGATTGACCAGCCACGGGTACAGGATAAACAGTAGACTAGATATACAAGATATCAAAAGTGTCTTACCGTTTCTAGAGTTGATCAGTCTCCTCCTGTATCCGCGTTGGCTTCTCCTGGTCCCTTCTGGATCGGCTACTTGGGACCCTAGCCTCGAGCCCCACATTTAAGCGCCAAAATGTTTTGGATTCAGAACAAAATCTGATATTATTATATCTACCCCTTTGTCAAATTAAAGAAAGCATGCATGCAATGAAGTAATCGAGCTCTTTCTTTCCGCTTTCACAGTTTTATACATTTCCGCCAGACAAAAACAAAGCACTTGCAAAACACTTTATTGTGACATTGTCTGAGTTTTTTAGCAGTTTCAACAAATTTAGCAAATTTAGCAATTGATCATAGCTATTATTAAATGTTGACGTCATGTCTGCTATCAGTGCGATTTCTCGGAAGAGACAGGAAGCAACAGCCTTTTCATAATTCATTGCGGTTTGGCTTCTGACTGAAAAAGAGGAACTAGCAGATATCTTAAAATTCTTCTAAGATTGCCCTGTATTTGGCTCTATCCATTTTCTAATCAACTCTGATCTGCTTCCCTGTCCCTGCTGAAGAAAAGCATCCCCACAACATGATGCTGCCACCACAATGTTTCACGGTGGGGATGGGGTGTCCAGGGTGATGTGCAGTGTTAGTTTTCTACCACACATAGCATTTTAATTTTAGGACAAAAAGTTTAATTTTGGTTTCATCTGACCAGAGCACCTTCTTCCACATGTTTGCTGTGTCCTCACATGGCTTCTCGCAAACTGGACTTCTTATGGCTTTCTGTCAACAATGGCTTTCTTCTTGCCACTCTTGCATAAAGGCCAGATTTGTGGAGTGCATGACTAATAGTTGTCCTGTGGACAGATTCTCCCACCTGAGCTGTGGATCTCTGCAGCTCCTATTGCGTTGATTAATGCTCTCCTTGCCTGGCCTGTAAGTTTAGGTGGACGGCCATGTCTTGGTAGGTTTACCGTTGTGCCATTGCCTTTCCATTTTCGCATGATGGATTGAACAGTGCTCCGTGAGATGTTCAAAGCTTAGGATATTTTTTTATAACCTAGCCCTGCTTTAAACTTCTCCACAGCTTTATCCCCTGACCTGTCTGGTGTGTTCTTTGGTCTTCATGATGCTGTTTGTTCACTAAGGTTCTCTAACAAACCTCTGAGAGCTTCACAGAACAGCTGTATTTACATTGAGGTTAAATTACACACAGGTGGACTCTATTTACTAATTTCTGAAGACAATTAGTTCCACTAGATTTTAGTTAGGGGTATCAGAGTAAAGGGTCTGAATACAAAAGCACGCCACACTTTTTTCAGTTATTTATTTGTAAAAAAAATTTGAAAACCATTTATCATTTTCCTTCCACTTTACATAGTTACATAGTTAGCCAGGTTGAAAAAAGACACAAGTCCATCCAGTTCAACCTTAAAAACAATAAATAAATAAAATAAAAAATATTGTACAATCCAATATACCCTATTCTATACCCACAGTTGATCCAGAGGAAGGCAAAAAACCCCAGCAGAGCATGCTTTACAATTATGTCTCACTTTGTGTTGGTCTAACACATAAAATTCCAATAAAAAAAATACGTTTTTGGTTGTAACATGCCAAAATTTGGAAAATTTCAAGGAGTATGAATACTTTTTCAAGGCACTGTACATATGTGGGCTCATATCTATGAAGCACTGACACTGCATGCGTTTTGCTACTTGTCTAGTATGTTTGTTTTGTTTTTAATTCCACTTCACATAACACACTTCACCAGAATTCTGGTGCTAAATTATTCTAGATCCAACATGTGAATCAGACAACATTTTTTACCTTTGGTCCCCCTGTTCAGCAAGAGTCAAACATCATATATAGAAGCCATATTTCTTCCACTTCTATATATGACAGCTTCCTGCCCTCGCTGGTTCCTAAGAAAGTCAGGGTTAGAACACCCTCAAGCATGTTATTTGACCACTTGGTCTCCGAAAGATTTACCCCCCTTCATGACCAGGCCAATGTTTGCGATGCGGCACTGCGCAGTCGTGTGACATTGTACCCAAATAAAATGTATGTCATTTTTTTCCCACTAATAGTGCTTTCTTTTGGTGGTATTTAAGCACAACTGCATTTTTTTATGCTATAAACAAAAAAAGACTGACAATTTTGAAAAAAAATAAAATAAATAAATATATTTACTTTATGCTATAAAACTCATCCAATAAAATGCAAAAAAAAAAACACCTTTCTTCATAAATTTAAACCTATATGTATTCTGCTACATGTTTTTTGTAAAGAAAAAAATCCCAATAAGCTTATATTATTTGGTTCACAGAAACGTTATATTGTCTACAAACTATGGGATATATTTTTGGAATTTTCATTTATTTATTATTTTTTATACTAGTAAAGGCGGCGATCAGTGACTTATAGCGGGGCTGCGATATTGCGGCAGACAATAATATACTAGCTGACACTTTTGACCATTTGCAGGAACCAGTGATACTAATACAGTGAACAGTGCTAAAAATATGCACTGTCACTGTACTAATGACACTGGCTGAGAAGGGGTTAAACATCTAGGGTGATCAAAAGGTTAACTGTTTGCTGGTTTCACTAGGGGAAGAGATATATTCTAGTCCCTGCTTTGCAGGAGCACAGCACGGGATCTAACCCTTCCCCCCTGTCAGAACTAAGATATGCCTTGTTTACATAGGTATATCTCTGTTCTCTGTATATTGCCAATGATCGGCTGGTGCTGGAGGACATCGAGGGCCTGGCACCTGCAGATTGGCTTCTGCTGTGAATTATCACAGCAGAAGCGGCCTGCTGGCAGTGCGCACATGTCCCCTACAGGTGGATGTGCAGGATAACATATATACATATTGTGCTTTTTTTTTTTTTACACCTCCTTGCCTACTAGCTCAGAAAATAGGATTTTTTAACTTGACAGCTTCTATCTTTTATTTTCAAGGCTTAATTGAACAATCTGAAAATAGAGGCTGATTAGTTGCCATGCACAGCAGCTCCAGATTCTGTCTACTCCAGTTTTGATCATTTCCCCCATTATCTTTACTTGTCCTTGTGACCATTGTCACTGGGGCAGCAATTGATGGTAAACCAAAAAATGTTTGGTTGTCACAGGAACAGGATGTAGAAAAGAGAAGAAGGAGAAAAACCCACCAAGGACAAAGAGATTGAGTGTTTCAGTCACATCTGTCTATAAGTGAAATCCCCTCTGTAGAAGATTTCCTCTCTCTTCCTGTTGTGTCTACAGTATGGGAATCTTTCACCAACAGGACAAATAATAAAACAAGAAACCTGAAAGGAGTTCAAAACATTCCTTATTTTCTTTTCATTTTGGATAGAGGAAGGGAGGGTTATAACCCTTTTCAGATTTGTTTTCACCATCTGTGCCCCATTGTTGAGATTTCCCTTCACTTCCTCTCCCATAGCCCAACAGAAGGTGAGAGGAAATCCCTGAAAATTAAGGGAATTCCTTCCTTCCTTCCTTGTTCACCAGAACTTACTTTTCTGTGGAGAACCCAACATTTTGGATTTTCTTTTACTATCACCTTCACTTTTAATGAGAGCGAGCGTGAGTCTCCCTAATGGGCCATGGACAACCATAAACTGACAATTGCTCTAATCCCTCTCTCCTCTAACCAAAACCAAAAAAAAAGTTTTGCCTTTAGTTATATGTTGTGTGTGTGTTGATCTTTTTAACAATTGTGTATATAGCAAAAATGTATAAAACCCAATGGTAGTTACCACCAAACAAAAGCTCTATCTGATATAAAATTATTTGGGTACAAGGTTGCATGACTGAATAAATGTCATTTAAAGTGTGACAGCACTGAAAACTGAAACATAGCCTGGCCAGGAAGGGGATGAAACAGTCTAGTCTTGAAGTTGTTGATTGCCTCACCCTCTGCACATAAACAGGCAGTGAATTGATGTTAGAGGGTGGTCCATCATTAAAAAATGTAATTTTGTATTATTGCTCTTGTGTGGACCCCTAGTGGGCACACTGGCAATGTACTGTGATTGCACACTCCATTGGACAATGCAGATCACAGAAAAGGTACAGTTAGGGTTGCCAGTTGCCACCTCATCCCTTTAAACCCAAACACATATGAATTGCACAGGTTCTGAGGCCAATTTAATGCATATAAGGTACCAAGGAAATGTAATTGCCACCTTAGGTACAGTATCACTCCCATTGGCTCTGTATCATTTTTCAGATCTGCACTGTCCAAGGGACACTGCATTCAGAGTTCACTGTGCAAGAGCACTAATAAAAAATTATGTTTTAAAACAGCAGATGCCCTGTAGCATTCAGTCTCTGTCCTTGACGAATCACAGCGATAGCAAAATGTAAACAATGACTGCAGTTTGCAGCCGGTGTTCTATCGAATAGTGCCCTCCGTCTAAAACTGCCCTCACAGAACAGAAAGGCACTCCAGCTGATTTCCTGATCAGCTGGCGTGACGTCCCCATAGTGCATGCACACATCGTAGGAGGCTTTTTTCAATGGGAGATTCCATTTTACGGGCACAATTGAAAGCAATGCAAAGAACGTAGTTGTCACCATTCTGCGCATGTGCGGGCACTTTTCGACGGAGGGCACAAATCAACAGAACACCGGCTCTCTGTACTGTGATCTTACTATGCACATCACATAAAACAATAAAACATCTGTGATAAAACATCACAGTAATTACATGTGTAAAAACCGTCTGCAATGATCCGCTAGCTATCCTCTTCCACCCACATGTATTGAGCTGTTGCGTGACAAAGGAAGAGTGCAAGTGTAGTGATGTGATAATTTCTTTGCCCATTTACTAAGTGTATACTCTTGTTATGCAGTGTTTGTTCGCCCTTTTCCAATATGGTTACTATGCTCTCTCTCTCACCAAGGATGGGGTCATCAAGAAGAGCAAAGGATGGCAAGGGGTTTTTGTGGGTAAGTGGGTGGAGAGAGAGACATGTGGAGAAGAGAAGAGTGAATTCTTGCTAAGGGAGAAAGACTAAGTGCTGCAGCTTCACTTCACTAAGAGATACATAGAGACTGTTAATGATTTCATGTTCCTGTTTGGAAAATACTTTTTGTTGGATGGTTCACTGAATGTTATTTCTTCAATACATGGACTTTCAAATACAATGCTGTGTGGATTACTGTCTATGTGAAGATATATTTCTCATTTGGGATTTTACTTGTTATTCACAAGCCCCAATAGAGTGGAGGTACTGTGCTTGTTAAAGATCCTGTCCCGATCACACTGATTAAGAAGACTCTGCTCCTAAATACTATACAGGTGGCGTCATCATACCTCAGTAGCCACGGAGAAAGAAAAAACGGTGCTACATTTGGAGGCACTGCTGAGATAAATATCTTGGATCAGGACATTAAGGAATGACCATGTCACTGTTATCAACAGAAGCTGTGAGGCAGAGGGCCCTGGAAGAGGGACTGCCACCTAAAAGGACATTTGCTATTTTGTGTGTACCTATCACTGTGAGCACCCATAGACTGCAGGAGGCGCTACAAGCAAATGAAACCTTGCAGTCTGCCTCTCTTGTCGATAAAAGAGAGGAAGATGAGAGTTATGAACTGTATACCCATTATCTCTGTCTCAGTGAGGTGGATTTAAATCCAGTTAAAGGGCCCTTTTGCATAAATCCAAAGGGGGCTGAAGTAATTGGTTGTGCTGTAGTATTTTCAGTAATCTCATCACCAGTAAGGCGGAAGTTACCAGCCCTGCCTGTAAAGTGTGAACCATTGAATACAACTGCATCATCAGGAGTAACTCTGTTGACTGCTACAGTCTCTAAGCAGGAAACAAATATTGAGCACCTGCTGCTAAAAGTCACTGAAGTCATTGCTCAGAATACATGCTGATTCTTATCTCAAATTAAAGGTTTTTTCAGGGGTGCTCCCTGTCCCCGCTGGTGAAGAAAGCTTTGAGGTGTGGAAAGATTTTGCACAACAAGTGAAAGAGGAATCGACCTGCTCAGAGGAAAAGAAAAAACAGCGCATCATGGAAAGTTTAAGACCACCAGCATCCATTATCATTAGAGCTTACAAGGACACTCATGTGAGTACCAGTGCTCAAGAATATATTGATGTTTTGACAGATGCTTATGGACTGCTCCGTGACCCTGATCAGATGCTTGGTAATTTTAAACAGACAAAGCATAAAGAGGAAGTGGATATTTCTGTGTTTGTGAGGAGGCTAGAAGTACTTCTAGGGAAATTGCTCACTGAAAAGGTAATCTCTCCCACGGATGTTGACAAATTAAGAACTGCTCAAATAATAAAAGGGCTACTGCCACATCACCCAATGTCACCGATCCTAAGAGGTTTTGAGAGAGAGAAACTTTACTTTCACTGAAACTATGACTGAAGAAGAAACAGGAATCTGATATCCGTTTTAGTACCCTTTCTAAGAGCAAAGTTAAACAGAGTTCTTTGGTTAAGCACAAAAATGAGACTGTTGCTAAAAACAATGAAGTGGGTAGACACCCACAGCCTAGAGCTCAATCTGCCGATAAAACCTCCAGTGATAAACCTCTCTTCCACATTAAATGTTTCTGCTGTGGACAGGCAGGCCACACCGTTCGTCAGTGTCCACTGCTGGCTGATAGTTCTGAAATTCACAGTAAAGCTGGACATGTGTAAAAAGAAAACAGGGAAAATCTAGAAAACAAATGTTTACCAAATTACCTGGGATAATGTACTTTAAATTTGCTTGTTAATAATATACCCACTACTGCTCTGTTTGATGCTGGTTCTCAGCTGACTATCATATACAGGCCCTTCTATCAGCAACACTTAAACTACCTCCCCTTGCAACCTATGAACACTATGCCTGTTTATGGTGTGGGAGAAAACCATTTTTTTTTTGGATGGTTGTCTAGAAGTTGAGCTACGCATTCCTGGTGTGATAGCCCTCCACCTGGGGGTAACGAGTATGCTCCTGTGATTATGGGTTCCAATGTGGAAGCCATTGAGGCTGCCTTCATACGGTTTCTTTTCCTGCTGGAGACTGATACAAAAGAGGCTGCAAAGAATGGCTGGGAGATAGTCTTTCCTTTCTGGTACTATCGTTTAAAATGTCCAAGAATTGATGTTGTTACTTTTTGGGACATTGCCACATACCCAGTTATAATACCAGCCTGGAAAGAGGTAGCCTATTGTTACCCAGTGGAAACCATTAGCTCCTACCCTGCCAAGGTCGAGGAGAAAGAAACCAAATTAGACTTTCACCTGTATGATGCTGATAGTCCTGCAGAGCACAAACAAGCGCTAGGAGAGCACCTAATGGAATACGAAGATGTTTTCTCAACTGATGACATGGATGTTGGGTGTGCTAAAAGTATTCAGCACAGTATTTGCCTAACAGATAGCACCCCATTTAGAGAAAGACCCAGGCGCATACCTATTAAAGATCTGGATGATGTTTGAGAGTGCTTGCACAAAATAAAAGATCAAAACATTAATGTTGAATCTAAAAGCTTGTATGCATTCCCAATAGTGGTGGTCAGAAAGAAAAATGGTGGAGTGCGAAAATGTGTTGATTATAGGACTCTAATTCGGCGAACGGTCCCCAGATCAATACACACAACATCGCATTGAGGAAACTCTTGATGCCCTGCAAAGTAGCAAATGGTTCACAGTAATGGATTTAAGATCCGGTTATTACCAAGTACCGATGAGTGAGGAAGATCAAGAAAAGACTTTTATCTGTACCTTGGGGTTTCTCCTGTTTGCTTGCATGCCAAAGGGAATTAGTGGTAGACGCTGCAACCTTCCAGCGTCTAATGGATCGGACATTGGGAGACTTTTGTCCCACTCAATGTATTGTCTACCTAGATGACATAATTGTTTTTGGCTCCACTCTGGAGGAGCATGACCAGAGACTGTTTAAAGTGCTAGATCGTCTGAGTAAAAAGGGGGTCTGAAACTCTCCCTGGATAAATGTAAGTTTGCTCGCTCTTCAGTAAACTTTGTGGGTCACATAGTATCTGCAGAAGGGGTAGCAACTGATCCTGCTAAAGTGGAGGCTGTGGTAACCTGGCCCCGTCCCACAAATCTGAAAGAACTGAGGTCCTTCTTGGGGTTTTGTGGCTATTATCGCCGCTTCATTAGAGGCTATTCCAAGACTGCTTAAGAAAGGTCTTACAGAAGCGCCAGTGTTGGCTTATGCAGACCCACAAAAGCCATACATTTTGCATGTAGATGCCAGCTATGATGGATTAGTAGGAGTCCTACATCAGGAGTATCCAGGGGGACTAAGGCCTGTTGCTTATATTAGTAGCAGTCTAAGCCCAGCAGAAAGGAATTATCCTGTTCACAAATTGGAATTTCTTGCCCTGAAGTGGGCTATTGTTGAAAAGCTGCATAATTACTTGTGTGGGGCTCAGTTTGAGGTAAGAACTGACAACAACCCCCTCACTTATGTTTTGACTACAGCTAAACTGGATGCCTCTAGTCATAGGTGACTTGCTGCCTTGTCTAATTATCAATTCACTCTCAAGAACAAGCCAGGGCCCAAAGATATTGGGGCTGATGCTCTCTCTAGGCATCCTGGGTTGCCAGAGAACTTAGAAGAAAGTGAATGGGAGGAAGTATCTGGGTCTATTGTGGCTGCCTACTGTGCTACAGCGGCTGTACAAGGAGACAATATTGTTTTCTCTGACTTACGAGTTATTGACTCCTTGGGAGCTGGTGAAGAGTGTATCCCAAACATGTATTGCTGCCCCACTGCTTTAGGGGTACCAGAAAACATTCAGCTGCAAGTAAAAGATATGATCCTTCTACAAAAGAGAGATCCAGTAATCAGACATGTTAGAGAGTCTGTTTTCCGTAAAGATCCTAATTACATGAGAAAAACCCTACCTGAGCAGAGTACCTCCTATCTTAAAGAATGGGATAAACTCAAAATAATTGATGGACGTTTATACAGGGTACATTTGTTCCATGATCATCCTGGAAGGAGACAGCTAGTGCTCCCTCAAGTCCACAGAAAACCTGTTTTGAGAAGTTTGCATGACCAACATGGACATCTAGGAGTTGAAAAAACCTACGGACTAATCCAAGACCGTTTCTTTTGGCCACGAATGAGGGAATCTGTTGTGGACTATTGCTGCTGTTGTGTGAGATGTCTACAAAGGCAGCCGACATAAAGGACACCTTGACAGCAGCCATCATAGAACTGAGGATTGAGGATTGACATCCAGGCAATCACTGGCAGAGTACAGGCTGTGGAGAAATCAACAGCCCTACACACCACAGCGATCAGGAGAAACCACCTAATTTTAAATACCCACACTAGGCAACTAAGGGATATGAACCGCCACTTGGAGGATTTGGACAATCATGGCAGACGCCATAATCTCCGTGTGAAAGGCTTATCAGAGACTGTAGGTACAGAACATCTGCAGGAAGAAGTCAGCAGCATATTTAATAACATGCTGGAAAGACCGAGAGACACTACAATCAATATGGAACGGATACACCATGCTCTGCGACCGAAAGGAAGGGAGGATGATCCGCCGCGGGATGTGATATGCTGCATTGAGGACTATCACCTAAAAGAGGAACTGCTGAGGAGAGCCCGTGTTTTGGCACCATTACAGCACAATGGAACAGAGATTCGTATATTCCAGGATCTATCATCCATAACATTGCAGCGTAGAAGGGATATGCGCCCTCTGCTGGATGTTCTTCGCACGAAGGGGATCACATATCGCTGGAAGTTCCCCTTCGGTCTCGCGGCTTCTTCACATGGCCGCTCCGCTCTCCTTAGGGTCCCAGAAGATCTTCATCATTTCTGTGCAACGCTGGAGATTCCTCTCACCGAATTCCCGGGATGGTATGCGGAATTCCGCTCCCCCGTGCCTAGATCCGAACCCATGGAGACACAGGAGATCCGATGCCGCAGACGCCGATCCCCATCAGAAGACAGATTACACCAATCGGGACCGCATCCAGCCTCGCTTCACAGCCCGGCTAAACCTCCACACACGCGCAGAGCCAGAAGAGACCGCTGACTCGAGCGATCCTCCGCTGGAACACCAAACGTTTCTCTTTTACAAGTTAAGTTGCTGACTTTAGCTTACATGTTTTACTCTGTTAAATCTTTGAGACTTATGGAGCTTTTTTCTATCTGATTCACCTACTGTACTTAGGCTATCAGGGGGATATAGAGACCAAATACAAGAGGCTGGTTGTCACCCCTATGCCTCGGGATAATTGGACTCACTCATTCAAGGCGTACTGACAGCCTCCATGACATACTTGGAGTCATATCTTTTTTCTTTTTTTTTCTGTCATAATACTATATCTACCTAAGTTGACATGTGACTGTTATACGGAAGAAAGGAACCCCCGGGATACAGAGCCAATTGTTGAACCACATGGTACATACGTTTATTACTTTATTATACCCTCCTTTTTAAGCATAAGCTTACGAAAATAGACCCTACCAAGAATGACCTATTCAGAAGTACTGCAGCCCTGTTGAAATCTTCATGCTAATGAAACTTACAATAATGCAGAAATGGGTAGGACATAATATCAATTGAATCCATGTGTGTAATTACTAAAGGCAAGGGATCCAGGGAGTTTCTTCCCAAATACTAGACATGCAATGGAGCTAGATAAAAATCTGCCCTAGAGGTTCCTATTACTGGGGCTCTAACATGATCTAACAGCGATTACACTGACATAGATCTTGACCACGCTCCAAGTTTATAAACTGCATCCACAATTACTCGCTGTTCGACGCTATGGGTCTAATTGATGCACTCTAATGACACAGTAACCGACAATACATTTTGGCACCATGCCCATAAAGGCATGTTATAAGCCACATTTTACAACACAAATAGCCAGCCAGAATTGACATATACGATTGGAATTGTCCCCTGCTATGATCTGCCTTTAAACGGGCATATTTGTAAACCTGACATGATCCTGACCATATTCCATATTAACACTACCTACAGGTTACGGGACATCCCAATCAATAGCGTCGGGGTATGTACTGTAACTACACCCTTTCATGCTACTGAGGTCTAACCGTATATAGGCTCTACACACTGCTAAGGTTTATACACAACATGCAGTACTTCATCACCCGGGGGGGCAGGGTGGCAACTAGCTCAAATTCTACATGTTTATTGCCCATATAAATGGCTACGTCCCCAGCTGGCCGACCTCTAGATAATGAATTGTTTTACCTTGTTACCATTAAATGCTCCTTGTTTACATGTTTTCGTTACACACCTGTATGGTTTTTACCCGGTTGCTCCATACCTGTAACTCACAACTGTTTACCTCCACTTGTACATTCCACTACCCTATAACAGTGGGCAGACACTCACTTCGTATACCTCTCCCTAGTTAGATCTTCGCCAACCCCCACACGGCCCCAGAATATAGTGTGGAAAGCCTTTAGGCCAATACACACTGACTGGGCACCGTAACTCACCGATACTCCCCAATTGTGAGACGGGTGGGCTGGTACCCCCTCTCTTCGGGGACTTAACTAAGAATACCCCATACCCCCTTATTTGACGATTGCGTTCTTTAACATCCTCTCCATTCCTTGAAGCTCTCATCCTTACTCCCCACTTCACAATTGTAGATCATTAACCCTATCATGGCAACGCACAAGGCAGTACAACCCACACTCAGTGTTAAATATTATTCACTGAACGCTCGTGGACTTAACACCCCGGAAAAGAGATCCCAACTAATGCACCACCTTCGAAGAACTAAAGCCCACATAATTTTTTTACAGACCCATTTTAGATCTGATAATATTCCGAAATTTCATAGCAACTTCTATCCGACTGTATACCATGCCTCCAATAAAGATTCAAAAACCATAGGCGTATCAATTTTAACATCTAAACACTGTCCCATCCAAATGCAAGATGTTGATCGAGATGAAAAGGGCAGATTCTTATTCCTCAAGGGTTCATTACACAACAGACCTATTACACTAGCCAACCTGTACGCACCCAATATACATCAAGTTACCTTCTTCCGCAAAACTCTACACCAGCTCACCTCCTTCCAGAATGGCATCCTGATAGTAGGGGGTGATTTTAATGTAGCACTATCACCATCCCAAGACACATCAGCAGGATCCTCTTCCCTGACATACAGAGCCCTCCGAGCAATCAAGACTCAACTAAGCGAATTAACCCTACACGACACATGGCGTACTCTTCATCCCAAGGAAAAAGAATATACTTTCTTTTCCTCACCACACAATAAGTACTCCAGACTGGACTACTTCATTTCACAGAATGACCTGACACTCCTTAAGACAGCTACCATTGACCCCATGCTCCTCTCCGACCACAATCCCATTTCCATGACTATGTCTTTCCCGACTTCACAGACAAACTCTCCCATCTGGCGCCTTGATAATTCACTGCTGACAGACCCTGCAATTACACAGCAGATCAATACTCACCTTACACATTATTTTCAGGAGAATGAATCTGCCGACATCTCTCCTACCACTCTTTGGGCGGCTCATAAATGCGTCATCCGAGGGGCACTTATCTCTCTAGCCGCGAACAGAAGAAGAGCCAGAATAGCGCATATTGAGGAGCTGTCTAAGCGCATTCATTCTCTTGAAAAAGTCCACAAGCAAACCCTAGCTACAAAAGCCCTTAAAGAGTTACAAAAGGCCAGAGAAGAACTATTAGAAGAACTAGGAAAAACGCTGAAACGCAAATTTACTCTAACAAAATGCCTATTCTATTAATTCGGGAATAAATCCAGTAAAATGTTAGCCAGAGCCCTTCAACTTAAAAAAGCAGCATACACCATTCACACCATCAAGGACCCCTCTGGGAACTCAATTGTCACATCTGATGGCATAGCAGATCAATTCGTAAGCTACTTCACCAAACTTTACAACTTACCTTCTACAAACATGACTGGACAGAACCCTGACAGAACATAGGCTATTGAAAGTTTTCTAACTCAATATGGCCCCACACCTATTACACCAGATGATGCGGCTAAGATAAATCACCCGATTACTGCTGGAGAATCTATGCTAGCATTGAAACAATTGAAAACCGGCAAGAGCCCAGGCCCTGACGGCCTCTCCGTAAGCTACTATAAATCATTTACTGAAATTTTAGTTCCTAGATTCCTAAAAGCGTTCAACTCTCTACCCTCTTCGCCTCAAGCCAACAAAGATATTTTAACTGCTCATATAACGCTTATACCGAAATCCGGCAAAGACTCCACCTTAGTATCAAATTATAGACCCATATCCCTAAACGTGGACGTAAAACTTAATGCGAAAATTCTCGCAAATCGTATTCTTTCGCTAATCCCTAGACTGGTATCACTGGATCAGGTAGGCTTTGTCCCTGGACGAGAAGCCAGGGACAACACCTTAAAGACCCTCAACATACATCACTGGTTAACGCATTCTTCGAAGCCGGGATTTCTATTGTCCCTCGATGCGGAGAAGGCGTTCGACAGAGTGGCATGGGACTACATGATGGCGACACTTAAGGCTATGGGTTTCCCAGAACACCTGCTTCAACTAATTTTCGCACTATATTCCCAGCCATCAGCTAGCATTCGAGTCAATGGCCGCCTGTCGGACGCCTTCTCCGTTTCGAATGGCACACGCCAGGGATGCCCTTTATCACCCCTCATCTTTATTCTTACTATGGAGCCACTTCTTCGTAAACTACAAGCCAACCCTGACATCAAGGGTGTCAACATCAACCACAAACATTGTAAAATAGCTGCCTACGCTGACGATGTCTTGCTTTTCCTTACAGACCCAATCACCACTATACCCAATTTACTAAAAGACCTCAATATGTTTAAATCACTCTCCAAACTCCAAATTAATTTCTCGAAATCTAAGGCCTTAAACATTTCCCTACCTGCCTACACGGTATTACAGTGCCAAGCAAACTTTCCCTTCGAGTGGGAGCCTCACGCCATCAATTATCTAGGTATTCAGATCCCCAAAAACCTATCCAATTTATACTCCAGAAACTTCTTGCCTATTCTCTAATCTATTCAACAAGATCTCAAGAAATGGCATGTGGGCATATTTTTAAATGGTTCGGAAGAGCATCCATCATAAAAATTATTATCCTACCCAGACTCCTATATATCTTTCAAACCCTGCCTATCCGTCTTCCCTTAACATTCTTTGCAACCTGCAAACGACTCTGCAGAAGCTTCATTTGGTCAACAAAAACACCCAGATTAAGCTGGGATAGATTAACCACTCCTAAATCAAAAGGGGGTATTGGACTCCCGGACGTCTACAAATATTATTGTGCATGCCATTTAACCAGAGTAGTTGACTGGCAAACCCACGCAGACACTAAGGCTTGGGTTAAACTTGAAGAAACATTTGCAGGGATCCCGATCTCACATCTACCATGGATTTCACAGAAAATGATCCCCTAAGAATGCACTAACCACCCATTTATTCACTCTACCCTCCTCCACTTTCAGATGACATGTAAAAAACATAACATAGCGTCTTCGCCCGGGCCTCTGACACCCATTGATCAGAATCCTGACTTCCTTCCTGTCCTCTCGAATTCCAATACTGATACCCAACGACAGCTACCCTCTCTAAGGGCTGAACACTTTGTCCATAATGATGAATTCACAACGTATGCAGCGTTGTCCTCCCGTTTTCCCAATCAAACCATCCCCTTTTTTAAATATTTACAGGTTAGGCACTTTATACAAAGTTCTAAACCTCTGATTAACTGGCATAGGGAACACACCCCCTTTGAAGCTATCTGCACTGCTACTGATCCCCAAAGACATCTGATTTCGACCATGTACTCGCTCTTGTCCTCAGACTGTAGCCCTAAATCTAACGCAATTAGCCAGCGTTGGGAAATGGACCTTTCATTAAACTTATCTAACACTGAATGGGAACGGATCTTTGAGCACATTCATAAAGGGTCCATCAATGTCACAGCACAAGAAAATGGATATAAGCTATACTCTAGATGGTACAGAACCCCGATCAAAATACACAAATACCACCCTAACATCTCCCCACTCTGCTGGAGATGCAATTTGACTCCAGGATCCTTACTCCACATATGGTGGGAGTGCCCGCTCATACAACCTTTCTGGGAAGAAGTACACCGTCTAATAACCCACATTACTACTTACACACCGGACTTTACCCCCGCCCAATATATGCTCCACCACACATCTATACCCTACTCGGCCTACAAAAAATCCCTTGCCCTCCACCTCATCAACGCCGCCAAACAATGCATACCCATGTTTTGGAGACAGACCAATACCCCTACTACCTCTCAATGGTTTCCCCACATAAATAACATAACAGAAAGGGAATCTCTCATTCACCAGGCCAGAGAGAACCCACAAAAATATCAACAAACTTGGGCCTGCTGGTCACACTTTAAAGAATCTACCGATTACCGCAACTCTCTATAACGACACACCTCTACTCTATCTGGGTTATTACACAAACTGTTTTCTGCCTTTAAGATGCACCTGAAAGATGCGTGATACCACTTACCTATACCCATCCTCACATACTACCCCTACCTGCTATAATCCTCTTATTATCTAGGTGACATCTGGCACATAAGAGCTTCTATTCCCTTCACTATATCGTCATGTAGTACCACAAGAGGGTTCCCTGGTTATACCCTCTTTGGAGCTTATCACCCCACTATAGTTTCGTCCCACTGGCATACCAAACAACAAATTATTGTACAGGTGAACTACTCCTTTACTGATATTACTGACCGAGATTAGTAACTCCCCTCTCCAGACACAGTTAGAACCCAATAGGGGTGTTCGGTTGTCGGGGGAGCATGCATGAGTATACCTATACTTCACCCTCTCTAAGTTATATACACTAGACATCGTACCATACTCCAATAGATGCCAGTGTAGATGTCCTCTTACCATTCATGTTGAATTCCTTATCTGTTTCTCTATTTGGCTTGTTTTACCCTCTTAGTTGTGTAATCTATTGATTACTGAACATTTTCTGTTGTACTGTAACTATACTGTATACTTTGTAAGTTCTGTATATAATTGTATTGTATTTTGTATGTATCGCACACTGCCCTCACTGTGCACACAGCACTAATAATGTTTTCAGTACATGTTTACATTCTTTTGAGTCCTGATTAGAATTAGCCTGCCTATGTAACGCCCCTTGTTACCATAAACGTACAATTGTAATATTAATGTGATCAATAAGTAAAAACGAGGGTTATTCCTGCGCTACCAGTTTGGAAAAATAGTTCTAATGGTCGTATAATCGACTTTTGAACCTATATGCAACCTCTATCACTGGACAGCTGCATGCACCGAAAGCAAGGGCTCAAACACCAGCCCAAATCAAATGGTATAAAGAGAGAGGGGGGGGGTGCTGCGCTATCCAAAGGGGTCTCAGCTTATAGGTATTGGTATTATTTCCTAGTATTTATAGATCACGAGGTTTTAAATAGTGAAAAACGTCAAAAAATCGCATGAATTGGAATAGAGAGTATGCGTAGATGTAGTGACTCAAAATTAATTACATATATGTTGATCCAATAGGTGATATAAATATAAACACTAATGCATATATTGATCAAAAAAGTAAAAGCAATATATATATAGGTGAAAAGTCAATTCTGCATATGTTAAAAATATTTTTAAAATACAATATAGCCAAAGTGCTTGTGCTCTTGTGCCTTAAATATGAAAATCAAACTCATACATATGCTAAAGTGCAACAATGAAGCAATAAAATAAAATAGAACAGGTCATGTATCAAGTGAAAACAAACAAAAAACAAGTGAAGCAAACAAGAAAAAAAAGATAAAAGAAAAAAGAAAAAAGATATGGTCGCCTGATCCTCGTGTTGCGACCCGTGCGACAGTGCAAGTATAGTGTGAATGATCACGTGAGTGAATAAAACCACTCTGATAATTAGTGTCCAAAGTAAATTGATAATTCAAGTGTCCAAAGAAATAAATAGTGTTCAAAAGCCAGTGCTCAAACACAATAATCAAATGACAGTGGGGTGTTGCTATGCAGATCAGACACTCTATGTCCTCTTCATGCAGCATGCACTAGTGTAGGTAATGGCCCCTTACCTAGCGGTGCTAGGTCAACCGCATATAAGTTGTTAACTCCCGAGGTCCTGGGTCTCTCCTGTGTCTCTGTGTCCGGACTTGCTGACTCTACAGGATCCTATTGGGGGCTGTGATATGTCTAGTTGTGGTCCTAACTGGGGTCCTAGGACAGTGCGGCTCCTAGCTCCTCCTCCACATCATGTCTCCAGTGTATGTAAGATATAGGACAAGGTACCCAGATAGTGAAGAATGTTTTTTTAGGTCACTTTATTCACGTATACAATATACAGAGTACTCACATTAGCAGTTATTCTCATACAGCATGGTATCCTACGAGCAGCGAGCTCGCAATGCATTCAGCAAGGAAGGTAAAACGAAACAAGCCTATTTCGTCCCTACACGTGACGTCACCTGATCACGTGACTTCTTCAGGGGATCATCATCCCCTGAAAAAGTCACGTGATCAGGTGACGTCACGCGTAGGGACGGAATAGGCTTGTTTCGTTTTACCTTCCTTGCTGAATGCATTGCGAGCTCGCTGCTCGTAGGATACCATGCTGTATGAGAATAACTGCTAATGTGAGTACTCTGTATATTGTATACGTGAATAAAGTGACCTAAAAAAACATTCTTCACTATCTGGGTACCTTGTCCTATATCTTACATACACTGGAGACATGATGTGGAGGAGGAGCTAGGAGCCGCACTGTCCTAGGACCCCAGTTAGGACCACAACTAGACATATCACAGCCCCCAATAGGATCCTGTAGAGTCAGCAAGTCCGGACACAGAGACACAGGAGAGACCCAGGACCTCGAGAGTTAACAACTTATATGCGGTTGACCTAGCACCGCTAGGTAAGGGGCCATTACCTACACTAGTGCATGCTGCATGAAGAGGACATAGAGTGTCTGATCTGCATAGCAACACCCCACTGTCATTTGATTATTGTGTTTTAAGCACTGGCTTTTGAACACTATTTATTTCTTTGGACACTTGAATTATCAATTTACTTTGGACACTAATTATCAGAGTGGGTTTATTCACTCACGTGATCATTCACACTATACTTGCACTGTCGCACGGGTCGCAACACGAGGATCAGGCGACCATATCTTTTTTCTTTTTTCTTTTATCTTTTTTTTCTTGTTTGCTTCACTTGTTTTTTGTTTGTTTTCACTTGATACATGACCTGTTCTATTTTATTTTATTGCTTCATTGTTGCACTTTAGCATATGTATGAGTTTGATTTTCATATTTAAGGCACAAGAGCACGAGCACTTTGGCTATATTGTATTTTAAAAATATTTTTAACATATGCAGAATTGACTTTTCACCTATATATATATTGCTTTTACTTTTTTGATCAATATATGCATTAGTGTTTATATTTATATCACCTATTGGATCAACATATATGTAATTAATTTTGAGTCACTACATCTACGCATACTCTCTATTCCAATTCATGCGATTTTTTGACGTTTTTCAATATTAATGTGATACCTACGTAATCATGTGCATAAAAACCTTCAATTGCGTCATAATAAAGCAGAACAGTAATTTGGAAAGATGCTGAGCGTATCTTTTGTGTCTGTTCCCTACTGCAGTAGTTATTATTAATTTGGAACCACTAATCAATATGAGGATAGGAGTTGCCTATCATCAATTTAACCGAGTCAGCACGGCGAGCTTTGCCTTAGGAGGGGATTCCAGGTGACCCTGAGTATCCGAAACGAGGAGCTTGAGATGATCCGGGAATTTCTGATAATCAGCCGCCTGAGGTAAGCCTTTTGCTTACATTTGAGTTATGAGACTTCCTTGATCGGTAAGGCATTTTCGGGACAAAGGGTACCTATTTTACTCCCCTTAATCGAACTGTATTGATTGGTGGTTATATGTTATGTTGTCCCTGTCTATAGTCCATCGGAGTGTTATAGATAAGAAAGGGAAGAATAGTGCTGTTCACAGAAATATGTAGTAAATCTGCTAGATAAAGTAGTTTAGAGGCAAGAGGGTATAGGCACAAGTAGAGAAGAGAGAAGACTGGCCAGTCATTATGGGCATTGAATTAAGTAAGGGAATGAAGGGTAAGAGACCCTCAAAAATGCCCAGCGCAAGAGGAGCACTATATATGAACCGAAGGTGCGGTTCCGCCTATACTGAGCCCCTAGATTAATGGTTAGAGTGGACATGGATCCACAATGGGTAACTGGGTTACCAAAGGCCATAGGGACTAAGAATCATGCAGAGTAAACAACTAGAGAAACAGCTATCTATGTGAGCAGGATGGATCAAGGGTGACATTAACACTAGACAGAAAGGGACATTTTCATGTTAAGTTGGGGGATGAATTTGGGGTCAGGAACTACAACTATTAGAGTCAGAAACAGAGAAATGAGAGTTAAAACAGAATACTTTATATGTTGTCAGAGAGGAAAGATGGGATGAGCACTCTGGCTGCCCGTCTGATCATAGAAGCTAGATATAAAAGATATCTGAACAAAATAAGGAATGCAGAATTTATGCAGGGAAATATTAAAGAGTGATCATTTATGTCTGTCAGCCACTCTTTTCCCTCCAGCTTGACACATGAACCGAGTCATCAGTCACAAGAAGTTATGGCTGCTTTAGTAAATGAGCGTGGGATTGAGCCAGGGTTCTTCACAGTTGTTTTTATAACATACCACTTCTTGTTTTACCTGTTACCAAAGGTGTTACCAAAAGCTGAACATCCCTTCCAGAGATTACAAAAAAAAGATATATCCAGATGCCCAAGTCAGGATCTTACGAGTATGCATTTTGTCTGTATGGCCATGTTTTTTGGATGTCCAGTGGCAAATGCTACTGCAAAGGCCACAGTAAAAAGTGTTATCAGAAGTAGTTTGTAAATATAGAGTTCAGAAAGTACAGAGAGTAACAAAAGAAATCATTTTTATAGGAGAGTCCCTATTACTAGAAGTTTTGAGGTTTTATTTTTACACCCCCTACTGTCTACAATGTATCGGAAAAAGTAGAGTAAGAAACTAGAAAACTTTTGCCTGAATGTTTTCTTATATTTTATGAAGCCCCTAAGGGGGATGTTGGACTCTCTCTCTATGAGATTTGGTTTGGGAGTGTGTTACTCACTTGCTTATATTTTGTCTCAGCAGCTGAAGTCCTCCATTCGGATCTCACAGAGAATGTTGCTGATCTTTTAAGGTTTTTGACAAACTCATTTATGTGTTTTCTCCCCAATTCCAGATCCTAAAAGTTTGGAAGGATCTAAAACTAAAGCCAGGTGACTTATGGATTGTTAAGAGACATTTATATATAAGGAAATGTTTGGAGACTCAATACAGCATCTATTTCCTGTACAATTTTTGCAAAACTTGAAGGAAAAGTCACCTGGATCCACCCCAGACACTGCAAAAATGACTAAATTAAAGAAATCTCTGTGTTTGATTTGTTTCCCTCTTGTGATCACAGTCTAGGGTACTTTTTGATTCAATTACTTTAATTGTAAGGGATATATATATATATTTGAGAAGTAGTTTAGCCATGTTGAAGTCATATTTGTCTTTTGTACGTCTTCCATTTTATGTAGAATTGTCTGTGTTTACATATACTGATAAGTCAGCATGCCAACAATTCAGCTAGAAGGCCATTCTGGCCACAGGTACAGCCAGTACTCTGTAAATATGTCTTATCAATCATTTGTTTTTCACAATGAAAAGTCATTTGGTAATGAAAAAGTTGCTCAGCTATTATTTTCTCCACAATGGAGTTTTTGCCTCTTTGGCCAGGACTACCTTCACCTAAGCGTGTGGAGGTTCCAGGTTAAAGGTGATAGTAGGTATGGTTAGTGATCAAAATATTGATCAAAAGAGGGGAGACTGTTATGGAAATTTGTAAGTTCTGTATATAATTGTATTGTATTTTGTATGTATCGCACACTGCCCTCACTGTGCACACAGCACTAATAATGTTTTCAGTACATGTTTACATTCTTTTGAGTCCTGATTAGAATTAGCCTGCCTATGTAACGCCCCTTGTTACCATAAACGTACAATTGTAATATTAATGTGATACCTACGTAATCATGTGCATAAAAACCTTTAATTGCGTCATAATAAAGCAGAACAGTAATTTGGAAAGATGCTGAGCGTATCTTTTGTGTCTGTTCCCTACTGCAGTAGTTATTATTAATTTGGAACCACTAATCAATATGAGGATAGGAGTTGCCTATCATCAATTTAACCGAGTCAGCTGTATACATTTAAACCGTGTTATGCTTGTAACATTTCATTGTTGCACTATATTCTCTTTGTTGCACTGAAAACTTCAATAAACAATTTGAAACAAAAAAAAGAGCTGTTAACATTGCTTAACATCGAAAAGAGCCGCACCACACCTTATCATTCAGAGGGTGATGCTGTCCCTGAACCTTTCAATCGCACCTTGTTGAACATGTTGGGTACCCTCCCTAATGGTGCTAAGCAAACCTGGAGCCAACATGTTGGAGCTATGGTACATGCCTTCAATTGTACCAGACATCAATCAACTGGTTTCTCTCCTTATTTTCTCATGTTTGAGAGAGAAGCCCGTCTCCCTATTGACATTCAGTTGGTGTGTCTATTGATTGAGTCAAAAATAGAAATCACTACTAGTATGTGGAACGACTTAAACAGAGTTTAAAAGAGGCCTATCAAATGGCTGAGAAAAAAATAAAAAAATAAATGCTGCCAATAAAAGGCGTTTTGATGGCAAAGTTTGTTACAAAGACTTACAACCTGGTGATAAAGTGCTTCTCTGCATTTTGGGATCTTCAGCCAAACATAAATTAGCTGATTGCTGGTGAAATGAGTTGTTTGAAGTTATAGAAAAACTTCCTAGAATTCCAGTCTACAGGATTCGAGGACCGGAGGGTCTGATCAAAGCCTTGCTTCCAGTACCACAAGTTGCTACTGCTGATGAGGAGCAACAATATGATATTGTTACAGATTCTAATGATGTGCCTTGCACAGACCGTGGAGACCAGAGTGATGACACTGACTGGTTTACACCTCCACCAGAGTCTCCTGTACAGGTTCCTTCACCTATTACTGATGGGGGCCTTCCTCAGAGGGGAGGTCTGAACCCAGCTACTCCTGTTTTTGAACCAACAGCCCAAAACTTTGTGCTTACAGTTCCCAGCATGGTTGGAGCACCAAGTTTTCCCACTAATGCTGTCCCAGAGTTATCTGGACTAATGCCTGAGGGCTTGAGAAGAGGAGATCGTGTTCGACGACCTCCACCAACGTTTACTTATGACACCATGGGAAGACCCTGCTATGCTGTACAGAACTATGTACAACCTCACGTTCTGATGGAAATGATTGCAGCTCATTCTAGACTGGTTAGCATGATGCCTATTTGTTACTAACCATATTTCATTTGCAGCTAATCTCTGTAATAGATTGGTTCTGGAGAAGTGGTCTGCAGAAGGCGACAACCATGTTAACTTTTGCTATGTTTTGAGTGTATATCCTTGCCAGGTCAGAAGGATTTTCAGCAAGGGGAGAATGTAGTGATGTGATCATTTCTTTGCCCATTTACTAAGTGTATACTCTTGTTATGCAGTGTTTGTTTGCCCTTTTTCAATATGGTTGCTATGCTCTCTCTCTCACCAAGGATGAGGTCACCAAGAAGAGCAGAGGATGGCAAGGGGTTTTTGTGGGTAAGTGGGTGGAGAGAGAGACATGTGGAGAAGAGAAGAGGGAATTCTTGCTAAAGAAGAAAGACTGTAAGTGCTGCAGCTTCACCTCACTAAAAGATACATAGAGACTGTTAATGATTTCATGTTCCTGTTTGGAAAATATTTTATGTTGGATGGTTCACTGAATGTTATTTCTTCAATACATGGACTTTCAAATACAATGCTGTGTGGATTACTGTCTATGTGAAGATATATTTCTCAATTGGGATTTCACTTGTTATTCACAAGCCCCAAATGAGTGGAGGCACTGTGCTTGTTAAAGATCCTGTCCTGATCACACTGATTAAGAAGACTCTGCTCCTAAATACTATACAGGTGGCTCCATCATACCTCAGTAGCCCCTGAGAGAGAAAAATAGTGCTACACGAGCATGTGCCAGTTTTTCCAGTTTGGAAATTATAGCGCATGCCAGTGTTTCCAGTTTGTAATTCACAGCAAGTGCCAGTGTTCCAGGTTTGCAGATCACAGCCAGTACCTATGTATCCAATTTGCTGATTACAGACAGCACCACTGTTTCCAGTTTGCTGACCACAGTCTGTGCTAGTGTTTGTGGTTTTCTGATCACAAGCAGCACAACTGTTTCCAGTTTGCTGATAATAGCCAGGACCATTTTTTTCTAGATTGCAGACTACAGCCAGTGTCAGTGTTTTACTTTTTGTGCATGTATTTTTCTGTATCTTGGGGTGTCTACTATCCAAAAAAGGGTAATTTTGGAGATGTTTATAGTGTCCTTGCTTTTTGAGGCCTCAAAACTGCAATAGGTAGTCAGAACATCAGGGTTCATGAATTTAAAATATTTATACTATAGACTATACCGTCTATACCGACTATAGTATAAATATAGTGTGAAGGTTATGGAATATACAGTGGGGATGGAAAGTATTCAGACCCCCTTAAAGTTTTCACTTTTTGTTATATTGCAGCCATTTGCTAAAATCATTTAAGTTCATTTTTTTCCTCATTAATGTACACACACCACCCCGTATTGACAGAAAAACACAGAATTGTTGACATTTTTGCAGATTTATTAAAAAAGAAAAACTGAAATATCACAGGTCCTAAGTATTCAGACCCTTTGCTGTGACACTCATATATTTAACTCAGGTGCTGTCCATTTCTTCTGATCATCCTTGAGATAGTTCTACACCTTCATTTGAGTCCAGCTGTGTTTGATTATACTGATTGGACTTGATTAGGAAAGCCACACACCTGTCTATATAAGACCTTACAGCTCACAGTGCATGTCAGAGCAAATGAGAATCATGAGGTCAAGGATAGGTGAAGAAAGATTATTAATATAATATGTTTTATAACAAAAAGAAAGGAAACTGTCTTTTTTTTTTTTTAGACATTTTTTCCTGTATGTATGAAAAAAAAAAGTGGTTAATAAATAATAACAAAATACATTTCTATGGGGGCATGACTTGGCACTGTACGAGGATGGCTGCCTGAAGTGAGAGTTCCGCTGCTGTTTGAGGGATTTCCCAGCTTTTACCCATCTTCATCAGTGTGATGAGCAAGATCGGCAAACTGCTGTATTCTACCAAGATATCAAATTCACAACTGGGGACAAACTTACCCTAAAAATTTTGCACACAGCCACTGGTTATGTCAGAAGAATCCCAGCTCAGTCCTCCCTCCACCATCTCCTGCAGGCAAGCAGACACCGCAGGTAAGTCGTAGGCTGGGTTCACACTAGTGAGAATTAGATGTGGGTTTCCCCACATCCAATTCGCATGACAGGGGAGTGTGCCTGGCTCTCAATGAAAGCTGTTCACACATCTCCGCGGTGGCGGCGGAGCAGATTGCACAGGAGTCCTGTGCATCTTTGGCCCTGTTTCAGATCCAAATTCAGGCAAAAATTTGGGCCTTATTTGTCCCTGAAATGGAGAACAGGGAAGCACCGGACCCCTGCTGTGAGCCGTGAATCAATCTGGACACTGTTCTCAATTTAATCCATGAGATGACCAAAATGTCAGATCTATAAACAATTGCATCCTATATTAAGAATTCATTTTCTGCAGCAGTCTTGTATCTTAAGTAGCAGCAGAAAGTAATTGCCTTGATGAGGACATCCGGGGCATACAAGATGTTTTTTTACTTCATGCCCACCAGCTTATAGAGATGAAGAGGAAGCTAAAAGATTTTGATAACATGGGCCATCAGCAGAACCTCACAATAAGAGGCATCCCAAAGACAGAGGAGCATGATCAGTTTCTCATGGCTTTGCAAACTCTGTTTAACAAACAGAGACACACCATTGGAGTTGGAGAGAGCTCACTGTGCTCTACAACCTTGAGGCAGGAAATAAGATCCTCCCATATAGTATGTTGGTTCATAGACTTTAGGCTTAAAGAAGAGATTATGCAGAAAGCAAGAGAACAAGAAGCATTCACATTTAAGGGGCAGATGTGAATGTGTTTCAGGACTTGTCCCCCATCACCCTGCGAAAAGGGAAACCTTTGCATCCCATCCTTTTGGCACTGAGGGAGAGAAACATCCCTAGATGGAGCTAACTCTTCGATCTGAATGCAACTCATCAAGGACAAAACAGCGACTCCTAAAGGACAGGTTCTTTGAGATACTACAGCTGCAACGCATTCTGGTCCCAGAATGGTATCAAGAGTTTCTACAACAGGATTTTTATGTGGGTGCACCAATAGTACCATGCAAACAATGTCGTTCGCCAAAGAAGGCAAGACCAGTCACAGCAGCCATATCAGTGCAGAAGACCTGCTGAAGAATCACAGACAGAGACACAACTGCAGGCTGTTCTCAACTCCAAATGCATCGGATCTCATTAATGGTTTATGCTTAACAAGGGTGCGTTTCCCTAAACACCAAAAACCATTGGTATAAAACGTAACCTTTATTAAGGACTTTTCAATAAAATATGTATAGATGACTGTGTGTGTGATTTTTCACTTAAAGAGAGGGATTTATTATCCAACTTCAATTGAACATATTAAAAAGAAAATAGTTAATAACCACAATCCCGATTTGACAAATATGATCATGCAAAAATTATATACAGTATATTGTGCCACTATATGTATAGTATTCTGTATGTATATACAATACTCACCAGAACTTTCTGACCCCTATTTTAGAAAGTCAAGAACAGCATTTGGTAATATCTACTTGACGAATACTGGGTTCAGAACACTCTTCTTTTATCCACTCACATCCAGCCAAGGACTTGAATGTTAAGCGGGCATCCAGAACCAGACCAGAAATAACCGTTTTCCTGCACTTTTAAACTCTCAGCATGGGGCTGCAGCCCAGAAGGGACAATCAGCTGGGAGCACAGAATACACAGCCGGCCATGCACACAGAGGAGGAGTATAATGCCTATACTATATTTGTCATGCTGGTAAATGCTGCGTCCTTTCCAATCCATCTTCCAGTTCCTTCCCCCCTCTTCCCCACTTTATTTTTCTCTTACTCTACCTACCTTCCCCCTCTCCTTCCCAGCAAGGATGTAACACACTGTCTCTTGTTTTATTATTATCTGTTGGAGTTCGTGTCTCCTTTCCCCTACACCAGTGGTCCTCAACCCTGTCCTCAAGTACCGCAAACAGGCCATGTTTGCAGGTTTTCCTTTATCTTGCACAGGTGCTTTAAATCAGAGTCAATGGTTTGGTATTTTGGACAGCTATTTTATCTAAGAAAAATTTACAAAACATGGCCTGCTGGGGGGTAGTTAAGGACAGGGTTGAGAACCACTACTCTACACAACCAACACCTCCCTGGGCAGTCATCTGCTTCCTTTTTATATCCAACCTTCTCTCACAGACCCACACTGTTACTGCTGGCCTCGATGGGTTATAAACAAATTTGATACACTAACATCTGTGTTTGCTTATTATGCAATATACTGACCTGTAGACTACTTATCCATGATAAGTGTTGCAGTGTGCATTATCAGATAAGTGTAATTTTTATAATAGTTGTAAGAACCTAGTATGCCATATGTTGTGGCCCATTTTCAGATCTATATGAGAGGGAGTATTGCAATATAGTTTACCTGTCTCTTTAAAGCTTACGCTGCTGGGGAATAGTTGTGTGATTGTATACTTGCATCCTTGTAAAACTCAATAAAAACTTTATGAATCTTAAATAAATATCTTTCTGTCCAAAAAAATGTTATATCAAATTAATTTGGATACAGTGGTGCATGAGTGAGTAACTGCCAGTCAAAGTATCACAACACTGAATACTGAAAAATGGCCTAGGCAAGAAGGGGGCATAACATATCAGTTCTCAAGGGGGTAAAGTGCAATGGTTTATGCTTCTTTTATACAAACTGTGACAATTTCTTTCAGATTTGCAGGCATATTCTCTTTTCACAATATTAAATGTTATTTGAATATTGCTCTCAAGTGGTAACAAATTTACATCTCTTATATTTCCATGGGCCAAGACTTTTTCATTTGAATTGTATATGTTTTTTGAATAAAATGTATTAGTTTTGGAATGTGGTTCTTAATTGGTAATGAGCTAAACTATTCTGGGCTTGCCGAACCCAACATTGCCGAACAACATTGAAATCAATAGCAGCTGAATCTGTCAAATTAAAAATTCCCAATTTTTGGGCTAATGGCCAAGGGGGTGTCAAAAATAGGATGGGGAGGTGGACACTGCCTTGGGAAACATATAGCGATGTAAATAAAATATTGAAAAAATGTAATTTGGGCAGGAGCAATCATTTTTAAATGTTTAAAGTGAAACATTAAAAATGCCCAATTCCCTGTGAAGAGGTTCAGCTATGATGTACAGAAAAGTAGGGATGGGCGAACGTTTCAGCCCGAGCATACATTCGGGCCGAACTTTCGTTGTTCAGACTTTCGGAGAACAGCCAAACAAACGGGTCGTTTGACCATTTGTTCGGCCCCTGAACCAACCACAATGCAGTGTGGTGTTGAACAGTGCATTGCAAGTCCTGATTGGGTGAAGCAGTGAAAGCTTCAGCCAATCAGGGCACAGAGCACTGTCAGAGTCATGATTGGACACTTTCATCATGACTTTATCCAATCATGGCTCATTCCCGCCTCACAGTATAAAAGTATTCTTTCAATGGCAGCCATTTTCAGTGTGATTTTGGTGTGGAGAGAGATAGAACAGGGCTCTGTTCAGTGCTATTAGTAAATGTGCTATACTGTGCTATTTTGCTTCAATTGTCAGTGTAGAATATTAGTTTAATGTCAGTCTAGGGATTGTGTGAGTGTAGTGAGGAGGACCATCATTCAGCTTTTCATAGTGTGCAGCTAGAGTAAGGACAGCTCAGATAGTTTCAGTGTAGTGTAGTGAGACCGTGTCAGTAATCTTGACATTAGTATATAGCTAGAGTAGGGACAGTTCAGATAGCTTCAGTGTAGTGACGGTTGAACACCGTCTATTTCATTGCGTTACTGCCAGTTTAACGCCATATTGTATTGCGTGCGTTACTGCCATTTTAACGCCATATAGTTTTGCGTGCGTTACTGCCAGTTTAACACTATATAGTTTTTTGTGCGTTACTGCCAGTTTAATGCCATATCGTTTTGCATGCATTTCTGCCTGTTTAACGCCATATAGTTGTGCATGCGTTACTGCCAGTTTAACGCCATATAGTTCTGTGTGTGTTACTACAAGTTTAACGCCATATAGTTTTGTGCGTTACTGCCAGTTTAACGCCATATCGTTTTGCGTGCGTTACTGCCAGCTTAATGCCATATCGTATTGCGTGCGTTACTGCCAGTTTAACGCAATATAGTTTTGCGTGCGTAACTGCCAGTTTAACGCCATATGGTTTTGCGTGTGTTAATGGCAGTTTAATGCCATATAGTTCTGTGTGTGTTACTACAAGTTTAACGCCATATAGTTTTGTGCGTTACTGCCAGTTTAACACCATTTACTTCTGTGTGCGTTACTGCCAGTTTAACGCCATATAGTTATGTGCATCACTGTACATTTGGCGCATTATATTGCAGTATATTATATTGTATCCGTGGAGTGTGTCTGTGTAGTGTGAGTACTCAAACTAAAGGGCACCAAACACCTCTTTACATTGATTAAAGTGCATCTACGTACAGATTTCAACTTCTCCTTTACATTTGCTTATAAGCACCACCCCCCCTCCCTCCCAATAATGTCTGGGAGAACAACAAGGAGAGACAGATGTTCCCTTGGCACTGTAAGGGGGCCAGCAACAAATGTGTTCTTAGGCAAAGGTGGACATGGTGGTCAGTCCTCAGGCAAGGCATCATTTCCTCTGTTTAGTGAGTTTGCCGTGCTATCCAGCCACAGCATGCAGAGGAGGTGGTGGACTGACTTACTAAACCTTCCTCATCCTCCTCATCCTCTGTCACACAAGCAGAGACAAGTGTGCAGTCCCCTGCAGTTGCCAGAGTGAATAAACTTGCCTCCTTGTCCACATCTATTCCTTTCATAGCCCTAACATCAGCCATTGAGGAGTCAGCTGAGTTATTTGACCACAGCGTCAGCCACTTGCTCCTTGATGATGCCCAGCCATTACTGGATTCAGATGCTGGTTCTGAGGTTGAGGATGACAGGAACATGAGCCTAGAGAGAGGGAGGAACACTGGTAGACAAATTGACATTCATGTTCCCCAAGCCGCAGCGCATTGCGGAGTCGTCTCCAGTGGTAATGATGAAGATGAAGGAGATGGAAATGTTGATGAGGTCACTGATGCAACTTGGGTGCCAGATAGGGCAGAGGAGGAAACTGAAGGTGAGGCGGCACAACCCCAAGGAGGTCGGCATCAAGAAAGAGTAGAGAGCAGCCACCCTATTCCATCACATTCTGCAGCTGTTATCTCCTGGCCCACTCCCCACAACTCAGCTGCCTGGGCCTTTTTCAGCACATCTGCAGCAGATCGCACTGTTGCTATCTGCAAACTGTGTCACAGGCACATCAAATGTGGCAAAAACACCAACAATTTGGGTACCAGTTGCCTAACAAGGCATTTAACGTCCAACCACTCAGCCCGTTGACAAGAGCACCTAAAAGCCACACAAAAGGGGCACAAATCTGTCCCTCCTACTCCTCCTTACCCACTTCAGTCTGCCCCTGCGATACTGAGTCATTACCTTTCAGCAGCCTCTACTGACAGGGATGATGGTATAGCACAGGGTGTCCAAGGTCCTAGCAGCTCATCTACCAGCAGCACACCACCAGCTGTAGACTGTAGCTGGCAAATTTATCTGCCCCATCTTCTGCAGCGGAAAAAAAAATACAGTCCCTGCCACCCACATGCCCAGCACCTGAATGCAAGCTTGTCAAAGCTGTTGGCTCTCCAACTTCTGCCTTTCAGCCTGGTGGATTCTGCCCCCTTCCATGAATTTGCACAATGTGCTGTACCACAATGGCGGGTTTCCAGTCAATACTACTTTTCAAGGCCATTCCATCTCTCTACCATCACGTGGAAGGTAATGTTCTGGCATTGTTGGGCAAGGCAGTCAGCCGTAAAATCCACCTTACTGCTGACACGTGATCCAGCAAGCATGGGCAGGGACGATATATTTTGTTCACAGCACACTGGGTAACGCTGCTTGCAACTCAAAAGGATGCAGGACAGGGCTCAGTGCTGCAGCATGTTGTGCCAGACCTGTGAGCTCTACCCCCTCCTCCTCCGCCACCTCCATGCCCTCCTCTGCAGAATTGTCCTATGAACATCAGGTACCCCCTAAGCATTCAAAGGGCTTTTCCCAGAGTCAGGCATAAAGGTGCCATGCAGTGCTTCAGCTGGTGTGTTTAGGGGACAGGAACCACATCGGAGCAGAGATTCTTGCAGCTCTGCAAGGACAGGCCCAGAGGTGGTTCACACCATGCCAGCTGGAGCCAGGAATGGTGGTGTCCGATGATGGCTCAAACCTCCTGTCTGCCCTTAGACAGGAAAAGTTGACACAACTCTGTCCAGGTGAAACTGGTCTAAGTGGTGAGTTAAAACCAGAGGGGGGATCTTGAGTGGAGAGTGAACAAATCTTGCTTTTTGATTGCTGGGTTGCATTTTTGGGGCTTTTTCTTGTAGCTTTTCAATCACCTTTTTCTGACACTTTTTAAACAGCTTTTTTGTTTTCCTTTGCTTCCTTCAGACTACTAATTAAGGGGAGTGGTTAATTGCTCACAGGTGCTTGAGGCCTATATAACTTTGTGTAGAACTCATAGTGAGCCTGTTCATTTGTGAGTCTGTTGGAACTCTGTCCAATTGGAACTAGTCTAAGTGGTGAGTTAAAACCAGAGGGGGGACCTTGAGTGGAGAGTGAACAAGTCTTGCTTTTTGATTGCTGGGTTGCATTTTTGGGGCTTTTCCTTGTAACTTTTCAATCACCTTTTTCTGACACTTTTTTTAACCACTTCAATACCAGGCACTTAGACACCTTCCCGCCCAGCCCAATTTTCACCTTTCAGCGCTGTTGCAATTTGAATGACAATTGCGCGGTCATGCTACACTGTACCCAAACAATTTTTTTATCATATTGTTCCCACAAATAGAGCTTTCTTTTGGTGGTATTTGATCACCTCTGCGGTTTTTCTTTTTTGCGCAACAAATAAAAAAAGACCGAAAATTTCGAAAAAAAACACATTTTTCTTTGTTTCTGTTAAATTTTTTTGTAAATAAGTACGCTTTCTCCTTCAATAATGGGCACTGATATGGCGGCACTGATGGGCACTGATACGGCGGCACTGATGGGCACCGATGAGGTGGCACCAATGAGGTGGCACTGATGAGGTGGCACTAACGGGCACTGATGATGGGCACTGATAGGTGGCACTGATGGGCACTGATAGGTGGCACTGGTATGCGGCACTGATGGGCACTCATAGGTGGCACCGATGGGCACACATAGGCGGCACTGATGGGCACTCGTAGGTGGCATTGATTGGCATATATGGGTGGCACTGATGGGTACTTATGTGTGGCACTGATGTGTGGCACTGATGGGCACTGATAGGTGGGCACTGATGGGCACAGATGGGCACTGACAGGTGGCATCGATGGGCAATGACAGGTGGCACAGATGGGCAATGACAGATGGCACTGATATAGCATTGCTGGGCAGATCTGGGCATTGCTGGGCAGATCTTTGGCATAATAGTGCCAATCAGTGCCCATTTGTGGGCACTGATTGGCACAGATTGGGCACATGTGGATGGCCATGTGGTACATACCTGGCCATCCACATTGCCCCTTCCCTGGTGGTCCTAGTGGCATCCCTGGTAGTCCAGTGGGGTGATCTGCGGGGGGGGCTGCAATCAGCGCAGACCCCCCCTGCCAGGAGAGCTGCCGATCGGCTCTCCTCTACTTGCGTCTGTCAGACACGAGTGAGGAAGAGCCGATCAACGGCTCTTCCTATTGACAGCGTGATCAGCCGTGATTGGACACGGCTGATCACGTGGTAAAGAGCCTCCGCCGGAGGCTTTTTACCAAGATCAGTGTAGCGGTGTGTCAGACTGACACACCGCTCCACCGATCGCCGCGATGTGCGCCCCGGGGGGGGCGCTGCGGCATGTTATCCTGCTGGACGTCATATGACGCCCAGTCAGGATAACACAACCACTTCCCGGAAGTCAATCCGCTATAGGGCGGGCGGGAAGTGGTTAAACGGCTCTTTTTTTTTTTCTTTTTTTTTTTCTTTGCTTCCTTCAGACTACGAATTAAGGGGAGTGGTTAATTTCTCACAGGTGTTTGAGGTTTATATAACCTTGTGTAGAACTCATAGTGAGCCTGCTCATTTGTGAGTCTGTTGGAACTCTGTCCAAGTGGAACTGGTCTAAGTGGTGAGTTAAAACCAGAGGGGGAACCTTGAGTGGAGAGTGAACAAGTCTTGCTTTTTGATTGCTGGGTTGCATTTTTGGGGCTTTTTCTTGTAGCTTTTCAATCACCTTTTTCTGACACTTTTTTTAACAAGTGGTGAGTTAAAACCAGAGTTTAAAACAGGAGGTTATAACAGGGATCATAGTACCTGTGTAGTGTGAGTACCTGAGTGTTGTGGATCATTAGTACTTGTGTATTGTGTACTGTATACTTGTGTATTGCGAGTGCACGTAGGTTTGCGAGTGGTCTGCGAGTGCACGTAGGTCTGTGAGTGCACTTAGGTCTGCGAGTGGCCTGCGAGTGCACATAGGTCTGCGAGTGGCCTGCGAGTGCACGTAGGTCTGCGAGTGCACGTAGGTCTGCGAGTGGTCTGCGAGTGCACGTAGGTCTGCGAGTGGCCTGCAAGTGCACGTAGGCCTGCGAGTGGCCTGCGAGTGCACGTAGGTCTGCGAGTGCACGTAGGTCTGCGAGGGGCCTGTGAGTGCATGTAGGTCTGCGAGTGGCCTGGGAGTGCATGTAGGTCTGCGAGTGCACGTAGGTCTGCGAGTGGCCTATGAGTGCACGTAGGTCTGCGAGTGCGCGTAGGTCTGCGAGTTTGACTGCGAGTGCACATAGGTCTGCGAGTGGCCTGCGAGTGCACGTAGGTCTGTGAGTGGCCTGCGAGTGCACGTAGGTCTGCGAGTGTTCTGTGAGTGCTCTGCGAGTGCACGTAGGTCTGCGAGTACCTGTGTACTGTCTTGTTGAGTACCTGTGTATTGTCTTCAGTATTAGTGTCATGAAGCTAGTTGTTAGGTAATTTGGACAGGGTATAATCCCCAATCCTCATTAAATTTAATAGGTACGATGCCCGGCGGGTGTGGAGAGGCTACTCTTTGTACATCTTGCAGCATGTATGCGTTCCTTGATCATCCGATCAAGGGCAAATACTGCTGTGCAAAATGTAAGCACATTGTTTCCCTGGAAGCCCAGGTTCTGAATCTGGGGAAGCAACTGTCAGCACTGAGAAGTCCCTCCATACTAAAGGAGAGACAGGAACGTACACGGCAGGTGCCAGCACAGAGGCGGGTGGAGACAAAGAGGTGCAGGCACTAGCAAAGAGTAGATGGGTGACAGTCAGGAAGGGTAGAGGGGGAAGTGCCAGGGAGGCCGATCCAGGACTGGAGCATCCCAATAAGTACGCCCCATTGAGTGACATTGGTGAAACCAGTCAGGGACCAGCACTGCTGGAGCTGAGGGACTCTCCTAGCTGCCGGGGGAAGAACTCCTCCAGTGAGAGTGGGGGGGGCAGCGAAGAGAAAGGAAAGATAGATTCTGGTGGCAGGGGACTCAATTCTTAGAAGGACAGAGAGGGCAATCTGTAATAAAGACCTGAGGCGCCGAACAGTATGTTGTCTACCGGGCGCTCGGGTTTGGCACATCATGGATCTGGTGGACAGATTACAGGGAGGGGCTTGGGAAGACCCAGCTGTCATGGTGCATGTTGGCACCAATGACAAAGTCAGAGGCAAATGGAGTGTCCTAAAGAACGATTTTAGGGACTTCTGAGCTAAATTGAGGAAAAGGACCTCCAAGGTAGTATTCTCAGGAATACTACTGGTACATCGAGCCACACCAGAAAGGCAGAGGGAGATTAGGGAAGTAAACAAGTGGCTGAAGAGCTGGTGTAGTAAGGAGGGGTTTGGGTTCCTGGAGGACTGGGCAGACTTCTCAGTCAATAACCGGTACTATAGAAGGGACGGACTGCACCTAAATGAGGAGGGTACAGATCTGCTGGGAATGAAGATGGTCAAAAAGTTAGAGGGGTTTTTAAAATAAGTAATGGGGGGGAGGGTCCAGAGGTAGAGATAGTCAGCGCAGAACATATTCCAGAGGGTAGTATTGGGGGCATTAGTGGTAGGTTGACCAAAGCACAAAAACCCAAGGTAAGTATAGTAGCAAGTCCTACTTGCAATCTCAGAACACCCAATACGAGGACAATATGCGACCGGTCTAAACTATGTGGCATGTTCATTGATGCCAGGAGCATGGCGGATAAGATGGGTGAACTAGAGATACTGTTGTACGAGGAGGATTTGGATTTTGTGGGAATTTCAGAGACCTGGTTCAACAGCTCTCATGATTGGCTGGCAAACATTCAAGGGTATATCCTTTACCGCAAGGATAGAGAGGGTAAAAAAGGGGGAGGGGGATGCCTATATATCAAGAATAATGTATAAGTGAATGTGAGGGATGACATCACTGAGGGAGCTAGGGAGGAGGTGGAGTCCTTATGGATAGAGCTCCAAAGGGATGAAGCTAAGGGGAAAATAATACTGGGAGTATGCTATAGGCCCCCTAACCTGTGGGAGGAAGTGGAGACAGATCTCCTATCACAATTTGGATTAGCAGCAAGGATGGGAAGTGTTATCATAATGGGGGATTTTAATTATCCAGACATAGACTGGGCGGAGGGAACTGCACATTCATTTAAGGCTCGCCAGTTCCTTAATGTCTTGCAGAACAATTTTATGGGACAGATGGTAGACGCACCAACCAGAAATAAAGCATTACTGGATCTACTGATTACCAACAATACAGACCTGATCACGGATGTGGAAATACGGGGCAATTTAGGTAACAGTGATCACAGGTCAATTTGTTTCAGTATAAATAACACAAATAGGAAACATAAAGGGAATACAAAGACACTGAATTTCAAAAGAGCCAACTTCCCTAAACTACAAACCTTGCTAAAAGGCATAAATTGGGATAAAATATTAGGAACAAAGAACACGGAGGATAGATGGGTTTGCTTTAAGAGCATATTAAATAAGGGCATTAGCCAATGTATCCCATTGGGTAATAAATTTAAAAGTGGAACAAAAGTCCTGGATGGCTTAACTCCAATGTAAAAATGCATATAAAAGCAAAGGAGAAGGCCTTCAAAAAATACAAGATTGAGGGATCATCATCAGCATTTAGACTTTATAAAGAATGCAACAAGAAAAGTAAGGGTGCAATTAGGATGGCTAAGATAGAACATTTGTGTAAATGTTTTCCTTCGCGCTAGTGGATGTGATAATATAAAAGTGATCAAAATAAGGAGTGCTCTATTTAAATAAACTACTGTGCATAAATACTAATATTGCCGCAAAATGGGGGTGTTCACACAAAACACTATTGGAAATGAATATTAAATAAAATTTCGCGCAATATTTAGGAAATAAAGTTCAACCTCTCATGGCTGCTGAATAATGAATTCCTTTTCCAGGCATACAATGGTTAATGCGATTAATTGAAAGGTGTGGAAAAAACAGCATAAACTAAAGTAATTATACCACCCTATAACTAGCATGTGCATAAGCCTGTTACATAATCTGGTGATAATATAACCACACAATCTTCTATAAATCATAAATGCTGATCCACATTTAGATAAAAATTCATATATCAATTGTAATCTTCTATGGTTCCACTGACATAAAACCGTGCATTTAAAACAAGCGTGAAATCCAAAATTGCATAATATAAATGTGCAATCTAAATAATAAATAACAAATTCATAAAAAATATCTTAAAAAATCAATTTTGTTCGTGTGATTCCGTGCAACTTTCTGTGCTGTGAAAGTGAATTTAATATAGGTGAGTGAATTTTTTAGAGAATTGTGAAAAGTTCTTATAAAGTTCTTTAGTGATAAGAAAATCCTTCTGCTGTGGGTGTCTCCCAGTGTGGTCTCCCAGAACTCTCACCTTACATACGAGATAATCAGGCATTCAGTAGTATGTCTTTGTATAGAAGTGGTGTTCTGGCAGCTTCTTCTTTCCTATGCTATATCTCCTCCAGCGTTCCTTTCCCTGCAGCTCCGCTCTAGTAAACTCAGTGTTGGTGAGATAAAATAGGTGGGGGAGAAGAGAAAGGAGGCTCCACTAGTGCATTAACGTTTTTAAAATCAAAGGGGTAGCATTTATTAAGTGTTGCTCTTACATTTAATATGATAAAAACAGGCAAAGTAATTAAAAGAACGATCTGGCGTTGTCAGCGCCCTCTCACTTGTGCTTCAGATACTGTGTGTCGCTCCAGCCAATCCCTACGCGTTACGACACAGTCACGTGTCTTCATCTGGGGAGATGAAGACACGTGACTGTGTCGTAACGCGTAGGGATTGGCTGGAGCGACACACAGTATCTGAAGCACAAGTGAGAGGGCGCTGACAACGCCAGATCGTTCTTTTAATTACTTTGCCTGTTTTTATCATATTAAATGTAAGAGCAACACTTAATAAATGCTACCCCTTTGATTTTAAAAACGTTAATGCACTAGTGGAGCCTCCTTTCTCTTCTCCCCCACCTATTTTATCTCACCAACACTGAGTTTACTAGAGCGGAGCTGCAGGGAAAGGAACGCTGGAGGAGATATAGCATAGGAAAGAAGAAGCTGCCAGAACACCACTTCTATACAAAGACATACTACTGAATGCCTGATTATCTCGTATGTAAGGTGAGAGTTCTGGGAGACCACACTGGGAGACACCCACAGCAGAAGGATTTTCTTATCACTAAAGAACTTTATAAGAACTTTTCACAATTCTCTAAAAAATTCACTCACCTATATTAAATTCACTTTCACAGCACAGAAAGTTGCACGGAATCACACGAACAAAATTGATTTTTTAAGATATTTTTTATGAATTTGTTATTTATTATTTAGATTGCACATTTATATTATGCAATTTTGGATTTCACGCTTGTTTTAAATGCACGGTTTTATGTCAGTGGAACCATAGAAGATTACAATTGATATATGAATTTTTATCTAAATGTGGATCAGCATTTATGATTTATAGAAGATTGTGTGGTTATATTATCACCAGATTATGTAACAGGCTTATGCACATGCTAGTTACAGGGTGGTATAATTACTTTAGTTTATGCTGTTTTTTCCACACCTTTCAATTAATCGCATTAACCATTGTATGCCTGGAAAAGGAATTCATTATTCAGCAGCCATGAGAGGTTGAACTTTATTTCCTAAATATTGCGCGAAATTTTATTTAATATTCATTTAAGATAGAACATGAAAGACACATAGCGGAGAAGAGCAAAAAAAATCCCAAGAAATTCTTTAAGTATGTAAACAGTAAAAAAGGGAGGACAGGCCATATTGGCCCCATAAAGAATGAGGAAGGACATCTGGTTACAAAGGATGGGGAGATGGCGAAGGTATTGAATTTATTCTTCTCCTCAGGCTTCACAAGTGAATCGGGGGGCTTCAGTAACCAAAACTGCAGTGATTATCCTCATGACACAACACAGGAAGCACCTCCATGGTTAACAGAGGACAGAATTAAAATTAGACTTGAGAAACTTAACAATAATAAATCACCGGGACCAGATGGCTTGCATCCGAGGGTAGTTAGGGAACTCAGTCAAGTGATTGCCAGACCGTTGTTCCTAATTTTTACAGACAGTCTACTGAGTGGAATGGTACCAGCTGATTGGAGAAAAGCCAATGTAGCACCAATATTTAAAAAGGGCCCAAAATACATCCCTGGGAATTACAGACCAGTTAGCCTAACATCAATAGTATGCAAACTCTTGGAGGGGATGATAAGGGACTATATACAAGATTTTAGTAATGAGAATGGTATCATTAGCAGTAATCAGCATGGATGCATGAAGAATCGTTCTTGCCAAACCAATCTACTAACCTTCTATGAGGAGGTAAGTTGCCATCTAGATAAAGGAAGGTCCGTAGACGTGGTGTATCTGGATTTTGCAAAAGCGTTTGACACAGTTCCCCATAAAATCCTATTTAATTTGTTCATAAAGGACGTGGAGGATGGGATTAACAGTTCAATCTCTATATTTGCAGACGATACTAAGCTAAACAGGGCAATACCTTCTCCGCAGGATGTGGAAACCTTGCAAAAAGATCTGTACAAATCAATGGGGTGGGCAACTACATGGCAAATGAGGTTCAATGTAGAAAAATGTAAAATAATGCATTTGGGTGGCAAAAATATGAATGCAATCCATACACTGGGGGGAGAACCTCTGGGGGAATCTAGGATGGAAAATGACCTGGGGGTCCTAGTAGATGATACGCTCAGCAATGGCATGCAATGCCAAGCTGCTGCTAAAAAAGCAAACAGAATATTGTCATGCATTAAAAAGGGGATCAACTTCAGAGATAAAAATTATAATTCTCCCACTCTACAAGACTCTGGTCCGGCCGCACCTAGATTATGCTGTCCAGTTCTGGGCCTCAGGAAGGATGTACTGGAAATGGAGCCAGTACAAAGAAGGGCAACAAAGCTAATAAAGGGTCTGGAGGATCTTAGTTATGAGGAAAGGTTGCGAGCATTGAACTTATTCTCTCTGGAGAAGAGATGCTTGAGAGGGGATATGATTTCAATATACAAATACCGTACTGGTGACCCCACAATAGAAATAAAACTTTTTCGCAGAAGAGAGTTTAACAAGACTCGTGGCCACTTAAAATTAGAAGAAAAGAGGTTTAACCTTAAACTACGTAGAGGGTTCTTTACTGTAAGAGCGACAAGGATGTGGAATTCCCTTCCACAAGCGGTGGTCTCAGCGGGGAGCATCAATAGCTTTAAGAAACTATTAGATAAGCACCTAAATGACCGCAACATACAGGGATATACAATGTAATACTGACACATAATCACACATAGGTTGGACTTGATGGACTTGTTTTTTTTTCAACCTCACCTACTATGTAACTATGTACATGCCCTGGCTTCCAAGATGTACTAAAGCAGACCAGAAGAGTCTGTAGCCATTTCAGGCGGTCTGACACAGCCAGTGCTCGGTTGGCTGAAATTCAATGGGAATTCCACCTGCTCGTAACCTGCCTGATTTGTGACATGCCCACCAGGTGGAACTCAACTTTGATGAGGGCTGCTCTTCAGGATTTAGACTGGGAGGGAATATTTGCATTGATAAACACAGAACAGAAATGGGAATTCTTCAAAAAGACTGTTTAGGACCTCACTGCAAAATATATTCCCATGGGCAATAAGTTTAAAAGGCTAAAAACAAAACCTATGTGGCTCATGGCCAAAGTTAAAAAAGCTATAAACAATAAGAAAAGAGCTTTTAAAAAATATAAAAATGAAGGAACACTAGTGTCGTTTAAATGTTACAAAGAATTTAACAGAATATGTAAAAAGGAAATCAAGGATGCAAAAATTCAAAACGAACGACAGATTGCAAAAGATAGTAGGACAAACCCCAAAAAATTCTTCAAATATATTAATAGTAAAAAGGCCAGGTCTGAGCATATAGGCTCTTTACAAAATAATCTAGAGTGTGGACTGGGGATAAAGAGAAGGCAAATTTATTAAACACTTTCTTAAGCTCTGTGTATACAAAAGAGCATGGGGGAGCTCCTGTCCTAAATGAGGGTGGTAGTGACACAGCCCCGAATGATCCACAATGGCTCAAAAGTGATATGGTCCAGAATTATTTAGACAGAATAAAGGTGGATAAAGCACCTGGACCTGATGGCATCCACCCACGGATCCTAAAAGAATTGAGCTCTGTAATTTCAAAGCCATTGTATCTAATTTTTAGGGACTCATTAATGACGGGAATAGTACCACTGGATTGGTGCAGGGCGAACGTGGTGCCTATATTTAAAAAGGGATCAAAGTCTTTACCAAGTAACTATAGACCTATTAGTTTAACTTCTATAGTCGGGAAGATGCTGGAGCATTTAATAACATAGACAAGTTCTTGGTGGAAAAAAAAAATTTTAAGCAACAGACACCATGGATTTATGAAAGACAGAAGTTGTCAGACAAACCTGATTTCTTTTTATGAAGAGGTAAGTAAAACCTTGGACAGAGGGGTAGCTGTGGACGTGGTATACTTGGATTTTGCAAAATCGTTCGACACAGTTCCCCACATGCGGCTCATGTGTAAGGTAAAGTCTACAGGCTTGGAAATATCAGTTTGTAAATGGATAGAAAACTGGCTAAAAGACAGAATTCAGAGAGTAATGGTTAATGATTCTTACTCTGAATGGTCTAAGGTTATCAGTGGTGTACCCCAAGGTTCAGTGCTGGGACCCTTATTTTTTAATATCTTTATAAATGATATTGGGTCTGGGATCGAAAGTAACATTTCTGTCTTTGCAGATGACACCAAGCTATGCAGTGGAATAATGTCCTTACAGGATGTCTCCAATTTACAATGCACTATTGGGCGACTATGTGGCAGATGAGGTTTAATGTTGAGAAATGTAAAGTTATGCACTTGGGGGCTAAGAATATGCATGCATCATACATGCTAGGGGGAGTACAACTGGGGGAATCCGTGGTTGAGAAGGATCTGGGGGTTTTGGTAGATCATAAGCTCAATAATAGCATACAATGCCAAGCTGCGGTTTCCAAAGCAAGCAAAGTCCTTTCTTGTATTAAGAGAGGTATGGACTCTAGAGAGAGAGATATAATTTTGTCCCTATTCAAATCATTAGTAAGACCTCATCTGGAATATGCAGTTCAGTTTTGGGCACCAGTTCTCAAAAAGGATATCAGGGAACTGGAGAAAGTGCAGAGAAGGGCAACCAAACTGATAAGAGGCATGGAGGAGCTCAGCTATGAGGAAAGATTAGAGGAACTGAATTTATTCACTCTTGAGAAGAGGAGAATAAGGGGGGATATGATCAACATGTTCAAATATATAAGGGGTCCATATAGTGAACTTGGTGTTGAGTTATTCTCTTTACAGTCAACCCAGAGGACACGGGGGCACTCTTTACGTCTAGAGCAAAAGAGATTTAATCTCCAAATATGCAAAAGTTTCTTCACAGTAAGAGCTGTGAAAATGTGGAATAGACTCCCGCCAGAGGTGGTTCTGGCCAGCTCAGTAGATTGCTTTAAGAAAGGCTTGGATACTTTCCTAAATGTACATAATATAACTGGGTACTAACATTTATAGGTAAAGTTGATCCAGGGAAAATTCGATCAGGGGGTCAGGAAATAATTTTTTCCCCTGCTGTAGCAAATTGGAGCATGCTCTGCTGGGTTTTTTTGCTTTCCTCTGGATCAACTGAGGGTAAAAAATTGGGTATATTGGATTGTACAATATTTTTTTTTTATTTATTTATTGTTTTTAAGGTTGAACTGGATGAACTTGTGTCTTTTTTCAACCTGACTAACTATGTAACTTTGGGAATGCTGCAGCGGCTATACATGCAAAAGAGGGCCGTCAAGGAGTACTTGTGTCAGTATGGCACGACGACAGGCTCAGGCCGACTTGGCTTTTTTTCCCCACACCAATGGCTGATCATTAAGGATGCATGCACTGTATTGTCACCATTTGAGGAGGCCACAAGGATGGTGAGCAGTGACAGTGCATGCATCAGTGACACAATCCCTGTTGTGTTCCTGCTGGAGCAGAATCTGCGTGGCATTATGGACAGGGCACTGGAGGCAGAGCAGCAGGAGGAAGAGGAGGACTTCTTTTCCTCTCAAGGCCCACTTTATGCAGACACCATCATTCCTATGTCACAGAACACACAGGATGAGAGAGGGGAGGAGGATGAGGAGGAGAATTCTGGCACTTTCATAGGCTTTGAAGAAGAGGAAGACATGTGTCAATATGTAAGCGATGGTTTTCCAACCCCAGGACCCTTGGGAGTAGTACGTGGCTGGGAGGAGGAAGTTCCAAATGCTGTCATCCTGAGTGACCCCAAGGAGTCTGCTTCTCAAGCCTCTGCAAATTGGAGGCGCATGGGCAACCTCATGCTTCAAAGCCTGCGAAAGGACTCAAGAATACGTGGCATAAAGAAGAAGGATGATTACTGGTTGGCAACCCTTCTTGACCACCGTTATAAGGAGAAGGTCTCTAAACTCATCCCGTCCCAACAGAGAGTGTAGAGGATAAAATCTCTTGAGGACACATTAAAGAGGATTTTATTGAACGTTTTTACTGACTCTAGAGGGTTACAGTGTGGTGGAAAACGTTGTTTTGAGTCTTCTGTTGGTCAAGAAAGGAGCGTTGGAGAAGGCATCCGCCTAAGTGAGGCATTTCAGAATTTTTTTAGTTCTCGCCGCCCAGGGCTGTCAGCTTCCACATCCCATCGGCAGCATCTGCATCACATGGTGGACGATTACCTCGGGGCCAAAACAGAGATAGAGAGCTTTCCAGCTGACGATCCACTGGCTTACTGGGTCATGAGAATAGACCACTGGCCAGAACTTGCCCAGTATGCTACTGAGTTGTTGGGCTGCCCTGCATCCAGTGTGCTTTCAGAACGGGTTTCGTTACTGAAACTCGGCAGAAGGTTTCGTTACTGATCATAGAATGCGTCTGTCCACAGACTCTGTGGACCGTTTGACTTTTATAAAAATGAATCTGTTCTGGATTACCAGCTATGAACTCCCTGATGCCGATGTCACTGATTAAGTCTTTTTGGGATGTGGAATCTCTGCAGGACTTCGAGGCTGCCTAGCTTTGAGGGTGTTCAATCATTTCACCTGGAAGAATGTTTTTGGTATAGGTTTCATGGGCAGAATTAACAGCCAAAGACCAATTTTTCTGCACCTGTCTGACAGGTGCATATCATTGAAGTTTTTTACAGAAAGGCAAATTCTTGTTTACATCAAGATTACCTCTATAGGGTTACGGTGGGAAGGCACCACCGACACCCAAAGACCAATTTTTCTGCACCTGTTTGACAGGTGCATATCATTGCAAATTTTTACAGCAAGGCAAATTCTTGCTTTCATCAAGATTATCTCTATAGGGTTACGGTGGAAAGTCGCCACCGACACCCAAAGATCAATTTTAACACACCCGTTACTTCTATCCAAAGTCAAAGTGACACCAGAATGTATCCAAAAAATCTCTAATCCTGTTCCCAGTGTACTACATTGTAACCTCATCATGCACACTGGCTCCCCAGCTGTTACTGAGCAAAATAAAGGCAGCTTGCAGGAAAAATGTCATTTTTTTGGCTTTATAAATTCAATTATTGCTGCTGCAGATTCTAGACATGGTACAAATATGCCACTTCACAGTTAGACTAAGGGGACCCCCTGGCACTATTGGAATTATTTTTTCATTTTTAGGCTTTCACTTTAAAAATCAAAAAATCACTGCTCACTAGGGATGAGCTTTGAGTGGGTTCAACTCGAACATCGCATGTTCGACTGTTCGTCGAATTGCAAACGATATGGGCCATTTGTGCCAAATTTGAGTGGTGCGTAACGGCCCATAATTCACTGCGGCATCGCAGTGCATTGCTGGCTGATGATTGGCCAAGCATGCACTATGACCCGCATGCTTGGCCAATCACAGCGCCGTCTGTACGGAGAGCCATAATTGGCCAAAGCCAGGGTGGCTTTGGCCAATTATGGCTCAGGGGGTTTAGTACATGCCCCACACTATATAAGGCCGCCTGCACGTCGGCCCTGTGTATTGTGTTCCGGCATTGAGAGAGAGATAGAGGGAGAGAGAGAGAGAGACAGTGTCATTTGATTTAAGTTAGATAGGAGTAGGCAGGCGAGTCAGTTAGCTGCACTTAAAGTGTTTTGTGTATATATATATGCATCCTAGGTGTTGTGTGTATATATGTATATATGTATATATATATATATATATATATATATATATATATATATATATATATATACTGTATTCAGTTTAACTAGATCCGTTCCTGTTATTCTCTTTCTACTGACAGGAAGGCAGGTGTTTTTACAGTATTTACAGCTACCTGAAGAAAATTGGTGGTGTTATTCTGATCTCATTAGTACCACAGGCAGCGGCAGTTTTTACAGTTAGTGTAGTGCGTCCTCTGCACAGTGTGCACCTAAAGCTACCTGAAGAAAATTGGTGGCATTCTTCTGATCCTATTAGTACCGCAGGCAGCTGCAGTATTTACAGTTAGTGTAGTGCTTCCTCTGCACAGTGTGCACCTAAGCTACCTGAAGACAATTGCTGTTGTTCTGATCCTATTAATACCACAGGCAGGCAGCTTCAGTATTTACAGTTGGTGTAGTGCGTCCTCTGCACAGTGTGCACCTAAAGCTACCTGAAGAAAATTGGTGGTGTTCTTCTGATCCTATTAGTACCGCAGGCAGCTGCAGTATTTACAGTTAGTGTAGTGCATCCTCTGCACAGTGTGCACCTAAAGCTACCTGAAGACAATTGCTGTTTTTCTGATCCTATTAATACCACAGGCAGGCAGCTGCAGTATTTACAGTTAGTATAGTGCATCCTCTGCACAGTGTGCACCTAAAGCTACCTGAAGAAAATTGGTGGTATTCTTCTGATCCTATTAGTACCGCAGGCAGCTGTAGTATTTACAGTTAGTGTAGTGCGTCCTCTGCACAGTGTGCACCTAAAGCTACCTGAAGAAAATTGGTGGTGTTATTCTGATCCTATTAGAACTGCAGGCAGCTGCAGTATTTACAGTTAGTGTAGTGCGTCCTCTGCACAGTGTGCACCTAAAGCTACCTGAAGACAATTGCTGTTGTTCTGATCCTATTAATACCACAGGCAGGCAGCTGCAGTATTTACAGTTAGTGTGGTGCGTCCTCTGCACAGTGTGCACCTATAGCTACCTGAAGATAATTGCTATTGTTCTGATCCTATAAGTACCACAGGCAAGCAGCTGCAGTTTTAACAGTTGGTTCAGTGCGTCCTCTGCACAGTGTGCACCTAAAGCTACCTGAAGAAAATTGGTGGTATTCTTCTGATCCTATTAGTACCACAGGCAGCTGCAGTATTTACAGTTATTGTAATGCGTCCTCTGCACAGTGTGCACCTAAAGCTACCTGAAGAAAATTGGTGGTGTTCTTCTGATCCTATTAGTACCGCAGGCAGCTGCAGTATTTACAGTTAGTGTAGTGTATCCTCTGCACAGTGTGCACCTAAAGCTACCTGAAGACAATTGCTGTTGTTCTGATCCTAGTAATACCACAGGCAGGCAGCTGCAGTATTTACAGTTAGTGTAGTGCATCCTCTGCACAGTGTGCACCTATAGCTACCTGAAGATAATTGCTGTTGTTCTGATCCTATTAGTACCACAGGCAAGCAGCTGCAGTATTTACAGATGGTGTAGTGCGTCCTCTGCACAGTGTGCACCTAAAGCTACCTCAAGACAATTGCTGTTGTTCTGATCCTATTAATATCACAGGCAGGCAGCTGCAGTATTTACAGTTAGTGTACTGTGTCCTCTGCACAGTGTGCACCTAAAGCTACCTGAAGACAATTGCTGTTCTGATCCTATTAATACCACAGGCAGGCAGCTGCAGTATTTACAGTTAGTGTACTGTGTCCTCTGCACAGTGTGCACCTAAAGCTACCTCAAGACAATTGCTGTGTTCTCATACTAATAATACTACAGGCAGGCAGTTGATTCTGCTAGCTGCAGTATCAGTATAAATATACATCCCCGCTTTGTGCAACTACATCTCACTGCAGGCCATTAGTATGTCTGGAAGGCCAACAAGGAGAGGCAGACAGTCACAAGCCAATAAAAGAGGGCAAGCATGCTCTCTGTCTAGAGGCAACAATGCTGATCGTGGAGACAGTGCATCTTCATCAGCACGTGGCCGTGGGACATGCTTGTCCTTTTTTTCGGCAGCTGTTGAGCCGCAACATGCGGAAGACTTGGTAGAGTGGATGACCAAGCTGTCCTCATCCTCTCTCACTCAGGCTCAGGGTACTTTGGCAAAGCAGCTGCCAACGCGGCCTCTTCCCTCGGCTTAGTCACTCCTTCCCTAGCCCCACCATGTCCTCCTGAGGAGCCCCCCGAACTGTTTGACCACAGTGTTGGGTACATGCTCCAGGAGGATGCCCAGCGTTTTGAAGGCTCCGATGATGGTACCAAGCTAGAGGAAGGCAGTAACATGAGCCCAGAGAGAGGGGGTGCCCAAGAAGCACAGCAATCTGGCCGTCATGTTCCCCCAGCTGCAGCATACTGCCAGGTTTGCTCCAGTGATGAGGAGGGAGGGGATGATGAGGTCACTGATTCCACGTGGGTGCCTGATAGGAGAGAGGAAGAGGAGGAGGTGGAACATCTCCAAACGAGGCAGGATGCCCTCCAGGGGCCAGCTTAAGGGCAGCACACCAACTGCATCACACCACAGAGCTCCGCATGTGCAGGGCACTGCTGTCTCTGCACGTTATTCCAAAAGTACTTTGGTGTGGGCCTTTTTTGAGACAAGTGCATCAGACCCCACCGCTGCTATTTGCAACATATGTCTCAAGTGTATCTTGCGTGGCCAAAACATCACCCTCTTCGGCAACACATGCTTGACCAGACATGTCGACCTGCCATGCAGTTCATTGGCAAGCATACCTAAAAGACCCACACCAAAGAACAGAGTGGACCTCTCCTTGCTCCTCATCAGCTGGGATCTCCAGTGTGTCACAGTCAAGTACTTGCGGTCAATCTGCTATCGGTACACCGACGTCAGATTGTACCAGGCAAATTTCCCTGCCCCAGCTGCTGCACCGCCAAAAGAAGTTCGCTGCCAGCCATCCACATGCCACTTCAACTGCTGCCTTTTCAGTTGGTAGACTCTCCCCCTTCCGTGAGTTTGTGGAATGTGGGGTTCCTCAGTGGCAGGTTCCCAAACACCACTTTTTCCTGATTCCGGTTCTCTACCAGCATGTGGAAGGCAATGTCTTGGCCTCGCTGGACAGGGCAGTCAGCGGTAAGGTGCATATTACCTCTGACTCATGGTCCAGCAGGCATGGACAGGGACGTTACCTATCTTTCACCGCGCACTGGGTGACTCTTCTGCCAGCTGGGAAGGATGCAGGACAGGGTGCAGTAGTGTTGGAGGTTGTTCCGCCACCACGCCTCCAAAATGCTACTACTGGTGATTCTGCCACACCTCTCTCTTCCACCCCCTCCTCTTCTTCCTCCATGGCCTCTTCCTGTGCTGATTTGTCTTCCTGTGCTGATTTGTCCTCGGAACCAGCGGTGCTCTGTAGGTATTCAAGGGGCTACGCAAGCACGCAGGCAAAAAGATGCCATGCAGTGCTTGAGCTGGTGTGCTTGGGGGACAGAAGCCACACTGGGGCAGAGATTTTGTCAGCTCTGCAGGGGCAGGTACAGAGGTGGTTGACGCCATGCATGGTGGTTTGCGACAATGGCACCAACCTCCTCTCCGCCCTCCGTCAGGGAAAACTGACCCATGTGCCCTGTTTGGCTCACATCCTTAACTTGATGGTGCAGCGGTTCTTGGGCAGGTACCCGGGCTTACAGGATGTCCTGAGGCAGGCCAGGAAAGTCTGTGTGCATTTCTGCAGATCATATAATGCCAGTGCTCGGCTGGATGACCTCCAAAAGGAATTTACCTGCCAAAGAACAGCCTAATCTGTGACATGCCCACCAGGTAGAACTCAACAGTGGCCATGCTGCAGCGGCTGCACACGCAGCAGAGGGCCATCAATGAGTACCTATGCGACTATGGCATTCCAGTGGGCTATGATCAGGGATGCATGCACTGTCCTGTCACCATTTGAGGAGGCCACGAGGATGGTGAGCAGTGACAGTGCATGCATCAGTGACACTGTCCCTCTTGTCCACCTGTTGGAGCACACGCTGCTTGGAATAATGGACAGGGCACTTGAGTCAGCACAGAGGGTGGAAGAGGAGGACTTCCTTATCTCTCAAGGCCCCCTTTATCCAGACAGTGTTCCTGCTGATCACACAGGAAGAGGAGGAGGAGGAGGAGGAGGATTGTGTCAGCATGGAGGTGGAGCCTGGCACTCAGCATCAGCAGCAATCTTCAAGGGATCATTTACAGTCCAAAGAAACCCATGAACTTGTACGTGGCTGGGAGGAGGTGGCTGCAGATCATGTCGTCCTTAGTGACCCAGAGGACTCTGAACCGCATGCCTCAGCAAACCTACGCTGCATGGCCTCCCTGATCCTGCAAAGCCTGCGGAAGGATCCTCGTATTCGTGGTATCAAGGGGAGGGATGATTACTGGCTGGCAACCCTCCTTGATCCACGTTACAAGGGTAAGGTTGTGGACCTTATCTTGCCATCGCAGAGGGAGCAGAGGATGAAACATCTTCGGGAGGCGTTGCAGAAAGGTATGTGCAATGTGTTTCCAGAGCCTGGGAGGTTACAATTTCCTGGTCCTCCTGGACAACGCGTTGCTGAGGCTTCGGTCAGTCACAGAAGGAGTGGTGGAGAAGGTGGCCGTTTGACCGATGCGGTCCAACAATTTTTTAGTCCGCAGCCCCAAGGTTTGATAGGTTCCAGCAACCATCGCCAGCGTTTGATTCACATGGTGCAGGATTACCTAGGGGCAAGATCACACTTGGACACCTTTCCCACTGAAAATCCTCTGGGTTACTGGGTCTTGAGGATGGATCACTGGCCAGAGCTTGCACAGTATGCAATTGAGCTACTGGCCTGTCCTGCATCCAGCGTTATTTCGAAAGGCACATTCAGTGCTGCTGGAGGCTTTGTAACCGATCACAGAGTGCGCCTATCCACCGAATCGGTCGATTGGCTGACCTTCATAAAAATGAATCAGTCTTGGATCACCAGCTACCAAGCACCTGATGCTGATGTAACAGATTGAATTTTTTTTTACTGTGAGATCCCTTCAAGACTGCCTATGCTGATGCTGAGTGACTATCCTATCATGCTGAGTCATAATCCTCTTCCTTCTCAATTTTTATGCTGATAGCTTGTAAGAACATTTTTGGTTCGGTGTACCGCCACCAGTGGCCAAGGCCCAATTTTTCTGCCCCTGTTTAACAGGGGTGTGTAATTACAATTTTTGATGCAATACTTTGCAGCAGGGCTCATTCCTGCGCTCCAACTAGAGTATCTGTGAGGGGTTGAAGTGTTGTGGCACCAGTGCCCAAGGCCCAATTTTTCAGCCCCTGTTTAACAGGGGCGTATAAATAAAATTTTTGATGCAATACTTTGCAGCAGGGCTCATTCCTGCACTCCAACTATAGCATCTGTAAAGGGGTTGCAGTGTTGTGGCAATTTTCTGCCCCTGTTTAACAGGGGCGTGTAATTACAATTTTTGATGCAATACTTTGCAGCAGGGCTCATTCCTGCGCTCCAACTAAAGTATCTGTGAGGGGTTGTAGTGTTGTGACACCAGCACCAGTGCCCAAGGCCCAAATTTTCAGCCCCTGTTTAACAGGGGCGTATAATTACAATTTTTGATGCAATACTTTGCAGCAGGGCTCATTCCTGCGCTCCAACTATAGCATCTGTGAGGGGTTGCAGTGTTGTGGCACCAGTGCCTAAGGCCCAATTTTTCTGCCCCTGTGCAACAGGGACATGTAATTACAATTCTTGATCTAATATTTCACAGCAGGGCTCATTCCTGCACCCACCAAGAGTAACTGTGAGGGCTTACAGTGTTGTGGCAACACCACCACCACCACCCAAGGCCCAATTTTTCTGCCCCTGTTCAACAGGTGCATGTAATTACAATTCTTGATATAATATTTCACAGCATTGCCCGTTCCAGCACCCACCAAGAGTAACTGTGAGGACTTACAGTGTTGTGGCACTAGCACCACCACCACCAAAGGCCCAATTTTTCTACCACTGTTTAACAATGGCATGTAATTACAATTCTTGATCTAATATTTCATAGCAGGGCCCGTTCCTGCGCCCCCCAAGAGTAACTGTGAGGGCTTACAGTGTTGTGGCAACACCTAAGGTCCCAAATTCTGCAGAGTATATAGGGCAGGCCCCTACTTTCAAACATCCAACTTACAAACAACTCCTACTTGCAAAAGGAAAGAGACAACAGGAAGTGAGATGAAATCTACTCCTAGGAAGGGAAATTCTTTCCTGTAAGAGTTAATAGGGAAAATTGTGTCTCCTCTTCACTGATGCTTTATCACCAATCCTTGTTACACTAAAAACCCCAAATTTTCAAAAAACATTTGTCATTGGGACAGAAAGTGAGGTGAAATCTTCTGAAGAGGTGCACGGACAGCAAAACAAATGATACAGGGGTGATAACCCTTCCCTATGTTTTCCAAAAAGCTTAACAATTTTTTGGCTGGAGCTACACTTTAAAAATGTACAAGTTCAGTTAGTTCAAAATTACAAACAGATTCTACTTAACAACAAACCTACAGTCCCTGTCTTGTTTGCACCGCCTGTATACTGCTGTTCAGAGTATATAGGGCCTGGGGGCCCCACGCCTTTCCTTTTTTAATTTGGGAGCGGGGTTCCCGTTAATATCCATACAAGACCCAAAGGGCCTGGTAATGGACTGGGGGGGGGTACCCATGCAGTTTGTCTCACTGATTTTCATCCATATTGCCACGACCCGACATTACATTAAAGCCGCAAGCAGTTTTAAATGACTTTTATTCCTTTAAAAATGTTATTTTGTGCAGGGACTGTTCTAAGCACGGGAAACATGCACCACTGTACAGGCATACTATAAACACCCCCCAGGTACGATATTTAAAGGAATATTTCACTTTTTTTTCACTTTAAGCATCATTAAAATCACTGCTCCCGAAAAAACTTCCGTTTTTAAAACTTTTTTTGCATTGATACATTTCCCCTGGGGCAGGACCCGGGTCCCCAAACCCTTTTTAGGACAATACCATGCATATTAGCCTTTAAAATTAGCACTTTTGATTTTGAACGTTAGAGTCCCATAGACTTTATTGGGGTTCTAAAGTTCGCACAAATTTTCTGTCCGTTCGCAGGTTCTGGTGCGAGCCGAACCGGGGGGTGTTCGACTCATCCCTACTGCTCATTTAAAAATGACGTTTTTCACAAACTTTTTATTTATTGATCCGTATCCCCCAGGGTAGGACCCGGACCCCTATAACCATTGTATGCCTCATTACTTGCATTTAAGTCTTCAAAATGGGCACTTTTGATATTTGATGTTCGGATCCCATTGACTTTAATGGGGTTCGTTATTCGGGTCCGAACGTTTGCGGTTTTCGGAAGTTCTGGTCCGAACTGAACATGGGTCAGTTCGGCCCATCCCTTCAGAAAAGGCTACAGTAGCACTGACATTTACAAGGGAAAAAAGTTTTAAAACTGCCAGCCAGTCATTGACAGCCAGGGGCGGACTGACCATTTGGGCACTGCCCAAGGGCCCCATGCCAGCAAAAATCTGTGTTTTTTTAAAAATCCAAAGATTATAGCTGCCCCACCTCTCCAGTACCTTTTCAGTGTGTGTATGTGTATTCTGTGTGTGTATACTGTGTGTGTGTATTGTGTGTCTGTGTGTGTATACTGTATGTGTGTGTGTGTATACTGTGTGGCCCCATAATCTCCTATTGCCTGGGGGCCCCATAATCTCCTATTGCCCAGGGGCCCCATAATCTCTTATTGCCCAGGGGCCCCATGAGTTGTCAGTCAGCCCCTGTTGACAGCTTTTTTTTTTTCTCTGTGAGTCTGCTGTATTTTGTGGGACTTTTTCGAGGGGTCTGTGTGCTGTTCTTTTGTAAACTTGTAATGAATTTTATGTAATTGTTTTCTTTGAAAAAAGCACATCTTACAGCAAGAATGAAAAAGGATACACAAATTTGAGTCTGGTAAGGATTTTAGGGGGTATGTAAAAAAAAATGTGTAGGGTTTATTTAAAAATCCATACCAGAGCATGCAGCTATGCTGGCCCGAAGCATACTAGGCCACATGCCCTCAACATTGGGGAGGGTGGATCTACTGGTAAAACAACTTGTCCCCATGTTGATGAGGACAAGGGCCTTGTTCCCACAACCATGGCTGATGGTCATGGGGAGTTATTAGAATCTGGAATCCCCCTTTACCAATAAGGGGCCTCCAGATACCACCTCCATTTTAATGAGTATGGGGCACATAGTACTTCCATTCACAAAAAAAAGTTGTAACCTAGAAATGAAGACACCCAAATATTTTACAAATCCTTCATTAAAATATCTATGGCTAAGTTCACACAGCAATGACATTTTCTAGCATGTTTAATAGGCATTAATGCGCCTATAGCAATAATCAGCATTTCAGATGTATTGCACAGGCTTTCAAGCGTAACTCCTTAAACATCTTGTGGAATTTTATTTTATTTTTTACAATGCTAAAATGGAAAATGATGACTTTTCACACTTTGCAGCCATGTCTTAAACCCGCTATAAATGTCATAGATGTGTTTGTGGTGCATTTGCGGTTTGTCTCAGTATAGGTGAATGAATGTGGCTGCAAAATGTTAATGCCTGCTGAACTCTGCAGGCAGGGTTATTTTTGTAGACCTCAATCTGTTTCCTGTTTTTAATAATTATGAGTGGGGTCAATAGGTCGTTGGTAAGTAATAAAAAAATGAACCACTAATGTTTCATAGTGTTGTGATTTATTAATTTATTTTTCATTTGTATTAATAAAATGTTTAAAGTAGAACAATAAGCAAAACTTTTTTATTTGCATTTTGGATAGAGCAAGGGAAGGTATAACCCCTGTCAGATTTTTTTTTTCGCCATCTGTGTTACATTTGGGAGATTTCCCATCACTTCCTGCCCCATAACCAAGCAAGAAGTGAGAGGAAATCCCTACAATTTATGGAATTCCTTGGGGACCACATTGGAAGATTTCCCCTCTTTTCTTTTCGAGAACCCAAAATTTTTGATTTTCTTTTACTTTCACTTTCAATGATAATGGTAATCAAGACAAATAGAGAAGGTGAATCTCCTTAATGGGGGCACAGACAGCAATAAAAACTGACAGGGGTTATAATTCCTCTCCACTCCATCCAAAATTGAAAAAAAAAGTTTTGCCTTTAGCTATGCTTTAAATGGTCTGTGTATTTCCTTAAACACTTCCCGCCCGCGCTATAGCCGAAAGACGGCTACAGCGCGGACGCCAATTGCCGGGAGGCCATCCCTGGACATCCTTCCGTTTACTTCCCTGATGTCCCTTGGACACAGCCAGTCACAGATCGCTGTAAACGGCCAATCACAGCGGCCTTTTACAGCGCGATCAGTGGTGCCAATGAGAGATAATCTCACATGTAAACATATGAAATCATCTCCCATCGCCGGCTCTCCCTCCTCACACAGAGACAGCGTGTGAGGAGGGAGAGCGAACCGCTGCAGCGCGAGTTAAAAAAAAAGTGACGTCAGTGGCCATCTGTCCCCACTGTCATCTGTCCCCACTGCCATCTGTCCCCAGTGCCACATATAAGTGCCATCTGTCATCAGTGCCATCTGTTCATCAGTGCCACATATTAGTGCCATCTGTCATCAGTGCCACCTGTCAGTGTCACGCGCCATCTGTTATCAGTGTCAAGTGTCATCAGTGCCATGTATCAGTGGCATCTGTCATCAGTGTCACATCATCAGTGCCACGTATCAGTGCCATCTGTCATCAGTGTCATGTGTCATCAGTGCCACGTATTAGTGCCATCTGTCATCAGTGCCACGTATTAGTGCCATCTGTCATCAATGCCACAAATTAGTGCCATTTGTCATCAGTGCCATGTGTCATCAGTGCCACATATTAGTGCCATCTGTCATCAGTGCCACGTGTCATCCGTGCCACATATTAGTGCCATCTGTCATCAGTGTAACGTGTCATCAGTGCCACGTATTAGTGCCATCTGTCATCAGTGCCACATATTAGTGCTATCTGTCATCAGTGCCACGTATTAGTGCCATCTGTCATCGGTGCCACGTGATAGTGCCATCTGTCATCAGTGCCACATCAGTGTCAGTGCCACGTATCAGTGCCATCTGTCATCAGTGCCACATCAGTGTCATCAGTGCCACATCAGTGCCATCTGTCATCATTGCCACGTCAGTGTCACGTATCATTGTCCTGGTGCTCCAGGGCCTTCAAAAGTGTAATAGGTAGTCAATAAGTTAAATGTCTAATTTATGCACCTAGAACACCTGATGGTGCTCCCTGCAAGTTGGGCCTCTCTATGTGGCCAGGCTGTGAAAAAGTCCCACACATGTGGTATCATAATACTCAGGAGGAGTAGCAGAATGTATTTTGGGGTATTATTTGTGGTATATATATGCCATGTGAGAGAAATAACCTATTACAATGACTATTTTGTGGGGAAAAAAAAACACCCCAAAAAAGGAAATATCGGAAAAAAATATACAAAATAAAAAGCACCTATAAATGCATACAATTTTTCTACCTGGGTATCAAATAATTGGTTTGGCTGCTTCCGGGTTCTATCCTGGTAGTGGATTGGCTGTCTATGCTTGGCGCCTCCGAGATGTCACAACGGGGCGTGGCTTCCTCTGTTTTTTATTGCGATGTGTCAGAGCGTCGCCCGTTCCCCAGACAATGTCAGTGACAGACGAAACGTACGTCGGGAGGTTGACGCTCTGATGTCATCGCACTCAATTACGAGCATTCGCCAGCTTGCCGGCTGGCGAATGCTCCTTTTTTATCCATTATTTTGTAAGTGTTTTACCTTATTTTAAATAAATAATCTCATCGGATTTATGTTATGGCTGCCTTTCTTCTATCCCTATGTGATTAACTTGGGTTGGTGTATGGTTGGAGCCACGTTGTACGGAGGGCCATCGCAGATAGGATACCGGGACCCAGTCTACACGCTTATCATCTATAGCGGTATCTGAAGTAGTGGTTTTCTGCTCAAACAGCCCAATCTGGATATAGTCCTGAGATGTGCCTTATTACGCTTTTCATCTGGTAAGCGCAAATGTGTGGCGGTGGAGGATCACTGTACAGGGTGTGCTTGTTTTCCATTTTCCACTTGACTCCCACGGAGAACTACCAGGGGATTTCTCTTCTCTTTATACCTATGGACTTTATTACTATTTTTCACATTAATGATCTGATGTCATTTCATGTTTATGTTTGTATTTACTGCATATATTGATTTATTTGCATACACTGACTTTTTGCAATTTCACTTTATAGCGCAGTTCTTTTTCTTTTGTTTTTCCAGTTTGTTGTGTTTTCCCACAGTTGAACTGCTGCCTCCATTTGGTTTTTTTTTTATGATAGTGCAGGGATTTTCTGTTTTTTCAATATGTATTCTGCTACATGCAAACGAGAAGATCTGGACAGCCGCACTCCAGGAAGTAATAATCCAAGTTTCTTTATTTTAAAATCAGGAACACATCAGATACAGGACATCATAGACAGAGTGTACAGATCATAGGCTAACGCGTTTCACACTTGTCCAAGTGCTTACTCATAGCTAATGATAATAGAAAATCAGACCACATATATACTAACTATTATTGATCACGTGACCAAGTAATCAATGCAAACACATGAAGCAGCTGAGATTCAGCTGTGGGGAATGTGAGTGTGAGTGAGCATTTAAATCTTGAAAGTCACTATGCATATAAAGTGTATATGTGTGAGCAGTAGAGGTAAATGTGAAAGTGTCAAGATTATTTAGTATGAAAAAGTGCATAAAAATTATTTGTGAGTTGGAATAATGAAATATATTATATAAAATTTAAAAATAAAGAATAAAAATTCCAAAATATAATTGTAATGAATGCTGAAATCAATTATAAGTGAAGAGACCACAGGATGGGGGTAAATGTGGTGATACAAACATAAATTGATTGTAATAGGTGATAAAAGGAATTTATGTGAATTTTGTTAGTGTCATGAATAAATAAAATAACAAAATACATAAAAATAAACTCGAGTAAATTAAATGGTGATATATATTTAAAGAAATCAAGAGCTAAACTTGTGTACGTGATAAATGTGGTAAATGACATTTGTGGCTAGACCGCATATGAGGGTACATGATATTGACATTATTTTTAATATCATTTGTGTTGTAAAGAGTACCTGATCACGTAAAAAGGAAAGGGAAGGAAAATACACAGAGAAAACAGTCAGTGGATACATGTCTCCGCTATTTATAGTAAAAGTTATATAATTAAAAGTTATATAATTGTATCAAATTCTTTTTAAATATACATTTGTTGTTTATATTTACTCCAGTATCTTGTTAACATACAATAACAACTTTTCGTAGTTTCTAAGAATGTAACATTTCTTCTGAATAAACAAAGTCAAGAAGAAACAAATATATACTGTGAAGAGCTTCTACCGAAAAGCGATACCCATGATTCTTTCATTAATTAATAGGGTTTGACATGTTTTCATACTCTGAGTAAACTCTTGAGTGCTGTGATAAGAGAAAACCATTTAATGGGATATAAAACCATGTTCATGACAAAACTAAATCATATTTAGTTTGAAACCTACATTACAAAATGTTACAAAAAGTTGACATGCACAGAGCTGTGCGTATGTGCAGGTGTGTGTATATATGGGTGTGGGTGTGGGAAGGTTAATTTCAGCTGAAACAAATCGGCTTCTGTACGATTCTGCACAAACTCCTGCACACACATACACATAAAGATCTTGCTCATTAGGACTACAATTGTCTATAGAGAGTAAAAAAGGGCATATTTCAGCTACCATATACATATTGGCTGAATGAAAGACCATCTGAAAAGCCTATAGAGATTAATATGTAGTTCTAAGTCTAAAGCATCAATCAAGGGAATGCTCGCTAAAAAATTTTTTATTTTTTTATTTTTTTGTCAAATTTGGTAATAAATTTCCAGGAGGAAGGATAAGAAGTTGGATGAAACGTGAAAAAGAACCAAACTTGATGGCAGATTCCTGAAGTGAAAGATGGCAGGGAAAGTAAAGGGGGGGGGGGAACTCTCACAGATTAATTAATGTAATCAAAAATTTAATCTGTTTCCATTAACATTATAAATGAAATATGAGTAGCTTTATTTTTGTTTGTTAATTTAGTTTATATTGATGTTTTTGTTAATATTTATTAAACCTTCTTGTCGCTATGTCAAACCATAGTGAAATTTATTAGGGGTGTCTAGAGTGTTAAATAGTATTAGGTTCGACATGAAATTGGCTACTCTGACCAGCAGTTGAACCGCATTAATATTCATATTAGTCAAAAGGAATGTAATTTAAAATATTTAGAGTGTTGAAGCGTGTTCAAATAAACATGAAGTCAGTCATACTATTCAGCGGTGGAACTACAAACATCCCCATGTTAGTCAAAAGGAAGTGAGACCACTTCCCCTTGAACATGATAGTAAAATTTAAAAAATAAAAATAGGGAGGATGTCATAACCTCGACCTATTAGGGGTTTGAATGGCAAGCAATAAAGTGGAAACACATAGAGAGACACAACTAGAATAATCCGGTATATGTGTCTCTATAGCTATAAATGCAATGGTCTATGGAGACATGAAAGGAAAAATGGAGAAGTGGAGGCATATGTAAACACCATCAGAAGATGTTTGACTCTGTGGAAACAAGGATCGGAACTATGAAATCGTCGTGTATATAAGCACTGTTGTTGGTAAAACTTACTAGATGTTTTAACTCATGATATGCCGCTGCATATACAGATAAGTCTATGGAGATAGAGGCAAAGTAAAATCAAATCGCAACAAATCTATGTGCACAAATATAATAAAGTAGTTGCAACCAACGTTGACTATAGTTTCTTGTAAATGTGTTATTTCATTTCGCTATGTCACTGAGACTATATTTTTTATTATTTACTGATGTAATATGCGCCAAATATTTAATATGACTGTATACAGACATATTTATATATGCTACCTCCACACAGATAATGATTTATTATGATTGTAATCATGTATATATAGTCTTATATATGTTCCTATTGTGATCATATTAATGACCACAGGTGAAAGAAATATATAGTAACATCTATTATGTATAATATTTATCATTGTTTTATCTGTGTGGGGGGCACTTTTGAACTAAAAAAGTATACATACATATATATATACATACACACACATATATACACATATATATATATACATACATACATATATACATAAGGTAGGGCTAGATGATCAAAACCACTTGTAAACAGCCTGTATATCAGTCATAATAATAGGAAACGTCCCATTCAAAGTTTAAGCCGAAGGGAATACTGGTGTTTAAAGAAAAAATCCAAAAAACTTCACGTTTACATAAAAGACGGAATTTGTCTCCTCCCCTTGTGGGCATAGCTATTTTCTCTACTCCTTGAATAAATAGACTGGAAATATCTTTGTGGTGTGTGAAAATCCAGTGCTTGGCTACATTTGTTAATTTGTCTTTTGTTATGTCATATAAATGATCGTGTAGGCGATCTTTGAGTCGCCGTGTTGTGCGGCCAACGTACTAGACTTGGCATATGTCGCAAGTAATGACATACACCAAGAACTGTGTGTTACAATTGATGAAAGAAGGGACTTGAAAGTTTTTACCATTAGTGCATGAATGTATATTTTTATCCACCTTGATATGGCAGCAATAATTGCAGCCCGTCTTCCCACATCTATAGTTTCCTGTGAAATTCAACCAATTTGTTTTGTTTCGTTTCTTTGGGAACAAACTCGGTGATAGAGAGTTTCCCAAAGTAGGTGCTCTCCGTGAGATCACTTTTATGCCGCGTACACACGGTCGGACTTTTCAGCTACAAAAGTCTGACAGCCTGTCCGACAGACTTTCGACGGACTTTTGGCGGACTTTCGACGGACTTGCGGCGGACTTTCTAACGAACAGACTTGCCTACACACGATCTCACAAAAGTCCATCGAATTCTTACGTGATGACGTACACCGGACTAAAATAAGGAAGTTCATAGCCAGTAGCCAATAGCTGCCCTAGCGTGGGTTTTTGTCCGTCGGACTAGCATACAGACGAGCGGATTTTTCGACCGGACTCGAGTCTGTCGGAAAGATTTGAAGCATGTTTCAAATCTAAAGTACGTCGGATTTGAGGCTAAAAAAGTCAGTTGAAAGTCCGGAGAAGCCCACACACGATCGGATTACCAGCCAGCTTTAGTCCGTCAGCGTCCGTTGGACTTTTGTAGACGAAAAGTCCGACCGTGTGTACGCGGCTTTATACCTCTAGAGAGGATTTTACTGTAAATTGGGTCATTAAATAGGATAGGAAGGTACTTGTTTATGATGTTTTTTATTTTTTTGAAATCCAAACTATAGGGCGTGGAGAAAACCGGAATTGAGATATCACTTGGGAATTTCTTGGATGGATTTTTGTTCCTTTTTGGTGTATTCTCTTTTAAAAGGGTATGCCTAGGTATACTGCTAACTGTACCAAGTGTCTTTGTGATGAGGGAAGCAGAGTAACCACGGTCTTTGAAGCGCTGTGCCATCTCCTGTGATTCTGCATAGAAGTATTCTGGTGTGCTGCACAGACGTTTCAGCCTCAGAAACTGACCATGTGGTACTCCCCTAATGGTATGTTTGGGGTGCGCGGAGTCGGCTCTAAGGATGGTGTTTCCTGCTGTGGGCTTTCTGTAAAGGCTGGTGTGAATCATATCCCTGGTTCCCATTAATTTAACATCAAGAAAAACTATATCATTGATTTCCAAATTTCCAGTAAATTTGAGATTAAGGTTGTTATCATTAAAGTAGGAAAGCCATATGTTAATGTCAGCTTGGGCATCAGACGTGATGAACAAGAGATCGTCAATGAATCGACAGAAAAATACAGTATCCTGTCGGCGGGGACTATCACATCCAAAGATGCGGGACCTCTCCCACCAGCCCATGAAAAGGTTGGCTAATGAGGGCGAAAACTTTGCCCCCATAGAGGCCCCGCATCTCTGGAGGTAGCAGTCCCCGTCGAACATGAAGAAATTGTGGGTGAGTAGGTATTCCAATGCTTGTAAAATGAAATCTTGTGACACTATGGAGAACTTGCCGGACCTTTTTAGAAACCAGGCTACAGCTTGCAAGCCTAAGTGATGTGGGATACTGGAATACAAACTAGAGACATCACAAGTGATCCATCTGTAGTTTTCTTTCCATTTGAAACCTTGGAGTTTGCTTAATAGATGTTTAGTATCTCTCAAGTAGCCCGGCAACTCAACAGTCAAAGGTTGTAACTGTGAGTCTACCCACTCCCCCAACCTTTCATTCAATGAGCCTATACCAGCAACAATGGGCCAACCTGTCAAGGGATTAAAACCCTTGTGGACTTTGGGTAAATGGTGGAAAATTGGCGTAATGGGATGTTTGGGTATGAATGATTCTTTATCATGAGGAGAGAATAAACCAACCTGTATGGCCCTATCCAATAAGGCAGACAATTTGGTTTTAAAAGTGGAGGTGGGGTTGCTACGGAGTTTTTGATATGTACATGAATCTGATAATTGATGTAGAGCCTCCTCTCTATACGTTTCTGTATCCAATACTACCACAACACCCCCTTTGTCTGCGTTTTTAATCATAATACTGTCATCTGCTGTCAATGCTTTAAATGCCACCCGTTCATTTGGGGTTAAGTTGTCCTGCATTGGCTTCTTTTGACAATTGCGAGCTAGGCGAGTCAATTCACCCTCCACCATTTTCTGGAATAAGTCTAAATCCTTCCCCCTGGATGCTACCGGGTAAAAATCTGATTTAGATTTAGGTAAAAATTTGTCACATGTATCCGGGGGATCCACGGGGGGAGGATCTGACTCTATGGCTAAATCAGTCAAATCATTAAGAGCACAAACATCAGTAAACATTAAAGGTGTAGGGGGTGACTCACCAATGTCGCAAATGGCAGGAGAACCGATCGATTCCTCTGAAGATGAAAAATAATGTTTTCTAAGAGTGAGATTCCGAGAGAACTTGTTCACATCTAAGATGGTTTTAAATAAATCAAAATGTTGATTAGGACAAAAGTTTAAACCTTTTGCTAGAAGTTTAATTTCATCTTCTTTGAGGGGTCTTTTAGAAATGTTCATCACGCTGTGTGTTATTTCTTTGTTTTGCCCCGCAGACTGTATTGAATATTGCTTGAGGCGTTGGTGTTTCCTGCCGCCTCTCCTGGTTTTCTTATGTTGGAAGTTTTCTTCTTCTTGGAGTGACCGGACCTGTGAGGGTTTCCAGTGCATCTTTGTGCACCTGTTCTTGTTGTCTCTGTTATTTCTTCCGATCGATCAAAGGAGGAATCGGATGCGGTGTAAGCAGACGTGTCATTAACAGATAAACTTTCTTGGTCAGAAAAACTGACCTGTTTTCCTCGATTCCTTCGTGATTTTTTTGGAGTGAATGGAGGTTTCCTCCATGTGTAGACTTTATTGCTTTCATAGTCATCTTTGTCTCTGGCTAATTTGCCATTTTTGCTATCAATCACAGATTTCTCCATTTTATCCAGTTTTTTATTCAAGCGTTCATCCAGATCTGAGAAGCCAGGATTATTTTGTAAACTTGTAAGCTCTTTTTGTATCTGAGACATTTCTGTTTGGAGCACTTCCGCTTCTTTTTTCTTTGAAGAGATGAGGATGTTCATTAATTTGAATGAGCACATATCCAGTGTGTCAGTCCATTCTTTTTTAAGAGTATCATCAAAGAGATCAGAGGTTGGAAATTTCTTGATTCTCAAGCCTCGTGGGATATGTGTTAGCCTTAGATATTCTGATAAGAAGTGGATCTCCCAATATGCTTTGATTTCCTTGGCCATCAGCTGTTCTAGCTGTCTGAAATATTGTATAGTAGCTTTATTTTATCACCTATTACGATCAATTTATGTTTGTATCACCACATTTACACCCATCCTGTGGTCTCTTCACTTTTAATTGATTTCAGCATTCATTCACAATTATATTTTGGAATTTTTATTCTTTATTTTTAAATTTTATATAATATATTTCATTATTCCAACTCACAAATAATTTTTATGCACTTTTTCATACTAAATAATTTTGACACTTTCACATTTACCTCTACTGCTCACACATATACACTTTATATGCATAGTGACTTTCAAGATTTAAATGCTCACTCACATTCACATTCCCCACAGCTGAATCTCAGCTGCTTCATGTGTTTGCATTGATTACTTGGTCACGTGATTAATAATAGTTAGTATATATGTGGTCTGATTTTCTATTATCATTAGCTATGAGTAAGCACTTGGACAAGTGTGAAACGCGTTAGCCTATGATCTGTACACTCTGTCTATGATGTCCTGTATCTGATATGTTCCTGATTTTAAAATAAAGAAACTTGGATTATTACTTCCTGGAGTGCGGCTGTCCAGATCTTCTCGTTTGCATATAGTCTCTACTAGCATGAGCCAGCACCTGGAACCTCTCATCTCTGGAGAGCAAGATCAGCTTTACACCTGGTGAGACCTAAACTAGTGCAGGGATAACTTTTGTATTGCAACTGTATTCTGCTACATGTTTTCGGTAAAAAAAATCCCAATAAGCATATATAGATTGGTTTACGCGAACGTTATAGTGTCTACAAACTATCGGATCTAAACTGGTATTTGTATTTTTTATGTTTTAAACTAGTAATGGTGGCAATCAGTGACTTATATCGGAACTGCGATATTGCGGCGGACAATCTTTTGACATATTGCAGGAACCAGTGACATGAATACAGTGATCAGTGCTAAAAATATGCAATGTCACTGAACTAACTACACTGGCTGGGAAGGGGTTAAACATCTAGGGTGATCAAAAGGTTAACTGTGACTTCCGGTTCCGGCGCTGTATGTGAGAGTCAGAGGGACCAGCGGCTCCGCTCATCCCGCAGGATAATCGGCATACAAAAGCACTAAAGCGGACCTTACCCCCCCGGAAAAGCCCCCGTGCCATCGCTCAGGAACACTGTGCATGGAGCGGTACCTCACACAGCCTCGGTCCTGCTCTGGCTCACGATCAAGGGACACGTCTCCTTCTCCCTCAGGGAAATCTAAAATGGCCGTCGCATCAGGTCCCTCATCTCCTCCACAGAGCGCACACCAATCTTGGTGATCAAGTACTCCCTGCACATAAGAACTCCCCTGTGTGGACATGGAGGACAATGTTCAGGGGAACCAGGAGTCACACAGCACATATCAACAGATCGCTCAGGCTGTAGCTGCTCTTCTCTCTCCCACTATAACAGCCACAGTGGACAGAGCAGTATCCACAGGCATATTGCAGCTGAGAAAGGAGCTGGGAGAGCACTCCCAGAGGCTGACAGAGGCAGAGCAGCGAATCTCCTCCATTGAAGATGATCAATACCATATGAGTGCAGCTATGGAAAAATATTCCCAAGCCCAACAGCACTTGCACGATCGAATGGAGGACTTGGAGAACCATTCCAGAAGGAACAATCTGAGGATTATCGGCCTCCCTGAATCCTATAAACCAGGCTCGCTCCTCGACTTATGCACCTCCATCATTCCGGAAGCCCTCGGGAAAGAACCGCAGATGCACCGTGGAACGTTCCCATCCGATCGGGGCCCCTGCAAATGATCGCAAGCACCCAAGACCAATCATAGCGAATCTTAACTACGCAGATCGCACGGACATCCTACAAAGCTTTCGGAAAGCTAAATCCATCATGGTGGAGGGACACAAGCTCCTCATCTTCGCGGATTACTCCGCCGAAGTGTCACACAAACGCAAAGAATTCCAGTCTGTATGTGCAAAGCTTTACAAATGAAGCGTCCGCTTCAATTTAGCCTACCCAGCAACTCTCCGCCTACAAGCTCCGGATGGAGAACAGCTCACCTTCCAATCTCTGGAAAAGGCGAACCAATTCCTGCGCTCACTCTCATCTTCATCCGAGTGAAACCCCTCTGCAAAGTACGCAAAAAAAGTGAAGTTTGGGCCCAAAGAGCAAAGGAGCCCCAGTCAGGACCCCCCCCCCCAAACGTCTAAAGCCCACTTCTCTACATGATCAGCAAGAACCTCGCTGACGTTAACATCTGATCGATACCTCACACACCTGGGTGATGAGAGTACTCTCTCATACCAGTCTTTACTCCTCAGGAGCCTTTAACCTTTGAAAGGATCAAAAGGGTGCTGCCCTAAGGTTGTCGCATACTCCACGTTAGTTGAGCTCTTTTTACTGCAACCTTTCTTGTTGTGCTGTTTTATTTTTCTTTCACTGTTTTGAATTGTATGACATACTAATTTACTATGTGTTAGACCCTCTGGCATGGTTTCAGGCAATAGTTGTTGCCCTGATTCCTCCCACAGGAGAGGAAGTTTGCTCCTTCACCACTTGCTCTACCCCACCTAGATCCCCACAAATTAAAGTAAAATGACGAGTCCCCTCATCAATTCAGGCGTTCTGGGTTTGACCGGTGGTGAAATAGCATACGGAAAAAAGTAAAGTTGCGTACTTGTTTACCCCTTGTGGTTAATCTTTTCTCTCTATCTTTTCCCGTTCCCTCTTATGTACCCAACTCTCTAAAGAAGGGATGGTTTCCCCCGTCGCAAATCCAGAACTCAGTACTACTCTGCACGAAATTTAACTCCGTTCATACGATCCAGGTAATTCCCACATACAACCACCTACACTATCTACCCCATTCCTGACCTATGGCTTCTTTACAAATTACATCCTGGAATGTTAAAGGGCTTCGCTCCCCTATAAAAAGAATGAAGATCCTCAGGCACTTAAAAAGATTAAAGTCAGACATAGCTCTGCTTCAGGAGACGCACTTGGCGGAAAGTGACTTCTCCAGAATGCAAAAGCTTTGGGTAGGAAGGGTGTTAGGCTCAGTTTCCAAGGGACGCAAGGCGGGTACATTTATACTTCTACACAAAAAACTAGCATACAAATTAGTCTCCGTTGACAAAGACGAGGAAGGCGGGTTTATCTCAGTCCACCTGAAATTCCAAACGAGAGAGATGAGGATAACTAATATATATGCACCCAATTCCCGGACAAGTCCTATTTAACAAATTTAACTTCCCAACTAGTGAAAGAGGTCAGCATACCCGACCTTATAGGTGGTGACTTCAACTCAGTCTTACACAACAGCGAAGATAGATCTAGCCCACACTACAGATCAAGACCGTCACTACGTGACCAGTTCACCCACTTTTACCACATGGTTAATGCTCTTCAATTGATCGATACGTGGAGACTGCAACATCCCCTAGCTAAGGAATTCACCTTCTTCTCCCCAGCCCATGACTCCCTTGCCAAACTCGACTACTTCCTATGCACCCCATCCCTTTTGAACAGGGTTTGGGACTCTTCTATACACGACATGTCAATTTCAGATCACTCCCCCATCTCAATCACCATAGACGCTCTCCAGTCTTGCCCAGAATACAGACAGTGGCGGTTCCCGGGTCACTTGACCCAAAATACCAATTTCAAAACAATGCTACGTAAGGCTTGGTTGGAATACTCACACAATAATAGCCCACATGAGGATAGCCCTAATCTATTCTGGGAGGCAGGGAAAGAGTTCCTTAGGGGAAGGATTATATCCTTTGCATCGGCCCATAGGAAATCCACCTAAATACATTATTTGGAGGCCAGTGACAAACTACGGACAGCCCAACAGCGACTAAACGATCAAAACACCGCTGAAAAATGTAAGTTATGGCACACAATCTAGAACGTATGAAAATATCCCATACCCAATTACAATACCACAAATATGGCAATAAGGCAGGGAAGCTACAGGCTAGGCTCACCAAAGGAACCTTCCTTCCAACCCATATCAATGCCCTACACCATCCTGATGGCACTCTTTCCACATCGCCCAAAGAAATAAATAAAACTCTGGAATCATTTTATTCCAACCTCTATGCCCCTGAATCAATAGATCCTACTGAAGCAGCAAATTGGCTAGATGCTACACCCCTTCCCCAGATTACACCAGTCATGCTAAAAACTTTAAATGCGGCGGCCGGAGCTGATGGTGTAGTGTGAGGAGAGCTCTGTCACATCAGGAGACTTTCAGCAACTAACAGCGGCGTGTGACACCCGAAAACCGCCCCCTCAGGCGGCGTAACACAAGGGGATACTGATCCTAATGATGGCCAAACGCAAGGAGAGAGAGGGACCCAGGAAACTGACAGACTTCTACACCACAGTCCCTGGGAGAGTCTCTCAAAATGGCGCCGGCGCGGGAGACGTCTCTCCTCAGCACAGCCGTCCTCACAATGAAACAGCCTGTACTGACACTGGTGAGTTACCTGTGTCAGGCACAACTCCTCTATCACCCCCATCTGCCCCAAACAGTCCCCTTAAACAAAAAAGGAGACTCAGCTCTCCTGCTGATGACACAAATCAGCTAGACACAGAGGTACAGGACATGGAGCAAACTGACATGTATTCACAAAAGCTGGATGCCCTGCCTGCCTCTGGTCTGCCTCTGACTGATACAATGATGAAGGAGATGATCCTTACCCTGAGAGGAGCAATCCAGCAGGATATTACTAAACTTACATGCTCCACAAATAGAGATCTGACAGCTCTGGGGGACAGGGTTAATTATGTAGAGAATAAAATGAGTGATTTCTATGAAGCTCACAATGAACTTGTGGATGCTCACATGGAACTAGCAGACAAGTTCACAGCTCTCCACCTAAAAGTCACAGACCTCGAGGACCGCTCATGCAGAAATAACGTGAAATTTAGGGGGATCCCCGAATCGGTAAAACCATCTGAATTGTGCACTTTCCTCCAACAATTAATGATAAAAGCTATGCCGGCCCTTACACATGCAGATGTCATTATTGACAGAGCCCACAGACTGCATAAACCACCTCATCTCCCTGAGAAGGTCCCTAGAGACGTCATTGCCAGAATACATTTCTTTCACATCAAAGACCAACTCATGAGATTCTCCAGACAAAATAATACACTTCCAGACCCCTATGCAGGGATCACAATATATGCAGACCTCACCCAAGCCACCATGAAGGCCAGGAACAACCTGATTCCTATCACAAAACTGCTGAGGAATCATAAAATACTTTACAGGTGGGGCTTCCCCACTAAGCGCATGCTGGAAAAAGATAACGAATGGTATACCATTTCGTCCCTGGAAAAGGGCTTGGAACTGATGCGCAATTGGGGACTCCTTCCCTGTGAAGCCTATCCAGAATCCTCGGATCCTGCGACTTCCAGATCAGGCTCTAATTCATAACGCAACGCTAAAGGGTACCGTGACGGCTGACCACCACCATGCTCAACATATGAGGCCAACTACCTGGAAAAATTTCGAAAGAATCTCCCCATGGTTCACCAATTGAAAACACGCATATATATTCTACCATACAAGTCGCCTGATGTTCGGCTGCACTGGAAATTATTTTCATGATTTTACCCCACTATTGTTTTTGGGATATTCCCGAATCCATCCAATTGAAGTTGAATGTTTTGTATTCCTTTTTTCTGTTTCTCGTTTTTATTTTTTTGTTAGTCAATCCTACATTCTTGTGGAACATTCACATAAATGTACTAGCCCACTCCACTGCACTGGAATCAATTCCTAGATCACAGCAAATACCTCCATGCACCACTAGATGTCGCCAGAGCACCATTGAAATTAACAATGTCCATTAAAGTGATGTCCATCAACGCAAGAGGTCTCAACAGCCCATTTAAACGTCGTATGCTATGGAAGACGGCCTTAGAAATGAACTGTGACATTCTTTGTGTGCAAGAAACACATTTCCTGGATCAGAACCCCCCTCGATGCTCCCACAACAAATTTTCACATGTCTTCAAAGCAAATGACTCTGGTAAACATAATGGTGTCCTTATAGCCATTAAGGATTCTGTTACATTTAAATTAATAGATAAACAGCTAGATAGCCATGGTAGGTATATTATCTTAATAGCTGAAATCAATAACAATATTTATACATTAGTAAATCTGTATGCCCCTAACAAGAAAACAATGAAATTTCTCCGTCAAACTCTACAAAAAGCTAAAAGGTTGAAAAAGGGTAACCTGTTGATATGTGGAGATTTTAATTTAATTCTAAATGATGTACTTGACTCCTCCTCTGTGGGGCGAAGCCGCAGACCATCCCTGGGTAACTATTGCCTAGAAGAAGAATTATACGATCCTTGGCGATGTCTTCGCACCACAGAGCGGGATTACACTTGTTTCTCACCAGTCCATAGAAATTATTCCAGGATAGATTTCTTTCTTACAGACAAATACACATTACAAAAGGTGACAAAGGCAGATATCCACAATATTACCTGGTCTGACCATGCCCCCATAACGATCGAATTACTAGACACAGCCAAGACTACTTTTACACCTCTGTGGCGCAATAATACTTACCTCCTCTCCCAACCCCGAATTCAAAAAGAAGTCAATGAACAACTTGAAGAATATTTTACATTTAATGAGCAACCGGGAATCCACCCGACTACAGTTTGGTGCGCCCACAAAGCCTTCTCTAGAGGCTTACTGATTCAAATAGCAGCCAGGGAAAAAAAGAAAAAAACGCAACTTATATTGAAACTTCATGAACAAATCGCTGACTTAGAGAATAAACACAAAGCACACAATGACCACTCTCTATTACAGCAACTAAATTCCTGTCGGGAAGAACTAAAACAAACATTGAAATTTCACTAGGGATGAGCCGAACACCCCCCTGTTCGGTTCGCACCAGAACATGCGAATAGGAAAAAAGTTTGCTCGAACACGCGAACACCATTAAAGTCTATGGGACACGAACATGAATAATCAAAAGCGCTAATTTTAAAGGCTTATATGCAAGTTATTGTCATAAAAAGTGTTTGGGGACCTGGGTCCTGCCCCAGGGGACATGGATCAATGCAAAAAAAAGTTTTAAAAACGGCCGTTTTTTCAGGAGCAGTGATTTTAATAATGCTTAAAGTCAAACAATAAAAGTGTAATATCCCTTTAAATTTCGTACCTGGGGGGTGTCTATAGTATGCCTGTAAAGGGGCGCATGTTTCCCATGTTTAGAACAGCCTGACAGCAAAATGACATTTCGAAGGAAAAAAAGCCATTTAAAACTACCCGCGGCTATTGCATTGCCGACAATACACATAGAAGTTCATTGATAAAAACGGCAAGGGAATTCCCCACAGGGAAACCCCGAACCAAAATTTAAAAAAAAAAAATGATGTGGGAGTCCCCCTAAATTCCATACCAGGCCCTTCAGGTCTGGTATGGATATTAAGGGGAACCCCGGCCAAAATTAAAAAAAAAAATGACGTGGGGTTCCCCCTAAATTCCATACCAGACCCTTCAGGTCTAGTATGGATTTTAAGGGGAACCCCGCGCCAAAAAAAAAAAAAAAAAACGGCGTGGGGTTCCCCCAAAAATCCATACCAGACCCTTATCCGAGCATGCAACCTGGCAGGCCACAGGAAAAGAGGGGGGGACGAGAGTGCGCCCCCCCCTCCTGAACCGTACCAGGCCACATGCCCTCAACATTGGGAGGGTGCTTTGGGGTAGCCCCCCAAAACACCTTGTCTCCATGTTGATGAGGACAAGGGTCTCATCCCCACAACCCTGGCCGGTGGTTGTGGGGGTCTGCGGGCGGGGGGCTTATCGGAATCTGGAAGCCCCCTTTAACAAGGGGACACCCAGATCCCGCTCCCCCTGTGTGAAATGGTAAGGGGGTACTTACCCCTACCATTTCACTAAAAAAGTGTCAAAATAGTTAAAAATGACAAGAGACAGTTTTTGACAATTCCTTTATTTAAATGCTTCTTCTATCTTCCTTCATCTTCTTCTTCTTCTGGTTCTTCTGGCTCTTCTGGTTCTTCCTCCGACGTTCTCGTCCAGCATCTCCTCCGCGGCGTCTTCTATCTTCTTCTCCTCGGGCCGCTCCGCACCCATGGCATGGGGGGGAGGCTCCCGCTCTTCTCTTCATCTTCTTCTTCATCCTCTTCTCTTCTTCATCTTCTTCATCTTCATCTTCTCTTCTTAATTTTCTTCTCCGGGCCGCTCCGCATCCATGCATGGAGGGAGGCTCCCGCTGTGTGACGGCGTCTCCTCGTCTGACGGTTCTTAAATAATGGGGGGCGGCGCCCCCTCTGACGCATGGTGACTTGACGGGACTTCCCTGAGACGTCACGGGGAATGCCACAGGGAAGTCCCGTCATGTCCCGTGCGTCAGAGGGGGGCGGGGTCACCGGGTGGCCCCGCCCCCCATTATTTAAGAACCGTCAGACGAGGAGACGCCGTCACACAGCGGGAGCCTCCCTCCATGCATGGATGCGGAGCAGCCCGGAGAAGAAAATTAAGAAGAGAAGATGAAGATGAAGAAGATGAAGAAGATGAAGAAGAGAAGAGGATGAAGAAGAAGATGAAGAGAAGAGCGGGAGCCTCCCCCCATGCCATGGGGGCGGAGCGGCCCAAGGAGAAGAAGATAGAAGACGCAGCGGAGAAGATGCTGGACGAGAACGCCGGAGGAAGAACCAGAAGAGCCAGAAGAACCAGAAAAAGAAGAAGATGAAGGAAGATAGAAGAAAGAAGAAGCATTTAAATAAAGGAATTGTCAAAAACTGTCTCTTGTCATTTTTAACTATTTTGACAGTTTTTTAGTGAAATGGTAGGGGTAAGTACCCCCTTACCATTTCACACAGGGGGGGGGGCCGGGATCTGGGGGTCCCCTTGTTAAAGGGGGCTTCCAGATTCCGATAAGCCCCTCGCCCGCAGACCCCCACAACCACCGGCCACGGTTGTGGGGATAAGGCCCTTGTCCTCATCAACATGGGGACAAGGTGTTTTGGGGGGCTACCCCAAAGCACCCTCCCAATGTTGAGGGCATGTGGCCTGGTATGGTTCAGGAGGGGGGGGGCGCACTCTCGTCCCCCCCTCTTTTCCTGCGGCCTGCCAGGTTGCGTGCTCGAATAAGGGTCTGGTATGGATTTTTGGGGGAACCCCACGCCGTTTTTTTTTTTTTTTGGCGCGGGGTTCCCCTTAAAATCCATACCAGACCTGAAGGGCCTGGTATGGAATTTAGGGGGACCCCCCCACGTCATTTTTTTTTTTTAATTTTGGCCGGGGTTCCCCTTAATATCCATACCAGACCTGAAGGGCCTGGTATGGAATTTAGGAGGAACCCCCCACGTCATTTTTTTTTTTTTTAATTTTGGTTCGGGGTTTCCCTGTGGGGAATTCCCATGCCGTTTTTATCAATGAACTTTTATGTGTATTGTCGGACCGGCAATTCATTAATAGCCACGGGTAGTTTTAAATGAGTTTTTTCCTTCGAAATGTCATTTTGCTGTCAGACTGTTCTAAACACGGGAAACATGCGCCCCTTTACAGGCATACTATAGACACCCCCCAGGTACGAAATTTAAAGGGATATTACACTTTTATTGTTTGACTTTAAGCATTATTAAAATCACTGCTCCTGAAAAATGTCCGTTTTTAAAACTTTTTTTTGCATTGATACATGTCCCCTGGGGCAATAACTTGCATATAAGCCTTTAAAATTAGCACTTTTGATTTCTCCCATAGACTTTTAAAGGGTGTTCCGCGGCATTCGAATTTGCCGCGAACACCCCAAATTGTTCGGTGTTCGGCGAACTTGCGAACAACTAATGTTCGAGTCGAACATGAGTTCGACTCGAACTGGAAGCTCATCCCTAAATCTGACTATGACCTCTACTTTAAAAGGCTCAAACTTTCATATTATTCCCAGAACAATAGGGCAGGGAAACTACTAGCCTCTCAACTAAAGAAGAGGCACAACCGCACAAACATCTCGGTGATTAAACACCACAATAAAAATCATCCATATCACAATCCTAAAGATATTGCCAATACCTTCAAAGATTATTATGAATCTTTATATAATCTCAAACTAGACAAGAACATTCACCAACCCACTGAGACTGAAATTAATGAGTTCCTCAGAAAGATTGACCTCCCCTCCATAGACACAAATTCACTACAACTATTAAACAAACCCTTTACTGCGGCTGAAGTTCATGAAGTGATTAAACATTTACCTAAACATAAAGCCCCTGGAGCAGATGGCTTTTCAGCCGAATACTATCAAGCGTTCTCATCAACGCTCGCCCCCAAACTAGTAGACCTCTTCAACATAGCTGCAAATACTGGTACATTTCCAAGTGAAATGCTTCAAGCTATTATAGTGACTATACCAAAACCAGGAAAAGACCCCTCCTTACCACATAATTACAGACCCATCTCATTACTAATTTCCAATCTAAAAATCTTCGCTAAAGTACTAGCAAACAGATTATTGAATATAACCCCCACCCTTATAGGACTGGAGCAGGTGGGATTTGTCAAAGGAAGGCAGGCCCCGGATAGTACTAAAAGAATGATTAACTTACTAAGATACGCAGAAATCAAACGTACACCCAGTATATTCGTAACCCTAGACGCAGAAAAAGCGTTTGATAGAGTCCATTGGACATACCTATCTCACACGCTCTCCAAATTTGGCCTAAACGGATTTTTACACTCAGCCATCATGTCAATTTACTCGAAACCCTCAGCCAGAGTATATGCATCAGGAATACTTTCTGACTCTTTCAACCTTACCAATGGTACCCGTCAAGGTTGCCCCCTATCCCCTATAGTATTCTCCCTAGCCATAGAACCCTTAGCAGAACTTATCAGAAATACCGTTGAAATTAAAGGACTCCAGGTAGGTCTTAAAGAACACAAAATAGGGCTCTTTGCAGACAATATAATCCTTACCCTGACCAACCCTGAGTACTCCCTACCCAAAGCCACAGAACTCTTACATCACTTTGGGGAAATAACATACTACAAACTGAACACTTCCAAATGCTATGCCCTACCTCTAAATATAACTGAGAACAGTAAAGACAACCTTAAAGAAATATTCCCCTGCAATTGGGACTCACCCTCTATCAACTATCTAGGTATCCAATTGACTCACCCTATATCTAAATTATACACTGCCAGCTTCCCTCCCCTTCTAGCACACATACAGACGGAATTCTCCCAAATCTCTAAATTTTACCTAACCTGGGTTGGACGTATAGCTGCATATAAAATGCAAATACTTCCCAAACTACTCTACCTCTTCAGAACCGTCCCGATCCCAATTCCACAAAAATTTTTCTCTGATTTGGCGTCGCTCTAGAACAAATTTATCTGGCAACACAAAAAACCCAGAATTGCACTGACGACTCTATATAAAACGAGAACACTCGGAGGAGGGGGTCTGCCAAATGCTTATGCCTACCATCAAGCTTCCTTATTGGACCAACTGAAGTTTTGGTTCTCCTGTCGAGAGGACAACCTATGGTCCCACATAGAACAACATGTCACGCCAGGTCATGACCTTACAGCGCTTCTTATGGCATCCACCATTCATCATAAACCCTCAATACCGGCCTACCCAACAGTACAAGCATCACTCAAGGCTTGGTCCCTCCTGACTAAAAATAATTTTACAGATGAACCATCCCACACACTGCACTTACCTCTCACAGCCTATGCATACCTCATACCAAACTTTTCAACTCACCACTGGAAACAAAAAGGCATCCACTACGACACTGCAGATCTAGTGAACCCTACAGCAGTGGACACCTTCATGATTCAGCAAATTAAACAATATAATAAAAAATAACCAACCACTACCACGAAAATTCCATTAATTATATGCAATTTTCTAATGAACAAGCACAAACCTACTGCTAAGGGTATATCGCTGTGCTATAGATACTGCAACTTCCACACTACACGAACCAAGCTCCCAACCATGCATAAGTGGGAAATAGAACTGCAAAAGTCCTTTACACTGCCACAATGGCTCACAGCTATTAAATACAATAGTACATCTTCAGCATGTACCATCTATCTTCTTCATAGATGGTACATAACTCCCATGCGTCTACACACTATGAACTCCTCTTTATCCCCACTATGCTGGAGGAATTGTCATAATAATGGAAACCTATTACACATCATGTGGCACTGTAAGGTTCTGAAAAACTATTGGACAGACGTATTCTCTCTAATCTCAGACACAACCAATTCCCAATGTACTCCCTCTCCAGAATTAGCACTACTATGCCTGGGGATAGACTCCTTCCCATATACACACAGAAAAGTGGTGGTACGTATACTATTTGCAGCTCATATATCTATAGCAGAGAAATGGAAATCCACTACCCCACCAGATATAAAGGAAGTTGTCGCCAGGGTGAATTCACAAAGCCTCATGGAACGTATGCTGGCATACAAGGGGGGTCGAGCACATACCTACCACAAATTCTGGGATAACTGGCTATCAAAGCACAATCCTGTCTTGCGTTGATGAACCTAAAATTAATTGGTAATTGGAAAAAGACCACTTCTATTGGTGTTGCATTACATCCAGTGCAGGAACTTACTTTTTATCAATACTGAATAGTTATGTTTGGTTATATTTTTAATTTGGTTTGATTAAACATTTAATGTTTATACAAAGCTGTTACAACCACTATATTCTAATTGATGTTGGTATTGTTATCAATGGCTTTAGGTTCAAGTACTTTTGTTGCTATCGATTTGTGACCAATTTGAGGCGACCATATTCTGGGTCGCATTCACCAGTCCTGGAAGGGCATACATATAGCCTGCTCACAGTGTGTTCCCGGTAGGGGTGATGGGCTCTTAATGTTAATTTTATATTCCTAACCAAACTCTCCAGGCACTACTACTTAGATTAAAGACTCCACAGTTATTCTTTTTTGTTTTACCTCAAGAACCTAATCTACTCAGATGTGCTTACACTATTTCTTTCTTGAAAATATGAACATCTTTGAATACCTACTATATTTGTATTTGTACAAAAAACGTTTAATAAAAATCTTAAAGTTGAAAAAAAAATAAAAACTTTAAACGCCCCTGTTACTGCAGAGGAAATCGAGGTCTCTGTCAGTGGCCTCTCGAACGGTAAGGCCCCTGGCCCCCGATGGTTACACTCCCGAATTCTTTAAAATGCTCAGAGACTCAATCGTGCCCTCTCTCCTATCAATGTATAATTCTATATGGGACGGGGGCCCATACCTTCTGACAGGGCATCAAGAAAACATGAAACCGATTGCAAAAAATGGTAAGGATCCACAGAATCCAGGGTCGTACTGCCCAATATCACTGCTAAACATTGACTCTAAAGTACTATCCAAGATAATAGCTACCCGTTTGGCAAACATTATGCCTTCTCTTATTCACCACGCGCAGTCAGGGTTCACCAAGGGCAGATCGGCTGCTTCCAACCTACGAAAGGTCTTAGCCGCCTTAGAGTATGAAAAACAACACCCCCAAGAAGATGTAGCAATTATAACTTTAGATGCCGAAAAGGCCTTTGACAGCGTTAGTTTTCAATGGCTATCCCTAATAATGCAAAAGGCCCCTTTTACCACTTCATAGAAAACCTGTATTCATCCCCGTCAGCCACAGTAATAGCTTCAGGAATACAATCTAACCCTATAAGATTGCACAAAGGGACAAGACAGGGGTGTCCCCTCTCTCCCCTGCTATTCAACCTGGCCATTGAGCCCCTTTCACGATACCTTAACACCACAGCCCCCATTCAAGGAATCCCTTTTGGACATGAGGAATTGCGAGCCACCCTGTTTGCGGATGACATTTTGTTATTCACGACTTCCCCCCAAACCAATATTCCAGCCATACAAAATATTTTCAACTCCTTCCGCAAATGCTCTGGCCTAAGAATAAATTTTGCCAAGAGTGAAATCCTGCCCCTAGGTGCTCCAACGTCCAGACCATGGTTGTCCTCCTCCCCTTTTCACATAAACGAGAAGGATATCACCTATTTGGGTATCAAAATAGGGAAGGATCCAGCCTCTCTTTACCACCTCAATTACCCTCCTCTGATTTCGAAAATTATGGGCGAACTGGAGGCCTGGTCCAACCCTCCACTCTCACTCTTCAAAATGGTCAGTTTTGCTCGCCTTTTATACCCACTGCAAACGTTACCTTTACTGCTTAAACATAAAGATGTGTAAATAAGGCGATTTCTGCCTTTTTATGGAAAAAGGGTAAACCGAAAATAGCTGACAAAACTTGTTCTCCCAAAGAGTGAAGGGGGAGTCAGCCTCCTGAACATTAGAGTATACAATCTTGCATGTTTATTGAGATCAGGCATGGACTGGCTATCACAATCATCAAAATACTCCAACTATGACCTGGAATCTGCCATGGTCCACCCGATAAATCTGTCAGCACTACTACATAGCTCTCTGCAGCAAATCCCGAGCCACATTAAGCAAAACCTGATGTTTAGAGATACGATAATAGCATGGAGAGAAGTAAGGAAAAAATTAGGCCTCTCTCCCCCAAGTATCCAAATTCTTCCCAATCTAAGGCAACCCCATGTTCCCCCTTGGTCTACAATACAAATCTTTTTCCAAATGGAAAGACAAAGGCTGACTAGAGCCTATCATCTATACCACTGTGCAAATGGTGCCCTTAAAGCTTTTCACCTCGTAAAGAATTAAACTACCCACCCATCATTTCCTTCCAGTCTCGCAATTCTCAAACTTCATCAGCAAGACTTGTCCAAGGAAAAACATTAGATTCCAACAATCCTTTTTGGATACTCTGCTTGAGGAGCACAGATACTCTATCTCGGACTTGTACCATCCTCTGAACGGGAAATTTGCAAAACCCTTACACGACACTTCGCTCAAATCCTGGATAACAGACCTACTGGGTCATGTCAATGTAGAAAACATCCTCATGGGCTACAAAGTCACTAGAAGCATTACACCAAATGAATCTTGGAGGGAAACACAATTCAAGCTAATGCACAGAGCCTACTTCCTCTTTTCATCTAATCACCCCTCCACAACTGGTCCATCTTGTCCTTGGTGCTCATTACGCAAACCATCGTTACTCCACCGCCTCTGGCTTTGCCCAAGGATCTCTGCCTATTGGTCCTCGATCCTCACATTCATCTACAAAGTGACTAACTGGCAACCTGAGAAAGACCCTATGCTCCTCCTGTTCTGATACCCCACATCAACATCAGAATCCCCAAACACATCTAATTTGCTACCTCAAGAAAACTGTCCATGGATCCTCCTCACGCTGCTCATAGCCTGCAGAAACATCCTCAACCATTGGATTGTTACTGCTCCTCCGACAGTACCTGGAACGATTGGACCCCTAAAATCACTACTCTTTCAAGAAAAATTGGATGCCATGATCCAACACAAATGGCCTAACATCAAATTCACGAGAAAATGGTCATCCTTTATCGACTGCTGTCTGACACCTTCAGAAAAAAATCACCTATACTCGACATCACTTCCTCTCATCGAACAAAATCACATCCCGACTTTGCACCTTACTCACAAGCAGGCATTCCTACCCTCTCCATAAGCCTCAACACCAAGAGCTTTCCTTCCCTGAGAAAAAATTTGGTAATTTTTGCTTGGCCGACTTCACATTTGAATTAATCCGTTGTCTCTTAGGATCTACAAATTAGATAAACTGCTGTTTTCATTTTTATTAATGTCCTTATATATATCCCTAGATTTATACCTGAGACCATCGAAGGGGGACAGCTATCGGCTGTCCCAAGTTCGTGGCTCCTTTTGATCCATATCACACCCTTCTTCCCTTTCTTCCTCTCACCCCCAGCTGCTCCCTTTTCTTTCCTTCTCCAATGCTCATTCCATGTAACAATGGCTGTTATTATCATAATAAAATAGCGTATCCTATGAGTAGGCACTCTGTATGAGTGTGAAACGCGTCAGAGGTTGAGCTGTATTACTCCAGCAGTGTCTCATGTACCCTATGATCCTATTTTACTAATAAAGAAGAATTTTATCTGCTTATCCCGGTGTGCGGCTGTCCAGATCTTCCTATCCAACTACATTTGTACCAGCAATTGCCAGCACCTGGGGCTCTTATCCTTCTTCCTGGAGGAGGAGGAGGAATCTCAGCTTGGTCTGTTCGGATCTGTGGAAACTATCTCTGTTTCATTCAATATATCTGGACCTTTGCTTCATTTATCCACCAGCTCGGAAACATTTCCCGCTGATTATTTTCCCTCATTCATCCTCCATTTTTTCTTTGGAACTTATTTTACTTTGAGAGCTTATTTGTTTTCTATCATGGATCATACTAGTACCTCGACACCCGCTGTTGAAGCGGTATACAGCAGAACTCTCACAGCACCTTGCAACAATCCATTAAGGCAATAATTGCAAGCACACACGCTACAACTATCCGATGACGATGGAATTCAACTAATACGCCATTTCAGGAAATTGGAACAACTGATGGCTAAAGAAATTAGAGCCTATTGGGATATCAGCTTTTTAACTGAATACCTGTCTTTACTACACATTCCACTAAGGAGTAAGAATAAAAAAATTCCCTACCTCAGAATTATTCACTGATGAGTTTAAAAAGGAATGGACGGACACTCTTGACATATGTTCCTTCAAACTCATGAACATTCTGATTGCTAAAAGCTATGAGTAAGCACTCTGTATGAGTGTGAAACGCGTCAACTGTTGAGCTGTATCACTCCAGCGGTGTCTCATGTACCCTATGATCCTATTTTACTAATAAAGAAGAATTTTATCTGCTTATCCCGGTGTGCGGCTGTCCAGATCTTCCTATCCAACTACATTTGTACCAGCAATTGCCAGCACTCGGGGCTCTCTTCCTTCTTCCTGGAGGAGGAGGAATTTCAGCTTGGTCTGTCCGGAGCGGTTGTAACTATCTGTGCTTTCTTCTCAGTGTGAGAACCAAGTCACTTGCGGCGGGCTACAAAAAGATGGTCGCCGTGAGGACTAATCTCCTTGTGTTCAGTGAAGAGGGGAGGCCCCTCTCCACTGAACACATGGTTAAAGCCAGGAACTAGCTGGGGAGAGACAGACATGGCTTGAAGGAGGGTTGTGCTGCCAGGGACACAGATGTGAGGAGGACCCTGCTCTGCTGATGTGGACACAGATGTATGGTGGGACTCCGCTGGGGACACAGATGTATGGAGGGACTTCACTGGGGACACAGATGTATGGAGGGGCTCCACTGGGGACACAGATGTAAGGAGGGGCTACGCTGGGGACACAGATGTAAGGAGGGGCTCCGCTGGGGACACAGATGTAAGGAGGAGCTCCGCTGGGGACACAGATGTAAGGAGGGGCTCTGCTGAGGACACAGATTCTAAGGAGAGGCTCTGCTGGGGACACAGATTCTAAGGAGGGGCTCCGCTGGGGAAACAGATTCTAAGGAGGGGCCTCGCTGGGGACACAGATGTAAAAAGGGACTCTGCTGATGGGGACACAGATGTAAGGAGGGACTCCGCTGACGAGGACACAGATGTAAGAAGGGACTCCGCTGGGGGCACCTGATGTAAGGAGGAACTCTGCTGGGGGCACCCGATATAAGGAGGGACTTTGCTGGGGGCACCTGATGTAAGGAGGGACTCCACTGATGGGGACACAGATGTAAGGAGGGACTCCGCTGGTGGCACCTGATGTAAGGAGAAACTCAGCTGGGGGCACCTGATGTAAGGAGGAACTTTGCTGGGGCACCCGATGTAAGGAGGGACTCTGCTGGGGGCACCCGATGTAAGGATGGACTCTGCTGGGAGCACCTAATGTAGGGAGGGACACCTGATGGCATCTGGTGGCATGCGACCTGGCAAGTGACACGCTCAGGGCTTCCTCTGAGTCTGCATTATGGTGAGTTGAACTATTTAATTTTATATTACAATGTAATAATAGAAATAATGCACTTCAATCATCCTGACACCATAACAACCATGGTGCCGGAATGATTGAAGTGCTAACACCAGGTGTTTGGAGTATCTTTATCTGCTGATTGTTAAACATTCTAGAATACACATATTTCTATTGTCATGTAGGGCCTGCTGTTCCTCCCTCTCTCCCTCCATCCCTCGTTCATCTCAGACGATAACCACACCTTAGAGCCACGCCCACTATTTTTCCTGAAACCATGCCCATTTTCACCAAGTGGGAGTGGTCAAAAAGGAAGGGTGGGGTCTGGTGCCCCCCATCCTAAAACTTCACCAGCCGCCACTGGTCCCAGCACTGAACCTTGGGGTACACCACTGATAACCTTAGACCATTCAGAGTAAGAATCATTAACCACTACTCTCTGAATTCTGTCTTTTAGCCAGTTTTCTATCCAATTACAAACTGATATTTCCAAGCCTGTAGACTTTACCTTACACATGAGCCGTGTGTGGGGATGTCACGGTCCCTACCGTGCCATACAAACGGCCAGGCGTGGTCACGCCCCGAAGAATCCATGACTTTCTGTTTACTGCTCCTGTTGTATTAGCTCTGAGCCACACCTCAGTTCACTATTCAGCCTGGTTTCCAAAGCTATGCTTTGTCCTGCATGTAGTACTGAGGGCTATACTCTGGATCTTGCTTTGCAATTAGTACCTGTCACTCCTGAGGCAGTTTATCTAATCAGCTGGGTATAAAACACTGCCTCACTCTGAGGGCTTAGTCAGTTAATTTTCTCTTGTATTGCCAAAGGTCCCTGTGTCCCTGTGTCCCTGTGTCCCTGTGTCCCTGTGTCCCTGTGTCCCTGTGTTCCTGTTTCAGTGTTTCAAGACTGACCCCGGCTTCTGACCCTGGCTCTGTTCATCGTTTATTCTGACTTCTGGAATCCCTGACTACAGCTTCACCTTGACAATCCTTTGGTAAATTCCTGTCAAGCCCCCGTGCACAGATTCACAGCCCAGGTGGCTTTTTACCTTGTTACCATGGGCTGTGTGTATTTGCAAGGGTGAGCATACATCTCTGCACTATGGACTCCAACCAATGTAAGCCCTTACAGGGAAACTGTGTCAAATGCTGCCACCCCTCTGTCTAAGGTTTTACTTACCTCCTCATAAAAAGAAATCAGGTTTGTTTGACAACTTCTGTCTTTCGTGAACCCATGCTGTCTGTTGTTTAAAATATTCTTTTCCAGCAAGAACTCGTCTATGTGGTCTTTTATTAAACTCTCCAGTATGTTTCCGACTATAGAAGTTAAACTAACAGGTCTATAGTTACTTGGTTAAGGCTTTGTTCACTTTTTAAATATAGGAACCACATTGGCCCTACGCCAATCCAGTGGTACTATTCTCCTCATTAATGGGTCCCTAAAAATTAGATACAATGGCTTTGAAATTACAGAGCTCAATTCTTTTAGGATCCGTGGGTGGATGCCATCTGGTACAGGTGCTTTATCCACCTTTATTCTAGCTAAATATTTCTGAACCATATCCCTTTTGAGCCATTGCATTGTGGATCATTTGGGGCTGTGTCACTACCACCCCCATTATGGACATGAGCTCCCCCATGCTCCTTTGTATACACAGAGCTGAAGAACGTATTTAATAAATTTGACTTCTCTTTGTCTCCAGTCACCCACTCTAGATTATTTTGTAAAGGGCCTACATGCTCAGACCTGACCTTTTTTACTATAAATATTTTGAAAGAATTTTTTGGTGTTTGTCCTACTATATTTTGCAATCTGTCATTCGTTTTGAGTTTTTGCATCCTTGATTTCCTTTTTACATATTCTGTTATATTCTTTGTAACATTTAAACCACACTAGTCTTCCTTCATTTTGATATTTTATAAAAGGACTTTTCTTATTGTTTATAGCTTTTTTAACTTTGGCCGTGAGCCACATAGGTTTTATTTTTAGCCTTTTAAACGTATTGCCCATGGGAATATACTTTGCAGTGAGTTCACAAACAGTCACTTTAAAGAATTCCCATTTCTGTTCTGTGCCCATTGATGCCAATATTCCCTCCCAGTCCAAGTCCTGGAGAGCAGCCCTCATCCTTGGAAAATTTGCTCTCTTGAAGTTAAGTGTTTTTATCTTTCCTGTATGTGTTTTTTGCTTACAGCTAACATCAAATGAAATCATGTTATGGTCACTGCTACCAAGATGTTCCTTTATGTGGTTGTTCTTTTCACAAGCCTTTCTAGTGTGTGGTGTAATCTTGGGTATCTCTCCAAACCAACATAGAGCAATGTACATTTTTAAGCCAACTGCTGTGCTTTTTTTAAATTTTTGTGTTTTTTGTTTTGTTTAATTTTAGGAATATTTTGTTGTCAGCAGTATCTACACAGCTACATATCATCATACATGTCCTCCCTGTTTCTTTTGTTTACAGTATTTAGATATTCTCTATTTAGATATTATACTGTAGATTCAAATACTAAATATTATTTTCTGCATCCTCAAATGGTTAAATAATGTATACCAGCATCTAGCACTGAAACTGAACAAAATGTATCTATAAATACCCCCAATGCAAAATAGTGCACTAAAATAAATATATGTGTAACCAAAACTGAAAAGCTCATAAATAGGGATGAGCTTCGAGTTCGAGTCGAACTCATGTTCGACTCGAACATTGGCTGTTCGCAAGTTCGCCGAACAGCGAACAATTTGGGGTGTTCGCTGCAAATTCGAATGCCGCGGAACACCCTTTAAAAGTCTATGGGAGAAATCAAAAGGGCTAATTTTAAAGGCTAATATGCAAGTTATTGTCATAAAAAGTGTTTGGGGACCCAGGTCCTGCCCAGGGGACATGGATCAATGCAAAAAAAAGTTTTAAAAATAGCCGTTTTTTCAGGAGCAGTGATTTTAATAATGCTTAAAGTCGAACAATAAAAGTGTAATATCCCTTTAAATTTCGTACCTGGGGGGTGTCTATAGTATGCCTGTAAAGGGGCACATGTTTCCTGTGTTTAGAACAGTCTGACAGCAAAATGACATTTTGAAGGAAAAAACTCATTTAAAACTACCCGCGGCTATTGCATTGCCGACAATACACATAGAAGTTCATTGATAAAAACGGCATGGGAATTCCCCAAAGGGGAACCCCAAACCAAAATTAAAAAAAAAAAAATGATGTGGGAGTCCCCCTAAATTCCATACCAGGCCCTTCAGGTCTGATATGGATATTAAGGGGAACCCCGGCCAAAATTAAAAAAAAAAAAATGACGTGGGGTTCCCCCTAAATTCCATACCAGACCCTTCAGGTCTGGTATGGATTTTAAGGGGAACCCCGCGCCAAAAAAACAAAAAAAAAACGGCGTGGGGTCCCCCCAAAAATCCATACCAGACCCTTATCCGAGCACACAGCCTGGCAGGCCGCAGGAAAAGAGGGGGGGACGAGAGTGCGGCCCCCCCCTCCTGAACCGTACCAGGCCACATGCCCTCAACATTGGGAGGGTGCTTTGGGGTAGCCCCCCAAAACACCTTGTCCCCATGTTGATGAGGACAAGGGCCTCATCCCCACAACCCTGGCTGGTGGTTGTGGGGGTCTGCGGGCAGGGGGCTTATCGAAATCTGGAAGCCCCCTTTAACAAGGGGACCCCCAGATCCCGGCCCCCTCCCTGTGTGAAATGGTAAGTGGGTACTTACCCCTACCATTTCACTAAAAAACTGTCAAAAATGTTAAAAATGACAAGAGACAGTTTTTGACAATTCCTTTATTGAAATGCTTCTTCTTTCTTCTATCTTCCTTCATCTTCTGGTTCTTCTGGCTCTTCTGGTTCTTCCTCCGGCGTTCTCGTCCAGCATCTCCTCTGCGGCGTCTTCTATCTTCTTCTCCTTGGGCCGCTCCGCACCCATGGCATGGGGGGGAGGCTCCCGCTCTTCTCTTCTTCTCTTCTTCTCTCCTTCTCTTCTTCATTTTCTTCTCCGGGCCGCTCCACACCCATGCCGGCATGGAGGGAGGCTCCCGCTGTGTGACGGCGCTCCTTGTCTGACAGTTCTTAAATAATGGGGGGCGGGGCCACCCGGTAAACCCGGCCCCCTCTGACGCACGGTGACTTGACGGGACTTCCCTGTGACGTCACGGGGAATGCCACAGGTAAGTCCCGTCATGTCCCGTGCGTCACAGTGGCCCCGCCCCCGTTATTTAAGAACTGTCAGACGAGGAGCGCCGTCACACAGCGGGAGCCTCCCTCCATGCCAGCATGGATGCGGAGCGGCCCGGAGAAGAAAATGAAGAAGAGAAGAAGAGAAGAAGGAAGAAAAGAAGAAGAGAAGAGCGGGAGTCTCCCCCCCATGCCATGGGTGCGGAGCGGCCCGAGGAGAAGAAGATAGAAGACGCCGCAGAGGAGATGCTGGATGAGAACGCCGGAGGAAGAACCAGAAGAACCAGAAGATGAAGGAAGATAGAAAAAAGAAGTATTTAAATAAAGGAATTGTCAAAAACTGTCTCTTGTCATTTTTAACATTTTTGACAGTTTTTTAGTGAAATGGTAGGGGTAAGTACCCCCTTACCATTTCACACAGGGGGGGGCTGGGATCTGGGGGTCCCCTTGTTAAAGGGGGCTTCCAGATTCCGATAAGCCCCCCACCCGCAGACCCCCACAACCACCGGCCAGGGTTGTGGGGATGAGGCTCTTGTCCTCATCAACATGGGGACAAGGTGTTTTGCGGGGCTACCCCAAAGCACCCTCCCAATGTTGAGGGCATGTGGCCTGGTACGGTTCAGGAGGGGGGTGCACTCTCGTCCCCCCCCTCTTTTCCTGCGGCCTGCCAGGTTGCGTGCTCGGATAAGGGTCTGGTATGGAATTTAGGGGGAACCCCACGTCATTTTTTTTTTACATTTTGGCCAGGGTTCCCCTTAATATCCATATCAGACCTGAAGGGCCTGGTATGGAATTTAGGGGGACTCCCACGTCATTTTTTTAAAAAAATTTTGGTTCGGGGTTCCCCCTTAGGGAATTCCCATGCCGTTTTTATCAATGAACTTCTATGTGTATTGTCGGCAATGCAATAGCCGCGGGTAGTTTTAAATGTGTTTTTTTCCTTCCAAATGTCATTTTGCTGTCAGACTGTTCTAAACACAGGAAACATGTGCCCCTTTACAGGCATACTATAGACACCCCCCAGGTACGAAATTTAAAGGGATATTACACTTTTATTGTTTGACTCTAAGCATTACTAAAATCACTGCTCCTGAAAAAACGGCCGTTTTTAAAACTTTTTTTTGCATTGATCCATGTCCCCTGGGGCAGGACCCAGGTCCCCAAACACTTTTTATGACAATAACTTGCATATAAGCCTTTAAAATTAGCAGTTTTGATTATTCATGTTCGTGTCCCATAGACCTTTACAGTGTTCGCGTGTTCGAACAAACTTTTTTCCTGTTCGCATGTTCTGGTGCGAACCGAACAGGGGGGTGTTCGGCTCATCCCTACTCTTAAAGATATTAGAGGTGGATATAGTGAATGTTCCTGTGCATTACATTATATGAAATGGGCAATACCAACAATCTCTCAACTACTGGCACTAAAAATGAGCACATATCATCTGTAAACTTTACCAATACAAACTAGTTCCATGCTGAAATTAATCTATATGTGACCACAAATGAGATGCCAATCAGGAAAATGGTAACATAAGGTGTATATTCATCTGCACCATGTGCTGATAAATACTGTGATTTACAAAATGCAACAGACTATCCTGGTGATCAGTAATCGTAAAATGTGTCCATGTAATTATGAACATGTGGTAGTGCTAATTAATTATATAGAAGTCCAACATGCCAAGAAATCTCTGGGATATTTATCTATTTTGGAAAGGGGGTATGCATGTTACTTATACCTGTGGTTCTATAATGTGACAATGCAGGGGAGCAAAATACGAAGCAGCTCCTGGCATCTCTTCAACCACCTCAATACTGACACGTTCAGCTCCTTCCTGCCCAGACCAATTTTCAGCTTTTAATGCTCTCACACTTTCAATGTCATGCAACACTTACCTAAATTACATTTTTACTACTCTGTGAAAAAAATGCAGACATGCCCTTTCTCTTGATTAGGGATGAGCTGAACACCCCCCCGTTCGGTTCCCATTCAGAATATGCAAACAGGCAAAAACTTTATTCGAACACACGAATACACGAACATGAAAAATCAAAAGTGCTAAATTTAAAGGCTTATATGCATGGTATTGTCATAAAAAGTGTTTGGGGACCTGGGTCCTGCCCAGGGAACATGTATCAATGCAAAAAAGTTTTAAAAAAGGCCGTTTTTTTGGGAGAAGTGATTTTAATAATGCTTAAAGTGAAACAATAAAAGTGTAATATTCCTTTAAATTTCGTACCTGGGAGGTATCTATAGTATTCCTGTAAAGTGGTGCATGTTTCCCATGTTTAGAACAGTGACAGCAAAATGACATTTCTAAAGGAAAAAAAGTCATTTAAAAGTACTCGCGGCTATAATGAATTGTCGGGCCGGCAATACACATAAAAGTTTATTGATAAAAACGGCATGGAATGGAATTTCCCCACAGGGGAACCCCGAACCAAAATTTAACAAAAAGGGTCTGAAGGGCCTGGTATGGATTTTGAGGGGGACCCCCACGCCATTTTTCTTTAAAATTTTGGCGTGGGGTTCCCCTTAATATCCATACCAGACCTGAAAGGCCTGGTATGGAATTTGGGGGGACCCCCTTGCATTTTTTTTTTTTAATTTTGGTTCTGGGTTCCCCTGTGGGGGAATCCCATGCCATTTTTTATCAATGAACTATTATGTGTATTGCTGGACCGACAATTCACTATAGCTGCGAGTTTTAAATGACTTTTTTTTCCTTTAGAAATGTCATTTTGCTGTCAGACTGTTCTAAACACGGGAAACATGCGCCACTTTACAGGCATACTATAGACACCCCCCAGGTATGAAATTTAAAAGGCATATAACACTTTTATTGTTTCACTTTAAGCAAAATCAATGCTCCCGAAAAATGATGCGTTTTTAAAACTTTTTTTGCATTGATACATGTCTCCTGGGGCAGGACCCAGGTCCCCAAACACTTTTTATGACAATAATTTGCATATTAACCTTTAAAATTATCATGTTTGATATCTCCTATAAACTTTTAAAGGGTGTTCCGCGGGTTTCGAATTTGCCGCGAACACCCCAAATTGTTCGTTGTTCTGCGAACAGGCAAACAGCCAATGTTCGAGTCGGACTCGTGTTCGACCTGAACATAAAGCCTATCCCTACTCTTGATGGCATGACCTGACCACTTTGTCCTGCAGGATCTGCTTTCCCTCTACTACCTCTGCTTGCAGAACCTCTGTCTCTCCCCTTGGGTCTGGCTGACAATTTTGCCTAACTTTATCTTTGGCAACAGGGAGGATGAGGTTGCCTTGCTTTGGTGCACTAAAAATGTGGTTATTTGGTGAACAAAAACAAAGGACTGTTCGGCATGTATCCTTAACCAATTTACGCTGCTGACTCAAAAATTAGAGCGGAGCTCCAGCCCTCCCACCAAAAAATTTAAAGTCAGCAGTTACAAATACTGTAGCTGCTGAGTTTTTATATTAGGACGCTTACTTGTCCAGGGATTCCGTGATGTAGGCACCCCAGCTGATTTTCTGATCGGCTCTCAATTGCTGCTGCCACCATTAATGGTAAGAGAAACCAATAGTGAAGCCTTTTGGCTTCACAGTCAATTCACTACTGTGCATGCGCGAAGCACACAGCACTTTCTAACTGGCCGAACTTCTGGGGGACCTGGCCGCATCTCGCCAGATCTCCCGAATCTATCTACTGTACCTGCTGATTTCAGACGATATTCTGGGCTTAAAGCTAGTATTTACATAATGACATGCTCTGGGTTTTTAGGGCATTTACATACTAGTTCTATCTTTAGTTTAATTAGTAATGGGGTATATGGCGCAATAAGTGTTGTGTGTACATAAATATGCATAACCATAGAGGTTGTTGGCTAGGGCTTCTGCATCCCACAGAAGCCCTCCACCATCTTGTTGGTTTCCACTCCCGCATCCAAGCTGTCATCCAGTCTGACGTCCTGACTAGGGATGAGCCGAACACCCCCCTGTTCGGTTCGCACCAGAACTTGCGAACAGGCAAAAAATTTGCTTGAACAGTCAAAGACCGTTAAAGTCTATGGAACTTGAACATGAATAATCAAAAGTGCTCATTTTAAAGGCTTATATGCAAGTTATTGTCATAAAAAGTGTTTTGGGGACCTGGGTCCTGCCCCAGGGGACATGGATCAATCCAAAAAAAAGTTTTAAAAACGGCCGTTTTTTCAGGAGCAGTGATTTTAATAATGCTTAAAGTGAAACAATAAAAGTGTAATATTCCTTTAAATTTTGTACCTGGGGGGTGTCTATAGTATGCCTGTAAAGGGGCGCATGTTTCCCATGTTTAGAACAGTCTGACAGCAAAATGACATTTCAAAGGAAAAAAAGTCATTTAAAACTGCTCGCGGCTATTAACCACTTCAGCCCCGGAAGGATTTACCCCCTTCCTGACCAGAGCACTTTTTACAATTTGGCACTGCGTCGCTTTAACTGCTAATTGCGTGGTCATGCAATGCTGTACCCAAACAAAATTTGCGTCCTTTTCTTCCCACAAATAGCGCTTTCTTTTTTTGGTATTTGATCACCTCTGCCGGTTTTATTTTTTGCGCTATACACGGAAAAAGACCGAAAATTTTGAAAAAAAATGATATTTTCTACTTTTTGTTCTAAAAAAAAAAATCCAATAAACTCAATTTTAGTCATACATTTAGGCCAATATGTATTCGGCCACATGTCTTTGGAAAAAAAAAGTTAATAAGTGTATATTTATTGGTTTGCGCAAAAGTTATAGCGCCTACAAACTAGGGTACATTTTCTGGAATTTACACAGCCTTTAATTTATGACTGCCTATGTCGTTTCTTGAGGTGCTAAAATGGCAGGGCAGTACAAAACCCCCACAAATGACCCCATTTTGGAAAGTAGACACCCCAAGGAAATTGCTGAGAGGCATGTTGAGCCCATTGAATATTCAATTTTTTTGTCCCAAATGATTGAATAATGACAAAAAAAAAAAAATTACAAAAAGTTGTCACTAAATGATATATTGCTCACACAGGCCATGGGCATATGTGGAATTGCACCCCAAAATACATTTAGCTTCTTCTCCTGAGTACGGGGATACCACATGTGTGGGACTTTTTGGTAGCCTAGCCGCGTACGGGGCCCCGAAAATCAATCACTGCCTTCAGGATTTCTAAGGGCGTACATTTTTGATTTTACTCCTCACTACCTATCACAGTTTTGAAGGCCATAAAATGCCCAGATGGCATAAACCCCCCCCCCCCAAATGACCCCATTTTGGAAAGTAGACACCCCAAGCTATTTGCTTTGAGGCATGTTGAGTCCATGGAATGTTTTATATTTTGATACAAGTTGCGGGAAAGTGACAAATTTTTTTTTTTTTTTTTTGCACAAAGTTGTCACTAAATGATATATTGCTCACACAGGCCATGGGCATATGGGGAATTGCACCCCAAAATACATTTAGCTACTTCTCCTGAGTACGGGGATACAACATGTGTGGGACTTTTTGGGAGCCTAGCCGCGTACGGGGCCCCGAAAACCAATCACTCCTTCAGCATTTCTAAGGGTGTAAATTTTTGATTTCACTCTTTACTGCCTATCACAGTTTCGGAGGCCATGGAATGCCCAGGTGGCACAACCCCCCCCAAATGACCCCATTTTGGAAAGTAGACACCCCAAGCTATTTGTTGAGAGGCATGGTGAGTATTTTGCAGCTCTCATTTGTTTTTGAAAATAAAAAAAGACAAGAATTTTTTTTTTCTTTTTTCAATTTTCAAAACTTTGTGACAAAAAGTGAGGTCTGCAAAATACTCACTATACCTCTCAGCAAATAGCTTGGGATGTCTACTTTCCAAAATGGGGTCATTTGGGGGGGTTTTGTGCCACCTGGGCATTCCATGGCCTCCGAAACTGTGATAGGCAGTGAAGAGTGAAGTCAAAAATGTACGGCCTTAGAAAGCCTGAAGGCGGTGCTTGGTTTTCGGGGTCCCGTACGCGGCTAGGCTCCCAAAAAGTCTCACACATGTGGTATCCCCGTACTCAGGAGAAGCAACAGAATGTATTTTGGGGTGTATTTTCACATATTCCCATGGCATGTTTGAGCAATATATCATTTAGTGACAACTTTGTGCAAAAAAAAAAAATTGTCTCTTTCCCGCAACTTGTGTCACAATATAAAATATTCCATGGACTCGACATGACTCTCAGCAAATAGCTTGGGGTGTCTACTTTCCAAAATGGGGTCATTTGGGGGGGTTTTGAACTGTCCTGGCATTTTATGCACAACATTTAGAAGCTTATGTCACACATCACCCACTCTTCTAACAACTTGAAGACAAAGGCCTTTCTGACACTTTTTGATTACATGAAAAAATTATTTTTTTTTGCAAGAAAATTACTTTGAACCCCCACACATTATATATTTTTTTTAAAGCAAATGCCCTACAGATTAAAATGGTGGGTGTTTCATTTTTTTTTCCACACAGTATTTGTGCAGCGATTTTTCAAACGCATTTTTTGGGGAAAAAACACACTTTTTTAAATTTTAATGCACTAAAACACACTATATTGCCCAAATGTTTGATGAAATAAAAAAGATGATCTTAGGCCGAGTACATGGATACCAAACATGACATGCTTTAAAATTGCGCACAAACGTGCAGTGGCGACAAACTAAATACATTTTTAAAAGCCTTTAAAAGCCTTTACAGGTTACCACTTTAGATTTACAGAGGGAGTCTACTGCTAAAATTACTGCCCTCGATCTGACCTTTGCGGTGATACCTCACATGCATGGTGCAATTGCTGTTTACATTTGACGCCAGACCAATGCTTGCGTTCGCCTTAGCGCGAGAGCAGGGGGGACAGGGGTGCTTTTTTTTTTTTTTTTTTTTTTTCTTTATTATTTTTTTTTTTTTTTATCTTATTTTTAAACTGTTCCTTTCATTTTTTTTTTTTAATTCATTTTTATTGTTATCTCAGGGAATGTAAATATCCCCTATCATAGCAATAGGTAGTGACAGGTACTCTTTTTTGAAAAAATTGGGGTCTATTAGACCCTAGATTTCTCCTCTGCCCTCAAAGCATCTGACCATACCAAGATCAGTGTGATAAAATGCTTTCCCAATTTCCCAATGGCGCTGTTTACATCCGGCGAAATCTAAGTCATAAAATGCTCGTAGCTTCCGGTTTCTTAGGCCATAGAGATGTTTGGAGCCACTCTGGTCTCTGATCAGCTCTATGGTCAGCTGGCTGAATCACCGGCTGCATTCTCAGGTTCCCTGTTGAGACAGGAGAGCCAGAGAAAAACACGGAAGACGGTGGGGGGGCATTCCCTCCCACTACTTGTAAAAGCAGTCTAGAGGCTAATTAGCCGCTAGGATTGCTTTTACATGAAAGCCGACCGCTGGCTGAAAAGAATGATACCAAGATGATACCTAAACCTGCAGGCATCATTCTGGTATAACCATTCAAAGTCGTGAATTGCATACCTGAAGACAAAAAAATGGTTAACAATAAAGCACAGTAAACGGTAAAGTATAAAAAATTGCATACCTGAAAAGCAAACATGATAAAACATAATAACAATAAAACATTGCAGAATAGAATACAGTAAAAAAGAGCAGAACAATAAAGAAAGAATAGAGAGAGAGAGAACAATAAAACGACAACTATTTTTTTTCCTTGTCAAAAGAAGTTTATTGAGTATACAATGTTATAAAGATACATAAAGTAAGTTTACAAGGATCTATAAAGTAAGCTCATTGTTTTACAGTAGGGTTTATATAGGTAAATATCATGAAATTTCAAATATTAAACATTGAGTTCACATAAACCTAAATTAAAGATATATATCATTTCCTTAGTTACTTTTGTAGGTATTTAAATGATTTATACCTACTATACATATTCTTTAGACAACTATTTTTTTTATTGTATATTTTTGTATGTGTGTTTTTTTTTGTTTTTTTTTTACACTTTTTTTTGTAACTGTAACTTTTATAAATGTAACCAGTTCCAGGTTTGGGTCTCTCAAAATGCGATGGCATCTTGGGAGACCCTGTGAAGGTGTGCCTAGTCTGTGCAATGCTGTACCCTATACTATTACTAAACTAGTGAATGGTAGCGTTCAAAACATTCACCAATGCAAAGACCAGGATTGTCAGGACAGGAGGGACAATAATAGCGGGGGTCACACCTATATCCGTGCTTGCTGCAGACACGACATCTTTTTTGGGGGGGTTCGTTGGGTAGGGGTACTCGGGAGGACATAAAGAAAATGCCTCTCATGCAGCCGACTGCATTTGGTTGGGAATGTGAATGGGGGAAGTACGGGCGCTGCAGAAGCGGTGGGTTCCCAATTAGGATTGGGAAATGCAGCAGGAAGGACATTATGGGCACGACGGGCCTGTGTTTATCTTTTTGGTGGCAGCGGGACACTACTTGTGCTTGCCACCTCACCAGCTTGAACTGCACTTATGGGACTCGCCACGTCACCAAGTGTTACTGCAGTGCTGGTTTGACTACGACCGGGGTGTACTAGGCCGCTGGTGCTTGCCAGTTCACCAAAACGCTACCAAAAAACTGTTAGCGATCGCAGGGATCAGGCCTGACTCTGCGAATGCTGCAGTTATGCGTTTAGTGTTTTGTAAGTGACAGTGATCGATCGATACTGCACTTGGGTGGCCTGGGCTGGGCCGGGCGGAGGGGCAAAACGCAGGTGCTAGCAGGTATCTGGGCTGATCCCACTAACACTGCGTTTGTGGGAACCCTAAACTGCTGGGGACGCTAGTATAGATCTGATCGTATCAGATATTCATCCGATCAGATACTATACCACTAAGGGAGGTGTACGGTGCGTGCATGGGTGTTAGCAGTACTGGCGCTAACCTGACGCTGCCTGGGGCAGGTGCTTGCCAGTTCACCAAAACGCTACCAAAAAAACTGTTAGCGATCGCAGGGATCAGGCCTGACTCTGTGAATGCTGCAGTTACGCGTTTAGTGTTTTGTAAGTGACAGTGATCGATCGATACTGCACTTGGGTGGCCTGGGCTGGGCCGGGCGGGGGGGCAAAACGCAGGTGCTAGCAGGTATCTGGGCTGATCCCACTAACACTGCGTTTTTGGGAACCCTAAACTGCTGGGGACGCCAGTATAGATCTGATCGGATCAGATATTGATCCGATCAGATACTATACCACTAAGGGAGGTGTACGGTGCGTGCGTGGGTGTTAGCGGTACTGGCGCTAATCTGACACTGCTTGGGGCTGGTGCTTGCCAGTTCACCAAAACGCTACCAAGAAAACTGTTAGCGATCACAGGGATCAGGCCTGACTCTGCGAACGCTGCAGTTATGCGTTTAGTATTTTGTAAGTGACAGTGATCGATTGATACTGCACTTTGGTGGGCTGGGCCGGGCTGGGCGGAGGGGAAAAACGCAGGTGCTAGCAAGTATCTGGGCTTATCCCACTAACACTGCGTTTTTGGGAACCCTAAACTGCTGGGGACGCTAGTATAGATCTGATCGGATCAGATATTGATGCGTTCAGATACTATACCACTAAGGGAGGCGTATGCTGCGTGCGTGGGTGTTAGCGGTACTGGCGCTAATCTGATGCTGCCTGGGGCGACGCATATCACCGCCGGGCGATCAGGGGGCTAAAAGTTTATTCAGTAATAAACGGTGGGTGCCCTGACACTATAAAAAATAAACGAACTAACCAGCGTCAACCGTAACGGTTATACGGTAATCAGTGGTGAAAGGGTTAACTAGGGGGCAATCAAGGGGTTAAAACATTTATTAGATAGTATATGGGGGTCCCTGACGCTATAAAACGCTGACGGCGAACCTAAATATTTACGTCCCTAACTAGCGTCACCAGCGACACTAATACAGCGATCAGAAAAATGATCGCTTAGCGACACTGGTGACGAGGGGTGATTAAGGGGTTAAAACTTTATTAGGGGGGGTTAGGGGGGTATCCTAGACCTACAGGGGGCTAATACTCACTGCCCTACCACTTCTAACTGTCACAAACTGACACCATGCAGTAATCAGAAAAAAAAAAATACTGCTTGGTGTCAGTGTGACAGGGAGGGGGGAGGGGTGATTGGGGGGGATCGGGGGGCGATCGGGGGTGTAAAGTATGCCTGGCATGTTCTACTGTGTGTGTGTTTTGCACTCACATGTCTTCTCTCCTCGGCACCAGAACGGAAACTGCCGAGCCGAGGAGAGATGACACCACATCCTCTGCCTGTGTGTACTACACACAGGCAGGGGAGGATTCCCATTGGCTGGGAGCGATCGCGAGGGGGGCCACGATCGGATGGCCTCCCCCTCGCCTCTCAATGCTCCCAGACAAATGCCGACCGCCGCTGGCACCGGGGGTTCCGAACGGACCCCCCGCCCGCGGGAGGCAGATCACGTATGGGTACGTGATTCTGCCTGCCCGTGCCATTCTGCCGACGTATATCGTCATTAGGTGGTCGGCAAGTGGTTAATGAATTGCCGGTCCAACAATACACATAAAAGTTCATTGATAAAAACGGCATGGGAATTTCCCACGGGGGAACCCTGAAACAATTTTTTTTTTTTAAATGACGTGGGGGGTCCCCCTAAATTCCATACCAGGTCCTTCAGGTCTGGTATGGATATTAAGGGTAACCCCGGACAAAATTTAAAAAAAGAATGGCGTGGGTCCCCCTCAAAATCTATACCAGACCCTTCAGGTCTGGTATGGATTTTAAGGGGAACCCCGTGCCAAGATTTTTTTAAAAATTGGCGTGGGGTCCCCCCAAAAATCCATACGAGAGAGCGCCCCCCCTCCTGAACCGTACCAGGCCACATGCCCTCAATATTGGGAGGGTGCTTTGGGGTAGCCCCCCAAAACACCTTGTTCCCATGTTGATGGGGACAAGGGCCTCATCCCCACAACCCTTGCCCGGTGGTTGTGGGGGTTTGCGGGCGGGGGGCTTATCGGAATCTGAAAGCCCCCTTTAACAAGGGGACCCCCAGATCCCGGCCCTCCCCCTGTGTGAAATGGTAAGGGGGTACCTACCATTTCACAAAAAAAATGTCAAAAATGTTAAAAATGACAAAAAACAATTGACAATTGGTTTATTTAAATGCTTCTTCTTTCTTCTATCTTCTATCTTCCTTCATGTTCTTCCCCCATCTTCTTCTTCTTCTTCTGGTTCTTCTGGTTCTTCCTCCAGTGTTCTCGTCCGGCATCTCCTCCACGGTGTCTTCTCTTCATCTTCTTCTCTGGGCTGCTCCGCATCCATGATGGCATTGAGGGAGTCTCCTGCTGTGTGACGCTTCTCCTCTTCTGACAGTTCCTAAATAACGGAGGGCAGGGCCACCCGGTGACCTTGCCCCCCTCTGACGCATGGGGACTTGACGGGGACTTCCCTGTGGCATTCCCCGTGATGTCAGAGGGGACGGGGTCACCGGGTGGTCCCGCCCTCCATTATTTAAGAACTGTCAGAAGAGGAGAAGCGTCACACAGCGGTAGCCTTCCTCCATGCCATCATGGATGCGGAGCGGCCCAGAGAAGAAGATGAAGAGAAGATGCCACGGAGGAGATGGCGGACAAGAACACCGGGAGGAAGAACCAGAAGAAGAAGAAGATGGAGGAAGAAACCGAAGGAAGATAGAAGAAAGAAGAAGCATTTAAATAAAGAATTGTCAAAAACTCTTTCTTGTCATTTTTAAAATTTTTGACAGTTTTTTGTGGAATGGTAGGGGTACTTTTGTACCCCCTTACCATGTCACACAGGGGGGAGAGCCAGGATCTGGGGGTCCCCTTGTTAAAGGGGGCTTCCAGATTCCGATAAGCCCCCCGCCCGCAGACCCCCACAACCACCAGGCAAGGGTTGTGGTGATGAGGCCCTTGTCCCCATCAACATGGGGACAAGGTGTTTTGGGGGGCTACCCCAAAGCACCCTCCCAATGTTGAGGACATGTGGCCTGGTACGGTTCAGGAGGGGGGGCGCTCTCTCATCCCCCCTCTTTTCCTGCAGCCTGCCAGGTTGCGTGCTCGGATAAGGGTCTGGTATTGATTTTTAGGGGGACCCCACGCCAATTTTTTTAAAATTTTGACGCGGGGTTCCCTTTAAAATCCATACCAGACCTAAAGGGTCTGGTATAGATTTTGAGGGGGACCCCCCACGTCATTTTCTTTTTTTAATTTTGGTTCGGGGTTCCCCTGTGGGGAATTCCCATGCCGTTTTTATCAATGAACTTTTATGTGTATTGTCGGACCGACAATTCATTAATAGCCGTGAGTAGTTTTAAATTACTTTTTTTCCTTTGAAATGTAATTTTGCTGTCAGACTGTTCTAAACACGGGAAACATGTGCCCCTTTACAGGCAAACTATAGACACCCCCCAGGTATGAAATTTAAAGGAATATTACACTTTTATTGTTTCACTTTAAGCATTATTAAAATCTCTGCTCCCGAAAATGTCCATTTTTAAAACTTTTTTTTGCATTGATCTGTGTCCCCTGGGGCAGGACCTGGGTCCCCAAACACTTTTTACGACAATACCATGCATATAGGTCTTTAAAATTAGCACTTTTGATTTCTCCCATAGACTTTTAAAAAGTGTTCTGCGGCTTTCGAATTTGCCGCGAACACCCCAAATTGTTTGCTGTTCGGCGAACTGACGAACAGCCGATGTTCGAGTCAAACATGAGTTCGACTTGAACTCGAACCCTAGTCCTGACTTTCCAGGCTTATAGTTTTAGGAAGAGGCTTTCCATCCCAGATGCATGAGCCAGCTGCTCATGGATTATGTACAGTACAAAAAGTACCATTTCATCTTCCTACATGAATTGACAATTTACTAGTATTTCTCAGTATATTTAATACTGCACATAGTTTGGCGCCCCCAATGTTTTCTCTTGGTCCTGCTGGTGTTTCCATCCATCCACTCAATGCTTCTACCTTGGTCTGAGGTTCCCTGTTGTTGTGTCCATCGGAAACCCTTACTATGTGATTTTAACTGTCACAATGTGAGTTACCATTTGTCTTTTCACCACAATAAATATGATAATATACTACACTTAAATTGCACCTTGCTGTTCTTCTTACCAACTTTATCTGCACTGCTTACTTAATCATTTTATCATCATATTTTAATCATCTCTATATTAAGAGTCTAAAAATGTAATGTAAATGTAAAAGCAAGTAAATGCATTTTTTCAAAATGTATAATTCCCCCTTTTTAATATTCTTTACATTATGCTGTCTTCATAAGTTATTCATACAGTGTATTTTCTTCTCACTCAGTTTAAGTCCCATCATTTTTATTCCTCTTCTAATTTAAACAAACCATCTCTTGAAAAGCCCCATGTTCTACTTAAAAAACGTATTAATTCTGAGACTAAAATATCTTCTTCTAGAAGTTTATTCTCTCGTTCAGTTGTTTGATGGCTGTTCTTACTTTCACATGATGAAGTTCCCAGTTCTTTTTCTTGGTCATTGTAATAAGAATTCTTCATTTTCATTTTGTGATTCTACATGACTTTGATATTTTAATAACTCTTCAAATTATTCAGGCCAGTGTTCTAATATTTTTCTTCATTGAGAATTCAGTTTCCGTTTTCATCTTTTACATTGTCATTTGTTGTAAAAAACTCTCTCTCCTATCCTAACCTAATGGACCAAATTTCTAATTTGCTTCTTTTTAAATAGCTATTCTATTTTCTGGAGCATTTCCCTTTCTTCCTCTTTTTTTATTTACCTCTCTTATTTTTCAAAACATTTATTGATACTTGCCCTTGTTCTTGTTTTTCTTTTCTTTTTTTTTTTTTTTTTTATAAAGTTTTATTGAGTTTTTAAAAAAAGGTAACAGAAATAAAAAGAAGTTGAAACGAGCACATTGAAATACATATGTGCAGGTGCAGCCGCCATTAATGTGAAATGAGAGAAAGTTATTATACATAAAAGGTGGTGGAGGGTACATAGAACACATTATAAGACAGAGTCAATATCTACTATTCCATCACGTGGTAGTAATCCCACCGTTAAATGAAATTGGGATCTGCTTGCTGTCTGTGTGTGTGTGTGTGTGTCTTTGGTATGTGTCAGCTCAACCACATCTTCCACCGTTAAATGAAATTGGGATCTGCTTGCTGTCTCTGTGTGTGTGTGTCTTTGGTATGTGTCAGTTCAACCACATCTTCCACCGTTAAATGAAATTGGGATCTGCTTGCTGTCTTTGTGTGTGTGTCTTTGGTATGTGGCCTTCTCTATCTGTTGCCCTGTGTGCATAACCATGACGTTGTTTTTTGTTGCTCTGGACTATCTTACCTAAGTTTTATGTGTTGATCTTATCTTGGCCTCTGGCCTCTTGCTATTGTGACTTTAGAAGCAAAAAGTCCACTTTGATTGTTAGGCATTCTTATATTCATTCATGATTACAAAGGATGGGGAGATGGCAAAGGTATTGAATTTATTCTTCTCCTCAGTCTTCACGAGTGAATCGGGGGGCTTCAGTAACCAAAACTGCAGTGTTTATCCTCATGACACAACACAGGAAGCACTTACATGGTTAACAGAGGACGGAATTAAAATTAGACTTGAGAAACTTAACATTAATAAATCACCGGGACCAGATGACTTGCATCCGAGGGTACTTAGGGAACTCAGTCAGGTGATTGCCAGACCGTTGTTCCTAATTTTTACAGACAGCCTATTGACTGGAATGGTACCAGCTGATTGGAGAAAAGCCAATGTAGCACCAATATTTAAAAAGGGCCCAAAAAACATCCCTGGGAATTACAGACCAGTTAGCCTAACATCAATAGTATGTAAACTCTTGGAGGGGATGATAAGGGACTATAGACAAGATTTTAGTAATAAGAATGATATCATTAGCAGTAATCAGCATGGATTCATGAAGAATCGTTCTTGCCAAACCAATCTATTAACCTTCTATGAGGAGGTGAGTTGCCATCTAGATAAAGGAAGGCCCGTAGATGTGGTGTATCTGGATTTTGCAAAAGCATTTGACACAGTTCCCCATAAACGTTTACTGTACAAAATAAGGTGCGTTGGCATGGACCATAGGGTGAGTACATGGATTGAAAACTGGCTACAAGGGGGTGTTCAGAGGGTGGTGATAAATGGGGAGTACTCAGAATGGTCAGGGGTGGGTAGTGGGGTTCCCCAGGGTTCTGTGCTGGGACCAATCCTATTTAATTTGTTCATAAACGACCTGGAGGATGGGATAAACAGTTCAATCTCTGTATTTGCAGATGATACTAAGCTAAGCAGGGCAATAACTTCTCCACAGGATGTGGAAATCTTGCAAAAAGACCTGAACAAATTAATGGGGTGGGCGACTACATGGCAAATGAGGTTCAATGTAGAAAAATGTAAAATAATGCATTTGGGTGGCAAAAATATGAATGCAATCTATACACTGGGGGGAGAACCTCTGGGGGAATCTAGGATGGAAAAGGACCTGGGGGTCCTAGTAGATGATAGGCTCAGCAATGGCATGCAATGCCAAGCTGCTGCTAATAAAGCAAACAGAATATTGGCATGCATTAAAAGGGGGATTAACTGCAGAGATAAAACGATAATTCTCCCGCTCTACAAGACTCTGGTCCGCCGGCACCTGGAGTATGCTGTCCAGTTCTGGGCACCAGTCCTCAGGAGGGACGTACTGGAAATGGAGCGAGTACAAAGAAGGGCAACAAAGCTAATAAAGGGTCTGGAGGATCTTAGTTATGAGGAAAGGTTGCGAGCACTGAACTTATTCTCTCTGGAGAAGAGACGCTTGAGAGGGGATATGATTTCAATTTACAAATACTGTACTGGTGACCCCACAATAGGGATAAAACTTTTTCGCAGAAGAGAGTTTAATAAGACTCGTGGCCACTCATTACAATTAGAAGAAAAGAGGTTTAACCTTAAACTACATAGAGGGTTCTTTACTGTAAGAGCGGTAAGGATGTGGAATTCCCTTCCACAGGCGGTGGTCTCAGCGGGGAGCATTGATAACTTCAAGAAACTATTAGATAATCACCTGAATGACCGCAATATACAGGGATATGTAATGTAATACTGACACATAATCGCACACATAGGTTGGACTTGATGGACTTGTGTCTTTTTTCAACCTCACATACTATGTAACTATGTAACTATATATTAAATAATGAACTTCAACCCCACCCTTATAACAGTATAAATTTGCTGGCGGAGCACATTGCAGGTGCTTCTATCTCTAAGTGATTCTTTCTACAAGTGATATGCACTTCAATCTCTGCACTTCAGCGATTGCACGAAGCAAACAAATACAGCAATCTGCACTGGAAAGCACCTAACAGACTGCAGGTGACCCTGACTCTCTATTAAGCTCTCCTTCCACTCTGTAACATGCACTCTCTACCATTGCTTCTGACACTCCTGTCCTCTCTCCTCAAACTCTCTTACCTTCACCCCCCCTCTCCACCCGCCTGCTTATATATATCACCCTGCCTTCTGTCCTCTCCCTACTACTGCTCCTACCAACTCTTGCTCATTCTACATCCATATACTGATATAACCTCCAGTACTTTGAAACATGCCCCTTCACATAAATCACATTCCCACATTACCTCCCTCACCCTCCTGCTTCTCCTAATCTCTGGTGACATATCCCCAAACCCTGGGCCACCATCATCTGTCTTTGCCCAACGCTTCCATCCCCCTACACCCTCTGGCAGGAGCCGCAACCCACAGAACTTGGTCTTTATTCCTCTTTCCAAAACCAGTCCCCCTTTTCCTGTGCCCTTTGGAATGCACTGTCAGAGAGGTTACCTGGTTGGGTGCCGGTGCGCGCCGGGGCGCGTTGGTGCTCATGTCCCTGTGCGTGCTGGGGCGCGTGTCCCTGGGGGCGCTGGCGTGTCTGGGCTGACCGGCCGTGGCGTGCGGGGTGGCGTCCGGGCGTTCGTGCGTCCGCGTTCGTGCGTCCGCGTTAGCGCTCGTCCGCCTGTGGGCGCTGCCTTTGACTTGCCCGGTAGTGTGGGCGTGCACGCCGGTGTCTGGGGCACGCTCAGGCGCATGTGAGGGCGTGGCGCACCTTGGCGAATCGGCGCGTGCACGAGCGCGGCGTTTTGGCGCCAATCAGCCTATTTGAAGCCTGCCTCTACACTGACTCGGTGCTGCCTGATCAAACAGCTCTGTGTCTTGTTCCATGATCATCCTGTGTTCCTGTATCTCCGTAGTGTTTACCCGTTGTGACCCGGCTTGCCTTTGGACCTTCCTTGACTGCTGCCTGAACCCGACCCCGGCTCGTTTGACCTTGTTTCTGCCTTCTCCCTTGTACCGTTGCCGCCAGCCCGTTGCCGACCTCTGCCTGTGTGTGACCAAGCCTGATTAGCTCCTGCTTAGCATCTGCTCTATCAAGCCTGAAGTTCTACCGATTGCTTGCCAGACCACCGTGCTCCAGGACTCTAACTTCAGGCCCTCATACCATTCCGCATTCGCGGGCCTCCTGTCTGCTCTACCAGGGGCCCCGAATCGGATACGTAAGGGAGCCTACCCTCTGCCCAAGTGGACTCATCTGTCTGGTAAGTGTGGGACCTGACAGTATCAGGCAGCCATGACTGAGTCCGGGCAGGGGGCCTCCCCCATGGATGAACTGTGCAGGCACCTAGCGGGCCTTACTCAAGCCGTTAAAAGCCTACAAAAAGGCTATACCAGACTGGAACGGCAGGTCCAGGCCCTCTCAGCCTCTCCTCCAGGAGCAGTATCTACCAACCCTGCCTCAGCACCTTCTGTAGTGATGCTTCCACCAGAGCCCAGGGTGCCTACACCCGAAACATTTTCCGGAGAACGCAGTAAGTTCCGGGCATTCCGTAACGCATGCGAACTATACTTTGCTCTACAACCCCGTACGTTCTCACTGGAGGCTACTTAAGTGGGGTTCGTCATATCCTTGTTGACTGGCGAGCCTCAAACCTGGGCCCACCATCTACTAGAGCAAAAGGCTCAATCTCTTGACTCCTTAAGTGACTTTTTCCTAGCCATGTCTCAGCTGTATGAGGACCCCCAGCTAACAGCCACGGCAGAAGGCGCCTTGCATTCCCTTCAACAAGGCCGCAGAGCTGCTGAAGATTACGCCGTGGAGTTTAGGCGCTGGAGCTCGGACACAGAGTGGAATGACGCAGCCTTGCGTCACCAATATCGGCTGGGGTTGTTGGATCCCCTAAAGGATGAATTAGCACGAGTGGGGGTACCTCAGACACTAGAGGAGCTAATCAATCTGTCAATCCAAATTGACCGCCGCCTCAGGGAGAGACGCTCAGAGATCTGTTTGTCACCCACGCCTCACCTGGATGTTGCCTAGGGCCCCTAGTGCCCCGAACCAAGCTCCGCTTGTCTCGTCTACTCCAGTCCAGGAGATCTCTGAGCCCATGCAGTTGGGACTGCTCCGTCCCTCTCTGACTCCTGAGGAGAAGACACGTAGACGCACACTCAACCTGTGCTTGTACTGTGGGGAGCCTGGTCACTTTGCAAGAGCATGCCCCAATAAAAGACGTAAGTGTCTGCTGTCTTCCTCGTTGTGTGCACCTGTCCTACCTAGTGCCGGTAACCATTTAACATTTTCCATTGTATTACAGTTACCTGGAAGGAGCATCCCAGTACCGGCCATCATTGATTCGGGAGCATGTAGTGGATTCATTGACCGGACCTTCGTCGAAACTCATCATATTCCCACTCAAACTAAAGCCCAAGGACTGGCAGTTTTTCTAGCGGACGGTTCCACCCTCCGCTCCGGACCCGTTACCCAAGAAACGGTTCCTCTATTGGCCACTATTGGCCCGGAACATCAGGAACTTTTACGTCTAGATGTCATCTCCTCTCCTCTCTTCCCAATCATCCTAGGAATACCTTGGCTACAGGCTCACAATCCTAGTATCTACTGGTCTACGGGCAAGATCCAGTTTTCTTCTGAATATTGCAGACAACACTGCCTACGGGGGACCCCATTAACTTCCTCCCAATGCCTGTGCATAGACTCAGAAACTAAGTCCTACCAAGATCTTCCTGAACCTTACCGGGATTTCCTGGATGTGTTCAGTAAAACGGGGGCAGAAACCCTTCCAGTACATAGACCCTACGATTGCCCAATAGAACTTTTACCGGGTACCGAAGTCCCTTTTGGGAGGATCTTCCCTCTAACTGAGCAGGAGCTGGGCACCTTGAAAACCTATATAGATGAAAACCTGAAGAAAGGGTTCATCCGTCCTTCCACGTCTCCAGCTGGGGCAGGCATCTTTTTCGTGGAAAAGAAAGATCACTCCTTACGTCCCTGCATTGACTATCGGGAGCTTAATAAAATCACTATAAAGAACAAATACCCGCTACCCTTGGTTCCTGAATTATTTCAGAGATTAGGATCTGCTACCGTTTTTACTAAGCTAGACCTCCGTGGAGCCTATAATTTGATCCGCATAAGAGAAGGAGACGAGTGGAAGACGGCCTTTCGTACTCGATTCGGACATTACGAGTATCTCGTCATGCCTTTTGGTCTGTGCAACGCACCGGCGACATTCCAGCATTTTGTCAACGATGTCTTTCATGACTTACTGGACTTATATGTCATCGTTTACCTGGACGATATCCTGGTTTTCTCTGCCTCCCTGATGGAGCACCGCAAACACGTACAAAATGTACTCTCCCGGCTTAGACAACATGGGCTTTACGCCAAACTTGAAAAATGTGAATTTGAGCTCTAATCTATCCAGTTCCTAGGCCTGATCATTTCCCCTGACGGCATTAAAATGGATCCACAGAAAGTATCCGCTATCCTGGATTGGCCTGCACCGACTGACAAGAAAGGAGTACAGCGTTTTATTGGCTTTGCCAATTTCTATAGGAAATTTATTAAGGGATTTTCTTCAATCATAACTCCCATTACAGAACTTATTAAACAAGGATGCCGGTTCTGCTGGACCCCTAAGGCACAAGAGGCCTTTGAAAGACTCAAGGCGCTGTTCACGTCAGCCACTATTCTTAAGCATCCCAACCCTGCCTTGCCTTTCGTCTTGGAGGTGGATGCTTCCGAGGTTGCAGTTGGAGCTGTACTTTCACAGAGACAGGGTGCCAAAGCACTCCTGTACCCTGTGGGATTCTTCTCACGTAAACTCTCTCCTTCCGAGAAAAAACTATGACGTGGGTGATCGGGAACTTCTAGCCATTAAAGCAGTCCTGGAGGAATGGCGTTATCTCCTGGAAGGTGCAGCACACCCCATTTTGGTCTACACGGACCATAAGAACTTAGAATACCTAAGAACAGCCAAGAAACCCCGGCAGGCCAGATGGGCACTTTTTTTTTCCCGATTTATTTTCCATATTACTTACAGACCCGGATCCAAGAATGTCAAATCTGACGCCCTTTCCCGAATGTTTCTCGATTCTGAAAGAACCCTGTCCCCAGACACCATCCTCCCCTCTGGAAATTTCCTAATCCTACAGGAGGATCTTATTTCTCAAATCAGACGCGCCTCTATGGGAATGTCTCCACCTGTTGAAGCCTGTACCAAAGATGGGCTGTTCTGGTTCAAGAATAAGATTGTGGTCCCTGAGGAGCTAAAAGTACGGGTGTTAAGCTTGTGCCATGATCACAAACTTGCTGGCCACTTCGGCACACGGAAAACAACTGACCTTGTCCAACGCACCTTTTGGTGGCCTCACCTTACTAAGGATTGCAAGGAATATGTGGAGTCCTGTAACACGTGTGCCAGAAACAAGACTAGCCGGACAAGAGCATGGGGCCTGTTGAGACCATTACCAGTCCCAGAGAGACCATGGGCCATGATTTCAATGGACTTTATTGTTGAACTCCCACCATCAGAAGGTTTTTCGTCCATTTTTGTTGTGGTAGACAGGCTGTCTAAAATGGCCCATTTTCTCCCCATGAAGGGCACCCCTTCAGCCATGGAGACCGCCTCCATCTTCATTAGGAGATCGTCAGACTACATGGAGTCCCGACCAATATAGTTTCAGACAGAGGCGTCCAGTTCACCTCCAGATTCTGGAGGGCCCTTTGTGGCGCCCTTGAAATCGAGTTGTCATTCTCTTCGGCCTACCACCCTCAGTCAAATGGACAAACCGAGAGGACGAACCAAACCTTTGAGCAATACATCCGCTGTTTTTTCTGCATTCTCCCAGGATGATTGGGCCTCCCTGCTTCCCATCGCAGAGTTCTCCTATAATAACTCTCTACATTCAGCTACTAACCAGTCTCCGTTTTATGCCAATTATGGTTTCCACCCATCCTTCTTGCCTGGATCATTTCCTGAGTGCCCTGTTCCTGCAGTATCCGAAACTTTGGATTTTTTTCTCTAACAACAACAAATTGCTGCAGGAAACCATGACCAAGGCTCAGGAAGATTACAAGAAGATCTTTGACAGGAAGAAACGGGGGGAACTTGTTCTAGAACCCGGCAATTCTGTCTGGCTGTCTACCGCTAACCTCAAGTTGGCCTGCCCATCCAGGAAACTGGGCCCCAAATACCTGGGTCCTTTCTTGATCAAAAGGAAAATCAACAATGTGGCATACGAACTTGACCTTCCTAACTCCCTGAGGATACATCCAGTGCTCCACGTGTCCCTCCTGAAGCCGGTCACCCCCAACTTCTTTTCTGGTCGCAGCATTGGTCCACCCAAACCTATCATGGTTGATGGCGAGGAGGAGTTCGAAGTGGAGGCAATTCTAGATTGCAGAAGAAGGCGCAATCAGGTGCAATATCTGGTAAAATGGAAGGGCTATGGACCCGAAGATAATTTGTGGGAGCCGGAAAGCAATTTACATGCCAGAGAACTTCTGCAATCCTTTAAAACCTCTCATTCCTCAAAGATGGCCCAGCTGGGCATCCGGAGTCTGCCCTTGAGGAGGGGGCACTGTCAGAGAGGTTACCTGGTTGGGTGCCGGTGCGCACCGGGGCGCGTTGGTGCTCGTGTCCCTGTGCGTGCTGGGGCGCGTGTCCCTGGGGGCGCTGGCGTGTCTGGGCTGACCGGCCGTGGCATGCGGGGTGGCATCCGGGCATTCGTGCGTACGCGCGTTCGCGCTAGCGCGCGTCCGCCTGTGGGCGCTGCCTTTGACTTGCCCGGTAGTGTGGGCGTGCACGCCGGTGTCGGGGGCGCGCTCGGGCACTTGCGGGGGCGCGGCGCGCCTTGGCGAATCGGCTCGTGCACGAGCGCGGCGTTTTGGCGCCAATCAGCCTATTTGAAGCCTGCCTCTACACTGACTCGGTGCTGCCTGATCAAACAGCTCTGTGTCTTGTTCCGTGATCATCCTGTGTTCCTGTATCTCCGTAGTGTTTACCCGTTGTGACCCGGCTTGCCTTTGGACCTTCCTTGACTGCTGCCTGAACCCGACCCCGGCTCGTTTGACCTTGTTTCAGCCTTCTCCCTTGTACCGTTGCCGCCAGCCCGTTGCCGACCTCTGCCTGTGTGTGACCAAGCCTGATTAGCTCCTGCTCAGCATCTGCTCTATCAAGCCTGAAGTTCTACCGGTTGCTTGCCAGACCACCGTGCTCCAGGACTCTAACTTCAGGCCCTCATATCATTCCGCATTCGCAGGCCTCCTGTCTACTCTACCAGGGGCCCCGAATCGGATACGTAAGGGAGTCTACCCTCTGCCCAAGTGGACTCATCTGTCTGGTAAGTGTGGGACCTGACATGCACGTTCTGTCTGCAACAAACTCACCGCCCTTCACGACCTCTTTATCACAAATTCCTTTAACCTACTTGCCATTACTGAAACCTGGCTTCATTAATCAGATACTATTTCTCCTGCTTCCCTCTCCCATGGGGGCCTTCTCTGAACTCACTCCCCCAGACCAAGTGGACGGAAGGGAGGTGGAGTGGGAATCCTTCTAGCCCCATGCAGCACCTATCAGGTACTTCACCCACCTCCCTCTCTGACACTCTCCTCTTTTGAGGCACATTGCATTCATCTATTCTTTCCCATTTCTCTAAGAATTGCTGTCAACCACCGGCCCCTTGGACCAGTATCAGCCTTCCTTGATGACTTCTCTGCCTGGCTACCCTAATTTCTCTCTTCTGAAATCCCCACAATTATTCTTGGGGACTTCAACATCCCTGTTAACACTAATGCCCCGTACACACGGTCGGACTTTGTTCGGACATTCCGACAACAAAATCCTAGGATTTTTTCCGACGGATCTTGGCTCAAACTTGTCTTGCATACACACGGTCACACAAAGTTGTCAGAAAATCCGATCATTCTGAATGCGGTGACGTAAAACATGTACGTCGGGACTATAAAGGGGGCAGTGGCCAATAGCTTTCATCTCTTTATTTATTCTGAGCATGCGTGGCACTTTGTCCGTCGGATTTGTGTACACACGATCGGAATTTCCGACAACGGATTTTGTTGTCGGAAAATTTTATATCCTGCTCTCAAACATTGTGTGTCGTAAAATCTGATGGAAAATGTGTGATGGAACCTACACACGGTCAGAATTTCCGACAACAAGGTCTTATCACACATTTTCCGTCGGAAAATCCGACCGTGTGTACGGGGCATAACACTACTATTACTTCTAAACTTCTCAGTCTAACCTAATCGATTGACCTGAAGCAATGGATACAGGCTCCTACCCACTCCAACGGCAACACCCTTGACCTTGTCTTCTCCTATCTGTGCACTCCGTGCAACCTTTCCAACAATCCACTCCCACTCTCTGATCACCACCTTATTATTTTTCCTCTCTCCCTGTCTTCCACCTCTTCTCCCTCCAACCGCCTAACAGTTACACGTAGAAACCTTCGCCACCTCAACCCTTCTCTTCTCAACTCTGCTACTGATCACCTCTGTCCTGCCCCAACCTGTCCCAACCTAGCTACTTTCATCTACAACAGCTCACTGTCTTCTTCCCTAGACAAGCTTGCCCTCCTCACTACATGCAGAATTAGGCCCCGACTGCTACAACCCTGGCAAACAGATGACACCAGAAGTCTCAGAAAACGTAGCCACGCTCTTGAGCACCTGTGGCATAAGACTAAGACCCAGGAAGACTTCACACAATATAAATCTGCCCTCCTAAAATACTATTCCTGCCTTCACACTGCCAAACAGACCTACTTTATGACACTCATTAACACCTTCTCATCCAGTCCACGTCAACTCTTCTCTACCTTCAACACTCTACTCTGTCCTCCACTGCCTCCACCCACCAACTCACTCACTGCCCAAGAGATTGCCAATCACTTCAAAACTAATTAAACTAATTGATACAATTCATGAGGAGATCGCCAATGCGCAAAAACCTCCCCCATGCAACACCCCATGTCCACAGATACAATCATTACTTCCCTCATTCAACCCAGCTACTATTACTGAGGTTGCTAAACTTTTATCTAACACTCATCTAACCACCTGCCCCCTGGATCCTGTTCCCTCGCAAATGCTACGCTCACCCTCTGACTCGATTCTACACTCTCTAACTCACATTTTCAACCTCTCCCTCTCTTGTGGCATCTTCCCAAACTCTCTAAAACATGCGCTAGTCATCCCCATTCTTAAAAAGCCCTCACTGGACCCCACCAATCTCAACAACTTACGTCCCATCTCCTTACTCTCCTTCTCCTCCAAACTTCTTGAAAGACTGGTCTACAACCGACTAAGCGACCATATGACCATGAATAAACTTCTTGATCCCCATCAGTCCGGTTTTCGCCCTCAACACTTCACGGAAACTGCTCTCCTTAAACTCTCAAATGACCTACTAATGGCTAAAACCAGTGGACACTATTCTGTACTACTTCTCCTGGATCTCTATGCTGCCTTTGACACAGTGGACCACCCCCTCCTCCTCAAAAAACTCCACTCCTTTGGTCTCCGTGACTGTACTCTTCCCTGGTTCTCATCTCATCACACCGCTCCTTCGGTGTCACTTACAACTCTACTTCCTCCTCTCCTCTTCCTTTCTCCGTTGGGGTCCCCCAAGGTTCTGTTCTTGGACCTCTCCTTTTCTCAATCTACACCACCTCCTTGGGTCAGTTGATTGCCTCCCACGGCTTTAAATATCATCTCTACGCTGATGACACCCAAATCTATCTCTCCACCCCCCAGCTCTCTCCATCTGTCTCCTCACGCATTACCAACTTACTAGCAGACATATCAGCCCATGTCACATCACTTCCTCAAACTCAACCTATCCAAAACCGAGCTCATGATATTTCCTCCCTCAGGTGCCACTTCCCCTGATTTCCATGTTAATATCAACGGCTCAACTATCAACCCATCTCCCCACGCCAAGGTCCTAGGTGTAATCCTGGACTCTGAACTAACCTTTCGAACCCCATATTCTATCACTATCCAAAACTTGCCGCCTCAATCTCTGCAACATCTCCAAGATACGCCCCTTCCTAACCAATGTCACCACAAAGCTTCTAATCCACTCCCTGGTCATCTCCCACCTCGACTACTGCAACTCCCTCCTCATTGGTTTACCTCTAAATAGGCTATCCCCACTTCAGTCCATCATGAATGCTGCTGCCAGGCTCATCCACCTCACAAACCGCTCAGCGTCTGCTACACCCCTCTGCCAATCCCTCCATTGGCTGCCACTCAGTCACCAAATTAAATTCAAGATACTAACTATAACTTACAAAGCCATCCACAACCTGGCCCCCAGCTACATCTCTAACCTAGTCACAAAATACCAACCTAATCGTTCTCTTCGCTCCTCCCAAGACCTCCTGCTCTCAAACTCCCTTGTCACCTCATCCCATGCTCACCTTCAGGACTTCTCCAGAGCCTCCCCCATCCTCTGGAATGCTCTACCCCAATCCGTCCGATTTTCTCCTACTTTATCCACTTTCAGACGATCCATGAAAACTCATCTCTTCAGAGAAGCCTATCTGGCCCCCACTTAACAACTGTACATTTATCTTCTCAATCAGCACATCACCCACAGTTATTACCTTTTGTATCTCTTGACCTTCCCTCTTAGATTGTAAGCTCTAAGGAGCAGGGCTCTCTGATTCCTACTGTATTAAAGTGTATTGTATTTGTACTGTCTACCCTCAAGTTGTAAAGAGCTACATAAACTGTTGGCGCTATATAAATCCTGTATAATAATAATAATTGATACTTGTCCTTGTTCTTGTTTTACTTTTTTTTTTTTATAAAGTTTTATTGAGTATTTAAACAAAGGTAACAGAAATAAAAAGAAGTTGAAACAAGCACATTGAAATACATATGTGCGGGCGCAGCCGCCATTAATGTGAAATGAGAGAAAGTCATTATACATAAAAGGTGGTGGAGGGTACATAGAAAGGTTTCATATTCTATTACACATTATAACACGGAGTCAATATCTACTATTCCATTATGTGGTAGTAATCCTATACGGTGCTGTAGATAGTAGGTATGTTAGGGTAACTGAGAAGGATAACCACCGGATCTCGTGTTATTAACTCTAGGTCTGGCTGTAAGTTTGGTCCTAATGGTGTCAGGTTCGAGCGGATAGGTGTAAAGGGGGTTGTCAGGGGATAATCAGGAGGGGTAGATGAGGGGTAGAGGCTGTACGTCAGGTCATTGAAGGGGAGGTTCACTGTATGTATCAGCATGTAAGTGGGGAAATCTGGTATACACCTGTGGAAAAGAGGAGGGGGGAGGGATCAGAGTGTTGAGGGTGGGGGAGATATGAAGTCTCTTTGTTCCTGCCACAGTTCATGTATTTCATTCAGTTCAGGTATTTTTTATAATCATCAGTGGTGACAAAGTGCAACCAACACGCCCATGTTTTGGTGACTTTAGCGGGTATATCCTTGGCTTGATGTATGAGGTCTTCCATGACCATTGCTTTTTTTGTATACGGGTAAACCAATCCGCTATAGTTGGTGGTTCGGTGGAGCGCCATTTGAGAGGGACACACATCTTAGCTGCGTTCACCAAATGCATGGCTAGAGAGCAAAAGTAGGCAGGTAGTGGTGTCGTTGAGTGATAAAGCAAGAATAATGCAGGGTTAAAATCTAGGGAGTACGTGGTTATTTGGTTGATCAGTTTGTGGACTTCTTTCCAGAAAGGTTGGAGTTTGGTACAGGTCCACCAGATATGTAAGAGCAAGCCTGTCTCCGTTTTGCATCTCCAACAAGTCCGGGAAATTGCCGGATCAATATGGTGCAGTAGAAGCGGAGTCCTGTACCATCTAGAAAGTATTTTAAAAGCGTTTTCCTGTATTTGCACATTCATCGAACCTTTGTGGATCAAAGTGTGAATGTTTTCCCACTCTAGGTCAGTGAGGTCTATGGAAAGATCTTGTTCCCATTTTCGGTTGGTCCAGTGTCTTGCGGGCATATGGGTGTTAAATAAGAGAGTGTAAGTTTGTGATATCAGGTGGCTTTGGGGTTCTTCACTTAAACATAGGTTTTCAAATGTGGTAGTGTGTCTAGACCAATCAGGCCTGGGTTTAGGTTTGTTAAAAAAATGTCGCAATTGGACGTAGGTCCAGAAGGGGAAGAAGTCTATTTTCATTTTTGACGCCAGTTCGGATTGGGATAAAAGGTGACCTCCCTCAAAGAAGTGTTCTGCTCGGATGGTTGAATGGGGCCAGTGGTCAGCTAAAAAAAGATATGTGCATTCCCGGTGTAAAGTCAGGGTTTAGGCGGAGTGGCGTCATTGGACCTTTAAGTGAAGAGATTTTGTGTTTGTTACAGGTTGTACAGAATGAGATTAGTGTTGGGTTAATAAGTGGATGATGTTTATATTCAGGGGGGATGTGGAGGGGATCGACCCAAGGGAGATGAGTCAATGGAAGTTTTGACAATGATTGTTCTAATTATACCCATGGCATGCTTGTTGGTATTTACGTGTCGGGAAGTCCTATGCCTCCCAGGAGTTTAGGAGTGGTCAGTCTCATGAAGCTTAATCTCAGCCGCGTTTTGCCCCAGACAAAGTCTGTGCATGCTTTTTGATAGGTAGAAAAGCATGCCTGCGGGAGTTTAATTGGGATAGTTTGTAGGATATATAAGATTCTAGGTAGGATATTCATTTTAATGATCGCGGCTCTGCCGAACCAAGAAAAAAGCCCAGTGGACCATTTCTTTAAGTCTTTTAGTATTTTTTGTAATAGTGGGGCATGGTTTAAGGAATATAAGTCAGTTATGGAGGTAGGTAATTGAATGCCTAAATATGGAATTGCACGACTGTTCCATGGGAATGGGAAATTAATTTGGCAGGGGTAAGGGAAATGTTAAGGGCTGTCGATTTTGAGAAATTTATTTGAAGGTTAGATAGGGTTTTAAAGGTTTGAAAATCTTTAAGTAGGTTCGGGATTGTCGTAAGCGGATCCATGAGAAAGAGGAGAATGTCGTCCGCAAAAGCTGCTAAATTATATGTGCGGTGTTTTATATCTATACCCTTAATATGCTGATTGTCCCTGATGCGTCGTAGGAGTGGTTCAAGGGAGAGGATAAAAATTAAGGGGGAGAGCGGGCAGCCCTGGCGAGTTCCGTTCGACACGGAGAAGGCATCCGTCAGGTGGCCGTTTACTCGGACTTTGGCAGTGGGACTAGAATAGAGTGCTAATATGAAGTTTAACATTGTCGGGGGGGAGGCCTATAACCCTTAGGGTTTCTAACATGTAGTCCCATGCCACCTTGTCGAACACCTTCTCCGCATCGAGGGAAAGCATAAATCCCTTGGTATGTTTGGACGTGAGCCGGTGGTGGACATTGATAGCCTTAAGAGTGTTATCTCTCACTTCTCTCCCCGAGACAAAGCCAACTTGATCAAGATAGATAAGTTGGGGTATTAAAGGGAGGAGTCGGTTCACTAAAGTTTTTGCATACCATTTAAGGTCAACGTTTAGTAGCGAGATGGGCCTATAATTGATAACTAAGGAGGAATCTTTGTCTGGTTTCGGAATTACTGCTATGTGGGCAGTTAGTATGTCTCATGGGGGATTCATGGGAATTGCAAAAGAGTTGAAGGCTGCCATAAAAGAAGGGCTGAGTATTCCTGCTTATGTTTTATAGTATCCGACGGTCAAGCCATCGGGTCCGGGGATTTTACCCGTTTTCATTTGTTTCAGAGCTCTGTCAACCTCTTCTCTTTTTAAAGGGGAGTCTAGGTCTTGAGCTATTGATTCCAATATTGGGGTTGGGCCATATTGTTTCAAAAAGTCAATGATCATTTGTTTTCTTGTGGTTCCGTCTGTGGATGGCTCTCATGGAGGGATGTTATATAATTTACTATAATACTTGACAAATTGTTTAGCAATGTCTGGGGTCTTGTTCAGTTTGCATCCCAACGGGTCAGTGATGGAATGTACCGTCGTGTTGGATTTTGTCGCTTGTAAAGCTCTTGCTAGCATTTTACCAGCTTTATTGCCATATTCGTAGAATGTTTTCTTAGAAAGGATATAGTTGCGTTGTATTTGTTTATCTAATAGGTCCAACAGATCTTTTCTAGCTTGTATCAGATCATCCATAGTGGTTAGAGCTTGAGTGTGTTTGTGTGCGCCTTCAAGTCTGTGGATCCGTTCGATAAGTTCTGAATATTGTTTCCGCCGTTCTCGATTTCTTTTGGCAGCCGCCGCAAGTAGAGTGCCTCTGATCACACATTTATGTGCTTCCCAATTATTGAGCGGGGATGTATCATTAGATTTATTTTCAAGGAAGAAGTGTTGGAGACTGGATTCTACCTCAGCAGCAATTGAGTGATCCGTTAGTAATGATGGGTCTAACTTTTACGTTTGTGGACGAGGTGGTGTATCAGGGAACTTTAGTGTCAGGGAGATGGGGTGGTGATCCGAGATGATCATGGGATCAATGGAAGTTTGATGGAGCAGATATAGATCTTTTTTCGCCAAGAATAGATAATATATCCTTGAATATCGGTCGGGAGGTGCTGAATAGAAGGTATAATCTTTGCCGTTGGGATTCAGGGTGTGCCATGTGTCATGGAGTAGTAACTGTTTGAGTAGGGATTTGATTTTCTTGAGGGCTGTATATGGGAGTGATGAGGAGCCGGTGGATGTGTCATGGATAGGATTGAGCGGAGCGTTAATGTCTCCCCCTAGTACGAGGGTACCTTCTTGGAAGGTTGTTAGTGTATCAGTGATAGTTCGGAAGAATGGTACTTGACGGATATTTGGGGCATATATGTTTGCCAAGGTGATTTTTCTACCTAGAAGTGAGCCTTTCAGAAAGAGGTATCTGACCTCCACATCTATAAGCGAGTCAGTGATTTGAAAGGGGCAGCCTTTTTCAATAAGCATCGAAACTCCTTTCGATTCGTTCAATGGATTGGTTGCGTGATACACCATTGGATAACGGAAATTGTGTAGTTTTGGCATGGCGTTGGAGCGGAAATGCGTTTCCTGTATAAATATAATGTCAGCCTTGTTTCGGTGCATGGTGAGTGGGAGTTGGGAGCGCTTTTCTGGCGTGTTAAGGCCCCTAGCATTGAGTGAAATGATTTTTACCAAGGGGATGGCTGTTGCGTGGGATGCTGTGGTCAATTTGAAAGTATGTTTACATATCTGACAGGATAGTAGGAGCTGTGGCAGGGGGTGTGGTAGGGTGGGTGTGAGGGTCTGGGTTGGTTAGTGAGGTGTATTAGGAAATGTGTAGGAGGAAGAGAGAAAGGAGCCAGCGATAAGTGGAATCCCTATCACCTGACTAGGTGAGTTGGGCCACAATATTATATTTGCCGGTAGAGGTCAGTGGTATTTATATTGTTGTAAAGTCTAAGGGCTCTGTAAGGTATGCGTAACCACTGTGTGGGGGTTGGTTTGTCAATTGAGAGGTATGGACAAGTGTAGAAAGATTGAACGGTGAGGGCCGTCTCACCTACAGCCTTAGTTCATATTGATGGGAGCGGATAGGGGATATATTTGTAGCAGGTAGAAGTGGATATTTAAGGAAGCGAGTCAATGCTTATGGTAGGTTGTAGGTCAGGGGAGGGGTGGAGGTGCGGGTGTCGAATCTAGACCAGAGACGCCTCGGTAGGAGTATTGTAGACTCCTGAGCATGGATATGTGTGGTTGTGTGGGTGTATTATGTAGTGCATGAAATAATTTGCTTTGGTGACGACGGTGGTGAACTCTGAGACATCCCAGATCTGGCGGCGTGTATTTATATTTTACTGGTCTGTGAATTACTGAGGTGAGTGATGTATATCTGTGCCTAAAGGTATGAGCATTATAACCCAGGAGCCAGTAGAGGGCGATGCGAAGCTAAATTACATTGAATTTGTTAGGTTATAAGGTACTTACATTAGCGAGGGGGGTTGAACTGGTGACAAGGTGCTATAGGGTGAAAGCCCTCTTAATTGTGTTATGTGTGTGGTGTATAGCAGTAATGCCTTCCCAGTACGGGAGGTATATTAACATAAAGAACATAACATATTATCATAACATATTACATATTACCCGTTAAGTGTTTCTTAGCAGCAGGAAGTTCTGCCAGTATTGTTTCTGAAGATGCAAACAATGTGGATACAGGTTGAGGAGTATGCATCTATAGCCGATATTTGTAGTGTGGGAGAGGGATAGAATGTTCCATGTGGGTTTTCCGCAGTCCATTGCTCGGCTATATCTTCACCATGTCGTTCATTGCCTCTGCAAGCAGTCACTCATCCAAGCCGTCTATAATCAGGGATATAAAGTATGGTTAGTTGTTCGTAACTCCAGGGGTGATCGTCTAAGTCAGTGTGTCTGGAGGGATAGACTAAATTAGTCATCAATCCAAGGCAGCGGGGTGAAACCCCTGTGGGTTAGGGCGATACGTGGGGTGAGTGTCTCATCCTTGTAGCAGCCACGGTTATAAGAGGAGCATGGTTCAGGGGTCTGTTTGCATACATGGAGGGGAGATCGGGAAAGATAAAGCAGACGTTGTCGGTGTATCTGTCCTGTTCGGACATTGTGGGCTGAAACAATGAGGATTAGCGATCTCGGCGAGGTAAGGGCGCTGTCATGGGACTCGGAGGTGGGTGTCGGAGCCTTGATGAAGAACTGGGTCTGGCGGTTGACGGTGATCGTCTCCTACATAAACCCGTGTTGTGGGCTTCCATCGGTTCTTCCTCTGGTGGACACTGGGAAGGAGAAGATGTTTCGAACTCCGCATACCAGTTCAGGACCGTTACGTAAGGTATGTCTAGGGTGTGGCAGAAAGCATCTAGTTCCTCTTGGACTCTCAGTAATGCTGAACGGCCCTGGTGAGAGGCTGAGAGGCCAAATGGAAGTTTCCATCTATAGCGGATCCCTCTGGTCCGCAGGACTTCCAGCAAGGGACATAAATCTTTGTGGTGTCTCAGTGTAATTGCTGAAAGATCCTGGTAGATGTAAATAGAATAGCCTTCATATTCCAATTGTGATTTATCGCGGGCTTTCCAGAGGAGTTCTTCTTTGGTAGCGAAGTCATTGACGTAGCATATAATGTCCCTCGGGGGTTCAGTGTCTCTGCCTCTGGGACGTAGTGCTCTATGGATTCTTTCCATTGCAATTGGGGTATGTCTAGATCGATCCAGGAGGCGGTTGAAGAGATCCGTTACAGCCGGGAGAAGCTGATCTTGTTCCACGGATTCGGGCAGGCCTCTCACCCGTAAGTTGTGCCTGCGACCCCTGTTATCGAGATCTTCAACGTGAGACTGAAGATCTCGAAGTTGCATGGTATGGGAGTCTACCTTGTGGTGAATTTTCTTTACCGCTGACTGTTGTTGTGCTGCGGTGTCCTCTACATGCTGTATTCTCCCTGTAATGGCCTGTAGTTCATGACGTAGATCTGAAATGGCCGAGAACAGAGTATCTTTTATATCAGCTGCTACAGCCTGGAGGTCATGTAGGCTCGGTTGACGGTGAGATGTCAGGCTGCTCTCCATCGGTGTGAGGCGTTGTTCGGTTGGGATGAGGATGATCCCATTGTGATCCTGAGGAGGAGATGAGGCGGGAAGAGGAGCCGCCATATTAGCCGGCTGGGTTCTAAATATCTCCGGTATTGTTTGGCTTGTGCGGCCGGTAATTTCTCTTGGGGATCGGGATCTAGATTGCGAGCTTCCACAGGAAGAAGTTCCCATAGTGGATGATAAAGTGGTGTCGGTAATCCCCGTTAGAAGCGGATTATAGGCTGCGGTGAGCGGGAGCCTGAGGATTAGGCAGCCATCTTCTCTCAAGGCAAACCACGCCCCTTTGTTTCTCTATCTATCATTTTAGATATGCCCTTGTTCATTTCTTATTTTGTCTATCTTAAATAAAACCAGTCTGCTTGTTTTATTCTATTCAGTCTACATTTTTTTGCAGGTTGTGTTACTATTTTATTTTCTGTCATCTTATCACTGTTTGTTGTTATTCTTGTACAGTTTCTATTAATATATTCTTAATAATTTCTCTGTTTCTTTTTAATAACTACATTTGTATTCAACTCGTTAACACTCCAAGTCTTTGCGTTCTCTCCTTTCCAAATCTTCATTCTGGTATTTTCTTGCTGTTTTTAATGGCAGGTAGACAGACCTGGGAACCAAAATTTGGAAATATAACTACTGCTGAGTCTGAAAATCTTATACATTTGAGTTTATGAAGTAAACAAACTATAGTGAATATAAATTTGTTTTAATCACATGTGAGTGCCAAAATCACATTTTAATCTTATATTTTCTAATGTATGTCTTTGAGGAACTGTTTTTTGTCTTCTGCAAATGTAATCCTTCTTTTTCCCCCACAAAATCACATTTGGGCTCTCAGGTTGTCTTCTCACTACCCCAGTAGTGAAGCCTATTAAAGTGTAAAAATAATGTAAAAAGAAAATGAAATAGTCCAGAAACATGTGCAGACTTCAATTTGTTTGTCATATTTTGAAGAAAATCTTTTACCTGTGTACATTAAAGCTGCTATTTTATAACTTAGTCAATATTGATTTATCTTATAGTTCATTTAATTAGCAGACATGCGTGATTGTGGTGGTGTATTAGCCTTGTTTTTTGAAAAATGGTCATTAAGTGCCTCATTGATGATACTTGGTCTCAGTGAACTGACCAGCTGCATTCTTGTTGCCATTGGTTCAACATTACAACGTCGGTAAAATGTATGATGATACATTTTTATCTCTAAAGAAAAATGTAAAAACGCCCAATGCAAGCATAATAAAGTAAAAGCAAAGTCAATTTTTAACCGAAGAGGAGAAAGTTTAAATATTTTGTTTTAAAATATCTGTTATGCCCAAAATATTTTTTTTCCTTGTCAAGATTTGGACATTGAGTTAGTCATTTTCTCTTCATTTTTCATTTCAGAGACACAGCAGGAATTAAGAGGAGATCACTACAAAGTGAAGGGATAACCCCTCCTAGACAGTATTTATCAGAACTGTTTTCTCCACTGGAAGTTATACCCTCACCTGTGGCAACTAAAAATATTTCATTACTTTGTTTACCAGAAACAGTAGCAGAGAGGGATCAGCAAGCAGAGAGGGTAAATCTCCCCAGCAGAGGACATCAACAGCAAGAAAACTTGACATATGTTGTAACCCTTTCCACATTCTATCTATAATTAAAAAAGTTTACTTTCCATACACTTTAATACATTTTGATTTTTAACCACTTCAGCCCCGGAAGGATTTACCCCCTTCCTGACCAGAGCACTTTTTACAATTTGGCAGTGTGTCGCTTTAACTGCTAATTGTGCGGTCATGGAATGCTGTACCCAAACAAAATTTGCATCCTTTTCTTCCCACAAATAGAGCTTTCTTTTGATGGTATTTGATCACCTCTGCGGTTTTCATTTTTTGCGCTATAAACGGAAAAAGACCACAAATTTTGAAAAAAAATTGATATTTTCAACTTTTTTTTATATAAAAAATCCAATAAACTCAATTTTAGTCATACATTTAGGCCAAAATGTATTTGGCCACATGTCCTTGGTAAAAAAAATGTCAATATGTGTATATTTATTGGTTTGCGCAAAAGTTATAGAGTCTACAAACTAGGGTACATTTTCTGGAATTTACACCGCTTTTAGTTTATGACTGCCTATCTCATTTCTTGAGGTGCTAAAATGGCAGGGCAGTACAAACCCCCCCCAAATGACCCCATTTTGGAAAGTAGACACCCCAAGGAAATTGCTGAGAGGCATGTTAAGCCCATTGAATATTATTATTTTTTTCCTAAGTGATTGAATAATGTTAAAAAAATAAAAAAAATTTTACAAAAAGTTGTCACTAAATGATATATTGCTCACACATGCCATGGTTATATATGGAATTGCGCCCCAAAATACATTCTGCTGCTTCTCCCGAGAATGGGAATACCACATGTGTGGGACTTTTTGGGAGCCTAACCGCGTACGGCGCCCCGAAAACCAAGCACCACCTTCAGGATTTCGAAGGGCGAGGGCGTAAATTTTTTATTTCACTCCTCACTACCTATCACAGTTTTAAAGGCCATAAAATGCCAAGATAGCACAACCCCCCCCCCCAAATGACCCCATTTTGGAAAGTAGACACCCCAAGCTATTTGCTAAGAGGCATGTTGAGTCCATGAAATATTTTATATTTTGACATAAGTTGCGGGAAAATTACAAACTTTTTTTTTTTTTTGCACAAAGTTGTCACTAAATGATATATTGCTCAAACATGCCATGAGCATATGTGGAATTACACCCCAAAATACATTCTGATGCTTCTCCTGAGTACGGGGATACCACATGTGTGGGACTTTTTGGGGGCCTAGCTGCATACGGGGACCCGAAAACCAATCACTGCCTTCAGGATTTCTAAGGGCATACATTTTTGATTTCACTCCTCACTACCTATCACAGTTTCGTAGGCCATAAAATGCCAAGATAGCACAAAACCCCCCCAAATGACCCCATTTTGGAAAGTAAACACCACAAGCTATTTGCTGAGAGGCATGGTGAGTATTTTGCAGCTCTTATTTGTTTTCGAAAAGGAAGAAAGACAAGAAAAATGCATTTTTTTTTTCTTTTTTCAATTTTCAAAACTTTGTGACAAAAAGTGAGGTCTGCAAAATACTCGCCATACCTCTCAGCAAATAGCTTGGGGTGTCTACTTTCCAAAAAGGGGTCATTTGGGGGGAGTTTTGAACTGTCCTGGCATTTTATGCACAACATTTAGAAGCTTATGTCACACATCACCCACTCTTCTAACCACTTGAAGACAAAGCCCTTTCTGACACTTTTTGTTTACATGAAAAATTATTTTATTTTGCAAGAAAATTACTTTGATCCCCCAAACATATATATTTTTTAAAGAAGAGGCCCTGCAGATTAAAATGGTGGGAGTTTCATTTTTTTTTTTTCACACAGCATTTGCGCAGCGATTTTTTCAAACGCATTTTTTTGGGAAAAAACACACTTTTTTAAATTTTAATGCACTAAAACACACTATATTTCCCAAATGTTTGATGAAATAAAAAAAGATGATCTAAGGCCGAGTACATGGATACCAAACACGACATGCTTTAAAATTGCGCACAAACGTGCAGTGGCGACAAACTAAATACATTTTTTAAAAGCCTTTACAGGTTACCATTTTAGATTTACAGAGGAGGTCTACTGCTAAAATTACTGCCCTCAATCTGACCTTTGCGGTGATACCTCACATGCATGGTGCAATTGCTGTTTACATTTGACGCCAGACCGACGCTTGCGTTCATTCACCTTTGCGCGAGAGCGGGGGGGACAGGAGTGCTTTTTTTTTTTTTTCCTTCTGTTTTTTTTGTTGTTGCTTTTTTATCTTATTTTTAAACTGTTCCTTTCATTTTTTTTTTTAGCATTTTTATTGTTATCTCAGGCAATGTAAATATCCCCTATGGTAGCAATAGGTAGTGATAGGTACTCTTTTTTGAAAAAATTGGGGTCTATTAGACCCTAGATCTCTCCTCTGCCCTCAAAGCATCTGACAACACCAAGATTGGTGTGATAAAATGCTTTCTCAATTTCCCAATGGCGCTGTTTACATCCGGCGAAATCTAAGTCATAAATGCTTGTAGCTTCAGGTTTCTTAGGCCATAGAGATGATTGGAGCCATTCTGGTCTCTGATCAGCTCTATGGTCAGCTGGCCGAATCAACGGCTGCATTCTCAGGTTCCCTGTTGGGACAGGAGAGCCAGAGAAAAACATGGAAGACAGTGGGAGGGGGGCATTCCCTCCCACTACTTGTAAAAGCAGTCTAGAGGCCAATTAGCTGCTAGGATTGCTTTTACATGAAAGCCGACTGCTGGCTGAAAAGAATGATACCTAAACCTGCAGGCATCATTCTGGTATAACCACTTAAAATCCAGCTAAATACCAGTACCTTGCTGGTCCTTCTTGGGCATATATTGTAAACTTTTTTTTCAAGCAGCCTGTGGGCTGAACGAAAAAAAGAGATTGATTGGTGGGTATGCCCACCATTAGAATACCTCCCTTCATCCACCCACTTATAATGATGGGCATATATGCACTGTTTATATATGCCGAAGCATGGGGGCATCCTCCTGCAAAAGGTAGGAGCAAATCGCTCCTCCGCCCACTGCTGCCCCCACACTTCGGCATATATGCTGAAGTATGTAACTGTGGTGGTGAAATCACCTCTGACAGCGCTGGAATCACGGCTTTATGTATCGTGGGAGCAAACGCTGTTGCTGTCAAGATGGATAAATCCGCGCTGCAGCTGAATGGCGTACCTGAAAACAAAAAAATGGTTAACAATATAACACAGTAAACTATAAAAAAATTACATACCTAAAAAAAGCAAGCATGATAAAACATAACAACAATAAAACATTGCAGAATAGAATACAGTAAAAAAGAGCAGAACAATAGAGAGAGAATAGAGAGAGAGAACAATAAAACGACAACTATTTCTGTTTTTTTTATTTTATATTTTATTTGTGTATTTTTTTTTTTTTTACTTTTTTTTTTATAACTGTAACTTTTAAAACTGTAACCGGTTCCAGGCTTGGGTCTCTCAAAATGCAATGGCATCTTGGGAGACCCTGTGAAAGTGTGTCCTAGTCTGTGCAATGCTGTACCCTATGCTAAAACTCAACTAGTGTATGGTAGCGCTCAAAACATTCAGCAATGCATAGACCAGGATTGTCAGGACAGGAGGGACAATAATACCGGGTGTCACACCTATACCTGCGCTTTCTGCAGACACAACATTTTCTTTGGGGGGTTCGTTGGGTAGGGGTACTCGGGAGGACATAAGGAAAATGCCTCTCATGCAGCCGGCTTACTGCATTTGGTTGGGGAAGGTGAGGTGGAGTACCGTCTGGATACAAAAGGGCTCTGACGATCTCTTCCTGGAATTTAAGGAAGGATCCAGTCTGTCCTGTAGCTCTGTATAGCACATGAGTGTTCAGCAAAGCCAATTGAAATAAGTATACAGACACTTTTTTGTACCAGCATCTGGCCTTACGGACAACTAGGTACGGAGCCAACAAATGGTTGTTGAAGTCCACCCCTCCCATATTTTGGTTATATTCGTGGACACAGAGGGTTTTCTCCACAACACCAGTCGCCGTAGTAATTTGGACCGTCGTGTCTGCATGAAGGGAGATAAGAACGAAAAAGCCCCGGCGATTAGATCGCACGGTGCCACATGCTCCAATTTGATGATCAAAAAGGTGATTAAAAAGTGGCACGCTCGTGTAATAATTGTCCACATATAAATGGTACTCCTTTCTGAATAAAGGTGACACCAAGTCCCACATAATCTTGCCAGCACTTCCTATGTAGTCAGGGCAGTTTGTCGGCTCTACGAGACTATCTTTGCCCTCGTAAACCATAAAACTACATGTATAGCCTGTGGCCCTGTCACAGAGCTTATACATCTTGACCCCGTATCTGGCACGCTTGCTGGGAAGGTACTGTTTGAATGACAAGCAGCCAGAAAATTTAATCAGGGACTCATCAACGCAGACAACTTGATGGGGAGTAAACAAGTCTGCAAAACATTGGTTGAAGTGGTTTCCGAGGGGCCGAATTTTGTAGAGCCAATCGTATTCAGGGTCCCCACGAGGACGACAGAGTTCATTGTTGTTGAAGTGCATGAACCGTAAGATCTACTCGTATTGTGACCTGGTCATGGAGGTAAAGAACAAGGGCATATGGTGAATTGAGTCTGTGGACCAATATGACCGCAACTCACTCTTTTTAGTTATGCCCATGTTGAGGGAAAGGCCCAGAAAGAGCTTAAATTCGGAGACCATAATTGGTCTCCAATCTCTGGCAAAGGAGGACTGGGGAATAATGGTGATGTGTTGACCAGCGTATAAATTGCTTTGGTCCACAATATATCTATAGAGATCTTCGGTGAAAAATAGTGAATAAAAATCAAGTGGCGTAAAATCAACTGTTTCCATCTGAATTCCGGGTTGGCCAGTGAATGGGGGAAGTACGGGTGCTGCAGAAGTGGTGGGCTCCCAATTTGGATTGGTGAATGCAGCAGGAAGGACACTATGGGCATGACGGGCCTGTGTTCGTCTTCTTGGTGGTAGCGGGACACTACTTGTGCTTGTCACTTCACCAGCTTGAACTGCACTTATGGGACTCGCCACGTCACCACGTGATACTGCAGTGCTGGATGTACGACCAGGGTGTACTAGGCCGTTGGTGCTTGCCAGTTCACCACAAGGAATAGCGGCGCTAGTACTGCTCTGCTCCATACGAGAGCCCTGCAGTTCTTGCACATCAAGGACAGAAGAAGTTTGGGGTCTGGTACGCCTGACCTTGGCAGGGACCATAACTCCGTCATCAGAGCTATCTGTCATGGAGCCGCTGTCGTCTACAGGATCGTATTCTGAGCCTGAATCTGACAGATGAGTGACTGCCTCTTCACTTTTTGTCATGCTCAAAAACGTGTAGGCCTCTTCACTAGTGTACCTTAGATTTGCCATTTGGGCTCTAAATTTAGTGGTACACTAGTGAAACTCATGCTGCATACACACGAGCGGACTTTCTGGCATACTTGGTCCGACGTTCTTCCCGCCGGACTTTCCGGGGGACTACCGCCGGACTTTTTGAATGGACGGACTTGCCTACACCCGACCGGCAGGCTAGGTCCGCCCGTCTTTCCGACGGACTTTTGGCGGACTTTCAGAATGAACGGACTTGCCCACACACGGACAAGTCTGTTCATTTTGAACGTGACTCAGGTACGACGGGACTAGAAAAGGAAGTGAATCTCGCCGCTTTTATCAGCGAGATTGACACCTTGCGAGCCCCGTCGTGGGGCATACCAGGCCCTTAGGTCTGGCATGGATTTTAAAGGTAACCCCCTACGCCAAAATATCGGCGTGGGGTCCCCCCCAAAATCCATGCCAGACCCCAATCCGTGCATGCAGCCTGGCCGGTCAGAAAAGGGGGTGGGGACGAGCGAGCGCCCCCCCCCTCCTGAACCGTACCAGGCCACATGCCCTCAACATGGGGGGTGGGTGCTTTGGCGGAGGAGGGGTGCCCTGCGGGGCCCCCCACTCCAAAGCACCTTGTCCCCATGTTGATGAGGACAAGGGCCTCTTCCCGACAACCTTATCGGAATCCGGGAGCCCCCTATAATAGGGCCCCCAGATCCCGGCCCCCCACCCTATGTGAACGAGTATGGGGTACATGGTACCCCTACCCATTCACCTAGGGAAAAAGTGTCAATAATAAAACACACTACACAGGTTTTTGAAGTAATTTATTAGACAGCTCCGGGGTCTTCTTCCGGCTTCAGGGGTCCCTCTTCTCCCGGCGTCTGGTTGGTTCTTCTCCGCTCTCTCTGTCCTCTTCTCCCGGTGTTCCAGTTCTTCGGCCGGCTCCTCCGCTATCTTCATGTCACTCTCTTGCCAGCGGAGGTCCGGACTTCTGGCCTCTGGGCTTCTTCCCATGTTGACACGACGGTCTCTCCGGCTGGACTGGTCTCTGAGCGCTCCGATGTGACTTATATAGGCGGAGACCCCGCCCCTTATGCCGTCACAGTCCCTGGGCATACTGGGACTGTGACGTTTTAGGGGGCGTGGTCATCACCCGGTGACCACGCCCCCTAAAATGTCACAGTCCCAGCATGCCCAGGGACTGTGACGGCATAAAGGGGCGGGGTCTCCGCCTATATAAGTCACATCGGAGCGCTCAGAGACCAGTCCAGCCAGAGAGACCATCGTGTCAACATGGGAAGAAGAGAGGAAGCTCAGAAGCCCAGAAGCGGTATTGCAGCGAGCGTGAGATGCAGTACTCTGCCCTTGCTTACAGATGCATGCAGACGAACGGGCTTTCCATCAGGAACTGAGTCCGGCGGACTAAGATTTAAAGCATGCTTTAAATCTAGGTACGGCGGACTTTTGGGAAAAAAAAGTCTGCCGAAGCCTACACACGGTCGGATTGTGCGGCGGACTCTGGTCCGCCAGACCAATTATGCCGGAAAGTCCGACCGTGTGTACGCGGCATCACAGGCAAAAAAGCTCCTGACTGTCAGCGACTGTATCAAAATGCTACCAAAAAACTGTTAGCGATCGCAGGGATCAGGCATGACTCTGTGAACACTGCAGTTCTGTGTGCTTAGTGTTTTGTAAGTGTCAGTGATCGATCGATACTGCACTTGGGTGGGCTGGGCTGGGCCGAGGGGCAAAACGCAGGTGCTAGCAGGTATCTGGGCTGATCCCGCTAACACTGCGTTTTTGGGAACCCTAAACTTCTGGGGACGTTAGTATAGATCTGATCGGATCAGATATTGATCCGTTCAGATACTATACCACTAAGGGAGGTGTATGCTGCGTGCGTGGGTGTTAGCGGTACTGCCGCTAACCTGACGCTGCCTGGGGCTATGCAGACCTTATCTGACCCTAAAAACTTAACTTATATCACCGCCGGGCAATTAGGGGGTTAAACCTTTATAAGGTAATAAACGGCAGGTGCCCTAAAACTATAATAAACAAACTAACTAACCAGCGTCACCCGTAACACTTATACGGTGATCACTGGTGAAAGGGTTAACTAGGGGGCAATCAGGGGGTTAAAACCTTTATTAGATATTATATTGGGGTCCCTGTCACTATAAAACACTGATGGTGAACCTATATACTTACCCCCCTAACTCACCTGTGTCACTAATACAGCGATCAGAAAAACGATCGCTTAGTGACACTGGCGACGGGGGGTGATCACGGGGTTAAAACTTTATTAGGGGGGGTTGGGGGGTACCCTAGACCTAAAGGGGGCTAACCCTAACTTCCCTACCACTTAGAACTGTCACAAACTGACACCAATGCAGTAATCAGAAAAAAAAAATTAACGGTTACTTACCGGTAACTGTTTTTCTAGGATATCTTCCAGGACGGCACACCTGGGAGATGAGAGGCTCCTCCCTACAGGAAACACAATCAATCGACAGCTGTTTCAAATCCCCACCCTTCCCCTTGATCCTCAGTTTGTAGAGAAGTAACTCCTGAACCTGGTTCACAAGGGAAATCATTCCTCATAGGTACTCACCTTCTAGTGTTCTACCATTTTCCCTCCTCCAATGGGCGGGAAGTAGGCCTGCCGTCCTGGAAGATATCTTAGAAAAACAGTTACCGGTAAGTAACTGTCAATTTTCTCGTGGTCATCTTCCAGGACGGCACACCTGAGAGGATAATCAAGTACATCAGGCCTACCTTAGGGTGGGACCACTGCAAGACCCTCTTGGCGGACCTTGGTTCTGCAGTGAGTTTTACCTCCACTCCATATGCTTGATGAAGGTATTATAGCTGGATCATACGGCTGGTCTGCAGGTCTACTCCACCGATGTCCCTGCCTTCTCCGCTTCGGATGCAGGACCTAGGTGGAGTGGGCTCTTAAAGATGGAATCAGAAAACATGTTAAACTTGTAGGTTAGCAATGTTGCCTGTCTCACACATCTAACAACCATGGCCTATTGTGCCTGTAGGTGCTACTTAGAACCCCTAAAGATTAATCAGAGACCTGTGTTGTAAGACAAGGACACTCATTGATCACTAAGAGGGCCTGTCTTAACACTACCCTGTTCAGGGAATTAAAACTGCAAAAAAAGGTGGGCCCCTAACAGACAACCTTTTTTGTTAATTTTTATCTTTACATCAGCAAAGACTAAAAGGGAAGCCTACTTAAGGGTAATAGATTAACCGAGGCTTGATCCCTGGGTTTAAGGCATGCCCACTCTGTGGCTTTACTTACGCCTGAGTGCCTACTTCAGGAGAATAAAGTTCATAGCAGGAGTATAACACTTATACTGCTACATCTAGTTCTGCTAGAAGGGTGAGATGAAGGCCATACACCGAGCCGTAACCTATTCGGTCGGGTATACATCTTTATACTTCATCTTCAGGTCATAATACTCCTCTGAACATAACTTCCCAAGTTCTTACTAAGCAGGGTGATTCTTTATCGCCTTCCTCCAGTGTCCTATAACCCTACTGGGCTTCAACCCTAGGAAATGGTTCCAGCATTCCTGAATGTAAGGGGCTGAGGCTTTCTGACATGTGACGTCTGCAGCCAGAACTCCAGGCCCCTCCACGGAAAAGAGGGCTGAAATACAAAAGGTGATACATGCATTTTTAATATCACAAATTAAAAAAGATCATAGATTGTGGACCCAGCACAATAGATTTGACACAAGCATGGACAATAATGTGTATCCGAGTGTGGCTAGCTAAACCAACATATCAAATATGGGAGAGACCCAAATCTGAACTTCAATGTAGACAAACAGTCCTCACAGTCTGGTTTTCTGATGTGCAGCCAATATGTAAAAACATTAAGACACACGCAAACCCTCAGCCTTGGTTCACACTGGGACGACTTGTCAGGCGACCTAGTCACCTGACAAGTAGCGTCCTGTTCTGTGCAATGGAACCGTTCTAATCGGCACGATGCAAGTCGCTCCGACTTAGAAAAAGGTTCCTGTACAACTTTGGGGGCGACTTGCATTGACTTCTATACAGAAGTCGTTTCGCAAGTCGCCGCTGAGTCGTGTCCTGGGTCGCCTGAGGCAGACGCGCTGTAAGTCGTGCTGCCTCAGTGTGAACCGACCCTAAATGCTGCATGTTTCGGAAGTGCAGCTAGCTAGGTCATAACTGATATATATACATAAAGGACGGGAGTCCTGTTTACGGTGGAGTTTTACTGATGTACAGCAAAACAGGGCCATAAATATAAGACAGAAAGACCCAAACTTCTATGTTGCGTATTTCTGACGAACCACCAAATACAGTTATAAGATCAATATGGCACACAAGACAATATCTTTTCTGTTATGCAGTTCTGTAGTGCAGTCACATAGAACCCACACAGAAAGGACCCAAGCAACCTGCAGCATTGTGTTTTTCTGAAGTGCAGTAAGGTAAGGGAATCTGAAACAGAAAGCACCAACAAGCTTCACTGTTGAGTATTTCTGCTGTGCAGCCACATAAAAACAGACAGCCTTCCTAGCTGCGATCTTTCTGGTGTATTGCAAAGTAAGGCAATAACTCCATGATGTCTATTCTTGTTCTGTAGCAAAACCTCAACCAGAAGGGACAGATAAAACTTAGGGCTCCCACACCTGTGCGACCCAACCTGCAACCGCAAAAACGCAAGAGAAAAGTCATACACTATGGCTTCCAATGGGAACCATTCGTGTCTGTGCAACTCCAGGTCGCAGCGCCACCAAGCAGACCCTGCTTTCTGGATCCACAGACCTCAAGATTACACAGGTCGCAGGTAACTTGCAATTTTCAGGTTGAACAAGCGAGGGGTCCCCAATGCTGTATCTCCCTGGAGGCGTGCAGCCAACAACCCCCTGCTGTGTATCCTTAAGAAGCAGCAAGGTAGAACAATGAGAAACAGAAAAGACACCCCTCACTGCTGTGCCTTTCTGATATGCAGCCGATAAGGCAGTAAATATAGAACATACAGGACACAAACAATCTTCAATCTTTGTGTATGTCTGATGTGTAGTAATATACCAATACTGAGCAGAGACGCCACCACCCTCAATGTGTCTCCCTGCTGAGGCAGCAAAAACAAATCAGAAAAGGACAAGCAAACTCACTGCTGTGTCCCTTGTGATATGCAGCCAATAAGGCAGTAAATGTAAGACATAAAAGGACAGACAACCTTCAATCTTGTATATATCTGATGTGCAACAATATAACATTCTAAATAGAGATAGCACATCCATATTGAAGGGATTTGGCATGCGACTCAACATGTCAAATTGCATGCCTAAAATCGGCAGCCTTTGCCGTTAATAGCACTGTCAGCCCGACGCCACTTTGCGGGGCTGCACCGATTACCAAAGGCAGTACAAGTACTACCCCTGGCACAGGTTCAATTTGTATTTCCCAACAATTCAGGACCATCAATCTTCAATACTGCCTTTCTAATACGCAACCAATAAGGCAGTAATACAGGACATAAAAAACCCCAGACAGAACTCAATTTTGAGTATGTCTGATGTGCAGCAATATAACAAATATGAGCAGAGATGTCACAAGACTCAATGATGTGCATTTCCACCATGCATCACAAGACCAGAAAGTACAGACCACCTTCCCTGTTGTATTTTTCTGATCTGTAGCCAAATAAGGCAGTACCTTTAGGATATAACAGACAACAGCCAAGCTTCAGTGCGGTGTATTTCTGATGTACTGCAATATACCCCTTATGAGCAGAAATGTCACAAATCTCAATGTGCATTTCTGCTGTGCCACAAAACATCCCAGCAAGGACAAATCTTCACTACTGAGGTCTACTGGTGTGCAACCAAGGAGGAGTCATGGTGTATCCCTTTATGAAATAACCAAACAAAGCAATTTGATCCCTAGGCATAGCCTGGGCTGTAGATACTAACACTTCACCCCCAGTGAAGGAACAAATCCTAAAATGGTTAGACACCTTACTATAGTAGCTGTTGTCCTACCTTACATCCGTAGACTGAGCAAATGCTGGCCAGCTCACACACAGGTGGGGCTGATCAGAAACTAAAGTCTCAATGAGCCCAGCCCTAGAGACCAATTTAGGACAGCCTCTAGAAAAGGTGGTCACCAATTTAGCCTGGAGGAAAATAGCCACCTGCAAGCCTTAAACAAACAATCATGTATCTATCTAGCTCTTGCATATGTTAGCACAGAAAATCCTTAAAGGATATAGGAAGCGATTATGTTAAATCGCCTTTAGATCTGTCACTGAGTTGACTGTAGCCCAAACCAACAAAAAGGTTTTTCTTACCTCCTGCACTATAATATAACCACAATGTAACAGTGGAATGGGAGATTGGAGCTTATGAAAAGTTACTCATAGCAAGCAACCCCCAAAAGGAGGATCTGTCACAAGGGAACCCCTACTGTGCCACACAGAAGCTTGGTCCCTGCCACATTGTTGAAAGTTAGGTCAGCTTTTAAGCATTTTGGAGCAACTTCAGATTTCTAGCAGCTGGGCTAATAGGACCATATAACCTAGTGCACCTGCTGACCAGGGGAGCTTACTCCTGAATCCTTCAACCATTGCACAATCAATAAATTGTTCAGTGGTATACCTGGCCTGTAAGGAACTCTTTGTATCTACCAGCCCCCCCCTTCGCTCTATTTATCCCTACTAATGTACCACAACCGGACATGTAGGGAGAGGCTGGCAACCTACTGTTGTGTTAACCACAGAGTCTCTGCTGTAAGAGGAAGCTGTGGCTGGTGGTTTTAGCAGTAGGTTCTGGGCTATTTGTTATGCAGACCCCAGGTCCTGCACTGCACGACTCAGTGTATACACGGGGAAGGAGGAGAAATGCCTTACCTACCTTCTTCCCATCTGGGGTGGTTTAGGCACACTTGCTCCTCTGCACCACTTGTCCACCATACAGCATCTCTGATGTAAGAGGAAGCTGTGGCTGGTGTTTTTAGCATAAGCTTCTGGGCTATTTGAATCCAGACCCCAGGGGAGATTATCTCAAATGCCCAGAAACCATCTGGTTGAAATTGGGGATTTTGCAGCTAAATTCCCAAGGTAAAGGAAAGTACTCACCGTTGTCGTCTTCCCCTTTTTGCCACAGCCACCGGGCTTGCTTTTCCATATGGTCCACACGCAAAGAGGATAGCCGCCAAAGTGCCCCTCCCCCAACTGCTGTCCCCGTAAGGAGCTGCGAGGTTAGACTGTGTCCTGTATACACATGGGGGGGGGCAATGCCGTACGTTCCTCATTCCCATCTGAGGTGGTTTAGGCAGACATCCACCGTAGTGAACTGGTGCCTCCTCGCCTAGCGAAAGGAGGATGTGGGCACCTGCTCATGCTGACTCTCAGCCTTCCCTCCTGGGCAAGAACACGGGTGCTTGTCATTTAGGGGGTGCCCTCCCTAGCGGCCCACGTGAGCTACCAGGGGCCCAGGAGTCGGGGGACACGCCCCCCCTGGAAAGAACCGACGGCCAGCACCCCTGTCTGAATGTACGCCCGGACAGGTAAGGGGGGGAGACAGGATAATGGCCCCTGAAGTTCTGAGGACACCACCGTACCCAAGGGCCTTCAGCTCTCAGGGGGGCTCTTCCAGTTTCTGCAGCCCCCCCGAGGAAAGGATAGGGGAACCCCCCAGGAAGGATAAATATATCCGGCCAGACCCAGAGGCTTCCCAGGCATTTGGTCCGGCTCCCAGGGGGAGACCACCAGCCCCTGTCTTCGGGTCATTTGGAAAAAAACTGTTTCACTGTGTAGGGAGAAACACAATCAAAAACTGAGGATCAAGGGGAAGGGTGGGGACTTAAAACAGCTGTCGATTGATTGTGTTTCCTGTAGGGAGGAGCCTCTCATCTCTCAGGTGTGGCGTTCTGGAAGATGACTAAGAGAAAATAATAATAAAAATGCTATAACTCTATCCCCTATTTTGTAGACGCTATAACTTTTGCGCAAACCAATCAATATACATTTAATGCTGTTTTTTTACCACAAATATGTAGAATTTGGGTGCAGGGTTCCCCTTAATATCCATACCAGACCCAAAGAGCCTTGTAATTGGCTGGGGGGGGGCAGACCCATGTCGTTTTTCTCAATGATTTTCATCTATATTGCCGGGACCCGACAATACATTACAGCCGCAAGCAGTTTTAGATTACTTTTTTTTCCTTTAGAAATGTAATTTTGCTGTGGTATTGTTCTAACCACGGGAAAACTGTGCCACTTTACAGGCATACTATAGACACACCCCCCCCCCCCCCCCCGGCACAATATTTAAATGAATATTTCATTTTTATTGTTTCACTTTAAGCATTCCTAAAATCCCTGCACCCCAAAAAAATGGCCGTTTTTAAAACTTTTTTTTGCATTGATACTTGTCCCCTGGGGCAGGACCCGGGTCCCCAAACACTTTTTATGGCAATAACTTGCATATAAGCCTTTAAAATTAGCACTTTTGATTTTTCACGTTCGTGTCCCATAGACTTTAATAGTGTTCATGTGTTTGAGCAAATCTTTAAGTCTAACCACAAATTTTCTATTGGATTGAGGTCTGGGCTTTGATTAGGCCATTTCAACACACTTACATGTTTCCCTTTAAACCACTCAAGTGTTGCTTTATCAGTGTGTTTGGGGTCATTGTCCTGATGGAAGGTGAACCTCAGTCCTAGCCTCAAATCACACACAGAGTGGTACAGGTTTTTCTCAAGAATATCCCTGTATTTAGCACCATCCATCTTTCCCTCAACTCTGACCAGTTTTCCAGTCCTAACGGCTGGAAAACATCCCCACAGCATGATGCTGCCACCACCATGTTTCACTGTGGGGATGGTGTTCTTTGGGTGATGTGTTGGGTTTGCGCCAGACATAGCATTTTATTTGATAGCCAAAAAGTTCAATTTTAGTCTCATCAGACCAGAGCCCCTTCCTCCATACATTTTGGGAGTCTCCCACATGCAAATGAAGAATAAAAAAATAAAGTCCCTCACACATGAACAAGTTGGGTATTTACTACAAAATGTAATGAATAATTCTAGAGCTATCATTTATGGTTACATTTAAGTTTAAGACTAGTGAAGACTTTTAAACATTACCTTTGGATAATTCTTGGTATCGTAGTTTGTGGTCGTGTTGCATCTTTTTTTTTTTTTTTTTTTTTTAGAAAGTTCTGTTTGCATGTGCTAAAATTATTATTAAATTAGTTGTAAAGTCTCTTTTTTTTATTTAACAAACATATCATACTTACCTGCCCTGTGCAGTGGTTTTGCACAGAGCAGCCCAGATCTTCCTCTTCTCGGGTCCCTCTTTGGCTCTTCTGGCCCCACCCTCCTGTTGAGCGCCCCCACAGCAAGCAGCTTACTATGGAGGCACCAGAGCTGCAGCTCTGTGTGTCCATTCAGACCAGTCCATTCAGACCAGTGTGTCCATTCAGCCCCCTTTCTCTCCACATTCGCTGACTGACTTTCACAGCAGCGGGAGCTGATGGCGCCATGCTGCTGTCTCAGCCAATGAGGAGGGAAGTCCTGGGCAGCTGAGAAATGCCTACAACCTTGCTGGCTCTAGATGGGGCTTAGGCAAGTATTAGAGAGGCAGAGAGGGGCTGCTGCCCACAGAAGGCTTTTTATCTTAATGCATTAAGATTAAAAACCTTCTGCCTTTACAACCACTTCAATGTATATTTTTATACAAATATGCTAATATCTTGCAACATAAAAAAATTGCAACTACATGTTTTTTTTTTTTCTATTAATTCTCTGCTTTCAGAAAATATATATTTTGGGTTTTTAAGAACATGGTGTGAGTAAAAAAAAAAAAGTAAAACGCAAAAAAAGTACCCTGGCTAAAATCCAACTTCTAGTTGCTAAAACAAAAAATAGTAAGGGTCAAACCCTTAAAACTGTGGTTGCCTGCAATGTGTGTTACTGTTAAAGGGACCTGTCATATATTGTTAATTAGTGGCATTCAACATTCATCCTTTTTTCTTTTTTTTTTTTTACATGAATGGTTCTGAACAGCGTATAAGACAGCATAAGGCTAACACAAATAATAAAATATATAGTGCACTGCTTGTACAGAGCTCTTCCCTTTCCTATAGCCCCTCAATCTTTTTGTGGTCATCAATGACTCCCTACTCTCCAGTGCCGCCACAGCAAAAACCATTGCGGAGGACACTAAAAACGACTTCACTCCTAATGAGGGTTCATTCTCCTCACCTGTTTTGCTCTGGGAGGCACATAAAATGACCATTTGGGGGATCTCTTATCCAATTGGCCTTGTGCCTCAAAAAGGAACGGGAAGCCAAGATTATGACTCTTTCCTCCCATATGGCCCATCTGCAATTAGATTGGAAGAAATGCCTGTCTGCCTCCCTGGGGATACATGTGGCAAAGTGGAACTGAACTTGCTCCTCAATGAAAGGGCTGAGAAGCAGAAGCATAATTTTTACACCAGGGTAGAGTTGGGCGAACAGTTTGAGCCAAGCAAAAGTTCGGCCTAAACATGAATTTGTGGGGCGCTCGGCAGGATGTCCACCCCACAATGCACTGCACGCTGTACAGTGCATTCTTGGGCCCTAATTGGATGAAGCAATGCACCTGACTGCTGGTCAGGTGCAAGGCTTTGCCCAATCAAGGCACAGAGCACAGTCGGAGCCATGACTGGACAAATTCATGATGACTTTGCCCAATCATGGTTCAGTGCTCATAGTCCTACCCCACTCTATAAAAGGTTCCTTGCTACAGGAACCTTTTGCAGTGTGTTGTTAAAGTGAAGATAGATCGAGCTGGTCAGGTGCAAGGCTTTGCCCAATTAGGGCACAGAGCACATTCGGAGCCATGACTGGACAAATTCATGATGACTTTGCCACAGGAACCTTTTGCAGTGCGTTGTTAAAGTAAAGATAGATAGAGCAGGCCTCTATTTGCTACTAGAGAGTTAGTGTGTTATTGTGACTCTGCATGTAGTGTCCATGTAGTGTGAGTATAGTGTGAATATAGTATAGTGTAGTGTGTCAGTGTAGTGTAAATGTAGTGTGAGTATAGTGTAGTGTCAGTGTAGTGTGAATGTAGTGTTATGCCCCGTACACACGGTCGGACTTTGTTTGGACATTCCGACAACAAAATCCATGGATTTTTTCAGACGGATTTTGGCTCAAACTTGTCTTGCATACACACGGTCACACAAAGTTGTCGGAAAATCCGATCGTTCTGAACTCGGTGACATAAAACATGTACGTCGGGACTATAAACGGGGCAGTGGCCAATAGCTTTCATCTCTTTATTTATTCTGAGCATGCGTGGCACTTTGTCCGTCGGATTTGTGTACACACCATCGGAATTTCAGACAACGGATTTTGTTGTCGGAAAATTTTATATCCTGCTCTCAAACTTTGTGTGTCGGAAAATCCGATGGAAAATGTGTGATGGAGCCTACACATGGTCGGAATTACCGACAACAAGGTCCTATCACACATTTTCTGTCGGAAAATCCGACCGTGTGTACGGGGCATTAGTGTAGTACAGTGTTGAAAACAACATTACATAACATTTAGTGCTTTATACCCCTCTTTTTTGGTTCCTGTCCCCTTTTTTAAATTGTCAGCGGCAGTCCTCAAATTAAAGTGCACCAAACACCACCTTTCATTGAATAAAGTGCATCCAATTACACATTTCCCACTATCTAAAAGAGTTGAAAAGAGTTGGGTAAAAAGCCCCCCCATCATGTCTGGGAGGCCAACAAAGGGAGGCAGATGTTCCCATGCCACTATGAGGGGGCTAGCAGCGTCTGTGTCCACAGGCAAAAGTGGATGTGGTCCGTCCTCAGACAGAGAACATTTTTCTATGTTTAGTGATGTTGCCGTCCACCGCAGCTGCCAGAGTGGCTTATTCTGCCTCCTAGCCCACAGCTACTCCTGCCATAGCCCCAGTATCATGAATGAAGGAGTCAACCCTGGACTTCATCCAGACCAGCCCACTTTAATTTTGCAACCACGCACAAAAACAGTTTATAAACTATACGCATTTGTGCAAAAAAAAAAGTAAAAACATTCCACTGTCTTTTTTATATGAAAATGTGTTAACTGAAAATATACTCTAATGCCCCGTACACGGTCGGACATTGATCGGACATTCCGACAACAAAATCCTAGGATTTTTTCCGACGGAAGTTGGCTCAAACTTGTCTTGCATACACACAGTCAAACAAAGTTGTCGGAAAATCTGATCATTCTGAACACGGTGACATAAAACACGTGCGTCGGGACTATAAACGGGGCAGTAGCCAATAGCTTTTATCTCTTTATTTATTCTGAGCATGCGTGGCACTTTGTACGTCGGATTTTGTTGTCGGAAAATTTTATAGCCTGCTCTCAAACTTTGTGTGTCGGAAAATCCGATGGAAAATGTGTGATGGAGACTACACACGGTCGGAATTTCCGACAACAAGGTCCTATCACACATCTTCCATCAGAAAATCCGACCGTGTGTACGGGGCATTACTCATCACTCACTTCTTTTAATATTTCACTTATTCTCCTCTGTATTTTTCTCCTCCTTCTCACATCACTGTGTGAAGTTGGAGGACTAAACTCACTGACCAGCCTGCAACCAACCAAATTTTCCTGTCTAACAGTATGCGTTAAAAACATGGGTTTAGTTTGCAGACATTTGCAAATACATGTGTAAGCTGCAGAGCCCCATCAAGGCACTCCAGTGTTTTCTGTAGTCCTAACTCTAAATTATGAGAGCCTCCACAGAGGCTTCCAACCAATTATAAGCTTACACCACAGACAATCCACAAAGTACACACCACTCTGGGTGTCACTGCCGCTCCGCTAAAGCCCACTGTCGGCTGATGTCACAGAGCTGATCCAGGCTCTGCAGGGATCATGGCCAGTGGTTTAGGTGGCAATAAAACCATGGCTAAAATGCCTGCTTTTTTGCCCCCTTACTGCAAATGTAAATGAGCCCTTACATTGATTGGTGGCATATAGGAATGAGCCGAACACCCCCCGGTTCAGTTCGCACCAGAACTTGCAAACAGACCAAAACTTTGCACGAACGTTAGGACCCTATTGAAGTCTATGGGACTCGAATGTTCGAAATCAAAAGTGCTCATTTTAAAGGCTAATTTGCATGGTATTGTGCTAAAAAGTGTTTGGGGACCTGGGTCCTGCCCCAGGGCACATGTATCAATGCAAAAAAAGTTTTAAAAACAGCCATTTTTTCGGGAGCAGTGATTTTAATAATGCTTAAAGTCAAACAATAAAAGTGTAATATTTCTTTAAATTTCGTACCTGGGGGGTGTCTATAGTATGCCTGTAAAGGGGCACATGTTTCCCTTGTTTAGAACAGTCTAAAAGCAAAATTACATTTCAAAGGAAAAAAAGTCATTTAAAACTACTCGCGGCTATTAATGAATTGCCGGTCCGACAATACACATAAAAGTTCATTGATAAAAACTGCATGGGAATTCCCCACAGGGGAACCCTAAACCGAAATTTAAAAAAAAACTGGTGTGGGGGTCCCCCTAAACTCCATACCAGGCCCTTTGGGTCTGGTATGGATATTAAGGGGAAACCCGAGCCAGAATTAAAAAAAAATGACGTAGGGGTCCCCCTCAAAATTCATACCAGACCCTTCAGGTCTGGTATGGATTTTAAGGGGAACCCCGCCAAAATTTTTTAAAAAATTGGCGTGGGGTCCCCCCAAAAATCTATACCAGACCCTTATCCGAGCACGCAACCTGGCAGGCCGCAGAAAAAGAGGGGGGGACGAGAGAGAGCTCCCCCCTCCTGAACCGTACCAGGCCACATGCCCTCAACATTGGGAGGGTGCTTTGGGGTAGCCCACCAAAGCACCTTGTCCCCATGTTGATGAGGACAAGGGCCTCATGCCCACAACCCTTGGCCGGTGGTTGTGGGGGGTCTGCGGGCGAAGGGCTTATCAGAATCTGGAAGCCCCTTTTAACAAGGGGACCCCAAGATCCCGCCCTCCCCTGTGTGAAATGGTAAGGGGGTACAAAAGTACCCCTACCATTTCACACAAAAAATGTCAAAAATGTTAAAAATGACAAGAGACAGTTTTTGACAACTCCTTTATTTAAAGTCTTCTTTTTTCCATCTTCTTTCTTCTTTCTTCTATCTTCCTTCGGTTTCTTCCTCCATCTTCTTCTTCCTCTGATCCTCTGCTTCTTTCTCCGGTGTTCTTGTCCGGCATCTCCCTCCGCGGCATCTTCTTCTCTTCATCTTCTTCTCCTCATCTTCTTCTCTTCATCTTCTTTTCAGGCGAGGGTGACCCCGCCCCCCTCTGATGTCATGGGGAATGCCACAGGGAAGTCCCTGTCAAGTCCTCGTGCATCAAGGGGGGTGGGGTCACCGGGTGCCCCCGCCCTCCGCTATTTAAGAACAGTCAGAAGACGAGAAGCGTCACACAGCGGGAGCCTCCCTCCATGCCATCATGGATGCGGAGCGGCCCGAAAAGAAGATGAAGACAAGAAGATGAAGACAAGAAGATAAAGAAGATGAAGAGAAAAAGATGAAGAGAAAAAGATGAAGAGAGAAGCGTCACACAGCGGGAGCCTTCCATCCAATCATGGATGTGGAGCGGCCCGAAAAGAAGATGAAGAGAAGAAGATGAAGAGAAGAAGATGCCACGGAGGGAGATGCTGGACGAGAACACTGGAGAAAGAAGCAGAGGATCGGAGGAAGAAGAAGATGGAGGAAAAAACCGAAGGAAGATAGAAGAAAGAAGATAGAAGATGGAAAAAAGAAGACTTTAAATAAAGGAATTGTCAAAAACTGTCTCTTGTCATTTTTAACATTTTTGACAGTTTTTTTGTGAAATGGTAGGGGTATTTTTGTACCCTCTTACCATTACACTCAGGGGGGGCTGGGATCTGGGGGTCCCTTTGTTAAAGGGGGCTTCCAGATTCCGATAAGCCCCCCACCTGCAGACCCCCACAACCACCGGCCAAGGGTTGTGGAGATGAGGCCCTTGTCCTCATCAACATGGGGACAAGGTGCTTTGGTGGGCAACCACAAAGCACCCTCCCAATATTGAGGGCATGTGGCCTGTATGGTTCAGGAGGGTGGGGCGCTCTCTCATCCCCTCTCTTTACCTGCAGTCTGCCATGTTGCATGCTCAGGTAAGGGTCTGGTATGGATTTTTGGGGGGACCCCACACCAATTTTTATTTTTTTTTGGCGTGGGGTTCCCCTTAAAATCCATACCAGACCTGAAGGGTCTGGTATGGAATTTAGGGGGACCCCCGCGCCAGTTTTTTTTTTAATTTTGGTTTGGGGGTCCCCTGTGGGGAAATCTCATGCCGTTTTTATCAATTAACTTTTATGTGTACTGTCGGACCGGCGATTCATTAATAGCCGCAAGTAGATTTGAATGACTTTTTTTCCTTTGAAATGTCATTTTGCTGTCAGACTGTTCTAAACACGGGAAACATGTGCCCCTTTATAGGCATACTATAGACACCCCCAGGTACAAAATTTAAGGTCCCCAAACACTTTTTATGACAATACCATGCATATAAGCCTTTAAAATTAGCACTTTTGATTTCTCCCATAGGTTTTTAAAGGGTGTTCCGCGGCTTTCGAATTTGCCACGAACACCCCAAATTGTTCGCTGTTCGGCGAACTGGCGAACAGCCGATGTTCAAGTCGAACATGAGTTTGACTCGAACTCGAAGCTCATCCCTAGTGGTATATATATATATATATATGAGATTAGGAAAAAATCCTTTACGGTAACATGAGAAGGGAGAGGGAAAGGTCACTTTACTTATATTGAGATTTATTGTGACACAACATCAGCAATGTTAGGGCTTATTCACACTAGTGGTTAGGGGGCTGTAAAACGCTATAGTTGAGCCACATATTTACCACCCCCAACTGCTACCCTTTTAGGTGCATGGGCAGCAGCTGGAGGTGATCACATGCTGTGGTCTTGATGATTTTTGTCATGGCAGGAATCTGTGGCTTTTGACAGGTGCTTCCACCCACTGAACACAACCCATTTAAGTGAATAGGGCTGCTCTGCAATGCACACAGTTGTTGTGCACTAGTGTGGGGTTCAAGGAGATAAAGCAGGCAGGGAGGAGGTATTACAACACCTTCTCACCACCTATCTAATGTTCTCTAAAGGGCAATCGAAATGTTGATTGCTCTACAGAGGGCAAAACTAGTGTGAATGAGCCGTAAGGGTTAAAGATGGAGCTAGCAGAGACAGGGAAGGGACAGAACGCACAGACCTCATAGATTCTTTTCTCCCTATCACAGAAGTCTCTGTAATAAACATGACTTTTGCTGATATAAATCAATGTATGAGGTCTGTGTGTTCTGTCCCTCTGATCTTGAAGATCTAACAGCCTGGTAATTACAACATACATAACTTGTAAGAGCATGTTTTCCTCTTGTCCTCTCCCCCTATGGAGAACACTGCCTGCACTAAACCACAAACCTATCACTGTCCAGGCTGCTGCACAACTTGCTTCTCCCCTCCATGAAGTATACATTAAAAAAAGACTCACATGAGAGTTAGAAAGCTGAGGGGTTTGGCCTCGTCTTCCTCTGGAGCTGCCTGAAATCAAAACAAGGCGGCAGGGGAAGTGGGAGGGGTTGTAACACAGGCAGAGCATGATTGGATGAGACTGAGCAGGTGATTCCAAGATCCCTCCCTTCCTATGCTGCACGGAGCACATGAATGAGATCTAGCCCTGCATCTGACATGCTGTTTGCCGATCTATGGACACACAGGGGGCGGCATGCCGCTGGTAGCAGGAGACCTGGGCTAAAAACAGTAAATATCTTCCTGAGGTGGTTGCTAATGGGGGTGCTATGTGAAATTTTGGGGGAGCTAAAGCACCCACCTGGTGCCGCCCCTGCAAGTTATAGGCAGTACAGCAGTGCTCCCGATGGCCAGAACATGCCTGGCTGCTGGGCTGCCCTGCATCCATCGTGCTTTGCAAATGGGCATTCAGTGCTGCTGGAGGTTTTGTGATGGATAAAAGAGCGTTTCTGTCCACAGACTCCGTTGCCTGGCTGACATTTGGCAAAATGAATCAGTCCTGGATTAGCAGCAGCTAACAAGCCCCTGATGCCGATGTCGCTAATTAATCTTGTTTTTGAGATAAGTAATTTTTTGGTATAGGTTTCATGAGCACAAATAACACACAAGGACATATTTTTCCAAAGCTGTTTGACAGGTGCATATAATTTCAATATTCTACAGCAAGGCCAATTTTTGCTTTCATCAAGAGTACCTCTATAGGGTTATGGTGTGTGAAGGTACCACTAATACTCAAAGCCCAATTTTTCTGCACCTGTTTGATAAGTGCATATAATTTACATTTTTTACATAAAGGCCAGTTCTTGCTTTCATCAAATGTACCTTTATAGGGTTACAGTGTGAAGGCACCACCAACATCCAAAGCCCAATTCCACACCTGTTTGACAGGTACTTATACTTAAAAAATTTTACAGAAAGGACAATCCTTGCTTTCATCAAGAGTACCTCTAGCCATTTCCTGCTCTCTCTGGCGGTGTGTTCTTGGAGCAACCAGACGTAACCGGGTGAACCCCCCCTTCTGACATCATGTGACATCAAATGATGTCAGAAGGTGTGGAGTCACCCATTTATGACACAGGGTGGCTCCGCCCTTGCCATGTAAGAGTTGTCAAAGCGATGAGAGAGCAGTCGGCGGGAGGCCTCCCATGAAGGCAGAGCGTTTTCCATTTTTGATATTGTTCGAGGCCGTCAGGTGACATGATTGATGGTGGATTTAAATTGCAGGACACTTTTTTTATTTGTTATTTTTTGATAAGGGATTTGTAAAAAACTGTCTATTGTGGTTTTTACTTTTGACACTTTTTTGGTAAATGGGTAGGGATACGATGTACCTGATACTCATTCACATGGGGGGGCAGGATCTGGGTGCCCCCTTGTTAAAAAAGCCCCCACACACACACACCCTGACAACCACAGCCCAGGGTTGTCGGGAAAAGGCACCCCAAAGCACCCTCCGCATGTTGAGGGCAAGCGGCCTGGTATGGTTCAGAAGGGGGGGGGGGGCGCTCGTCCATCCCCCATCTTTCCTGGCCTGCCAGGCTGGATAAGGCTCAGATAAGGGTCTGGATTTTTTTAAAAAATGGCGTGGAGTTCCCCTTAAAACCTATACAAGACCCAAAGGGCCTTTGGATTATGGATTTTGGGAGGGACCCCATGCAATTTTTTTCTTAATTCTGTCGTAGGGTTTCCCTTTACCACTTAAATATACTGTATTATATACTCTGCACTGCACTGTATTATATACTGTACACTGCACTGTATACTCTGCACTACACTGTATTATATACTCTGCACTGTGATATACAGTCAGGTCCATAAATATTGGGACATCAACACAATTCTAATCTTTTTGGCTCTATACACCACCACAATGGATTTGAAATGAAACGAACAAGATGTGCTTTAACTGTAGACTTTCAGCTTTAATTTGAGGGTATTTACATCCAAATCAGGTAAATGGTATAGGAATTACAACAGTTTGTATATGTGCCTCCCACTTTTTAAGGGACCAAAAGTAATGGGACAGATTAACAATCATCCATCAAACTTTCGATTTTTATTACTTGGTTGCAAATCCTTTGCAGTCAATTACAGCCTGAAGTCTGGAACGCATAGACATCACCAGACGCTGGGTTTCATCCCTGGTGATGCTCTGCCAGGCCTCTACTGCAACTGTCTTCAGTTCCTGCTTGTTCTTGGGGCATTTTCCCTTCAGTTTTGTCTTCAGCAAGTGAAATGCATGCTCAATCAGATTCAGGTCAGGTGATTGACTTGGCCATTGCATAACATTCCACTTCTTTCCCTTAAAAAAGTCTTTGCTTGCTTTCGTAGTATGCTTCGGGTCATTGTCCATCTGCACTGTGAAGCTCTGTCCAATGAGTTCTGAAGCATTTTGCTGAATATGAGCAGATAGTATTGACCGAAACACTTCAGAATTCATCCTGCTGCTTTTGTCAGCAATCACATCATCAATAAATACAAGAGAACCAGTTCCATTGGCAGCCGTACATGCCCACGCCATGACACTACCACCACCATGCTTCACTGATGAGGTGGTATGCTTTGGATCATGAGCAGTTCCTTTCCTTATCCATACTCTTCTCTTCCCATCACTCTGGTACAAGTTGATCTTGGTCTCATCTGTCCATAGGATGTTGCTCCAGAACTGTGAAGGCTTTTTTAGATGTTGTTTGGCAAACTCTAATCTGGCCTTTCTGTTTTTGAGGCTCACCAATGATTTACATCTTGTGGTGAACCCTCTGTATTCACTCTGGTGAAGTCTTCTCTTGATTGTTGACTTTGACACACATACACCTACCTCCTGGAGAGTGTTCTTGATCTGGCCAACTGTTGTGAAGGGTGTTTCTTCACCAGGGAAAGAATTCTTCGGTCACCCACCACAGTTGTTTTCCGTGATCTTCCGGGTCTTTTGGTGTTTCTGAGCTCACCGGTGCATTCTTTCTTTTTAAGGATGTTCCAAACAGTTGATTTGGCCACACCTAATGTTTTTGCTATCTCTCTAATGGGTTTGTTTTGTTTTTTCAGCCTAATGATGGCTTGCTTCACTGATAGTGACAGCTCTTTGGATCTCATATTGAGAGTTGACAGCAACAGATTCCAAATGCAAATAGCACATTTGAAATGAACTCTGGACCTTTTATCTGCTCCTTGTAAATGGGATAATGAGGGAATAACACACACATGGCCATGGAATAACTGAGCAGCCAATTGTCCCATTACTTTTGGTCCCTTGTGTTGTAATTCCTACACCAATCACCTGATTTGGCTGTAAATGCCCTCAAATTAAAGCTGAAATTCTGCAGTTAAAGCACATCTTGTTTGTTTTATTTCAAATACATTGGGGTGGTTAAGGATGAGCCGAACACCCCCCATTTCCGTTCGCACCAGACCATGCGAACAGGCAAAATAATTTGTTCGAACACGCGAACACCGTTAAAGTCTATGGGACACGAACATGAATAATCAAAAGTGCTAATTTTAAAGGCTTATATGCAAGTTATTGTCATAAAAAGTGTTTGGGGACCTGGGTCCTGCCCCAGGGGACATGGATCAATGCAAAAAACAGGTGTTTTTTCGGGAGCAGTGATTTTAATAATGCTTAAAGTGAAACAATAAAAGTGTAATACTCCTTTAAATTTCATACCTTGGGGGTGTCTATAGTATGCCTGTAAAGGGGCGCATGTTTCCCGTGTTTAGAACAGTCTGACAGCAAAATGACATTTCAAAGGAAAAAAAGTCATTTAAAACTACTTGCAGCTATTAATGAATTGCCGGTCCGACAATACACATAAAAGTTCATTGATAAAAACGGCATGGGAATTCCCCACAAGGTAACCCTGAACCAAAATTTTTTTTAAAAATTGCATGGGTGGTCCCCCTAAATTCCATACCAGGCCCTTCAGGTCTGGTATGGATATTAAGGGGAACCCAGCGCCAAAAATTTTTTAAAAAATGGCATGGGGTCCCCCTCAAAATCTATACCAGTTACGTAACGGGTGACCCTGCCCCCCTCTGACATCACAGGGAATGCCACAAGGAAGTCCCCGTCAAGTCCCCGTGCATCAGAGGGGGGCGGGGTCACCTGGTGGCCCTGCCCTCCATTATTTAAGAACCGTCAGAAGACGAGAAGTGTCACACAGCGGGAGCCTCCCGTCATGGATGAGGAGCGGCCCGAGAAGAAGAAGGGAAGAAGATGCTGTGGAGGAAGATGCCAGACGAGAACACCGGAGGAAGAACCAGAAGAAGAAGATGGAGGAAGAAACCGAAGGAAGATAGAAGATAGAAGAAAGAAGATAGAAGATAGAAGAAAGAAGAAGCATTTAAATAAAGGAATTGTCAAAAACTGTCTCTTGTCATTTTTAACATTTTTGACACTTTTTTTGTGAAATGTTAGGGGCACCCCCTTACCATTTCACACGGGGGGCAGGATCTGGGGGTCCCCTTGTTAAAGGGGGCTTCCATATTCCAATAAGCCCCCCGCTCGCAGTCCCCCACAACCACCGGACAAGGGTTGTGGGGATTAGGCCCTTGTCCCCATCAACATGGGGACAAGGTGCTTTGGGGGGCTACCCCAAAGCACCCTCCCAATGTTGAGGGCATGTGGCCTGGTACAGTTCAGGAGGGGGGGCGCTCTCTCGTCCCCCCTCTTTTCCTGCGGCCTGCCAGGTTGTGTGCTCGGATAAGGGTCTGGTATGGATTTTTGGGGGGACCCCACACCATTTTTTAATAAAATTTTGGCCGGGGTTCCCCTTAATATCCATACCAGACCTGAAGGGCCTGGTATGGAATTTAGGGGGACCCCCCCACGCCATTTTTAAAAAAATTTTGGTTCGGGGTTCCCCTGTGGGGAATTCCCATGCCTTTTTTATCAATGAACTTTTATGTGTATTGTGGGACCGGCAATTCATTAACCACCTCCCGCCCGCCCTATAGCGGATTGACGTCCGGGAAGTGGTTCTGTTATCCTGACTGGGCATCATATGACGTCCAGCAGGATAACATGCCGCAGCGCGCCCCCGCGGGCGCGCATCGCGGCGATCGGTGGAGCGGTGTGTCAGTCTGACACACCGCTACACTGATCTTGGTAAAAAGCCTCCGGCGGAGGCTCTTTACCACGTGATCAGCCGTGTCCAATCACGGCTGATCACGCTGTCAATAGGAAGAGCCGTTGACCGGCTCTTCCTCACTCGCGTCTGACAGACGCAAGTAGAGGAGAGCCGATCGGCGGCTCTCCTGGCAGGGGGGGTCTGCGCTGATTATTTATCAGCGCAGCCCCCCCGCAGATCACCACACTGGACCACCAGGGATCGCCACTAGGACCACCAGGGAAGGGACAACATGTGGATGGCCAGGTATGTACCCCATGGCCATCCACATGTGCCCAGTGTGCCAAAGTTGTGCCAATCAGTGCCCACAAATGGGCACTGATTGGCACAATTATGTTGCAGTGATGCCCAGCAATGCCACCCTTAGGGGCATCACTGCAAACAAGTAATGCCACCAGTGCCACCCATCAGTGTCCATTCATGCCACCTGTCAGTGCCCATCCGTGCCCATCAGTGCCCATCTATCAGTGCCCATCCGTGCCCATCTGTGCCAACTATCAGTGCCACCCATAAAGAACCATCAATGCCACCTACGAGTGCCCATCAATGCCACCTATGAGTGCCCATCAGTGCCGCCTATTAGTGCCCATCCGTGCCACCTATGAGTGCCCATCAGTGCCACCTATCAGTGCCCATCATCAGTGCCCGTCAGTGCCACCTCATCAGTGCCACCTCATCGGTGCCACCTCATCGGTGCCCATCAGTGCCGCCGTATCAGTGCCCGTCAGTGCAGCCATATCAGTGCCTGTCATTGAAGAAGAAAACGTACTTATTTACAAAAAGTTTTAACAGAAACAAAGAAAAACTTGTTTTTTTTTCAAAATTTTCGGTCTTTTTTTATTTGTTGCGCAAAAAATAAAAACCGCAAAGGTGATCAAATACCGCCAAAAGAAAGCTCTATTTGTGGGAACAAAATGATAAAAAATGTGTTTGGGTACAGTGTAGCATGACCGCGCAATTGTCATTCAAATTGCGACAGCGCTGAAAGCTGAAAATTGGGCTGGGCGGGAAGGTGTCTAAGTACTTGGTATTGAAGTGGTTAATAGCGAGTAGTTTTAAATGACTTTTTTTCCTTTGAAATGTCATTTTGCTGTCAGACTGTTCTAAACACGGGAAACATGCGCCCCTTTATAGGCATACTATAGACAACCCCCAGGTATGAAATTTAAAGGAATATTACACTTTTATTGTTTCACATTAAGCATTATTAAAATCACTGCACCCGAAAAAACGGCCGTTTTTAAAACATTTTTTTGCATTGATCCATGTCCCCTGGGGCAGGACCCAGGTCCCCAAATACTTTTTATGACAATACCATGCACATAAGCCTTTAAAATTAGCACTTTTGATTTCTCCCATAGACTTTTAAAGGGTGTTCCGCGGCTTTCGAATTTGCCGCGAACACCCCAAATTGTTCGCTATTCAGCGAACTGGCGAACAGCCGATGTTCGAGTCGAACATGAGTTCGACTCGAACTTGAAGCTCATCCCTAGTGGTGGTGTATAGAGCCAAAAAGATTAGAATTGTGTCAATGTCCCAATATTTATGGACCTGACTGTATATACTGTGCACTACACTGCATTATATACTCTGCACTGCATTATATACACTACACTGACTGCACTATATACTCTGCACTGTGTTATATACACTAGACTGACTGCACTATATACTCTGCACTGCATTATATACACTACACTGACTGCACTATATACTCTGAAGTGCGCTATATACACTACACTGACTGCACTATATACTCTCCACTGCATTTTATACACTACACTGACTGCACTATACACTCTGCACTGCGTTATATACACTACACTGACTGCATGCTCTATCCACTAACTACCCTGCCTAATTGCTCTCCATTAATGCACATATACACAGCCACCGTTGGAAGCAGCCTTATATAGTGTGGGGCATTGATTTAGCCCACGAGCCATGATTGGCCAAAGGCACCCTGCCTTTGACCAATCATGGCTCTCCCTGTACATTGTGCTGTGATTGGCAAAAGCAAAAAGCCAAAGCATATAGGTCAGATGCATGCTTTGGCCAATCAGCAGCCATCAATGCACTGTGATCTCGCAGTGCATTATGGGGGCTCTCAACGGCAGGCTAATGTCCTGGGATTGCTCCATATGTTCGTTTGTTCTACGAACAAATGAACACCCGATGTTCAAGTCCATCTCTAACCCATGACATCCTTGCCCAACCTCTTTTCTACCTTACTGTCCTTCACTCAAATTTTAAATCTGCACATTACTAAAGACAAGTCGGTGGACCTAAATATCTCTCTACCTTCCTCTACTCTTGCCATGTTACAGTCTTCTTTCCATTTCTCTTGGGCATTACACCATCTGGAATATTTGAGGATCCCTCGATATTCGGATTTGTATATCCCTACCATCCGCAATTTAAAGACTCTGTTGTCCACCTGGTCTCATCTTTCCATCTTATGGTTGGGCAAAATTAATTCTAATCTCAATCTTCCCTAATCTTCTATATCTTTTTCACACCCTATCTGTCCCAGTCTCTTTGTTTGCCCTATGGTTTTTCCGGAACCAGGTGATGGTCTTTGTCTGCCATTCTCACAGGCCACCTATTCCGAGGGCAACCATGTACATCCACAGATGTCAGGGCAGCCTCTGGGTTCCCAACTTCCTAAGTACTACCAACCAGCTCAGAATGCCCCCTTGACTGCTCTGTATGCCGCTAAAGCAGTCCCCTTATGGGTAGAATTGGAATAAACTTCTTATGGCGAAGCAATCCATAATCCCTATCCCGAATTCCCTTACATATGTGGTCACCAATGCATACTTGAGACTATCCCATATGCCCAGTATAAAGGGGGAGAAGTTCACTTGGAAGAAAGTGTCCAGCCTGTAAAAGTGGTAAGTAGGACTCAATTAAGATCATGTCCATGAGCATTTTTGTGACCTCCAGAGGTGTATCGTCATGTTTGCGATGTTGTAGGAGCTGCCTCCTGCATGTCGGGCTCTCTTGGCAGGTCCGATATGATCCCCCATGTGTGGAGAAGCTTCATTCCATGGTGGAGGATATATACAAAATGAGACCATGTCCAGTGACGGCAGTATTTCTATTCTCATGCGTGCTTTAGCTGGGCTGCATGTCTCTAGGCTGAGTAGAGCCAACCTAACAGGGGACCTGCTGGTGAAGATAGAGCTCTCTGGGGCTTGCCTGGCTGATCTGTGTAATGTACTGACGCGCTGGAGGCCATGGCGCTGGTGCCATCTTGGCCATGTTGTCCCAAGGCACAGGTTGCATAAAGTAATCCATGAGCTTGTGGGGACAATGATCGTCCTTCCTCTTCCACGACATTGGCAGCAGTGGGTGTTAGGGTGATAACAACGGCTTTGGATGTGGCAGCAGTGGTGGGATGGAAACTTGTAGTTGCTGTATTCCTCTCTCGACTGGCAGAGCTAAAGGCTCAAGCATCCATATTGGCTGCAGGCAAACCGCACCCACTTTTGATATTTTACATGTGTAGGGGTGTGCCTACACTGAAAGGGGCAGCTTCACAGATTAAGGAACATTTCTATTGTTTAATTAATTGAAATTATTAGATAGGCGCCTTTATCATTTATATTTTATATGATTTATTTGACATATATTTGATATATTGTTGATCACTGTGTTACAAGGATCGTTTTCCCTGTATGACTCATTAAAACCGTTAAATATACTGAAATATAAAAACATGCAGTGCACACTACTACCATATATGTTTACTATACATTTTACAGTGTACAACAAATATTAAACACAGGTGGGGAAGAGTCTGTCATTTTACAGTACTTTGCATTGCTTCAGGATGGGAAGGAGAGGACTGTAATGCCATTATCTATATGACATAAAGATTACAAAATAGGGTAATACTGTGAAATTGGAGGTGGGCTTCAAAAAAAGAGGAACTTTAGAATAAAAAAGTGATCTTCACTCTTACTAAAAAACTGTTACTCCACCTGGGCAAAATTCACCACAGGCAGGTGAATTACTAAACCCAAAACATATTTAAAAAAAACGGTCACATCAGTCGTGTCACGGAACGTCCCACACTCCGCTTGAGTGCTTCCGTCATATACCGCTTCCTAAGTTCTGGAACACGAGTCCAATGGATCTGGCTATAGGAACCCCAAGAACTAGACAACACCAGCCTTGGAGTACATCAGAACTAACTTTATTTAGAATCAAAATTACAAGACTTTATATGCCGTTGGAACCTCCTCTAACAATACAACTGTAACTTAATTAACATGACCTAATTATCTAATCCTTTATACAGCCTAGGTGACTGAGATATGACCTTTCGCCCAGACTTGTGGTCACCGAGCTTCACACAGTTATATCAACACAATAGCTGGAGCTAATTACAATTAACAATACAAACAAAACCTAATTAACATGAGCTCCAATAGGAGTCGTCCCGTCTCCTACATTGTATAGAGGACAATGTGATCAGCTCATTCAATTAACATACATCCTGGGAGATATTGTGGACAAATATTACTGTCCCATTTTAAGTAGTCCAAGATATATTTTCTCACTCACCCTGTGCCAGGATGGCACAGGGTGCCTTAGACATAAGATGTATTCTGAGTTCCACGGGCCCTCCCGTCACATTTCTCCCCTTTCGGCAGAAGACTAACACAGGAGGAGACCCCAGACGGGTTGACTCCGAAGTTAGTAAGTAGTTCCAGTCCTCTACTGCCTGTACCCACACCGTACCCCTAACAAATTGTTCCAAACAAAGTATTACTCACCCAGCCAACCTCTGCCTCTCTCAGAGAACATATCTGCCGCTGGGGAGAGGCCTGGACTGGCCCTTCTCCCTGGAATCCTTTCTGCCGCTGGAGAGAAGACAGGGTGTCTGGGCTCACTCTGTCATGCTGTTGGGGATCGGGGCCCACTGCCCAGCATCCCTGGGGTATACAGGTGGAGACTGAAGTCCCATCCACCTTCACAGGAAATCCATCCTCTGTTAGTTGAGGGCAGAGTATAGCAGTCCTCGGCCCTGTTGCCAGCCCTTCTGCTGGAAATCCCACACCATCTGTTCCGGCTAACTGTTGGAGAGGGAGGCCGACTGCCCCGCCTCCCTGGAACTCTGTAGTTGTTGCTGGTGCTGGGCAGAGGTTGGTAACACTCTGCCCTGTTGCCAGCACTTCTGCTGGGGACTCCGCATCCTCCGCTCCGGCTAACCGTTGGGGCAGGAGGCTGGCTTCCTCCACTCCCAAACTGTGTAGCTGCCATTGGGGAGGTGAGCCGGCTGCTTCCTTTTCCATTCCCTCATTTGGCTGCTGGGACGACATGTCGATGGTACTGTCTCCCAGGTGCATGGATCTTTGCTGGGGAGGAAAGCCCGCTTCCTCCACCCTGGCCAACTGTTGGGGAGGGACAACACACACCTCCTCTCCCTTCTCCCCCTGTATCTGCTGCTGGGAAGTGATTGCCATCTTCTCAGCCTGAGCCTCCACAATTGCTGCAGGTGTGGGGCAGAGGTCTTGGACCCTCTGTCCGGTTGCCAGCACTTCTGCTGGGGGTTTGCCAGGTGGTTCCTCCTCTACAGAAATGTCTATTAAATCCCCAGTCTCTGGAATTGGTAAAAGTGTGGGACAGAGGTCTTGGACCCTCTGTTCAGTTACCAAATCTTCAGTTGGAGAAGCTTGTTTTAACTCCATAGATGCTGCTGGCAGAAAATCACATGTCCCTGTCAGTGTTGTGGGAGAAAGGCCGACTACCTCTTCTCTCAAGAAGGCCGAAGCCACTGTTGGTGCTGGGCAGAACACAGTGAACTTTGGCCCTGATAGCAGCTCTTCTGCTGGAGGCTCATCAGGTTGTTCTTCCTCAGCAGAAAAGTCTATAAAATCCCATGTCTCTGCAACTGATGTCTGAGGATAGAGGTTCACCATCTCCTGTCCATGGAACCCAGAAGATGCTATCATTTCTGGGCAGAGGTTAGCAGAGCTCTGCCCTGTTGTCAGCACTTCAGGTTTGGGGACGGCAATCTCCGGATTTTCCACTGCCGATTCTCTGGCATGCTGCTGAACTTGTTCTAGCAGTTTCCTGTATGCCCTTTCCAGATGCTGTTCCTTCCTTATCAAATGGTCCAGATCAGGTTTGAGCTCTGAGACCCCTGCAAGACCGAGCATAGACTCTCTATAGTCTCTCAGGTCCTCAAGGTCAGGTTCCCCTTCATCGCCAAACATAAAAAGATCTGTAAGGTTCTCCCACAGCAATCCTGGGCCGCCAAAGTCATATCCCTCCGGAGAGCATTCTGTCGTCTCCCCTAAATATCCCTCCTCTGCGTGCCATTGCAGAGCCCGATAACGATTGTCCAGCTCTATCTCCTGCTGGACCAACCTGTCCAACTCAGTCACCCATTGCTCCTGGGGCTGCTCTCCCAGGAATGCATTCCGCAATGCCCGTTGGTCACTGGCCCGTTGCTCTTGGGTTGGAAAGCACTTGCCCTGTTTTATACCAGCGAGATGGAGGGCTGCAATCCAGAGCTCCACCCGAATTTGCTGCCTAAGCTCCAGGTATTCATCCTCAGACACAGTCCTGGTGTATGTTGAAAGGATGATCCGCAGCAGCCCCGGGAACTCTGATGCCAGGTCCATATCTCCGCTGGGGTGACTGAAGTCTGCTATGCTGATCTTGGATCCAGTTGGAGGTTTGGATGTCCCAGACTTCAGGAAGCTTTCCCGATGCTTGCCACCAATGTCACGGAACGTCCCACACTCCGCTTGAGTGCTTCCGTCATATACCGCTTCCTAAGTTCTGGAACACGAGTCCAATGGATCTGGCTATAGGAACCCCAAGAACTAGACAACACCAGTCTTGGAGTACATCAGAACTAACTTTATTTAGAATCAAAATTACAAGACTTTATATGCCGTTGGAACCTCCTCTAACAATACAACTGTAACTTAATTAACATGACCTAATTATCTAATCCTTTATACAGCCTAGGTGACTGAGATATGACCTTTCGCCCAGACTTGTGGTCACCGAGCTTCACACAGTTATATCAACACAATAGCTGGAGCTAATTACAATTAACAATACAAACAAAACCTAATTAACATGAGCTCCAATAGGAGTCGTCCCGTCTCCTACATTGTATAGAGGACAATGTGATCAGCTCATTCAATTAACATACATCCTGGGAGATATTGTGGACAAATATTACTGTCCCATTTTAAGTAGTCCAAGATATATTTTCTCACTCACCCCGTGCCAGGATGGCACAGGGTGCCTTAGACATAAGATGTATTCTGAGTTCCACGGGCCCTCCCGTCACAAGTCGTCAAAAAAATTCCCAGGAATTACAGAAAAAATATGAACACATGCAATTAATGTCATACTATGGAGCCTACTAACATGTGATGGCTATCTATTCCATTATGATTCTAGGCTTGCACCATAACAAGTGCTCTCTTTCTATAATCTGCATTTTGGATTCCCTTTACTACTGTATATGTTACAGAGCTCAAAACTAAATTTATGGAAAAGCTACATAAAAATCGATATACAAACTTCAGGCAGGTTGCCCAGTACTCCAATAAATTTTTCTATATATAGTCTAATTTTGCAAGAATTAGGCAAATCAATATATATGGAGAGTACATACATACAGGACAGAGAAATAAATATCATCACGGGAATGGCTTGGTAATTGTGGTTTATAAATATATATAAATCTAGTCACGATAGAGCTTTAAAACCTATTTGGGGCTTAAACAGTTATGCTATCTATACCTGCTATTAGAGCATGAAAAAGTTGTTTGTGAACAGAAGGTGGCAGTATTGTTCTGTGTGAAGAGGTGACCTACTAATGTACCCTATGTAAAGTACTTTTTAAAATGAAGAAGCAACTTTTATTAACTCCATGTAACTCAAACAGAATCATGTGCAGAATATTTAGTTTTACTCTGCATTAAATATCTCCACTTAATTCTGTTTCAATACACTTCACTGTTACTAAATACAGGAAATCAAGCACTGAGATGCAGTATAGTTCTTCAGTTACTGCCACAATTAAAACCTCTTCATCTAAACACTGTGGTCCGTAGAGATACACATGTTATCTGATCACATAACTGTATATATAAAAGCTGGGAGCATAAATCTATTAAACATATAACTCACATATACAATATTTGTGGTAGAAACAAATTCACAATCCCAAACAACTTAAAGCATAATCACATATTACAATGCAGTTGTTAATAGTAGGAAAATGACATTAAATACATATACTTGCCTGACAAATGTACAGTATATATATATATATATTTCAAGAGGAAAAAATGAGAAATTTATGGAATTTAATTTCATTTTTTAGATAACAGAGAAGTACATATACAGCAATTCAAGCTTCCCAGAAAGGGACAACATCTAGACAAATATACAGCAATTCATAAAATAATCAATCCCTCTTACATACATTTACAAATCCAAAATGCTATTAAATTGGTAACAAAGACAAAAAATGATTAAAAGGTTATTGTGGCAAGCCATTTAAAGCGGACCTTCAGTCATTTTTTCAACTTTCCGTCTATTAAATATTCTGACCTTGTTGTTTTAACCTTGGATAGTAAAACATTTTTTTTTCTGTCAGTAAACACCTTATACGGACCACTTCCTGTTTCTTGTCTGGTCATTAGCCTAGGCTTACGACATCATAATCAGCACAGCTCTTTAGTTCACTTTTGTGAGAGTTTGCCAAGAAGGGAGGGGGGATGAGTCATAAGAGGACCAATGAGAGCTGCAGGGCTGCAGAGCTGGAGGTGTGCCTCTGCGTGTCTGTGTAAATCCAGAAAGTGAACAGGCAGAAACTTCAGCTGCCCACACATATTTGACAAGTACAGAATCACAGTATATATAAAATAATATGTAAAGTGGTTAGAGAGAAGCTTCAGAGTGGTAAAGATGTTTTTATTACAATGATGTGGGCAGACTGCAGTTCCTCTTTAAATGCTCCCAAGAGGTTAAAGATGTTTTTATTACAATGATGTGGGCAGACTGCAGTTCCTCTTTAAATGCTCCCAAGAGGTATTTACCCACTTAAGTACAAGCCTGTATATAACTTTATTCAGGCAAAAGACATAGAGCATACCATAGATGCAGCTACAAAATTATAAACACTGCCATCTACTACCACTGGTTGAAGAATATATCTCTACTAAATACTGGTTTACAGTAGTTGTTACACAAAATACAATTCTGTATTCCAACACATACTCATGTATCTATTCTATGCATGAAGGTAAAAAATCTTCAGTGTGCAGCTCCCTCCTGGGCCTACATCTTTACTCCCCCTATACCAGTGGAGTTTATCTGTTATCTTTTAAACCACCTGTAACTATATGCAATAACTATTTTATGTATTGTTGTACTTTTTTTTATCTATGTTCTTTTTTCAATAAATGTATACTTTTTATATTTACCTTATCTAAAACCCTGGGTACCGAGATAGTCCATAACAATTCTTGTTGTCGTGGGGCAATATTTTGGAGTAGCCCCTGACACACCCTTTTCCACTATCCTAATTTCAAGGATGATGGTACCCGCCCCTATCTCTTTTTCAACTACCTAGATTGAAGCAACATCCTATATCTCACAAACAAAAAAAGGTTGACAATTTTGAAAAAAAGCAATATTTTTTACTTTCTGTTATAAAACATAGGTTAAGAAAAATATATATTGCACTCAGTGTGTGTGAATAAATTCAAATAAATAATGATATGACAGCAGCACTTACAACATTGTACATAATAACATCCAGATAAATATAAAGAAAACGTATTGCGCTATCTAGTATAGATGTGAATCTGACTTACAATATAATAACATGTATCAAGACAATATTTAAAACACCAAAGTCCATATAGTGATGTTGTGCAAAGTCCTAAAATTCAGTGCAACACCCAGTGTTTAAACAGGTTACGGCAAAAATGTCTTTATATAAATATAAATAGAGAATAAGTATTATCATGTTATTCTAATCAATAAAATATATTTATATTAGATCAAAACAATAAATAAAAATTAAGAAATAGCATACATAGTTCCTATAATCTTAAAGAGAAGAGGCTAATTTATTCTAATTTAGCTATTATGTATGAAACTTAATATTCCATTCTACATCTAACCCCTTCGGTTGATAGGATTTTAATTCATATAGCCAACGAGTTTCACGTCTAGATATTTGTCGGACTATATTTCTACCCCTCCAGTGTAGTGAACCCACCTCTATATCAACAACCTTTATCTGAGATGGATCTTTTTTATGTTTCACTGCAAAATGTCTGGATAAGTTATGTTTTGGGAATCCTTTCCTGATATTTGCCAAATGTTCCCCTGTTCTGACATGTAGGGCTCTTTTTGTTCTACCTATGTATTGCTTACCGCAGCTACATTCCAATAAATATACTACATTTTTTGGTGTTACATGATATAAATTTCTCTATGTCATAAGTTTTACCAGTAACTGTGGAGGAGAATGATGTAGTTCGAATACAATTTTGTCTGCTGCATACACATACTGAACACCTCCGACAAGGGAAATAACCTTTTAAGTTCCCAAAAAAAGTGGGTCTCGAAGGCGGTTCAACTACATTTGGGGCTATTTAGTGTCTGAGTCTTAGATCTTTTTTAAAAAGTACTTTCGGATGCTCTGGAAGCGCTGGACCCAGTACATCATCATTTTTTAACACCTTCCAGTGTTTATTAAGTAACTTTTTAATTATACCTTGTTGGTTAGAATACGTGGTCTGAAAAGACCATTCATATCCCAACATTCATCTACTTTTATCCTTAGGGGCTTGTATATTTTCCCTATCCACATTAGCAACCTGTGAAATTGTGGCATCCTGAGTGTCCTCTGTATAAACTTTTTTAATTACCATATTTATCGGCGTATAACACGCACTTTTTTCCCATAAAATCAGGGGAAAATCGTGGGTGAGTGTTATACGCCGTTCCCAGCTATCTGTGATCTATCGGAGCGATCGCCGCGATCGCAGCCGACATTCACACAGCGTGTAGTTTTTTAATATGGCGCCGCGGAGTTCCGAGGGACTCGGCGGAGCTGAACGAGCACCGCCGAGATACACATAGTCGAGTGTTCTCGGCTCTTTCCGGCGCCGCTCACAGTCACGCCCAGTCCCGCCATTGGACCTGTGTTATGTCCATCATAGGGCGGGACTGGGCGGGACTGTGAGCGGCGCCGGAAAGTGCCGAGAACACTCGACTATGTGTATCTCGGCAGCGCTCCTTCAGCTCCGCCGAGTCCCTCCGAACTCCGCGGCGCCATATTTAAAACTACATGCTATGTCTATGTTGGCGGCGATCTTTCAAGCGATCTGTCCAAGCATGTAATGGACACTGGGGGCAAGGCTGCACTGACCACTGGGGCAAAGCTGCACTGACAAGGCTGCACTGACCACTGGGGCAAAGCTGCACTGACATGGCTGCACTGACAAGGCTGCACTGGGACAAAGCTGCACTGACAATTCTGCACTGGGGCAAAGCTGCACTGATCATCCCTTTGATAAAGTCACGTGGTGTGACGCAACGAGTCAGGGTAGGAGGAGCCAGGTGCCGACGCTTCCCGGGGACGGCCGTACCCGGAAGCTTTTATCGTCTCTGCTGCTATTTTCTGCTGACATTTTCGTTTTAAATGTAAGTTACTATTTTTTACATTAAACTTGAATTGAAAGTACTTCACTATGGAAGCATCTCCTTCTTCCTTATTATCATTCTGGGGTTTGTGTGAGCGCTGGTGATTAGTAGAGGAAGTCTGACCCACGCACACCCTCTGGAAGAGGGGGACAGCTGTTGGATCATCATCCCTTACAGAGAAGCATTAACCATCTGCTTGACTTGGCCCATTGGGGGCTGCTGATTGAGGTGAGAGGCTGGGGGAAACACCTGTGTGCTGCACCAGTTTTCAAGTGAATGAATCCAGCACAAAGTCACCTTACTGGCACGTTATTATTAACTTTCTGTATGGACATTACGAATTACACTGCATGAAGCAATATTTTCTTGGACTTGATCACATTTTATGTCACAGCTTTTCAATTTTACAAGAATTATTATTTTTAGGTGGGAGAGGTGTTGAATTTTAGGAGTTTATTTCAGAGTCGCATTTTTTTAATGCATGTTTCTGCACAATTGTCACTTTGTTTTGCACTTGATCACTTTTGCTTACATATGTGATATAGAGTTGCACTTTTATATTTAATATTGCATTACAGTTGTTTTGGTATCATTCATTCACCAGCAATATTTATTCTGTGTATTATTTAAATATTTTTTGTTGTTTTCACTTATCATGTTGAGGAAAATTATGCACATTGTATGACACACTTTGAGGAATTGCTATTCATTTTAAAATATTTTATTTCATCATTATCCCTGAGTTTAAAATCACCTCTGGTCACAGTTTCTACATAGTTTGGTTGAGGAACATCATGTTCATTGGATGATTTATTTCATATAATTTTATTAGGAATGATAACCAGCATTTAACATTTCAGTTGGTTTGGCTGCTCCCCAATGGGAGAAGATAGTATTGTCTATTAAGGAAGTATTGAGATCTATGGTATTTTGAGATTTCGATTTAATATGAGTGGTACACTTAGATTAGCGCCACATACTTTTGACTGTTATCACGTTACATAATAGGGTGGGTGAGGCCACCTCTTATGTTGGCAGCTTCTCTAATTTTGGTCTCAGTGCCCATGATCCTTTGAGAGTGTGGTTGTGCGCATTAGTTCTCTACTATTTTAAACGTAGAAGCATTGTTTAACCACTTCAGCCCCGGAAGGATTCACCCACTTCCTAACCAGGCCATTTTTTGCGATACGGCACAGCGCCGCTTTAACTGACAATTGCGCAGTTGTGCGATGCTGTACCCAAACAAAATTGATGTCCTTTTTTTCCCACAAATAGAGCTTTCTTTTGGTGGTATTTGATCACCTCTGCGGTTTGTTATTTTATAAACAAAAAAAGAGCGACAATTTTGAAAGAAAATATTTTTTTTTACTTTCTATATATCCAAAAAAAATATATAAAGAAAAAAACAAAGTTATTCATCAGTTTAGGCCGATATTCATTCTTGTACATATTTTTGGCAAACAAAAATTGCAATAGGCGTATATTGATTGGTTTTGCGCAAAAGTTAGTGCATTGTCAGGGTCCTTACCTCGGCAGGCGGGGCGCCCGCGGTGGTGTGCGTCAGGGTGCGTTGGTGCGTGTTGGCGCGCGCGTTCCTGCGGACCTCGCCGTGCGGGCTCCTCGCGGCGCCGGTGTGTGTGTCCAGGATAGTTCCACTGTGCACGCCGGTGTGCGGGGGCGCGCGCGCGGGCGTTGGCGCGCGCGCGTGCCTGTGTGTGCCGGGGCGCGCGCGTGCACGTAGTTTGGCGCCAAAAGCCCCATTTAAGCCAGTGAGTTCTTGTGACCAGTGCTGCCTAATCAACAGCTAGTCGTTCCTGAGCCTGACCGTGTACCTTGTCTGTTCCTGCTATACCTGTTGACCCGGCCTTGTCCCCCGACCTCTCTCTGAACTCTGCCTGCACCGACCTCTGCTTGTCTGACCATCCGCTTGCCTGTTCCACTGTACCTCTGCCGTCTGCCTGTTGCCAAACCCGGCCTGCCTCCTGACCATCCATCCGCCTGCTCCCTGGGATCCTATCAGCCTGTCTGCAGACTTCCTGCCTGTTGTCCACACTAGCCTGCTCAGCTCAGTGACGGTGCTCCAGCCTACTCCAGTCTTTCCAGCTATTAACCCTGCGACACCCGGACTGCAATACCAGGACAGCCATACAGGCCTTTATACCACTCCGTACTTTCGCTCCCCCTGTTTACTCTACCAGGGGGGCGATAGTCGGAGGGTAAGGGAGCCTACCCTCTGCCCAACAGGACTCGCCGGTCTGGTAAGTAGGAGCCTGATATGCATCTACAAATTATGGGATAGATTTAGGGACTTTTATTTTTTTTTATTGTTTTTACTGGTAATGGCGGTGATCAGCGATTTGTAGCGGGACTGCTACATTACAGCGGACAAATCTGACCCCAAATTACACTTTTTGGGGACCAGTGACATTATTACATTGATCAGTGTATAAATTACACTGGCAGGGAAGAAGGTTAACACTAAGGGGCGATTGAGGGGTTAACTGTGTTCCCTTAGCGTGTTCTAACTGTAGGTAGGGTGGGCTGCCACCAACATGACAGAGATCACTGTTCCTGATCACTGAGAAAAGAAGAGCTTGTTTACAAAGGCAGATTCCCGTTCTGCCTCTGTATACTGTGATCACAGGTTGCCGGTGGACATTGAGTCCTGCTATAAGGACTTAAGGGAGCCGATGTACATTGACGACGATTTTCGCAGCCGTGCCAACCTGCCGCAGTAAAATTGTGGTGACAGGTCGGCAACTGGTTAATCCTGTGTGTCTCATTCCTATCTGGATACTAGGTACTTGGGATGATATGGGGTTGTTGAGGAAATATCTTTTCTTTTTTTATTTCCTCACATACTTATTAATGTCAATAAATATTTCGAATTTATTGAGTTTTCTAGCTGGAGCAAATTTTAGACCTTTATTTAATAAAGATAATTCCGGCTTGGATAATTCTATCGTGCTTAAATTAACAACACCTTTATTTTCTAAGTTTTTTTCCTTTTTGGCCCTGCTTCTCCTTCCTCCTCTACTTCCTCTCATTTTCTCACCTTTCCTTTTTGTTTAGGACCCTCCTCTAAAAAAGACCTGGGGGGCGGTGGAGGTGGAGGTTGAAATATCCGAGGTGGATAATAGGAGTATTGATATGGAGTCGGGCCATAATACCTAGAGGGGTGACAATAATTGTCATACCCTCTCCGATTCCTAGAGGGAGATCTTGGTCTCTATTTAGGTGTAAATGTGTCTGGGGTTAAAGGAGCATACCTATTATGTAACTACAAGACAAAGGGTTCCCCTGGATGGACTTTTCCGGCACTTGCAAAGGCAGACAAATGGGGTATATAAAAAGTAAAGGGCGTTTATATATTAATAAAAGGTATAATTTTATTAGTGTAGAAAAATACATTAGATAAAAAACAAGCAATAAATGTATAAAGTAACACAAAGAAAACTACATAGTAGCTAGGATAAACAAAAAACAATATATGATGAAAAAGCTCTTCTCAGGCCCGACGCGTTTCGGGGTACTACATATCTGTACGGTCCTTCTTCAGGGGCAAAATTGAGAGAGAAGGTTTCATCTATACTAATTGGAAAAGGAATGACGAGGAGAGGGTCAGGTGATTGGTAAAACCTAAGAAAATATTATATGGAAAATAGGAGTGATCACAAGATCGCCTACCTGAAAATGCGATTGATTGCTTGTGAAGATTTGTAAAAACAAAACAAAACAAAAAGGGCCACAAGAGGACAGGGTATGGCAATAAATATAGGTAACGTAGCCAATGTAGCTCTAAATGTTTAAATGGTGAGATGTGCAGGATGGTAGGCTGCAGTCACCGTGGGGAGGTGTGACAATACTCCCGTCCCGCCCGACCCGGGCGCGTGCAAGCCAGAGCGGCGTGCTGAGGTCACAGGAAGGCGTCTCTGGAAAATAAGAAAATATAAAGAGGACCTTAGGAGAGGGTCCAAAATGTATAGGTGGAGAGGAGTGGGTAAATGCATAGATATGCAAATTGATCGGGATGAATTTAATAATGCTGAAAGTATAGGGCATAGTGCGTGTATGGTTACAATGCATCAAATAAGGGCTAATAAAAAAGGGGGGGATCCAGTTCACCCTATGTTATAGTGGCAAATTACAACTGTGTATATATATATGGGATTCGGTCCAACATAGTATACACTGAGAGTAGATACACAGTTACAAGCCACAGAGTAGATGTAGTAAATGTGCCTACTGAAAAAGTCAAAAAGAGTATTAAGTAACCAATGAGATAGTACAATGGAGAGCATAGTATATATATTGTAGGTAATACAAATGTAATGTTACAGGGCCTATATTAGTATGTTCCTAGTAACCAGCAGAGCCCAGATTCAGAGCAGGCTTAGGATGGGAAATGTGTGGCTAGTACAACTGAGTAGAGAGGTAATAAATATATCTGAGACTAAAGTGCTAGAGTAAGAAGAAATAAGGAAAAAGTAATTGAGATATCATACCTTAGATGGGAACAGGAGTGTAAAACCACAACCTCACAGCCAAACATCCAGCAAATGTAACGCCTTGCTAGGAAGTGAGAGGGGCTGGTTAATAAAGTGTTCAATCAGCTGGCGTCAGGATGAGGCACAGCTGTATTGTAAGCAGACGTAGGCAGAGACGTATTGACCCCCCGAGGCGGGGGTGCGCGGCGCCGCCCCAACAGCACGTGCGCGAACGTCACGGCGTTTGGAGCAGCGTCGCGCACACCCACCCCACCGGCACGGAAGTGCCACTCCGGCGGACTGCGCATGCCCGCCGGAGTGGCAACATGGAGGTAGTGGGCGTGGGATGGAAGAACGCCCAGGTACCTCCCTAAGCGCCGCCCAAGGAAGTCTTGTGGCGGCTTTCCGTGCCGGGCAGCCGCTCTGGCCACCAGCGACTCGGGGGGGGGGCGGGGAAAGGGAGGCAATGTCACAGAAGATGGTACAGAAAAAAACAAATGAGAAGTCACATCCCAAGAAGATGGAGTGGCTAGTATTCGGTCATAGATGTTTGTATATCTCCCCACGTACAGGAACCACCTACACCAAATCAAAATAGTTGCTGGCCGAGTAAGAAGGGGGATTAAGTATTAATAGAGAATTGGGATAATGGATTGATACATGAAACAATAAACATTACATTACACGGTATGACACCCATAAATAACAAAAGAGCTTCTATACTTAGGGGAGCAAACAAGCACAAATATCAATAAAGCATATATAGCAAATATAGATACATAATGGTTACAAGGATGGCGAACATGGATACTTCATAAGCATAACCAGTATAAGGACCAAGGAAGGGAACAAAGCAAGAGGGGAGGGGGTTTTTTGATAGGGAAACGTATAAGGACCAAAGGCCAGTAAATCCTAAATAGATGTAAAAAGGGGTAGGGGAAGGGGAGGGGGGGGGGGAAAGAAAGGGGAGGATGAAGGGAAGGGAAGAGGGGGGGGAAGGGGGAAGGGAAGGGGAGGGGAAGGGGGGGGGAAGAGGGGGGTAAGGGGAAGGGGGAGGGGGGAAGGGGGAGCATGTATATGACAGACGTACAGCTTGGTGTACAAAGTAGTCAAAAACAGACAATTACAACAAATAAATAAATTGTAGAAATAACGTAATTGGGAGTGACCATGAAAAGTAACCCTATTTTTCCATACCTCCGGAATTAAAGCCTTGTAGGAAGGGTTTGAAACAAACGGCTTCATTGAGGCCTGGGGGTATAGTGACCTTGAGTAAATGGATCCATTTGAGTTCTCTCTGGAGTAGGATTTTATTCCAGTCACCCTCTCTGGGGTTAGGGTGTATGCGGTGCAAAATTAGAAATTTGATGGAGGGAAATTTGCCTCCATGTACCAGTGTTACATGTCGGCCGAGGGGTAGATCGGGGTCTGCTGTTTTCATAGCCACGATATGCCTGTAGGCTCGTCGCCAAAACGCAAGCTTGGTCTTTCCTATATAGAAACAGCCGCAGTTGCACTGGAGTAGATAAACCACTCCCGTGGTTCTGCAGTTTGCGAAGTGTTTGGGGAAGAAATATTTACCGTTTGGGAGAGTCGGGTTTTTCTGGGTAAGCATGTAACCACAATAGTGGCATGAGCCACAGGCAAAGGTGCCCCTATATTTACAGTGGACTGTCGATGGTCTGAACTCACTTTTGGTGAGTTCTGTCATATACATGCTCCCCCTTCCCCCCTCCCCCTTCCCCTTACCCCCCTCTTCCCCCCCCTCCCTTCCCCTCCCCTTCCCTTCCCCCTCCCCCCCCCTCTTCCCTTCCCTTCATCCTCCCCTTTCTTTCCCCCCCCCTCCCCTTCCCCTACCCCTTTTTACATCTATTTAGGATTTACTGGCCTTTGATCCTTATACGTTTCCCTATACAGTTTTCAGTTGGTACCACAGGGGACCATGTATTTTGATGCACAAGCAGCTTGGTCATCCTCCCTTGTAAAATTAATCAAAAAACCCCCTCCCCTCTTGCTTTGTTCCCTTCCTTGGTCCTTATACTGGTTATGCTTATGAAGTATCCATGTTCGCCATCCTTGTAACCATTATGTATCTATATTTGCTATATATGCTTTATTGATATTTGTGCTTGTTTGCTCCCCTAAGTATAGAAGCTCTTTTGTTATTTATGGGTGTCATACCGTGTAATGTAATGTTTATTGTTTCATGTATCAATCCATTATCCCAATTCTCTATTAATACTTAATCCCCCTTCTTACTCGGCCAGCAACTATTTTGATTTGGTGTAGGTGGTTCCTGTACGTGGGGAGATATACAAACATCTATGACCGAATACTAGCCACTCCATCTTCTTGGGATGTGACTTCTCATTTGTTTTTTTCTGTACCATCTTCTGTGACATTGCCTCCCTTTCCCCGCCCCCCCCCCGAGGCGCTGGTGGCCAGAGCGGCTGCCCGGAACGGAAAGCCACCACAAGACTTCCTTGGGCGGCGCTTAGGGAGGTACCTGGGCGTTCTTCCATCCCACGCCCACTACCTCCATGTTGCCACTCTGGCGGGCATGCGCAGTCCGCCAGAGTGGCACTTCCGTGCCGGTGGGGCGGGTGTGCGCGACGCTGCTCCAAACGCCGTGACATTCACGCACGCGCTGTTGGGGCGGCGCCGCGCACCCCCGCCTCGGGGGGTCAATACGTCTCTGCCTACGTCTGCTTACAATACAGCTGTGCCTCATCCTGACGCCAGCTGATTGAACACTTTATTAACCAGCCCCTCTCACTTCCTAGCAAGGCGTTACATTTGCTGGATGTTTGGCTGTGAGGTTGTGGTTTTACACTCCTGTTCCCATCTAAGGTATGATATCTCAATTACTTTTTCCTTATTTCTTCTTACTCTAGCACTTTAGTCTCAGATATATTTATTACCTCTCTACTCAGTTGTACTAGCCACACATTTCCCATCCTAAGCCTGCTCTGACTCTGGGCTCTGCTGGTTACTAGGAACATACTAATATAGGCCCTGTAACATTACATTTGTATTACCTACAATATATATACTATGCTCTCCATTGTACTATCTCATTGGTTACTTAATACTCTTTTTGACTTTTTCAGTAGGCACATTTACTACATCTACTCTGTGGCTTGTAACTGTGTATCTACTCTCAGTGTATACTATGTTGGACCGAATCCCATATATATATACACAGTTGTAATTTGCCACTATAACATAGGGTGAACTGGATCCCCCCCTTTTTTATTAGCCCTTATTTGATGCATTGTAACCATACACGCACTATGCCCTATACTTTCATGCATTTACCCACTCCTCTCCACCTATACATTTTGGACCCTCTCCTAAGGTTCTCTTTATATTTTCTTATTTTCCAGAGACGCCTTCCTGTGACCTCAGCACGCCGCTCTGGCTTGCACGCGCCCGGGTCGGGCGGGACGGGAGTATTGTCACACCTCTCCACGGTGACTGCAGCCTACCATCCTGCACATCTCACCATTTAAACATTTAGAGCTACATTGGCTACGTTACCTATATTTATTGCCATACCCTGTCCTCTTGTGGCCCTTTTTGTTTTGTTTTGTTTTTACAAATCTTCACAAGCAATCAATCGCATCTTCAGGTAGGCGATCTTGTGATCACTCCTATTTTCCATATAATATTTTCTTAGGTTTTACCAATCACCTGACCCTCTCCTCTTCATTCCTTTTCCAATTAGTATAGATGAAACCTTCTCTCTCAATTTTGCCCCTGAAGAAGGACCGTACAGATATGTAGTACCCCGAAACGCGTCGGGCCTGAGAAGAGCTTTTTCATCATATATTGTTTTTTGTTTATCCTAGCTACTATGTAGTTTTCTTTGTGTTACTTTATACATTTATTGCTTGTTTTTTATCTAATGTATTTTTCTACACTAATAAAATTATACCTTTTATTAATATATAAACGCCCTTTACTTTTTATATACCCCATTTGTCTGCCTTTGCAAGTGCCGGAAAAGTCCATCCAGGGGAACCCTTTGTCTTGTATCTATAGATTATTGGACGTGGCATGGCTTCTTCTCCTAAACTAGTTGGTCATCCCCCTTTTTTTCCATACCTATTATGTAAAGGCAATGGACTCTTAAATCCTAGTGATTCATCTCTAAATCTGGGATTACCTTCAAAATTAGGTCTGTTCGGCGTATGAGTCCTATTATAACCTTTTTTATGATTAGATTTGTGGGGAGGTTTCCCTTTCTTAATGAGAGATATATATGAAAAAATCTTAGGGTTATTCTCAGTACCCTCTCTCTCTCTCGCTACTGTTAACCAGTTATGAAGGTCCTGCCTCCATATTCTCTTCAAGAACTATATTTATATTGACATCTATATTGTCTTGCCATTTAAAAACTTTCCTAAATCTGTAATCTTCACAGTCTCATACAATTTTTTTTAAATTTTCTTATTTCTTTGTTCATCCTCCTCTTTTGTTAAGATTTCTTGCAATTCTTTGGAATATTTAAAATATGCTTCCTCTTTGGAATGAGGCAAAAGAGTTTCCTTGATGGAATTAATCTCCAACTCAATAGACCTAAATTTCCTATTCTTTTTCTCAATTAGATATCCAAGGAATTTAATTCCTGCTTCATTAAAATAATGAAACCAATCTTTGATTTCATTATCATTATCATTCTTTTCCGGGAACACATGCCATCTAAGGCTTCTAGGTATCATAGCCTCTTTAACATATTGTCCTAGGAAAATAATGTCCCATCGGGTGTGTATTAATGAGACCATATTATTTTTTTAGGCACATAAAAGTGCCTCTTAGATTATATGAATTGTCCTTTTGGTCCTGTAAGAATACACCCGAATGGTTTGTTTTCCTATCCTATCTATAGTCAAAGATATCCATAGCGATAAAAAAACCTTGTTTCACCAGCAGCAATTTATAAAGTGTATAAAAATGGGTTAAGAAAAATATATATTGCGCTCAGTGTGTGTGAATAAATTCAAATAAATGATGATATGACAGCAGCACTCACAACATTGTACACAACAACATCCAGATAAATCTAAAGAAAATGTGTTGGGCTATCTGGTATAGATGCGAATCTGACATGCAGGAACACAGGATCAATGCCCTCCCTACTGACATATGGTGATCTGCCTTGTTTATATTCTGCCCGTGTGCTGAACAATCGGCAGGTGTCGTATATATATATACGCTGACACCTGCCGATTGGGGATGGAAAGTATTCAGACCCCCTTACATTTTTCACTCTTTGTTGTATTGCAGCCATTTGCTAAAATCATTTAAGTTCATTTTTTTCCTCATTAATGTACACACAGCACCCCATATTGACAGAAAAACACAGAATTGTTGACATTTTTGCAGATTTATTAAAAAAGAAAAACTGAAATATCACATGGTCCTAAGTATTCAGACCCTTTGCTGTGACACTCATAGTTAACTCAGGTGCTGTCCATTTCTTCTGATCATCCTTGAGATGGTTCTACACCTTCATTTGAGTCCAGCTGTGTTTGATTATACTGATTGGACTTGATTAGGAAAGCCACACACCTGTCTATATAGGACCTTACAGCTCACAGTGCATGTCAGAGCAAATGAGAATCATGAGGTCAAAGGAACTGCCTGAAGAGCTCAGAGACAGAATTGTGGCAAGGCACAGATCTGGCCAAGGTTACGAAAAAATTTCTGCTGCACTTAAGGTTCCTAAGAACACAGTGGCCTCCATAATCCTTAAATGGAAGACGTTTGGGACGACCAGAACCCTTCCTAGACCTGGCCGTCCGGCCAAACTGAGCTATCAAGGGAGAAGAGCCTTGGCGAGAGAGGTAAAGAAGAACCCAAAGATCACTGTGGCTGAGCTCCAGAGATGCAGTCGGGAGATGGGAGAAAGTTGTAGAAAGTCAACCATCACTGCAGCCCTCCACCAGTCGGGGCTTTATGGCAGAGTGGCCCGACGGAAGCCTCTCCTCAGTGCAAGACACATGAAAGCCCGCATGGAGTTTGCTAAAAAACACCTGAAGGACTCCAAGATGGTGAGAAATAAGATTCTCTGGTTTGATAAGACCAATATAGAACTTTTGGCCTTAATTCTATGCGGTATGTGTGGAGAAAACCAGGCACTGCTCATCACCTGTCTAATACGGTCCCAACAGTGAAGCACGGTGGTGGCAGCATCATGCTGTGGGGGTGTTTTTTAGCTGCAGGGACAGGACAACTGGTTGCAATCAAGGGAAAGATGAATGCAGCCAAGTACAGGGATATCCTGGATGAAAACCTTCTCCAGAGTGCTCAGGACCTCATACTGGGCTGAAGGTTTACCTTCCAACAAGACAATGACCCTAAGCACACAGCTAAATTAACGAAGAAGTGGCTTCACAACAACTCTGTGACTGTTCTTGAATAGCCCAGTGACTTAAACCCAATTGAGCATCTCTGGAGAGACCTAAAAATGGCTGTCGACCAACGTTTACCATCCAACCTGACAGAACTGGAGAGGATCTGCAAGGAGGAATGGCAGAGGATCCCCAAATCCAGGTGTGAAAAACTTGTTGCATCTTTCCCAAAAAGACTCATGGCTGTATTAGATCAAAAGGGTGCTTCTACTAAATACTGAGCAAAGGGTCTGAATACTTAGGACCATGTAATATTTCAGTTTTTCTTTTTTAAAAAATCTTCAAAAATGTCAACAACTCTGTGTTTTTCTGTCAATATGGGGTGCTGTGTGTACATTAATGAGGAAAAAAAATGAACTTAAATTATTTTAGCAAATGGCTGCAATATAACAAAGAGTGAAAAATTAAAGGGGGTCTGAATACTTTCCGTCCCCACTGTATATGTGTGATTCAGCGCACAGATGCTGCCCTGTAGCTGTAGAACTGCTATGGGGTGGACCTAAAGTGGTTAAGGTAGTTCAGAACTGTTACATTATGATAACGCATGATGATGGGTGGGGGTTGTTTAACCCTTTGATGTGTCATTTACTGTTAACATGCATAAAGTATTCCTGAGTGTGAAATCTGATTCAGTCATAGAAGGAGTGGTTTGTATGACTTGTAAGTGGGAGGGGCAATACTCAATGGTCCTTAAAAAGGCAGGTATCTTGCATTATTATATCAATGTTATTGGTAATTCGAATATAGCTAACATGGGTTGTTCTATAGTGTAGATCAGCCTTTTTCAATCAGGGTGCCTTCAGGTTTCTTTAGAAGTGCCTAGGCAAAATGCCTAAAAATTGTCCCAAAGCTGTATACAAGCCAGCGGGTGGATCAAGCCTGTCTTTAAGGTACACAAATCCACAGGTTTTCATTGTGCACCATTACAACCTTCCAGCCACCAGTGTCCTAATAATCAATGACATCTAGGTTGATATTGATGTCGGGCAGCTGCACAGCATCCTTATCAGCCCCTCTCCTGCCCCTCTCTGTCAGCACTGGGGTCACATAGCTGAGTGAGGGAGAGAAACTGAGAGACTAGTCAGTACCAGTGTGCTTTGGAAGAATAAATCACCTCTAACATTGGGTGTCCTACATGTGTGGATGCTGATGCATTATGTAAAACTGTTAGTTTAGATGTTTTTACATTTTAGAATAGGGTGCCTTGAGATTGTTCAGAATTTTAAAGGGTGCCTTGACTGAAAAAAGTTTGAGAAACGCTGGTGTCGATACAAAGGTAGCCACTGACTGTCTTTATGGAGGGTAAGTGGTGGAGATATAGAAGATTTAGAGAGGGGGAGGAAAATGGGAACAAGTTAGGAGATGAGAGGGTAGATAAGGTAAAAGAAAGAGAAAAAAGAGAGAAGGGAGAAGAAGGAAAAAACGGGGGGGGGGGCTGAAAAATCCTTCTTCCCTCAACAATGTTGTCAAAACAAGAGATTTGGGTTATAGGTAAGTTAAAGTTTTCTCTAAATTAGAGTTTAATTTTCTTTTTCTGTCTTAATCTTTTTTTGTATCGCAATCATTCACTCAGTAAGGGACTATGAGTCATCACAATGAGGCGGTTGAATCCCACATAGAGCTTCGGCAATCATTAGATTTAAAATTCAGTTTTCAAAAGTGTGGAATCTGTGACAGCAAAGATAGAGATGTGTCATGTTTACTGAGTGATTAGTGAGGAAGAAGTTCTACATAATTAATAATAGAACATGAATGATAAATTAGTTTAGAGTAACCTTAACAGATTTGCTCTCCAGCCAGTAACAGAAAATTGCAATACACACTCACATGACTGGATAATTGAAGTCAATGTTTACACAACTTATTCTTATAAGATTCTCAACTATTTTAGTGACTGACCCTTGTTATGTGCCTTGTACACTGCATCCCCTGCCGTACTTTTTTAAAATTTAGGATCTTTATTTTCTTGGACATTGTGTAATGCCCCATACACATGGTCGGATTTTCCGATGGAAAATGTCCTATCGGAGCGTGTTGTCGGAAATTCCGACCGTGTGTGGGCTCCATCGGACATTTTCCATACACACAAAGTTGGAGAGCAGGAGATAAAATTTTCAGACAACAAAATCCGATCGCGTCAATTCCGACCGTGTGTGGCCTGTTCCGACGCACAAAGTGCCACGAAATTCTGGCACGGAACAGCTCGTTCTGGTAAACTTAGCGTTCACAATGGATACAATACTTTCGTCACGCTGCAATGTCAAAAATGGTTTAATACAGCGCACTCTCTTCTTCTTTATAATGTGAGAAGAATGAAGTAGTTTTGCTGCTCATATTCACACACACTTTTCACAAAGTTTTATTTTTGTTTTTTTATTGGGATTCCCTGAATATATTGTTATTAGTTGTCACATCTGACAGAATGTTTTTTTTTTTTTTATTTAATTTTTTGGGGGATTTTAAGCCTTTTTTTTTTTTTTTAGATTTAATGTTTGTATTTTTTCCAAGGCTGATCTTTGTTCAATGTTATTTTTTTTTTACTCCAGAATATTTTTGTGTGTGTTTTGTGTGTCAAGTTACCCCAACATCATTGATATCTTTTATTATTTAATCTCAAGGAGATTGTTTGTTGTTGGTGTCCCTTGTTCATTTCACATTGTATATTTGAAATGTACCTGAATCCTCACAAACAAACTGTCCTTTTTGAAGTAAAACACATAGGAGAGTATAATTCAAAACAAAAATCCTTTATTAAGGGATCAGAACCAAACAAAGAGGAAGGCAACACTGGATCAACAGGAGAAATTAGCGAAGCCTGGGACCCCCACGGCAGACATCAATTCTTGAACATCAAAATTGGTGGCCTGAGGAGTCCATTGGTAAGGGAGGGCAGTCTGGTCCAGAAGTTGCAGAGATCCGGAAAGCAGCAGATGACATCTGTGTCCCCAGGCTGTGGTACCACAAGAGGCTGCATTTTTTGGCTGACTAGACTGGATCCAGGGTCCTCACTTTCTGGTCTTCCTTCCACGCTTCCTTCCGGGCTGTGCTGTTGGAGATGTGGCAGGAGGAGGAGTAGGACCTGGAGGAGGAGGAGGACTGGGAGGACCTGGAGGAGAAGGAGGAGGAGGACCTGCAGGAGGAGGAGGAGGACCATCGCAAAGGTGTGTCTGAGCTGTAATTTGGCCCCTCATACCTTTGTTAAGAGCCTCCAATATGAGCGACTCACACATGGCTTGTTGGCCCTCCTCCATCCTCTGCATTTTATAGGCAATAGTGGCAGCAATGTCCTCCTCCACGGTGTGTCGTGCTCCCAGGACCTCTGTAGCCCTCCAAAAGAATCCTCTGCCAGCCTCCTCTAGGGCACTCCTCCTCCTGCCACTTTCTCTTTCCAGGGTGGGTGGAGGGACCTGCAGATCAGCCAGCCGACTCGGCCCGGCCACCTCCTGGCTGAGACTTCCCTGTGTATGAAAAAGGACATGGTTTTAGTTTTTGCCTCATCAATCACAATCCTAAATTAGTACTCCCAACTAACATCTAGTTAACATCATTGATTGGACAAGCAGAAATATTTAGAAGAATGCTATACCTGGCTCAATCTGGGCTCCTCCACATGCTGCCTGGAAGGCCCAGGTTGGGCATCAGAAGCCTCAGCCGGGGGGAAGGAATCGTGGAAGGAAGACTGGAGAGGGATGGCCTGGGTTCAGTCTGGCCTGCCAGAAAGTGCAGCCTGTCGTAGTACAACATCCTGGGGACATAGATGTCATCTGCTGCTCCGGATCTCTGTGAATCCAGGACTTTCTTGCGCTCCCTTACATATGTGCTCCTCAGGTCACCAATTAAGATCTTTAAATAGGTGATGTCTGCCGTGGGGATCACCTGCTTCACAATTTCACACAATTGATCCAGTGCTGCCTACCTCTTTGCTTGGTTCTTGAAATGAGGGTGTTTAATCTTCCACAGACATGGCAGCTCCCTTAACATATCTATGAATACTGACATGAAGTCATTGTCTTTCAGTAGCATATCCATATTCACTGCTAGACACAACACAAGACAAAGCCTAATGTCAGATAAAAATCTCCTAATCTTGTTACAATATAGGACTCAATGTAGAAGCAGTATAGGCACAAGTTTGCCTCTTACCTTCGTTCTTACGATCGGAGCTTCCAATGCTCCTTCCTCCGCTCACAGACCGTACGTAATACACACGTGTGTTATGCTTTATATACACTGCGCATGCGTGTAACTCCGCCCGCCCCTGACGTTCTTTCTATTCTATTCCCCACCCCTTTTCGTTAGGCGCAGTGGGGGAAGAGCACATGGCGGAGTCACAGCAGGTGCGTGCTAATTACAGGAACGAGGAGGAGTAGGAGGAAAGCCTGGATCCGGACATGTCCCGATCCAGAAGGAGACGTTTTAAGGCCACAAATATGTCCTTTGGGGAGATGTTGGAGATGGTCGACATCATGAAGAAGGCCGACTATGACGGAAAGTATGGGCCTTACCCCAACCCCAATATCAGAAAGGCCAAGATCATGGCGAAAGTGGTCAAACGTCTTCTCAGGAATTTCGGGGTACGACGATCGTAAGATCAGCTCAGGAAGCGGTGGTTGGACCTGAAATTAAGAGAGCCAAAGCAGTACCAAAAGATCCGGAGAGTGCTGCAAAAAAGTAAGTAGTTGTGCTGTGTTCTTATTCTTTCTGTCTTTATTCCGTTCGTGCTGCCCCATATGCTTTTCTTAATTGTACAGTTTAAAAGGGCAACTTTAATGTTCATGGGCCCATTATTCGTTCGTATCAAACATTTTTCTTTCGGCCTCTAAAACACCATTGTTTAGGCCATATGCATTTTCCAACATTTTTTAGGGCCTACTTGGATGCCAAATATTTGTTTGTGTAGATGGGTTTGTTACTAGAATGAAATGCCAACTAGATTCTGTGTAAGGAGAGGACACTGAGCAGCTGTTTTCACATCTGGACACTGGAGCACTAGTGTGGGACACAAGAACACAATTTTTATTAGGGGGCCACACAGGTGCTCCAGTGTATACTATAGGGGGGTCTCCATCTGTGAAGCTTGTACTAAACAGGTAAAATATTGTAGCTTGACAAAGGCCAATAAAAAAAATACATCTTGGAACTCGTCTAAAATAGACAATTGTACCCCACTTCCAAGCAATGTTTCCTATTTCTAGTTCTGCCATCAAATATCTGTGTGCTAATTATACCATTTTTGTTTTACATAGGGGAGAAAAGACTCGGAGGACACCCCTCATCCGAGGAGACCAGAGACCCCCCACCTCTGGAAGAAGGTGAAATGCCCCCAACCCAAGAAGAGCAGGAGGAAGAAGAAGATGTGGTGGAAATTGGCACCACAACAGGTGAGTGTCTGCGACCACAGACTCAGGTAAAAGAGATGAATGGTGGCAGATTTTTGATACCTGTTTTTGTTTGTTTTCTCTCTTTTTAGGTGATCGTGATGTGAGGGATCGAGATCCTTTCACATCTGAAAGTGCCCAGATCCTGATCGGGGAGATCATGGGGTGTAATGTCGAATTGCAAAACATCCAGAAAAAAATAAATGATGTGATTCAAAAAAAAATAACATCATTGATGTTTTGGGGCGAATTTAAAACCCCACAAAATCACTTGTTTTATTGTGGTCCAATGTTTTAAATATTTGTACAATGTTTTGAAAAGCCAAATTTGGAGGATGCACACAGTGTGCCAACATGTGCTATCTGCCATCACGGGAGATCAATGGATGCGTTTTGGGGGTGCAACCCCTTCCTCAATTATAAAGTATTGGTGAGGAAGGGCTTGCTCCCCCAAAACACGTCACTTGATCCCCCGTGATGGCAGCTAGCACATGTTGACATTCGTAAATTGGTGTGCATCTTCCAAATTTGGCTTTTCCAGGGGTGATTTCCCCCCATCTGAACGCAATATCAAACACAGTTCCTAAATACTGATGTCTGATATTGCCTTCAGGTTTTACCTAATGTGAACGTTGTAAGTTCAAGTTTTTTGTCTTTCTTGTTGGTTTTACACAGGCCTGTTTTATCGTAAATGGACATTTCTATTTTTGATAATGCCACCCCAATATTTGTTATACAACAAACATGTTGGTTTGTTTTAAAAACCTTTGGTAAATGCACATGTGATTGTGCAGGTATAAAAAAGTTGGTTAATCAAGAATGTGTGGATTTTTGTCTCAACACTACAACACTTTTGGGGTGATGTAATTGCTGTTTTCAGCGAAAATGGAGGTTATTTCCTAAGGGCAAAACCACTTTGCACTACAAGTGCAGGTTCAGTGCAGTTGCAAGTGCACTTGTAGTGAAATGTTTTTTTGCATTTAGTAAATAACAGCCAACAGTGCTTTGTATAAGGTTTCACAATCACGCCATTTTCTGCACTCAAAACATTTCTGTCAGGGTCAGCTAAAACAAACACAAGCAGTAAATGTCTACAAAGAATTTCTTTTTGTTTTTTATTATAAAAAGGCTTCACATATTTGCTGGCATATTGATGGCCCCCCTACCCGCAAAGAACTCCAGGTAGTATAACCGGACATCACGGGCACTCAGGGAGGGCAAGCCAGGACGGCCGCTTTCAAGCGCCATCTGTGTGGTTTGATGTATCATTCCGGCCTCAGGCCCAACTGAGCCAGCATAGTTGGCCGAATGTTTCCTTAAAAAGTTATGGAGAACACAGCACGCAAGTATAATAGGGTTCAGTTTATACTCCACCATATAGATGGGTGTCAGAAATAGGCGGAACCGGCTGGCCAGGATTCCAAATGTGTTCTCCACCACTCTTTGGGCTCTGGCCAGCCGGTAATTAAAAACCCTCTGTTCCGGGGTGAGGGTCCTCATTGGGAATGGCCGCATCAGGTGGTCCCCCAGCGCAAACGCTTCATCAGCAACGAACACGAATGGGAGTCCTTCCACTTTGTCCTCTGGAGCTGGCAAGTCCAAGCTGCCATTCTGGAGACACCTGTAAAACTCCATCTGGGCGATGACTGCACCATCGGACATCCGGCCATTCTTCCCCACGTCCACATACAGGAAGTCGTAAGTAGCCGACACCACCGCCAACATCACTATACTATTGAACCCCTTATAGTTGAAATAGTATGACCCCGAGTTGGGTGGTGGGACGATGTGGACATGTTTCCCATCAATTGCCCCTCCGCAGTTAGGAAAGTCCCACCGCTCGGCAAAGTGGGAGGCCACAGTCTGCCATTCCTGTGGCGTGGAAGGAAACTGTTGAGGAAAAAACAATAAACATTGCTATTTTTGATCAGAAACATGGCAAGCAGATTAGACACAAACATTATGGGTCAACCTCCAGATAGCATTTATTAGGGGAATTTAACAACGCCAAAGTATAAGGTACACCTATCATATTCCCCCTCCCCCCCCTGTCATGGGCCATTTCTAACATTATAGGGGGTGTGTGGAAATCTTGGACAGGTAACCCTCTTCACTTCATTGAGAGATGAATGGCTAAATAATGGGTTTTACTTGGAACAGCCCCTCCTTAGTTACACTATTGGCAGCCCACTGGACAGGTAAGAAGTGTCATAATACAAGGATATAAATACACATTGGACACATTTGAGCACATTTGGACATTCTGCTATTACCTATCAAGATAATAATAGGATCCAAAAACTTTAAACAGTACCATTTGAAAGTATACAGGCAGGCCCTTGCACTACATGCTTTGGGGAATTCATCCATAAATCAGAGCACAAAAGAGATGGGTATAGTGTGTATGGGTTTGGCAGAGTCAGCAGTTTGATGATTGAGGATAGAGAATTGGGATCAGCTGACTTAGCAGTTGGGGGAGGGAGAGTTACTAAAAATGATTTGGGGACACCACCAAAAAAAAGCCTCTGCCACTCTGCCTGAATTTAAAGCAAAAATAACATTTCTAAACATTTTAGGGGGTGTTTGGGGTAAAGCACTACTATGGAGCAGAAAAAATACATTGTTAAGTGACTACATGAGGTAAATATAGGGCCAGGAGACACCATGCTGGGGAGGTTATTGAAGGGCAAATATGTATGAAGGACCTAAAATAATAATTACATAAAAATCCAGCATGCATGAGGACAAAGGGGACATTCACAGCATATTACAATAATGGTAATTAGGGAATGAGGAAAGAAATACAATATATTAGCAAACATTCAATACACTAAAATTTGATATTAAAGGAGAAAAATCTTACCTTCATATACTCCTTCTGCAGGACCTGGATGATGGCAGAACAGGTCTCTGGGATAATGATCCCCAGAGCCTGGGGGGAGATGACTGTCAAGAACTTCAAGTCCTGCAGACTTCTCCCTGTCGCCAAATACCGCAGGATAGCGACCAACCTCTGCTCCGGAGTGATGACTTGCCTCATGCAGGTATCCTGCCTGCTAATATAAGGGGTCAGCAAAGCCAACAGACGGTGAAACACGGGGTCCGTCATCCTGAGAAAGTTCCTGAAATCATCAGGATTATTTTCACGGATCTCATGGAGCAAAGGCATATGAGAGAACTGGTCACGCTGAAGCAACCAATTCTTGGTCCATGAACTCCTCCCCACCCTGTTCATGGACTGGACTTGTGTCAAGGTCAGGACCCCAACACCAAGCCCCCGCACAGCACGAACTCTACGAGGAGTACACATACGCAACATGGCTAGAAAACGGTTGGCTGCTCAGAACGAAGTAACAGAACGCACTGAAGAATAGAAAGGCCTGTGAAGAGCGACCTGAAAAACAGTAACGAACAAACAAGAATACAATGACTAATTAAAGTCACGCGGAACTTGCTTGCACGCACTGAAGAGCAGATACAAACCCACAAGCACAAACTGAATGGCAGAAAACGATCTGAAAGCCACGAGTCTGAAAAAGCGCGAATCGTCTCTCACCAAACTTTTACTAACACGAGATTAGCAAAAGGAGCCCAAAGGGTGCCGCACTTGGTTCTGAACCGGCCTTTTCTAGTCTCGTCGTACGTGGTGTACGTGACCGCGTGGTTGGCGATCGGAAATTCCGACAACTTTGTGCAACCGTGTGTAGACAAAACAAGTTTGAGCCAACATCCGTCGGAAAAAATCCTAGGATTTTGTTGTCGGAATGTCCGAACAAAGTCCGACCGTGTGTACGGGGCATTAGAATGCAGAAGGGATTCTTATTTCTAACAGCCCAGCCTGTGGGGTGCAAGTAACATGGAACCCTTATGCCCTTACCCTGCTTTGTGAGTAAAATAAAGAAAAAAAGTTTTTCAAACACTTTTTTTATGAAGTAAGAAAAAAAATTACCTTACTATTCACCAGTTTACAAAATAGATGCAAAACACTGTCTGTCTTCATGTACCCTATGCTTTGACGTCAGTTCTTTCTAAAAGTTTAGTTTTTTTTCAAAAACCCTAACCCTCCCATGATGAGAATCTTCCAGCTTCACAATAACTGCTGTACTTTAAACTTTTATACTGTAAGGGAAATTCTCGCCTGAAAGAAGCCACATACAGTAAAGGTACTTTTTGTATCAGCTTTATACGCCTGATAACCATCTTCTTCTCATCCTCTTGTCCAATGCTGTCTAATAAAAGGCCACTGTGGCAGTTTCATTATGATGAAATGGTACTTGCCACTCATTACTTTTCCACTGATTCATGATTTATAATAATTGGTAAGGCTAACAAAGGATGATAATTGTGATTTTTATGTTTATAATTTATGTTGAGTTTTTTTTTAATACCAACTTACCATTTAATGTCCTTATACAGTAATTTAGCCTGCTTCATCATACTGTACGTGTTTGGCATCTTCCTTTTCTGAGAATTCCTGCCCTTCCTTTTTCTTGAATAGGGGTCCCTTGCCATCACCAATATTACACCTCATCAGGCTTTGAGTGATCCTTCAAAGATCCAGAGTATCCTGCAGTGGGCTCCTACTGCATTTGTGTTACTGCATTCCTCACTGCTGAATATCTTGCTCTATTGGATGGAGTTATCTTCTGCCCAACAGTTAAATTATTGTTCTGACATTGACTATAACCTGAGGAATTAGGATGAAAGTGACAGAGCATGGCTAAAGTAGGTGCCGAGGTAAGCAACCACTGAACACTAATACTAAGTTTATATGCCAAAGCATTTTAATGCCAAAACTTGTTTTTAGTTTTGGATAGAAAGCAGAAATTTTAAAATCCTGTCAGGTTTGATTCTGCCCCTGCTGAGGAAATTCTCACTCGCTCTCTTTTTACTCCAATGGCCTTTTCATTGGTACAGAAAATAAAGTGAAATCCAAAATGTTATGGTTGTTATACGAACAGGAAAAAAGTTAAAAAAGGTTAAATCTTCCTATAGGAACCCCTTTACTGTGTAAATAGGGATGATCCCTTAGATTTAGAAAGATTCCTTCTCACTTTCTGTCTCTAGGACAGGATATAATGGAAAATCTCATCAATCAGATAAAGACAGCAAAAATTAAAAAAAATATAGAACTCTTCCTAAAAATGCTTCGCTTCCTCGATGCCGGTCACAAAAATGCCAGAAATCCTTATCTGCTATTATTTTTTAGTGACTTTAAGGCTGATGTCAATATGCTTTTGTTTATTTACAAACTGCTCTTCTCCCCACATACATCAACTGCAGATCATCTGCACCTGTAATGAATTTTAGATGATCTCAGATGTGTCCCAAACTGATGTCAATGCAAATGTAGTTTACTAAATAGCTTAGTGATGGTATACCAGAATGGACATGCAAAAAACATTTATAATGTTTTAAGGGCCCTTTTACATCAGTTAGATATTTAAAACATTTAAACATCCACCTCTTGGATTACTCTTGTAGTTTAATTCACATTTAAAAAATGTGTATTTAATTGTGACCCTAAAATGTTGAAAAACATTGCAGGTCTTAATGGAACAACAGAAAATGTAGATAGATATAGAATATTTTCATTTTCTCTGCTTTCATTCCCTTGCCTTTCCTTCCCCTATCTATTTCTTGAATAGGGGCTCCTTGCTATCGCATAGATTTTGCTATCACATAGAATACAACTTATCAGGCTTGGGCTGAGCCTTTGGAGAACCAGATTGGGCTCCAGCGGGCCCCTGCTGCATTTGTGTTACTGCACTCTTTGCTGCTGTATATCTTGGGTGTCGTGATCTCCTGCCCAACAGTTCATTTACTTTTCTGACTCTGCCTGAAAGGCATCAGTGCGGGAGAGATGGAGCATTGCCAGTGAGTGCCGGAGGTAAGTAACCATTGAACACCAATACTAACTTTATATGCTAAAGCATTTTAATTCCAAAACTTGTCCTTATTATACACTTCTAGGAAACCTAAGGACAACACAACCACATGTATCATAATCCGATATTGTGGCCAACACTCACAGGTAAGGAGAATTATGGAAAAATAGTGGCACCTCTTAAGTATGGACCCCGAGATTGGCCCACATATTTCAGATCAACCCTCCATTACATATAGGAGGGCCAAATCGATAAAAGATCAATTGGTCCACAGTAAATTTGCAGTTGGCGGTAGAAAAGATCTATGTAAATACCCCGGTACCTTTAGGTGCGGGGGCTGTAATTATTATCAATTTATGCGAACAGCAAAACAAATACGCTTGCCTAATGGTACTATATTCAAACATTGTCACTATGCTAACTGCAAAACACAGGAAGTTGTCTATCTACTTACCTGTGAGTGTGGGTGCTTCTACATGGGAAAAACCATACAGGATTTTTGGAAGCGTGCCTACAGATATATTCTGAGCATGAAATCATGCAACCCAGACTTACTGTGGGGGAGGCATGTCAGAGATGTCCATAACGAGAAATTCCCTTGGATTTAATTGTTTAAACTGGATAGAGTACACCACACCTCTAGGGGGGGTGACTGGAATAAAAAACTGCTACAATCCGAATTAGGATGGATTTACCACCTTGGAGCCACATCACCCCCAGGGATGAATGAGGTCACCAATTTCAAACCCTTCTTAAAGGGCTTTACCTCACGGGGTTGGGAAAGATGAGATATGGGGGGACCATCTATTATATGGAATGTAGGAATCTTAGTATTATAGGAACACTATGTCTATTGTGGGAGCAGCCTCAACCCTGCCCCATAATAAATAGGACCATTCCACACGTATGCTTTCTCATCCCAACACTCATACATTTATTTTATTATCTTATTTTTTTTGCTTTCGTCTCTCCTTCCTTTCTTACTTTGGTTTCTTTTTTCTTTAAGCCTGCTTTCCTTCTTCTCTCGCTTCTGTTTTTACTAAATGTGTATTGAACATCTATTTACTCCACTACATTTGATCATTGCATTTTACAATATTTATTAATATCTCTGTTTTGCTTTTTCCTGTGTGTTGTCTTTTAAGAGTAGGCTACATGTATGTTGCAACATCCAAGCGTCTGCTCTAAATATGTATGTTCCAGCCTCCTCCATCCAGGGTTCACTTGCCCTGCATCCGCTCTGATCCCTTGGCTCTTCTGGGTACCCACCCAGTGCAACCGGGCCACCTATGCGACTGCAGAGGGTGGTGGATTTTGCCATCTTGGGTGAGTTTGTTGCCTGACAGTGGCCCCTCCTCCTCTGGGTTGCTTAGCAGCCCTTGGAGTTGCCTGGGTGTGATGTCCTGGCTCCGCCCATCTGCACGTCGGTGAGTGCGTGACGCAGGACGCGGCTCTGCCCCTCGGAGCAGGGTCGCCCCATGCACCATGCTCCCGGGGGTCAGTTGTGAAATGCACATCAGCCCAGTATGGCGCTATGCGCCGCAGGGTGGCGTGACAGCATGGCTGATACCCCCAAGGGGTATTTAGGATGCTCTGCTGAACTTGTTTAGTCACCTCTATACGTTATTCGGTAGGGTGTTTTTCACCACCTTCCAGGGGATGCTCCAACTCACGATTTCTTTCTGTAAGTAATGCTGTGATGTCCTTTTCTGATGATTTCTTTTGGATGGCCAGCATATTTGTTTTGCATAGGGCCACACTTATTTGGGCATAGGTCAACTACACTGATTTCTTTGATTACCGTGCCCATACATGTATTATGATTTTCATGGTTATATCTATATATACGTCCATGCTCTGCTTACCCCAGAAATCATGTTTTTTATATATTTTTCTCTATTAGGGCTTTCTGGTTATTAAAGCGTATACCTGTCTAGGCTAGTTTGAAACTTTCCTCCTGCCGACAATTTGATATATTTGCAAGCAGTTTTCTTGCTGTGTTGTTACTACTTAAATGTTGTTTCATATCACATATATATATATATATATATATATATATATATATATATATATATATATATGCTTTTTTGCTCAGAAGCCACACCACTCAGAATCTAAGGATCTCTCTGCTGCTCATCAGGACTTGTTCCATTTTTCTGACCTTGTTGGGTGTCCTTCTGATGGTGAGCAGTTTTGGTGCATGGGTTACCCCTGGCTGGATCTGGCTATTTTTAAATTTGCATACTCTATGTGGCTAATATGCGATTTTCCATTGTCAACATTTAAGTCTGTTTTTGGCCATGGTTCTATAATAGACAAAGGCCATACTGTTCATGTCTTGATATGCTGTTTTTGTTTAAACTTTATTTATTTGCATTTTTAGTATGAATGCTTTCATCCATTGATACTACCCTGAAGAAGGAAGCAATTTCTGAAACGCGTTGGAGTTGAGCCTGCACTCCATCTCTACCATGTGGTGTCCTAGGATCCCTTACAGCATCTAGCCATTGTGTCATGTTGATGTGTAATTGTATTAGCCACGTTTTTCTTATCAATTATCTATTGTTTGTCATTTATTTTTGAATTGTATATACAATAATAAATGTATATTTCATACATATTACGTATACCGTTTGTTGGTAATATATCTTCACCAGAGCCTTTAAAATCCCACAAGGGGGAACCTTGCTCTCTGTAGAGAGCAGAATTGTTAAAACTCTGTCAGGTTTTGATTATGTCTTCACTGGGGAAATCCGTCCTATTTTTACTTGAATGACCTTCTCACTGGAACAAAAAAAAGGTAAAGTCCTACATTTTTCAGTTGTTATCACAGAAACATATGGTAAATATTCCAATGGGAACCTCTTTTGTAAATGCAACTGTAAATAGGAATTCCCCCTTACTTTAGAGAGCTTCCCTCTCACTTTTTGTATTGTCTCTGGGACAGAATATAAGGGTAAATGTACTGAACGAGATAAAGACAGAAAAAAGAAATAAATACAAAAAGTAAAATAAATCACACACTAAAAACTAAAAAAGGCTTTGGGCATTAGCTATAGTACGTTATTAAGTATGCTGCAGTTAAGAAACTCTTCCTAAAAATGCTAGGTACATAACTGTTATACTGACTTTGGCTTCAAACTGACTTTCTGAGCCACAGACCCAGAGAATGTATGGAGATCATGAAAATCACAGAAATATCAGAAATCGTTATCTGCTACTTCTTATTTTTCAGTGACTTTTCTTCCCACATACCCCTATGGGAATGTAAAAGCAGCTGAAGCAGGTCAAATTCTGGTCAACTGCTGATCAACTGCATCTGCAATGAATTTTGGATGACCTCAGAGGTGTCCCAAACTGATGTCAAAGCAACCATTGTTTGCTAAATAGCTGAGTGATAGCATGCCAGAATCAGCATGCAAAATCATTTATAATATTTTTAGGGCCCTTTTACATCAGTTATGCCCCGTACACACGGTCGGATTTTCCGATGGAAAATGTGTGATAGGACGTTGTTGTCGGAAATTCTGACCGTGTGTTGGCTCCATCACACATTTTCCATCGGATTTTCCGACACACAAAGTTTGAGAGCAGGATATAAAATTTTCCGACAACAAAATCCGTTGTCGGAAATTCCGATCGTGTGTACACAAATCCGACGGACAAAGTGCCACGCATGCTCAGAATAAATAAAGAGATGAAAGCTATTGGCCACTGCCCCATTTATAGTCCCGACGTACGTGTTTTACGTCACCGCGTTTAGAATGATCGGATTTTCCGACAACTTTGTGTGACCGTGTGTATGCAAGACAAGTTCGAGCCAACATCCGTCGGAAAAAATCCTAGGATTTTGTTGTCGGAATGTCTGAACAAAGTCCGACCGTGTGTATGGGGCATTAGATATTTTTCACTCATACTTCATAGTGCAATACAGTATATTACTAAAGATGACGAGTAAAAAGACACTGAAAGTACAAAAGCCATAGTTTGTCATGGAATTTTTTCTTGGTCTTTGTATGCAAATTTACACGCACCAAAATTTGCACTTCCAGCGTCAAAATACACACAAAGCACAAAACAATTCCTTTGTGCTTAAAAGTATGTTTGTCAAGCTCTTGTCAAGGGAATTGAAATACTTCAGTAGCACCAGATAGAATCAGAAAAGATGCTGCTTCAAGCTGGAGTCTCAACGTGTCTGTCCTCCCGAGCACAGGCACTTTGTTTTTTAATTTATCGGCAACAAAAGGAATGACAAACAGAAAGTCATGGCCCCAACAACCAATCACTTCCTCTATGCAAAATGGCATCACAAGAAATGACATCACAGGAAATGACTTTACAGGAAATGACAACAGTAAAGGGGAGGACATCCACAGGAGTGGGGGAGGGAGTGCACATGTCTCACCCATTTGAGGCATGTCCACTGCCCCCGCCCAGCCACATGCATGCACATCCACTATCTTGGTCAGCAAGGAGCCTATTCAATACTGCTCAGAGTAACCATTATCTAGTAAGATCATTCTACTTGTTCTTACAGGCTTGAGACGATCTGCAGGGACATTACTACTGCTTTTGTCAATATACGGTACATCAATATGCAGTATACCAACAAGGCAGATATCAATGTCCTCTTATAAAAGCAGATATGTATCCAAAAGGGATAGCGTAGCCACAACAGAGATATAATATGTTCCTCTCGTTATGCGAACTTCGCTTCTCTAATGTGCTTAGACATTTGAAGGCAAGAAGCCCAGCACATCGCGCTTGATACTTACAAACGTCCCCACACACTGAGAACACGTCTCCAAGCCTATAAGAAGGTTTTCATACTGATGATTTTACCGCTGCTCCAGATTCAACCCAAGTGCGCTCTGCTAGAGCGCTCCTTGGTTAAATCAGACACAGGGGGGCTGATTTATGAACATTTGCGCCATTAGTTGCGGCGCACGCCGATGCGCAAAGGACTTTTTCGTATTTACAAAGCATTTGCGCCGGTAACACAGTGCAATTCCCCATTTACTATTCTCTTCCCGGCGCACAGGAGGAGGCGATCGGTGCGCCACTATAGCATGGCGCATGGCATATTTAACTTAAAATTTAAACAAGCTGGAAGTGCCAATATTATGGGGGTGATGTGAGGAAGTTTAGTAATAACTGCCCAAGTAACAAATATGCCCAAAATAGAATGAGAAAGTAACTTTATCTGAACAAGCTTGCTGCGTCAGCAAGTACATTTAGAACTGTGGGAGGTCAATTTTTGCACCATGCATGCGCAAACAGAATTTGAGCTTGTTCAAATGCTTTGGTTCACTGTGCCAGCAAAATCTTAGTAAATGTCAAGCAACGTAAATGCATTTGTATAGTTTGAACAGCGCACCTCTAAACTTTTTTTTTTTTTAACGCTGGTTCACTTCACTTCGCTATAATGAAATGTCGGTCTGGCAATATACATAAGAGTTAATTGATAAAAACAGCATTAAGGAAAAAAACAAAATAAGAAAAAAAATGCGTGGGGTTCCCCTGAATTTCCATACCAGGCCCTTCAGGTCTGGTATGGATTCTAAGGGGAACCCCGCGCCACAATTTTAAAAAAAATGGCGTGGGGGTCCCCCTAAAAATCCATACCAGACCCTTATCCAAGCACGCAACCTGGCAGGCAAAAAGAGGGGGGATGAGAGAGTGGCCCCCCCGAACCATACCAGGCCACATGCCCTCAACTTCAGGAGGGTGCTTTGGGTCCCCCCAAAGTACCTTGTCCCCATGTTGACGGGGACAAGGGCCTCATCCCCACAACCCTTGCCCGGTGGTTGTGGGGGTCTGCGGGCAGGGGGCTTATCGGAATCTGGAAGCCCCCTTTAACAAGGGGACCCCCAGATCATGGCCCCCCGTGTGATATGGTAATGGGGTACGAAAGTACCCCTACCATTTCACAAAAAAAGTGTCAAAAATGTAAAAAATTACAAGAAACAGTTTTTGACAATTCCTTAATTTAAAGTCTTCTTCTTTCCATCTTCTTCGGGTCTTCTTCCTTCCTTCATCCTTCGGTTTCTTCCTCCATCTTATTCTTCCTCTGCTTCTTCCTCCGATCCTCTGGTTCTTGCTGCGGTGTTCTCGTCCGGCATCTTCTTCTGTGGTGTCTTCTTCCCCGCATTGTTCTTGGGCCGCTCGGCATTCCATGGGAGGCTCCCGCTTCTCTTCTTCTGACACTTAGATAATGGAACCATGCTTCAGAGGGGGTGGGGTCACCGGGTGGCCCCGCCCTCCATTATATAAGAAGTGTCAGAAGAAGAGAAGCGTCACACAGCGGGAGCCTCCCATGGATGCGGAGCAGCCCGAGAACGAAGCGGGGAAGAAGACGAGAACACCGGAGCAAGAAGCAGAGTATCGAAGGAAGAAGCAGAGGAAGAAGAAGATGGAGGAAGAAACCGAAGGAAGAAGGAAGGAAGAAGACCCGAAGAAGATGGGAAGAAGACTTTAAGCTCCCTGGCGGTATGATTCTTTCAGATTTTAGGTGCTGAAAGCGGTACAATTATTTTGCATGGAAATTTGGCGTTTTATATTGTAGGTCTGTAATTCTTAACAATAACACACTTAAATCTGTCCAAACAAGAGTCTAGTAGATATCCCGGGTATGATAAAGTTTGAAACACAAAAACATAAATTATATTATAATAAATAAAAATAAATAATTATAATAAAAAAAATAAAATAAAATAATAATAAAATAAATTTCCCCACGATTCACTATCGCTCAATTCTGCAAGTGTTCTAATTTACTATCGCTGTTTTCTAGCTGGTCTAAAGCACTTTTGATGTAAAGGGACACTTTTTGGTTGCTATGGACAATCTCCAGTTTCCAGGCAGAAAGAACAGTATATATAACATAAAACTGCATGCAGGGCATTGGACAAAGCACTGGGGACAAAAGGGATGTGAAATCATTTCATATAGTACTGTAATCTGTAAGATTACAGTACTGTATGTATTATGATTTTTACAATTTTTTAAATTTGCCGCCAGGCTCCGCCCCCATGCGTCGCGACGCTCGCAGGGAACGGAGCCTGGCACAGAGAGGCTTCGGGCAGAGGACGAAGCCCACGGACACTGTGGGGGACATCGCAGGATCCCGGGGACAAGGTAAGTAAAGCCACACCAGGATCCTGCGATGTAATCCCGAATGTGGCTCGGGGTTACCGCTAATGGTCCTGAATTTTAACCCCGAGCCATACTCGGGAAAACCGCCAGGGAGGCTACATAAAGGAATTATCAAAAACAGGTTCTTGTCATTTTTAAAATTTTTTTACACTTTTTTGTGAAATGGTAGGGGTACTTTTGTACCCCATTACCATTACACAGGGGGGGGGCCGGGATCTGGGGGTCCCCTTGTTGAAGGGGGCTTCCAGATTCTGATAAGCCCCCGCCCGCAGACAACCACAACCACCGGGCAAGGGTTGTGGGGATGAGGCCCTTGTCCCCATCAACATGGGGACAACGTGCTTTGGGTGGGACCCCAAAACACCCTCCCAATGTTGAGGGCATGTGGCCTGGTATGGTTCAGGAGGGGGGGCGCTCTCTCATCCCCAACTCTTTTCCTGCGGCCTTCCAGGTTGCGTGCTCGGATAAGTGTCTAGTATAGATTTTTGGGGGGACCCCCACGCCAATTTTGTTTTTTTCTTAATGCTGTTTTTATCAATGAACTTTTATGTGTATTGCCGGACTGAAATTTCATTATAGCCGCGAGTAGTTTTAAATAACTTTTATTCCTTAAGGGCCAGTTCACACCACATGCAGTCTAGTGCGTTTTTTTCTGCATCAAAAATGTATGGAAAGTAGGTTATATGGTTTTCAATGGCATAGTTCACACCAGTGCTTGCAGTTCCAGTGCGTTTCCAGTTCCCGAAAAAAAAGTAGAACATGCTGCATTTTTTTATGCACTGGACTGTACTGGAACGCTGTAAAATGCATAAAAAACGCACTGGAATGCACCTAAATGCACCAAAAATGCACTGCAACACACTTGTCCTTATTTAAGGTCAAGAAAAAAGAGGGGGAAAGAAAGCACTGGACTGCATCAAAAACGCACCAAAAATGCACTGGAACGCATCAAAAACATGCATGCAGAAAAACACCTGGAACGCATTCGGACTGCGTTTCTATGGTGTGAACTGGCCCTTAGGGCCAGTTCACACCATAGAAACGCAGTCCGGACACGTTCCAGGTGCTTTTCTACATGCGCGTTTTTGATGCGTTCCAGTGCGTTTTTGGTGCATTTTTGATGCAGTCCAGTGCTTTTTTTCCCCCTCTTTTTTCTTAACCTTAAATAAGGACAAGTGTGTTGTAGTGCATTTTTGGTGCATTTAGGTGCATTCCAGTGCATTTTTGATGCGTTTTACAGCTTTCCAGTACAGTCCAGTGCAGAAAAAATGCAGCATGTTTTACTTTTTTTTCTGGAACTGGAACGCACTGGAACTGCAAGCACTGGTGTGAACTTGGCCATTGAAACCATATAACTGACTTTCCATGCATTTTTGATGCATAAAATATGCACTGGACTGCATTGGTGTGAACTGGCCCTTAAGCAATTTGGCATATTTAAAGGCAATTTGTATATAATTTAACAAGAAAAATGAATCATTCAATAAAAGAATGAATGAACTTCATATCAGAATCCAGATAAAGCGCACGATAAAGTAAATATTGTAGGAAAATACTATAAATAATCTCATCCTATAGTAGGACTAAATTCAAAGCTATACAAAATAAAGCCTAGAACCAGCCTCCCCTTCTCCTGTGCCCTTTGGAATGCCTGCTCTGTTTGTAACAAACTCACCACTGTCCATGACCTATTTATCACAAACTCCCTGAACAAACTTGCAATTTCTGAGACCTGGATTCAAGAATATGACCTTCCTTCTCCTGCTGCTCTCTCCTATGGTGGCCTCCTGTGGACGCACTCTCCCAGGCCTAGTGGACAGAAAGGAAGTGGTGTTGGAATCCTCCTATCCCCTCAAAGCACTTTTCAGGTTCTTCATCCACCCCCCTCTCTGTCCCTCTCCTCATTTGAAGCTTACTGTATTTATCTATTTTCTCCAGTTTCATTGAGAATTGCTGTGATCTATCGGCCCCCTGGACCGGTATCAAATTTCCTTGATGACTTTTCTGGCAAACTACCCTACTTTCTTTCTTCTGAAATTCCAACAATCATTCTTGGTAACTTCAACATCCCTGTTATGCCCCGTACACACGGTCGGACTTTTTTCGAACATTCCGACAACAAAATCCTAGGATTTTTTCCGACGGATGTTGGCTCAAACTTGTCTTGCATACACACGGTCACACAAAGCTGTCAGAAAATGCAATCATTCTGAACGCGGTGACGTAAAACACGTACGTCGGGACTATAAACGGGGCAGTGGCCAATAGCTTTCATCTCTTTATTTATTCTGAGCATGCGTGGCACCTTGTCCGTCGGATTTGTGTACACACGATCGGAATTTCCGACAACGGATTTTGTTGTCGGAAAATTTTATATCCTGCTCTCAAACTTTGTGTGTCGGAAAATCTGATGGAAAATGTCTGATGGAGCCCACACATGGTCGGAATTTCCGACAACACGCTCCGATCAGACATTTTCCATCGGAAAATCCGACCGTGTGTATGGGGCATAAATCTTAACAATCCCGCTACGTCTAAGCTGCTGAGTCTAACCTCCTCTTTTGACCTAAAACAATGGACACACGCTTCTACTCACTCTGTTGGCAACTGCCTTGACCTCATATTCTCCTACCTATTGACAAGGCTATTTTTACTTACCTCACTTATATGCTTAATGATTTATAACATAGGTGATTAAAACCTTTTATCTATATGAATTAACCCCTGCGGTTGCATCTATAACCCATGAAATCAATAAGGAATGATAACTGTGTAAAAAGAATAACAATCACATTAATTTATACAGAAAAGAAAGGTTAGAATAATCAGAGATTACCAAATATACAGTCAGGTCCATAAATATTGGGACATCGACACAATTCTAATCTTTTTGGCTCTATACACCACCACAATGGATTTGAAATAAAATAAACAATATGCACTTTAACTGCAGACTTTCAGCTTTAATTGGAGGATATTTATATCCAAATCAGATGAATGGTGTAGGAATTACAACAGTTTGTATATGTGCCTCCCACTTTTCAAGGGACCAAAAGTAATAGGACAGATTAACAATCATCCATCGAACTTTCACTTTTTAATACTTGGTTGCAAATCCTTTGCAGTCAATTACAGCCTGAAGTCTGGAACGCATAGACATCACCAGACGCTGGGTTTCATCCCTGGTGATGTTATGCCAGGCCTCTACTGCAACTGTCTTCAGTTCCTGCTTGTTCTTGGAGCATTTTCCCTTCAGTTTTGTCTTCAGCAAGTGAAATGCATGCTCTTTTGAATTCAGGTCAGGTGATTGACTTGGCTATTGCATAAAATTCCACTTCTTTCCCTTAAAAAACTCTTTGGTTGCTTTTGCAGTATGCTTCGGATCATTGTCCATCTGCACTGTGAAGCGCTGTCCAATGAGTTCTGAAACATTTTGCTGAATATGAGCAGATAATATTGTCCGAAACACTTCAGAATTCAGCCTGCTGCTTTTGTCAGTAATCACATCATCAATAAATACAAGAGAACCAGTTCCATTGGCTGCCATACATACCCACACCATGCCACTACCACCACCATGCTTCACTGATGAGGTGGTATGCTTTGGATCATGAGCAGTTCCTTTCCTTCTGCATACTCTTCTCTTCCCATCACTCTGGTACAAGTTGATCTTGGTCTCATCTGTTCATAGGATGTTGTTCCAGAACTGTGAAGGCTTTTTCTTGTCAAACTCTAATCTGGCCTTCCTGTTTTTGAGGCTCACCAATGGTTTACATCTTGTGGTGAACCCTCTGTATTCACTCTGGTGAAGTCTTCTCTTGATTGTTGACTTTGACACACATACACCTACCTCCTGGAGAGTGTTCTTGATCTGGCCAACTGTTGTGAAGGGTGTTTTCTTCACCAGGGAAAGAATTCTTCGGTCACCCACCACAGTTGTTTTCCGTGGTCTTCCGGGTCTTTTGGTGTTGCTGAGCTCACCGGTGCATTCTTTCTTTTTAAGGATGTTCCAAACAGTTGATTTGACCACATCTAATGTTTTTGCTATCTCTCTAATGTGTTTGTTTTGTTTTTTTCAGCCTAATGATGGCTTGCTTCACTGATAGTGACAGCTCTTTGGATCTCATATTGAGAGTTGACAGCAACAGATTCCAAATGCAAATAGCACACTTGAAATGAACTCTGGACCTTTTATCTGCTTTTTGTAAATGGGATAATGAGGGAATAACACACACATGGCCATGGAACAGCTGAGCGGCCAATTGTCCCATTACTTTTGGTCCCTTAAAAAGTGGGAGGTACATATACAAACTGTTGTAATTCCTACAGGGTTAACCTGATTTGGCTGTAAATACCCTCAAATTAAAGCTGAAAGTCTGCAGTTAAAGCACATTTTATTTGTTTCATTTCAAATCCATTGCGGTGGTGTATAGAACCCAAAAGATTAGAATTGTGTCGATGTCCCAATATTTATGGACCTGATTGTAGTATAGGGATGTTACAAACGCAGTGTTGCCAGTGTTTACAAAGATAGGTAATGCGAAAAGGAGATATGGTTAGAATTGATATACACATGCTATCAAGGTAAGGCAACTCCTAGGATAGAAAAAGTTAAGATAAGAAAAGAGACATAAGAGATAATACAGATACATTGTATAGAGTGGTCTCACATGACCATCCTTCATCTAGACAGTCAGCCGAAGAGAGAGGCCAGTGATCTGTGTTCCAATATATTCACACTTGTAACCCTCCCCTTCCTTTCATATGCTAAAACTGCTACATTGAGTCAATGGGGGTGGGGTGCCCTCTTACCAGCTACCACTTTATGACCAGGTTATTCCTGTTCCCTTCCCACCTCCCACCTCCTTTGAAGTAACATTATTGTGCTACCAAATGGTCAGAGGAGAGGCTTTTGTCAGATAGCTACTCCAGATAAAATTCCACAGCAGAGTAAGATGTCTCTGTTGATTCTAAACATGTTCTGAAACTATAGAGTCAATGAAAGATCACTGTAAGTCACATTAATAATAAAGTCCATCACCTTCAGGGCCCAAATCTCCACCACACTATGCACTCCGCACAACCTCTCTAACATTTCTTTTCCTCTCTCTGATCACCACCTTATTAGTTTCACTCTCTCCTTGTTTGCCTCCTCCTTGCCTTCCAACTACCAAACTATTACCCCTAGAAACCTTCGCTAACTTAACCCTTCTCTTCTTTTCTCTGCTACAGATTGTCTCTAAGACAAAAATCTAATTCTTGTCCTGCCCCAACTTGGCCACTTCTGTCTACAACAGTTTACTGTCATCCACCCTGGATACCTTCGCCTCCCTCACTACACACAGAATCAGGCCCCGACTGCAACAACCCTGGCAGACAGACAATACCAGAAGCCTCAAAAAATGTAGCTGCTCTCTTGAGAGTCTGTGGCATAAGACTAAGTCACAGCAAGATTTCAGCCAATATAAATCTGCGCTCCAAAAATACCATTCCTGCCTCCACACTGCCAAATAGACCTACTTTATCACTCTCATTAACACCCTCTCACTCAGTCCCCGTCAACTCTTTTCTACCTTTACCACTCTACTTTGTCCACCATTACCTCCACCCACTAACTTACTCACTGCCCAGGAGATTGCTAATCACTTTAAAAATAAGATTGAGACAATTCATCTCGAGATCTCCACTCTACAGATATCTCCCTCACTTTACACTCATTGTCTTCCTACACAATCAATACTTCCCTCTTTTAACTCAGCTACTATAGAGGAAGTCACTAAACTTTTTTCTAATGCCCACCTAACCTTCTGCCCCCTGGACCCTGTTCCTTCTCAAATACTATGGTCACCATCTGACTCTATCCTACACTCTTTAACTCATATCTTCAACTTCTCACTCTCTACTGGCATCTTCCTCAACCCTCTAAAACATGCACTAGTCACTCCCATACCAAAAATGGCCTCACTAGACCCCACCAATCTTAACAACCTAAGACCCATCTCTTTTCTCCCTTTGCCTCCAAACTCCTTGATTGTTTAGTCTACAACCGACTGAGCGACCACCTAGTTGAGAATAACCTTCTTGATCCCCTTCAGTCTGGATTTCGCCCACAGCACTCCACAGAAACTGCCCTCCTAAAACTCACAAACGACTTACTAACAGCCAAAATGGTCATTATTCCGTACTTTTACTCTTAGACCTTTCTACTGCCTTTGATACAGTTGACCACCCCTTAAAAAAAAAACTAAATTTGCTTGATCTCCATGGCTGCACTCTGTTGGTTATAATCTTACCTATCTCATCGCACCTTCAGTGTCACTTACTACTCCACTTCCTCCTCTCCAACTCCTCTTACCATTGGGGTCCCCCAAGGTTCTGTCCTTGGACCTCTACTATTCTCATTCTACACGCCCTCCCTGGGTCAGCTGATAGCCTCTCATGGCTTCCACTCCCTGATGACACCCAAATTTATCTCTTTGCCCCTCAGCTCACCCCAATAATCTCCTCACGTATCACTGATTTACTAACAGACATATCAGCCTGGATGTCAAACCACTTTCTCAAACTGAATCTATCTAAAACGGAGCTCTTAATATTTCCTTCCCCACATGCCCCTTCCCCTGACTTCTCTGTCAAGATCAATGGCACATCTATCAGTTCGTCCCCACATGCCAGGGTGCTAGGGGTAACCTTAGACTCTGAACTGTCCTTTCAGGCCCACATACAATCCCTGTCCAAATCATGCCGCCTTAGCCTCCGCAACATTTCCAGAATATGCCCCTTTTTAACTAATGACACCACCAAGCTTCTAATTCACTCCCTTGTTATCTCTCGCCTTGACTACTGCAACTCCCTCCTCATTGGATTACCTTTACATAGACTATCCCCCCTTCAGTCCATAATGAATGCCGCTGCAAGACTCATCCACCTTACCAACCATTCAGTGTTCTCCACCTCTCTGCCAATCCCTCCACTGGCTTCCACTCACCCAACGAATAAAATTCAAAGTACTAACAATAATTTACAAAGCCATCTATAACTCTGCCCCCAGCTACATCACTGACCTAGTCCCAAAATACCAACCAAGTCGCTCTCTTCGGTCCTCCCAAGACCTCCTGTTCTCTGGCTCCCTTGTCACCTCCTCCCATGCTCCAGGATTTCTCCAGAGCTTCTCTCATCCTTTGGAACTCCCTACCCCAATCTGTCCGACTGTCCCCTAATCTATCCATCTTTAGACGATCCCTGAAAACCCTTCTCTTTAAAGAAGCCTATCCTGCTTCTGATGCCCCGTACACATGGTCGGACTTTGTTTGGACATTCCGACAACAAAATCCTAGGATTTTTTCCGACGGATGTTGGCTCTAACTTGTTTTGCCTACACACGGTCGCACAAAGTTGTCAGAATTTCCGATCGACAACCACGCGGTCACGTACACCACGTACGACGAGACTAGAAAAGGCCGGTTCAGAACCAAGCGCGGCACCCTTTGGGCTCCTTTTGCTAATCTCGTGTTAGTAAAAGTTTGGTGAGAGACGATTCGCGCTTTTTCAGACTCGTGGCTTTCAGATCGTTTTCTGCCGTTCAGTTTGTGCTTGTCGGTTTGTATCTGCTCTTCAGTGCGTGCAGTCAGTTCGTATCAGAATTTTCTGTGTGATCTTGCCTGCTCGTTGCTGTTTTTTCAGGTCGCTCTTCACAGGCCTTGCTGTTCAGTGCGTTCTGTTACTTCGTTCTGAGCAGCCAACCGTTTTCTAGCCATGTTTCGTATGCGTACTCCTCGTAGAGTTCGTGCTGTGCAGGGGCTTGGTGTTGGGGTCCTGACCTTGACACAAGTCCAGTCCATGAACAGGGTGGGGAGGAGTTCATGGACCAAGAATTGGTTGCTTCAGCGTGACCAGTTCTGTCACATGCCTTTGCTCCGTGAGATCCGTGAGAATAATCCTGATGATTTCAGGAACTTTCTCAGGATGACGGACCCCGTGTTTCACCGTTTGTTGGCTTCGCTGACCCCCTATATCAGCAGGCAGGATACCTGCATGAGGCAAGCCATCACTCCGGAGCAGAGGTTGGTCGCTACCTTGCGGTATTTGGCCACAGGGAGAAGTCTGCAGGACTTAAAGTTCTCGACAGGCATCTCCCCCCAGGCTCTGGGGATCATTATCCCAGAGACCTGTTCTGCCATCATACAGGTCCTGCAGAAGGAGTATATGAAGGTAAGATTTTTATCCTTTTATATCACATTTTATTGTATTGAATGTTTGATAATATATTGTATTTCTTTCCTCATTCCCTAATTACCATGATTGTAATATGCTGTGAATGTCCCCTTTGTCCTCATGCATGCTGAATTTTTATGTAATTATTATTTTAGGTCCTTCATACATATTTGCCCTCACTTACCTCCCCAGCATGGTGTCTCCTGCCCTATATTCACCTCATGTAGTCACTTAACAATGTATTTTATCAACTCCATAGTAGTGCTTTACCCCAAACACCCCCTAAAATGTTTGGTAATGTTATTTTTGATTTAAATTCAGGCAGAGTGCCAGAGGCTTTTTTTTGTGGTGTCCCCAAATTTTTTGTAACCCTCCCTCCCCCAACTGCTAAGTCAGCTGATCCCAATTCTCTATCCTCAATCATCTATTTGCTGACTTTGCCAAACCCATACACACTATACCCACCTCTTTAGTGCTCAGATTTATGGATGAATTCCCCAAAGCATGTAGTGCAAGGGCCTGCCTGTATACTTTCCAATGGTACTGTTTAAAGTTTTTGTATCCTATTATTATCTTGATAGGTAATATCAGAATGTTCAAATGTGCTCAAATGTGTACAGTGTGTGTTAGAATATTATTCCAAATTCATAATTCGGCACTTATAGGTGTTATATTATATTCATGGCAAGCTTGCAAAAGATATTTGGTTTTATGATTAATCATGATAAATAGAGTATGTGTGAATGACCTTGATCAATAGATTTGACATGATTCTTCTTCTAAAGCTGAGCATTGCTGGATTTTTCTGGTGTAGCCAATTTGAGTATGACATTTAAGGTATCTTGGTGTAGAATGTCATGAGAAGACGAAAATAGACACGTGTCCACGTAGCTAAAGGAATATACATTGTGGATTATATCCTGTTAAGTTAAGTTAGTTTGTAGTTCCAGTCATATTAATAAGTACTAGTATATAGTTACTTAATGTAAAGTTGATAATATGTGTTCACATTATATAGATGTTTGGTTATATGACATTACATGATCAGCATATTACTTCAAGTATGGAGTGTTACATGTGGGCTTGTCAATCGTATGCCATATATGACTATGAGTGCATACTGAAGCTAGCAGAAATGAATATGTGCCATACAAGGTTCTAAGTTGGAGTGAGGATATGACGTTCACACGTTCACATGTAACATATAAAGCCAATGCTTCCATATTGAAGGGCACACAGACACACAGACAGACACACACACAGACACACAGTCATTAGGATAGATGATACTGACATGTACACAAGATACTTTGATAAGTTGGGACAGCTGTCAATTCTGCCAGAAGACTGAGAACGTCATTTCCTGTTTCTTCTTGGACGACACAAGACAGCATGGAGACAGCAGCCATGAAGCACACATGCTATCATATGCTAATTACAGCTTTATAACTTTTTATTCTATTTCATATATTTTTACCCACACTGAACTGAACTATTATACTTTTTACATTGTATTTATGATGCCAATTGTGAGACAATAAACTCACACTTTGTTTTAAGTCAGTTTGACTATCAATGCTATTCATCCGGAAACGCCTCTGAGATACAAGAATATTAGATATTAATAATATTCTTCAGTGTGTATTTATATCTTTGTATTCAGACACTTCTTACCTGTCCAGTGGTCTGCCAATAGTGTAACTAAGGAGGGGCTGTTCCAAGTAATACCCACTATTTAGGCATTCATCTCTCAATGAAGTGAAGAGGGTTACCTGTCCAAGATTTCCACACACCCCTATAATGTTAGAAATGGCCCATGAGGGGGGGGGGGATATGATAGGTGTACCTTATACTTTGTTGTTGTTAAATTCCCCTTAATAAATGCTATCTGGAGGTTGCCCCATAATGTTTGTGTCTAATCTGCTTGCCATGTTTCTGTAAAAAAATAGTAATGTTTATTGTTTTTTCCCCAACAGTTTCCTTCAACGCCACAGGAATGGCAGACTGTGGCCTCCCACTTTGCCCAGCGGTGGGACTTTCCTAACTGCGGAGGGGACATTGATGGGAAACATGTCCACATCGTCCCACCACCCAACTCGGGGTCGTACTATTATATTTACAAGGGGTTTAATAGTATAGTGATGTTGGCGGTGGTGTCGGCTAATTACGAGTTCCTGTATGTGGACGTGGGGAAGAATGGCCGGATGTCCGATGGTGGAGTGATCGCCCAGACAGAGTTCTACAGGCGTCTCCAGAATGGCAGCTTGGACTTGCCACCTCCAGAGGACAATGTTGAAGGTCTCCCATTTGTATTCGTTGCTGATGAAGCATTTGCGCTGGGGGACCACCTGATGCCGCCATTCCCGATGAGGACCCTCACCCCGGAACAGAGGGTTTTTAATTACCGGCTGGCCAGAGCCCGAAGAGTGGTGGAGAACACATTTGGAATCCTGGCCAGCCGGTTCCGATTATTTCTGACACCCATCCATATGGCGGAGTATAAACTGACCAATATAATACTTCTCCATTCTCCATAATTTTTTAAGAAAACATTCAGCCAACTATGCTGGCTCAGTTGGGCCTGAGGCTGGAATCCCAAATCCATCAACACTGACGGCGCTTGAAAGTGGCCGTCCTGGCTTGCCCTCCCTGAGTGCCCGTGATGTCCGGTTACGATACCTAGAGTTCTTTGCGGGTAGGGGGGCTATCAATATGCCAGACAATCTGTGAAACCTTTTTCAAATAAAAAACAACCAAAAGAAATTCTTTGTGGACATTTATCTGCTTGTGTTTGTTTTAGCTGACCCTGACAGAAATGTGTTAAGTGCAGAAAATGTCGTGATTGTGTAACCTTATAAAAAACACTGTTGGCTGGTACTTCCTAAATGCAAAAACACATTTCACTACAAGTGCACTTGCAGCTGCACTGAACCTGCACTTGTAGTGCAAAGTGTATATGCCCTTAGGAAATAACCTCCATTTTTGCAGAAAACAGCAATTACATCACCCCAAAAGTGTTGTATTGTAGTGTTGAGACAATAATCCACACATTCTTAAGTAAGCCACTTTTTTATACCTGCACAATCACATGTGCATTTACCAAAGGTTTTTAAAACAAACCAACATGTTTGTTGTATAACAAATTTTGCAGTAGCATTATCAAAAATCGAAATATCCATTTCAGATAAAACAGGCCTGTGTAAAATCAACAAGAAAGCCAAAAAACTTGAACTTACAAAGTTCACATTAGGTAAAACCTGAAGGCTATATCAGACATCAGTATTTAGGAACTGGGTTTGATATAGCGTTCAGATGGGGGGAAATCACCCCTAGAAAAGCCAAATTTGGAAGATGCACACCAATTTACGAATGTCAACATGTGCTATCTGCCATCAGGGGGGATCAAGGGATGTGTTTTGGGGGAGCAAGCCCTTCCTCACCGCGACTTTATAATTGAGGAAGGGGTTGCACCCCCAAAACGCCTCCATTGATCTTCCGTGATGGCAGATAGCACATGTTGGCACACCGTGTGCATCCTCCAAATTTGGCTTTTCAAAACATTGAAAAAAATTTAAAAAGATTGGACCACAATAAAGCAAGTGATTTTGTGGGGTTTAAATTCGCCCCAAAACATCAATGATGTTATTTTTTTTAATAACATCACTGATTTGTTGCTGTATGTTGTGCAATTCGAGATTACACCCCATGATCTCCACGATCAGGACCTAGGCACTTTCTGAAGTAAAGCGTTCTCTATCCCTCACATCACGATCACCTAAAAAGAGATAAAGAACAAAAAAAAGGTCTCAAAAATCTGCCACCATCCATCTCTTTTACCTGAGCCTGTGGTCGCAGACACTCACCTGTTGTGGTGTCAATCTCCACCACATCTTCTTCTTCCTCCTGCTCTTCTTCTTGGGTTTGCGGTATTTCCCCTTCTTCCAGAGGTGGTCTCTGGTCTCCTGGGATGAGGGGTGTCCTCCGAGTCTTTTCTCCCCTATGTAAAACAAAAATGGTATACTTAGCACACAGATATTTGATGGCAGAACTAGAAATAGGAAACATTGCTTGGAAGTGGGGTACAATTGTCTATTTTAGCAGAGTTCCAAGATGTATTTTTTTTATTGCCCTTTGTCAAGCTGCAATACTTTACCTGTTTGGTACAAGCTTCACAGATGGAGACCCCCCTATAGTATACACTGGAGCACCTGTGTGGCCCCCTAATAAAAATGGTGTTCTGGGGTCCCACACTAGTGCTCCAGTGTCCAGATGTGAAAACAGCTGCTCAGTGTCCTCTCCTTACACACAATCTAGTTGGCATTTCATCCTAGTAACAAACACATCTACACAAACAAATCTTTGGCATCCAAGTAGGCCCAAAAAAAATGTGGGAAAATGCATATGGCCTAAACAATGGTGTTTTAGAGGCCCAAAGAAAAATGTTTGATACGAACGAATAATGGGCCCATGAACATTAAAGAAAGAAGAGGAACACAGCACAACTACTTACTTTTTTGCAGCACTCTCCGGATCTTTCGGTACTGCTCTGGCTCTCTCAATTTCAGGTCCGACCACCGCTTCCTGAGCTGATCTTTTGATCTTCGGACCCCGAAATTCCTCTCAAGACTCCTGACCACTTTCGCCATGATCTTGGCCTTTCGGATGTTCGGGTTGGGGTAAGGCCCATATTTTCCGTCATAGTCGGACTTCTTCATGATGTCGACCATCTCCAACATCTCCCCAAAGGACATATTTGTGGCCTTAAAACATCTCCTTCTGGATCGGGACGTGCCTGGATCCGGACTTTCCTCCTCCTCCTCCTCGTTCCTGCAATTATCACGCACCTGCTGTGACTCCGCCATCATGCTCTTCACCCACTGCGCCGATTGAAAAGGGGCGGGGAATAGACTAGAAAGAACGTCAGGGGCGGGCGGAGTTACACGCATGCGCAGTGTATATAAAGCGTAACACGCGTGCATATTACGTACGATCTGTGAGCGGAGGAAGGAGCATTGGAAGCGCCGATCGTAAAAACGAAGGTAAGAGACAAACTTGTGCCTATACTGCTTCTACATTGAGGCCTATATTGTAACAAGATTAGGAGAGTTTTGTCTGACATTAGGCTTTGTCTTGTGTTGTGTCTTGCAGTGAACATGGATATGGTACTCAAAGATAATGACTTCATGTCAGTATTCATAGATATGCTAAGGGAGCTGCCCTGTCTGTGGGAGATTACCCACCCCCATTTCAAGAACCAAGCAAAGAGGAAGGCAGCACTGGTGCAATTGTTGGTAATTGTGAAGCAGGTGATCCCCACGGCAGACATCACTTATTTAAAGATATTAATTGGTTGCCTGAGGAGTACATATCTAAGGGAGCGCAAGAAAGTCCTGGATTCACAGAGATCCGGAGCAGCAGATGACATCTATGTCCCCAGGATGTTGTACTACGACAGGCTGCATTTTCTGGCAGGCCAGACTGAACCCAGACCATCCCTCTCCAGTCTTCCTTCCACGCTTCCTTCCCCCACGGCTGAGGCTTCTGACGCCCAACCTGGGCCTTCCAGGCGATATGTGGAGGAGCCCAGATTGAGCCAGGTATAGCATTCTTCTAAATATTTCTGCTTGTCCAATCAATGATGTTAACTAGATGTTAGTTGGGAGTACTAATTTAGGATTGAGATTGATGATGCAAAGCATTAAACCATGTCCCTTTTTCATACACAGGGAAGTCTCAGCCAGGAGGTGGCCGGGCCGAGCTGGCTGGCTGATCTGCAGGTCCCTCCAGCCCCCTGAAAAGAGAAAGTGGCAGTAGGAGGAGTGCCCTAGAGGAGGCTACCGGAGGACTCTTTTGGAGGGCTACAGAGGTCCTGGGAGCACAACAGACAGTGGAGGAGGACATTGCTGCCGTCATTGCCTATAAAATGCAGAGGATGGAGGAGGGCCAACAAGCCATGTGTGAGTCGCTCAGAAATAAAGAAATAAAGAAATAAATACAGCTAAGAAATAAACATTGTAAAATCACATAATGAAGGATTCCAAAAGAATATACATTGATTAAAGGAATGACATGATAAAATACAGATAAGGAACACCTTCACAATTTATTATGCATGGTAATAACATTATTCACAACCAATCTAGGGATAATAGATACATTGGTATATGGTAATATAATTGTAAGGGTTCATGGTCAACATAATTCTGTTAATAATCATAATAAAAAAAGGTAAAATTAATAGCATTTGTAATGGGGGGAGCTATAGAGGAACAAACATCCCACGGGAGCTGAGGCCGCACAGCCACGGCCAGGTAGGTGGCCAAGGAGATAGTATGAGGACCGTGGGTGATGTAGGAAGCTCCTGTTGATGATAGAGGTGCGCCGAGCGTGGCGCTGATGTGCGACAGGCACCCGCCCACCACCTCAACACCATAGGAGGGAGGAGGAGGGAGGGCCCTACACCGCACAAAGCAGCTCCCGGGAATGCAGGGCCCAGGCATCCCCAGTGAACAGGCATCACTGATCAGAAATTAAAATAAATAATCCAAAATGTCAAGCAAAAGTCATGATGCAGTTGATATAACCAGTAACAGTTAATAGCCAATGTGCTATCTTAGCTATTGTGCTTCCATCCCTGAGTCATTGCAGAAAAAAGGGGGGAGAGGGGTTTTGGGACTTTACATGAGGCAATGAATGGGCAGATTCATCTGCCTCCATCCATATTTTGACAACATCAATAAAAGGAAAGGGTTGGGACTTTAAATGGAGCACAGCTAAGAAATAAAAATTGTAAAATCACATGATGAAAGATTCCAAAAGAATATACATTGATTAAAGAAATGACATGATAAAATACAGATAAGGAACACCTTAACAATGTATTAAGCATGGTAATAACATAATTCACAACCAGTCTAGGGATAATAGATACATTGGTATATGGTAATATAATTGTAAGGGTTCATGGTCAACATAATTCTGTTAATAATAAAAAAAAAAAAAAAAAAGTAAAAATTCATAGCATTTGTAATGTGGAATCTCAAACTCACATGATTGTATGGTGTAGCATAAGGCAAGGCTCTACTCGTTTCGTGAAGTTTTATCCCCTCATCAGGAGAAGTTACAAATGCAGAGATCTATAATAAAGAGAGGAATGCAAAATGAACAGATGCTGGACATAAGGAAAGAAAGAACGAAGGTAAGATGAGGTATTACCAAACGCTCATACCTACACGTAAAATGGATATATAGTAGTAAGATATTGTTAACAACTGGGGGCGCCGTAGAGGAACAAACATCCCATGGGAGCTGAGGTCGCACAGCCGTGGCCAGGTAGGTGCCCAAGGAAATAGTATGAGGACCGTGGGTGATGTAGGAAGCTCCTGTTGATGATAGAGGTGTGTGCCAATTCCAGTGGGTGTACTGTAAAAAAGTATATGACTATATTAGTGTATGAAGCTGGCCTTGGGCAGGTACTGTCCAATCCAAGTGGAGTGATATACTAATTAAGGTGACTCACATATCCAACCAGGGTGGGGGTCCAAGTGGGGGAAATAAATGACTCAGTAGGTGAACGCTATAAACAAAGATGATTACCATAAAACTCCCAAGCATCTACTGGGACAAATCTGTGAGAATCTAGGGGGTAAAGAGGGATGTGGACTCCACCCATGTGTGGTCTCAATGGTCACAGCTGGCCGCGCTGTGCTGCCAATGCCACGCTGTGTTATAAAGAGAAGGGGGAAGGCAAGGGGTGGCGCCAGTGCCTGGACGTCTGACATAATGTGGTGAGCAGCGTCCCCGACCCTCCCACATATACAACCCTGATGGAAAGACCAGCACACCGGCATGCCACGTCAGATGACACCGGGGAGGAGAGGGGTTTTGGGACTTTACATGAGGCAATGAATGGGTAGATTCATCCGCCTCCATCCCTATTGTTTCGCAAACATCATTATTCTGTTTTTGTTTAATTATATGTATATATTTATTAGATTTTGTATGTACAGTGCCTTGCAAAAGTATTCACCCCCTTGGCTTTTTACCTATTATGTTACATTACAGCCTTTAGTTCAATGTTTTTTTTTAATCTGAATTATATGTGATGGATTAGAACACAATAGTCTAAGTTAGTGAAGTAAAATTAGAAAAATATATACATAAAACTATTTTTCAGAAATAAAAAAATGATAATTGGCTTGTGCGTATGTATTCACCCCCTTTGTTATGAAGCCCATAAAAAGCTCTGGTGCAACCAATTACCTTCAGAAGTCACATAATTAGTGAAATGATGTCCACCTGTGTGCATCTAAGTGTCACATGATCTGTCATTACATATACACACCTTTTTGAAAGGCCCCGGAGGCTGCAACACCTAGGCAAGAGGCACCACTAACCAAACACTGACATGAAGACCAAGGAACTCTCCAAACAAGTAAGGGACAATGTTGTTGAGAAGTACAAGTCAGGGTTAGGTTATAAAAAAATATCCAAATCTTTGATGATCCCTAGGAGCACCATCAAATCTATCATAACCAAATGGAAAGAACATGGCAAAACAGCAAACCTGCCAAGAGACAACCACACACCAAAACTCATGGACCAGGCAAGGACGGCATTAATCAGAGAGGCAGCACAGAGAACTAAGGTAACCCTAGAGGAGCTGCAGAGTTCCACAGCAGAGACTGGAGTATCTGTACATAGGACGATAATAAGCCGTACGCTCCATAGAGTGGCCAGAAGAAAGCCATTACTTTCAGCAAAAAACAAAATGGCACGTTTTTTCCATTTGTGAAAAGGCATGTGGGAGACTCGAAAATGTATGGCGGAAGGTGATCTGGTCTGATGAGACTAAAATTGAACTTTTTGGCCATCAAAGAAAACGCTATGTCTGGCACAAACCCAACAAATCACATCACCCAAAGAACACCATCCCCACAGTAAAACATGGTGGTGGCAGCATCATGCTGTGGGGATGTTTTTCAGCAGTCGGGACTGGGAAACTGGTCAGAGTTGAGGGAAAGATGGATGATGCCAAATACAGGGATATTCTTGAGCAAAACCTGTACCACTCTGTGTGTGATTTGAGGCTAGGGCGGAAGTTCACATTCCAGCAGGACAATGACCCCAAACACACTGCTAAAGTAACACTTGAGTGGTTTAAAGGGAAACATATAATGTGTTAGAATGGCCTAGTCAAAGCCCAGACCTCAATCCAATAGAAAATCTGTGTTCAGACTTAAAGTTTGCTGTTCACAAGCGCAAACCATCCAACTTGAAGGAGCTGGAGGAGTTTTACAAGGAAGAATGGGCAAAAATCCCAGTGGTAAGATGTGGCAAGCTCATAGGGACTTATCTAAAGCGACTTGGAGCTGTGATATCCTCAAAAGGTGGCTCTACAAAGTATTGACTTTAGAGGGGTGAATAGTTATGCACATTGACTTTTTCTGTTTTTTTGTCCTATTTGTTGTTTGCTTCACAATTAAAAGAAAAAAACATCTTCAAAGTTGTGGGCATGTTCTCTAAATTAAATGATGCAAATCCTCAAACAATCCATGTTAATTCCAGGTTTTGAGGCAACAAAACACAAAAATGCCAAGGGGGTGAATACTTTTGCAAGGCACTGCATGTAGATCCTTGTGTGTTTATGTTTTTATTTCCATTATGGCTCAATTGTTCCCTTTGGGCGTATGGGTTTGTTCCTTTCATGGGAGGTGTTCTTTCCAACCCATCCAGTGTTGATTGGTTCCACCTATTTGCCTTTTGGGTATAAATGAACATGCACACTTGGAGCCAGTTAGCAATGAGTAAGCACGATTAGTGTGAAACGTGTCTGCTGAGTATCCTGTCGGGTGTGTATCATGCTTTTTTATTCATGGATTTCAAAATAAACTAACATTTTTTCATTTCGGATGTGCCACCATTATTCTTTTTATTGTATGAATTCTTTTGTGGCCGACCCAGGCTGGCACCCGACTCTTTACAGCAGTGTTTGAGAACATTTATCAGCTTGGAGCGGTGTGTACCCTTTTGCTTTTCTACCCCATCATTGGTGTCAGTAAGAGAATTAGTTCCCCATCTCCAGTGTCAGTGAGATGAAATATACGTCATCGTTGGTGTTGGTGGATAGAATAGTGCCCCAAGGGCCAGATAAAGGCAATCAAAGGTCACATCTAGCCCACGGGCCGCAGTTTGGAGACCCTTGCTTTAGAAGATCAGAGAGCACAGCCCGCATGTTCTCCAGGATCTTTCCAGCATTCGTTCACCACTCTCAGCACCTAGCTTACAGGAGTAATGACACTACTGTCACTACGCCTGTCAATCCAGGGACATCATAAAAATCATGGAACCCCATACAGGGTATGTGAAGAAGCACAATAATAAGATAAGGTGGAATAAAATTGATACATTTGTATTTGTTGGCAGCCAGGGCATGTGAGGAAGTGAATTATTAAGATATACTGTACATTAAATAAAATAATAAACTCCAAACTAATTAAGTTGGGTTGAGTGTATTGTCATGTTTGAGAAAGTTTTAGGAAACACACAAGCCATGTGTCTGTAGTCATGCTGCTTTACCGCAGGAAACACAAAACCATATGCGGGCATGAAAATATAGCATACCCTCCAACATATCAAAAAGAATAGATTTCCCATTGCCAAATGTAATTCTCAGAAAGATAAACAGAGTAAGTTACATCTCAGCTCCACTCGAGCAACAAATTATAGACAGTTCACTGCAGAGCAAACAGCGCTGTGAGACTTCCACTCCAAAATTCTACTTTAAACCCATCAATGCAAATTATGAAACGTGTACCCTGATATTTCCTTATTTTTAATGATATGTACAATGGCCTCAAATGTTTTAAGTATAACAAATGTACAACATTGTGTATACTGTGTAGGGTCAGGTGTATAATGTACAACATAGGGTATACAGTGCAGAGGACAGGAGAATAATGTAAAACATAGTGTATACAGTGCAGGGGACGCAAGTATAAAGAACAACATAGTGTATACAGTGCAGAAGACAGGAGTATAGTGTAAAACATAACTTATACAGTGCAGGGCCGGGACTATAATGGACAGCATGATATATATAGTGTAGTGGTCAGTAGTATAATGTCATACCTCCCAACTTTCTTAGATGGGAATGAAATGGGGATGAGGGACACCTATTGTTGTGGAAATTTTATTATGTGTGTTTTATAGATTGTCATCTGTCTCCCTGTGTCTGATTTAACCAAGGAGCGCTCTAGCAGACCAGCTGTAAAACCGTTAGTATGAAAACTTTCGCATGGGCTTGGAGACGTGTTCTGTGTGTGTGTGGGCATTTGCCGGTTTGTAAGTATCAAGTGCAATGCGCTGGGCTTCTTGGCTTCTTGCCTTCAAATGTCTATGCACATTAGAGAAGCGAAGTCTGCATAACGAGAGAAATATAATATATCTCTTGTGGCTAGGCTATCTCTTTTTGGATACATATCTGCTTTAATAGGAGGACATTGATATCTGCCTTGTTAATATACTTGTAACCTATATATTGACAACAGCAGTAGCAATGTCCCTGCAGATCTTCTCAAGCCTGTAAGAACAAGTAGAATGATCTTACTAGATACTAATTACTCTGAGCAGTATTGAGTGGGCTCCATGCTGACCAAGATGGTGGATGTGCATGCCTATGGCTGGGTGGAGGGCAGTGTACATGCCTCAAGTGGATGAGACATATGCACTTCTCCCTCCCACTCCTGTGGATGCCCTCCCCTTTAGTTTGGTCATTTCCTGTGTTGTCATTTCCTGTGATGTCATTTTGAATGGAGGAAGCGATTGGCTGTTGGGGCCATGACTTCCTGTTTGTCATTTCCTTTTGTTGTCCATGAATAAAAACCAAGTGGCTGTGCTTGGGAGAGGAGTAGAGCGATGGAGCTAAGAACGTGAGCACGGTGACTATGTATGTTTATAAGTCATAAGCGATTTGAATTGTCATGAGTAATGTGCCGTCCATGCGCTGGAGGAAAAAAACTAGGCTCCGAACTAGTCAGACAGCTGCACAGTACGTGAGGTCTGGGTTTGTGGCTCCGGACATGAGACCCCTTAAAGATTGGCATATATGGTCAGAGGGAACAGTAAGGTGTATTCCTTTGGAAGGTACTTTTGATGTCTGGAGGTACGAGACCCAAGAATAAAAATACCTTGGAAGTAGACGGCTGTGGCTTCAGAAATCTGTAATGATGAGTGGGCTGATGGATGTGTAACTGCTAAGATCCTTCGCGCTTAAGTGAGATAAAAGGTGAATGTGGTGACAATCCCAAAATAAATTAAGTAAATAACCTAATAATATATAAACTTAAAATGAGTGATGTTTATGATGATATCTATACCGATTGCAGCGAAATCGACAAGTGTACACATGGCACTCGGAAGATAAATAGGGATAAAGAGATTTCGCGCATAAAATCTATCATAAAAACTATAATTGCATCAGATAAAAATCATAATAATGATGTGCAGGTGTGCAAAGCCTCCAAGTCAAGCTCAGAGAGATAATAAAAATTCATCAATCGGAAAAAATGTGTTAAACATTCATAAATCTCAATATTAAATCACAAAAGGAAAACTGTAATAGATGTGCAATAATGCAAAAAAAGTGCAATAGGGCTGCCTAGGTGGAAAAACTCCCCCTTTCTATTTCAATAGGTACCTGTTATAAGCAGAGGGGAACGCAGTCATCACTTTATCTGCATGCGACAATGTACAACATTTAAAGATGTATATCGATGCCTGCTATTTCCTTATCTAAGGTGAGAGTTTAGAGAGCCTGTTTGAGTCGGCAGTTGGTATATGAAGAAGAACACTAGTATCATCTACACCTGCATCTTTTTTTTTTTTTTTATCCCAGCGGTCACTATTTCCTATGAACTTTTTATTGTCTTATTTATGAACGTTTCGATTGCTATATTCACCCATTTGAATCATTCTGCACTTTGGTTTTTGCAGTTTTGCACACCTATTGCACGTTTTTTTGCATTATTGCACATCTATTACAGTTTTCCTTTTGTGATTTAATATTGAGATTTATGAATGTTTAACACATTTTTTCCGATTGATGAATTTTTATTATCTCTCTGAGCTTGACTTGGAGGCTTTGCACACCTGCACATCATTATTATGATTTTTATCTGATGCAATTATAGTTTTTATGATAGATTTTATGCGCGAAATCTCTTTATCCCTACTGATGGATGTGTAGTACACGTTTGTGTGGTTAAAATTCACATGCCTGTTTTTGAACTTTGTGTGGCTGGCCCATGCAAGGTTTCAAGCTGCTGTTTTTCCCATTGTATTTTTTTCTATCACTAAAGGAACTATGAAATATCTCCCCCACATTTGTATCTAAATTTTGTCCCATGTTTTCGTCTTCTCATTGTTTGTATGTAGTAACATGAATATGTTTGAACCTACCGTGGCGGCCCTCCTACGCGACACGGCTGTTTTATTTTTATAGCAACGTGAAAGTAAGGGTTACAGAGGGTTTCGTGGTTGTCGGTTTTGAGGAATGTCAGTGAAAATTTACCAATGAACACAAATGTTGTGTTGTTTACCATTCTTTGCACGTTAAAGATGAAGGATAGAGTAATAACTTTTGTTTATAAGTATCTTTTCAGGTCCAAGGAGTTTCTGAACGTGTATGTAGATAGCTGTACACATGCATAAATACACACGCCTAAGAAAGTAAAAATACAATAGGCTATTTCACTGTTTAATTGTTTTTTTTCTGCACCATTCTAAACCTTGCTTGTCTTCTTCCAGTTTGTAATGAGGAAGAAAATGGGGGGGGGGGGGGGATAAAGGTAAGAATAACAATTTTCAAACTAATAATACTAACCGCCCTAATTCTAGCCAAGTTTGTGACCTAGTAGGATGGCATGTTCCACAACTGTCTTTCTTTGATTGAATTTGAATCAGCAAGCAGCAGTCCGGTGAAGGAGGCTCCCATCCCAGATGCTAAAAACCTTTTTGTCAATGGTTCCAAGTATTGCACCCCAGATGGTAAGCCATGCAGTGACCACAGTGATTGAGTTTGTTTGGAGGTCAACCAAAAACAGGGTTGTACTTTTCCCAGCAGATGTCAACATTCTCAGCTGATGGGGTAGGTTCGGTCACTGTAACATGAATGGTCCACCACAGGGTTCATGAGTCCCTCCTGGACCCTGACACAATAACCGGTTTACATTCTTTCCAACCAGGTGACTGGGTCATTCTAAAGAAGCTTGATGGATGAGACAACTGGATCCACGCCAGCCACTGCAAGAAGCTGCTCAAGTACACCAAAGGATGAGGAGTATCTTTGTTTATTTATATTTTTTAGTTTACTGTATTTTGGCAAGGGTAACGATGAAAAGCGTCCCAACTTTTTGTTTAAAGTGCATTCTCCAACTAGCTAAGAAAGTGAACAGGACCAATTGTTGGGTCTACTCTGAATCTCCACCGAGCTTTAGTACCCCAGCGATGACAGCGGTACATGATATATAGGATGTTCATATTGGTATGAGGAGTTTTGACAAACTAGTAAAAACTCCAAACAGACACTTGTCAATAGAACTTAATGATACATTTCTAGAGGGTAAAATTAGTTATTGTTTTAACAATTGTTCTGCCTCTTGCCAGTTTGGGTATCGGGATAATTAGGTAGCCCACAAGTGTGCTTCAACTTTAGTTTGGTACTTATGCGGATTTACAGCTTGCCAGGAACGGTGTCATCTCCGGTTTCACCTGCTGGTGGCACTATTGCATTCAGCACCAAAAGGGTGTAATTCCAGTGGCCACCAGCGGGTGTCTCCCTGCCCTGACTTCAGACTTGCCATCAAGCACACCTGTCATGGGTCTGCTGGACTATATAGACCCGCCCTAAACCAGGCTTCAGTGCTTCAGAATTCCTCTGCTAAGCCCTTGTCCCTGCTCTTGTTCCAGCCTGTTCCTGTTTGTTCCTGGACCCCGTTTGTGTATCATGTCCTTGAGTCCTGTTTCCTGTTCTCTGCTCCTTGGTCTGCTTCATTATTCCTGGTTTCTGTTCCCTTATCGCTTTTGCCCATGCCTTATTTTTATTTCATGTTTGTTTCCTTGCTCGTGTATTATATTAGTTAGATAGATAGTTAGGTGGGTTTGGGGGTTTGCTGTGTTTTCACTATTTACTTGGTTTTGGTTTGCTGTCTTGATTTCACGTGCATCTTTATCATTAATAATAAACATACTTTTTTAAATTTATTTACTTGTTTGTCCCTGATTCCTTGGTGCAGCCCAGCGATCTGATCACCTGCATTGGATGTTGTGTATAACATCCCCTGACAGAATTCTGAAGCCATACAATCAGATCGGTTGCACCTGGGAATTGGGGCCTGAGCTCCAGCTATTGTTGAAAGATGGACTTCGAAAGTATTTTGTATTTATCGCTCCTGGCAACTGATGACAGACATTTGTTATCAAACTTTGGCTGAATACACTAGGGAACAATTGTTAGAATGCATCCACCTAGCTCATGCTTTTATTGATCAAGGCAGTTTTTAATTAAGATCTGTACTGAGTTGGCCCTGTCTGATGTCGCTGAGGGAGGTGATGACTATACACCCCCTTTTAGTGCAGCTCAGGTAGAATCTTTAGTTTGGCTGTTGGAGGATGGTTCAGCATTTTTTTTTTTTGAACAATATTCAGCTCGTCCTCAGCAGGTACTTGCAAAATGCATTGAATCAGTGCAGTCCCTGGTCAGACAAGCTAAGTGCAAACCTGATTCAGTGCAATCATTAATACAGGCCTGGTCAAGTCTGTTGCACTCAGCCTTTGTTAGCTCCCAATATACCTTTCTACCAATGAAATACCAGTACCCTGTTTCCTCCCGTTGCACCTACCCTGCCTTTAACCCCCCTGCTGCTTCTCAGCTGCCTCCATCAGCTCCACTAAATCTCCCTTCAAAACCTACTCCCTCTGTTTTTGCCATCCTTTCACTCTTCGCTTCTACCAGCTGCATTCACTACCTACAGCCCTGTACCCACTTATAGATCCCCAGTGGCTAAAACCAAAAAGAAGCGGAAGTTTTTTCCAACCCATACCATCATGCCAGTATCCAATCCTGCCTCCCCTCCAGCTGATCTGTTCCAGCCTGATGTGTTCCTGTATGCCGCCCAGCCTGATGTTCTGATGCCTGCTGTTGTGCCAGTACCTGCTGTTCTGCCTGTTGTGCCAGCACCTGCTGTGCGGCCTGATGTGCCAGCGCCTGTGCCTGCTACCCAATCTGAAGTTCCAGTACCGGCTGCCCGTTTGAAGTTCCAGTACCTGCTATCCAGTCCGATGCACCTGCTGTTCAGCCTGTTGTCCTAGCACCTGCTGTTCTGCCTGACAAGTTGAAGTTCCAGTACCTGCTATCCAGTCCAATGGACCTGCTGTTCTGCCTCATGTGCCTGCTGCCCAGTCTGAAGTTCCAGTACCGGCTGCCCAGTTTGAAGTTCCAGTACCTGCTATCCAGTCCAATGCACCTGCTGTTCAGCCTGTTGTACCAGCACCTGCTGTTCTGCCTAATGTGTCAGCACCTGCGCCCGCTGCCCAGTCTGAAGTTCTAGTACCGACTGCCTGGTTTGAAGTTCCAGTACCTGCTATCCAGTTCGATGTACCTGCTGTTCAGCCTGTTGTGCCTGTACCTGCTGTTCTGCCTGATGTGCCAGCACCTGTGCCCAATGCCCAGTCTGAAGTTCCAGTACCGGCTGCCCGGTTTAAAGTTCCAGTACCTGCTATCCTGTCCATTGCACCTGCTGTTCAACCTGTTGTACCAGCACCTGCTGTTCTGCCTGATGTGCCAGCGCCTGCGCCCGCTGCCCAGTCTGAAGTTCTAGTACCGGCTGCCTGGTTTGAAGTTCCAGTACCTGCTATCCAGTCCAATGTACCTGCTGTTCAGCCTGTTGTGCCAGTACCTGCTGTTCTGCCTGATGTGCCAGCACCTCTGCCTGCTGCCCAGTCTGAATTTCCAGTACCGGCTGCCCGGTTTGAAGTTCCAGTACCTGCTATCCAGTCCAACGAACCTGCTGTTCAGCCTGTTGTGCCAGCATCTGCTGTTCTGCCTGATGTGCCAGCGCCTGTGCCCGCTGCCCAGTCTGAAGTTACAGTACCGGCTGCCCGGTTTGAAGTTCCAGTACCTGCTATCCAGTCCGATGTACCTGCTGTTAAGCCTGTTGTGCCAGTACCTGCTGTTCTACCTGATGTGCCAGCGCCTGTGCCTGCTGCCCAGTGTGACGTTCCAGTACCTGCTATCCAGTCCAAGGCACCTGCTGTCCAGCCTGTTGTGCCAGCACCTGCTGTTCTGCCTGATGTGTCAGCGCTTGTGCCTGCTGCCCAGTCTGAAGTTCCAGTACCTGCTGCCTGGTCTGATGTTCCGGTGCCCACTCTCCGGCCTGATGTGTTCCTGTCCACTGCCCAGCCTGATGTGTTCCTGTCCGCTGCCCAGCCTGATGTGTTCCTGTCCGCTGCCCAGCCTGATGTGTTCCTGTCCGCTGCCCAGCCCGATGTGTTCCTGTCCGCTGCCCAGCCTGATGTGTTCCTGTCCGCTGCCCCGCCTGATGTGTTCCTGTCCACTGCTCAGCCTGATGTGTTCCTGTCCGCTGCCCAGCCTAATGTGTTCCTGTCCGCTGCACAGCCTGATGTGTTCCTGTCCGCTGCCCAGCCTGATGTGTTCCTGTCCGCTGACCAGCCTGATGTGTTCCTGTCCGCTGACCAGCCTGATGTGTTCCGGTCCGCTGCCCAGCCTGAAGTGCCTTTGCCTGCTGCCTAGCTTGGTGTGCCTTTGCCTGCTGCCCAGCTTGGTGTGCCTTTGCCTGCTGCAAAGCTCGATGTGCCTTTGCCTGCTGCAAAGCTTGATGTGCCTTTGCCTGCTGCCCAACTCGATGTGCCTTTGCCTGCTGCCCAGCTCGATGTGCCTTTGCCTGCTGCCCAGCTGGATGTGCCTTTGCCTGCTGCCCAGCTCGATGTGCATTTGCCTGCTGCCCAGCTCGATGTGCATTTGCCTGCTGCCCAGCTCGATGTGCCTTTGCCTGCTGCCCAGCTCCATGTGCTTTTGCCTGCTGCCCAGCTCAATGCGGATGTGCCACTGCCCAGCGTGATGTACCTCTGCTTTCTGCTCAGCCTGATGACATGGTGCCTGCTAAAACTGTTCCTGACTGATGGCCATCTTTCCGCTGTGTCAATCCTGTCTGTCACCCGGCCTGAATGTAATGCTCCTGTGTGGTCTGCCTCCGATGGTTTCTTGCCCGTTACCCTGCTAATTTTAATCTTCGGATCCAAACTTCCTGACCCGGGTGGTGGGGTGCGTGTCCTATTTTTAGACTCTGATGGCACGTTCCTCAGTGAACTAAAAGACTCTGCCCTTGGAAGTGCGAAGAAGTCCACAGACTCAGTAGGGAAACATTTTAGGGTGTTTCTGCACCCCCTCGGACTGTCGTACCCAGGGCTGAATGGAGTGTCCGGAGGCCACTCCTTTAGGGGGGGGAACTGTCAGGAATGGTGTAATCTCCGGTTTCACCTGCTGGTGGCACTGTTACATTCAGCACCAAAAAGGTGTAATTCCAGTGGCCACCAGCGGGTGTCTCCCTGTCTGTACTTCAGACTTGCCATCAAGCACACCTGTCATGGGTCTGCTGGACTATATAGACCCGCCCTAAACCAGGCTTCAGTGCTTCAGAATTCCTCTGCTAAGCCCTTGTCCCTGCTCTTGTTCCAGCCTGTTGCTGTTTGTTCCTGGACCCCGTTTGTGTATCCTGTCCTTAAGTCCTGTTTCCTGTTCTCTGCTCCTTGGTCCGCTTCATTATTCCTGGTTTCTGTTCCCTTGTGGCTTTTGCCCATGCCTTATTTTTTTTTGTTTCAAATAATTTTATTAAATTTATAAATGTTATGTTGTACAAGTGGTATAACAGTACATAGTTAAAATTTTGGAAATGTTAGTGACAGAAGCATCAAATGTAGGTTACAAATACAGCTTGCAGTTTTGGTACAGTCTTACGTAAGTTTTACTAAGCAGTTTATTGTACAGATGTTTGCCACATTGGTATTTAGAACAATAACAAATGTAAAAAATATCGTAATTGTACTTGGAACAATACATGTGAAATAACTCTAGGAAAAATTATAAGTTGACTTGTAAGTCGAACTGAGTTCAGATGTCTATGAGGTTATGCGCCTTAGGTAATTAGACCAATATATGCCAGTTTCTCAATCCCGCACCCCAAGAGGGATCACACTGTGCGGTAGGCATGATTAGTAACGCCTTCAGTTATTCTGGCTTGTTTATATATGGTTATATGAAGATAATATTTACTTTCGCGACATAAATGGGTGAACAAAGTCCCTCAATGGGAAGAAGGACTAGGGTATGTAGTGGAGCTTTACGATGTAATTTCTACCAGAAAGGAAATGATAAGTTGAACATTTGAGAAGTTGTTCTATATTTAATGGTAAATAGGGATGTGTGTGTGGAAAGATAGCGAAAGTGAGAAAAAAAAAAAAGAATTATGTATCCGGGGTCAGTATGGGCAAATGTCGCTTCATGTCCGTTACAGAGGGGGGGCTGGGAATGAACCTTGGTGAATCCTGCGCATAGAAGACGAGTCTGTAAGTCTACATATCGCGGCATGGAACATGTAGTAGATAACGTCTGTTATACTTTCGTTGTTGTCTGACAAGATTAAAAGTGTTGCAGAAACTCTTGGTATTTTGGGGAATCTCGGAAGTGTATCCAACAGGCCCACGTTTTCCTGTATTTTGAAGGAGTGTCTTTGGCTTGATGGATTATGTTTTCCATCTCAGAGATCTTTTCTATTCGCTTGAACCATTCTGTTAAAGTGGGTGGGGTGGTACTCCTCCATTGTACTGGTATGCATTGTTTAGCTGCATTCACCAGGTGGAGTGTGAGGGATTTACGGTATGCATGTTGGGAGATTGTAGAGTGGTGTAATAAGTATTGTGATGGCGTATAAGATAGGGTGTAAGTAGTGACGTGGCGTATCACCTCATGTACTTTTTTCCAGAATTTTTGTATCTGTGGACAAGTCCACCAAATATGGAGCAATGAACCCACTTCGTTATTGCATCTCCAGCACATGGGTGAGACAGAGGGGTGGTATAGGTGGATTTTGTCTGGCGTGTTGTACCATCTTGAGTATATTTTGTAAGAGGTTTCTTGTGCTGAAACATTCACTAAAACCTTTATGGATGTGTTCATAAATGTTTCCCCAGTCTTTCGTTGATAATTGTATCTCCAGTTCTGATTCCCATTTTTGGTTGGCTGTTGTAATCGTGGGGTCTTGGTCAGGAAAGAGTAGCGAATAGACCTCTGAGATAAGATGTCTTTGTGGAGGTGTACTGGTACAAAGTGCTTCAAAGGAAGTTAGGTCTCTAAACCATTGAGAAGTGGGTTTGGCCTTGGTCAGAAAGTGTCTGATTTGTAGAAATTTATAAAATGGTATATGATATTCTGGGAAGTGTTCAGATATCTTATTATAAGGAAGAAGTATACCCTTATGAAAAGATTGGGAGGCTCTAATAGGACAATGAGTTAGGGTTTGAGATCTATCCTGAAATGGCACTCCAGGTGAAAAGTCTGGGTTGTTAGTCAGGGGGGTTAGTGGTCCAGGAGAGGGGTACCAACCCAGTTTTTTGGCAATTGTTGTGAAAATTTGAATAGTGGGTCCGGTCAATGGATGTGAAGTGTATTCTTTTGGTAATGAATTTGCATCAATCCATGGTAAGTGAGAGAGGGGTAGATGGGTGTAAGAGTTTTCAATGTTCACCCAATCTTTAGTAGATTTGTGTATATGCCAATCGATAATTCTCGTAAGGTGGCAAGCCCATTGGTATTTCTGGATGTCCGGGAGGCCAAGGCCTCCTTTTGGTTTGGGGATAGTCAGTCTATTCCAGCTCAATCTGGGAGATTTTGCTGCCCATATAAAGTTACGACAGATTCGCTTGTATAAGGTAAAAAATGATGGGGGCAATTTGATTGGGATGGTCTGAAGTACATATAGTATTCTCGGCAATATATTCATCTTAACGATGGCAATCCTTCCGAACCATGAGAAAGGGCCTGATGACCACTTAAGGAGATCTTTTTGGATATTATTTAGTAAAGCTAAATAATTTTTGTCGTATATTTCTTCCAAATGTGTTGGTATTTGGATTCCTAAATAGGTAAGGGCATGTGCTTCCCATTGGAAAGGGAAGTTTGTTTTACATTGTGTCACTAATGTCTTTGGGAGGGAGATATTCAGGGCTTTAGACTTTGTAAAATTGATTTTTAAGTTTGAGAGTTCTTTGAAGGAAGCCAAATCTTTTAACAGGTTGGGAATAGTTATCAGGGGTTCTGACAGGAAAAGTAAGATGTCGTCTGCGTAAGCCGCTATTTTGTACTGTTTATTGTCAATGTTAATGCCTTTAATGTCAGGATTTGTCCGCAGTTTGCGTAAAATAGGTTCTAACGTGAGTATAAAGATAATAGGTGATAACGGGCACCCTTGACGTGTACCGTTCGATACGGAGAAGGCGTCCGACAGGCGTCCATTAATTCTTATTCTAGCAGTAGGGCTTATGTATAGAGCCAATATCATTTGAAGAAATTGCAATGGGAGGCCCATTGCTTGTAATGTCGCTGCCATGTAGTCCCATGCTACTCTGTCGAACGCCTTCTCCGCATCGAGTGATAGGAGGAATCCCTGGCGTTTGTGAGTTGGAGACGATGAAAGTATATGATGGATATGTAGGGCTTTTATGGTGTTATCCCTAGCTTCTCTGCCGGGGACAAAACCAACTTGGTCAAGGGAAATGAGGTCAGGGATGATGGGAAGTAGTCGATTCGCAAGAATTTTGGCATAAAGTTTAAGGTCAACGTTAAGGAGGGATATAGGTCTATAATTAGTCACTAGTGTATCGTCTTTGCCGGGTTTTGGAATGAGAGTGATATGGGCTTCCAGTAAATCTCTATTTGGATGTGGGGTATTAGAAAGCGCATTGAATGCCGTAACAAAATGAGAGGTAAGGATTTCTGAAAATGTTTTGTAATATCCTACAGTAAGCCCATCCGGGCCCGGGCTTTTCCCTGTTTTGAGTTATTTTAATGCTATTGTGGTTTCCTCAATATTAATAGGGCAGTCAAGTGTCTTGGATGTTTCCGGGGAAATATGTGGTATACCATGCTGTGACAAGAATGTAGATATCGCTTCCTGTCTATTTCGTGGGTGATTTTTGATTTCTGGTGTTGGTAGGTTGTAGAGTTTCTTGTAATAATTTACAAACTGTGTGGCGATGTCTTCCATGGATTTAAAAGACTTCCCATTAGGATCCTTAATCTCATGAATGGTTAAAGCTGCCTTTCTACGTTGCAGGGCTTTAGCCATTAACTTACCGGATTTATTGCCACATTCATAATATAATTTTTGGGTGAAGAGGTATTTGCGTCTCAGTGATTTATGTAATTCGTCTCTGAGTTCTTCCCTCGCTTGCAGAAGTTCTGTAAGCGATTTATTGGCCAGGGATGCTTTGTGTATCCTTTCAAGGGCATGTATTTTGGATGTTAAGGATGTTATATGGGCTTTCCGTTGTTTATTTTTTGCTATAGCTAGTGAGATTAATTCACCTCTTATTACGCACTTATGTGCAGCCCATACAATGGATGGGTTTGTTTCCTCCGTGGTATTTTCTTTGAAGTAGTGGATTAGTCTGTCATGAATTTTGGATGTAGCGTCCAGGTCTGTCAATAGCGAGTTGTCTAACCGCCATATCGAGTGTGCGGGGCGTGACATTGGGATATTTAACGTCAGTGAAATGGGATTGTGATCAGAAAGGATCATAGGGTCTATGGTCGCATGTTTGATCAAGGATAAGTCATTTTGGGAGATAAAAAGGTGGTCGATCCTGGAATATTTGTTATGGGGTGGTGAGAAAAATGTAAAATCTCTATCATTCGGGTGAAGTGTGCGCCACGTATCATGTAAAGTCAATTCTTGCAGTTGTTGTTTGATCGCTCTCAGAGCTCTATACGGCAAAGATGTTGTGCCATTTGAGGAATCCTGGTGAGGGTTTAATGTTACATTGAAATCCCCACCCAGTATAAGGATACCAGAGAAGAATTCCGTGAGCAATTGTAGGGTTTCTCTGAAAAACGTAACCTGTTTAGTGTTAGGAGCATATATGTTCGCGAGAGTAACGGGCTTGTTATGTAACGTTCCTTTAAGGAATAGGTATCTACCATTAGGGTCTTGCATGGTTTCTGTGATTAGCAAAGGGCAATGTTTCGAGATTAGTATAGCAACCCCTTTTGTTTTGGAAGAGGCATTGGATGCATGGTACATTGTTGGGTAGCGATAGTTTCCCAGTTTGGGTACTTTGTCAGCACGGAAATGAGTTTCTTGTATAAATGCGATTTGTGTTTTATTTTTGTGTAATGAATTTAACAGTTGTGATCGTTTTTCGGGAGTGTTCAGGCCTCTGATGTTTATGGATTCAATTCTTATTTGGACATTAGTTTGTGTTTCATTATGGATTGTCTTCATGCGGGTAGCTTGGTCATTATCTGCCATGTTGGTATTGGTGGTAGAGCGTAAGACTTTCAGTTAGAGTAGGGAGACCGTGGTTCTTCCGCTGGGGGTGGAAGGTCTAGGATGAAGCTGTGTGTTTATGTAGAAGAGAGTGAGGGTGTGGGGGGGGGGGTGAGAGTAACTAACCTTATCTGCAACGAAAAAGGTCAGAAAAATACAGTGCACAATTAGTGTGAGAAGGATCAGATACCAGCCCGAACCTTTTCACTGCACTGTGTGGGGGTTGGGTTGAAGCGAGCTACGGATCTACTGTGAGTCGTACGGTAAGGTGGTAATCCGCCGTTGCATTCTACGTAGTGCTAGAGAAGGAGGGGGTGGGACCATAGTTCAAAAGTTATAATGTCAATTATATCAGCCTCGATCCTGTTGTCAGTCTCTAAGGCTTCGTATAATGTATAGAGTAAGTTAGAAGAGAGAGGGAATCTCTTATCCGCGGGGATATAATCTAGAGCAGTGTGTTGTGAGCGGGCTACATCATAAAGTGCAGCGTGTGAGCGTGCATACAATGTGTTATTATGTCATGAGGGTAACCTGTATGTTCACAAGCCATCGTAGAGTGTGGGCTCAGTGACAGGAGAACATATAATCTATTGCCATTAATCAGTTAGCGTAGACTAAAGGAACCGGAACTGCGATACCAGTATAAATGTAAAAAACATAAACAGTGAAACTTGTGGAACTACTGTGTAAATACTAGCTCGTGCACCGTAGTTGAAATGTGTTCCTGCAGAGTTGGGCATATTTTTCGTCTGACACCTGTTCTCTCCATATTTAAGATGAGATGTTTTCAAGCCACCTAAACCTCATTATATAGATGAGAATGAGCGAGTGGTGCGAGGCGAAGATGTGTAAGTGTACTCCTTTTCTTGAGGTATCGTTCTCATTGGCAAATGCCTTCCACCTGTCAATATTTTCAGTCACATTGGTTTGCCCTAGAATTCAGTCTACTTCCGTATGCGTCTACCATCTCAGGGAGACACCCACTATGGCCTGGTAGGTTGATTCGCACTTTCATTCTGTAGTGAAATGAATAAGTCCGCAATATGTTAAAGAATAAACTTTTTAAGGGGCGTGGTAGTGCCTTATATAGTGGAGAGGTGCCTCAATTAGGTGCTTGAAATAATGGAGAGGAGAGGATGCAGCGTGAATGATTAGTCTATTGTATAAAATATAATTTAACTTGGAGCCCTCGTTGTGTAGAAATGTGTGATCTATACCCCATAGGGGGGGGTAGTGAGCTATAGTTTAGCCAAACAACACACCTTACAGTATTTGCTATCTATGTGTACATCTGTGCTTGTAAAATTTACATACCAACCTGTAGTATAAGAGAATCGCATTCAGTCCATTGCCGTTGAAGCAGAAGACAATTATCATACGTCAAAGTAAATATATTTTATAATATGGAGTTTAGGTTAAAGACTTAAGTCCAATTGAGTCTGCAGTTGCAGGCAGGAACAACATTTATAGCATATAGATGGGTGTCTGTAAGATGTACACTGTATGTTGTATATTGTCAGAACACACAGGGCTGGTTCACTGTACAGCAGAAGTATTTGGCAATCAGCGCTCATCGCGGGCAGGTTCCGAGAGCAGACAGAGTAAAATGTGTATCGTCTGAAGGAGACTGTGCAGTGCTAGTAAACAGTCGAAACTCTATGCAGAAGAGATTAAGGTAACCGATCTTTGAAAACTGGATAAGTGGATTCGCAGTGCGGGTAACAAATGTGCTGTCATAACTTAACCGGAACTGGGGTAAATGAATGACATCACGGAGCGTTGAAACTTGAATATGGAATTTACCATCACGGCGGCCGCTGTAGATATATCAGGCATCAGTAGTCTCTACGGGCCCTACGAGAACGCTGGGAATCCGTAGGGCTGTGGCGTTGTTGCAGGCCCTGATGTATCGCGTGCGATCTGCTGCTGGATGGGGATCTTCTTCTGCGGGAGCGATAATCCTGCGCTTCCATCGGTTCTTCCTGCATGGGATGGCGTCCTGCTGCCTGATGTCGGAAGTCCGCATACCAGTTTGGTACCTCAACCAAAGGTATCCCCAGGCTATCACAGAAGTGGGGCAGGTCTTCAGGCACTTTTAGGAATGCAGTACGGCCGAGATGGGTTGCTGCCAGGCAGAAGGGAAATTTCCATCGGTATATGATCCCATTGGCGCGCAATTCCTCTAGCAGTGGCTTCAAATCCCTGCGCTGTTGTAGTGTAATGCCTGATAAGTCCTGGAAAATCTGAAGCTGGGCGCCATTGTATTGTATTGGTTGTTTGAGCCTTGCTTGTCTCAGGATATCTTCTTTTATCCGGTAATCCACAAGACAACAAATAATATCCCTGGGTGGGTCATTGTCTCTGCCTTTGGGGCGTAATGCTCTGTGGATTCTCTCCATTTCAATGCATGTTTGAGGCGACCTTTCCAGCAGGGTATTGAACAGTTCGGTCACAGCAGGGGTCAGGTGATCCGCCTCAATGGACTCCGGCATGCCTCTCACACGGTTGTCAAGGTCTTCGATGCGGCGTTGTGTCTCTCGCAGCTGCATGGTATGTGTGTCTATCCGACGTGTTGCTTTGCGGAGTATCAAGTCATGTTTCGCAGTGGTTTTTTCCACTTCGAGAACGCGGTCGTTCAGGGTGTGTATATCCACTCTTAATTCCGCAATAGCGGCTGAAAGAGTGTCCTTAATGTCGGTGGCGATCGCCCTCAGGTCGTGTATGTTGAGGGATGGTGGGTGCGGATTGACCTGTGGATCCGTGATTAGAGGGGGTGATATCTGTGATGTAGAAATCTGTCCCGCAAGCTGTGCTGCTGAGGCCTGTGAGGAGTCATGACGGGACGACGCCATGTTGCTTCTCTGGGCCCTGAACATGTCAGGGATGTTTTGGTTGGAATTCCCGGTTGTTTCGCGGGGTGATCGAGAACGTGAGGCAGAAGTGTGTCGGGAGGCTGTTCCCATCGTTTCACTGACAGGTATAGCGATATTTACCTCCGGTATGGCTGGTGAAAAGGATGCAACGGCGGGAGCTGTGTTCTCAGGCAGCCATCTCCTAGCTCGGCCAAGCCACGCCCCATCCCATGCCTTATTTTTATTTCATGTTTGTTTCCTTGCTCATGTGCTATATTAGTTACATAGATAGTTAGGTGGGTTTGGCGGTTTGCTGTGTTTTCACTATTTACTTGGTTTTGGTTTGCTGTCTTGATTTCACGTGCATATTTATCATTAATGATAAACATACTTTTTTTTATTTATTTACTCGTTTGTCCCTGATTCCTTGGTGCAGCCCAGCGATCTGATCACCTGCATTGGATGTTGTGTATAACATCCCCTGACACAGCTTATAAGGTAACTCCCCCTAATGCAAGAGGTTCAGGCGTGCTGGTGAAACTTGTCCCAGCATCTTATGCCGGGGTCGATTGTGAGGATATGATGGCGCGAGAAAAGGTAAGAACTGCAGGGACAGCTAGAAGAGAATTGTTCACCAACCCCGACTAGATCTGGGCATAGTTTCCTGCTTGTACACGGTGGGGGCTTGAGCTTATGAAACGATTGAACAATTTCTCATCCAGTGTGGATGGGATGTTCAATATAACTGTTGAACCTGCAAGGAAGATCCCACAGGAACAACGGCAGATCAAGACCCTTCTATTAAAAGATGGCCCTTGATTATCTGTTGGCATCTGAGGGGGGTTTCTGTGAATTCGTAGGTAAATATTGTTGTACCTGGATCGGGGATACTAGTGACAAAGTTCAGGCCCATATGGATAAGGTTTAGATCCCTGCTAGGCAAAGCCAGAGCTATAGCTAGTGAAGGTTGGAATCCTTTTAAGGGTCTGGGAATCTTTAGGGATTTTTTATTTTGCAGCGGATCATGGTTGAAGGAAGTATGGAGATATATATACTCATGTTGTTTTTATTTCTATTCCTTCTATATGCCGTGATGAGGTGCTACTGTTGCCAATTGAACGAGTAAACAGAGCCTGAGCTGATGACCACATCTTACTCACTGAGATGAGTCGCCTCAAAGCCCAACCCACGTACAAGACACAGAGGATCCCAGACCGACCGGCCTCCATGTTCTCCTCTAAGTCATCCCTCTTGAAGAACAGTAGGGGTGAGCCGAACAGCCCCCGGTTCGGTTAACACTAAAATCTGCGAACGGACTGAAAATTCGCACAAATGTTAGAACCCCATTGATGTCTATGGGACTCGAACGTTCAAAATCCAAAGCGCTAATTTTAAAGGCTAATTTGCATGATATTGTCCTAAAAAGGGTTTGGGGACCTGGGTCCTGCCTCAGGGGACATGTATCAATGCAAAAAAAGTTTTAAAAACGTCTGTTTTTTCGGAAGCAGTGATTTTAATGATGCTTAAAGTAAAAAAAAAAAAAGGTGAAATATTCCTTTAAATATCGTACCTGGGGGGTGTCTATAGTATGCCTGTAAAGTGGCGCATGTTTCCCGTGCTTAATACAGTCCGTGCACAAAATGACATTTTTAAAGGAATAAAAGTCATTTAAAACTGCTTGCGGCTTTAATGTAATGTCGGGTCCTGGCAATATGGATGAAAATCAGTGAGACAAACGGCATGGGTAACCCCCAGTCCATTACCAGGCCCTTTGGGTCTTGTATGGATATTAAGAGGAACCCCGCACCCAAATTAAAAAAAGGAAAGGTGGGGCCACCAGGCCCTATATACTCTGAACAGCAGTATACAGGCGGTGCAAACAAGACAGGGACTGTAGGTTTGTTGTTAAGTAGAATCTGTTTGTAATTTTGAACTGGTACATTTTTTTAACATGTTTAGCTCCAGCAAAAAAATCTATTTTAAGCTTTTTGGAAAACATACGGAAGGGTTATTACCCCTGTGACATTTGTTTTGCTGTCTGTGCTTCTCTTCAGAAGATTTCACCTCACTTTTTGTCCCAATGACAAATGTTTTTTGAAAATTTGGGGTTTTTAGTGAAACAAGGATTGGTGATAAAGCATCAGTGGAAAGGAGAAACATTTTTCCCATATTAACTCTTACAGGAGAGAATTTCCCTCCCTAGGCGTAGATTTCATCTCACTTCCTGTTGTCTCCTTCCGTTTGCAAGTAGGAGTCCTTTGTAAGTTGGATGTTTTAAAGTAGGGGCCTGCCCTATAAACTCAGCAGAAATTTGGGCCTTAGGTGTTGGTGTTGCCACAACACTGTAAGCCCTCACAGGGCCCTGCTGTGAAATATTAGAACGAGAATTGTAATTACATGCCCCTGTTGAACAGGGGCAGAAAAATTTGGCCTTTGGTGATGGCGGTGGTGGTGCTGGTGCCACAACACTGTAAGTCCTCACAGTTACTCTTGGTGGGCACAGAAACGGACCCGGCTGTGAAATATTAGATCAAGAATTTCATCTCACTTCCTGTTGTCTCCTTCCGTTTGCAATTAGGAGTCGTTTTGTAAGTTGGATGTTTGAAAGTAGGGACCTGCTCTATATACTCGGCAAAAATTTGGGCCTTAGGTGTTGGTGTTGCCACAACACTGTAAGCCCTCACAGGGCCCTGCTGTGAAATATTAGATCGAGAATTGTAATTACATGCCCCTGGTGAACAGGGGCAGAAAAATTGGGCCTTTGGTGATGGCGGTGGTGGTGGTGGTGCTGGTGCCACAACACTGTAAGTCCTCATAGTTACTCTTGGTGGGCGCTGGAACAGGCCCTGCTGTGAAATATTATATCAAGAATTGTAATTACATGCCCCTGTTGAACAGGGGCAGAAAAATGGGGCCTTTGGTGGTGGTGGTGCTGGTGCCACAACACTGTAAGTCCTCACAGTTACTCTTGGTGGTCACAGAAACGGGCCCTGCTGTGAAATATTAGATCAAGAATTCTAATTACATGTCCCTGTTGAACAGGGGCACAAAAATTGGGCCTTAGGTGCTGGTGCCACAACACTGCAACCCCTCACAGATACTCTAGTTTGAGCGCAGGAACGAGCCCTGCTGCAAAGAATTGCATCAAAAATTGTAATTACACGTCCCTGTTAAACAGGGGCAGAAAAATTGGGCCTTAGGCACTGGTGGCAGCGCCCAGAACCAAAAATGTTCTTACAAGCTATCAGCATGATCATTGAGGAGGAAGAGGATAATTACGCAGCATAACAGGATAGTCACTCAGCATCAGCATATGCAGTCTTTGAAGGAATCTGACATTTAAAAAATATTATTCTGTTACATCAGCATCAGGTGCTTGGTAGCTGGTGGTTATCCAAGACTGATTCATTTTTATGAAGGTTAGTCGATCAACCGAGTTGGTGGACAGACGCACCCTGTGATCGGTTACAAAGCCTCCAGCAGCACTAAATGTGCATACCGAAAGAACGCTGGATGCAAGACAGGCCAGTAGCTCAATTGCATACTGTGCAAGCTCTGGCCAGTGATCCATCCTCAAGACCCAGTAACCCAGAGGATTTTCGGTGGGAAAGGTGTCCAAGTCAGATCTTGCCCCTAGGTATTCCTGCACCATGTAAAGCAGACACTGGCAATGGTTGCTGGAACTAATCATACCTTGGGGCTGCGGACTTAAAAATTGTCTGAACGCATCGGTCAGACGGCCACCTTCTCCACCGCTCCTTCTTTGACTGACCAAAGCCTCAGCAGCACGTTGTCCAGGAACAGGAGTTTGTAACCTCCATTCCATTGCATTGCACAGACCTTTTTGCAAGGCCTCCATAAGATGTTTCATCCTCTGCTCCCTCTGCGACGGCAAGATAAGGTCCACAACCTTACCCTTGTAACGTAGATCAAGGAGGGTTGCCAGGGAGTATTGATCCTTCTCCTTGATTCCACGAATACGAGGATCCTTGCGCAGGCTTCGCAGGATCAGGGAGGCCATGCAGCGTAGGTTTGCTGAGGCATTCAGTCCGGAGTCCTCTGGATCACTAAGGACAACATAATCAGCAGCCACCTCCTCCTAGCCACGTACAAGTCCATGGGTTTCTTGGGACTGTAAATGATCCCTTAAAGACTGCTGCTGATGCTGAGTGCCAGGCTCCACCTCCATGCTGACACAATCCTCCTCCTCCTCCTTGTCCTTTTCCTGTGTGATCGGTGGGCATGCAGGAACACTGTCTGGATAAAGGGGGCCTTGAGAGCTCAGGAAGTCCTCCTCTTCCTGTCTCTATTCTGCCTCAAGTGCCCTGTCCATTATTCCATGCAGCGTGTGCTCCAACAATTGGACAAGGGGGACAGTGTCACTGATGCATGCACTGTCACTGCTCACTATCCTCGTGGCCTCCTCAAATGGTGACAGGACAGTGCATTCATCCCTGATCATGGCCCAATGGCGTGGGGAAAAAAAATGTTCCCCTGTCACTGTCCTGGTGCCATAGTCGAACAGGTACTCATTGATGGCCCTCTGCTGCATGTGCAGCTGTTGCAGCATGGCCAACGTTGAATTCCACCTGGTGGGCATGTCACAGATTAGGCGGTTCTTGGGCAGGTTAAATTCCTTTTGGAGGTCTGCCAGCCGAGCACTGGCATTATATGACCAGCGGAAATGCACACAGACTTTCCTAGCCTGCCTCACAACACCCTGTAAGCCCAGGTACCTGCCCAAAACCCACTGCACCACCAAGTTAAGGACATGAGACAAACAGGGCACATGGGTCATTTGTCCCTGTAGGAGGGTGGAGAGGAGGTTGGTGCCATTGTCGCAAACCACCATTCCTGCCTTAAGTTGGCATGGCGTAATCCACCTCTGAACCTGCCCCTGCAGAGCTGACAGAGCCTCTGCTCCAGTGTGGCTCCTGTCCCCAAAGCAGACCAGCTCAAGCACCGCATGGCATCTTTTGGCCTGCGTACTCGCGTAGCCCCTTGAACACCTACGGAGCACCGTTGGTTCCGAGGACAAAGCATAGGAAGAGGCCATGGAGGAAGAAGAAGAGGAAGGGGTGAAGGAGAGAGGTGTGTCAGAATCACCAGTAGTGGCATTTTGGAGGCGTGGTGGTGGAACAACCTCCAACACTACTGCACCTTGTCTTGTATCCTTCCCAGTTGCCAGCAGAGTCACCCAATGCGCTGTGAAACTTAGGTAACATCCCTGTCCATGCCTGCTGGACCATGAGTCACTGGTAATATGCACCTTACCACTGACCGCCCTGTCCAGCGAGGCCAAGACATTACCTTCCACATGCCGGTAGAGAGCCGGAACCGCCTTCCGTGAGAAAAAATGGCATTTGGGAACCTGCCACTGAGGAACCGCACATTCCACAAACTCACGGAAGGGGGAAGAGTATACCAACTGAAAAGGTAGCAGTTGAAGTGCTAGCAATTTTGCCAAGCTAGCATTCAACTGCTGGGCATGTGGATGGCTGGGAGCGAACTTCTTTCTGCGGTGCAGCAGCTGGGGAAGGGAAATTTGCCTGGTACAATCTGACATCGGTGTACCGATAGCAGATTGCCCGCAAATGCTTGGCTGTGACACACCTAATTCTACACCTTCATTCCTCTCAGTGCAGGTCTCAGAGAGGACTGAAGGTATGGTGGGGTTGGAGATCCCAGCTGACGAGCAAGGAGAGGTCTTCTTTGTTCTTTGGTGTGGGTCTTTTAGGTATGCTTGCCAATGAACTGCATGGCAGGTCAACATATGTCTGGTCAAGCATGTGGTGTCCAAGCAGGAGATGTTTTGGCCACGCGAGATATGCTTGAGTTGCAAATAGCAGCGGTGCGATCTGATGTACTCATCTCAAAAAAGGCCCACACCAAAGAACTTTTGGAATAACGTGCAGAGACAGCAGCGCCCTACACATGCGGAGCTCTGCGGTGTGATGCAGTCAGTGTGCTGCCCTTAGGCTGGCCCCTGGAGGGCATCCTGCCTCATTGATGATGTGCCTCCTCCTCCTCTCTCCTATCAGGCACCCACGTTGAGTCAGTGACCTCATCATCCCCTCCCTCCTCATCACTGGAGCAGACCTGGCAGTATGCTGCAGCAGGGGGAACATGACTGCCAGATTGCTGTCCTTCTTGGGCACTGTCCGTGCTCACGTTACTGCCTTCATCTAGCTCAGTATCATCATCAGAGCCTTCAAAACGCTGGGCATCCTCCTGGAGCATGTACCCAACACTGTGGTCAAACAGTTTGAGGGACTCCTCAGGAGGACATGGTGGGGCTAGGGAAGGAGTGACTGATGCCATTGAGCTGAGGGAAGAGGCCGTGTTGGCAGGTGCTTTGCCAGACAAAGTACCCTGAGCCTGGGTGAGAGAGGATGAGGACGGCTTGGTCATCCACTCGACCAAGTTTTCCGCATATTGCAGCTCAAAGCGGCCAGCTGCCAAAAAAAAGGCCAAGCGTGTCCCACGGCCACGTGCTGATGAGGATGCACCATGTCCACGACCAGCACTGTTGCCTCTAGACACAGAGCCTGCTTGCCCTCTTTTATTGGCTTGTGACTGTCTGCCTCTCCTTGTTGGCCTTCCAGACATACTATTGGCCTGAAGAGAGCTGCAAAAAACTGGGATATATATATATATATATATATATATATATATATATATATATATATATATATATATATACATACATACAGATTATACTGCAGCTAGCAGAATCAACTGCCTG